>OY754312.1:24253003-25577612 GCA_963573325.1 Astragalus glycyphyllos
GCTAAAATAGAGTAGGTGATGTCAAGAAAGCCAACTTGCAATCTTTGAGAAAACAATTTGAAATGTTGAATATGCAAGGGAGTGAGAAAGTTGTAGACTTCTTTATTAGACTGTGGCATTACAAACGCTATGGGTTTGAATTGGGAAAATATCACCGACCAACAATTTTGTGAAATGACAATGAGATCATTAACCCCTAGATTTGATTATGTTATATGTTTTGTTGAATCTACGAAGGACATGACAATCCTTACAATTGAGGAGCTACAAGGCATTATTTTTCATTTAAGCTTTGATTTCTCACCTGCAAAACAAACCAGTAACTTCTAATGAAAAAGAAAGAGAGAATGTGAGAGAAGAATAGGAACAGAGAAAGAAAGAGGAGAAAAGAACCATTAAAGGACTAGGGAATCCTAGAAATGAAAGGGCTTTTGGGTTGGGTCAGTGTGCTTTGTTTTTTTTATTCTAACCCAACACATTTCAATTTGTGTTTTTGGGTTAGTTTTCACTTCCTCTATGGGCCTTTAGTTCCAGGCTCTGTTATTTTCATAATTGCACCTAGAAAAACTACTAGAGTCCTCCAAAAGACATGCCACAGGTCCAATAAATTTGAGAACTTGATTGCAATCAAAATCAACTACCTCTGTTAGATGAGATGATGAGTCTCAAAGGCTGATACTCCTACAACTCCCCTCTTCTTAATTTTTAAAGGTTCAAAAGTTTGGAGCCGTACTGGTTCGAAATCAGAAGTTTGGAACCGTACCGGTTCGGAACCAAACTTCCAAACCTAGCTTTGCTCCACAGATGCATCTTGAATTGCTTCCTCAATGGAAGGCTCCTCCACTTCTAAATATGAATGTGGAGCTCTTCATTGATATCCTTTCTGCCAGAGAGCATTTTGCTGAACGAATGGCAACGAGGAAGTCTTGGATGCAACACAAACTAATCAAATTCGGTTTCCTGAACGGATGGCAGCGAGGAAGTCTTGGATGCAAAACAAGCTAATCAAATCCTCCCATGTCATGGCTCGGTTTTTTGCAGCCTTGGTAAGAGCATCTACATCCTCCATATATAATGATAGGAAATGTCCGCAATTAGTTTACACAATGTTTTGATCTTACTATTTTCCCATTTCTTGTATGATAGCATGCAAGAAAGGATATAAATGTGGACATAAAGAATGAAGCAGAGTATTTCAGAAGACATGTTCGGAAGTTTGGTTCCGAGTCGGTACGGTTCTAAACTTGCGGATCTTTAAAAATTCAGAAGCAGTGGGTGTCTGTAAATACACAAGACCCGATACTTGGTTTTGGACGGGTACAGAACCAAACTTCCGTAATCCCAAGAAAAAAGGGGTTTCATTAATGGCAATTTGGTCATTTTGCTAGTTTTGGGGTTGTCTAGTGAATAGAGGGGGTTGTAGAAAGTATGGGTCGTCTAAAAAATGCATATTCTTTCGCTTTTGAGTTTTGGTAGTTCTAAGTTCCAACCAGATCCTTGCCCCAAATACCGCCCAACACACACATTCTATTATTCTATTTTGAGTTTTTCACCCCATCAAATTACTATCATGCCTCTATGTCGGCCCCTTTATTTCAGCTTCACTCTTTTCTCATTTTTAATAAACTATCTGCCACTACGTTACAATTTTGGAATTATTCAACTGGCTGCATTTACCAAATAAAGGCTATATATTTTGGTAATCCAAATATGTTTCCATGCAATGCAACTTGTAATTAAACCAACTAACAACAAATTCTCTAAATATAAGATCCAACAACCAAGACACCAATTAATACATTGCTGAGCTGGCTCTTTCTTTGTATATAAACTTGTTTTCTTCCTAATATTTTCCCTCACTTCGCATCTCTATTCTCCCCTGCTTGTCGCAGGGGACTTCAATTCCTCTCTCTCTCTGTTTTCTCTACCTTTCATAAATTTAATTATTTATGGAACAGAGCACTGAAAATTCTATCATTGTCCCCATTCGAAAAAATGAACACAAACCACCTCAAATTCGACCCCCAAAGAGGAATAGTGGTCCCATGCATGTTCTCAAGGTGGCACTTTTCATGATGCGAGGAGGAGGACGTTCAAAGAAAACAAATGTGCTTCCATTAGATAATAACGAGTCAAAAAACGGTTGGAAAAAACTTGTGGGGTCCATGAGACCAATGCACTTACAAAGCGACGAATCTCCACATTCGTTTGCTCAAGGGAAACCCTCCGAACAAATCACCTTGCAGCCACCACTTTCTCCGTGTGAATCTGTCGGTGCTTTCACCGATTGTCCACAAGAGGAGGAGTCTTCTTTCGCACCTTCCCCCGCGAGTAGTCGTTATGCTTCGGCTATTGCCCTTAACGAACTCGTGCAAAGTGACGAGGAAAATGAGAAACAAGATGTGATTATGGAGGAGATTAAAGAAGATGATGATGGTGATGAGAAGATTGATTCTAAGGCTGATGAGTTTATTGCTCAATTTTATCAACAAATGAGGTTGCAGCGTTTGAATAACGTGGTGGATCGTCGTTATCAAGAGCGAAGTCAGAGGTCATTAGGTAATGGTGATGAATGATGATCATCTCCACCCAAATGCGTTACGTACGAACGTATAATGACATTCTCGCTTGCATGCATGCTTCTGGGATCAAATATTGCAATGTTTCTGTTATTTAAATACTTAACTTTATGTTGTTTCTTTTTATATGTTCATTATTGTTGATGGAAAAGGTTGAAGGTAAAAAGATACACAGAGATGATGAAGAAATTTTATTAGGGAGACCAATGAAATTATAGTTTCATAACAATATATAACTATTTGTTTCTTTTAGGTGAATTTTATTTGTAATAAATTATTTGGGGAGGAAAATTCACGGGTTTGTGTTGTGTGCCTTACTTTCACTTTGTTCTTGGTTCTTTTTCTTAATCGATTTGGTCTTCTTACGGTTTTGCTTCTTCAATTTGTCTATGTTGATCATCATTCTGTTATACAACAACAATATATGGTCCATTTAATTACAATCATCTTATAATGTGTTTGGGAAATATCAATACTTATTTCCTCCTACGTGAAAGAATAATGGGCACTATGCAGAAGTGTCAAATAAGAGAAGAGAAGATGGCATAAGTCTCACTGTTTATACAAGAGAATATGACCTCCGTTCATGCATAGGTACATTCACCCACTTTGTAAAATGTAACTATTTAGTTTTCCATAATTCCCATGAGGTCTAGAAACTCTCAATGCATCATTCAAGGTTGAATCTGAATGTTTCAAGCTCCAAGCAATAAATTCCAAGACAATGAAATATTCCTCATCCTTTTCACATGCATTGTGACTTGTGCACCACAACTAATGGTGAGAATTCCAACAAATTATGAACTCTGTTATCGATATTTGGATTTCCGTACAAAAATATATTATTTACTCTACTCTATTCTATTCATGTATTTACTATTTATTAAAATGAATAAAATGATGTCTTGACTCGACACATGATAGCTTATGAGTCATTTTAGTTCATGCCCGAATTGGGCAAGCAAATACTCGAAATTCTTTCACGTTTCTAGTGATGCAAATTATGCAATGCCACTTCATGAAGTTTTTAGCCTTTGAAGGGACCATTTTGTTGAAAGTTTAGTTGTTTTTAATGACAAATCATTTTAGCAGAAAAAATTGATTTAGTTTTCTTTTCAATCTTTAGTAATTTAAAATGCCCCGACTGGTTTCTTATGATCTACGTTTTCTTTTGGCTTAGAGGTGTCGGTTTTGATTCAGTCCAATGAGCCGACCTGGTGATCCAGTGTTTCTGGCGGGGTTAGGTTCACTAAATAGAGGCCCAGAAAAAGAACCGACTACTTTGGCTTAGTCCAGTTGGCCATTGGCCAACTTGGGCTCATTTTTATATGTTTTTGAAGAATTTTTATGGTTTTATTTGCTAAAAATTGTAATGGATCGGGTTGCTCGCCCAATGTTTTAGGTTGAACTAGTCTAAAAAAATACAGTCCAATATATAACTCGACTGGCCCAATCAGACCTGTTTTTACGTTTTGGACTAGTAGATTGGGCGGCCCAATTAGACAGGTCTAGCTTTGATCTCTATTTATTTATTATTTAAAAATTGAGAAAAAAATAAAGGAGAAAACAGAGCAAGTAATGTCATGGTTTGCAACTCTGCATTATGATTTTTGTGGTTCCATGCCTTGCAAAATCCAAAATTAAATCGGTCTTTCAAGTTGCATTATTCTCCAATGACAAGTTTTCTCAGCAGCTCAATCTTAAAAGTTTAATAGCTTTATGAGGGGAAGGAGAGATCATAAAGAAAAAACTACACTACTTAGAATTGGTAGTTCCATCTCTATGAGCACCCAATTAGACACTACATTATTAGTAAGAAATAGAAAAGGAGCATAAGAGAAGTAGTTCCAAAAAGATAAAGCAATTAAAGAGGGAGGGAGCACACATAATCATACACAAAAACACATAAGCTCATTTTGGTATCATTCTTCATTCATATGTTAGGGTGTGTTTGGATTAGGAGAGAAAGAGGGAGGAGAGAGTGAGGGAAGAGAGAGTAAGGGAAGAAAGAGTGAGGGAAGAGAGAAAAAGTCCATTTTTCTCCACTTTCTCTCCACTTGTGGAGAGATTATAAAAAACACTAAACTAATCTTTCCTCCCTCCCTCTTTCCTATTTCTCTTCTTAACCAAACATCCTAAAATCACTCTTTCTTCCCTTACTCTCTCTTCCCTCACTCTCTCTTCCCTCTTTCACTCCAAACAAACACACCCTTAGCAATCAAAACTGGTTATAAGTCTGATGTCCAAAACATTTCAATTTACAACATTCTTCATTCTTCTAGTTAGCAATCAACCATTGAAATATTTTTACAACATTTCAATTTATACGGGTATTTGTTTCTGCTCTCCAGTGGTTTTGTCTCATGGTCCTCTAAAAATAGCCTATTGTTAATCTTTCTACTAAGGCAGAATTTATTGCAGCGACAGCTTGTGCGTGTTAAGCTGTTTGGATGAGAAACATATTGAAGTAGATAAGACACTCCCAAGAAGTAGATATGGCAGAAACATATTTACATCATTGGGAAAAATATGTAGAACTTCATATAAAAACTTATTTTAAGAATTCATGCATGAACCAACGCAGTAATAAATTTACAAGTGTTATAGGCTACCTTATCTTGGTTTTTCTAACTAGATTTGACCTCTCTTGAAATTGCATCATATGTAGTCGTGTATTTGGCAAAATATGTCCGCCCATTTTTGACTAGACAATTTAGATTATAACTTTACGTTTTATAAATGTTTTTAATGTTAAAAATCTAGAGTGTTTGATCAAGATTGAGTAGACAAGATTTGTTGAATGCACGGCTACGCAATATAGTGCAAAAGATCCACTTCCCAGGGATCCTACAACTTTGATGTAGCAAGTAGTTTACACATCAATTCATCGGATCCAAATCCAATGCAGTCGCTTAAGTTGCGAAGTTATGCATTCAACAAATTTGGACCGTTTCTTCTTATAAAACATAAACTTGTAATCTAGACCGTCCGATCAAAATTGGACGGACTAGATCTGTTAAATCCACAACTGCACAATAAGACCCGCTTCCAAAATTGCAATTATATTGAACGGATTGAGGCTGATCATGATTTCTTGATTAACCCCAGTGCATTAGTTTGTAGCTAGCTCATTCGAGAAGGATCTGCTTTGTTCTATAAGGGTATTATTCTCCACGCACAAAACCTTATCTTAATCCTCGTTATAGTAACAAACTATCAACGTGGCAACATAGTGACATCGCCACGCGTAAATGACACACACGTGTCCTGAAATTTCCAGAAAACCCATCCCACTTTTTTTCTTTCAAATTCCTATGATGCTGTGTGTTCAGTCCCCACAATCTCGTAGCAACTTCATCGAGTACCAAATTGTCCACTTTCAATCGCAAACCAGAAAACAACAACATTAATTAGCAAAACATGCAGTCAAAAATACTAGCAGATGCAACAAGAAGATCATGCTTGTTCTTCTCTTCAACCACTCGTTTCACTCTTAACCGAGGTTTCTGCATCAATCGTACCCAAACTGCAGACCCAGATATCCATTCTGGAGAACAAAAGCCTGGTTACACAAACTACAGAGTTACACCCCAAGTAAGTAATTAACAACATATAATATATCTTATCTTATTTTCTAATTCCTAACCATAAATTTTGAATCATATCATATTGCAGGGTACAAATACAGGTGAAAATTCCACAAATACAAAGTTTGCTGAAACAGAACGTATACAAAACAAAGAAGAAGAGAATCTAAAGTCTTCAAAGTCACCATGTGAACCTTTTATAAAACTAAAGAGCACAGGGGTGAATCAACGATTGGACCCAAACATTCAACAGAAGAGAAATAAAGGTTCAGTGGCTTTAGAAGAGGTGAGTTGTGTTGGTTTAGATGGAAATCCATGGCCGCAAGAGAAAAACAAGGAAGAGAATATTAGAGAAGAACAGAGAGAGGATAACAGAGAGTACTATAAACATCATAAAGCGTCACCCTTGTCGGAGTTGGAGTTTGCTGATACACGAAAGCCTGTGTCTCGTACTATGCATGGGACTGCAGATTCTGGGAAAGGTGGGGAAGCTATTGGTTGGCTGCCGGAACAGCTTGAGACGGCGGAGGAGACGTTGATGAGAGCTACTGAGTTATGGCGGCAGACTGCCATGCGTGGTGACCCTGATGCACCTCATTCAAGGGTTCTTAGAGCTCTTCGTGGTGAAGATTTTTGAATTCTGATCGACTGGCCTAGCAAATGAATGTATAAGTAGAATTGTGATTTTGGTGAAGATTTTTGAATTCTGAGTGGCCTAGCAAATGAATGTAGTATAAGTAGAATTGCGATTTTAATCAATAGTAATAGCAGTATCTTATAAAATAACTTTCAAACTTTGTACATCTTTAGAAACAAAAACTAACTCAGAAGTGTAGTGGCATGATCTGAAGTCTGAACTATGAATTGGTCTTTTGTGACCAACGTATCATTATCAACGTGTGAATGCATATTCATTTGTCATCAACTATCGGTGTTTGGATTTTTTTATGGATATCTTACATATTAAGATCATATATGATCTTTTTTAAAAGACCAATATGATCTTTCTTGTATTAGATCATATAAAATCTTGGTTTACAACAAGAGGATAGGTAACTGCCTTATTGATTGATTTATTGGTTGGCATATCAGCCATCCAGAAATAGCTAAGTTACAAGCTAAATAGTTAGCTGCTCATCAGCTAACTGGGCATGTTCTCCCGAATCCAGTGTTTCAAAACTCGGACCGGTGACCGACTCGGTGAAGGTACTGGATTACTGGGTCAAGGTGATGACAGTTCACTTCGTAGTAGAGAGAGAGGAGTTCATAGTGGTGGTGGCGGTGGTGGAAGGTGGAGAGAAGAAAAGAGAAAGAGGAAAGAAATTCGTAGAGGAGAGGAGTTTGTGGTGGTGGGGTGGTGGTGTTGGAGGAGAAGAGGAGAGGAAATGAGTGTGTGTGGTTCCTTATTAAAATATTTTTTGCTCGAGGGACTAAGTTATGTCGCTAACTATCACTTGGCATTAGCGAGAGATTATTCTGTCGCTAACAGCAAATCCCACTTCCCAAGGATTGTGCAATGTTCGGATTCACGTTAGCGAGGGACCATTTCCGTCGCTAATGACTTTATTTTTCGTGCTAAAATTTTCAAATTCCCGTTTCTACTTAGCGAGGGACTGGTCCGTCGCTAATGCCATTAATTCTATCGCCAATGACCTTGTTTTTCATGCTAAATTTTTTAAATTCCCGCAACCACTTAATGAGAGATTGGTCCGTCGCTAATACCATTAATTTTGTCGCTAATTTGGAGCTGGAACAAGATTCGACATTCCTTTACAAATTCCCTCGCTAACATCAGTTCTAGAGAGGGAATAACTTTCCTTCCCTTGCCAACGTTCCTCGCAAGTAAGCCTTTGGGGAGTGTTTTGCGAGTAAATAGTATGTGTGTGGAAAAAGAGTCATTATTTTCATACTTGCTAAACATTAATTTTGTAAATTTTTTTGGTCAAAACAATTTTGTAAAGTTAAATATCCATCCGATATATACACGAGCCAGATGGGTTGCTTTGATCCAGAGTTGAGCTTAAAACTTGATTATGTTTGGTTCCATCTTTGGGCCAGACATAATAATCGGGTTTTGATAAAAAAAGACATAATTAATAATAGGGACACGAGACATAATAATAGGGTTTTTGATAAAAAAAAGACATAAGAATAGGGACACAACAATCTCTACTCTCCAATTTGATTGTAGGGAAAAGTACCACTATTTTGAATCTTTTTGACAAAACCACTATTTTGAATTTTAAATTAGATGTGTCTTTTTTTTGATATACTTGCCTTTTTAATAAATCACTACAATTAGGTCACTATCTTCCTAACGGTAATCGGATATTCCTACAAGCTTTTACTTTTTAGAACGGGTATAAGACTAGCTAGTAAAGCAAAGAATTAAGATCTACTTACACACTCTCTCTGGCCACAAATACCATCCCAAGCCACCCAACAAAATTTCCTCTCATCCTCGTTTGACCTCATAAAAAATCTCTTTGTATGTTAATAAGCTCATTTATGACAACTTTAGGCGCTTTGTAAAATGAAAAAAAAATAAAGAGGTAAGCTTGAGAAAACTGAATTAATAAGTGTTACCCTTTCACTAATGGACGGTCACGCTATGAAGATAGTCTAGCTCTCATGGAGTCTATCACATGTTTCCAAGACGTTCCACAAGCAAGAAAGACAAATGCTGTCCGCATAAAACTCTCCTTACGATTAATCCCAATCAACTTGCTTTTATGAAAATTTACTTTTAAATAGTTAAATCGGAAACCAACTCAAAGCTCCTATAAATAGTTCTGATACTACACAAATTCTTACATGATCCCTTACCCAACAAGATTGTGTCATCTGCAAATTGTAATAAGGAAATGTTGTGTCCATCAGAAACCTGATATCCCTCAAATGTACCAACTCGTATTGCTTTATTTACCATACCAGACACACCTTGAGCCACACAAAAAAAGCCGATAGTGGGTCACCTTATCTTAACCCCTTATGAACTCTTAATTCTTCAGTGGGACTTCCATTAACAGAACTGGCATACACTACAAAAAAATCAGTCATTAGCGAGGGAAATTTCCCTCGCAAAATGACCAAAATCCCTCGCTAATGGTCATTTGCGAGGGAATTAGCGAGGGACCAGTTCCCTCGCTAAATCCCTCCTCGCTAATGGGATTAGCGAGGGAATTTGAATCCCTCGCTAATTAGCGAGGGAAATTTCCCTCGCCAATTCCCTCGCTAATGACTGTCTGTTTTTCAAATTTGGGCAATTTTTCAAATCCTTCCATTTATATATTTATTATTTGGGCAGTTTTTATTTATTATTATTTTATATATTATATTGTTAATTTTGTGGTTGTGATGGTGGTTGTGTGGAAGGTGGAGAGAAAGAGGAAATAAATTTGTAGGTGGTGGTGGTGGTCGTGGGTGGTGGTGGTGGTTGTGTGATGGTGTAATGGGTGGTGGTTGTTGTGTGGTGGTGGGTTAGAGTTTGTAGGTGAGAGAGAGAGAGTAGAGGAAGAGGAAGGGGAGAGTAGGTTGGTTGTGTGGTGGTGATGTGGTGGTGGTGGTTGTGTGGTGGTGGAGATTAGAGGAAGAGGAAGGGAAGAGGAAGGGTGAAGAGGAGAGAAGAGTGAGTGAGAAAGAAGAGTGCAAACAGATTTAAGAAAAAAGTCAAAAAAAAAATTGCGAGGGAATTGAATTTCCGTCGCTAATGACCACTTTAGTTTGCGAGGGAATTTAATTTCCGTTGCTAATTTCCTTGATTCGCGTGAATTTGACTGAATTTTCTCTCCAAACAATTAGCGACGAAAATTTCCGTCGCTAATGCCTTCATTTCCGTCGCTAATGGCAAACCAAAACGACAGATTCAAATTCCGTCGCTAATGACTGCAAATCCGTCGCTAATTAGCGTTTTTGCGAGGGACCGCTTTTCCCTCACTAACGTCCCTCGCTAATAACTGATTTTCTTTTGTGATAGAGCTAGCAAAAAAAAACACAGGTCTGTACCCATTTAATCCACCTTTTATCAAACCCCATTCTATTCAGCATATAAGCCAAGAAGCTCCAAGAAACTAAATAATAGTCTTCTCAAGGTCCACCTTGAGCAACAATCATTCTTCCTTTTTACGTATAGCTAGATCCACCACCTTATTGACAACCAACACTCCGCCTAAAATTTGTCTCTTGCGATAAAAGCTATCAGAAAGGAGAGATAATTTTTGATATTACATTCTTCAATCTAGATGTCAAAACCTTAGAAATAATTTTATAGAGGCACCCTATCAAACAAATCGGCTTGTACTCCTACAAACTTTGGAGTAATTAATGGGATTAAACACCTTTCTTAGGGTTGTTTCATGGGCAAAGTATGTGCATTTTGTTGGGGTTCCATTGCCCATTGGTGGAAATCTTCATTGTTTTGTACTATTGAGTCTCTTTGTATAGGGTTGGAGTACCCCTAATGCTCCTTATATATATATATATATATATATATATATATATATATATATATATATATATATATATATATATATATATATATATATATATAATGAAAACAAGCTAGACATTAAATACACCTATTAAAAATTAAAAAGCAATTTTTCCCCCAGCATAAACAGGGTATTCTCTACGCGCAACTACAAAACTAATCCCTCAAAACGGGTATACCACAATGGGCGGCAAAACTCTCCTTTTAAGGCAAGTATAAAAGGACTACAAACAAAAAATACACTTTGAAAATCGTAAGAAAATTAAATTTATATGTTTTTGAAGGAACATTAAAATTAAATTAAGAGAGTCCTAAGTTCTTTGCGGTTTTCCTAAGCAATGTATTTAATTTTCTAGGATCCAGCCCAAATATTCAATGACATTTATCAGTTCTGCACACATAGCTAGAAACGTTGCACTCATTCATATATGTTTATAATTTCGATTCTGTAGTTGTTCCCGTGACTTGAAAGCGATGTAAATGCATGCAGCTCATATCCTATACTTGTCGCTAGAATGATAGAATCCGCCGCTTCATCGCATATGATCCAGTTACTAGACGTTTTCAACAGGAAAAAGGTCAGAAAATAGCCATATACTAGTGTATATAAAATATAAAATTTGACAAAGTTGTATAAATTTAACATGTTCTAGTATTGCAATAAAAACAATTTAAAAAGTATTAAAAACCGAGATTTATGCGTAATAGTAGTATTTTATTTGACTACTACTACATGAAGTTACTTTTATAGTCACTACAGTCAACAGTGTGGGTGCGCTAAATCTATGAAATTGTGGAGTATTTTATAAGGTTTGGTTGCTAGATTTGATGATGAGATGTGACGATGCCGTAGAAGATAGAACACCGACAATTGGTGCGGTCACCAATATATTATAAACGTGCATATCACTGTAATCCCAGTTATGAATAAATAAACAAATCAAACCCTCATTTTTATGATACTAGCTACTACTATACTATTTTGCTTTAGCTTCACCTCACTTCTTCTCTCATTCTATAGTACAAATAGTTCCCACTGAAAATCATGGCTAGTTCATTGCCTTTTCTGCTTTCCATGTTAATTTTCTTGCTTGTAATTTCAGCTGCCATCGCCAACACTACTTCATCAGTGAAGAAAGATATAGTTCCATGCACAATGTGCGTTGAGTGCGAGAATCCATGCCAACCTTTGCCACCTCCACCTCCGCCTGTGATAGAGTGTCCACCACCACCACCTTCACCGTCACCGCCACCACCTTCACCTCCACTTCCACCAGCAGTCGTGGAATGTCCTCCGCCACCAAAGCCACCGTCGACGTGTCAGAATAATTGTGAATTGCCACATGGGCCTCCATACCCACAACAACCATACTATCCACCAGGAACACCATTTCCATATAACGTACCTCCATATTATGTCAGAAATAGCGGTGGAAAGGTTGTGCCATTTCAAACGCTTCTCTTCTCCAACTTGAGTTCTCACTCTATGATGCAGCGCTTGATTTATGTGGTCTTCTTTCTTTGCTTTCCATATTTACTTGTTTAATTTAATTAGGTGAATTATTCTGGTAATTGCTTGTGTTCTTAATTTCTATTTTTACTGGATCTAGTACTCAAAGATTTACATGAGTGCTAAAGAGAAAACAAAAAATGTTATTATCATCACATGGATATGGCAGGCTGAAGAATGCACAAAATTTGAGTTGAAAAATGTAATCATCTCATCGGTAACAAAGCACTCAAAAGCTCACTACAATTTTGGTCAAAAAAAAAAGCTCACTATAATTGATATATAAGTTTGTTCGCATTATCACCACTCTTCTAG
Organism: Astragalus glycyphyllos; assembly: GCA_963573325.1. Lineage (NCBI taxonomy): Eukaryota > Viridiplantae > Streptophyta > Magnoliopsida > Fabales > Fabaceae > Astragalus > Astragalus glycyphyllos. Next base: position 24,265,484 of record OY754312.1, read on the forward strand.
TTCTAATGGAAAAATCTTTTTCAGCTATATATGAATGTTATTAAGATAGCTTGATAGTCCACAACGAAAGAGAAATTGCTGCAAATTTTGATTATTTAAAGTCACTAAATTAGAGCACCACTTTAGTAAGTGAGTTAGAGTTAATTAGAGCACCACTTTAGGAACTAACCTCTTGTACATGCGCTGACTCCCTATAAAAGGGATCTGTGAAATGAAATCAGTAGAGTTTTTTGTGCAACTACTTTCTCTAGATTTTACATTTGGTATCTAGAGCTTGAACGAGGGGCCTAAGAACTCGATTGTAATTGCAAGAAACGTGAGTGTGAGAATCAAGAATATGAGTGCGATAATGGCGGACAAGGGAGAACAATGGAAATTTCGTGCAAGCATCAATTCCCAAATTTGATGGTCACCAGCGGCGGGGATCCGGGACCTGTGATCAGGGAGTTCAAAATTGTGGCTTGGGTGCAACTTTAGGAGTACTAATTCAAATTTAAAATTTTAGGAGGTTCAAAAAAATTATAAGGCGAAAAAATTGAATATATTTTTTTTGGGGTTCAAGTGAACTCCTTGACTGTAACCTAGGTCCGCCACTGATGGTCACTATGACCATTGGGCAATGCTCATGAAAAATCTTCTTCGCTCCAAAAAAATATTGGAGCATCGTGAAGAGTGGAGTAACAATGTTGCCAGCTTCACCCACACCCGAGCATATCAAGAACATGGAGGAAAGTAAGCTAAAGGATTTGAAAGCAAAGAATTACTTGTTTCAAGCAATTTACAAAAGCATCATGGAGACAATTTTTGATAAAGAATCTTCAAAGGCCATTTGGGACTCAATGAAGCAAAAATATCAAGGATCTCCGAAAGTCATAAGATCCCGGTTACAAGCATTGAGAAGGAAGTTTGAACTTCTAGAGATCAAGGATCTTTGAAAGTCAAAATATCCAAGATAAATATAAAAGCGACACTCTTCCCTAAGTAAGCCAAGTGCATCAGCTAGCTCCTTTCTGTCTGTGTTGCCTAGCACCTACGTTTCAAATCGTAGAATCATTTGCGATATAAATCGTGATTTTGAACCTTGCTTTTATATTTAAAAAATTAAGATTTTGGTGCATGACTCATGATCCCTATCTTAACTACTCTATCAAGTATTGGGTTTGTTCGGTTCAAATTTTGCATAAGAAAAAAATGCAAAATCCAAACCAAATCAAGTAAAAGATTGTTTCTGCTAGACAACAAATTTGGGCTAATTTGTTTCAAAACCACCATCAAAACCCCTAAGTGTGCCAAATGCAAATTGTGATTCACTACAAGATGTAAAACTTATTTAATTAATATGCACTATTGATGTAAACTTGTTTACACTCACAACCATTCACAAATCAAAATAAAAATGACTTGTTTTGGAACGGAGGGAGTATTATGTGACAAATTGTGATTCTTTATGCTAACAGTGGTGTCATATAAATTGAATCAATATAAGATAAATAACGGCGTTGCAGAATTGGATCAGACGTTTCAACTCGGTGAACCGTGATTCAACTTGCATGTTGTTTGGTTCAATCTAAGTTGGACGATAATTCGGTTGAACTGCCCATAATTACAACTGGACTGCCAATTAGACGAATCGAACCATTTAAAATATTTGTTTTTATTTACTTATTTCTCAAAAAATATTTTTTTATTCGTTAGTAATCTGATACAACTATAGTTGAACCAAATGAAAGCAATTTAACCATAATTTTAACATCTTGCTAGTTTGATCTCTAGTCTGATTCTAAAAAAGAACAATACTTAGGTGCAGTATCATAGGTACTAGTTGTACTGGTCTAGAAACAAATATTCTCTATTTTAAAAGAAAAAAATAAAATTTGTATTTGAAACCTTACGACCGTCAAGTGGTTGGTGAAAGTTTTCTTATCTATCTATCTATCTATCTATCTATCTACTATATCTATCTACTATACTCTAAGCAAAATAACCACTACCAATCTTACCAAAATACCCATTACTAACAGAAAAAAACAAGAGAGAAAACAAAAAATAAGAGAGAGAGAGATTAGAGTAGGGAAGGTGCGAAGAAAAGAGAAGGGAGAGAGAATAGAGAGAAAACAACAAAGAAGAAAGAGAGAGAAAAAAAAGTGATGGTTAGATAAAAATTGGTTGATGGAGGGGGGAGAGAAAAATATGGTATACTATTTTATTTTATTTTATTTTATTTTATTTTATCTACTCAAACTATTAAAACTTATATAAAAATACAAGATAAATATTTGTTTCTAATACCTAAAAAAAACAAATAAACTGTAACTAATATATAAAAAACATGTGAATTATATTTGTCCTAGATAACTATAATTTTAAAAGACTATTATAAATATATTATATAACTTCTACTATCTAAAATTATCTACTAATCTACTAAATCTAATGAAATAACTACTAGCAAAAATTCCAAAATACCTTTTTACTCACTTAAAAAAGAGAGAACACTTAATGACTATTCAAACTACTGATAAATATTAAGCAAAAATGTGACAAATATTTGTTACTAATAATACCTCAAAAAAGTACAAATTGAAAGTCTTTGATATATAAAAAACCACGGAACGAATATTTTTCACTAGTACCTTAAAAAATGACAAGTAATTGTCATTGATATATAAAAAAAACACAAAACTAATATTTGTTACTGATAAAACCAAGGTTGTCAAAATCGGACCGGACCGGGCGGTTCAACCGGAAATCGGACCCCTACTCGGTCCAAATGAACCCCAGAACCGCCTAGGGTGAAAACCGGGAATTGAACCGGATAACCGGCCAAAATCCGGGGAACCGTGCAGAAAACCGGATTTGGTTTATTTTCCTTAAAAAATGGTATACCATGTTGATTTTTGGAAAAAATAATGATAAATGATGTTGATTTTTGATATATGAGATATTTTTTTTTATCATTTTTTATAATTAAATTGATGTAATAAATAAATAAATAATTAAAAAACAAATGTGTACACTAATATCACTATGAGAGTACTTACATTATAGTATCTAATTATCTATGATTGTTGAATATTAGTTTTATTATGTCATACTATGATTCTTTTTTGTTTTTATCCTTTATATATTGTAAAAAAATATTAAATAATCTATTTAATTAATTCCGGTTCAACCCCCGATTCAACCGGTTGAACCCAAGAATCCCTGAACCGCTACCTCTTCCAGTTCAATATCCGGTCCGGTTTTGATTACCTTGGATAAAACTAATCAACTAAAACTATAATCTACTAATATTTGTTACTATCTACTACAATCTATACTAATCTTTTGGTATAAATTGGGTATCCTCTGCGCGCAACTGCAGAGACTAATCTCTCGAGTTGGGTAGCCGGGTAGGACCACAATGAGCGGTAAAGCTCTCCCTCAAGAGATTTAACACTGTTGTATGTCCAAGTCTGAATTTGAACCCAGGACCTTAGTTAAGCTGGAAGAGACTCATACCATCTCATCCAAGTGCTCTTGGGTACTAATATACTAAAACTAATCAATTTAACTACTGACAAAAATTCGAAAATAACTTTTTACTCTCTTAGAAAAAAATAACCTATAAAACTTAATGACTATTCAAACTACTGATAATTTTTTAAAAAAACGTCACACATATTTGTCACTGATATATAAAAAAATGACAGATAACTGCCCCTGATATATAAAAAACCACAAGACGAATATTTGTCAATGCTACCAAAAAAATGATAAATAACTGTCACTGATATATAATACAAAACATGACACGAACATTTGTTACTGATACCTAAAAAAGACAAATAATTGTCACTGATATATAAAAAACACAGGATTTAGATTTGTTGTACATATTTTAATTTTTAAAGACTATTTCAAATCTACTATATTTCTTCTACTATCTACTATATATAAATAAACACGAGACAATTATTTTCATTGATACTTAAAAAAGGACAAATAATTATCCCTGATATATAAATAAATACGGGACAAATAATTGCCACTGATACCGAAAAAAATACAAATAATTGTCCCTGATATATAAAAAACATGAGGTAAATATTTGTCATGATATATAAAAAAACAATGGATATAATATCAAACTCTTCGACGGGGAAAACATGTACGGAAGGATTAGAGATCATTTTGTCAAAAAAAAAATTGAAGACTAACAATTTAATAAGAATATTTACCATTACAACAGGGCCATTTTATAAATTAATATTATGCTTTTCTGTCCCAATAAGAAAATATATTTGGCCTAATTAATTTCTGACTTAGTCCATTCATATAAAAACATGACGTACCCGTGCGTATGCACGGGTATAACGCTAGCTTTTAACTTGAAGTACAACACCACCATCATTTAAGGTACGGTACATAAGCTTTTTCCTTTAAAAAATACTACAATAATGAAATTCGTAATCTGTGGTGTGTCATTTCTATTATCTCTTCCGACCTCCTCAACAACCAACCGAAAGAAGGAGGATGCAAGACTTCCTTGCGGACTTCATTAATGGCGCAACTGTTAATTTGTTTCTATCCTTCAAAAGTCCACTTTAATTTTGAAGTCACTCCCCCCACCTCTTGCTAGTGCTTTTAAATTGTTCCTTTCTTTCGACCAAAAATGTTGTTCCTTTCTTTTAACGGGAAATGCGTGAATTTTCACTTTTTTGGCGTTTCCCAATTATTGCTTTCATGTCATATTTTGAGTTATTTCTGCAACAGAACTTGAGTTTTTCTAATAAAAAATTGACTTCACTGCATCTCTTTTAATAAACGTTGACATATTTTGTGGTCTGCATTAAATATAGGGTTAATTATGTTTTTAGTCCTTACAAAATTTTACTATTTTATTTTTAGTCCCTATAAAATTTTTCATCGACTTTTAGTCTCTATAAAATTTCAAAATTTCATTTTTAGTCCCTATAAATGCCAACTAGTGTATATCCATTGAATTTTTGAGTGATGTTTTGCATACATAATGAGGATATTATAAACATTTCTTCCAGAAAAACTTTGAATTTTTTAACAACACATAAATTAAATCTAAATTTTTTAAGTGCAAAAGATTCGACAAACAAATTAAAGGAAATACTAACCTAGAAATCAAATTTTGATTTTATTTTTTGTGAGGGAGATATTTTTAATATCTTTAACGTGTATGCTAAATATCATTCAAAAATTCTAAAGGTATACACGAGTTTACATTTTATAGGGACTTAAAACAAAATAGTGAAATTTTATAAGGACTAAAAGTTGATGAAATTTTTTATAGGGACTAAAAACAAAATCGAGAAATTTTGTAGGGACTAAAAACATATTTAACCCTTAAACATATATACATAACGAAAAAACTAAAGAAACGTAGTAATATGCATAAAAAATGAAAGAAATATAGAAAAAGATAAATAAATAAATTAATTAATAAATAATCGGTGATGACATGCGAGTTATATATGGGCCCAACAAACAGCCCAATTAAAGCCAGGAAGCTGCTCATTTGTTCTCTTCCTTATTATTTTTCACACGTATGCAACCCGTAAACAAACCAGGACACCATTTTTATCATTTTTCAAACTAATAATAATGATGTAAATTGACACACACATAAATAAAATGACGACAGATTATCCGTTTTTTGTGGTTTCCTCCCCATATTTATCATTCATGCAACTAATATGCTACTTTACTACTTAAAATATTTAGCGGTGTGGATTACCGATAATAAAAAAGGTGAAAGATATATTAAAATGTTACGTGACGTTAACATTTTCTTAGTTAGCTTTTCCCACATAGTATGTGTTCTGGTAATTGGTCTGTTACTATTTGCAGTCCCCAGAGGCCCATTTTATCACTGGCCCATCCTCTTAGGTGAGCCCATAATTCAACGCTTCAGATGCAGCCAACACATCCAACGGTTCCTAATCATTAGGTCAACACCGTTCAAAACCTATAAATACCACATTCAATGCTCATTAAAGGGAAGCGATTCAACTCATAAAAATACTCTGTTTGACTACCTCACTGACTTGATCGTTGGAGTGTCATTGCAGGACCAACACCTCAACCTCGACCGGAGCGTTCGTCATCAAGGACTACATCTACCAACTACCTCGGACCGACCTCCAAGGTCAGAAGTACGGTATAGAACTATATAAAAAGATGGTTTGTTGTCAAGAGGAAGATGAATTTATGATACTAGTAACCCAAAAGAAGAAGAAAAACTAGTCCAACGGCCTACTGCAGCGACCGGGCAAGAAGCAAGTAAACCTTACTGTCGTTCGTTATGGAAAGTGACATGCATGAGATAAATTAAATGAATCAAGTAATATGGACACCGTCCAAGCCTTTAATGCAGTATTTTCGTAATTAAGAATGTATTTTTATTTGAATTATAACTAGAATAATTGATCGCACGGGGTATAAGTATGCTATTGGAAATTGTTGTCAAATAATTTATATTTTGTAAGTTAGTAGAAAAGCTCGTGTATAAATAAATGATGCAATTTTTTTGTGATTTGAAAATAATATTTAAACTATCAAAAATTTATATTAATTTGTTATTTTTAAGAACAATATCATTGTCAAAAAACAAAAGAACAATATATATCATATTGTGCTGATTTGTCCCTCACTGTTGGTTGCCTTGGCAATTTCAGTGGCATGGGGACATCGGTTGCTGAGTTCAAACTCGGGTGTGAACAGTAGTAGTGTGTGTGGTGTTTATTTTTCATTTCATATAAGATGATCATGACGATATTAATGATCATATCATAACATGGTCATGTCAGGTCATATATTTGGTCAATGCAATCCACTACCGAGCCACCTACCTCCCACTCAAGATTGAGTAAAAAAAATACTCGAAGCTTGGAGAGTAGTGCTTGTAACAAAGATATCTCAATATCAACCCTACATGTTTTTGGGTTCTTCCCCTTTTGCATTTCTGCTATCTATCGTTTTCCATCAATTCTACAACTTTTATATCAGATATTGCAGCAGCCACCATAGAGAATTATCAAATTCGAAAACTCCCTCCCGAATGTAACTTGAATTTCAGCAAGATATCTCTTTGACTCCTTGTCTTCAATGCAACAACTTTAAATTTCCTATACTTGTCAGTAATTCTTTTCCCAAGTTGCAAAACAGTATATATGTAAATATATGCTGATAAGTGATAACCAACTAAACTCATAAGAAAATTATCTTGTTCATCAGAAATGATTTTGCTAATTTTTACAGCAACAAAGTTTAACAGCTAATCATATAATATGATAATTTTTACAACAACAAAGTTTAACAGCTAATCATATAGTGTGTTAGCAATGTATATACTTTCTATTTGGACTAAAAACCACAGTTTAGAAAATCGGACTGGTCAGTTGAATCATGAACCGCAGAGGGAAGCGGTTCGGTTGAGGCCTAAAACGGTTGAACATTTAAACTGCTATAACTGGAGAACATACAGTTTAAAACAATTCAGGGAAAAAGTTTTAAACTACTTTTTTTTAATAAAAAAAATGGTTGGCCAATGCACCCCACGTGTCCTGACCAAACATGGCTACTGGCCAATGCACAAATTTTAGTTCAAGCAAGCCCCTGATGTTCTATTTATAACAATCACTCACGTTGCTAAAGCTACACATATCCAATGTGGGACTAATTTAGGAACAATAATGCTACTCAAACACGTACTCTCTTAGTTTTCATTAAAAGGCTTATTCATCCTTTCTCTCTCCCAAGCACTCTTACATATACACAATTCTTGATGTTGCCATGTCTTTATCGTCTTGTTCAGCCTTTTTCTTTCTATGTTGCCGCTCTCTGTAGTAAGTGTTTTTACAAAAAAAATGGAGGCTGTAGTGGGGACTATAAACCACCTCTTTTTTATATTTCTCATTTCTTCCAATTCTTCACCACTTAATTTATAATTATATTCTATATTTGCGTTTTATTGTATGTTTACTACTTATAACATTTCTTCCAATTCTTCACCACTTATTTGCATTTTATCACTTAATATATTATATAATCAGTGTGTTCACCAGTTCAATGACCGCTCTGGTTCAAACACGATTAAACCCTTGAACCTTGAACCACTGCCTTCTCCAAAAGTTGTCCAAACCAAATGCTTCAATTTAGATTGGGCAACGGATTGGTTCGGGTTTACCCAAGCCATTGAACACGCCAAATCAATAATACTTTTTTCTCTAAATAAAAATGTCAAAAAATATATAATAAAACTTGAAAATTGTTTCTCTAAATAGTTGTTAACTTTTTTCCCACACAATTAAAATACACGTTTTCTTCCAATCTAAACAAAGTCAAATGTCTTTCCTGTTTTTAAGTGTATCAACCGAGGACAAAAATGAACCAAAAAAATATTTTTACTCGTTGAGAGTTTATTTCAGAAATTTATAATTTCAAAAAATGGGAAAAGAAAACGTGAATTTCATTATTCAGAGGCAATAATAATGTGGCATTTTTTCCCTCAATTTTTTAACGAACCTTGAAAATTCTGGAATGTAACGTATTTTAAAAATTTTAACTAATGATATTAGAAGAATTGACTATAAAGAAGAAAGAGCAGTAGTCTTTTGTTTATTTCTAAAATTAATGCAGAGATAAATCATTAAATTATAATAGAATTTTCAAATATAAAAATTACTTAGAATATTAAGTTACATGTAACCTGTCACATTAAGTTGTTTCTAAGTGAAAAAAGAGTTGTGCTTTTCCACTTCCTTTATTATTATTATTATTATTATTATTATTATTATTATTATTATTATTGTCTAAGAGACTAACACTAAGAATTTGGGCCTTAAGATACATTATAAAATGTATTTTTAATAATTCGTAAAACCTAATATTATTAAATTTGAAATGTAAAATACAATACAATAGATCGAATATGCATGAAAGCGATTTAATAAGTGATTCATTATAATTTTGTAAAAACGTGATTAATTATAATACTCATAAACTTCTCCTACATAAAAATTAAATCAAATCAGTTACTTAACTTATATTCATAATTAATTTTTTTATATAATATAAGTTTTTAATTAATTATGTTTTGTTTTTATTTTTTTAAAAATTGAGGATGGGGAAATTTTAATAGTCAAAGTGGCACTAAATATTTTTTTTAGACAATATACTTAAATAACTGTTAATCAAAAAGTCTTTGAGTGTTGATAAATTAAATAATTTTTTGGAATACAATTTGGATACATTAGAAAAATATTTTATTTAGTCTCTATTATGTATAATATCTTTTTTTTTGACAAAGATTATGTATAGTTTCTACAGAGCATTAATTACAAAAAATGATATTAATTACCAAATTGCTGTAAGAGTGCCACGTGGAATAGCAATAAATGATATTAATTCTCAAATGTTATATATATAGATAAAATAGAAAACTATATAGACTATTAGTTCGAGGCTCATTCGTTGCAGCGGTAGATGTATCGTTTATGAACACCCGATTGTTGGGTTCGACCCTCCCAAGTGTCGAGTCTTGGTTTTCCATTTGGGTGTGTGTGTTTTTCCGTTGATTCAGACGATTGTCGTGTTATTAGAAAGTTAGTTAAAATTAGTTTTTAGTTGTAACAACTTTTCACAATTAGTTAGTTAGTTGGAATTTTGTATTACTTTCACTAGAAGGTGCATATTTTATATATATATATATATATATATATATATATATATATATATATATATAGTGATCACCTTTTCATAGTGTACTAAGTTTTAACTTCACAATTCATTTTAAATGAAATTCATATTCTATTCAAATAGAGAGTTTGTAACTCTTACACTACAAGAATTTCGGTAATTTCCGGCGGACAAAATCCGCCGGTAATGGCCAAAATCCGCCAGAAATTGGGCATTACCGGCAGATTTTTTCCGCCGGTAATTCACTCGTCGGTAATGGTTACCGGCGGAATTTCCGCCGGTAATTACCGGTGGATTTTTCACATTACCGGCGGATTTAAAAAAAAAATTAAAATTAAAATTTAAATAAGAATTTCGTTTTTTAAAATTTAAATGTTAATGTATCTAAATTTTGCCCATATTTCAAATTTTCCCTTGTATTTGTACCGGTTGGGGTGATAATGAAGAAGTAGGAAGGAATGAAAGAGAATATGTGAGAATAAGAATGAAGGAGTGAAAATGAAGAATGAAGGAGTGAGAATGAAGAATGAAGGAGAGATGAGAAGTATTAAAATTGGAGAGAATGGGAAAAAAGAAAAAGAATGAATGAGTGAGAATGAATAAGAATGAAGAAGAAATGAGAGATGTATAGAGAAATTTATGTAGATTGGAGAGTGTGAGGAAGAAGAAGAAGAAGAAATATAAGATAGAGAAAATATATAAGAGAAAGAGAAGGAAATAAAGAGTGAAATGAGAGAATGAGAGGAGTGTAGGAGAAAGTTTTATTTATAGGTGATTTTTTGAAATTACCGGCGGATTTTTTTCCCTCCGAATTTTTCCGGCGGATTTTTGAAATTACCGGCGGACTTTTTTCCCTCCGAATTTTACCGGCGGATTTGAATTTATTTTTTTTTGCGAAATCCGCCGGAAAATTACCGCCGGATTTTCGTAAAAACTTTTTTTTTTTGCGACATCCGTCGGTAATTTCAAAAAACCGCCGGAAAATTACCGGCGGATTTCGTAAAAAAAAAAAAAAACTTTTTTTTTTACAAAAATCCGCCGGAAATGCCAAACATCCGCCGGAAATGTACCGACGGAAAAAATCCGCCGGTAAAAATCTGCCGGAAATTCATGTTTTTCTTGTAGTGTTAATACGTGTACCACAGTGTGTTCCTATACTTTCAAAGAAAGATTAATTATCTCTGCTCGTATTTTGGATCAAATTTTGCACTAGGCAACATCAATTTGTCTACCGTGACAATCGAACCTAGGAGTATCAGAGTTGACCGATGTGTACCAGGATAGATTATGCAACTGGGCCAACGAACCTGGGAGGACTGAGTCGATTACTCATGTGTCATTATGTAGTTGGGCCAACGATGTTGATTCGTTTGTGTGTGTTAGATCCTAATGCTTGCCACTTCGACCATTATAGACAATAAAAAAGACATAAACTTGATAAATTAGTGGAAAAATATTTCAAATTACTTGTGTCAAATACTTACAAACAAAACAAATAAGCCAGTGAATTATCATTGTCAACAGAGTCTGACCAAGTAATATTTAATTTGATTTATTGTAAAAAAAGTACTAGTGGTATTTAATTTATAGAATGTGATACTCTATTTATAAAGAAGAAGAAATACTATAAATACTTTGATAAAAAAAAAAGATTATAAATATAGGAAAGAGCACCAACGTGATGTGCAACCCCAAACGGCTCAATTGCCTCCCTCATTACTTTCTTACCCACTCTCACACACTCTTCTTTTTTCTCTTCTCTTTCACTTCCCGTGTTAGTTTCAAACCGAAGCAGATCGATGGAAGGTGGTGGTATCTCAGGCAAGATGCGGAGGGGTTTTAAGAAATACTGGGGAGGAAAAAGGAGATACCAAAAACTAAACGGATCAAGTCGGCGAAAGCGAAACACGGTGAAGTTAGGCGGAGCCACCGGGGAGAGGAGGAAGAAATGGCGGATCAGATTCAAGATATCTCCTAAGATCAGAATTCCGACAATTTCTTCGCCAAAGAGGATGGTTGTATGGATGAGGGACGCGTACGTGAGGATGATGATGAGGTTTGCGAACTCGAGGGTGGTGAGCGCGGCTGGTGGGGACTCCATCGGTGGGTTTGGGAGGGGCCCACCGACCAAGGAGTACGATGATAAGATGATCATACATATGTATAAGTCGTTGATTATTTCACAGGGACAGTTGCTTCCCTCAGATTTAGCAGCAAAATTGGCCTCACAAACTGCTTGCCAGACAAGAATGGTGTGAGTGACCATGTAAAGGGTATGATATAATTGCTTGCTTACCATCCCATGCAAACCTGCTTTGCTTCTTCCTCCTTCAATTCGATTCCAATATTTTCATCTTTTTCTTGTAAATAATGAATTCACTAATCACTGCAGGGGCGGCGGATCTTTGTATGGATCGGGGAGGGTCACGGCTAAAATTTCATATGAGATTACTATAATATCCTTATGTTAAAATGAACTACTAAATATATATTATGTTTACGCAAACATTTACAAATTAATGTGCCAGTGTGTTTGTTGAGGTTAGTTGCATGTGCTGACTTATCCTGGGTTCAACTCCCATCTTTGGATAGTTTTGTTATTTTTTCCCAAAACATTAACAAATAATATCCTTGGACCTCTAAAATATGAATACAAAACTTTGCCAATATCGCTGCCATGACTTATCATAAATATTGTACAAAAAGGTATATATCTCAAGTAAAATTAAATCAACATAAAATAAAATTATCTTTTTACAAAACAACAACTTTGAGCATCTACGTGAAATTAAAATTACTTTTTTAGTCATTTGATTTTTTATAAATAATTATTAATTTATATTTATTTATTTTAATTTTATTTTTATTAAGCTTCACCACTGGTATTACCCATACTTTACTCTCACGCACCTCGTTCTTCATGGTTATCTCTACCTCGTCGTTCCCCCATGCCTCTTTCATTGGCGGTCCTCCCTATGTTTTTGGTCAAGATTCGCCACTACTAGTCAGCACAATCGCAGATAGGCTGTGTATGGGTTGGGTGTGATAGCCGGAAATGTTCCTATACATCAGACAGACTCCACACAATTCACTGTCAGGTCTTCAGTCAACCTTATTTAATTTTTCTTGCTTTTCCTCCTTAGTTTAATTTTCTTTTTCTATTTAGCTACTTGATAATTTGGAGAATTCTACCCTACTGATTAATTTTTGATGAGTATGATATTCTCTAGGCAAAATTAGTATTATTATTTAAATTTATTTTAAAATATTTAAATTCCAAAAAATGAACTGTTATTGAGTGATTGGATGTTGGGTATCATACGCAACAAATTTTAATGGGTATCAGAGTATTGTTTTTTAAACGTTGATGAATTGTGAGAGACAAAATCATAATTCCTCACATACCAATACTAAGGAATTACATTAATGTTTTTCCTTCAAAAATGCCTTTTTTTAAAATGGTTATAATAATGGCTTGTAGAATTAGTTATAGGTACATCTAATAAACATAATCTCATTTTTAATAAGGATATTAATAGAAGGTTGGCAATTAATACTCTAGCTTTATAATCAATGAGTGAAGTTTATTAGTTAGCGGATAATGAATAAGCTAGGAATAACGGATACGTTTATAATGGATAACAGACAAACTAGTGGATAACAAGTGAGTTTATATTGGATAATGAATAAGCTAGCAAACAACAAATGGTGTGTTTGGTAAAACTAGCGGTTAAACTAATTGATAAATGTAAAATGTCTATAAATCATGTTTTTTTTTGTGGAACGAAAGGGGCACAGTCCCAAGAAAAACAAAACAAAACTAGCAAAAATTAAGAATCATGCATGTCTTCCCTATCAATGTGCAACACACAGTAAGATGAGGAAGAGCTGCATCAAAAACACGGTAGTCGGAATTCATTGCAACGCTGTCACGGGCGAGTTCGTCAACCACACAATTGGCCTCTTTGGAGATGTTAACCCATCCGGCAAAACCAAAGTTCTAAGCACAGAGCTGAATCTCAGACATCAGGGAGGAGTGATGGCAAACTCGGAGCTGTCGGTGACTATTTCGGGAGTCATGAAGGTGGGAGTGATGGAGACATGCACCACGATCGGTGATGAAAGACCGATCGATAAGTCGGGAAAACGCCACAACCGACTACTGAGGTTCTGGTTGATAAGTCGGGATGAGCGCCACGGCAAAACGATAAGCTCGGATAACGGCTCATGAAGAACCAAAGAGATATGTTTCTAAATTTTTACTCAAAATTCAAATTGTTTATTTATTTCATAAAATGCACTACAATATATAGGGCTCTAGTCCCGATTGATTCAATGACACCCTAATAATTTTAAATCTAAACAAATCTTGCAATAAATGCAAAAATCAAATCCTAAAACTCATATTTGAAAACAATCAAATAAGAAACAATTAAATGCAATTAATCAAACAAATATGGAGATTCCTTGTAGGTTTCTTTCCACATGTACAAAGAACCATTGATCACATCATTTTTGGCTTCTAAAGTGTATGAGCTAAATATTTTTTCTTTGTAGAATTCTTTCCACATACTTAAGGAACTCATGCTCTCTTCATTCTCCCCTTCTTCGAAAGGATTTGTCCTCAAATCCAAACCTGCATAATAAATTAAAGGGTTATATAAAAAAAAATCCTACAAGTTTTCACTCCCCTTTATTTTTAACTTGCGGGTCTACAGGATACCCATGGTCAGGGCGGGCTAGCCCGATGAAGGTTCAGGCTTTTCCAGGGCGGGCTAAAAAGCTCAGATATAAAAATGGACTCTAATTCTTTGGCCCAAGCCCTATATTTTTATCGGGCTAGCCCGACCCGGCAGGCCTGGCCCATTTTGCCAACTCTAGTTTCAGTAAATTTTTGTGGAGAAAACAAAATATTTCCACGTAAAAAAAAAGAGAATAGTAAATGGTTAAAAAAAGGTTTATTTAAAAAAAAGAAATTTGGGTCAATGCTGACGTCGGCCGACTGTGCGTGCGTCTGTGTTGCAGACTGCACGTCAGTGGCTGTGTCGGCTTTTGATCTTTTAAATTTTGTTTCTTAACATATTTTTAATCAGTTATGAAAATACCCTCATGGTTGATGTTTTGCTTATTTTTCGTGCAGGATGGCAACAAAGTAATTTTGTTGGAGGGTTGCTCTCCAAGTATTATTATTATTATTATTATTATTATTATTATTATTATTATTATTATTATTATTATAATAGTAGATTTCGTTCAGGACAAAATTAGTGTTGTATTATCTTTATTTCTATTTAAGTATGAAAACTTGGAAACACTTCAAATTTTCTAGTAAAACATAATTAAAGAGATGCAGCTGTTGCACCTTACTTTTGTTCGACCTTGTATTTTTTAATTCCTTTTTAAATGAAAAAATAGGCTAAAAATATTCTTTAAAGTTTATTCGTTTATTACCATGCATTAACCTCTTTCGAGTCTAAAGTTGGCCTAGTTGCGCTAAAAAAGTTTAGACGCAAGTAAATAGATCGAAATAAGATAAGGCCCATGCTTTTCCCACATCCCCTCCTATTCACCACACACCCCCTAAACTCTTAAATCCCAAAAATACCCCTAACTTAAAAACACTCCATCTCCCATCTCCCTCCCTACCCCCTTCACCCCCCTCATTCTCACTCTCACTCTCAACCAAACACAACAACAACCGAACCCTACTCTCACTCTCCCTCTCCCTCTCGATCTCACCTCCTCCAAACACAACCAAACTGGAACTGTACTCTCACACTCTCACTCTCTTATTCTTCCATTTGTGCATTTTATTTGTGAGCATTTCAGGTTTTTTCTTCACTTTCACACGGTTCGGTTGCAGGCAATCGAATCAATTTGGCGACAAAGGCTATTTAACTGGTTCGGCTGAGGGCTCCTGAACCATCTAAATCTACAAAAAAAGCACATAAAATTTTTAAAAAAGGGTGTGCGTCAAAATGTATAAGGTACGGTTGAGGGCAGCCGAACAGGTTCGAGTGCCTCTATCCAAACCCATTAAAATCTCGAAAAAAAATAGGGACAAGTTTGGCACATTTGGATTCATTAAGGGTATTATGGTACTTTCGTAGTGTTTGGGGGTATATGGTGAGTAGGAGGGGATATGGTAAAATTCAAGGCCCATGCTTTTCCCACACCCCATGCTACTCACCAAACACCCCTTAACCCTGCGAAATGACCAAAACGCCATTAATGAAATGCGTTTTTTTCGCCGATTCGGTTACGGTCAATCGAAACCATTCGGTTATGGGTAACCGCACGTGTATTTTTTATCAGACACTCTCCCTTTCCACCGACACTTTAGATCAACGGCGTACAGGCAATCAAAGGTGTCAGAAAAAGGAGTGGATGAAATTTACTCTTGAAATTGTGCCCCAACGGATAGAAATTAAACGACCCAGATTTGTGATCCAAAATTTTGATCAACGGCTCATATTTCCCCACACCTATTATAAATTGGGTTTCAGGTTTTCAATGCTGCTTCACAGAAACCCTAATTCCTTCTCTTCTCTGCTTCTTCTTCTCCACCAACACCACTTCTCAGCTTATTCTTCTCCACCACCCGCTGTAGTGGAAGATCTTATGCATTGGTAGTTGTGCCCAACGCAGAGATCTGAAGACAAGTACCTAACTGCCCTGCATCACCCTGGAACGATCGAGGAGAGAGCTGATGGTGTTTGTTTTAAGTCTCCCGACAACTACTTCTGTAGGTTGGACAAAAATATAACATTCAGCCAGTTGAAGGAAAAGGCGGAGAGGAAGGTTCGCCAAGAGGGAGAGTGGCGCAAAGACATATTTCGTATACGTTACCGCAAGTGCGTATGTCTACAAGACGGCACTCTCCGCTATGAAGCTATGGATATCCGGAGCGACGGCGATGCTCGCGCAATGATGGAACAGCATCGTAACACCCTATTGGGACGTCAGCTCATTGAGCTGTTTGTCGAAACGATGCGGACTCTGGAAGAGGTTATCTATATTATGGAGTCCACCATCCCCCAAAATAAGTAGTTTCGTTTAATTTTCTTATGATGTTTTTATCGTTTTCATGTATTTCGAGGTCATTGAGCTGTTTTCGTTTTGTTTGTTGTTGCAATTTGTTATTTTAAATCAATGTATCATGTTTCAATTTCTTGTCCGAATTTATGAAGCGACAATAGTATTCAACTGAGTGTGCTATTTTCATAAAGAAGTAATTAACGACGTAGAAAGTAGATTTAAAACATACAAATCCAACAATAAAAAAGTGTTTAGAAGATTTAAAACAAAAGTAGAAACCCTAGTTATTACAACTCTATTGGGTTATCAGGGTTATCCCCATCAATAGGGTTCTGCTCAATAGATTGCTGGACATCCTCATTGTTAGGGCGCACAATTTGAATAGGTGCTGGTTGACGACACATTAGTCTTGGGTGAAGTCGTTCAATTGACATTGGGCAATGAATGGTAAAAACACCCCTTGAACTTAAATAGGTCAGCTGGGCTTCTTTACTCTAAGGGACCCCATCCAAACCATCAGCTCCAAGAACCTCCGTAATACGATCAGTATCTGTCTCTAGATAAGGAGTACCACGTGTATCCACAACAACAGAGGCACGATATTGTGTCCCAGGGCCCGTCTCTACCCAAAGTTGATTAGGAAAGCGTTGATGATAATCTCTGCAAAAGCCTTTTGGAATCTTAAGACGTCTCTGTGCAATAATGCCATAAGAGACAAATCAAATAAATACCAAAGGCAAACAATATGCAATGGTAGAAGAAACAATTGAAAATGTAGATTATTACCATTTGGAGGGATATGACTGATGAAAATGTATTTGGAGCCAAATTCCTTGAATCCATGATGGTATGTCCAAAACTTGATAAAAAAAACAGATTGGTCAATTGATAAGTCTAAAAAATAACAGTGATTTGGTTGACCTCAACCGTATGTGTTAAAATCGTTTGAATTTTTATGTCATTTGGTTGATCCCAACCGAATCCATTCGGGATGGCTCAACCGAATAGCTTCGAATGTGGTTCGTTCTCAGGAGCGTTCGGTTACGCTCAACCGAAAGTTACGAAATCATGGAAGTGTTAAAACGCGATGAATACAGCAAAACCAGTGAAATTTAAATAGATGATAGTGCCAAATCGTATACCTGATGCCTAGATGATGCGTATTACAACTTCAAATGTGTTATTGAGAGGATTTGGGAGAGGAGAAATCGAATGGGGGAGAGGGGTTTAGGTTTTCGGATGGGTGTGTTGTGTGGGTGTGAGAGGGGGTGTGGGATGTTTGAGAGGGAGAGAAGTGTTTTTGAGTTAGGGGTAGTTTGGGTATTTAGGGGGTTATGGGGTGTGTGGTGAGTAGGGAGAGGTGTGTAGAAAGCCAAGGCCAAATTCAAACCCTAAAATGAAGTTCATTAAGAGCCATCACAAGCCTATTTGCAGAATGATAAAAGCCCAACAAATATTCGAAGTCCAAACCATTAAGTCATAAAATAGGAAAATTGCAAAAATGTATACAATTTAAAATTAAAATTACATTTGGTCAAAAAAAAATACTAACTAAAACAGATTTTAAAAATTTCCAAAATATGAATTACAAAAAGAAAGAAACAAAAAAGAATAAAAAGTTACAGCAGCATTAGTTGTTTACGTGACCTAGCCGAAACCAAACATTAGGAAAGAATAAATCAGAATCAAAACAAAAAAGGACAAAATCAGCTAGAAATAGGAAAAATAATCAAAAGGGGGAGAAATCAGTTGATTGATTCTCTCCTAAAATGAGGAAAAATCCCAGGTTGAGTATTATTGTACCTGTACCGAAAATATAAATAGGACACTAATGTGAAAAGAAAGACACGATTTTCAGAGGAAAAAAGGAAGAAAGAATTTGACCTGATTCTTTTACTGAAAAAATTTCAAGAAAAACTCACACTAGTTGTAGCCCTAAACCCACTATTCCTCTCCAACACATATAGCAGAAAAAGAAGAAGGCAAGGGAGCTTTTCTTCACCGCCGGCCTTCAACCTTGTTCACTTCGTTTGAGGTTGCGCTGCACATTCATTCCTCTTGTTAGTTTCTTTTCTACCATTGTCTACTTATTCTCACTTTTGTTTATTATCTCATTTATATTGTTTAATGTTTTATTCTACTTTTTTTATTTATTTTAAACAAAAAACAATGCATGAATCCTTTTTTTGACTGCTCTATGAATCGTTTGAGCCTTATGGACATGTTACTCTTTATTTATTTATTTAATTATTTTCCTTCAACTTTTATAAGTATAAATATTGGCTCTTATCTTTTTATTAGTCACGCACCCTTTTTGTTTATCCAAGATCTCTTATTCATGAGTTTTGTTTTTAAATGATTAACGTGCAAAGATAAATCGATCTCTTTAAAATAATTAAGAGATTAAACTGGTTGTACTGCTAGATTAGTTATATGTCTGTAGCGTATTATTCAAATCAAAAGTCTTAATTAGAATTTGTATTAAAAAAAAAAGACTAGAATCTAACAAATTAGTAATAGGAGATATTAGGTCAGTTGTATGACCAAATCTGTATTTTGGTACTAATGAGTATAGGAGTTCTATAATCCCACACATATTTTTTACCCAATAACTGCCCTCCTCTTTTTAACCTAAAATAATTTTTTAATGACTTTTTAATTAATTATTTTAATGATGGGCTAGCCTGCCAACCTGTCGAGGAGCAGAATGGGCTCAACATCTTGGCTCTCTATTTTTTGGCAGGCCAGCCCCGCTAAATTTTTGAAGAGGTCACGACATATCGGCATGCGGGTCATCTTTTTTTGCCATATTTATATTATTTAATGATTTCTTATTCTATGTGCAATAATCGAAACATCGAATATTACTCTGCAACAAAATATAAGAAAAATTAACTTTTTACACACTTATTTTGAAAAGTAGTTATTTAAATTTTTTTTAACTTTATTACCTAAATTAATTTTATCACCTAAATTACCTCGCATCTTATTTAATTATTTGAAAAAATCTCCAACTTTTTATGTTCATCATTAAACTTTACACATTAAATAAGATAAAAAAAATTAACAATTTGCTCACTTATTTTGATAACTAGTGATTTATATTTTTTTAACTTTATTACCTCTAATTTTATTTAGTTACTTAAAAAATCTCTAACTTTTGATGTTGATTAAACTTTAGGCATAAAAGATATTTTTGATATACTAAGATTAAATGAGTCGTTCTTTGCTTAAAATTTTCAAAAATTGTATACAAGAAAAAAAGAAATTTTCAAAAACTAAAATTTTGGTTATATTTTATTTTTTTAATATAACTTTTTGGTTATATTTTATTTTGTAATGTTTATTATGGAAATAGAAGGGAGAGAGTAATTAACCTTAAAAATAATTACGATCAATCAACGATTTTTCTTAAATGACACTTAATAATTGTAGTAACATTTGATCTTATTTTTTTTGACAATAACATTTGATTTTATAATAATTGTATTTTTGAACCGTGAAACACGATTGAGAAACTTAAGTGGTGAAAAAGGAAAATGCTAAGCTGGAAAGAAAAAGCTCTTATTCTGCGCCACTAGACTGCACTCTCTTCACATCGTCGCCTCTGATACTAATTAATCTCTTTTATTGCAGAAGAACGCAGATTAAGGAAGGTCCAAAAATGGTTACACCATAGCATAAGCAGAGGAAGATTATAAAGCATACTTTCAAGTTTCAATTCCATGGATTCCTCTCCCTTTCTCCTCCTTCTCCAATTCGCTTGGTACCCACGGCATCCTTACACTCTCTGACACTCATACCCTGTAGCAGAAAAGAAGCGATTCCAACAGCTTTCCCAATACTGATGCATAAAAGGGAAACGAACCCCCCTAGCATTTTTATCCTCACCGGAGAGAGTTTTTGGAACAAAAAAACAATGTTGTGGATTTTGAACCTTTCATGGTTTTTCTCCGCTGCAATGTTGATGATTCTAATGTTCCCTTCTCTCCTAGTTCAATCCCCTCACCCCGCCGCCGAAGCCATTCGATCCTCTTCCTATCTCAATATCCTTCCCATAGACGACCACCGATTTTCTTTCCGGCAGGCCCCTTCCTCCTTCCACAATGCACTTCAATGCGATTTCATTTCAGACGATGAAATCTGTGTCTGTGACCCCGTGTTAGTCCACGTTGCCATAACTCTCGACATTGATTACCTTCGTGGTTCAATCGCCGCCGTTCACTCCATCCTCTACCACGCTCTTTGTCCAGAAACCATCCTCTTCCACTTCATTGTCTCAGACACCAATCTCGAATCCCTTGTTCAATCCACTTTCCCTCAATTGAAGTTCAAGGTCTACTACTTCAACCCTAACATCGTGAAAAATCTCATCTCAACCTCCGTTAGACAAGCATTAGAGCAACCACTCAATTACGCAAGAAATTACCTAGCCGATCTGTTAGAGAATTGCGTAAACAGAGTAATTTACTTGGATTCCGATCTTGTAGTAGTCGATGATATTTCTAAATTATGGACCATTTCGTTAGGTTCAAGAACAATCGGTGCGCCAGAATACTGTCACGCCAATTTCACGAAATATTTCACGGAATTTTTTTGGTCGGAACCGCGATATGCGGCGACGTTTACGGAGAGGAAGGCGTGTTACTTTAACACGGGAGTGATGGTAATTGATTTAGTGAAGTGGAGAAACGAAGTTTACACGAAGAAAATAGAGAGGTGGATGAAGATTCAGAAGAGTGAAAGGATTTACGAGCTTGGTTCGCTACCACCGTTTCTGTTGGTTTTCGCGGGACACGTGGCGCCTATTGAGCATAGATGGAATCAACATGGTTTGGGTGGTGATAATGTTGGAGGGAATTGTAGAGAGTTGCATCCTGGTCCGGTTAGTTTGTTGCATTGGTCCGGTAGTGGTAAACCGTGGCTTAGGCTTGATTCTAAACGACCTTGTCCTCTTGATGATCTTTGGGCACCCTTTGACTTGTATGGACTTGCAGAGACTCATGGTTCATTATCATAGACTTTGCTTTTTACACCCACGGTAATTACTGATACTACCCCCAACTCTACTCTCTTAATTTCTCATTTTTTGTTAGGTTGTTTTCTTTTGCTTAATTAATTAATTAATTTATTTGTAGTTAATAGAAGCAGAAGGTGGAAGACACGTATGTTGCTGCATGGTGGATAGCATTGCATAGTTGTCAGTGAGGCTGAACTCAATTGAAATTCAAGTTTGAGATATTTGAGAATGGGACATGGAGTGTCTAGTGTAATCGGCAGTGATGCTGAATGAGGCATGAAAAACTCCAAAGAGGGTCTGAATTGTGTTGGAAGAGAAGCTAAGTTCGCGGGTTCTTTGAGGGAACAATTCTTCGGTGGCAGCGGCGGAACGTTTTGTGAGCTTGCATCATCGATTATGCACTCATTCTGTATTCTATTTCTTTGCCAGTTACTGTTTACTTTGTCCTTTGCACCGTTTGCATAGCTTAGCTGGCGATTCTTTGTTCTCTTTTGTTTTATCTTCCACCGTCAGATACATTTATTTTTATTATGCTGCTATTTTTTTTTTGCCCCACAATATATTCAACACGCCTCACCTTTAACCAATACTATCGGCTAAATGGCTTAATCTAACCTGACACATGGATGCGAAATTTAATTCCAAGTACGAGCGGATATTTTGTTCCCCACAATATATTCAACACGCCTCACCTTTAACCAATACTATCGGCTAAATGGCTTAATCTAACCTGACACATCGATGCGAAATTTAATTCCAAGTACGAGCGGATATTTTGTTAAAAGCGCTAGCAATGGTCGGAAACAAAATAAATACACCTCACAACTTCTAGGCTTGGCTATTGTTTATTTATTAAATAAATAAATAAAATGTTTTTTATATGAAAAGATTGCGATGGCTAGGAGTGGAACGAATAAGTTCTATGGTTCTACTTTCTACTCGCAGATGATGGGTACCAATGTTTCCTCGTTCCTTAACTTCGGTGTACACAAAAGGATTGAACAGGATAATTTCATAATTAAAAAACGATGCTGGTACATACAAAAACATAGCAATAGAACTCGAGTGAACAAAAAATCAACCAGAACACACTCAGTGTGATGGTTACACTAAGTAGCAGTTGAATACAAAGAGTGTTTTCATGTTTCAGAAGATTCAAACTTGATTCTGCAATAACAGCTAGAAAATGAAAACATAGAAAACCATAAACTTTTTTTCTACAATAGAAATTTGATTGATACTACAGGATACTACAGGATTAACAATAGAAATTTGATTGATAATACACTGCAGTAAGTTTACAAACTAAGCATAACTAAGCATACACATGCAAGATGAAGTGGAGGAAATTCATCTTTCCTCAAACTAAGGAAATTGAAAATTCATGTAATCTTGTGATCTTCCAGCAGGAGGGTTCACATAAACCCAAAGCAAAGAAATAATAATTGAAAGCAAACCTGACCAAACATAGACAATAGTTGGAACCTTTCCTCTCCTTCCCATGAGTCCCTTTGCAAAAGGGTAAAGATGGCACAACACCCAGAAGCTGAAAAACACCCCTCCTACTAATCTGCTCCATTGTGGAAATGGACTGTACAAAGTCCTGGCTACTCCCACAGCAATAGCAATAGTGTTGACCATCATGATAGTAATTGGAGGAATCATTAGAAAGCTCCACTTCACCACATAAAGATCAGCAAACTCATCATCTCCATCTTCTGGTGTAGCTGACTTTGAAGTCAACGTAAATGAGATGTCTACTCCTGCTATGACCTTCAACAACCCTTGTAAAACAGCAGCAGGATGTGCACTTGTTCCACCAATCAACCAAAACTGTTCATTTCTCCACCAATCATGTAGAGTGATTCCTGACCACTTGATCTCAAGCAATGCAAGTAAGCACAATGTGATTGTGATTCCCAACAAGAATACTAGAAAAGTTGCATTGAGAGATTGAACTATGAACTGTCCTGAAAATAAGGATATTGCTGGTAGAAAGCAATAGACAATTAAAAACATTGAAGTGAAAGGGTACATTCCTACATTGAAATATGCCACCCTTTGCAAGAACTTCATTCTGGGACTTGCCAATAATGCATTGTTCCTTGAAAAGAAGATTTCAACAGAACCTGTTGCCCATCTAAGCACTTGATGGAGCCTATCTGTCAAATTGATTGGAGCAGTTCCTCTAAAAGCATCTCTTTTAGTGACACAGTATATTGATCTCCACCCTCTATTGTGCATTCTGTAACCAGTCACCACATCTTCTGTAACTGAACCATATATCCACCCAACTCTTCTCCCCCATTCAGTTTTATCCTCATAGAAACAAGATATCACACTTATTGCCTCTGCAACAGTAGCAGCATCTAATGGTTCACGAGGCACAGCAAGAGAACCTGGTGGCCTTCTATGTGTTTCCCTTTTTCTCAAATCTTGAAGCAACCTTCCTTGGTATTCTGCCACAGGAATGGAATCAGCTAGGACATTAGAATTCCCAAACCTTCTTGGAAGAATTAAGGACTCTATATCCGCATCATCATCATTGTGATCACAGTTGATTGGCACTGATACTTCATCATCATCTTCTTTTTTCGACACCTTTGGCTTTCTCAAAAGCAACTTAATTTTCTTCCTACCAAACCAACCATGATGTTCAGTAGCTCTAGGAGGACTAAAACCATAAAGAGCTGTTCTTCTGAATATGCAGCCAGTTCCCACATACATTGGACCTTGTAAACCATCAAGAGCTCTCATACTCACATCAAAGAAAACTGTGTTGTGGTTTGCATACCGATCACTAGGGTCAATGCCTTCAAACCTTTGAGGGAATTGAACATAACATATCCTATCACCACCTCTGTCAAGCATAAAGCACATACCTTCCCTCATGGCCAAAGAGTTGTAAATGTAATGATCACAATCAAGATTCAAAATGAATGGTCCATTAGACATGATTGCACTAGTGCGAACAAGTGCATTCATAGCTCCTGCTTTCTTGTTGTGGTCGTATCCCGGCCTCTTCTCACGAGACACGTAAACAAGCATTGGCAACCTAACATCAACATCTGTTGTGTCAATTAAGTTATCCCCATCAGCTTCTGAACCATATTCTGGTTCTGTACTCGGTGGAGCCAACATTGCCTGCAGCAAGAGATAATTACATTACACTCTATCTATAATGTCTATGATTCAAACACTAACATAGCACAAGTAATTTGATAGAAGTTAGTTACCTGAATAATACCAGCATGGTCACCTCTTGAGTGGTCTGGTTCAGCTGAAGCCCAAGTACCAGGCCAATGAGAACCATCAGACATCCAAGTTGCTTTAGGAACCTTAATAGATTCAGAGACATTGGAACCAGCTTCCATCTCTTTCTTCTTGGCTCTTAACTCTTCATGAGCATTGTAAGCATCAGATCTTCTTCTTATGGATTCAGGCAAAGAATTTATCCTCACTTTGAATTCATCATACTCCCTCTTCACCCTTCTCCTCTCTCTAACAAAGTCTAACCGAACCTTATTCTTGAGAAAATCACGCTTCTGTCCAAAATAAGCTTCTGGATTTCTAGGCTCTATTTTATGCTTTCTACAGAAAGGAACCCAAACTCTTGCAAAACTAGCAGTCTCAGCAAGAGCTTCAAACGTTAAAAGAGCTCCACCATCATCAGATAAGTAACAAGCAACTTTTTCAACAGGATAATCAACTGCAAGGATAGAGAGAATGGTGTTTGCTGTTACAAGAGGTGGCTCCTTTTCTGGATCTGCTGTGGAAACAAAGACATCAATTCCAGGTAGGTCAGACCTTCCTTTCGGGTTGAGAAGATTTATTGACTCAAACCTTTCTTTCAAAACAGATAGATCAGTTACTCTATTCACAGGACAGAGCTTAGGCAACTGATCAAGAATCCATGAAAATGCAAACCATAGCTCACAAGTTACTGACATTCCCCATAACCACATTGCCTCATGGTTTGGATGTCTAATTCTCCATGTCAGAAACAAACCCAGTGCAACAAAACGCATCAGAATAAGCAATCTGAACAAACAAACAAACAAACACACAAATACAAACATTATTAAGTACTAAACAAGGTTCGTTGTAACAACAATGTTTTTGTAATAACCAAACAGTTACAGCAATTTAAAACACAATGCTTTTGTAATAACCAAACAGTTACAGCAATTTAAAACACAATGCTAAAAATAAGGAAAAAGTTAAGATTTTGGAATGAGTTATAGTTACCTATAGGGACTGATAATAGCAGCTGAAATTCCAACTTTACGAGACAAAGGTCGTTTAGTTTTCTCTTCAAAATCAGGAGGAGGTTCAAATCCATTAGAACCAAAACCATCATCTTTAGGCCAAAGAGCATTTCCATAACCATAAGTTCCTTTAGTCTCAAAGAGCCAACGATTATGATCAAAATCAGGTGGATGATTCTGAGTAGCTTTAAAAGATTTAACAAGAGAAAGCCTTTTATCCAACTTAAACTCAGCCATAGAAGGCAATGGAAGTGCTTGATCTTCAGATTCAGATACCTCTTCTTCATTTTCATCGTCGTCGCTAACGTAATTGTAAGGTTCTTTACAACCAGGACACTTTCCATTTCCAATGTTTCCACAACACTCTTTAAAACAATCTCTGCAGATCTTGAACCCACACTCACAACTGTTACTTTTAATTGCTTCCTCATCACAACCTTTCATTCCACAAATTAACACAGATTTCTGTAGTGACTTGTTGGTTTCCATTGAGCATTCAATGACGTGGCCACGCGTCACGGAGTTGAAACCACCGGTGAAGATTGTACCAGATATGTAGCTGTTATTGTTGTTGGTGGTGGTGTTTTCGGGAAGGCTTGTTTGTGAGGTTGAGAGAGGAACGCGATCTGGTGTTGGAGGAATGTGAACGGTGTATGATACGTATTCTGTGGTGGTTTCTTCATCTTTGGACATGGATCCAGCTGATACTCTTCTGAGAGGGGAATTAGGGTTGTTGTTTGAAACAGAAGCACGTGGAACTGGACTTGTTAGACCCATGCTTCTACTTCCTCCAGATTTGCCACCGGAGGACACTGTAATTGTAACCGGAGAGGAGGAAGAGGGAGATGAGGCCATTTTCACCATCTTTACGAAATGAGAATAACGGTTAAGGTAAGTGTAGTAGAGAAAAAGGGTTACTCAATGGCCCATAAGGAAAGAAAGGAAGTGAAGTGAAGTGAAGTGAGGAGAGGGGAGAAGTAGAAGAAGAAGCAGAAGTAGCTTAGGATAAGGGGGAAAGTGAGGAACGGTCGAATTTGAAAAAGAAGAAGTAGATGAAAAGACTGGCGTTGGGATTAAGACACAACGGTCGATAGAAAGTCAACTAAATGCAACGGTCGATAAATTCGGGGTGCTGTCCTGTAATAGTTGTTTTGAAATGAAGGCTTTACAAATTTAAATTCGGGTGCTGTAAGTTTTGATATATCATGAGGGACTTGTGTTTTTCTATTTCTTTCTAAAAAACTTTTTTTTTGACAGTCACTTTCGACCTTGAAGGGTGGTAGTGGTTGATGTCCTTAGTCAATGATCGTATCCGATCCTAGCTGGTGTTTTACTTGCAAAGTCACTCTGATGCTAAAGTCAGTGGAGTAGTCTTAGCAAAGTAATAAATGTGAGAATGCTTACCATTAATGAGGCAATGAATGTTGTATTTATAGAGTGTGGTGGGGTTTGTCTCAATGAATTAAGACCGTCCGATCTTGCGATTCGATGTGAGCCCTTGATGTTTGGATTGGGGCCTTTGATATTGGGCATTTGTGTGGTGCGAATAGATGTTAAAGAAGGGGGTGTATATGGTCAAAAGACTCACCATAACACTTTCTAAAAAAAACTTAAAAAATAGAAAATAAGTTGACGTGTGTTTATTTAAATTATTTAATGAAAATATGACGAGTATTCTTTTTATGTAATACGTTTTTTTATTCTCTTTTTTATTGAAATGAGGAGTTTTTTTTTCCTGATTCATGATTTTTCTATAAAGAAAATTTGCATTAGAAATTTAATGAGACTCTTATTTTTTTGTTTAAAAGCAATCGATGTGCGGTTAACTTTTCCAACTTTACAAGTTTAAAATATCATCTTAATTGTCACGTGTGCTTCACGTATCTAAACCTGTGTGAAATCCAATTCACCACATTCTGTCACATCTACTAAATCTTGTATACTTGTTTGTTTAATATCGATCTAAAAAAAAGATCGATCTAACCGCAATAGTGTCAAATTCTCCGTCCCAAGGTATTTTGGAAAGGACAATACTATTTGGTACGAAGACAGTTTGTACGAAACGTAAGAAAAACTATAAATTTTGTTTTGTATGGAATATTATTTCTCTTTTGGAAAAAACTCTCTCGAGCCTCCTTCAAACTTGGGATTATATTTGTTATGGATTGGCTTTTTGCCATATACACCCCTTTTTTGGCATCTATTCACACCACACAAAAGTCCAATATCAAAGGGCCTAGTCCAAACATCAAGGGCTCAGATCAAACCACCAGATCGGACGGTCCTGATTCATTGGAATCAACCCCACCGAGATCAGGCCTCGCCCGACCGAGATTCCCCCGAAAGAAGAAATCCGGCTCGAAGGCGCCAGGTCTCGCCCGACCGAGATTCCCCCGAAAGAAGAAATCCGGCTCGAAAGCGCCATCGATCTCCACCCAGAAGGCGAAACTACCATCGCTCTCCTCCTCGTAGGCTCGAAAGGAAAGTTTCCCGTTCGCCATGCGTCGGTAGGGCAGATGCCGATTCTTCACCCGAAGTTCATTCTTCTCTGGCATCCTCTTCTCCTAGGCAACGATCGAGGAGTAGAGAATATTCACCTCGAGGATATCGCCCTCATAACCGCAGGCACCCGCACCATCGGCACCGATCTCCGCCGCAGGATCAAACAACCGAGCGCAAAGGCCCTTTTACGGAAAAAATCGACCGTTGCCCAGTGCCCAGATATCTCGAAAAACCTCCAGAAGGATTGAAGACCTACGACGGAACGGGCGACCCAGACAGACATTTGAGTTACTTTGACACAGTAATGCAGTATCGGAACGTCCCCGTAGAAATGAAATGCCGAATTTTTCCCCTAACATTGGAAAAAATAGCATCAGAATGGTTTGAGACCCTCAAATCAAACACAATCTCCTCCTGGGACCAACTGGCCAAATTATTCTCAGCTAATTTTTCCCATTCCAAAAGCAAGCCAAAACACAAAAACATCTTAGCCTCCATCAACCAAGGGAGCTCCGAATCTTTAAGAGAATACATAGAAAGATTTAATAAAGAAGCAGTTCAAGTTCGAAACCTCGACGATTCTTTCCGAGTTTACTTTATGGGGATGGGCTTACGCCCTGGGAGCCCATTCAAGAAACACATAAATACTTGGGAACCAGAAAACCTCCAACATTTCCTTCAACTATCCCAGTGTTTCATCAATGAAGAAGAAAGTACCATGACCGGAAAAGAACAACACCTCCAAAGGTAAGGTTCGGAGGATTTCCTTTTTGTCCAAAGTCTCCAATTTGAAAGCACCTGTGCCGGTCTTGGCTTTGATACGGCGTTGCAGTGGTTGGTGTCATGTCCGTTGCTCCGATGATATCGACAATATTTATTGGAACGTTGACCGGGTCTTTGGGTGAGTGATTTTGGGAATTTCTCGTCTCTAAACTCTGTGTTCCAGCACTCGCCCAATATCTGGGACTGATCGACGTTGAGTTCGGTATAGAATTAATGACGGTTTCGAGGTCGGGATCCCTGTTACCTCGGCCGCCACCCCTTTGTAATGCACGCACTTACCTTTTTCGATCCCATCAAAAATATAAGTGCTGCCTTTCTTATCTCAACAAAATTAGAAAGAAAAATATGACCGCCTAAATGTCTCCTTCTTCAGAAGAAACTCTTGGACCGATCTCATAAGATCTCCATACGTGGCCAAAGCAGTCGCAACCCTTAGGGGCGAGTTCAATCCGGCCGAGTGCTGGTAAACTGCCCAAAAGGTACGAAAGGTCCTTTAAGGATTTCTCCTTAAATCGATCATTGGCCTTAGTAGCCAAGAACCCTAATGGACGAGTTAAATCTGAGCCGAGTCTTGGTAAACTGTCCTTAGGCCCGATCTTACAAGGGTTCTCAACAGGTCTTCTCTAAAATCGTTTGAAGAGCTCCTCTCAAACCTTTTTAAAACCTACGAGAATTCTCAACAGGTCTTCTCTAAATCGTTTGAAGAGCTCCTCTCAAACCTTTTACTACCTACGTTCCACGCTTATGATTTTTGATCCAATCAAAATTATGATCGGAACCGCGTAACTACCTACGTTCCACGCTTATGATCGGAACAGCGTAACTACCTGCGTTCCACGCTTATGATTTTTGATCCAATCAAAATTATGATCGGAACCGCGTAACTACCTACGTTCCACGCTTATGATCGGAACCGCGTAACTACCTGCGTTCCACGCTTATGATTTTTGATCCAATCAAAATTATGATCGGAACCGCGTAACTACCTACGTTCCACGCTTATGATCGGAACAGCGTAACTACCTGCGTTCCACGCTTATGATTTTTGATCCAATCAAAATTATGATCGGAACCGCGTAACTACCTGCGTTCCACGCTCACATCAATAGCTTCCAACGCACGCTCACACCTACCAAAGCGTCACCATCATTAGCCGCCATTGGGAAACGCGCTCTGACAGACGCAATAAATGCAAATGCGCCAATTCAAAATTTCTTCTTTTTTATGATCGGCGAAAACTTCGCCACCTTCAGAGACCAAGTTTTAAACATCGGTAAAAAGAAAGCTTCATATCCGAACAAGTCAAGATCGCCTCTAAAGACGACCTGACTTGGGGGGCAACTGTTATGGATTGGCTTTTTGCCATATACACCCCCTTTTTGGCATCTATTCACACCACACAAAAGCCCAATATCAAAGGGCCCAGTCCAAACATCAAGGGCTCAGATCAAACCACCAGATCAGACGGTCCTGATTCATTGGAATCAACCCCACCCCACTCTATAAATACAACATTCATTGCCTCATTAATGGTAAGCATTCTCTTATTTATCACTTCGCTAAGACTATCCCACTAACTTTAGCATCGGAGTGGCTTTGCAGGTACAACACCAGCAGGATCGGATACGGTCATTGACTAAGGATATCAACCACTAACTACCTCGGATCGCTCTTCAAGGTCGGAAGTACAGTGCAGAACAATATTCACCAAGATTCTCAAACAAACATCCACATTTTCACAAATCAAACCCAATTTTTGATATTTTGTTGGCAATGGCATGCACTCCTTTAGCATTTTCAGAAGGGCAATATTACTTGGTACGAACCCAATTTGTAAGAAATGTAAGAAAACCGAGTATAAGTTTAATTAATGCAGGAAAAAAAAAGCAAACTCAACCAGCAGAGTGCCTCCTCACATTTTGTATTCATAATGAAAAGCATTTCTCTTTTCAGAAACCAAATTTTGATCTTCAAGTGCGCGACTTGAGTTGACTAGTTTACATAACACTAGTGCTGAATTTCAAATAGACCTCAACTATCCCCCTCTTCTCTTCTCCGTAGTTTAAATTCTAGTCCACAGAAAATCTGAGTTATATTTTTACCAAACATCTACTAAAGAATTCCTGAAATAATAAATATTTATGATTGGGCTACTTGCAAGGGAACATGTGGGACCAAGGATGGAGGGACGAAATGGCAAGATGTTGTCCCGTGAATGAATTAAAACCCAGAAAACCTCACCAATGCGAATCACCCAACAATAAGGCTAACTGTTATTATAAATAAATAAACATCTGGCGAACAAACAAAAATGTAGTTTGGTAAAGTGGTAAACGGAATAACAACTGGTATCAATTAATATGCTTGATGGCTCTTGGATCTATTTCAGTTGCCCTACCACTTTATTTAACCCAATAATCCAAGATCCATCTTTCAACATGACTACGTAGCACTACTTGTTAAAAAAATTCTGTCTCGAAGGAGGTGAATATTTCTGAAAAATCACTATTTACATGATATGGTAAAACTTATCTACAAATTTTCTTTCTGAATCCGGAGCACTTGTAACAAACTACTTATGGATCTATATTTGCACGAATCAGTGTTGTACATTGCCATTCCCTTATTGCCACTGATAAAATACTGATCTTGTAAGCCCAACTCCTTCAATAACACGAATTCCATTACGCGAGGAAAAAGAATTAGCTCTCATGTTAGATAGTAAGTAAAGCGGTAACTGATATGGCTAGAAGAGTATCTCCTTGAGTATCAAGAGAACTAGCATCACAAAGCACATTATAACAAGCACTGTTGCACATGTAACCATCCCTCCTTTTTTCTGGGTTCTCTCTGCCTGTAAGTATATGTTGTATGATGATGATTATAACAGGCAGAAGCTTAAAAATTCCGAAACAAAAAGAGGATACAAGTTCCGATATGGATTCCCAAACACTGAGTAAAAAGGTTAGAGAAAACAGAACCTTTTGCAGCTGCTTAAAGCCCTCCTCAACGGATGTAGAAAAACTCTGAATATTGTAGTCAATTCTATCCACAATTGTTCCCTGCAGGAAGATTATCAGCTTCCTGCGTCACCTTTCATTCTATAAATCCATTTTGGGTTATACAAGGGCAGGGCATTAACCTGGTCTATCACAAGGACGGAGAGATCCTTCATGATCTGAGCAAGTTCGTTGACCGATTTACCGACCTAAGCAAATTTTACACTGTCAGACAAGGTACACAGTGATTTGTCTTCAAGCAATACACCAAATCCCTTCAAAAATACCTGCTCAATCTCTCTTTCTCTTTCCTCTGAGATATGCTCATTCTTCTTTAGCTTTGTCATCTGCTCTTCACTAAAACCCTGAAACCAATCAAATATCATTATCTCTTTCTTTGGATACAACTTCATCCGGGGACACACTGAAAAACAAATTTTTCATAGTGCTCCTTTCGAACTGCAAGCTTCTTTCTAAGGATACAAAACCCATTATAAGCAAAATGATCCTAACCAATCAAATAACCTCCCTCTTAAAAGAAGAACCTTCATGTGAGATCTAGACAAGTGATAAATCATATTTTAGTAAGCTCAACAAAACATGAACTGCGGAAAGCAAGAAAAGGGATTTCTTTTCGATGTTTCTTTTTAAGATTAAATGCACATACATTTGATTTATTTACAAAATTCCGATCAAATCACAGCAACCTTAATTTAGTCCCAAAATCAAGGATACAAATCTATTGCTTATTTGCTATTAACATTAAGTTCACTTTTTTGTTTTCTATATAATCCTTCCCCGGCACCCCTCCGCCCACTTTTGCAATACAGGATTGTAAATTTGTAAGGGGTTAAAACAGGCTTCGTTTGAACACACTCATGGTGACTACCAAACATTGTTCCACTGGCTGCCACATATGGGCTGGCATTTGGGGATTCCGGTGGTGGTGGGTGGATACATCGCCAAACTTCCGGCAATCCAGATTCTGTACCTGACACAAACTAACTAATTTTCTGAATAAATCCTTTCTACTAATTTCCCCAATCTAACTAATTGAGTCTCCTCTAACTAACCAAGCACCTTAATCTTAACAACTTTAACTTCCCTTTGTTCTAACCTTCTATCCGAATAGGAGGTAAGTAACAATAATAGGAGGATACAGATCGCCTAATCCTCCTAAACAAAAGCATACAGCAAGAGGGGGGAAAGTGGAGGAAAGAGAAATGTCTTTGAATCCATGATCTAAAACCCACAGCAGAGCAAGAAAAAACTCATGACACAAAAAGCAAATTATGCATCTTATGTGCGGACTATAAAACAATCTGTATTCAAAACCATGGTTTTAAAATCAGACATAATTTAGTCCCAAAACCAAGGATACAAATCCGTCGATACTAACATTAAGTTCAGATTTCTGTCTTACTATATAGTCTTTCCTCACGCCCCAGCACCCCCTCCCCCAACTTTTGCAATAGAATTTTGTAAAGGGTTAAAACAGGTAACTGCTTCCTTAGAAACGAAGTTGTGCACCTTCACACAAAGATTAAGATTTCTTAAAAATTAAAATAACATGATCCTGCTAGAGAGATTAGCCACGTTAAACAACTTACCACGTCATCGAATCCATCATCCTGCAATCCATTTTTACTCCCTTTAAAGTTCATCTCCAAGTCAACCCCATCATAACCCTACATGATTGCCCCCAAAAATAGTCAGTGACACGATAAAGAATACTAGCAGGCTTAGTTCCAGGCATGGCAGATCTGTGGGTTGGGTATTGGTTGGTGACAATAACTTCAATCATTTGAATAACAAAAGAATAGCAGAAGAAATAAAAAAGCAACCAAGTCTACAAACGTAAATGAGTAAACAAATAAAGAAACATGAACAATAAAAATGTAGGAGGACAATATGCAAGAATTTGGAACCGGAAATTGGATATAAAGTTTCAACCTCTTGTTGTTGCTGTAAACGTTTCAAATATGTGGACTGCTTTCGTCGAAGGTCCATTGACAGGTTCTGAAGGTCTGTAGCATGTGAACGCTGCCAAAGGTATATAAAAAATGCATACCGTAAGTTGCCTAAAATTTGCAAGAAGTCGAGATAGAGGCAATCTCTTGTCTATTTACAAACCACCTTTACCAAGGAACTATTTTCAAAGGAAGTGGAAGAAAAACAGTTAAGTGAAACTAAAAGAACCATAAAAGTGAAATGAAGGTAGGATATAAATTAATATAGAATATTATACGAGAAACGAGAAAAGGACGTGTTGAGTTTTGAAGGGTGGGGGAGGCTAAATCTATAATTCACCGATAACACTGGTTAACCATAATTTTTCTGCAATGGCGTATATATCTTTGGGAGAATCTCCCGAGTCCTGACTAAGAGCAAGAAGAACCTAGATTATTCAGTAACATGTATCTTTCCTTAAATAAATAATTGTCAAGAGTCTCTATCAACCTTAAGAACTATATAGCTAACCTCAACTAATAAACACAATAGAGTGCACTCATAAGATAGTATATGATTTTTCTATAACAAAATCACCTGCACATTTTTTATGACACTAGAATCCTCAGAAGATCCTTTGGCAGCAGAAAGCTTTTTAAGCCTCACTTCAGACTTTCTGAGGAGGGCTGTAATTTCCCGGGTGAGAGTCTCAATCTGGCGCTGATCATCTTTGCCATCACCAAAGGAGGGCATCAAAGCCTTTGCATGAGCTTTGGTTAACTCAGCGATTTTAACCCGAGCACGTTGTACATTTGTAGCTATTTCTTCAGAATCATCCACCCAAGATGGCGGCAAACCCACAGTAAATGCATCACTAACACATCAAAACACAGTATTTGATGATTAATTGCAATGACTTAGTTGAACTTCACATTTTGAAGATGTTAAGTTAGGTCATTGATTTGGGACAAGGGAATTAATTACCCAAAAATCAAAAACTAAACTTTTACATACACAACAAGGGCCATAGGGAGAAAAATGCTGAAACATTAACAATTGGATCAAATAAGAATGCTAACATCGCTATTATGCATAAAAATGATACAAAAGCGTAGAATTAGAAACGGAGAAATGAAATGTGTTGTGATGAAGGGGAAAAAGAGGGGAGGAGAAGAAGTATACCTTGAGGAAGATGGACCTGGATCGTGGGTGCTAAGAGGAGTGTAGGAAGATCGATTATTGGAACGAAGAAGCGAAGTGCTAACCATTTCAATTACAGGACCATCGTAAGAAGATGCTGATGAAGACAGAGGGGCACGTGCGCTTTTCACGGCGTCTCTGGATTTCCTGAACTCTAGGGTTCGGTTCCTCGTCGCCATTGATTCGAATTCAGAGTTTTGTAAGCAATAAAAGCTCTTTAGTTTCGTCGATTTCTATCAGTGGTTTGATTCTCAGAAACGCGGCGGAATTGGAAATTGAAACAGAAGAATCAAACCAACGTGACAACAGTCATGGAAGTTTTGGGGTTTAGGAAACGTGTAAGGGTTTGTTTGGTAAATTAGCCTCGTCCATCCTTACTCGAGAAGAAAGAGTGTCCATTTTCTCATTTCTTCCATTTTATATGATTTTATTCGAAGGGGAATCATCACCTTGACATTTTTAAAAAAAGAAAACATTTTAAAATAATAGATTACATTAACCAACACTATTGGGCGATGCGAAATTTAATCGAGCGGAGATTAGCCTTTTGTTGTACACTTGAGCGCTTGTAAGGCCTTCTATTTCTCTGAAAAGACTTTACATGCCCAAACAAAAAGGCCTGTAACTAAAAGGCTAATCTCCACTTGAGCGCCTGTAAGGCCTTCCTTTTCTCTGAAAAAACGCTAAGTTAGTATTGTCAAACACCTACAACTAGCGGATCTGCTATAAGCTAGCGGACCAGCTTTACCAAATAGAGCCTTACAAAATAAATTAAGCATTTGGATTTAAAACTATATTAGTGCATGACTCGTGAGCTAAATTCATTCAATATCAAGTTCATTTGAATAAAATTTTGTAGAAAAAACACAAAATTCAAACCAACCCAATCAAAATAAATATAAATTCAAGGTTTAAATATGTTTTTAGTCCCTGCAAATATAGTAGTTTTTTATTTTATTCCCCGCAAAAAAAAATTAAATAAATCCCTGTAAAATTAATTTTTTTTAAATAGGTCATTCTGTTAGTCAGCCGTTACAAAAAAGGCATATGTGGCTAAAAGAATTCTGATGTGTATTTTTTTTTCATTTCTAATTTTTATTTTGCTGAGTTGACTTGCCATATATGAAATCACATGTTACATTAAAATGGAGCCCCAAACCCAGAAATATATGTTAATGGCTGTGTTGACTTGTGAGAGAGACACTTGACGAAGAGGCGGTCCATTCAGCTTCAGGAAGCTACAACCCAAAACCAGATCTAGAGAATCAGTGTCTATTAAGAAGGTGGAGGAGTTATCTAAGTTGCTCGAAGAAGCTACAACTCAAAACCAGACTGGGGAAATTGGGGACATTACTGCCGGTGGAAATTGGTGTGCCACTCTTTACGAGTGGGCTAGCATATGCGTTATCTTAGTAATAGTGTTGTTATTCGTCTGTTGGAAAATATGGATTTGTTGCAAAGCCATAAATCAATCTTTGTTGACCAAATCCACTTCACTCCCTGCCGAAATCATTGCAAGTAATCAACGTGATTTTAAATAAAAAAAATCCTCTTCTCCTTTTTGCAGGAAGAAAATAATGTTTGAAGAAAATCCTATTCTCCTTAAATTAAAAGAAATCACCTTCTCCATTTGATTTGTGAACTGAAATTTGAAGAGAAAGAGAGAACCGGAGGGCGTTCAAGTTCAACTGCACCTGCAAGGTTTGGGATTGAAGGGCTTTGGGATTGAAAATTGAAGAAGATAGAGTGGCGTTTCCTCTTGGATTAAGGGATTTGGGGATTCAAGAATGAAGAAAAGGGAATGATTTGGGAATTTAGGGATTTGAGAAATAAATCTCATTTTTAATCCAATGTGACTCCAATCCAGCGAGGGTATTAGTCACTGCGTTCGGCGGTGGATATCTTGATCTAGACCAAAAATATCCAAGGTGGATTTAGATTTATAATGGCCTTTAAAATAAATAAAAATGATTAGAAAAGCCACATCAGCATTTTTGTAACAGAGTTAGTAACGGAATGGCCTATTTGAAAAATGTTAATTTTGTAGGGATCGTTTTAAAAAAAAAAATTGCAGGGACTAAAACCAAAAGACTCTATATTTGCAGGGACTAAAAACATATTTAAGCCTAAATTCAATCCAAATCGACATCGTTATTAATATTCAGTGTGAGTATCAACGAGATTTTTTATTTGGAAAGGTTTCGCTATGATGTGGAATGATTTGAGCAATTGGGAGGCGTGGGAGATAGGAGATGGAGTTATTATTAATTTGTGGCATGACAGTTGGATGAATCGTTCATTTCGTCACGGGGATCAAGTTGTAAACATTCCCAAAAAGACTTTACATTGGAAAGTGGCTAACCTTGGAGATAACTCTGGTGCTTGGAATTTGAACGTAGCCTCTAACTTGTTTCCAGATGAACTTTTAAAGAGGTTAAGCTCTATTCCTGCGCCAAAACATGGTGATGGGCCAGATCGTAGAATTTGGCCTGGTAAAAAATGTAGGGATTTCTCGATCTCTAGTGCGTATTTTGCTTTTAATAAACCCACGGGTGGATCTCAATAATCCGATTTGGAAATTGGATACTCCAGAGTGAATTCGTTGTTTTGCTTGGCAGCTCCTTCATGGCAGAATCCCTATAAAGAATAT
The DNA here is from genome assembly GCA_963573325.1 of Astragalus glycyphyllos. Classification (NCBI taxonomy): domain Eukaryota; kingdom Viridiplantae; phylum Streptophyta; class Magnoliopsida; order Fabales; family Fabaceae; genus Astragalus; species Astragalus glycyphyllos. The sequence continues at coordinate 24,303,605 of OY754312.1, forward strand.
GTGTAGTAGGTGGGGCCATGCCAATCCTCATTGTACGCATTGCCCATGAGGAGAATAGACCATTATTCATGTCTTAAGAGACGACCCTCTTGCCACCTTTGTGTGGTCCTTCCTATGGAGCACGCTACTCGATTTTATAGAGGTAATTTACTAGACTGGATTATATTTAACCTTAATTTAGATTGTGGTGCAGGTTTTGCAGTGTCGCGCATGGAGGTCTATTTGGGGCGAGCTGTTGTTATCATATTTAACCTTAATTTAACGAATACTTGACTAGTATTCCTGGAGCTGAGACACAGAAGACAGGAATTTCAGTTAGTTAGAGGCCTCCTGAGTATGGCTGGGTTCGGTTGAACACTGATGGTGCATCTAGAAATGATCTGAATTATTTGGCCTAGGACAGTGTTATTAGAGATGTTTGTGGCAGTTGGGTAATTGATTTTGCTCGAAACTTGGGCTCCGCATCAGCATATGTAGCGAAATTGTGGGGTATTTTTGAAGGCTTGAAGCCTGCGTCTGCAAAAGGTTTCAATAGAATTGAGTTTCACATTGGCTCCATGGCTATTCTTAATTGCCTTATAAGCAGCTCCCAGGATAGTAACTTTGTTGTTATCATACTTTTACCATTCCTCTTGATAGTAGTAAGCATTTAATTGTTATTGGAGTTCCTACTCAGAGATTTATCAATGTGTAAATCGCCTTTTGGGGTTTATGCCCTTTTTATTTTTTTTAAAAGAAAAAATGTGTATTCACCGCCAAAGTGGGAGATGACCTAGGAGGGCATATTGGTAAATGTCGAAAAACTAGAAATCGTGTTGGCCAAGGATTCGGTCTCCAACGCAACAACCACGCACGCTCCGAAACCGAAAGGCCCTTGCTATTTTCCTCTTCCTCTTTCCCTTTCCCTTTCCCCTGGCAGTAAGAAAACACCGTATTCTCTATATATAGACTACCCACAAAGTAGAAAATAGACCATAATAACATCGCCCAACACAACAACTTCACTCTGTAATAATTATAATAATCCAAATACCTTCCTACAACTCCATTGATTTTCATCCTCCTTCTTCTTCCATCCCTAGTTGAGATAATACTTCCCAGAAGTCAATGGAAGGCGACGACGCTTATAGCTTTGGCCTCTCTAATGCTTCTAGAAACTACCGATCGAAGCTCAAGTCCCATTTCGGTAATTTTCTAACCTCATCAATCCAATTTATCGAAACTATTTTTAAGGGTTCTGTTTTTTTTGTTTATGACTTGTCTTAGGTTGTTTTAGCTAAATGTTTTGTCTTTTTTGTTTGGTTGTTGAAACAGAGTTATTAATCGATCTTGAAGATGTCGATGATGATGATGAGTTAACAACGACTTATCCATGCCCTTTTTGTGCGGATGATTTTGATCTTCTAGAGCTTTGTTGCCATATTGATTCGGACCATCCAATAGAAGCCAAGTCTGGGGTATTTTTACTTATTTATTTATCTCTCACCTTATTTCCTTCATCAACTTTTAGCATCCATTGATAGTGTGTGAATTTTTACTATACATTTGTTATAATCTATTCAAGTTGGTATTTTTCAGTTCCATTATAAACCTTATAGTTCTGCTATTATGTCAATTAGACCTCTTTGAGAGTACCCATTTGGTGAACCTAGTTATTTCCTAGTTATTAACTTCTTAATTGGTTTTTTGTTTATCTTTGATTGGCAATATGAATCTAATTTAAATCTTTAGCATGCCTAGAATTTTATTGATTCTACAAAGTAGGTTTTAGCAATTAATATGAATCAAATTTAAATCTTTGGCATGCCTAGAATGAGGTTCCACATAAGGCTGATTTTGTTACTTTTTGTTAACGAACTTCAATTAGGATTATTACACCAGTTAAACATTAGGGAGATTGCAAATCCATTTATTATCTATACCACCGCCCCAAAGTATCATCAATTAAACCCTCAAACTATTGGGAAGGGTTGTTGAATAGGATCACACGTAAAACATATCACAAAGAAAATATTGGAAAATACTAGCTCGGCGCTGTTTTCCCAAGTCAACAAAAATATTCACTGTCTCAGGGAAAATACGGGGACTTGACAAAACTCGAGTACCCCAATCAAAAGTTACAAGCTACGGCACTCTTTGGACCTATTTATAAGCCTAAAATGCAATTTTAGATTCATCAAATAACACTTATTATAGACTAGATACATTAGTTGTTTAATGAACCTAAAACTGCAATTTTTTTGTTTATAAATAGGTCCAAAGGGAGTATGTATGTGCTTACTTATAGAGGCTCTCGCTAGTGATAACACTTACTCTCACTTCTCTTGGATTTGGGATACCTCACCTCAACTCTTCATAGGACCTTTTTTTTTTTAAATAGCGGTGGGGATGGAGCTTCTTCCATGAATGGGTAGGTTAGGTTCAACCAAAATTATTCTCGCTTTTCGAAGGCCTTTGTAAAATATAGTCTAATTCCCAAATATAGTGAGTTCGAAAGAGTCAAAAATGAATTCCAAGATTGTAACAACTTATGATGTATTGGAACAATAAGTTTAAAGTTTGGCAAAATTTGAATTGCCTTCCAGATGAATGTTGCTATGTAGTCCAGATCTTTCTAACAATTTCCACTTTGCTCACACATGTTTGTCATTGGATGAGAATTTCCCTTAGTATTATTTGATACTTTCCCTTAGTATTATTTGATACTTTTGAATACCAAAACATTTCAATACTTCATTAAAATTTTATTTGATATGGATTATAAGAGGTGATTCAAGTATATTGACAAGCACTGCATAATTATCACAAAATTTTGTTAAAATGATCTCTATTATAGTATTCCTCTTAATCCGAGGGTTGAATTGGCAGATTAAGAAGTTGATGATTGATGGCTACTTGCAATAGTCCCCAAAATCAGAAGTGTGTATAGTTTCTCTTATATCATAAATGTATTTCTCTACTAGCTTAAATCACTTGCAGTACTATCTATAGTTATACTCAAACATGTTGAATTAATTACGCTAAATTATGTCGGTATTTGTTTGTACATGCAGCTTTGTCCAGTTTGTGCCATGTGGGTGGGAACAAATATGGTTGACCACATAACAGCACAACATGCAAACATATTTAAGATATCCAAATCAAAATACCATAAACATGATCCCTACCCAACCCATTCCTTTTCTACAAAGGCTCAACGAGATGAACAATGGCAATCTTCTTCTGTAATGTCTACCTCCAAAACAGCTCGTGATACATTTCTGTCATTTTTATACGGGGCGACTGCTGTCAGTGAAAGCGAAAATGTGCAGCCTGATTCTTCAACTGAAGCAAGCATTGAAGAAATACACTCAGATGATACAGTGTTAGAAAGGTAATCACCTACACTTTTTCATTGTCTTTGATTGAATATTTAATTTATGTAATACTTTTATCTTTCTCTCAGATATGTAACCTAATACTTTGATGTTATTGCAGAGATATTCCACCACCTTTATCAGACAAAGATCAAATAGAGAAAGCAAGGCGTAGTGAGTTTGTACAGGGGCTTTTGATGTCTACTATCTTTGATCCTGATTTCTGACTGGGACAATTTAAGAGCATTAGTTGTTACTTGTTAGTATCAATTCGTCGTCACGGGATCAATATTTATGTTGTATATGTATTGTGATGTATCTGGTATAGAGAGCTAAGGTAAGTGTAGGAATATTTAAATGTAATGTCTCTTCAAGGCTATGAAGTTATATTAGTTCAGAACAATAGCATACCTTTGTTTAATCTTTCTCAGGAATTTTAGCTTGGTAAGTAAAATAGTTACTGGTTTAGTAGCTTATACTGCCTACTCTTACTATGGGCAACAACTGAGTTATAATTTATGGGTTGTGCTCACTAAAATATCTTAAATTGTTTTTTTTGAAGTTCAAAATTGTCCTTACGTATATGATCCCAAACATATATGTGTTTTTTTTGTCTAATGGTCGGACTGACAAGTGCCAAGACTTAACACACACGCAGATAGGAAAACCAAAGCTCGAGGGATCGAACCCGGACAAACAATTATGTGTTACCAAGGTTGTTTCATGTTACTGCATTCTCAAATTGTGGAAACATCAATTGTATAGCTTCTTCAATCAGCCTAAGACATATTAGTGCATTCGTCTCTTTTCGTCTACTCTTTAGAAAGACACCAACTGATGGTATTTTCCATACTTGTGTTGCGCACCAAACAAAGGAAGAATTATTTCATCTATACCTATATATAAAGGGGTTTTTTTTTTTAACTGATTTTTTTGGTGTCAAATTTTTCTGACCAAAATACCCTTATAACTACCCACTAACACTATTTTACTATATTATTATTTATTATTTATATATTATTTATCTATTACTTCTATAACCACCCACCAACACACCCGTCTTTCCCCCTAGTGGATATAAATGTTATTTCTATAAATGTGAAGGGTACAAATATTGATTATTGTTGCAAATTTAAGAAATTTATTCTCGGGTATAAAGCATTTTCACTTCTCAGTGATAAAATAATCACCAATTGCCCCTTTTTATCCCCAAAGAAAAGGGTGGGTTAAAAATGTTCCATGAAACTAGGAATAAAACTTGTCATATGTATTTGCCAAACACTTTATATGCAAAATATCCAAGAATAAGATGCCAATGTTGTTATCCATAGAAAGTTATTCCCAAGAATAATTTTTATAACCATAAACAAACACACACCGAAATAATAACCTTGATTTTTTTTGACCAAAATAATAATAACCTTGATGAAAGCTATTATTCCGCAACCTTTAATAATCTGCTGTACCAATAATGATGATGAACCTTTATGGGGGAGACTAATATTATCAATCAATTAGGCTACCGATTTTTCAGACATTTTCATTCAGTTAACCTTTTATTTCCATTGCAATATGTATTGATTTTGTGCAGTTATTAGTCAAACATCCTGATGAATATACTTTGCCTTCAAATTATCAATTCTACCTTTAAAATGAGTTGCACTAATCAGCTTATAGTGCCAACAAAAGAATCTAAATCAGCTAATTCCGCTAAAAGAATATGAACCAAAAAACCCGTAACCAATAAAAGAAAAGAAATCAATGAAAATGAGAGCACAGGCTACACCTGTGTGCGAAGTTTCCTAATCAACCACTTCTTTCTCAACTTAACATCCAATGCAAGAAATGTTTTGGCCTTTCTTTCATCCTCCAGGAAATCACAAGCATCCAAAACCAGATCTTCATCCATATCAGGCAATGCTTGTACTGCTTCTATGACACACTCTATTGATATTGAGTTATCATTATTATTTTTTGATGACAGAGTGGAAACTGCAGTTGCCATTTCATGGAGAGCATTAGCCATGCCTTGTTCATCAACCCTTGATTTTTTTGGACTAGCAGAACCAGAACACTCCTCTAATTGTCGCTTTTGATTCTGACCTATATGAGCTAGCTCCTTGACACCACTAAATTGTTCTTCATTGAAGTTTGATGTAATTGGAGACAGACCAGTTATAGAGATTCCAGGACTCTCAGTCTTAGCATCAACCATGTATTGATGCTCTAAATCTTGAGGCAGAGAAAATATTTTTTCATCAAAGTTTGGATCATATATGATGCACAAATCTTTATAATAAGGCAAAGATCGCGTCATAAACTGCCGTGCGTCGGTATGAACCTGTATGATCATTTCAAATGTTGTAAAACATGTATTAGCAAGATTAAACTATCATATTGAATATCCTCAAGGCATGCAAGGTTAGAATGAAAGTGGGAAGACTGACGATTAGGTAATAAAATCATTGCATGCGTTCTAAGTTCAAGAATAAAGGAAAATGACGCAACTGACACTGTCTTTCATTTTCATTTCTGAAAAAAATAAGTGAAAGAGCAACAACAAGAGTCCAAACACAATATAGAAATGCGTGATGTTTTAGCCTTGCATTTAATCAGAAATGTTATCGACGAGTATAGAAGGGTAACTAACTATGAGTAATTATTTTTCTAGTATAAATACTATTATTTTTAACAATTTTTATGATCTGAAAAATCTCTAATGTTTGTCACTAAATGAAAGCAAAATCCAATGCAAAGCTGATAGGAGTAGATAGAGATTCTACTCCCTTGCACAAGATTTTGTGTCTACCCCTCTCTTCACACGGCATAATCATGTGTTTTCATCTATCATAAGTCATAACCAACTAACACCAAATGAAACTTAAAACCTGTGTAGTTATCTCAATTTTGCAACTTCGTATTTCACAGTTTAATCTTGCAGAGGAGAAAGGCTGACAACCTATTACTGAATTAATTACAAAAAGCATGGAATAAATAAGAATAAGATACAACTATTTTCAGGAAAGATAAACTACTAGCATTGTTTTCCAGAAGCACTCACTCCAAACCCGAGAAATAATCATAATTAATACTTCTGAGTTCTGAGTATAAAAGTCCAAAGTGGTTCAATTTCCTAGCAGATTTCTTAAGTAGGTACATACCTTAGCATAATCTTGCCAGACACAATCATCAGCAGTAATCATCTGGCGTGTTTCATCCCAGACAAACCCATCCAAATCAATAAGACTTTTAATTGAATTGTATTGCCTTCTAAGAGTTTTGTGTCTATTCTTAAGAATCTCCAAACTATAGTCAAAACCAAATTTTTCATTGAATGATGAAATCATCTCTATCCATGCTTCTCTGATGAAGATACCACCAACTCGGTTACCTTTGTGCACATGGGCAACCATTAGGTTGATGAAGTAACGATCCATAGATGGCTGCCAATAAGTTCGGGTCCTGGTTGAAAAAGAGTTCGCTGTTTCCTGTGTTGCCCTCTGCTCAGAATCATTGAATGCATTTTCCAAGGTAGATATTCCACAGTCTTCATCAATCTTTATATCATTATTAAGAACCTCATTAGCATCCTCACCAAAGTCCTTAGCAAGATAGGGTGTGACTATTCCATTTTCACTTTCACCCCCTTGCTGTGCATTTTGACCTGTGAATTTGTATTCATTAGATATTCAAACATAACATAGACTTTCTTAGCATCAAGCATGACATGTTAATTAGTCTTTGCCAAGAGGAGCTACCTTTTTCTTCTATCACCACGTGTCCATATATAGTACACAGATCTTTGAAATAAGGAATGCATTTTATTCTGCATGATCGTGCGCCGGGATTTACCTGTTAGTATTGTGCAGAAGATAAGTTATTGGATAATGTTTAACACACTGAGAATAAATTCAAAATTTGATACCTTGAGATATTCATCCCAAACATGATTATCAGCAGTGACCATATTTCTCTTTTCATCCCAGCTAAACCCTGGCTGAGCCAGAAGGTTTTTAACATCCCTGTACAAATTCCTTAACGTTTTATGGCGATTTTTCAGAATATCTTTTTCATACTGAAAATTGAACTTCGCATTGAACATTGAGGTCATTTGCTCCCATGCTTGTTGGCTGAACAAATGATCATCAATTCTACCACCATCGCAAACCTGCTCCAACATAAGATCAACGAAATAACGATCCATCTCAGGTGTCCAAACTGTTCTAAGGCGTTTGCTGCCATCCCGGAAACCCATTGATCTGCAATGTAATACAAGATGATGTTCACAATGAGATATATCATATACGCACACTATTCACCGTTGGAGTTGGAGGTTCTTAGTGTGTATTTGGTTCTCCAGTTGTGAAAATTGATTTTGAATGAAAATGAGTTGAATGTAAAGTAATTCATGTTTGGATGAATTCCCCTAAAACTAAGTCAAACAAAATATTTGAAAGTAAAAATCAATTTTGGAAGTAAAAGCCTACAAATCCCAACTTCTAGTTAGAACCAATTCTAAAGGCCAAATTAATTTTACTCGAGAATACTCAAACACGTCAAAACAATTATATCTCTTCAGAATCACTTTCAGCTCTCCCAAAAGTGAATCTAAATATGCACTAACTCTTCTTTGGTGGGCTTGTACATGCCACATCAAACTTAAGAAATCTACACACTTTTACTCCAATAGCAAAACCATGTAAGAGTTAAAAATGGCCCCACGTTACCCTACATCTTTATACTACCCATAAAGAAAAAAAAATTACTCACACGAAATTGATTCCATTTTTTATCTGCAAACAAATTATTATAGATACCAGACTCCACATTTATAAAAGAACTTGAACAATTGTGAACTTGGCATATTGTCTTGTACAGTTATGCATATGATTTGATAATAACTAAAAATAATATTAATAATTGGAAGAACAACAGCAACAACAATTATAATTTATATTGGTGGTGCAAATGTAAACAGATAACAGTCATCCAAATCCGGTAAAATAAAGAGATAAACGAGAATGATGAATCTCAAGGTGAATTAAAGCAATGTCTGCCACAATTCTACCAATACAATAAGAATCCGGTTCGTGAAGTTATGTTAATTAACCATGATAGATATTTCCATAATCAATCAATAAGAGTTTTGAAATTAAAATATTTTCGATAGTAATAATCGTGAAAGAAAAGAGCACCTTGGGTTGGGTGGCGGGAGAGTTTAGAAATTGCTTCGGTGGGGATAGGGTTTTCCAGGACAAGGTGGAATCTGCTTCGTGAAGGGAATGGAGGGAATACCCTAACTATCGCCCAAACGCTATGTTTGTCTGGAATTACCTGACTGCCCTCTCAGCTCTCCAAAGCCTGTTTGTTATAGTTTTTTTTTTTTTTTAAATAATAATTATTTAATAACACTTTATTTGTTTTTTATAGTTACAAAGATAATATTATGAAAAAATATAAAAAAATATTTAATTTATTTATTAGTTTCTCTTAAAAACAATTTTGGATAAATGAGAATCATATAGAAGTTGATCAAAAAAAAAGAGAATCATATAGAAGTGATTCAGCAAAAAAATGCAGAGATGATTAATGGTGTAATTTTTTCTAGTTTGTAGAAGAAGTGATAGGTGCCACTAGAAACTCACACAAACAACTGTGAGATCCCGGATTCGAACTCGTGACATGATATTTAACTTAATAATTTTGGCATTTGTCAGTTGAGCTAAGCCTTACGGATAATTAATGAGTTTAATTAAAAAGTTGTATTTCATAAGTTGAATTAAATTTGTATTCAATACAAAATCTCAAGTTTCCGCTATATATTTGTATATTTTTATTTAGGCATAAATATCACTTTTTTTTGACAAAAGACATAAATATCATTTTGGTCTCTGCAAATTCAGTAAATATTTATTTTAGTTTCTACGAAAAGTTTTTTTTAAATAACCTTTGATAAAGAATCAAATCTGCAATTTAGTCTAAATTTTCTGAATAAAAAAAGGAACGAGATCTGTTTTTTAACAAAAAAAGGAAAGGGATGCGGTCAAAAAAACAAAAAGAAAAGGATATTTATAGACGATGATGATAATAAATAAACATTTTGTTACTTCAAAGGCGGGACCCAATAAGCTGAATAATGATTACTATTAGCGGGAGGGAGAGGAATGGTGATATTTGTGGTTTGGTGACGGAGAAGAAATGGGGAAAAGTATTCCGTGGTCGTAATTTTGACTCTGGGGGGCATTGGTTTGTTGAAACGGAACCCTAATTTGATCTGAAAGGTTGTCCTTACCTCGCTTACCAAATCTCAGGCCATGCGACCCTGCTTCTCCGTCATAGCCCTCTCCAGAGAGGACTCCTTTTTCACTTTCTCCTCCTTTTCCTTCTCTTTCTCTCGATTTAAGCAACCATGACCGCCGATACCCATGCCCCCACTAATATCAACCCCAGGGGTGTTCTCTGCAATGCCGCCGCCGGTGCATCCGCCGGTATTCATTTTCCTTTGTTCAATTTCTTCAAATTTCTCATCACTATTATTGTTGTAGCTGTTTCTTTTTTAATTTGTTTATATTTAGTGGAACCGGTTGTCTGAGTTTGTATGTTGTATTGATTTTTGTTTAATTTGATTGATGCAGGAGTTATTGCTGCTACGTTTGTTTGTCCTTTAGATGTAATCAAAACTAGGTTTCAGGTTCATGGTGTACCGCAGCTCAATCACGGAACTATCAAAGGTATGTAATGTAAGCTGTCTTCTTCTTTTTCTTATTGTTATTATCACTATTATTGGAACTTTGATGGAGTAACAAGACAATGAGACCTTAAATCATCAACTTCAGATTTGGGATTTTTGATATTGTATGACAGACTGCGTAAACAAAAGATATTATATGAAGGATAAGACAGCATTCTGAAAGCTTGTTATTAGTTGGATTACTAAAATTGAATTCTGCATTTTTGGGCAGGCAGCATAATAGTTTCTAGTTTGAAACAAATATTTCACAGGGAGGGGTTGCGCGGCATGTACCGTGGGCTGGCTCCAACTGTGTTGGCTTTGCTTCCGAACTGGGCGGTGAGTCCTTGCTCCTTGCTCCTTGTCAATGTTCTGTTTGCTTGTATCACGTTCTTAATGAAGTAAACACCAGATAGAATTGTGATAATTTATCACCTTCCTATCCAGTAGTTGTAACCCACCTTACCAATTATAGCTACAATTTGACAATGAAATGCACCTCTATAATTCATAATTATTGAATGGCTACCTCATTCTTTGGAAAGGATGACGGCTACAAAACTGTTGTGTTTTGGATACTTGTTTTGACTTTAAAGGCCATGGGTTGATGTTGTCAGGTCACTCTGAAATGCCTTGGTATGAAGTCATTTATAGAAACTTTAGTACTTCCTCGCTAAGTTAGGAATTTGCGCGGTATTATTGACGAAGGTTGTATCGCATTTGCTTTTTCTGGAAATACACTAGATGACAGTATTGTTGTGCCCAGTGATAAAGTTACCTGATTAGGCTCTACTATACATTATACAATAACAGCCAAAACTTCTTCCCACTGAATAACAGCATTAGCTATATGAATCGACACGGATCCTCTCCTGCGGCAGAACCATTCTGCTGGAGGAGCCGTTGGATCTAGAGAGAGATTTCTAGATCCAACGGCGGCTCCTGCTGCCGCTAAAATGGTTCTGCCGCAGGAGAAGATCCAGATCCTGAAACAAACAAAACCATTAATGTCCTGTTGGCATCATGACCATATGTAAAGATATATCTGATAGAAAGTGGATCAATATTATATAATATAACACAAAATTCTACCTTAAATGTCTTGGACAGAATCTGAATGTACATACAAATCACTCACAAACAAAGGAATTTACAAGAAGAAAAAGTCCCTAGAGAATTTGAGAGTCTCTAGTCTCTCCCTTACACCAAACCACGCACAAATGACAACATAACTGTTTCTAAAACAGTGTTTCTTTATTTAATACAACAAATAACTACCCACGCTTATTAAACGTAATAAAATAGAAACAGCCCTTAATTACACAACACTTGCACCCCGTCGTGCACCTTGTTCAGTGCCTTACCCTGCGCCCTGTCCAGTGCTCGGCCCTGCGCCCTGCGCAGCAACCGGAGGATTGCTTCTCCTTCTCTCATATACCTTTCTAATGAGAGGTCTGACAATATCATTTAAATTCCAATCTCTCTTGATAGTTTGACCTATTGTTGTCCTTGATCTCCTCTTACTGCTAAATGTTGGACCACCTTTTCTCGTGTCTATCAATGTTTTCTCAAGTTTTCTTTACACTATTCAGATCACGTAAAATGAGACTCTACCATATTTTATACAATAATTAAAAAATAATTATCTAAATTCCTGATTTCTATTCATATATTATTATGCGTATTCACTAGTTATATTATCCAAATCTTTATAGTGGAACATTTTTAATTGTAGGATCTTCTGATCCCCGTTACGATCTTTTATCTCTCTTCCAATACTTGGTAAGATTATGATTTTGACAACCGTGACTAAATTTGTTGAGCAAAAAAGGTGAGGGAAAGAGTTATTGGGACAGAATATTGGAATTTTTTTGTAGTTGTGAGCAGTTGGACATTGCTTAAATAGGACCGGCCAGAACTTGGGACCTAATTGTCAAGATTATGATTGAGTTTTGACAACCGCGATTAAATTTGTTGAGCAAAAATAGTGAGGGAAAGAATTACTGGCACAGAATATTGGGATTTTTTATATAGTTGTGGACAATTGGACATAGCTTAAATAGGACCAGTCAGAACTTGGGACCGAATTGTTGGGAAAGAAATATTGACTCTGAATATTGGGATTTTTTTATAGTTGTGGACAATTGGACATGGCTTAAATAGGACCTGTCAGAACTTACGACCAGATTGTTCACGGCTAATATAATCTTTTACTAATAAACAAAGTGTACAAACCAAAATCAAATAAATTATGGCATAGCCAACACATGAAGCAAATACTTGGAGAAGACTAAGCACTGGGCTTTAAGACACCAATTGAAATTGCTAAAATACCTATGGACTAAAACTAAAACAAAACTAATGGACCACATGCTGACTGACCCCAGTAATTATTGGTAGTTATGAATCACAGCAGAGCTATCAATATTACTATGAGGCCTAATAGCACTTTTAAAGTCAAACTAGTAAGATCCTTTGATCTTTAAGCTTATGCCTTTTTTTCCCTTGTTGCCTAATCAATTATCTTACCATTAAATAATTTATTTCATTGGACTGTAGAAATCTCAAGATTTAGTCTATCAACATGCCGTTTGAAGGCGGGCGTACTACTGTTATTTTCTGTTAAGTATTCTTAAGGTATCAATTTGTAAACTTGCAGGTTTATTTTACTATGTATGACCAGCTCAAAAGCCTTCTCCATTCCGATGGTTAGTCCATTGCTGATTATTTTTTGGGTTGCCAACTTGCTTTGTTTTAGCCTGTTAAGATGTAAAAGTTATAATAGCTAATGATATGTATGCAGATCCAAGCCATCATCTTTCGATTGGAGCCAACATGGTAGCTGCTTCTGGTGCTGGCGCTGCAACTACCTTGTTTACAAATCCACTTTGGGTCGTCAAAACTAGACTACAAGTGTGTTTCTTCGGTTCATGCTGAATGTTATTCTAGTTATTTGATCACCTTAGCTGCCTATCTCATATAACTGGCATAATACATAAGCTACTTGATTTCTTGGTGCTATATCAACATGCAACTGATAGTTTTTTGGAGGGGGAAATGCTCTTTCCATTAAAGAATTTCGATAGTTTATAATTTTCTTTTTATTCTGGCATACAATTTCTAGAATTACGTGGTAATCAAATGAGAAGGAAATGGAAGGCACCATGCAATTGGCATTGTTTGGTGGCTTTATGTATGACATCCATGCAAGATGACAAGACCTCTAATAAGTGGGTCAGCAAGAAGATCAAACACATAAAACCGCTAGTTTAGATTATTTTTTTTGGCCAGATCATGTTATCCATTTGGATATACATTGCATCGATAAGTGTACATATTCCTCATATTAGTCCATCTTGCATATATCATGTATTGAAACCATACAAAGGCAATAAAACTACAGAGCTTCCCAGTGTATCTGTGTGTGTATTCTGCGTTATAAGTTTGCTGCCTTTTTAATGCAGACCCAGGGAATGAGACCTGGTGTTGTGCCATACCGGAGCACGGTATCCGCATTGAGGAGAATCGCACACGAGGAGGGCATACGGGGGCTGTACAGGTTGGTATTTTTTATTATGAATGTAACAGGATGGTCTTTGGATATGGCAATATAATCAATAATTAACAATTTAATCACATTTGAGATATTCTTTACCATAAACAGTGGTCTAGTACCTGCTCTGGCTGGTATCAGTCATGTTGCCATCCAATTTCCTATGTATGAGACAATAAAATTTTACTTGGCAAATCAAGGTAATTTCATGCCTGTTCTAGTTTTTTGCAAATACTTGAATGATTTGGCAGTTACTTAGTGTGATCACTTTCTGTATTAGATGAGGCAGCAGTGGATAAACTTGGTGCTCGTGATGTTGCAATTGCCTCATCAGTCTCCAAAATTTTTGCATCCACAATGACATATCCACATGAGGTATGTTTCTGAATGATTGAGCTATTTTTTTTAAAGCATCCACATGAGGCATCTTCTCTGTATATTTCCTGAATATTCCAGGCATACACTTTTTCCCCCTTTCCTCTCTTTCATTGTCAACTTAGCCACATCCCTATGAATTGAGGCAGAATTCTTGAATTCAACATTATTTCATTCTTTTCGCAGACAAATATCAGAAAGGAACAATATTTTGTTTGTTTGTTTGCAGGTTGTCCGTTCCAGACTGCAAGAACAAGGGCGTCACTCAGAAAAACGATATTCTGGTATGATCGACTGTATTAGAAAAGTTTTTCAACAAGAAGGCGTACCTGGTTTTTACCGAGGATGTGCCACCAACCTTCTGAGGACAACACCAGCTGCCATGATCACATTCACCAGCTTTGAAATGATACACCGTTTTCTTGTTTCACTTTTTCCTTCTGATCCACAACCTAATATTTTGTGATATGATTTGGTCATGGACCTGTTGGTCGTCTGTCACCAATAGCGGTAGATTCAAAAACATTAGCATAGTCCAGCTGAGTAATCCTCTTGGCGATGCATATACCATTCTTTATATTTTTAGTTGTTTTAAGGTAGAGCAACACCATTTCAACAATTGAATTTATCCCGGTTTCCCTCGTCAACCTTCTGCCAAGTCCTTGTCTTTGTAGGGAGACTGTGGGGATAATTATTATTTGAGAATGATAATGACGATAAAGATGATAAGAGGATGACCTCCTGGTTATAAGAGAATGTATTTGGACACTGTTGAATAATTACATCCTTTTATGAACTTTCATGGTGAAGTCCTTTTGATGTGGTGAAAAGATTAAAAGAATCCATTTTATTTTCTTTTACCAACCAAGGTGAAGTCCTTTTGGTCACTAGTTTTAATCTGAAAATATAAGAAATTGAAGTGTCGAAACACGTGTATCGGTCACCGGACACATCTTCAACTGCCCGGAAATGTCGATGCTATAGGGTTACCAACACTATTTATAATAATTCTATAACTATAAACAGACAGCTCCCCATATGTGATGGAACTCTACTATTTAATAACTGTTGATTAATTTACAATGTGTCAATAATTATTTAAGGATCAACATACATCATTTCACTAGACCCTGGCTATGGACTTACGTTGAATGCAACAACAAAAGAAGATTATGGTGTGTGTTGGTGTATCAGTAAACTTAAGGCAAGTTATTATGCTGTCAAAATCAGTGGGACTTTTCCAATACCAAACAAATCGTCCAACAGCAGGAAGGTTAATTTATCTCTTAATAACCAGGTAGCATGTTTCTATCAGCTTCCTTGCCAAGCCAAACATGTTATCTTTCAAATTCAACAATGGGTGGGAGTTTTACTTTTTCCCCAATTAGGTGACTCGGTTATGTTCTTTTTAAAAAGTAGGTATCGCTTGATTAGAAAATTCACCTCATTGGTCTATCACTTTTCACAATAATGCCAGTAAACAAATGCAAATTGAGGTCATGATGGCCCATAATTAGCCAACCAATTGGTGAATATAAAGCGGGTTATCAACAAAGTAAACTACTATGAAGATTAAAAACTAAGGCATTAACTAGCGTCCACTCCTTGTCCTTGGTGTCCAAAGTTGAAGACATTCCTGGACGGTTCGACAAGACACATAGGATTGGATTGATTCGTTTGTCCATTTCTATTACATCCAAAAGAATAAAAGAAAACAACGTACTATTTGCTTTAATTTCAGCTCCTTAATTGGAAGTTCTATCAACATGTATCTGAGATGAGCTTGGTTGAGATTTTGAATGTGAGAAACACGTTTTTCACCTTCAGAGTACTGTACTTTCACTATTCGTTTTGGAATTACTGGCAAGTACTCATGCCCATGCTGTTTTTTTGGTTTCTTGATTCCTCTCCATATCCTTTATTAATATTTACCAAAAAAAGGCAATAATATTTTAGTGTGTAGACGTTCGAACCATAGTCCGCTACGTTAGGGGATTAGATAAAAAAATTTACACAAATTGTTGTTTACATTTGTAAGAGCTCAAAGAGCCTTGAGGCCTGTCCTAACCTGGTGAGCCTCTAGAGCCTAACTCACCTAAACTTTTTTTGATAAAAAAATATTTTTTTACACAACACCTCTCAAAAAGAAGAAAGTAAAGGTTAGGCTTCATTAGATATTTTTTTACACATTAGTATGATGAATATGCCTTTAACTTTGACAATAAAAATGAAATCTCTTGATTACCTGGTGGGGTCGTTTCTACGAAACCCAAAACTATCCTCCAAAAAGTCACTGCTAATATGCATATAAGGGTGACATTCCTCTCATACTCAATACGTTTGTCTTCTTTCAACCATCTCATATTTAACCTGTTTTAGTCTTACTAATAACTAGTAGTAACTATTTCGACAAAAGGATACATGGATCGATGTTTTCAAGTATCTCATTATTGTTTATTAGGTAAAAATATTCAACTTGAATTTTCCGCATTTTTTAGTGGTATTATTGATACAAATTCTTGAAGGAAAATGTTTTAGAAAAGGGTTACACTTATATGTGGCCAGTGAAGTTCCCCAATATAGACTTTCCCAATATAGACTAATCATCAGTAAAGTCGGCGAAAACTGCGCACAAATGATACGGCAAACAAAAAAGAAAAAGGTTACACATTATGTAAATTAAATAGAAGATGTTTGGATAATTTTCGGTGGAGCATTGTACTGGACCAGAGATTGAGTATTGCTTTCAAAAAAATGAAGGTGCATGTGCTTCCATTGTATGATGTGGCTGGCCATCTTCACTTCAGATCAGTTGACAGCATGAGTGCACCGGAAAATGATGTGAACCTCACAACAAAGAGGATTCACGAATATAATCATATATTGAAGCTGGGCTCCCTCAACATGTGAAAGTCATATAAAGGAAAAGCAATAACACATGACTTTAACCTTTCAATAATAGTAAGTATTAAGTAATAAGTTTCCTTAGATTAGTTTGTATATCAAATTATAATCGAAAAAAATAATGCTTAACTTTAGCAATATCAGCCCATTTGTAGTAACTTTCTTCCTAATCCTAGCAGCCACTTTCAAGTTTTTTCTACTCTTCTCCTTCATACCCATTTATCGGAGAGATGTGGTTTTAGATTACTTTTTTGGTTTGGAATCACCTCTGCATTGTCTTTTTTTTTTTATCTTTTTATCTAAATAAATAAGTAGTTTTAGGTAGATCTAATTTTTGTTTTGTGTTTTTCATTGATTTCGTTTTACGAGAGCGATGTTGTTTTGTTTGTCTTGTTGTCGTTGTTTCCTTTCTCATTTTGTTGCGGTTTTCATTTTGTTCAGATTGACATATAAACTTTGACTAATTAAATTCAATCAATGATTTGAGCGTCAAAGTTACAAATCTAGAGGCATGGGGTATTCCATAGCTTATATCTTTATGCTAAGGAAGGAATCCATAGCTTATATGCATGTGCGATTGTATTTGTACCTAGCTTATTTGTCAGTCTCATGCTTATAGTTTTCTGCTAAGGAAGGAATCCATAGCTTATATGCATGTGCGATTGTACCTAGGGATGAAAAACAATTTTTTTGCAAGCGAAAAAAAATAAAAACTTCTACACTTACAAAGACGAAAAACATATTTAGGTCTTGAGTAATATATCATAGACCCCAATAAACAATTCAAATATACAAATTGTGTATAAATTTATACGAGTTAAGATCACTTCATTTCTCAAAAATAATGGAGGACCCAACTACTAAAGTTTTATGTATATATCGCACATAAATGCCTAACATATGCCACATAGTTTGGGAATCCGTACATTCATACATTAAACCTAATAGTAACATATCTCTCGGTTTATTTTGAAAAATAGAGATGATCTCCACTCGAAACATACATAATACATTTGTATAGAACTTAGAAGGAAGGTTGACAATAACCGACAATGTTGCTATTAAATTAAAATAGTTATTTGTAAATATAACTACATTTGCATAGTCGAAAAAACATACTTAAGCTTAAAGTATTTATCATAGACATCAAAAAAATAATTGAATATAGATCAACTATTTTAGTAATGCATAGATTTATACATCCAAAATTAAAGTAACGAAGGTCTTATAGAAGATAAAAAATGTAATTAAAAAAAGTATGCGACCTAATTTGTACTCGCTCCATTTTTGTTTATTAGCAAAAAACGACTAGGCACAATTTTTAATATAAGGTGAAAAGTTGATGCAAACTTCCAATATTATCCCTACTTGATGTTGCTGCATTTTCTTGTAAAGAGTGTAAAAACAATCATCATTCTTCTTTTTTATTGATAAGAGTAAAAGTAAGGTTATAAATAAGGGTAAATTCAGTGTATTAAGGGAAAATGTTTTAACTTGCTTATATTTAATAACAAAAATTTGTTGAAATTTTTGCTTATATTCGAAAACGGAGGGAGTAATATTTTAATTTTTTAACGATTAAATTTGCTAAACAAATAGTTGGATGACCATTTTCGGCAAACCAAAAAGCATAGGGACTAAAAGTGCATTTATCTTTTTAAATAAGAGTTTAATTCTTGTGAAAAAAAAGTAAAAATTTAATTATTTAAAGTTTACTAATTTTTAATTAACTAGCCGCCTGACCCGTGCTACGCACGGGGGTTGACTAATTTTTAATTAGCAAAATTAAAGTAAAATCGGAAGGGGAAAACCTCTTTAATAAACCAATCATTCAAGACAACAGTTTTCTGTCCACTGCAGGAATCAAACTCGGGAGCACTAAGTCGACCCCGTGTCCTAGGGTAGCTTATGCCAGTCGACCAATGATGTTGGTTTGTAAAATATATAGTCAAATAATTGTGGATTGAAATTAAATTATAGCTATAAAGTAAATAAGAAGATTATAAAATTTAAAAAGAATATTGACTAAAAACGTTGAAATTAAACATCCATAGATAATGGGAAGAAAATGTCTAAAACTTTTAATAACATAATCCATATTTATCAAATATAATATAAAAACTTAGCCCATAATAAGAAAGAAAAGAAGACAACACAAATAGAAAGTGAAACCGTGGGTATCAAGCATGGTTGTATGAAAACTCATGATAAAATAGGAGCAGTTATACAAAGTTGAAAGAAGATGGTGGAGGTTGTATTATAAATGTGGCTGAAGTTCCCGTTGAAAAAAGATAAAAATTTAAACACCAGATAAAGTATGTTTTCAATACCGTTTGATGCGAAATGACAAAAATAAAGAATACAACACAAATAGAAATTGAAACACGTGGGTATCGTGCAGGGTTAGATGAAAACCACCAATAAAATAGAATCACCTATAGAAAGTTGAAAGAGGGCGATGCGGGGATCTATTGTAAACATGGCCGAAATTCCCGTAAATAAAAATTAAATTAAAAAACTATAAATTAAATAAAAATACTATAAAATTAAAAATAAACATTAACAAAAACATTGAAATTCAACATCCATAAATAATAAGAAAAAAAAACGTAAAGAATATTAATAACAACAAATACATTGAAATTGAACATCCATAGACAATTAGAAGAAAAAGTTTAAAAAACTTTAATAACGTTATCTATATTTATCAAATATAAATATAAAAACTTAACACATAATTAAAGAGAAAATAAGACAACATAATTAGAAAGTGAAACACGTACGTATAGGTATCATGTAAAGTTTGATTTAAAACCACCAATAAAATAGAAGCACATATACAAAGTTGAAACTATTTTTGAAGAAAGAAGTTCGCATATTTGAATAAAATAGAAGCACATAGAAACACAATTTAGTATCGCACTACATATTTTGTCACAAATTTATTCCACCAAACGGGTTTTTGAGGAATGAGCTTTCTGTATCCGAACATGTAAAAAAATTTGAATCCTAAAGTACCTCAACAAATTGTTTGACATCACATTTTACGTATTTTGTCACGTATTTTTTTTTTCTTCGTCAAACAGGTTGTTGAGGAACAAACTTCACGTATCTGAACATATAAAATTTGTTGTTGACCCTAAAGTACCCCAAAATTCAATGTTGGCATCACACTTTACCTATTTTGTCACAAAGCTATTATTTTTTTTTTATGAAACCAGTTATTGAGGAAAAAAAATTGGTGTTTGAACAACTAATTTTTTTCTGAATCCTAAAGTACTTCAAAATACACTACTTAATATCATACTTTATATATTTTGTAAAAAAGATAACATTTTTTCACCATCAAGTACACAAAAACATACTGTTTAGCATTCCATTTTATGTATTTTGTCATGAAACTAAATCTTTTTTCACCGATTGATTATTGAAAAACAAAGTTTGCAGATTTAAATATCTAAAATTTTTCGAGACCGTAGAGTACCCGTTAGAATATAAAAGAGAGATAAAATTTAAAAACATAAAATATTAAAAAAAACAAAAAACTGAATAAAAAAAATAAAAAAATAAAAAAAAATGCGGGAGTTCCCGCGCAGCATTAAGCCGCTTACATTAAAGAGATACAAGGATCTTCACTATCTGAAGGATTCAATTGAATTGAGCGGGTCACCACTCACCAGCAGGTTGATGCAGTGGAATATTACCTGTTGCAGTGCGCTACGTGGACAAATCTCGTGGTTCTCCCGGTTGGATTGGCCGTCCATTTTTTATTCTGGTGCTGTCGTAAACTGGGTCCTTTTTAAGACGCTCCCGTGGGCCTTCCCGAACCTAGCTGCTTTGGTTCCGAACCACCAATTTGAATTTTTTGAACATTACCGTTACGCTTACCTGCTCTGTTTGTCCGATGCACACCTATGCCACCGACCTTTGTTGTTTCCTTTCAAACTCTGATTCACAATTCAATACTTGTTTATAAAAATATTTTCACTTAATTTTTTTTTCTATTGAATTAATGTAGGCATAAATATAGTCAATTATTTATACAATTTTACATGATTCGCAAGGATATAGGAAGTATAATAACCCTTAATAATGAGTTCAATTGTGATGTTCTAACTTTTGGAATGGTTTGGCTAATGCTTGGGATACTTTTAGAAGTAATTTAAACTGGCAAGTTGGTAATGGTGAGGATGTGAGATTCTGGAGTGATCATTGGGTGGAAGATTGTGATATCTTAGTTACTTATTCAGCTTCTAGAGTCAATTCTGATATGCTTGATCTTCCTATTAGTCATTATGTGTCTTATGATGGTGAGTGGAATCTCAATGCAATTGAAAGTCTCATTCTTAGAGAGATCCTCCAGAAAATTAGTAATTTTATTCCTCATGGTATTCTAGATGGTTGTTTTACTTCAAAATCAGCATATGTTATTATTCAAAATGATCTAGGTACCAACAATGCTACTACCTCATTGTTTCAAACGATATGGAAGTGGAAGGGAACTGAAAGAATTAGAACCTTACAGTGGAAATTAGGCCATGGTACTCTGCTTACTAATGCTGAACGACAGAGGCGTACGATGACAGCTTCCAATTTGTGTCCGAATTGCTTTGAGGAGCTCTATTTTATTGTTTCAGAGATTCCAGGAAGACTCTCAGTTTGTGGCTTAGCCTCAACATAAGAAATCAACAAAACTTCTTCGGTCAACATAATTGGAAGGTTTGAATTGAAGAAAATTTGAATAATTGTAAGAACAACTCGGATGTACCTTTCTAGGAGATCACTTTTGGTGTTGCTCTAGACACCATATGGCGGAATCGCAATGAATGAGTCTTCTCTCAAAAACCTTCCCTTGTTTAAGGCTCGGTGATCACGATTCGGAAGCAGATGGAATGGCTGGTTGCTTGCATCAAAAAGAAGAGTATTCTGAACCCTTTGAATAGCCAATTGGGTGAGATTGATGATCAGCAGTGGCTCCCTCCTCTGAACGGTGTTTGGAAGCTTAATTTTGATGGATCGGTAGCGAATAATGCTCGATCAGGGTGTGGTGGTGTTCTTCGTGACCACAGAGGGAACTTCGTCTTCGCCTTTACTCATCGTCTGGATCCTTGCACGGTGGTTGAAGCAGAGCTCTGGGGTGTGTTCCATGGTTTGCTCTTGGCGTGGAACAGAGGTTACAATAATCTGATAATTGAAGTTGATTCTCTGGAGGCTCTTGAATTTCTGGAGGAAAATGGAAGCAGGAATAGTGGTAATTTCGATCTGAGGCGTCGCATTCATGAGATTGGGGATGAAAGTCTCGAGGTGAAGTGGAAGAAGATAAGGCGTGACATTAATGGTGTGGCAGATTCCTTGGCAAGGAAAAGTCATGAGATGAGGGACATGTTTGTAATTTTTGATAATATTCTGGACTTTTTAGTCATGTTACTTTCGGATGATTCGGGTGGGTTTGCTGGCCCATCTGTGATGTAGTTTGTTTGGCCCGTTGGGCCAGCCTTTTTCTCACAAAAAAAAGTTTTTTTTTGTACCCCCACCATTTCACCCCATACCCCCACAAAAAAGTGAAATCTGAAAATACCCCTCCACTATTGAGTCAAACGGATTTACCTAATAAAAGATAAATCCGTTTTTGGTTTTTTTCCCAAAAACGCCGTTTTTGTTATCTTTAAAAGCGGATTTACCTCATGTGGGGGTTAAATTCGTTTTTGTTATTTTACAAAGCAGATTTACCTATTTATTAGATAAATCCGCTTTGAAAAATTCAAAGCGGATTTATCTAATAAATAGGTAAATCCGCTTTTTGTATTAAAAATAATTATTTTTTATTTAAATTTTTTAAAAAAGGTTATAAAAACACTACTAAAAATAGGTTAAAGAGTCAAAATTAATCTAAAAATTATAAAAACACCACTAAAAATCTAATAAAACCAAAATAAGGTTATGAAAACTTTTTTAGATTTTTTTGAGATTATGAAGAATTTTAAAAATTAATAAAAAATAGTAAACGATGAAATTTAGGATTTTGAGCCCTTTTGTCCCGAAAGAAGTCCCTTCTCGGGAGACTTGATCCCTATTTTTTTCGAATTTAATGGCTGTGGTTTGATTACAATTGGAGTAGGTTGCCCGAAAATCGATTTTTTAGCCTAAATTATTCACCCGACATACAACATCGTCACATGTTAACGAACTACACACTAAATAGAACTAAAAGACTGTCGATATTAATATCTATTTTATTTTTCTAAAAAAAATTAATTTTAATTTTTTAACTGATTTATCACTTTTATTTATTAATTATTTTACAAAACGGATTTACCTATTTATTAGATAAATCCGCTTTGAATTTTTTCAAAGCGGATTTATCTAATAAATAGGTAAATATGCTTTTAAACGGATTTTTTTGGTAAATCCGTTTTCCATTTTTTTTTGAAAACGAATTTATTTAATAAGAGATAAAAATTAAAAACGGATTTATCTCTTATTAGATAAATCTGAGCGAATTTTTTAAGTAGGGGTTTTTTTGGGTTTATCAAATTATGTGCGGCTATAGGGTGAATTGGTGGGGGTAAAAAAAATCCCAAAAAAAAGAGTTCAATTGTGATGTATAATCGATGTAACTTGTTGGCCGTCTTCGTCGAACTTGTCATCGCCATTCGTCTTCGTTCAGAGGTTTACTATTTAATTGATAGATTAAGCACTTTGCTTTATTATGACTTTCGAATTCTATAACTAGAAGTCCAGAACTGAAAGAATTTTTTCGACAATGAAAATTAGTAAGACTAGGTTGGTTGAGAAACAAGTTGAAAGTTGAGTTCTGATAAATTGCATGGCGATTTATATATTAGGGAAAAATCAGGGTCCTGATCGAAACAGATTATTTATACTTTACGTGCAACATTCATATAATATTTTTCCATTTTGTGCGAAATCCTTAAACTAGAAACTTAGAATAATGGAGAAGAAAATAATTTGTGACGGAACCATGGCATGCCTCATGTGACCAAGTCGATTGTTGATAAAGTTGGTGGGGGTGTGATCAAGACTTGGTCACATGATCATCAAGGACAGGTTCATGAGTCTAAATGGAACAGTAAAAACAGAGCAGGTGATAATAATGTCTTGACATCAAAGCATGATCATCAACTGTACATATATGGTTGGCCGGTTGATAGTTACCAAAACTTAAGCATCGTATTTTTTTTTTTATTTTATAAATATAAACAAAGGGAGATAGGAACAAACTAAGGACAAGGTCGACCTAACTTGAAAGGAGACATAAAGCATTCAAACAACTTATTTATAAAAAAGTCTTAAAGGAAATACTTGTGCTGGCGACATGGACATCAATTTGGATGATCAGTTGGCAAAGAACAGCATGAAGAATTACGCTAAGTAACTTTTATATGCTACGAAAAATGTTTGTGCTCAAATATATTTTTGGCAAAAATACAATTTCCGTTATTTAAGTTTATGTTAAATTTTAGTTTAATTATTTAAGGGTGTGTTTGGGAGTTTGGAGGGGAGGAGAGAGAAGGACATGAGATTAATAGTGTTTTTTTTTAATAGTATGGATGACATGGATCTCCATGTCTCTTTCCCTCACCACAAACCAGGGAAAGAGGATGGGTCAAACATGGGAAAGAAGTTGTGGAGGTGTGTTGTGGTAAGTTTTGTGGTAGGTTCCTGGCTAGATTAAACCATTTATATGCAGATCCGAGTTTTCGTAAAACACCAAATGTTGCATTTGGGTCCAATAAGTTTTTGTTTAGTTTAAGTTTGGTCCTTCAAATTTTCCAATTTTTTTACTTTTGGTCATTCTCGTGGTTTTTTCTCGTTATTCCTTCTGGTTGCTCCTTCTGCTAAAACCCCCCCTCTCTCCTCAAAATTTCTCTCTCGTGGCCCAAATTTTTTTCGTTCTTTTCGCTCGTTCTCCTTCCTCTTACACATAAAATTGAAGCTACAAATCTACAACGCACATTAACAAGGAGCTGTTTCCAAATCTAAAAAATTGAAATGGTGTTGAAAATGGGTTTGGTTTTAACTGTATATGGGGAAGTTAGGGTTTAGTTTTGAGGAAGAAGATGATAGATGGGGAAAATAAGTTTTGTTTTAATTGAAAATGTTGTTGAAAATGGGTTTAGTTTTAGACTTTAGTTGAAAATTGAAATGGTCATGAAAGTAGAGTTTAGTTTTGAGGAAGAATATGATAGAAGAAGAAGATGATGATATTAACTCCAAAGGAATAATTGAAATTTAAAATAAATTTAAAATTTTTACCTTGCTAAATCATATAACTTAATGAACATGCCAGCTTCTATTAACTGAAATGGATGGAAAAGACGAAACTGGCATTTAAAATAAATTTAAATAGTTAAATGAGAAAAAAATTGACACTTAAAGTAATCTTAAATGATCAAAAGTGCAATCTTGTCTATATTTTTTGTGAAAAAAAAAGGAGGATCAAACCATTGATTGAAGAAAGTACAGAGACAAAGAATGTAATTAAAAAAACATTTGGACTGAAAAATTGAAATTGCAATTCGTGTAATTGAAGGCACACAGACTGAAATTACAGAATACAATACTTGGGAGATTAAAAACAAAGTTAAAACTCTTTGACTCTTTTTTGTAAGGTCAAACTGCTAACATGAAAATTGGGAAATGGAATTGACCAAAAACGGGAATCAAATAGAAAACTAGATTTAATCTCTTTTTTCTTAAAAAGTGGTGTATAAAAAGAATGATAAATGATGTTGATTTTTGGTACATGAGATACTTTTTATCCTTTTTCACAATCAAATTGATGAAATAAATCAAAAAAGTTTAAAAAATAAGTATATATAGTAATATTATTATGAGAGTACTTACATCGTAGTACCTTTTTCTGATATAAATCGAGTATCTTCTGCGCGCAACTGCAGAAACTAATTCCTTAAGTCGGATAGAACCTACTACACTTACACCGTAGTATTATGATCATTGAATATTATAATGTTATTATGTCATATTATAATATTTTTTTGTTTTATATTATATAATCTATTTAATTAATTCTAGTTCGATCCCAATTCAACTGGTTGAACCTCAGGAACGTTGAACCGTTGTCTCTTCTGATTAAATGTCTGATCCTGTTTTGTTTACCGTGCTTTTTCTTGTTAAAAAAAATTTAGATGAGAGATGGCGCCCAATTCAAGATAAAAAAGACCTCGGGCTTCTTAAGCATTTAGAAAGTTACATTTAGTGGTTGGAGGTTTGAAAAAGAGGTCTGGAGCTAGGTTCGGAGTTGAGTGAGGTGAGTGAAAGATAGAGTATAAACTATAAAGCGATTTTTGGACAGAGAAAAGAAAGAACTAGCTGTTGTGTTGTAGTTGTACGAGTATATCAGTATCAGCTTTGTAAGAGAATAGAATAGGAAAAAGAAAAGCTAAAGTAGGCGGAGGGAGAATTTTGGTAACAACAACTAACAAGGAAAGAAATCTCAACAACAACACTCAATGCAATACAATACCATCATGAACAAACATAATATCTGAAAGAGAAAGAGAAACGATCACACGCTTTAATTAACTTTTTCATTTTCTTTCTCTTTTCTCTTCTCTCTGTTTCCCTCACCTCAAGCTCAGATTCTTCTCTCTCTGCAAATCCAGCTTTCTCAATTCTCATCTCATCCTCCTCCACCGGATGGATGAGATTGTGCATTGTTGATAAGCTTTTTAGTGAGGTGAGGGATTGAGAGATTCTGTTCCGTCAATTTTTGTGGTGGTGTTCTAATTATGGCATCAGAGACGGCGTTTTCCTTTTCTGTGGCCTCAGTCGTCGAGGATGTGCTTCAACAACACGGTTCTCGACTTAAAGATCTTGATGTAGAATCCAGGAAAGCTGAAGAAGCTGGTAATTCCTCTTCATTTTTCAAGATTTTCATCAAAATCTGATTTAGGAATTGCTTATAATAATCATAGTAATACTATTTGCATTTATAGTTCTTGATTGCTGATAAATGTTGAAAGCAGGCATTTGATCTTAGCATTCATCTTTTTATGTGAATGTATATGTCTGTTTATCATGGTTGCTTTTACTGAATTTCAGTTTCTTCTTATAGAGAAAGCTATCTGGGCATTGTTAATTTGTTATTGTATCAGTTATTCAGTTATTCTGAAATTGAAAATATTTGATATGCAGCGTTCAGAAGATTTGAAGCGGCAGGGTGGTTGAGAAAAGTTGTTGGAGTTGTTGCGGCTAAAGATTTACCAGCAGAGCCTTCTGAAGAAGAGTTTAGGTTTGGTTTGAGAAGTGGAATTATCCTCTGTAATGTTATTAATAAGGTTCAATCTGGAGCTGTTCCCAAGGTGAGTAACATCTTATTTTGATTTGATTTGATTTGATTTACTCAGGTTTATAGTTTATACTATTGCTTGTTTACATTTTATAGTGTATTTTATTCTTCCTTTAAGGTTGTGGAGAGTCCTGTTGATTCTGCATTGATCCCTGATGGAGCACCATTATCAGCTTATCAGTATTTTGAAAACGTTAGGAATTTCCTTGTGGCTGTCCAAGAAATTGGACTTCCTACCTTTGAGGCATCTGATCTTGAACAAGTATGTAATGCATTACATACTTACTATTCTTTATTTTTTAAAAAATAATGAATATGTATATTCAAATTTGCAAGGTTCAAAAATTTATTATTATTCTGCTGATTTTTTTAGGGAGGAAAATCATCTAGGATTGTGAACTGTGTCTTGGCTCTTAAATCCTATAGTGAATGGAAACTGAATGGGGCAATTGGTTCGTGGAAATTTGGTGGAGCACTCAAACCAACTATCTCTGTAAAATCTCTTGTGAGGAAAAACTCAGAGCCATTTACTAACTCTTTGTCAAGGACCTCATCAATCAATGAAAAATCTCTTGCTACTCTTAACTCTGACGTTGAGTCTAATAAAATGGTAGGTAAGCTTGATTTTTGACATTTATACCTGCCCTAGATTTGTCTTGTTGAATGGAAAGAATAAGTAATGTAAATTTTACATTGCTATTTTTGCAGTCTGGGTCTCATTCTTTGAGTATGCTTGTTCGTTCAATTCTGTCAGATAAGAATCCAGAAGAAATTGCAATGGTAAGGGATATGTGTTATGTATATTTCACAATGACAACTAATTTTCATCACAACTTTACTAATCAAGTTAGACCTTATAGAGTGATACTAAGTCTTAGAGTGCCTTTGAAACTACTTGTTTTTAAGTAATATTTTTCTTCTTCTGCATGGAACAGTTGGTGGAATCTGTTTTGAATAAGGTTGTAGAGGAGTTTGAGCATCGAATTGCAAGCCAACGTGAACAGGTATGACACTTTGTTTTCCTCTTCTCATAATGTCACTAGTCCCCATTACTAGTGAATACTCACCCTTGCTTAAATTGGTTTTCATGACAAGTTGTTCTTTATTTCCTTATCACATACTTACAGACAAAAATAACTTCAAGAGATTCTATGTCCGAAAGAAATAGATCTGTATCAAATTTTGTTGTGGCAGATAAAAAGGTAACATAAACGTGCCTTATGGTTAACATATTCTAGAACCTCAATGAAACTTAAAAATGCTTTATTTCTTACAGTCATTTATTTTGTGATCGAGTAGGTGGAGAACAAGAGTCATATGGTAAGGAAGAAAGAGGATTTCATTCAAAAAAATCGTGCGGCTTCTGAAGAATTGCAAACCCAACTTCTGAAGCAGCAAATGCTCTTTGACCAACAACAACGAGATGTTCAAGTAGGGAATCTGAGATGATGTTCACCGGTTTGTTCTTTGCAATTTTTCACTGTGTTGAGTTAACTATATCCATTCTTAATATTTTTGTAGGAACTAAAGCTTACTGTTCACACTACAAAAGCTGGTATGCAGTTCATGCAAATGAAATTTCACGAGGAGTTCTCCAATCTTGGTAAGGATATCATTATACATTCTTCATGCTTTTGTTGCCCTCCTTTCTTTGCTATATTCTGATAGGTGGATTGGATGTTGTATCTTACGTAACTGTTTTGTTTTTCTTTGTATAGGAATGCACATTCATGGCTTAGCTCATGCTGCTTCTGGATATCATAGAGTTCTTGAAGAAAATCGCAAACTTTACAATGAAGTCCAGGATCTAAAGGGTAATAAGATTATGGTTGCATGGTTGCTTTAAGCCTAACTCCCATTTATGCCTTTTCAAGGTTTTCTTTTTATCCTACTATTGAACGTGAGTGACTTTATTTGATCAGGAAGTATTAGAGTGTATTGTCGAATTAGACCCTTCTTTCCTGGACAAGCAAACCAACTAAGCTCAGTTGAAAATATAGAAGATGGAACTGTCACAGTTAATATTCCTTCAAGGAATGGGAAGGGACGCAAATCCTTCGCCTTCAACAAAGTCTTTGGACCATCTGCTACCCAAGGTTGGTTTGGGACTTTGAGTTTCAGATTCATTTATCTCTTGGATCTATATTTTGCAATGTGATTTAATTTAATATACTGTGTTGCAGCGGAGGTTTTCCTTGATATGCAGCCACTTATTAGATCTGTTCTTGATGGTTATAATGTTTGCATATTTGCATATGGCCAAACAGGATCAGGAAAAACTTTCACAATGGTAGGATTCACTTAAAGTTTTCTCTCAAAGATAAACTTGAAATTGTTTATAATAGTTAGCTGATTTATGTTTTTTATATGTAGACTGGACCAAAAGAGATCACAGAGAAAAGCCAAGGTGTAAATTACAGGGCTCTAAGCGATTTATTTCTAATTGCAGATCAAAGAAAGGACACTTTTCTCTATGATGTTTCTGTTCAAATGATTGAGATTTATAATGAGCAAGTCAGAGATCTACTGGTCACTGATGGAACAAACAAAAGATATCCTTTTACCCGTTATTTTATTCTCTTTATAGAACATAGGTTGCACAAACTGCTTCTTCAAACCTTTTTTAATAAAAACATTGTTTAAGTTCTCATAGTGAAAACAACTTTTAATCACGATGCTTGGCCTTAACCATTAATACATTAGAAATTCGTTGTAGTTCTCACAAAGGGCTCAGTGTGCCAGATGCAAGTCTTGTTCCTGTGTCATCAACTATTGATGTTATTGAACTAATGAACCTTGGGCAAAAGAACCGCGCAGTTGGAGCAACAGCCCTTAATGACCGCAGTAGCCGATCTCATAGGTATATCCTATTCATTTTTTGTGATGATCTTGGACAAATGTTAACAATTGTCTTCTCAAAACTATCAATTTGGCAGTTGCTTGACAGTTCATGTTCAAGGAAGAGATTTGGCATCTGGAAATACCCTTCGCGGA
This sequence comes from Astragalus glycyphyllos, assembly GCA_963573325.1. NCBI lineage: Eukaryota > Viridiplantae > Streptophyta > Magnoliopsida > Fabales > Fabaceae > Astragalus > Astragalus glycyphyllos. The sequence goes on from OY754312.1 coordinate 24,333,850, forward strand.
TGCATGCATTTGGTTGACTTGGCAGGAAGTGAGAGGGTCGATAAGTCCGAGGCCACAGGAGATAGACTAAAAGAGGCACAACATATTAACAAATCACTTTCAGCTTTGGGAGATGTCATTGCATCCCTTGCCCAAAAAAACTCACACGTTCCTTATAGAAATAGTAAACTCACTCAATTACTCCAAGATTCATTAGGTAAGGTTTAAGAAGTTGGTTTTCCAGCTATTGTTCTTTTCTGGTCCTGTGTTATACAATTCATTTGAATTCTCGTGATGTTGGTGGTTTTATTTCAGGAGGACAAGCCAAGACACTAATGTTTGTTCACATAAGTCCAGAAAGTGATGCCGTTGGAGAAACAATTAGTACTTTAAAATTTGCAGAGCGAGTTGCTACAGTTGAACTTGGTGCTGCTCGAGTAAACAAAGATGGCGCAAATGTTAAAGAGCTCAAAGAACAGGTTGGCTTTCAACTCAAACCTCTCTGGTTTTTCTTTGCTATAATTTATCTGCTTCACCTATATCAACTCTAACTGTTTAATTACGTTTCAGATTGCCAGCCTTAAGGCAGCACTGGCAAGAAAGGAAGTAGATTCTGAACATTCTTTTTCCGGTAGCTCTGAAAAATACAGGACAAAGGCTAGTGAGCTATCTCCTTATTATATAAACCAGCGGGTTGCAGACACCGGTGATCAGCTTGGATGCCGAAGACCAATGGTTGAAGTTGGCAACATGCAGGTACGTATGCTTAATTTTCTTGTGGTTTTCCTATGTTGATGTTTATAAGGAGTTCTAATTTTTCCTTTTGTACAAATGGTTTGATGAATGGAGCAATGCAGTATTGCAGTGATTCTCTCCTAAATATAGTGTAGAGAATTTAAATTCACTAAATTTAGATCTAAAAGATGACATGCTTTTGGAAGTTGTATCAAATACATAACTACGGATAATTTAATAGAATCCTCAGAGTAAAAGTTTTATGGACTCATCTCAACTTCTTAAATTGTTTAGGAACAAACACATTTGATATTAAGAGTTTAAAACTTGTATAAGGCCAAGCCATGCATGAAATGTTCCTACAAAGCCATTGCAATTCCATGCTGAACTCAAATGAAATATGAACTATTATTCATCCTGCAGCTTCAGAGTAATACCATATTGAAGCACAAAACTCAGAGCTTTGATTTTGATGAAATATCAGCAAACTCACCACCCTGGCCCCCAGTGGAGGATGACAAGGAAACAGGTTCTGGAGAGTGGGTTGATAAGGTCATGGTAAACAAACAAGATGTTAACAAAACGGAGAATCTCTTGGGGTGTTGGCAAGCAGACAATGGAAACTTATCAGAATCCTTTTATCAAAAATATCTCCAAGAAGATTCTTCCACAATGTACACACAACAGTCCTATAATATGTTTATGGGTGGCAACCAGTTTTTGGGTTCAGATGACGTGGATGAACTTGATGCTGCAACCAGTGATTCCTCGGAACCTGATTTGCTTTGGCAATTTAATCATTCCAAACTTGCCAATGTGACTAATGGAATTGGACCAAAGACTGTTAGATCTGTCTCAAAGGCAGCAAAAAGCCCAGAATTGAGGTAATGCATTGCACACGTTATTCTAGTAAAATTGTTTCTATTTGAGTTTTTTTTCTTTTCCTAATAATGCAAAGATTTTTTGGCTAAATGATTTTCAGCAAGCGTGCTGTTCATTCTTCCCTCGGTCCTTCACCTTTGTTGAAAAAACCAAATGGTGTCTCACATCGGATAGGAAAGAGTCCAGCTCCAATTGAGGTGAAACGTAGAACTGGTAGAAAGTAAAGCATGCTGTTCAAAACGTATAGAGTGATTTTTATTTTTTATTTTTATTTTATCTATAATCTCTCTTGTAATTTTTGTAATTAACAATAATTGAGCAATAATGCCGGTTGCTTTGTTTATTATTGTGAATAAAGTGGATGTCTAGGTTAAATGTATGTGGATGTCTAGGTTAAATGTATGTCATATGGTACACAACTTGAGCCTATAAATAGGACTCATATGTCATTATAATTACACACCTTCAAGAGTAATATACAAGAGATATTTCTTCTTCTCTCATTCTCTCCGTTACTTATTCTTGTTCTAGTTTTAGTCCTTTTCATAACACGTTATCAGCACGATCTCTAAATATATTATTCCTTCTTCTTCTTCTTCTTTAAAATTGCGATGATCTTTTGAGCAATAATCTAACAATTATTCTTCTCCTTCTTTAAAATTGCGATGATCTTTTGAGCAATAATCTAACAAGAAGGATTAGTAATATTATCATTTTAGTTGCATAGACATTTTATTATCATTTTTCTTTTTACTATGATGAATTCCTGAAGAAATTCATCACTTAAGTAATCCCTGTTGGATTACAATGCTTGTCTACTTTTGATCACCTAAGTAATCCCTGTTGGATTACTATTTATTCTATCATTTTAGTAATCCTTGTTGGATTACTATGTTTGTCTATTTTTGATGAATTCCAGAAGAAATTCATCACTTAAGCACCCTAGTAATCCTATTGGATTACTATGTTTCTCAAAGCCATACTTGCTTAGTATGAAGAAGTAGTGGGAAAATGAGTTTAAGATGATAACTTCCATTGAGTGGGTTCCAATTTTCGGTACCACGTTTTTCATTACGTTAATTCTAAGATGATAATTTTTTGTAACTACCATCTAATTTTAAGGTAACTACATCTAATTTTTTTATTTTTTATTTTTTCATCTCACTTAATAGTAACGTATGTTACTATATTTCACTAAATATATGGATTAAGTTCATTTCATTTATTTTATTATATTATTATTATTGTTTATCTAACTTGATTTTAGATTAACTTGAAACAAAGGAAAATACGGGGGAAAATATTTCTTTATCCTACTCAAATATGCTCCTGGAGTAGCAAAAGTGAGAAAATATTTTTAGAAGATTTTGGAAATTTAGTCACAATTGTAATTGAACAAAGGACTTATGAATGATTATAATGTGAAAGATCACATAATGGATTGAACTTTATTCCCAGAAGTGAATAAATTACGTATTGATCAGTACTTTATTCCCTTGTAGGATTGCTTAAAGCAAAATTTTTCTTTAGTCATCGTTTAGATGTGAGATATAGTTCTTGAAGAACATATGATCATAATTATGATAAGATAACCCTTTATAAAAGCTTATGGCGAGTTCTTGAAGAACATAACATAACATTTTGTTTCTCCCCTTTGATAATCCTTTACGTAACATAAAATTCAATTATCATAATTTATGGTTATTTTTACATATATGATTTATGGTTATATCTTTTACTATTTCTCATAATGGTGTAGCGGTTTTCTTTTTATGAAAATAATGATGTAGTAACTCATATACATTATGGCAAAGTTTAATTTTTCTAAGTGTAACTTCTCTTTCTACTTACCTTTGGAATTCTAGTATTTAATTTCGTGAGTGGAAACAAAGAAAGAACATGTAATACGATCAGGTATTTCTTAAAAAATTAGATTTTTTATGTTCTTATTTTTTTTATCTTGTTTTGATTTCATGTTACCTTAAAAACAAGAAGTTTGCTTATGAGTGCAATTAAAATTATGCTATGGTAAACCAGAAGTTTGCAATGCACTTTTAAAAATAAGGCAAAATACCTTTCCAGGTCCCTTAATTTTTAAAAACGTAACACTATTGCCCCTTTTCACTCATTTAAGGGAGAGATATTAAGGGGCAACGATGTTACGTTTTTAAAAGTTAAGGGATCTATGTGTTACAAAATATAAAGTTAAGGGACCTATTGATGAATCCCCATCACATGATGGTTTTCAGTGTTAAAAAGGGATTTTTACTTGGAGTTTTTGATGAATAACAATGAAGTTGATGAGAATTTAACAATTTGTGCTATTAGAAATTTATTTGCTATGCAGTGTTTATGCTGGTTTTTGTCGTGATTTTGTGCCCAGGGACTAGGTGGAATTGAAGAACAAAGCAGTGCAGGCAAATGGACTCAATGGTGCAATAGCAAGGAGCATTCAGCCAAATGGCGCGCAACTGGCGCGTGAGTGGCGCACCACGCGCGAGAAGACAGCAGGAAAGGCGCCCAACTGGCGCATGAGTGGCGCTGGAGCGCGAGTGGCGCGCCAATCAGCGACAGACGCGTTAAAACACGCGTTGGACGCGTTTTTCAGCATCTTTGGACGTATTTTGAACCCTAGGACACGACGAGAACTGATTGCTCTGGATATCGGCGTTGAAGATTCGAGACTTGGGAACAAGGATTGAAGCTTCACATGTGTTCGTCTTCATCTCCAATTTGTAATTCTTCTCTTCCCTTTTCCTTAATCATGTGTAACTAAACCCTAATGTTAGGGATGAATGAATATTGACGTAGCACTATTGTCGATGGTTTAGAATTTTATTTATATCATACTCTCTAGTATTTTGCGTATCGAATTTCTACGCTTAATGCTTTTTATGGTTGGAAAACTCGTACAATGATATTTTGTTCAATTATGAAATGGATGTTTTGTTTTTGAATGTTTGAAATTTTATACCTTCAATTCGTAGCTTAGGAATAATCTATGAGTTGTTGTATATTGCAAACCCTCGTTTTAAATGCTTGTCTTTAATTAGAATCGCTTAAGGAATTAGGGTTTGTAGTTATCGACAAAGGACTAGTTACCTAAGGAATTAGGAATTAGTGAATGTTGTGGGTTTGATAGCAAAATTAGAGAGAGCTTATCCTTCAAATTAAATCAATGCAATAGTGTGAAATCAATAGGAATTCATCCCTAGCATCTTCTCCATCGTATCTTTTCAACCGCGTTCTTCGTTTCTATTATTAAAAACATAAAAAGAATATTTTATTGCTTTACTTTAGAGCTTCATAGCTCAATCAAATCAATCTCATCCTAGTTCACTTTGGTTCCTTTAGTAGTTGTTAACGTAACTGGTAATTAAATTCGATCCTTGAGGACGATACCCGATACTTGCCGGTTTTATTACTTGCACGATTCGGTACACTTGCCGAAAGTTTAACAAGTTTTTGGCGCCGTTGCCGGGGATCGAAATTACATTCACCAGTAATTCGAAGGCAACTGCTAATTCGAACCCGTACATATTTACATTTACTTTAGCTTTATTTTTGTTTATTGAATATATATTACACAGTTTGCTTTGACGCTTGTCTGAGTTTCCTGTTGTCTCAATGCATGCGTGGAACAGTAGATCCTAAAGATTTACTCTTCAATCCTGAGATCGAGAAGACTGCGAGAGCTAATCGAAAGGAAGCAAAGTTAAGAAAGCAAAGAGAGCAAATCTCAACAACCGGAGAGTCTTCTGTGCAACCAACTGTGACTGAAATCATGGGAGACGCTTCACCACCAAGGCGCACTCTAGGTGACTTTGGGAGAAGAAACCAAGGCGTCCAAGCTTACACCTTCCAACCTGTGGGAGCGGTAGCATTTGAGATCAAGTCTTCGATTCTCAACGCCTTGAAATCAGAACAATTCTCTGGGTCTGATGCTGAAGATCCAAATCAACACTTATTTCAATTCTATGAAATTTGTGGGTCCACAAATCCTGCGGGAGTGACTGAAGACCAGAAAAAGTTGCGGCTATTTCCATATACTTTGACTGGTAGGGCTAAAGATTGGCTGAACACTATCCCAGCAGGAACTATCAACAATTGGGGTGATCTAGAGAGCAAATTTCTTGAAAGATTTTTCCCAATTTCAAAGTTCATCAAGAATCGGGCTGAAATATCAAACTTCGAGCAGGGGGACACAGAATCTCTATATGATGCGTGGGAAAGGTTCAAATTGCTGTTAAAGAAATGTCCTTCGCATGGTATTGATGACTTTGTTCAGTTGCAAACCTTCTGTCATGGTTTGCGGCCTCAAACAAGGATGATGCTAGATGCCTCAGCTGGAGGGTCTTTGGGTACCAAAACTGCAGAGGAAGCAAGACAATTGGTAGAGCATATGGCTTCTAATGAGTACAGAATTCAAAATGATAGAGGGGCAACAATGAAGAAAGGGATGTTAGCGTTGGACTCTAATAGTGCTGTGTTGGCTCAACAAAAGGTAATGTCACTTCAAATCGAGGCTCTCACTAAACAGTTAGCTGCTGCCTTGCCAGGTGGATCTCAAACTCCTGCAACTGCTCAAGCAGTGCATTTCGGTGCGTGTAACTATTGTGGTAGAGAAGCTCATGAAGGTGACTGTGCAACTCATGGAGATAGCAGTGAACAGGTTAATTACATGGGAAACTTTCAGAAGCAAGGTGGGAACCCGTTTTCTAACACATACAATTCTGGGTGGAAGAATCATCCCAACTTCTCTTGGAAAAATAATGATGCCGCAGGGTCAAGTCAGCAACAACAGTATCAAGCACCTCATCAAGAACAAAAGAAGCCGTCTCAAATGGAAATTGCTTTGACTCAATTCATGCAGATGACAAAGACAACTTTCCTATCTCAAGACCAAGCTATGAAAAATATGGAAAAGAATCATGAAGCTTCCATGAAAAACTTAGAGATTCAGATTGGGCAATTATCAAAGAAACTTGCTGAATCATCTGGTAGTGGATTCTCTGCTACTACTATTGATAACCCAAAAAATGAAACTGCTAAGGCTATTACACTAAGAAGTGGTCAGGAGTTGAAGACTCCTGTGGTAAATTGTGAGAAGAAGGTGTCAGTAGAAAATGAAAAAAGTGAGTTGAGTGAAAAAAATGAAAAAAATGGAGAAGTCGAAAATGAGTTGAGTGAAAAAAATGAGGGAGGTGTGAAGTCTAACCTTGATGAAAACAAATTGTTTTTTGATGTGCAGGTGAAAGAGAAACCAAAGGCACCTCCTTCACACATAAAGTTGCCATATCCTCGTGCTAGTAAGAAGAATAAAAAAGATGAGCAGTTTGCAAAGTTCATGGATATTTTCAAGCAGCTTCAAATCAACATACCCTTTGACTGAAGAGTGCAGTGCTATCATCCAAAGGAAGCTTCCTCAGAAAATGAAAGATCCTGGAAATTTCACCATCCCTTGTGCAATTGGTGACTTAGCTATTGGCAAGGCTCTTTGTGATCTGGGGGCTAGCATTAATCTTATGCCCTTATCGATGCTGAAGAGACTTGGTGGAGGTGAGGTTAAACCAACTAGAATGTCGTTGCATCTTGCTGATCGATCCATCAAATATCCCTATGGAGTCTTAGAAGATGTTCCGGTAAGAGTTGACAAATTTCTATTTCCTGTTGACTTTGTAATTCTTGACATGGAGGAAGATACCGAGGTACCAATTATCCTTGGTAGACCATTCTTAGCCACTGGGAGAGCCTTGATTGATGTACAGCAAGGTAAGCTAATCTTGAGGTTCCAAGATGAGAAGGTTACTTTTAATGTTTTTGAAGCTATGCGCCATCCGGATGACAAAGGGCAGTGTTTTAGGGTGGATGTGATTGAGAACTCTGTTCAAGAAACTTTTAGACATGACTTACCATCTCCTCCATTAGAGAAGGTAATTGTGAACTCTATTGAAGAAGCAAATGAGAACCTGGGAAGTGAAATAGAAGATTGTATTCTGCAATTTGAAGCTTCTCAGGTAGAAAGAGTTTTCAAGAAAAAAGAGGAGCTAGATAGGGGGAAGAGTCCCGAGAAAAAGATTCCTGAATTGAAACAACTTCCCCCTCATTTGAAGTATGTTTTCCTTGCAAATGATGATCTTCATCCAGCTATCATTAGTAGCTCCTTGACCAAATTGGAAGAGGAGAAGTTGATGAGGGTGCTAAGAAGTAACAAAAATGCTTTAGGCTGGACTATCTCCGACCTTAAGGGGATAAGTCCAGCATTTTGCATGCATAAGATCAAACTCGAGAGGAAGAATTCAAACCTGTGATTCAACCTCAGCGAAGACTAAATCCTACCATGAAAGAGGTGGTGCGGAAGGAAGTCTTAAAGCTCTTAGATGCCGGGATGATTTATCCTATCTCAGATAGCTCGTGGGTGAGTCCGGTTCATGTGGTTCCCAAGAAGGGTGGTATGACCGTAGTGAGAAATGATAAGAATGAGCTGATTCCGACTCGAACTGTTACGGGTTGGAGGATGTGCATTGATTACCGGAGGTTAAACCAAGCAACTCGGAAGGATCACTTCCCATTGCCGTTCATGGATCAGATGCTGGAGAGGTTGGCTGGACAAGCTTTCTATTGCTTTTTGGATGGATACTCTGGGTACAACCAGATAGCGGTAGACCCAGAAGATCAAGAGAAGACAGCCTTCACATGTCCCTTCGGTGTGTTCGCATATCGGAGGATGCCCTTCGGGTTGTGCAATGCTCCGACGACTTTTCAAAGGTGCATGCTTTCTATATTCTCTGATATGATGGAAAATGCGATTGAGGAATTTGATTTGGAGATCAAAGACAAAAAGGGGAGCGAAAATGTGGTGGTAGATCATTTATCTAGGCTGGACAACAAAGAGGTCACGGCTCGGGAGAATGAAATTCTTGAAGAATTCCCCGACGAGAAGTTGTTGGCAGTTGAAGAGAGACCGTGGTTTGCCGACATAGCAAATTACAAAGTAGCCGGGATGGTGCCGGAAGACTTCACATGGCAACAAAAGAAAAAGTTCCTCCGTGATGTTCAACATTACCTTTGGGATGATCCGTATCTCTTCAAAGTTGGTACGGATGGACTTCTTAGGCCATGTGTTTTCGGAGATGAAAGTAAAAGTATTCTGTGGCATTGTCATGATTCTCCATGTGGAGGGCACTATAACGGGGAACGCACAGCTGCTAAGGTACTTCAGTCTGGTTTTTATTGGCCATCCGTCTTCAAGGATGCGCAAGATTATGTAAAGAGCTGTGACAAATGCCAGAGGACCGGCAATATTTCACGTAGGGGGGAGATGCCATTGAACCCCATTCTAGAAGTTGAAGTGTTTGATTGTCGGGGCATTGATTTCATGGGGCCCTTCCCACCATCTCACTCTTTCATGTATATTTTGGTGGGAGTTGACTATGTTTCAAAGTGGGTGGAAGCCATTGCCACCTCAAAGAGCGACTCTCAGACCGTGGTGAAATTTGTGAAGAAGAACATCTTTTCAAGATTTGGGGTCCCGAGAGTTTTAATCAGTGATGGAGGTAGCCACTTTTGCAACACCCAGCTAAACAATGTGCTCTCCAAATATGGTGTAGAGCACAAAGTAGCATCTCCATATCACCCTCAGACCAATGGGCAAGCTGAAGTTTCAAACAGGGATATAAAGAGAATTCTGGAGAAGACAGTCTCATCATCTAGAAAAGATTGGTCACTTAAGTTAGATGACGCTCTATGGGCTTATAGGACAGCTTTCAAGTCTCCCATAGGCTTAACTCCATATCAAATGGTTTATGGCAAATCATGCCATTTACCGGTTGAGTTGGAGCATAAAGCATATTGGGCTCTTAAAATGTTTAACTTTGATTTGAATGATGCAAGTGAGAAAAGGAAGCTGCAGCTTCATGAACTCGAAGAAATGAGGTTGCAAGCATATGAATCTTCGAAGCTGTACAAGCAGAAGGTCAAAGCATACCATGACAAGAAGATCTTAAAAAGAGAATTCAGGCCAGGGCAACAGGTTCTTTTGTTTAATTCTAGACTGAAGTTATTTCCTGGTAAACTGAAGTCCAAATGGTCTGGTCCATTCACAATCAAAGAGGTTAAGCCTTATGGAGCAATCGAATTGGAGGAACCGTCCTCAAAAAGAAGCTGGATGGTTAATGGGCAGAGATTGAAGCCATACCTTGGCGAAGTGGTGGAAAGAGAGAAGCTGGCCTTGGTTTTAAGCGACCCTTAAAAAAAAAAGAAAAATCGAGGTAACGTCAAGCTAGTGACGTTAAAGAAGCGCTTTTTGGGAGGCAACCCAATTTTCTCAACCCTTATCTTTTTAATTTTTCGCATTATTTTTCTTAAATTAGGTACTTTAGGATGCATGTTAGTCACAATCAATTTTTGCAAGAATCAAATGGTCTCAGCCAAGTCGCGCAAAACTCACAGGGCATTCTGCCAATTCGCGCTGCACTGGCGCTGCACTCGCGCTCCACGCGCAAAACAAGCAAGGCCCCTGCCAATTCGCGCTGCACTTGCGCTGCACTGGCGCGTCGCGCGCCACTCTGTTGCATGCCCCTGCCAATTCGCGCGCCACTTGCGCGTAAGTGGCGCCCCGCGCGCCACTGGAAGTATAAATCTCGCGCGGCACTGGCGCTGGGCATCCTTTCACGCGTGAAGCATCTTCCAATCTTAGGTTTTCTAAAATTTTCTTGATCCAAGGAGCTTTAATCTAAAAGTTTGTTGTGGGGTTTTGAATTTACACCTTATTGTCTTCACCCACATCAATTATCAAGTAAGTATTCCCTTCTCAAACTTAATTTCTTTCAAGACTCATCTCATTGCACTTAATGGGTAAACTCAAATTTTGATGATGATTTTGATAGAAATTGTAATATGGTTGTTGTTGTGTTGATTTATGTGTTGAGAAAGTGATGAATATCAAGTTTGGGGTTGATTAAGTTGATTGTAGGTTGTTGTTCATGTGTGGAGTGGATGTGCACACCACTTGTTTGATAAAATGTTTAAACTAGAAACCATGAACAACATGCTTGCATTTGTAAACAACAACCTTGTGCTTGAAAATAGTTTGAGAATTTGGTTATGTGAACTCAATACCTTCTTGAAAGGTAAATTATGTGTGACTATAGTTGAACAAGAAGAGTTATGTCATGTTTATTTGTGCACTAACCTTGACCAATCTTGTGCGCGAAAATTTTATTATGATGTGAACAGGATATGGCCGGCAAAGGAAAGAAGAGGAAGACGGTTGGTCGTGGTTCGACATCCCAAACTCATAATTCCGAGTACAACTCTGAGATGTTTAGATCATTGGGATGTGAAAAGTTCCACGACTCAATTAATGTGAACTCAAAGTTTGTCAAAGAAAAAGCCCTTCTCCTTGCTCCGGGTGAGTTCGAAGAGATTAGAGGAAACATTAGCAACAGAGGATGGGAGCAATATGTGGTTTATCCAAAGGAGGCGAGCAAGGCTCTAGTCTTCGAATTCTTTTCTAATGTCTTTCCTAAGCCTGCAGTTGGTATCACAGCAAGTTATGTTCGGGGTCGTAATTCCCCCTTTGATGCTGCTACTATCAACAGGCTATTTGGGTTAGCACCGGTGCCAGTTCTGAATTGTATGTTCAAAACCAAATTAAGTAGAAAGAATATAAAGGGAGACCCGGGACACGCGGCTGAGATTCGTGAAGCGTTGTGCAAACCCGGAATGGATTGGGTAAGAAACACAAGTGGCGAACCTCAAAAGATTCTTACCAGCTCCCTCACCCCAGTTGCTAGAGGGTGGGCGGCTTTCATCCTTGCCACTATCTGCCAGAGTTCAAACCAATCTGAGCTGAGTCTCGACAGGGCAATCTTAGCCTCATGCATCATTCGAGGAGAGCCTGTCAATCTAGGGTGGATTCTAGAAAAAGAGCTCAGGAGCTTTGCCAAGTTTAAAGATGGGGCTTTGCCAAGTTATTGGAGGTATGCTAGTCTCATTGCATTGTTGTGTGAAAAAGCAGGTGTAGTAGCCGATGCAGATGAAGACACTATTTCACCAGCCTCTGCAATTACTGGGAATTGGATTCGCTCTAGGCTAGGACTTGAGCATCCGGTTCAAAGAGAAGAGCCTCAACATGAGCAGCCAGATGAGCAAGAACCAACCTTTAACATTGATGATTTTTCGATTGGGCCGTCTGCAGAAGATTTTCAGAATCTGCAAGCAAGAATGGATGTTCTGGCAGCAAATCAGGAGCGAATGACAGCAAACCAGGAGGAGATGAGACGGACCCAGGCAAGAATGGCAGCGGAGTACAGGTTTGGGATGAGAGCCCTCTACAGAGCCATGTGCACGGTTCAGAGTGGAGGACAGTTGGACCCGGAGGCTGACATCTTTCAGGCACCTCCGCAGTAGACCCTGGACGCGGTTGAGTAGTCTACTCACCGCTATGGTATTTTCTCTCTTTCCCTTATCCTTGCATTAGTTGGTTGTGTACTTTGGTGTTTATTTTAGTTAGTTGTCGCTATGTGATTCTGTTTTTGTTTTGCTTTTGTTTCTGTAAATAGACCTTCCCCTAAATTAATCAGTGAGGACACTGCAAAGTTTTGAGCGGGGGGAGGACCTATTGTCAAGTCAGTGTCAGTGTCATGGATTATGTGCAATCATGTAGCGAATTATTCAAAAAAAAAATGAGTTGAGCAAACTTAGTGATGAATTGGTGAGAATTGAGCGAATAGTACCCCTGTGGTGAATGAACTAGTGCACTCTTGCTTCCACACTTAAAACATGAACTCAGGTGGAACTTAGTGATCCTAGAGATGATTGTAGCTAAACTAGCTGTTTGGTGGACCATGGGAGTTGCCAAATTTTTACTAAAAATATAGGGTAGCATAAGAAACTAAGTTTGGGGTTCTTTGAGCTATATTAAGGCAAAGCATGAAAGAATGGGATTAAGCCAAGTGCACATAGCTTAGAGTGTTTGTATTGTGATTGTAAATATGTGTCATTGTTGTCATTGCCCATTAAAAAAAAAGAAAGAAAAAGAAAAGAAAAGAAAAGAGTGAAATAAGCTGCCATTTTGAACTGAGTAGGGAGGCTATTCTGTGGAGACACATTATAGTTTCAGTCAAAAAGATGAGAAATGGTAGTTAGGTTGATTATGAAGTAGGGAGGCCAATTTGTGGTGACACACTTTGGTTTCAGTCGAAATAAGTAATCAACCTGTGAGAAAAGTGAGGAAAGAATCAGGGCAGTGCAACATAAATGTCAAGTATTGTTTGTTTTTGAATTCTGTTTTAGTTTCTATTGCTGCAGCATTTCAGTGAAGTTGTAATAGGTGCACTGTCCTAGAGTTCGGAATTGCTAAATCAAAGCCCTTTGTCATGCTTAAACCCCATTTGGAGCGAGAATTGTTAGTCTACCTTTTGTTTTGAAACATCTTTGGCAGTCTCGGAAGAAAGCCCTCTAGTCTTAGTTAAACGCATTTTGAAACTAGCTGTGTTCCAACTGAGTTAAGTGTCACACACGCACTATTGAGCAAGAATGTGCTAGTAAAAGTACCACATGTGGGTTTGCAATTGAGGGACCAGTCTGAAAGTTGATGCTCAATTTGTTTCCTTGATGTTTGTGTTAAGTGATGGATTCCTATGTGATTGCATGTTATCTGATGTTTGTTTTGTCTTGTCTTGTCTTTGCTTGAGGACAAGCAAACGTTTAAGTTTGGGGTTGTGATGAATCCCCATCACATGATGGTTTTCAGTGTTAAAAAGGGATTTTTACTTGGAGTTTTTGATGAATAACAATGAAGTTGATGAGAATTTAACAATTTGTGCTATTAGAAATTTATTTGCTATGCAGTGTTTATGCTGGGTTTTGTCGTGATTTTGTGCCCAGGGACTAGGTGGAATTGAAGAACAAAGCAGTGCAGGCAAATGGACTCAATGGTGCAATAGCAAGGAGCATTCAGCCAAATGGCGCGCAACTGGCGCGTGAGTGGCGCACCACGCGCGAGAAGACAGCAGGAAAGGCGCCCAACTGGCGCATGAGTGGCGCTGGAGCGCGAGTGGCGCGCCAATCAGCGACAGACGCGTTAAAACACGCGTTGGACGCGTTTTTCAGCATCTTTGGACGTATTTTGAACCCTAGGACACGACGAGAACTGATTGCTCTGGATATCGGCGTTGAAGATTCGAGACTTGGGAACAAGGATTGAAGCTTCACATGTGTTCGTCTTCATCTCCAATTTGTAATTCTTCTCTTCCCTTTTCCTTAATCATGTGTAACTAAACCCTAATGTTAGGGATGAATGAATATTGACGTAGCACTATTGTCGATGGTTTAGAATTTTATTTATATCATACTCTCTAGTATTTTGCGTATCGAATTTCTACGCTTAATGCTTTTTATGGTTGGAAAACTCGTACAATGATATTTTGTTCAATTATGAAATGGATGTTTTGTTTTTGAATGTTTGAAATTTTATACCTTCAATTCGTAGCTTAGGAATAATCTATGAGTTGTTGTATATTGCAAACCCTCGTTTTAAATGCTTGTCTTTAATTAGAATCGCTTAAGGAATTAGGGTTTGTAGTTATCGACAAAGGACTAGTTACCTAAGGAATTAGGAATTAGTGAATGTTGTGGGTTTGATAGCAAAATTAGAGAGAGCTTATCCTTCAAATTAAATCAATGCAATAGTGTGAAATCAATAGGAATTCATCCCTAGCATCTTCTCCATCGTATCTTTTCAACCGCGTTCTTCATTTCTATTATTAAAAACATAAAAAGAATATTTTATTGCTTTACTTTAGAGCTTCATAGCTCAATCAAATCAATCTCATCCTAGTTCACTTTGGTTCCTTTAGTAGTTGTTAACGTAACTGGTAATTAAATTCGATCCTTGAGGACGATACCCGGTACTTGCCGGTTTTATTACTTGCACGATTCGGTACCCTTGCCGAAAGTTCAACACCTATGTGTTACAAAAAAAAGTTAAGGGATCTATTCGTTACAAATAAATAAGTTAAGGGACTTATGTGTTACAAAAAAAAGTTAAGGGACCTATTTGTTACAAATAAATAAGTTAAGGGACTCCGGGAGATATTTTGCCTAAAAACAAAGTGTTTTAAACCCGAAGTTTAATAGTCTACATGATTTTACTATTTAGTATGTGTTCAATTATATTTTTTCTAATGTAAAGATGACGACACATATTAATATTTTTGAAAGACCAGAAGATTCTTCAATATAATAAGTTTTTGTGTCATGTGTTCTTAATGCATATAGCTATCAAAAAGTCACATGGTAGTGTGTGTTCTTATTATCAACTTGCAACCAAAATTTTGCAAATGTAATTGAAGGCTCCAGAAGAGCTAATTGAAGAATAAAGATTTTACACATAGATGTCATACTCTTGAGTCTCATAGAAACTAATTGAGTTTCAAGGATATTCATCTAAGTGGATATATACCATATCGAAAAATAAAAGAAGAAAATCTTCAATGTCTGTATATCATGAGACTTACTTTAGAAAATACAAATATGTATTAGAAAAAAAAAATTGTGTTTCTTTTGGTTAATACTAAATGTATATTAGTACAACACATGCTACCTTAAACCTGAAGTTTATGGATTATAATAAGTTTATCGTTGGCAAGACCGGTTGGGCCATCCCGGGTCTACTATGATGCGAAAAAAAATAGTTAAAAATTTTAGCGAACATGTATTGAAGAGCCCGTAGATTCTCCAATCCATTAAAATTTTGTGTATTAGTAGTTCTCAAAGCAAGTTGAGAATTTGAAAGAATAAGTCCCTCACATTTCTAAAATGTGAATATGGTGATATTCGTAAACAAACACATCAATTAGATGACCACATATATACTACATATATTTGTCGCCAACTCACAACTAGAAGTTTGTGAGATGGTTTTCTCAACTAATTTGAGTAAAAGGTTATTATGTGAATTATATTGGAATCATTTGGTAAGAATTGTGCGTATATTAGAGTTTATATTGGACATCACATAGCTATGTTTATTCATAAAATGGTCTTGAAGAACCATGCATTAGACGTCTAAAGTTAATAACATGACCAATTCTTATGAGATCAAAACTTCAATTTCTACATGGGAACATGCAATATTGCAAGCAAAGACATTGATATGCATCAAGCCAACAAGGTATCATAAGTAAGCTCTCCCTTTTATGATTGATTTTTAGTCAATAATCCAATATCTCTCATCTTAAAGTTTTTGGATGTGTTGTGTATGTTCACATTACTACACTACTACACAATAAGAAGTATGCTTAAAGAATGTTGGGAATACATGAGTATATAAATCTCCATCATAAAGTATGTTGAGCCAACAACTGGAGACGTATTTATAGCTAAGTTTTGATGAATTAGTCATCCCAATATTAGGGGGAGAGACGAGCAGCTGAAAATGATTATTATTCGAAATAAATTATTATTATCTCATCTGGATCCTCTTACAAACCAATGTGAACCAGAAGTTCAAAGGATAATTCATTTGCAAAGTTTAGCAAATTAATCACAGCTGCAGTGCTCCAATAAAAATTGATGTCCCTGATGGACACTCAAACATTGCAAATGAATCTTAACCACGCATGAAGCGTGTAGCATGGTCGGTTCCAAAGAAAAAGAAATCATCCTCAAACAAAGAAAGGAGCTTAAAAGTAAGATGACCCAAAATAGTATATGGAAGCTCTAAAAGAGTAATTTGACCTAATTGATTTTTCAAGTTCTAGAAGAACTGATCAGGTACCTGAAAAATTCTGAAATTTGTGGAAATAAGATCTCAATAAAATATGTCATGAATGGAGAAAGATGGAACCAAAGTAAAGTCAACGTTGACGATATTTTGATATATTATATAACGCTAAATATTATAAATTGGAAATGAGGATCATGAACCGAAGTCTATCAAGGACTGCAGACAAAGAAATGATTGGACAAAAATAAAAAGACGCCATTGAACTCACTTTGCAAGCTCAAAAGTTTTTCTACTTGTAGTCCGTACACCAGAAGTTGTAAAACTACTTAGATACTAGCGATTATTGTGCAAAAAGGAAATGAGAATCGTGAAGTAGTAAAGTTTGACAAGGTGTTCAAGAGTATTTGAACAAACCTAACTTGGATTTTGAAAATATATTCACCTGTAGTGGATGCGAGTAAATATTAATACTATACTAGTCTAGTAGCACATAAAAGACTCAATTCACATATGATTGATGTGTTGCAACTTATTTATATAGTTCATTTGATAGTGATAATTATTTGAATATCCCCGAAGGATTTAAATATGTAAGAGCTTGGACTCTAGAGAAGATTACTCACCTAAGTTGAATTGGTCTCTTTGTGAGATAAAACAATTTGGACGCACGTGATGTAATCATTTCAATGCATATTCTAATTGAAGAAAATAAAGTTACCTCATTGTCCATATATTCTTATAAAATATTTGGAAATGATTGTGTATATTGATAGCATAAAGAGTATACGAACTCCTGAAGAGCTTCTGAAAGTTAATTGCTTAAATAAAGAGTTTGAGAGGAAATACTTTGGAAGGATAAATAGCTGTTTGCTATTACAACTTGAATCTTTAAAGAATGAACTTTTAATGTTTTAAGAAGCTTTTATAGCAAAAGTGCTACAATATGAAAAAATTCACATATGTTTTGCACTCCAATGGTTGTAAAAATAGTATATGTGAACAAATATTCGTTTAGACCTCGAGAAAAAGATGATGAACTACTTGGTCCTGAAGTACCATATCTTAGTGCAATTGGCGCGCTAATGTACCTTGCTAATTATACACGTCCTGATATATCATTTGCTGTTAATTTATTAGCAAGATATAGTTCTTCACCCACACAAAGATATTGGAATGGAGTCAAGCATATACTTCGTTACCTTAGAGGTACAATGAATATGGGGTTGTTTTATTCCAAAGTACCCAAATTAGAATTAACAGGTTATGCAGATGTAGGTTATTTGTCAGATCCTCATAATGGAAGATCACAAACAGGTTACTTGTTTACTTGTGGTGGTGCAACAATTTCATGGAGATCTGTGAAACAGACCATAACAACAACATCATCAAATCATGCAGAACTTTTAGCACTACATGAAACAAGTCAGGAATGTGTTTGGTTAAGGTCTCTGATTCAACACATACAAGAGACTTGTGGTTTAGCTTCCAGATGAATAGATGCAACAACAATCTATGAAGATAAAATACTGCATGCATTGCTCAGTTGAAATAGGGTTACATTAAAGGAGATCGAACAAAGCTCTCCAAAGTTTTTCTTCACTCACGATTTTCAAAAGAATGGTGATATTAACATTCAACAAAATTCGTTCATGTGATAACTTAGCTGATTTTCTAACAAAGTCATTGCCAAGCAAAACTTTTGAGCAGCTAATACGGAAGATTGGTCTTCGTCGTCTCAGAGATGATTACATAGTTGAGGGGGAGATATAAACATGTTCTGCACTCTTTTTTCCTTCACCACGGTTTTGTCCCAATGGGTTTTCCGGAGTAAGGTTTTTAACGAGGCAGCCCCCAGACAAAGGATGTTGTACTCTTTTCCTTCACTAAGATTTTTTTTCCACTGGGTTTTTTCTTAGTAAGGTTTTTAATGAGGCATATCCTTAATAGACATCCAAGGGGGAGTATTGTGAATAAAGTGGATGTCTAAGTTAAATGTATGTGGATGTCTAGGTTAAATGTATGTCATATGTTACACAACTTGAGCCTATAAATAGGACTCATATGTCATTATAATTACACACCTTCAAGAGTAATATACAAGAGATATTTCTTCTTCTCTCATTCTCTCAGTTACCTGTTCTTATTCTTGTTCTAGTTTTAGTCCTTTTCATAACACTTTGTTAATTTTTTTATTTTTATTTTACACTGTAACTTTCAAAGGGATATAAAGAAAAGACTTAAACTTCTATCAGGACACTGTAATGATTTTTTGTTTGCAACTTCTATCAAGCCATTTTCTTTTACCCTATGTTTGGATGGAATATTTTTCGGGGGGTAATGTACCCCCAAAAATTACATTACCCTCTAAAATTACTCTATTCAAACACTCCCTTAACTCTTGTTATCAAGCGACCTCAATGAATTTATTTTGATTTGCATTGTATGCCTATTACCCAATTTTGATAGGAAATTGAAGAGAGAAATTGAGGAATTTTGTAAAAGAGTTAATGTTTGCTTTAAAATTTGGGGCGGAAGGTAAGAAAAATTATTGTGAATATCTAATTTAGTCTCTGACAAAAGTTTTTGTGCCCAATTTGATCTTCGAGAATAATTCATATCAAATTTAGTTCCTAACAGTTACAAACATTAAACACATGAGTCCCTTTGTCAATTTCTGTTGGGATTTAATCGTTTACTCGCCGACGTGACACGTTAAATTGCATATGCGGCAATATTAGTGATTCAAATTTTAAAATAATCATTTAAGTCTCTAATATTTATAATTGGGCATATCATCATAAAGTATGCCTACATATTCATATATATCTGTTTTCCAAAAAAAAAATTAAACTACAGATTTATGTTTTTAGTAGATAAATTTGTAGTGCATTTTTCAACTACGAAATTATTACTAAAAACATAAATTTGTAGTGCATTTTTTGGTTAGTCAGATTTATCTTTTATTTAGATAAATCTGTTAACAATTTTTATAGGGGTAAAATAGGAATTAAAAAATGGTGGGGTACAAAAAAACCCTCAAGTCCCTGGTGTGTTTGGATTGGGTAATTTTAGAAGGTAAAGTAATTTATGAGGGTAATTAAAATACTTTGGGCAAAAATATCTTGTTTGGGTAAAAAATAAAAGGAGGTTTAAAAATGCTGGAATTTTAAGATGTAATTTGTAGTGTCCAAAATTGAGGGAATTAAAATACCACCTCATTTGAGAGAATTTCAATTCCCTTTCTCAGTCGCAAAATTTCAAGCTACTCACTCTCGCTACTCACCGCCATGTGAATGCTCAATCTCCTCTCTCGCAATCGCATCCTCTCACAGAAGCTTCTCTGCCATGTGAATCACACACTCCTCTTGCAATCTTCCTCTCCTCTAGTAGAAACTTCGTCTTCTCCGCAATCTTCCTCTCTCTTGCACTCGTTCGCTCGCAATCTTCAGTCACAGTTAAGCAGGTAATTTTCTCTTCAATTGCACACATGAATTGAATCTATTGTTTTCCTTTTGTGTTGGTTGCTTTGAATCAATTTCTAATGTGTTGTGGTTTTGATTTTTTGAATCAATTTCTGAAATGATTGTTTGAATTCTGTTGTGGTTTTGATTTTTGAATCTGAAATTAGTTTTTGGACCGTTACTATCATTATTTGAGTGAACTTTTGCTTGTTAATAGCATGATTTCGGTTGATTTTTGTTTTGAAAGGTGTTTTGAGCAAGGTGATTTTGCTATTCTTTTTGCTATCTGTGCTGATTTTGCTATTCTTTTTTGCTATCTGTGATTGCTGCTTGCTTTGAAGTGCAGATTTATTTTGTTGAGTTTTAGAACCAATTGCATGGCCTTGAGCCAACAAGTTCGACAGTATTGTTTTGTTTAATGCTTTTTTGATTATTTGATTGTGTACTTCATTGTATTTCCTCACATTAATCATAGCTACTACTTGTATTATTAAGTGAATCTGTTTGTGGCATATCAATGAGTAATTTATATATAATCTTTTAACTCTGATGTGTGAATCTGATAGTTATTAAGTGAATCTGTTTGTGGCATATCAATGAGTAATTTATATATAATCTTTTAACTCTGATGTGTGAATCTGATAGGACTAGCACTAGAAAACAGAGAGGACTGAAATAGAGTCTTTTTATTGCATGAATTGCATGAACTGACACTATATTATCATGCTTTTAAATAAACTATTCAATAGCTTGATTTTAGCATCTGTTGATTTTAAATAAGTGTAGTTAGACTTCCTTATATTATCATGTTTTTAATTATCTGTTAATTTGATTTCAAGATATGGACACTAGTGTACTTAATGCTTCAAGAAAACGTAAACAACTAATAGCTACTTCTTTCACTTTGTAATTGGTTTTCAGTTTCAATCTGAGTTAGTATGCAAACCAAATGTTTTATTGCAAAGTGCATCCATAGCAGAAGAAAGCTCTTGATAGAATGGTGTCCTTCTAGGCCAGTCAAAACTATGAGTCTCTTGTGGCATAGTTAGAGGTTGTTATATGATAGGATCATAATTCAACTATGTGCATAGATGATCATAATTTTTAATAGATATACGGTTTATATTCGTGTGTATGACATTTTCGACGTGAACCATATTTTTTGTATATGACATTCTATGTAGAAAACAAAATGGAATTTATAGGTACATGGTTTATATTTGTATGTTGTATATTCATTTAATACTAATTTTAGTTTTGATGCACATGAGGGTATAGCGAGTTCATTTGAAGAAACATCGTGAGAAAAAACGAGTGTGGCCGGTAGGTCTGATAGATCCATTGGGACCGATCCACTCCCAGTGGGTAGGGTCCGACATTGTCAGACCTGACATCCGGTGTATCGGTTCCATCAGTCGTTGAACCCGCATGTCATTTGATCCTTGTGTAAAGTGAAGAATTTTAATTACTCTATCCAAACAAGGAATTTTAAGAATGAGGAATTTTAAATGTTTTATCCAAACAAAGAATTTTATAAATGAATGGAATCCAATTGAAGCAATTGAATATCCTAGAATTTCAAATTCTATAGAATTTTGAATTACTCCATCCAAACACTACCTAAGAGCATTCACAATGGAGTATTCTCTATTTGAGTCATTAAATGGACCCCACATGTACACATCACTTTTTTATAACCTTTTAATACTAATACCTTTTTTTTTAGATAATCAATTTCATTAAGGGGCGCACAAGGGGTGCACCAACTCCTTACACCTAACGGGTCTCATTAAAACCTCCAAGGGCCAAAACCCATTGGGAAAAAGACCCAATGAAGGAAAAAGAGTACCCCACTACAACGGAATTACAAAAATGTTACAGTAACGTTTACAATGAAAGTAAGACACCCATCGAACAATTATACCAATTCGACCACCCAACATCACAAGCTCTCCCCTGCCTTGCTTTGAACCAGCCCCATGCGCTGTCTTTAACCGCTGCCACCACACTTGTAATCGAAGTCTCCTCCCCGTTGAAGATTAATTTGTTCCGCGCTAACCAAATGTTCCAAATAACCGCCAACCATATGAGTTGTTTTACTCGTTTCCTTCTCCTCCCCTTCGTCAATTTTCCAAATGCCACGAAATGATCAACCAAGTCCTCCTCCTCTATTTGTGCGACGTCCAGCCACCTAAAAACCAGCAGCCACACCGATTTAGCAGCATCACAGTGAAGGAATAAGTGAGCTGCTGTCTCGTCTTCATTTGAGCAGAAAACACAGCGCTTTTCTTGATGAGAACGGAGGATCCCTTTACGAAACAAAGCTTCATGCGTTGCTATACGGTTCAACAACACTCGCCACGCAAAAATCTGCACTTTTGAGGGGACGTTTTGCTGCCAAAGCTTCGGCCAGACAGCATTCAGCCTGCTGGGAAGCGTCACGCCAGCACTTGCAAAAAATACAACCAGCCACGAGTAAAAGCTCTTAACCGAGAAGCTACGCGTTGCATC
This sequence comes from Astragalus glycyphyllos, assembly GCA_963573325.1. Taxonomy (NCBI): domain Eukaryota; kingdom Viridiplantae; phylum Streptophyta; class Magnoliopsida; order Fabales; family Fabaceae; genus Astragalus; species Astragalus glycyphyllos. Next base: position 24,356,152 of record OY754312.1, read on the forward strand.
AATTAACCAACACCATCGATCCGGTAAAGAAACTGTTGGAACAATCGGAAGCAACATGTCCTGTAAGTACTGAACATTTTGCGCCTCAATTGGCAACAAATCCCGCGCCCAATCCCACTTCCACCTCCAAACTTCTCCTTCCCAATACCCCATCTCTTCCACCACCACTTCTTTCACACTACATGAATTGTACATAGATGGAAACAACTCGACAAACGTATCTCTTCCCAACCACCTATCATTCCAAAATTGGAGTAAATTTCCTCTTCCCATTTTAAGTTTAACAATTTCGTTGAACCATCCGTCATTCAAATTTGAGCCATCCCCTAATTGACATAAATCCCTCCACCATAATGACGTTCTTCCCCATCCTCTTCTATACTCGTTTGCATTGGGCCACCTACCGTTTAATTCATATCTCACCGATAAGATGTCTTTCCACAACGGATTACCCTCCTCCGTCAAGATCCTCCATCGCCATTTTGTTAGTAGAGCTACTAATACCTAATAAGTGTCTCCTGTCCAATCTAGTTGAATGTAGGAGTCATTTGCTATTTGAAAGTTTCATACACAAAGGACGATTTATCCACATAAAAAGATTATATACACAAAGGATGCATCCAATCTAGTTGAATGTAGGAGTCATTTACTATTTGAAAGTTTCATACACAAAGGACGATTTATCCACATAAAAAGGTTATATACACAAAGGATGCATCCACACACTGGCGGACCCAAAAATTTTAGCTAATGAAAGAAAAAAGGTTTTTTTTCTATCCCATCCTTTGAGGTTATACCCCCACAAAAATTGAAAATACCCCCCAAAAAATTGAGTCTAACGGATTTATCTCCTATGGAAGTTCCTTCTTAGGGTGTCTTGATCTTTGATTTTTTTTTTTCCGGATTTTAATGGTTGCGGTTTCATTACAATCGGAGTAGGTTGCCCGAAAACCGTTTTTTTAGCCTAAATTATTCACCTAACGTACAACATCGTCACGTGTTAACGAACTACACACCAAATGGAACCAACAGACGACCGATACTCATATCTATTTTATTTTTTAAAAAAGTTAATTTTAATTTTTTAACTGATTTATCACTTTTATTTATTAATTATTTTACAAAACAGATTTATCTATTTATTAGATAAATCCGTTTTGAATTTTTCAAAACGGATTTATCTAGTAAATAGATAAATCCGTTATTAACAATTAACAAAAACAGATTTAAATATTGCTTAGGTAAATCCGTTTTGTTATTTTTGAAAACCGGATTTTTCTAACTTAAAATAAATCTGTTTTTAGTTTTTTTTCCAAAATAGATTTATATTAAAAGATAAATCCGTTTTAGGAAAAAACTAAAAACAGATTTATTACAAAAAATTGTATGTTTTAATAAAATATTATTTTTTTTTGACAAGAATAAAATATTATTTTTATTATTATAATTTTTTTACTAAAAATTGTAAATGTGTTGACATTTACAATTACAAAATAGCACACCCCAAAACACACTCCAAAACACAAGTACAAAATAGCACAAGTAAGAGGATACATGCATAGTATAGTATATTTAGTATACCAAAGTCCAAAATCGACGTCCATTCGAAATAACAGTAACAAGTTTAGAAAACAACTTATACAAGTGGTTAAAGATGTAAAAATTTTTACAATGACATTGCAAATTAATCAAACTCATTTTTTTGTGCAATTTTTAAACTCCTTTTATATGGAATAAAAAGAAAGAAAGTACTTTTCAAATTTTAGGGATCAAAATCAAATATATCATCACCCAAGTTTTTTTGAGGTAGTCACACAAGTTAACTAAAATCATTGTTAATCAATTTTCTTTTATAGTGCACCCCTTATCAAATGATGGGAGGTAGATATATCTTGTGATGGTACATAACTAGTATGTAATCCGTGCGATGCACGGGAAGCAATTTTCGTGAAAGATATTAAATTTTAATAATTTTATGGAGAAAATATAATTAAAAAATAAAATAAGTAAAGAAAAATGCATTTAATTGATAATGTTTGATATAAGGTACAATTAGTGCATATTAATAATCTAAGGTATTAGTCAAAATAAAAACTTAAGTTATCTACTTGAAAAATCAGTTTGAATCTAATATATGGGAAGACAATCTAAATAAATAAAATTGAATTTATATTTGGATTGGAAAAGAAATTTAATTTACATTGTCATGACGAAAAATAATAATTTGAATGTGAAGCAATAATAATTTACATAGTTATTGGTAGTTATTATCAACGATTTTTGTTTTTGTTAACGTAAGTTTGTCTTTTGTTAGCCATAAGTATATATTATAGAAAAACAAATTACTATTGATAAAAAAAAACAAATTACTTGTTTCAGTAACTTTTGATACTGTTGCCAAATTCTTATATTTCCCAACAACTTTATTGAGCTATGCTCACTCTAGACCTATTTATAAGCAAAAAAAAAAATCTTCTTAGGTTTGTTGGAAAATTAATGTATTTAGACTATAATGTAGTCCAGATACTTTAGTTGTCCAATGAACCTAAAAAGTGAATTTTTACTTATAAATAGGTTCGGAGAGAGTATGTAAGAAGAGGATAAAAGAGAAATTTGATAAAATTTCACAAATTAAGTGCAAAAAGTCCAAAGAGAGGGTTAATTGGTACTCGTTTGTTAAAAAAATAAGTGGTTCAATTAAATGGCAGTTAAGAAGTGTCACAACTATAGTCAATGAATAAGTAATTTAATATGAGGATAAGGTTTATAGTAAAAGATATTGAAGAAGTCATTTCATGAGAACGTGACACACCTAAAAACTTTCCTTTGGTTTAGACCGGCTTTATTATGATATTTGTTTTTTTAATTAACTCAATTTCCGGGTGTGTTTGTCAAAAAAAAGTCAAATTTCTTGGTGCTAACTAAATTGTTAAAATTGGTTGCTCATTTAAGGTCTGAACTTTGATGATAGGCCATTGTTTTTTTATGCCTTTTGATATGGTCACTTTTAACCCATTTCAATAATACTCTAAGCGAAGAGCATAACTCGTTAAGCCTGTTCATTCTATAATTTATGTTTGATAGTGTTGGATTAAATTCATCATCAATTGACATTTATAGAATAGTTAAAATAAAACAAATTAACAACAAATAAGACAAATTCATCAAGAAACAGTTAGGAAAATTCAAGTGGTTCTCATAACAGATTAATCACTATAAATGCATTTCTCAACAGCAAAACAGAAACACTACGTCAAAGTTATAAAAACCATAAAACACTAAAACATATAAACTAACTTCGAAGTATTGAAGAACCTAAAAACTAAAACATTGTGGCGAAAACATTGTAGAAAAAGAAATTGAACAACTTAGTCCAACTTTAGTAAAAAAAAAACTCAATCATTCTCGAGCTTGATATCCTTCCTCAATCAACTTGTATAGGAGAATCTCTTTTAAGTGGATCAAAGTCTTTAAAATCTGTTGACCAATCAATTCCCTCTTTTTGACCATATTTTTAGCAGCAATACAATAACACTTTGCATAGAAAAAGACACTATAATTCATCCATTCATTCTCAACAAAGGGGTTAAAGGTAGGAAACGACTACAAAACTAAACTTCCTCTTCCAAGCCATGTTTGCATTCAGCTTCGATTTTATGAAAAGTAAAAGAAGTTCCACATATAAATTTTCCCATAAATTGGATATGGCTTCATATTTAAAAAAATAGTTTTGCATACCTCCAAAGATGTCCAACTTACGACAATTTAAAATATGGCTTCTAAACCTGGATCTCGTGCAGTCACTATTAGGAGCGGTTAGTGCAGCCAAGCACTACTCAACCATGTCAGCTTTCTTTCTCTTTCTTAATGAAAAAATATTTTCAATACACTAACTGCACTAACTGTATTTTTTATTGGCTACACAATCCAAATCTGATGATATAGCTTCTGGTAAAGTGTTCATTCCCCATAAATATTTTAAAAAACAAATACCCCCATAAAGTTAATATATTTTTTGTGTGATTTCATATAGAATGTTCTATTCCATTTGGAAGGACAATTCATTTGATACGTCAATGACAATAACTTACATAAATCAAGAAAGGTTTTGAAGTTTTGATATATCATTGTTGATTAACTAATTAGTAGATCAAAAATTAAAAGATAACCCAATATTTAATAGAGTCATATTTAAAAGATTCAAAAAATTACCTATGTAAGAAAAAAGTTCGTCTTTCTTGAAAACAATTTGAGAATTTGGAAAACACCAAAATGAATAAATTGCAAGTAAAGACAAACAAACATGAACCTAAATGAGATTCAAAATTATAGGTATTGAAGGAAAAGTTGTAAGACAAAAAAACTTACGATCAACCATTTTCTACAACTTGAAATGCGATAACTAAAAGGTAGAACCTTAAAAAGCTTAGATTTATTGGTTGAATTCATTGTCATATTTTCCATCAGTGGAAGGCCCATTTTCTTCTGTTTTATAAAAGTTGTAATAGTTATGGACGATGAGTGGCTAGGCAAACAAACAATTAACTCCAAGAGAGTATGGACAATGAGAATTGGTCGCATATTTCTCCCACTTTCAAAATTTTCAAATAAATAATACATAAAAAGTTTACACAAAATATGAGTCACCACTATCTCAACAGTAATTAGCTTCGAATAATATGTTTTTGTACTCTATTTTTAGACCAAAAAGTGCCCCTATTTAATATTTTCATTTTAAGAGAATTTAAAAATTTACTATTGTTAGCCTGTAATTTCGACAGACTTCATTAAAGATGGTCAACATGGCCTGACTTATATTTCGACGAAGACCAAATTATTTCGACAGAGAAAATGGTCATGCGCAAGGTAAACTCGACAAGCTTACGGGGAAGCAAAAGCAAGAGAGAGGAAAATCGACACAGGCTTTCGACAGACAGAAATCAGGGCAGTTATGCGTTGAAGGCTAGCAGTTGGTCGAAGCGTGACAGAGCAGTTTCGGTCGAAAGTAGGAGCGGTTACTTGGCCGAAAGTAGGAGAAGTTACTTATTTTCAAATTGTTAGGCAGTTACCTAGTTCGAATTTTCCCCCCTTTTTCCCTTGTATAAATAACTGTTTCTGGGAAGAAACAAAGGGTCGCAAATCACAATACACACCCGATTCCTGAAACTCTAACTTCCAAGCCAGAGCGAAAAACGAGTGGAAGAATCGCTGTACGTGATCGTGTACCATTTTTTATGATTCAATGCAATTTATTCTTCTGTTCTTTACAATTCCTGCACCTTTTACTGCTTCTTTTCTTTTCAATTCTGTTAAATCATTGCAAACCGTCCCCTTTTCTACATTTTCTGAAACAAAAACTTTTGCAATTCAAAGGCAATTGCTTTGAGATTTTTCTAGTTTGATCTCACAAACCTTCTAATAAAACTAGTGATTGTTTGCTAAAAACACCAGCAAACAAATTGGCACGCCCGGTGGGACTTTGCCTTTGATTTTGTTCATTTTCATACTCTCTTATTTGTATTCGCTGTTGTATGCACTTAAGAAGTGGTAAAATGGTTCGGTCCAGTACGAATAATGCGTCTAGTTCCAACCCTGTGGTTTCACAAGGGCAAGGAACAACAATGGATTCTGCAAACGTTAGCGCAGGACCATCATCGTCGATAACCGTTCCTTCATTATCAATGACTAATGTTGGTTCAACGCAGTCAGAAATGGCATCTCTGCCTATGTCTTTGCCGTTAAGTGCAGGGCTTCATAGCCCTTACATGGAAATGGGAAACGGTTTAGACCCACGTTTGAATAACGTGCATCTACCCCCATTTCCTTTGGGAATGTATGGCATGCCTACTGGAATGCCACATATTTCGACCTTTTCCCCTACACATGTCTCTTCTGAGAGCGTATTTGGTCGAAATCCCCCAGCATTAACCAATACGTCTTTGTTGGCCTTAAGACAGCAAGTAGACGAGAGTAATCACGATATGGTTAATATGCTTACCCAACAAATTGGTACAGTTTTCAATCCATTGATTCAAAATACCAATAACAGTTACCAAATGTTGGCAAATCAGATGAGTAGGATTGCAGACTTTTTTGGGGTTCCAGCGGTTAATAATAGGCACGTTCCTATTATTGCGGGTAATGCGTCGCCAGTTAACCCCCAAGAAGCAGTTGCAGTCGAAGCGTCGACAGTTGTAGGCGAACTACAAGGGACAGTAAACCACGTCCCTGAAGTAGTTTTGGTAAATAGACACCAGAACGCTGATGAAGTTGTTCGACAAGTGCAACAACACAATGTTGGCGCAGAAAACAATATAGCTACTTTAGTCGAAACTATTTTGGCGCAAAATGGCCTTAACACAGGTTTACAAAGGCCTAACTTTGTATCACCATTATGTGAATACGTGTTACAAACTGAGTTACCAAGGGGATGGAAAGTTCCCAAGTTTACTAAGTTTGGTGGTGAAACAAATGAGTCCACAGTCGAACACATTGCTCGTTTTTTGACTGAGGCTGGGGACTTAGCACAAAATGAGAATTTGAAGATGAAATATTTTCCAAATTCTCTAACTAAAAATGCTTTCACTTGGTTCACGACCTTACCCCCTGGTTCTATGTTCACGTGGGGGCAACTAGAAAAGGCATTCCATGCACAGTTTTACATGGGCCAGTCGAAAATTAGTCTTAAAGAATTGGCTAGTGTTCGGCGCAAAATGCCTGAAACTATTGATGATTACTTAAACAGATTTAGGCTGTTGAAATCTCGTTGCTTCACACAAGTCCCTGAACATGAGCTTGTCGAAATGGCTGCTGGTGGCCTTGATTACTCAATTAGAAAGAAATTAGACACATCTCATTTGCGAGATATGGCTCATTTGGCTGATAGGGTTCGACAAGTTGAAAGGCTTAGAGAGGAAAAATCTAGGTCGAATAGGTATCATAAAAAAGAAAAAGTGGCATATGTCGAAGAAGAATTTGACGTTACATATAGTAATGTCGAAGAAGAGGAGATAGACGTGGCTGAACTTAAGCCTGGTCCTCCTTATACCTGTAAACTATTAAGGCCTGCGAATGGGAATAACCCTGTAGAGCCTAAGAACGATAGATTTATACCTAAGACTTATACTTTTGATGTTACTAAATGTGATGAAATTTTTGATCTTTTAGTAACTGATGGTCAAATATTAGTGCCTAAAGGCCTTAAAATACTAACTCTTGACCAAAGAAAGAAAAAGGGTTATTGTAAGTTCCATAATTTTTTGGGACATAACACTGACCGTTGTGTGCTCTTCAGGGATATTGTACAAAAAGCAGTTGACGAAGGAAGACTCAAATTTGCTGACAAGAAAATGAAAGCTCCTATGCAGATTGATGTTGATCCGTTGCCTAAGGCTGAAGCTATGTATTCTGAACCTGTCGAAGCTGATGTAGGCATGGTGGGTGCTCAAATGGCAGACCCTCCTAAGTGTGTCAAGACTGCCACCGAAAAATTAAAAGGTTTTATGTATGCTGAAGGTAAGAAACAGGAAGTGACCCTAAAAGAATATGATGGGAAGATACATGCTATGTATCCAAAGGCTGAGGAAGAATTGATAGATTTCCTCAATCGGTGTAAGTGGAATAATTCTGAAGTTATGCTTTGCCCAAGGTGCAGTGCTGTCTTCGATAAAGAAGCAGCTAAAGCTGTCGAAGGTTATCAGGATCAACAACAACGCAAAAGAAAATGGCTTGATAACAGGCCAAAATTTGACTTTGCAAAAGGAGATCTTCCTGGCTATGAGGCTAATGTGTCAGCAAAGCCTTCAACAAGTAAACGACAATTTGCTAAGGAGAAGTCCTCAGCAAAAGGGTATTTGAAGCTGTCAACAGGTAAATCCTTTGTCCCAAGTGCTAGTGCTCCTGTCGAAGAGTGGGTGCCCAATAATCAACGTGCTAAAGCTGTCAAGCCAGGTACTGATGCTATTAAGTTTAATTATAAGAATAACTATAAGGGTAAGAACCCTATGACTAGAACACAGTGGCGTCGTTACCAAAGACAACAGAAGAAGAAGGCACACTGTGACATTAACCAGGTTCCAAGTCATTTGGCTAATAATCAAGTTCCACGCAGCATGATAGTGGCGAAGAGTGAGGTTCACAAAGCTGAAGTTGCCACAAAGAGGAATGCTGATGTTGTTAGTCATGTGTGTGCAGCGAATAAGGCCAAAGGCAAGGCTGTGGTAACAGAAAAGTCAAGAAGGCCTGCTCTTGAAAGAATATTTCCTCCATTGTCAACAGTGAAAGAAAGAAATGCTGATCTCGGCATGGATGAAGACATGGAGTCTGATTTTAATGATTCTGAGGATGATTTCGACGTTGTTTGCAATGTGGTATCAATACTACCTCTGGAGTACGATGTTATCACAGTACCAAATGACGTTGAAGAGGATTTTACAGAGGATATGGCTCATCATAAGCCAATGTGTTATTATGTGATGAACAATGGATGTGTCGAAGACCAAATGGCTACCTTCGAGAAGCCAGATATGAGTATGCAAAACCACTTGAAACCCCTGTATGTCCAAGCCAAGGTTAATGGTGTTGGAATTAACAAAGTGTTAGTGGATGGTGGAGCTGCAGTGAATTTGATGCCGCATGGTCTTTTGAAGAAGATTGGTAAGTTCGATACTGACCTCAGGCCACATAATATTGTCTTAAGCAACTATGAAGGCAAAACTGGCCATTCTTTGGGGGCCATTGAGGTGGACTTAATTGTTGGTTCCATAAAGAGGACTACATTGTTCTTAGTGATAGCCTCTAAAGCAAATTTTAATTTACTCCTTGGTAGAGAGTGGATCCATGGAGTTGGTGCTGTCCCTTCAACTTTGCATCAACGTTTAGTAATGTGGAAGGAAGATGGTTTGGTAGAGTATGTTGAAGCCGATCAGAGCTACTTCCGTGCTGATGTGAACCAAGTTACCAAGGAAAATTTTGAGAAACAAATGGCGAAGATTGCGCCATGTTCATCTTCTAATGAGGCATACGTTCCTGCGGATAATGTTTTTGCCTCAGTTCATCTTGACCCAAATTATGGTTTTGTTTGGGAAAGAGAAATAATGGGAGATGATAGTGTCTATCCTGATGGTGTTTTTCGACCAACGGGGTGGAACACTGGTTCTTGAAAGTGTTCTTATGTCAGTGCCCAATGCATGGGACAAAATTACGGCTTATATGGCCGAAAATAAGGTAAAAGCGGCTATGGAGGCCGAAATTATTCAACAAACAATGGCTGTCGAAACCAGTGAGTTACATGAAGAAAATGGCATAATCATAGACGAAAAACTTGACTGTATCTATGATAATGATCCATTAGGTTTTGAAAAGGATCCTAGAGATTTGACAAAGCATATGCAAGCTCAAGACCCGTTAGAAGAAGTTGATTTGGGAAATGGCTCAATAAAAAGGCCAACTTATATTAGTGCAAATATTGATGCTTCTCTAAAAATCCAAGTCATCACATTGCTAAGGGAGTTCAAAGATTGTTTTGCTTGGGATTACGATGAAATGCCTGGTTTAAGTCGAGAAGTAGTGGAAATGCAATTACCAATTCGACCAGGGAAGAAACCAGTGAAGCAAGTGCCAAGAAGATTTGCTCCTCAAGTGTTGGCTAAGATCAAAGAGGAAATCGAAAGGCTATTCAGAAACAAGTTCATCAGAACTGCCAGGTATGTCGAATGGTTAGCCAATATAGTTCCTGTAATAAAGAAAAATGGGACTCTTAGAGTTTGCATAGATTTTAGGGATTTAAATAATGCATCTCCCAAGGATGAATACGCAATGCCTGTGGCAGAAATGCTAATAGATTCAGCAGCAGGATTTGATTATCTTAGTATGCTCGATGGTTATTCTGGGTATTATCAAATTTTCATTGCTGAAGAGGATGTGTCAAAAACTGCTTTTAGGTGTCCAGGGGCATTGGGTGTTTATGAATGGGTAGTAATGCCCTTTGGTTTAAAGAATGCTGGTGCTACATATCAGAGGGCCATGAATTCTATGTTTCATGATTTTATTGATGATTTTATGCAAGTATACATAGATGATGTGGTGGTTAAATCTTCCTCAGAAAGTGGTCATTTAGACCATCTTCGCCGTTCTTTTGAAAGAATGAGGAAATATGGATTGAAATTAAATCCATTAAAATGTGCCTTTTGTGTACGTGCAGGTGATTTCTTGGGTTTTATAGTGCACAAAAAAGGCATTGAAATCAATCAAAATAAGACTAAGGCAATTATGGAAACGAAGGCCCCTTCGACCAAAAAGGAGCTTCAGTCGTTGCTGGGAAAAATCAATTTCCTACGAAGATTTATATCAAATCTAAGTGGCAAAACACAAGTTTTTTCGCCATTATTAAGACTGAAGAAGGAAGAAGAGTTCAAATGGGAACCAATGCATCAAGCAGCCTTCGACGAAATCAAGTCTTATTTGATGAAACCACCAATTTTGTTGCCTGCTATTAAACACAAAGTGCTCAAATTGTATATAGCAGCTTCTGATAGAACAATAGGTAGCATGTTAGCACAAGAGGATGATAGTGGTATCGAAAGGGCCATTTATTACCTCAGTAGGGTCCTCAATGATGCCGAAACGAGGTACACTCCTATAGAAAAGTTGTGCCTTTGTTTGTATTTCTCGTGTACAAAGTTAAAGCAATATATAAAACCAGCTGATGTTTCTGTTTATTCGCATTTTGATGTTATTAAGCATATGTTGTCGAAACCAATAATGCATAGCCGAATTGGTAAATGGGCTTTGGCTTTGTCAGAATACAACTTAACTTATCAACCTCTAAAATCAATTAAAGGACAAGTGGTTGCTGATTTTATAGTAGACCATTCTGTTGTTGAAGAAACATTAAGTTTTGTAGACGTATATCCTTGGAGGTTGTATTTTGATGGCTCAAGCCATAAACATGGAGTTGGGATTGGTATTTTGATAATATCTCCTACTAACATTCCAACAAAGTATAAGTTTAAAATTCGAGATGTTTGCTCCAATAATGAAGCTGAGTATGAGGCTTTAATAGTAGGCCTTGAAATCTTACTTGAGCTGGGGGCAAGTCATGTCGAAATAAAAGGTGACTCTGAGTTGGTTATCAAACAATTGACAAGAGAGTACAAATGCATTAAAGAGCACCTTATCAGATACTTTGTTGTTGCCAATGCTTTGTTAAAAAGATTTGAGTCTGTTCACTTAGAACATTTACCACGAATTGATAATCAAGTGGCAAATGAATTGGCACAAATCGCTTCAGGCTATAAAGTTTCAAAACAAAGCCTGGAAGAGTTAATTGAAATAAAGGATAAAATCATTTCTAATGACTATTCTTCGTCACTATTGTCAACACCAACAACTGGGGGGGCAACAGATACAAATGCAAACGAGGAACTAGCTGTTGTCGAAAAACGTCAATTTTTTGGTGACTTTGACTCAGCAGAAATTCTTGCTCTTGACAATATGACCAATAATGATTGGCGAAGGCCTATTGCGGAATATTTGCAAAATCCCACAAGAAATACCAATAAAAAGGTAAAATACAGAGCTTTGAGCTATGTGATAATTGGAAACGAATTGTTTAAAAAGACTCCTGAAGGAGTACTATTAAAATGTCTTAGTGAAAATGAGGCATATTTAGCAGTTTCCGATACACATAGTGGAGCGTGTGGTTCACACCAAGTAGGCCAGAAAATGAAGTGGTTATTATTTCGACAAGGAATGTATTGGCCAACTATGCTGAAAGATTGCATAGAATTTGCTAAGGGATGCCAAGAGTGTCAAAAGCATGCTGGGATACAACATGTACCTGCAAATGAATTGCATGCCATAGTCAAACCTTGGCCATTTAGAGGTTGGGCTCTAGATGTGATTGGAGAGATAAAGCCAACTTCGTCGAAGGGCCATAGATATATCCTTGTGGGAATTGATTACTTCACCAAATGGGTTGAAGCTATACCTTTAGCCAATGTTGATCAGGAAGCAGTGATAAGGTTTATTCAAAATCATATCATTTATAGGTTTGGAATTCCAGAAACCATTACTACAGATCAGGGATCAGTTTTTACTGGTAGAAAAATGGTAGAGTTTGCTTCCGAAATTGGTTTTAAGTTATTAACTTCGACACCATATTATGCGCAAGCCAATGGACAGGTAGAAGCTGCCAATAAAGTTATTATTAATTTGATTAAAAAGCATGTTGGGCAGAAACCCAAGAATTGGCATAATACCCTTGATCAAGCGTTATGGGCTTGTCGAAATTCACCTAAAGAATCTATCAACACTACTCCTTATAGGCTAACATTTGGACACGATGCAGTGTTGCCTGTTGAAATTTGTCTACAATCAACAAGAATTCAAAGACAGTGGGAGATTCCCTCTGATTATTATTGGAATATGATGCTTGATGAATTGGTTGATTTAGACGAAGAAAGGTTATTAGCTTTAGATACGCTTATTCGACAGAAAGAGAGGGTAGCTAAAACTTATAACAAAAAGGTTAAGTCTAAAGCCTTTAATTCAGGTGATCTAGTGTGGAAGGTCCTATTACCTATGGATAAAAAAGATAGAGTCTTTGGTAAATGGTCCCCAAGTTGGGAAGGACCATTTAAAATTTTACAAGTTTATTCAAACGGCGCATATGAGGTCGAAGAGATTGGCGCTGATGAAAGAATTTTGCGTATAAATGGCAAATACTTGAAAAAGTATAAGCCAACGTTGCAAGAAGTTAAAATAACGCTAGAATAAAGGTAAAGAAAGCGTAAGTACGTGGCATTCAAAAGAAGTTGTGATTGCCATATGAGCATTGTCAGAATTATAAGCAGAACGTTGAAGGCCACGTAATACACCAATATAGGAGTAACGTCAACAACACTTAACAGTGGTGACATTAGGTATACAGCTATTTTACTCAAGTGCAAAGTTATTTTGATGGTGAATTCAAAAATGTCTTTCTCTTCTTCCTCCTCAAGTTCAGTCGAAAAAGACATTTTTGGGGGGCAATTTGTTAGCCTGTAATTTTGACAGGCTTCATTAAAGATGGTCAACATGGCCTGACTTATATTTCGACGAAGACCAAATTATTTCGACAGAGAAAATGGTCATGCGCAAGGTAAACTCGACAAGCTTACGGGGAAGCAAAAGCAAGAGAGAGGAAAATCGACACAGGCTTTCGACAGACAGAAATCAGGGCAGTTATGCGTTGAAGGCTAGCAGTTGGTCGAAGCGTGACAGAGCAGTTTCGGTCGAAAGTAGGAGCGGTTACTTGGCCGAAAGTAGGAGCAGTTACTTATTTTCAAATTGTTAGGCAGTTACCTAGTTCGAATTTTCCCCCCTTTTTCCCTTGTATAAATAACTGTTTCTGGGAAGAAACAAAGGGTCGCAAATCACAATACACACCCGATTCCTGAAACTCTAACTTCCAAGCCAGAGCGAAAAACGAGTGGAAGAATCGCTGTACGTGATCGTGTACCATTTTTTATGATTCAATGCAATTTATTCTTCTGTTCTTTACAATTCCTGCACCTTTTACTGCTTCTTTTCTTTTCAATTCTGTTAAATCATTGCAAACCGTCCCCTTTTCTACATTTTCTGAAACAAAAACTTTTGCAATTCAAAGGCAATTGCTTTGAGATTTTTCTAGTTTGATCTCACAAACCTTCTAATAAAACTAGTGATTGTTTGCTAAAAACACCAGCAAACAACTATAGCTAGAGATAGTTTCATATTCCTTAGAATTGGTCGCATATATTTCTCGCATTTTCAAAATTTTCAAATCAATAATACATAAAGAGGTTTCATAAAATATGATTCACCACTATCTCCACACTAATTAGGTTCAAATAATATGTTTTTGTCTATTTTTAGACGAAAAAAATACCTTTGTTTAATATTTTCATTTTGAGAAAATTTGAAAATTTACTATAGCTAAAATTAAACAATTAAAAGAAATTTAATATGGCAATTGTAACGTATATTTTCAATTAATTTTGTGATTTAGAAATTAATTGTTATATTTTGAAACTCTAAGAAATTATGTACCTTAATTAAATTGTTATAAAAAAATGTACCTTAATTAAATGTGAGATTTTGAATATGGCAATTGATAACGTAATTAAGTGACGGTTATACATAGAATTTGCATTTAATGATTTTTATCCAAATTGCTGTGAGCGCGACACCTCAGATTTTAAGCCTTGAGAATCATTTTCCTTTGTATTATTATAGATACATCAATATCATTCTTTATTAGTAGTACTATCTTTTCACATTTGAGTATGAGATGAAGGGATTAGAAATATATCTTTTCAAATAAAGTATAAAGTATTATCTATCTATATCTATATCTATATCTATCTATCTATCTATCTATCTATCTATCTATCTATATATATATATATATATATATATATATATATATATATATCTATATCTGTATAATCAAATCTATCTATCTATATCTGTATAATCAAATCTAATACTAGCAAAATGACATTCATAAACATCTTAAAATCTTGCCATTTGGCAAAAAATAAGGGTAATTTAGTAAATTCACCACTAAAAGATAAAAAAACAGCTTTTTGGCAGTTTTTTTTTTAAAAAAAAAAACACTTTTCTGACGCGCTGACGCGCCATCAACTGTCATGCTGATGCGCTGTCAGCTAACAGACTAACGCGTGTCAGTTTGTCTTTTTTTTTAAAAAAAACTGTTATACTTTTAAATTTAAAAACTGATTTTTATTTTTTAAAAAAACTGTTTTTCTTTTTAAATAATTGTTTTTTTAAAAACTGTTTTTTAAATAAAAAAATATTTTTTCACAACTTTTTTTCCAGTTTTTTTTGTCATAAAAATTAATTTTTTTACCCCTTTTTTACTAAAAATACTTACTCACTATTTTTATAATTTAGTCAAACTACTAAAATTAATTACTTTTTTAAACTTAACTACTATAAAAAGACGTAACTGTAACAAAAGTTTAAACTTAACTTTTTTACATTAAGTCATATAGAAAAAAATAAGTCATAATACGTGGCAACGGGAGCGGCAATACGAGATTGACAATGAAATCGACAACGGGAACAGGAGTGAGAATGAGTGAGGCAGCGAGAGTGCCAACGTGAGTGCATATTTTAAAAAAAATTATTTTCTTTTTTCTTCACTTTTACTCTATCTAGAATTTATTATTTTCTATTATCTCTATATTAAAACTATTAAGATCAATCAATTTAATCACTAAGAATTGTAAAAAAAAAAAAACCACTTTAGCCACTACCAAATATTACAAAATAACTTATTTATAATTAAACGAATATGATTTAATTAATATTAAATCATATAGAAAAATGAGTTAAAACGTGGCAACGCGAGCGACTGACAATGGGAGCTGCAACGGGAGTGGCAACAGGAGAGGCAACAGGAGTGACAACGAGAGAGGCAACAAGAGCGCCAACGGGAGGACCAACAAGGATGCAAACGGGAGGGCCAACGGGGATGCATATTTTACCTCTAATGTCCAAATACATTATTATGAATCAATGTAATTTCGATTGTCAACGGGGATGCATATTCCACTTTGAATTTCAAATCATACATTTTAAACATTGTTCACAACTTATGAACATCTTCCAAATTACTATTAAGACTTCATAACAATACGCACGGGTAAAATACTAGTAATATATAAATGATGTAATGTATACACGCTGGGTTGTTCCAGTTCCAGTATTCAACTAGCCGCCTGACCCGTGCTACGCACGGGGTTGACTAGTTTTTAGTTAGCAAAATTAAAGTAAAACCAGAAGGGGAAAACCTCTTTAATAAACCAATCATTCAAGACAACAATTTTCTGTCCACTGCAGGAATCAAACTCGGGAGCACTAAGTCGACCCCGTGTCCCAGGGCAGCTTATGCCAATGGACCAATGATGTTGGTTTTTAAAATATATAGTCAAATAATTGTGGATTGAAATTAAATTATAGCTATAAATTAAATAAGAAGATTATAAAATTTAAAAACAATATTGACTAAAAACGTTGAAATTAAACATCTATAGATAATGGGAAGAAAATGTCTAAAACTTTTAATAACATAATCCATATTTATCAAATGTAAATATAAAAACTTAGCCCATAATAAGAAAGAAAAGAAGACAACTGTTAGCCTGTAATTTCGACAGGCTTCATTGAAAATGGTCAACAAGGCCTGACTTATATTTCGACAAAGACCAAATTATTTCGACAGAGAAAATGGTCATGCGCAAGGTAAATTCGACAAGCTTCTGGGGAAGCAAAAGCAAGAGAGAGGAAATTGGACACAAGCTTTCGACAGACAGAAAACAGAGCAGTTATGCGCTGAAGAACTAGCAGTTGGTCGAAGCGTGATGAAGTGGTTCTTGTCGAAAGTAGGAGTAGCAGTTATTAATTTTCAAATTTCTAGGCAGTTACTTAGTTCAGTTTTTCCCCCTCTTTTCCTTTGTATAAATAGTAGTTTCTGAGAAGAAACAAGGGTCACAAATCACAATACACAATCCGATTCCTGAAACTCTAACTTCCAAGCCAGAGCGAAAAACGAGTGGAAGAATCATTGTACGTGATCGTGTACCACTTTTACAATTCAATGCAATTTATTTGTCTTTTCTTTACAATTCACGCACCATTTACTGCTTCTTTTCTTTTCAATTCTGTTAATCATTGCAAATCGTCCCCTTTTCTACATTTTCTGAAACAAAAACTACGCGCAATTCAAAGGCAATTGCTTTGAGATTTTTCTAGTTTGATCTCACAAACCTTCTAATAAAACTAGTGATTGTTTGCTAAAAACACCAGCAAACAAATTGGCACGCCCAGTGGGACCTTGTCTTTGATTTTGTTCATTTTCGTATTTTCTTATTTGTATTCGCTGTTGTATGCACTTAAGAAGTGGTAAAATGGTTCGTTCTAGTACGAATAATGCGTCTAGTTCCAACCCTGTGGTTTCACAAGGGCAAGGAACAACAATGGATTCTGCGAGCATTAGCGCAGGACCATCATCGTCAACAACTGTTCCTTCATTATCAATGACTAATGTTGGTTCAATGCAGTCAGAAATGGCATCTTTGCCTATGTCTTTGCCGTTAAGTGCAGGGCTTCATAGCCCTTACATGGGGAACGGTTTAGACCCACGTTTGAATAACGTGCATCTACCCCCATTTCCTTTGGGAATGTATGGCATGCCTACTGGAATGCCACATATTTCGACCTTTTCCCCTACACATGTCTCTTCTGAGAGTGTATTTGGTCGGAATCCCCCAGCATTAACCAATACGTCTTTGTTGGCCTTAAGACAGCAAGTAGACGAGAGTAATCACGATATGGTTAATATGCTTACCCAACAAATTGGTACAGTTTTCAATCCATTGATTCAAAATACCAATAACAGTTACCAAATGTTGGCAAATCAGATGAGTAGGATTGCAGATTTCTTTGGGGCTCCAACGGTTAATAATAGGCAAGTTCCTATTATTGCGGGTAATGCGTCGCCAGTTAACCCCCAAGGAGCAGTTGCAGTCGAAGCGTCCACAATTGTAGGCGAACTACAAGGGGCAGTAAACCACGTCCCTGAAGTAGTTTTGGTAAATAGACACCAGAACGCTGATGAAGTTGTTCGACAAGTGCAACAACACAATGTTGGCGCTGAAAACAATATAGCTACTTTAGTCGAAACTATTTTGGCGCAAAATGGCCTTAACATAGGTTTACAAAGGCCTAACTTCGTATCACCATTATGTGAATACGTATTACAAACTGAGTTACCAAGGGGATGGAAAGTTCCCAAGTTTACTAAGTTTGGTGGTGATACAAATGAGTCCACAGTCGAACACATTGCTCGTTTCTTGACTGAGGCTGGGGACTTAGCACAAAATGAGAATTTGAAGATGAAATATTTTCCAAATTCTCTAACTAAAAATGCTTTCACTTGGTTCACGACCTTACCCCCTGGTTCTATGTTCACATGGGGGCAACTAGAAAAGGCATTCCATGCACAGTTTTACATGGGCCAGTCGAAAATTAGTCTTAAAGAATTGGCTAGTGTTCGGCGCAAAATGCCTGAAACTATTGATGATTACTTAAACAGATTTAGGCTGTTGAAATCTCGTTGCTTCACACAAGTCCCTGAACATGAGCTTGTCGAAATGGCTGCTGGTGGCCTTGATTACTCAATTAGAAAGAAATTAGACACATCTCATTTGAGAGATATGGCTCAATTGGCTGATAGAGTTCGACAAGTTGAAAGGCTTAGAGAAGAAAAATCTAGGTCGAATAGGTATCATAAAAAAGAAAAAGTGGCATATGTCGAAGAAGAATTTGACGTTACATGTGGTAATGTCGAAGAAGAGGAGATAGACGTGGCTGAACTTAAGCCTAGTCCTCCTTATACTTGTAAAGTATTAAGGCCTGCGAATGGGAATAACCCTGTAGAGCCTAAGAATGATAGATTTATGCCTAAGACTTATACTTTTGATGTTACGAAATGTGATGAAATTTTTGATCTTTTAGTAACTGATGGTCAAATATTAGTGCCTAAAGGCCTTAAAGTACCAACTCTTGACCAAAGAAAGAAAAAGGGTTATTGTAAGTTCCATAATTTTTTGGGACATAACACTGACCGTTGTGTGCTTTTCAGGGATATTGTGCAAAAAGCAGTTGACGAAGGAAGACTCAAATTTGCTGATAAGAAAATGAAAGCTCCTATGCAGATTGATGTTGATCCATTGCCTAAGGCTGAAGCTATGTATTCTGAACCTGTCGAAGCTGATGTAGGCATGGTGGAGGCTCAAATGGCAGACCCTCCTAAGTATGTCAAGACTGCCACCGAAAAATTAAAAGGTTTTCTGTATGCTGAAGGTAAGAAACACGAAGTGACCCTAAAAGAATATGATGGGAAGATACATGCTGTGTATCCAAAGGCTGAGGAAAAATTGATAGATTTCCTCAATCGGTGTAAGTGGAATAACTCTGAAGTTATGCTTTGCCCAAGATGCAGCGCTGTCTTCGACAAAGAAGCAGCCAAAGCTGTCGAAGGTTATCAGGATCAACAACAACGTAAAAGAAAATGGCTTGATAACAGGCCGAAATTTGACTTTGCAAAAGGAGATCTTCCTGGCTATAAGGCTAATTGGTCAACAAAGCCTTCAACAAGCAAACGACAATTTGCTAAGGAGAAGTCCTCAGCCAAAGGGTATTTGAAGCTGTCAACAAATAAATCCTTTGTCCCAAGTGCTAGTGCTCCTGTCGAAGCGTGGGTGCCCAATAATCAACGTGCTAAAGCTGTCAAGCCAGGTACTGATGCTGCTAAGTTTAATTATAAGAATAACTATAAGGGTAAGAACCCCATGACTAAAACACAGTGGCGTCGTTACCAAAGACAACAGAAGAAGAAGGCACACTTTGACATTAACAAGGTTCCAAGTCATTTGGCTAATAACCATGTTCCACGCAGTACGATTGACATTAATCAAGTTCCACGCAGCATAATAGTGGCGAAGAGTGAGTTTCACAAAGCTGAAGTTGCCACAAAGAAGAATGCTGATGTTGCTAGTCATGGGTGTGCAGCAAATAAGGCCAAAGGCAAGGATGTGGTAACAGAAAAGCCAAGAAGGCCTGCTCTTGAAAGAATATTTCCTCCATTGTCAACAGTGAAAGAAAAGAATACTGATTTCGACATGGATGAAGACATGGAGTCTGATTTTGATGATTCTGAAGATGATTTCGACGTTGTTTGCAATGTGGTATCAATACTGCCTCTTGAGTACGATGTTATCACAGTACCAAATGATGTTGAAGAGGATTTTACAGAGGATATGGCTCATCACAAGCCAATGTGTTACTATGTGATGAACAATGGTTGTGTCGAAGACCAAATGGCTACCTTCGAGAAGCCAGATATGAGTATGCAAAACCACTTGAGACCCTTGTATGTCCAAACCAAAGTCAATGGTGTTGGAATTAACAAAGTGTTAGTGGATGGTGGAGCTGCAATGAATTTAATGCCACATGGTCTTTTGAAGAAGATTGGTAAATTCGACACTGACCTCAGGCCACATAATATTGTCTTAAGCAACTATGAAGGCAAAACTGGCCATTCTTTGGGGGCCATTGAGGTGGACTTAATCGTTGGTTCCATAAAGAGGACTACATTGTTCTTAGTGATAGCCTCTAAAGCGAATTTCAATTTACTCCTTGGTAGAGAGTGGATCCATGGAGTTGGTGCTGTCCCTTCAACTTTGCATCAACGTTTAGTAATGTGGAAGGAAGATGGTTTGGTAGAGTATGTCGAAGCAGATCAGAGCTACTTCCGTGCTGATGTCAACCAAATTACCAAGGAAAATTTTGAGAAACAAATGGCGAAGATTGCGCCATGTTCATCTTCTAATGAGGCATATGTTCCTGCGGATAATGTTCTTGCCTCAGTTCATCTTGACCCAAATTATGGTTTTGTTTGGGAAAGAGAAATAATGGGAGATGATAGTGTCTATCCTGATGGTGTTCTTCGACCAACGGGGTGGAACACTAGTTCTTGAAAGTGTTCTTATGTCAGTGCCCAATGCATGGGACAAAATTACGGCTTATATGGCCGAAAACAAGTTTAAAGCGGCTATAGAGGCCGAAATTATTCAACAAACAATGGCTGTCGAAGCCAGTGAGTTACATGAAGAAAATGGCATAGTCATAGATGAAAGACTTGACTGCATTTATGATGATGATCCATTAGGTTTTGAAAAGGATCCTAGAGATTCGACAAAGCATATGCAAGCTCAAGACCCGTTAGAAGAAGTTGATTTGGGAAATGGCTCAATAAAAAGGCCAACTTATATTAGTGCAAATATTAATGCTTCTCTAAAAACCCAAGTCATCACATTGCTAAGGGAGTTCAAAGACTGCTTTGCTTGGGATTATGACGAAATGCCTGGGTTAAGTCGAGAAGTGGTGGAAATGCAATTACCAATTCGACCAGGGAAGAAACCAGTGAAGCAAGTGCCAAGAAGATTTGCTCCTCAAGTGTTGGCTAAGATCAAAGAGGAAATCGAAAGGCTATTCAGAAACAAATTCATCAGAACTGCCAGGTATGTCGAATGGTTAGCCAATATAGTTCCTGTAATAAAGAAAAATGGGACTCTTAGAGTTTGCATAGACTTTAGGGATTTAAATAATGCAACTCCCAAGGATGAATACGCAATGCCTGTGGCAGAAATGCTAATAGATTCAGCAGCAGGATTTGATTATCTTAGTATGCTCGATGGTTATTCTGGGTATAATCAAATCTTCATTGCTGAAGAGGACGTGTCGAAAACTGCTTTTAGATGTCCAGGGGCATTGGGTGTTTATGAATGGGTAGTAATGCCCTTTGGCTTAAAGAATGCTGGTGCTACATATCAGAGGGCCATGAATTCTATGTTTCATGATTTTATTGATGATTTCATGCAAGTATACATAGATGATGTGGTGGTTAAATCTTCCTCAGAAAGTGGTCATTTGACCATCTTCGCCGTTCTTTAGAAAGAATGAGGAAATATGGATTGAAAATAAATCCATTAAAATGTGCCTTTTGTGTATGTGCAGGTGATTTCTTGGGTTTTATAGTGCACAAAAAAGGCATTGAAATCAATCAAAATAAGACTAAGGCAATTATGGAAACGAAGGCCCCTTCGACCAAAAAGGAGCTTCAGTCGTTGCTGGGAAAAATCAATTTCCTTCGAAGATTTATATCAAATCTAAGTGGCAAAACACAAGTTTTTTCGCCATTGTTAAGACTGAAGAAGGAAGAAGAATTCAAATGGGAACCAATGCATCAAGCAGCCTTCGACGAAATCAAGTCTTATTTGATGAAACCACCAATTTTGTCGCCTGTTATTAAACACAAAGTGCTCAAATTGTATATAGCAGCTTCTGATAGAACAATAGGTAGCATGTTAGCACAAGAGGATGATAGTGGTGTCGAAAGAGCCATTTATTACCTCAGTAGGGTCTTAATTGATGCCGAAACGAGGTACACTCCTATAGAAAAGTTGTGCCTTTGTTTGTATTTCTCGTGTACAAAGTTAAAGCAATATATAAAACCAGTTGATGTTTCTGTTTATTCGCATTTTGATGTTATTAAGCATATGCTGTCGAAACCAATAATGCATAGCCGAATTGGTAAATGGGCTTTGGCTTTGTCAGAATACAACTTAACTTATCAACCTCTAAAATCAATTAAAGGAAAAGTGGTTGCTGATTTTATAGTAGACCATTCTGTTGTCGAAGAAACATTAAGTTTTGTAGACGTATATCCTTGGAGGTTGTACTTTGATGGTTCAAGCCATAAACATGGAGTTGGGATTGGTATTTTAATAATATCTCCTACTAACATTCCAACGAAGTATAAGTTTAAAATTCGAGATGTTTACTCCAATAATGAAGCTGAGTATGAGGCTTTAATAGTAGGCCTTGAAATTTTACTTGAGCTGGGGGCAAGTCATGTCGAAATAAAAGGTGACTCTGAGTTGGTTGTCAAACAATTGACAAAAGAGTAGAAATGCATTAAAGAGCACCTTATCAGATACTTTGTTGTTGCCAATGCTTTGTTAAAAAGATTTGAGTCTGTTCGCTTAGAACATTTACCACGAATTGATAATCAAGTGGCAAATGAATTGGCACAAATTGCTTCAGGCTATAAAGTTTCAAAACAAAGCCTGGAAGAGTTAATTGAAATAAAGGATAAGATCATTTCTAATGACTATTCTTCGTCACTATTGTCAACACCAACAACTGGGGGGGCAACAGATACAAACGTAAACGAGGAACTAGTCGTTGTCGAAAAACGTCAATTTTTTGGTGACTTTGGCTTAGCAGAAATTTTTGCTCTTGACAATATGACCAATAATGATTGGCGAAGGCCTATTGTGGAATATTTGCAAAATCCCACAAGAAATACCAATAAAAAGGTAAAATACAGAGCTTTGAGCTATGTGATAATTGGAAACGAATTGTTTAAAAAGACTCCTGAAGGAGTACTATTAAAATGTCTTAGTGAAAATGAGGCATATTTAGCAGTTTCTGATACACATAGTGGAGCATGTGGTTCACACCAAGTAGGCCACAAAATGAAGTGGTTATTATTTCGACAAGGAATGTATTGGCCAACTATGCTGAAAGATTGCATAGAATTTGCTAAGGGATGCCAAGAGTGTCAAAAGCATGCTGGGATACAACATGTACCTGCAAACGAATTGCATGCCATAGTCAAACCTTGGCCATTTAGAGGTTGGGCTCTAGATGTGATTGGAGAGATAAAGCCAACTTCGTCGAAGGGCCATAGATATATCCTTGTGGGAATTGATTACTTCACCAAATGGGTTGAAGCTATACCTTTAGCCAATGTTGATCAAGAAGCAGTGATAAGGTTTATTCAAAATCATATCATTTATAGGTTTGGAATTCCAGAAACCATTACTACAGATCAGGGATCAGTTTTCACTGGTAGAAAAATGGTAGAGTTTGCTTCTGAAATTGGTTTTAAGTTATTAACTTCGACACCATATTATGCGCAAGCCAATGGTCAAGTAGAAGCTGCCAATAAAGTTATTATTAATTTGATTAAAAAGCATGTTGGGCAGAAACCCAAAAATTGGCATAATACCCTTGATCAAGCATTATGGGCTTGTCGAAATTCACCCAAAGAATCTATCAACACTACTCCTTATAGGCTAACATTTGGACACGATGCAGTGTTGCCTGTTGAAATTTGTCTACAATCAACAAGAATTCAAAGACAGTGGGAGATTCCCTCTGATTATTATTGGAATATGATGCTTGATGAATTGGTTGATTTAGACGAAGAAAGGTTATTAGCTTTAGATATGCTTATTCGACAGAAAGAGAGGGTAGCTAAAACTTATAACAAAAAGGTTAAGTTTAAAGCCTTTGATTCAGGTGATCTAGTGTGGAAGGTCCTATTGCCTATGGATAAAAAAGATAGAGTCTTTGGTAAATGGTCCCCAAGTTGGGAAGGACCATTTAAAATTTTACAAGTTTATTCAAACGGCGCATATGAGGTCAAAGAGATTGGCGCTGATGAAAGAATTTTGCGTATAAATGGCAAATACTTGAAAAAGTATAAGCCAACGTTGCAAGAAGTTAAAATAACGCTAGAATAAAGATAAAGAAAGCGTAAGTACGTGGCATTCAAAAGAAGTTGTGATTGCCATATGAGCATTGTCAGAATTATAAGCAGAACGTTGAAGGCCACGTAATACACCAATATAGGAGTAACGTCAACAACACTTAACAGTGGTGACATCAGGTATACAGCTATTTTACTCAAGTGCAAAGTCTATTTCGATGGTGAATTCAAAAATGTTCTTTCTCTTCTTCCTCCTCAAGTTCAGTCGAAAAAGACATTTTTGGGGGGCAATTTGTTAGCCTGTAATTTCGACAGGCTTCATTGAAAATGGTCAACAAGGCCTGACTTATATTTCGACAAAGACCAAATTATTTCGACAGAGAAAATGGTCATGCGCAAGGTAAATTCGACAAGCTTCCGGGGAAGCAAAAGCAAGAGAGAGGAAATTGGACACAAGCTTTCGACAGAAAACAGAGCAGTTATGCGCTGAAGAACTAGCAGTTGGTCGAAGCGTGATGAAGCGGTTCTTGTCGAAAGTAGGAGTAGCAGTTATTAATTTTCAAATTTCTAGGCAGTTACTTAGTTCAGTTTTTCCCCCTCTTTTCCTTTGTATAAATAGTAGTTTCTGAGAAGAAACAAGGGTCACAAATCACAATACACAATCCGATTCCTGAAACTCTAACTTCCAAGCCAGAGCGAAAAACGAGTGGAAGAATCATTGTACGTGATCGTGTACCACTTTTACAATTCAATGCAATTTATTTGTCTTTTCTTTACAATTCACGCACCATTTACTGCTTCTTTTCTTTTCAATTCTGTTAATCATTGCAAATCGTCCCCTTTTCTACATTTTCTGAAACAAAAACTACGCGCAATTCAAAGGCAATTGCTTTGAGATTTTTCTAGTTTGATCTCACAAACCTTCTAATAAAACTAGTGATTCTTTGCTAAAAACACCAGCAAACAACAACACAATTAAAAACTAAAACACGTGGGTATCATGCATGGTTGTATGAAAACTCATGATAAAATAGGAGCAATTATACAAAGTTGAAAGAAGATGATGGAGGTTATATTATAAATGTGGCTGAAGTTCCCGTTGAAAGAAGATAAAAATTTAAACACCAGTTAAAGTATGTTTTTAATACCGTTTGATGCGAAATGACAAAAATAAAGAAGAAAACACAAATAGAAAGTGAAACACGTGGGTATCGTGCAGGGTTAGATGAAAACCACCAATAAAATAGAATCACCTATAGAAAGTTGAAAGAGGGCGAAGAGGGGATCTATTGTAAACGTGGCTGAAATTCCTGTAAATAAAAATTAAATTAAAAAACTATAAATTAAATAAAAATATTATAAAATTTAAAAGAAACATTAACAAAGACATTGAAATTCAACATCCATAGATAATAAGAAAAAAAACGTAAAGAATATTAATAACAACAAATACATTGAAATTGAACATCCATAGACAATTAGAAGAAAAAGTTTAAACGTTATCTATATTTATCAAATGTAAATATAAAAACTTAACACATAATTAAAGAGAAAATAAGACAACATAATTAGAAAGTGAAACACGTTATAGGTATCATGCAGAGTTTGATTTAAAACCACCAATAAAATAGAAGCACATATACAAAGTTGAAACTATTTTTGAAGAAAGAAGTTCGCATATTTGAATAAAATAGAAGAACATAGAAACACTATTTAGTATCGCACTACATATTTTGTCACAAATTTTTTCTACCGAACGGGTTTTTGAGGAATGAGCTTTGTGTATCCGAATATGTAAAAAAATTGAATCCTAAAGTACCTCAACAACTTGTTTGGCATCACATTTTACGTATTTTGTCACGTATTTTTTTTTATTTTTCTTCAAACAGGTTGTTGAGGAACAAACTTCATGTATCTGAACATATAAAATTTGTTCTGGACCCTAAAGTACCCCAAAATTCAATGTTGGCATCACACTTTACCTATTTTGTCACAAAGCTATTTTTTTTGTTGACCAAACCAGTTATTGAGGAAAAAACTTCGGGTGTTTGAACAGCTAATTTTTTTCTGAATCCTAAAGTGCCTCAACACACACTGGTTAACATCGTACTGGCCAAAACCAAGTTTGTCCATTGCCCAAATTTTGACCCCCGTGTCCCAAGGTAGCTTATGTCAATGTGCCAATGGTGTTGGGTTACTAATGTTATAATTATAAATTAAATTAAATTATAACTATAAATTAAATAAGTTTGGATTTAAGTTGAACCATAGGATTTCAACAAACAGAACAAAAGAAACCAATATTTGTCCTCTTCTATATATTCATCTAATACTATTTACAATCAAATACTAAAAGCGAGATTAATTAGAACAATTTCCATTGAGTCTCTGAACTTATCCTTTTTTGTTTAATTTGAACTTTATGACGATTTTTCTTTAACCAAACCGGTTATTAAGGAACAAATTTTGTGTATTTGAACAATTAAAATTTATTCTAAATCATAAAGTACACCAAATTACACTCTTTAGGATATCACTTTAAGTACTTTGTCTTAAAATGAAGTTTTTTTATCCAATCGATTATTGAATAATAAACTCCACATAAGTAAACATATTAAATTTTTCAAGACGGTAAAGTACTCCTTAACTCAAAACCTTAATATATAAAAGAAAAAAAAAGAAAAAAGAAAAAAAAAGGAATTGAAAAAAAAAGGAAAAAAAAAACAAAGCAACAAAAAAAAGCAATTTGGCGCCAACATGCAAGGTGCATATATTAAAGAGATGGATCAACTATTTGCATTTCTATATTCCTTCTAGTCTTTGGAGGTGATGATGTGATTTTTAGCGCATTGGGAGAGGGCGACATTTACTGGAATACATTGTACATGGGCCAAAATTCTGATTCAGGGAATGAGGCAATGAATCTTCTTTTGCATTTCCTTTTATATTTGATTTGACTACTTGTAGTAAACAAACAAATGATGACACTTTTTTTTAATTATTAAAAAGTGGGTCTCTTAGTGAATTTTATTCAATAATAAAAGCATGTCAAAAAAGCCAAACTTGCATTAATCTAATTGTAAATTGAAACGATCAATGGTGGAGCCAACCCACAATGGTTGAAAGTAAAAAAATTGATACAAAACTCATGTGATACACAATTTGCAACAAAATATAGGTAAAAAGTGAATCTATTTAGTCTTTTTTTTTGGGTTACAATGTAACAAAACAAAAATAAATAAAAAGACAACTTAAGAGCTTAGCTAATTTAAGAGAAGCAATGACTCAACACCAGGAGGAGGATGCTCCATGTTGCAGAGTTATAAGCATGAGCAACTTCTTTAGCCACGAGATCAACAACTCTATTATGTTCTTTTTAAGATGTGAACCACTTGGACAGAGCCATACAAGTCCATGATCCCCGTAACAAGCATTAGGACAGAATCACACAAGTCCACCATCCTCAAAATGAGTGAAACCTATAACCCAATTACAATCAGCTTCACGGACAACACCCCCTGCACTGAGACATGAAGTACCCATCGAGAAAACGTCCATTAACATTAACCTTAATGGTGCCAACACAAGGGGGACTCCAACGTGCCATAAGACGATTAGCGGCAAGGTATAAATCCTTAGTTGGATCGAAAGTGAGACACTTATCATACAAGGTTTTCAGAATATAAAAAATTGCAGAGAACAATCGTGATGTACTCGCTTTGTAAGAAAATATAAGACAATTTGACTCATCAAAAACAAAATTCTTTCAATTATTAAAATTTCAAATTTCAAATTCAAAAATATAGATAAATGTTGTCAGGGTCGTCCATAAGATTTTGAGTACCTTATGCGAAGTCTAAAGTTGGTGTCTTATTTCTTATAAGTCGTGTGTATGTTGAAATTAATTGTTTTAATACAACCTCAAGTTAAATAAAATGTTATGGAAGAAAAGTCAAAGTTTAGATAAATATTTAAAAGTTCAAACCAAAGTTGCAATAGAGTTATAGCAAAAACAACTATTCATATATCTATTAATCGAACACGTGGTAGTAACATTCCACACTAGCAGCTATATCCACCTATTGATATTTGAATATCATCCTTCTTGAATTTTTGGATGCAGAATCATTAATAATCCGTTCATAATCAAGATTATTTAAAAATATCATTTTCAAATGAAACCAATGCAAGATTATTTAATCTGCATTTCGATAGTGTAGAATGCAAATAAGATTCCGCCATTTTAAATTTTGAAAAACTCCTCTAAGATGATGCAAAAGTAATATGGGTAGTTATTATTCTATAAGTTATGCATGCATTAGTAAAATAATAAAACGTCTTGAGAAAACTTAATATCATAAAACGTGATTTTGATTCAACTATGATGACTCTTAATTCTTCAAATTAAAGTTCAGTATCAAAATCATAAAAATTACTATGTTTCAAATAATTTGCAAGACTTTTGTAAGATAATTTCAAGTTCTCATAAGACAATTACCTAAGCCTTTCAATACTAAATAAAAAATTAAATATCCCCTCATATGTGCTATATTGCTCAAATATTCTATTAAGTGAGCCAATTGTATGATCTAGAATATACAAAAAATAAAGAATCCCAGAGACTCCTTAGTAAACTTAGGGTTAATTGTGTGCATTGAGATGAATTTGCATCATAATGTTATGTTCTACGAATTAGACGTTTTTGAACAAACACATATTCAATCTTCATTTCTTTCGCAATTAATTCAACACTAAGAATAATTTTTGGAAATCCAGATTCTCTATATTGTTCTAAGTGAATAATCAAACCTTTTACTATACAATTCAATAGTCACATTAATATGCATGTTTTTTTTTTTTAACTTTTGCTAATTTCATTAACAAGTAACAACAACTCAAAACCAAATAATCATAACTAGTAAAAACTTTTTTTTTTGACAAAATAACTTGTAAAAACTTAAAATTACAAATTTCATGGTTTGCTAATAGAAGTTTGAATTTTAATCGCATCTACACTATTCTTATGTGTTTATGACAACCGTTTAAGAGTCCAACTTTTCACATTATCTCTTAAAATTCTCCAACACTTTGTGGAATGAGATAAAATAATTTTCTCCTTAAATTTTGGAACCCTTAGCGATCGCACCTCCGCACACTCTCAGGCATTCCACTGGTAAAGGTATATCTATACATATATATATATATATATATATGCATATTTTTTTATACTTAATTAATTTTTTGTCAATAAAAGATCAATGTAAAGTTATAAATATACATATATCCACGTCAAAAAAGGTTATAAATATATTAAATCAATTAATTATTATTATTTATCCTTTATTAATTTATATAATAATCATTTTATCTTCGTTTTTATCTTGAACCAGGGTTAATACTTGAGTGACAAGTCCAAATTTCAAAACATCTTTCTCTTATATGTGGCTTGGCATTGTAGGCGCCAAAATGCAGCCACATTTTATGCCCCCAACTTCAAGTATATTTACCCCAAATGCCACTCTTTCATTTCTTTATATTTTTGTTTTTTTTTTGTTTTTTTCCCATTTTTATAATTTTCTTCATTAATATTACTTTGAAGTTTAGAAAAAGTTTTAGATGTTTAAATACGCTAAGTTTGTTCATCAATAATCGGTTTGGTGAAAAAAAATTGTGACAAAATATGTACAGTGCTAAGTTCGTTCCTCAATAATTTCAACTTTGTATATGTGTTTTTATCTTATTGTTCTTTTTAAATTAAACTCTACATGATAACTATGTGTTTGACTTTCTAATTGTGTTGTCTTCTTTTCACTTTCTAATTGTGTTGTCTTCTTTTCTCTTTAATTATGAGTTTTTTTGTTATATTTACATTTGATGAATATGGATAACATTATTAAAATTCTTTAGACTTTTTCTTATTATTATCTATATATGTTCAATTTTAATGTATTTGTTAATGTTCATTTTTAATTTTATAATCTTCTTATCTAATTTATAGTTATAATTTAATTTTTTGAATATATCATGTCTCACAGTACGTCAAGCATCCTCATCCATATCGAGTAGCGCAGCAATACGCCGAAACCCATAGTTATTATAAGCTCCTGCATTAACTATATCCTGAATATAAGAATGTGTTATCACAGTACGCTAAGGAATGTGTTGTACTCACCCTCTTCCTCTTCCTCTCGGGAGGTAGTTGTCTTATATCTAATGGGGTTTGGCATCTAGAGCGCCAAAACGCCAATTCTTTTTTTGTTTTTTTCTTTCCTTTTTTTCCTTCTTTTATATTTTAAGGTTATGTCTTTTTTCCCTTTTTAATATTTTTCGGAGTACTTTACTTTCTCGAAATATGTAAGATCTTTACGTGAAGTTTATCTTTCAATAATCAATTGGGTGAAAAATGCTAAGCAATGTGTTTTGGGTACTTTACCGTTTAGAAATGATTTTAACTATTCAAATAATCAAAGTTCGTTCCTTTATAACCAGTTTAGTGAAAAAATTTGTAACACTAACTCATGCAACTCACCCTTTTACTAATTTCACCACTTTAAAAAATCAATTTTTTACTCAATAATTTTCCTTTTTTCCTCTATTCTTTCAATCTCTCTCCTATCTCACTCTTCTCTCTCATTTCTCTATCTCTTTTATATTTTCTCATCTCACCATCTCTCTCTCACACATTTTTCTTTATAATTTTCTATTATATGTTATATAAAATCATTATAAATAAACATTATAAAGAGAATTATAGTGAATTTTACATTCTTTTTTATTTGAGCTATCTATTGTTACCAAGTAGTGTACGAGATAAAAAGTTGTTCGATGCTATCTCGTCTTGTATTGTACAGTCTAATCTAATACTTAACTATTTGTAAATTAAACGGACATTCTATCTTGTACCAAAACCTATCTTCTCACCCTAAAATTTTCAATATAAAAAAAATAATGGAGTGGAAAAAAAAAATGCTAGCCAATAGAAAAAGGGAGTGGCACGTGTGCATAAAGTGTAAAGTAAAAAATACTACCTCGCCATGCACGCGCGACTGATGTTTGAAAAAGCGAGTGGGAGTAAGAGTCGCCATCTTTGTCCGTGAAAGAGAGATATGATATGATATCATATTAAAGCTCTTCTTCTATTCTAGCTCGCCATGCTTTATAGTTCATTCATTCAACTCATTCTTTTTTCCCACTCACCCAACAAAACACTCTCTCCTTCCTTCCTTGTTGATGAAATGAAAAACATCTCCTCCCTCCGCCTAACTGAATAGCCGGCGGCTCCGGTTACTCCCCCACCTGATCTACCTTTTTTGGTATTCGCTCTTCTCTCTTTCTTCTTTTTAATCATTCGATGCATTTTCCCCTCCCCTTGTACTATTGTAGGATCCCTTCATTAATGCTCATCACGATTTTTTTGTTCTTGTTCATCGATAAAGTTAGCCTCGTTTCCAAGCATTATTTTATTCACTATTTATCTTAATCTAGATTTGTTTCCACCATCTCGATTAAATTAAATAAATATGCTCTAATGTAATGTAATCTCGTAGATTTCATAACCAGTTGATGAGATTTGATTTGACTTATTGTTGGATCTTATAACTGATTTTTTCAACTATTATTTATTATTCTGCTTGGTCTTTCAAAGTCTCAACTCGTGTTTTTTGATTCCCTAAATTTCAACCTTCGGTCATGTGCAAGTCAATAGCTGAAATTAGGGTTATTTATGTAACTAAATGGTTGATTTTGAACTTTTATTCCTGTTGTTGATTTTGAAGTTGGAATACATGGTTGTGAAGGAAGACAACATATTACGATTAATGAAGGTGGTTCCCCTTTTACTTTTTTCTTAAAACCCGTGATGACAACCTATGCTATGGTGTTATGTTGACAGATCTTTTCATGTGGGGGCATTAGATGATGGAGTCCTGTGAGTGTATAGAAACACCGTATCCCCCAGATGAACTTCTTGTCAAGTATCAGTATATCTCAGATGTTCTAATTGCGCTTGCATATTTCTCAATTCCTGTGGAACTCATCTATTTTGTTCAGAAGTCTGCTTTCTTTCCATATAGATGGGTTCTTATGCAGTTTGGGGCTTTTATTGTTCTATGTGGAGCAACTCATTTTATAAACTTGTGGACATTCTCTGCACACTCCAAAGCTGTTGCCGTTGTAATGACAATTGCTAAAGTCTCCTGTGCTATTGTCTCATGTGCGACTGCACTGATGCTCGTCCACATTATTCCTGATCTGTTGAGTGTCAAAACTCGCGAACTGTTCCTTAAGAATAAGGCTGAAGAGCTTGACAGGGAGATGGGTCTTATTCTCACTCAAGAAGAAACAGGAAGGCACGTGAGAATGTTGACTCATGAAATTAGGAGCACACTTGACAGGCATACCATTCTAAAGACTACTCTTGTTGAGCTGGGTAGGACTTTAGGATTGGAGGAATGTGCTTTGTGGATGCCATCAAGAAGTGGTCTAAATCTGCAACTTTCACATACTTTAACCTATCATGTACAAGTTGGGTCTACTGTGCCAACCAACCTTCCTATTGTCAATGAAGTCTTCAATAGCCCTCGAGCATCACGTATACCACACACTTGTCCGCTGGCCAGGATAAGACCTCTTGTGGGAAGATACGTGCCGCCTGAAGTTGTTGCTGTACGAGTGCCGCTTTTACATCTGTCAAATTTCCAAATTAATGATTGGCCCGATCTTTCGGCAAAAAGCTACGCAATCATGGTTCTCATTCTCCCTACTGATAGCGCTAGAAAGTGGCGAGACCATGAGTTGGAACTTGTCGATGTCGTTGCAGATCAGGTTCGTTTGAGATTTTGGTTGTCGTTTTTTGTTGTGCCATTCTTTTTCTGTATGTGTATTCTCCATTCCTTATTTTCATTACTTATTCCTTTACTCTTTGTTTTTAAACAGTCGTAATCATTGTCATTAATGCTTGGAAGTTATGTTCTGACTATCTTTGTGAGTGTGTAATATCAAAAGATTCAGGAAATGGCTATCAACCATTTGCCATTTGACCCTGCCTTGCCTAAAACATTGGCAATTTGGGTTTATATGTATTTCACAACCATTTGGAGGAAGAATACAACAAATGATAGTTAGTATCGAAAGTAAAGGATTCTATTAGGTGCGAGAATGGACTGCGCTTACTCAATCCCAAAACCTAGCTCGAAAAAGAAGACCATATCATTTATATGATTAGGATAGCTGGGATCTCTGTATTTATAACTTATTGTGTATATAATTCAACCTCCACCGTAAAGTTAACATGTGGATTCCATCATATGTCGCTTTCTCGTCGCTTAACGTAGTATCAGTGGCTATCCAATTTTTATTCTGGACGTAGATGACGTGGGATCTTAACACCCCCTATGCCTTGGATTGGACAAGCAAAGTGTGAAGTTTGTACTACCGGACATCTATGAATGGCTCAATATCTGTGAAAGATGCTGATGCCTTTCTCAAACTGAATACAGCCTTGGTCTAACTCACCTTCATAAGTAAAGAGGAGGAAGGGGGGGATTGACCGAGTAATTATAAGTAGTACTTTTACTATATTACCCAGCTTATATGGAATCTTGACAAACCCCGTTTAAAGATTGAAAAAAGGTGTAAACAACACATGATAATGTCTAATGACTTGTCTTAACATCAAAGGTTGACCTAATTTGATTATATTTTGCATAAATATGATCATGGTAGTCAGAATCGTGACCCAACTTTGTAGGATCGCACGATTCTGCGATTTCAACACCCATGGGCGCCTTCATGCGTGCACAAAATCGCCTATTAGTGAGAGTGGCTGGGATCGCCACGCAACGGCTGGAATCGGTGAAATCGCTCGGAACTGCGGTTCTGTTTGCGTCTCTGGCTTTTCTGGTTTGCGGGTTTGGGTCTGTGACCCAGTTGAAAGAAATCTTTCATTTCGCGCTTGAGACCCCAAAAGAACACGTTTTGGCCACGTTTCAGGCTTAAACGGTAACCTTCTGACCCACTAAGCTTCCCCATAATCCTCATTAAGTCTATTAATTTGCAAAATTGCAACCCCTCTCTCTCGCAAACTCACGTCACGTAGCAGCCCCTCTCTTTTTCTTCCCTTTCTTTGGTTATTTGGAGTTTTTTAGTTGTTTTTGGCATTTATGACTATATTACCAATCTTATGGTCCGAAATTTGAGTTTCATTAAGTATTTTTGGTGTGATTTGAAGTTTTTTTACTTAACTTTGTTTTTTAGGCATAAATATGAATCTTTATGCTTAATTATATGATTTTGAGAAATTGGTAGGATCTTACTGTCTGTGTTATGATCCCTCGATTCACGATCTTGACTACCTTTAGTTTAATCATTGCATGTGGGACCTGAATTTTAAATGTTTTATTCAAATTAACTACTTGAAACTTTTCATTCAATCACATGCCTTTTAGGAATATCATCTTCTTACTAGATTAAATGATCATATTAACTGTGTTTGAAATTTGATTTAGAGTCATTCGATATAGCACCACACAGTTGCCATTTCAATATTTTGCGGACCTTATATAGTGCTGTTGTGGCATGTTTTCTTACATGCACCTTGTATGTGGGGACATGGTTGTGTTATTATTTGACATTTCAAAATATATGTTCCAAGATTCCTTTCCTATATATGTTGAATTCATTTGTAGTTTCAAAACAGGTAGCAGTTGCCCTTTCACATGCTGCCATTTTGGAGGAGTCTATGCGAGCCCGGGATCAACTCATGGAGCAAAATGTTGCTTTAGATTTAGCTCGGCAAGAGGCAGAGATGGCAATTCATGCTCGCAATGATTTCCTTGCTGTCATGAATCATGAAATGAGGACGCCAATGCATGCAATTATAGCATTGTCTTCACTTCTTTTGGAGACCGAACTTACTCCGGAGCAAAGGGTTATGATAGAGACGGTTTTGAAGAGTAGTAATGTTTTGGCAGCACTCATCAATGACGTTCTAGACCTTTCTCGACTAGAAGATGGTAGCCTTGAATTAGAAATGGGAAAAATCAACCTTCATGGTGTTTTGGGAGAGGTAACTTCAGTCTTTCTGCTTCAGTGTTCTGAAATAGCAGTAACGTTTTAATAAACAAACCTTCACTGTTCTTAAAAAACAATAACATTGTACTTGATTTTTTTACCATGAACAACATTTATGTATTATCGCCATGTTTCTCGTTCTTTGATGCAGGTCATTGATTTGATAAAGCCTATAGCATCCGTGAAAAAGTTACCGATTACATTAATTCTGGCCCCTGATTTGCCTACTTATGCCGTTGGTGATGAAAAGCGGCTTATGCAAACTCTTCTAAATATTGTGGGTAATGCTGTTAAATATACAAAGGAGGGCTATGTTTCTATAAGAGCCTCCGTAGCAAAACCAGAATCCTTACAGGATTGGCGACCTCCCGAGTTTTATCCTGCATCAAGTGATGGTCATTTCTACATACGAATCCAGGTTAGGACTGGGGCATTCATACCCAGATGCCTAGGAATTAGCCCAAAGATATCCACCTTTTTACTTTTTTGTTGCTGTCAATGTACTAACTGTTAGAAATTAATCTACATATTGCTTACTATATCTCATTAATTTATGACCCAATCATCCTTTGTTGTAGGTTAAGGATTCTGGATGCGGCATTCTTCCGCAAGACATTCCGCATCTTTTCACCAAGTTTGCTCAGACGCAAAGCGGTCCTGCTCGATCCAGCAGTGGTGCAGGTCTTGGGCTAGCCATTTGTAAAAGGTAAGGGGATAACATCCGAAACTGCTGAGGTTGTAATTGTAGTAGCCAATTCTCACAATATAGCGGAATTTTGATTTTGGTTACCTAGCAAGATATTTGTTATCGCGTTTGCACCTATGCTATATATAGGTGATGATGTTAATACTATTCCTTAAATGGTAGTTTTCATTTATTGGGTTATTGACTCTCCTCAAAATTGATTCAGATTTGTAAATCTCATGGGAGGTCACATATGGATGGAGAGTGAGGGCCATGATAAAGGAAGCACAGCTACATTCTTAGTCAAACTTGGGATTTGTGGCAATCCAGATTCATCTGATCATCAAGCTGCAAACAGAAGCCAAGCATATAGTGGAAGTGGAGGCCTTGCTAGATTTAAACCCTTTATCAAAGATGAAGACGACATAGGTTTTTCTAATAGACGCAATCAAAGAAGTTTCTAAAATGAAACAACTTTCATACCTTCGATCATAGTCGACTGGCTATATTAAACTCACTCTCATTTTTCATATGCCAAATTGTGTAATTTGCAATTCGCAGCTATAGGTTAGGATTACTGTGTCAGACATATTTCTAACGAGCAGATCTTATCTGAAGCCCTGTCATATTAGCTAGTTATACAATGAAATGAAGTTCAAAGATAATCCATTGCCTAATTTGACTTTTAAAACAATGCTAAAAAAAATAGATGTAAAATTAATTTCAATTTAGACAAAAAAAAAACTAGAATAAAAGAATGTAATTATTGTAAATATTTTAAATATTCTTCATTAGTAGTATTTGTTAAGAAACTAGTAATTTGGTTGGTGCCTTTTTTATATACAAAAGGTAGGTGGCTTTTTGTTTTAAGAAGGAAATGATGCATGTGAATAAAATTGGGTGTTAAAATGCTTAAATTAATCCAAAAAAAAAGAGAATGGTCCCTTCCGTCGCTGTACATTCATATGGTCTCGTCAGTTTGATTTTATTTTTCTAAAAAAGTAAAAATGGAATTTATGTTTATTTTTATAGGAGATATTGAGGAGAAGGGGGAACACTTCCACTGATTAACTGATTAGCTTGGATCATTAGACACAGGCATTATTGGATACTTAGTTTTTTAGGTTACAAAAGAGAAACAACGGGATCCTTAGTTGATATAAGTCGAAAGCACACACTTGTGTCTTTTCAGAGCGGTTATAGTCTCAACATCTTAGTTCAGGTTTCTAGGATGACGGAGGTTGCTTAGAATTTAGACATAGATAAATAATAGAACAAAGGTTTTTTTTTTAATTTATTTTGGGTCAAAAAACTCGTGAAGCATCATCGAGTCATTCACCTCCAACTCCAGGGCGAATATCAGGCGTTCAAAGATAACAAAAGGCAATCGAGGCATTTTTAGCATAAGGCTAAAATTGTTCTTGATCAACCATGGTAGACAATTCAATATCTCTCTAAGTTAGAATTCGAGATAACATAGTCATGCATAGAAAGGGAATAAAGCCTTAGGAAGACAATGACATGAACTCGTCTTATAGAACTGATGGAGAGGTTGCTAACCAGTGTCTAATCACTAATGGCAAATCATCATGACGATGAAGAGGTAAGTAACAATGGACGTGAATTTTTATCTATATGAGTTACAAGAAGCCTTTGAGGAGATCCATGAGGACACTTTAAAGCTTACTAAACTAATGTCATCTCAAAAGGAATTATTCATAGTTTAAGGCTCTTTTTGGTAAAAAATAGCGGATAGCGGATAAACTAGCAGATAGCGGATGAGCTTATAGCGGATAGCGGATAAGCTAGTGTTAGCCTGTAATTTCGACAGGCTTAATTTAAAATAGTCAACAGGGTTTGACTTATACTTTGACATAGATCAGAGGATTTCGACAAAGATCATGTTCAGGGCAGATTCGATAAGCTTCCAGAAAAACAAAAACAAGAAAGAGGAAAATGGACACTTCGACAGACAGAAGACTAAGTAGTTATGCGCTGAAAAGCTAGCAGTTGGTCGAAAAGAGGAGCAGTTACCAACATTTTTATAACTGTTTTTGAGGGCAGTTTCTGCTCCTCCCACTAAGTATAAATAGTAGTTTCTGAGAAGAAACAAAGATCACAAAAACTCATATTTTACTTCTCACGCTCTAACTTCCGCATTCAAGAGAAAAACGAGTCAGAGAAACAATGTATGAGTTTGTGCACCATTTCCTTTAACTTTAATGCAATTTTAATTTGTTTTTCTTTCGTTTTACTTGTTTTTATCGTTCAAGTTATTCTTCTCTGAAGTACTCTGATAACTTCGCGCGAAGGAATCAGTTATTTCTTTCCTCTTTTTCTAGTTAAAACGCGAGACAATTCAAGAACATCATAATAAACTATAAACTCTAAGCACAAATGGTCTTAGGATTCACTGGTTGATCTAGCAAGTTAACCAAATTGGAGACCAACGGTGTTTACCAAAATCCCAGGTAAACAGCTAGCTGATAGCGGATAAGCTAGCTGATGACAAATGAAGTGTTTGGTAAAATTAGCGGTTGAACTAGCTAATAAATGTAAAATGACATAAAAGGACATGTTTTTTTTTTGTTACAAAAGATAATAAAATAAAAAACAAACTCAACCCCTAAAAAAGGAGGTGCCAATAGCATCAGCTTGAAGAAGATGACGCATCTCAACTGGGGCGTTAGCCACAATGACAATAGGAATGTTACTCCTAGCACCAATCTTCGCAAAGAAATCTGCACAAAAATTTGCCTCATAGTAGCAATGTTGAAGTTGCACTTCCCAACTTCTCTTCATCCAAGACCTAATAAGAGCCACTTCATTACCATACCGATGGTACTTACTTTGAGCATGTAATACTAAATTGATAGTTTGCAAGGAATCTGTGTAACACTTTATCTTCTTATAGCCCAATTCCCAGCACATCTTAATACCATGAAACAAGCAGTGACGTTCAAGGACTGCATTGGAATAAAAACAATTATTTTGTTTTATAAAGGATAGAATAGGAATATTAGAAAAATAATAAGGGTAAAAGAGACTAAAAAGATGAACCGCTATAAGCTATAAGCTCAAACGCTACTTGAAGTAGCTATCCGCTACTGCTTGCCAAACACCTCTAATTTTTTTTCACCAGCTATCCGCTAGTCAAATCCGCTATAAGCTAGTGGATTTGGTTTGCCAAACAGAGCCTAAATCAGAAAACATGAATTTCTGTCGAGGAAACTGCTAACCAAGTACTAGCAACATGCCGCACCTAGAAAGCTCCCCTTGATAAATTCAATACTAAAAGCATCGATAGAATTCATTCACACAAAACTACCTTAATCACCGTTTTGGACGAGATGGTGTGAGCCACTTTCAAATTAATCAATTGCGCGTAAAGATACCCAGTTCACACAAAAAAAAGACGAGAGATACTTAACTGACAGAACCAGTTGTGATGTAATCCATTTTTCATTTCTGGGCCATGAGTCATTTTGGTCAACCAAAATAAAAGACAACACAGCTACTACTTGTTTTTCATTGCAAGTTTGGGGTGTGATCCTTCAGGCCCTAAATAGGTGTCTTTCATTATTTTCAAAAAATGTTTTTAATTCTTTGATAAGATATAATGCCTTGTGGTATGGCTCAACATTAATTACAATATCAGTCAATGGACACGGGATTAACATGCTAATCCGATACCAATTAACATCAAAACCGAAAAAATCTCAAGGGATTGAAACAAAAACCAGATAAAATGGAACACAAACTTATTCAAACTTCCAACTTCGTATGTTTTCAGTTCATGTTTACGTCCAAATTCTACATAGAACTGCCATTAGTAACTCAGCTTTGTGATCCCTTGATATCCCTTTTCTATTATTTGCATGTTAGAAATGTTTCCACGGCAAACAAATTAACTCAAATGGGTTAGCAAATTAAAAACACTATAGCCATAAGTAGCCAAGGATACCACAGCTATTTCCATAACAACGATCATATTCATAACAAAAACAAAACTGCAATAACAAGAGGGAATATTATAAATAAATTCATATACTTGAAAATGAAATTAAACAAGGTCCTAAATCAACAACAAAGTCTCGTCAAAATTACTTTAGAACGGTTACTAGGAATGCCAGTCAGCCCCAAAGATTCTACCCGTAACTCAGGACGTGACTCACTTCTTAGACTTCTTTGGCTTTGGTACTCTGCGAAAAAAATATTTAGGCAAATATGTAAGAGAGAATAAATATGTTCATGAAAAATTTCTGATACCTAGAAAAAACTGGGAATTGGGGTTCAAAAATATGTTGCCAGTTATCCAAATACAAGTAGCACTTTTTTATCAAACCAAAACGATTACAAAATTGGATAATGACAAGTAAGTTAAAGGTTAATCCACAGAAAGAACTTTGAATTGTGTAAACAAGGCGTCGCAAGTGTCACAAATTTCTAATGTTTAAGAAACACAACTGTATATATAACATGGTCAAATGGCAGTAAATACGGGACAAGAAAAAAACAAGACTCACTGGGTTGGCTGTGATGCTGCAGCAGGTGGAGGAGTAGGAGCAGCTGCTGGCTTCTCAACAGGACCCTAAACATTTTGCAAAGAAAAAAAAGTAAGATTTTCCATTACCAATTTCAGATGGAACACTCATTATGTCAAGAGGGTATAATTTCATTATTATATGAACATGTAAATAGATTCAGAAGATGTTAAGGAACTTACTTGGGCGAAACGTTCCTCTCTACGAGCAAACTTCCTTTCCCTGCTAGCCTTGTTCTTGGCACGTTTAGCCTCAAACTGATCAGACAAGGTCTTCTCTCTTGCCTTCTCAGCCTTAGACTTGTGAATGCTTTCCATAAGAACTCTCTTGTTCTTAAACACATTACCCTTGACCTTCATGTACATGTCATGGTACATGTGCTTGTCAATCTTCTTAGATTCTCGGTACTTGCGGAGCAAGCGTCTTAGCACACGCATCCTCCTCATCCAAAGGATCTTTGTTGGAAGCCTTGCCTCCCTTGTTCCCTTACGCTTACCTAGTAGTATTCAGGCAAACAAACAAAAGAAAATGTGTCACATATAAACTTCATATTTTTTCATATTTTGCAAAACAACTACATTGATGTAACCAGATAATGAGAGCAATCAGTAAAATATTGACAACATCTTGACAATTTATATTATTATTATTATCTATACTACTATTAGATACGAAATGAATCTAAGACCTAGGTTTTTTATTATCATACTATCAGCAATCAATCTAGATAAATGAAATAAATTATAAGCGAATCTAAGACCTAGGTTTTATTGTTATTATACTATTAGCTAAAGAGGATTGGAAATTTGAAACCAACACAAAGATAAACAAATCAAGAGTTAAAATTCATAAATACCATAGCCAGAGTGACGCCCTTTCCTCTTAGCTTCCTTCATTCTGCGGGCACGTGAACGAGAGTGGATCTTGGTGGGTTTTCTGATAATAAACCCATCCTTCACCAGCTTTCTAATGTTCTGGCCTGCAAATTAAAAACAAATCAGCAAAAACTTAAGCAGTTTCGAAGAACCAAAATTATACAGAAGCTCAAGCTAGGAAACACGTTTTGATCGATTTGGAAAAGCGATAAGAGTGAGCAATCATAACGAAATCAAGATATTGACTGAAAAATAACAAGCGAGAATGCTTACGAGAATTTGCCATGGAAATTTCATTTCCTTCATTTGGATCAAGCCATACTTTTCCTCTTCCGCACTTGAGCACGCTGGCGGCGAGCCGCTTCTGAAGTTTCAGAGAAACCATATTTTGCTGAGAGTGAAGCTAGGGTTTGGGAAATGTATTGTTGTGTCTATTTTATACTTGTAGCCCACAACTTGCTTTGTTTTCTTGGCCCAACAATAACTAACTTTGTTTTTCCGGCCCAAAAATAAAAAAACAACATTTGGTCAAAAAAATAGTAAAAAACTACAATTTTGCGTGGGACTCAAGTATTGGAAATTCTTTGACCAGAAAAAATGTATTGGAAATTCTATTCAAAAAAGAATATTGGAAAAAAATTCACATGCAAGATTTTTTGATATCATTAGCACAAAAATAGGATGAGTCAAATATATTGTGAGTCTCTAACAAGTTTGCGAATTTTACTTTTAGTTACTTTAAAAAATTTCACCTATTTTAGTTCCCGTAGAATCTTTTGTCAGCACATTTTGGTCTATGAGTTAAGGGCCACCATTAGTTGGTTGACTAGCAAAAATAACCTCAAAGTTGTTTTAAAAGAGCAAGTTTAGCATGACACTTCTCAATGTGGAGTCACATTTTTGGTCTATTTAGTTTAGTCACATCATTGACTACTTGATTACAATCTATTTCAAAAATTACATTTGGTAATCCCATAAAGATAATCGATTTGATTATTGTGAAATTACTTTTAAAAAGTTAGAGAAGCAAAAAAAGTTGAC
The DNA here is from genome assembly GCA_963573325.1 of Astragalus glycyphyllos. NCBI lineage: Eukaryota > Viridiplantae > Streptophyta > Magnoliopsida > Fabales > Fabaceae > Astragalus > Astragalus glycyphyllos. The sequence continues at coordinate 24,398,536 of OY754312.1, forward strand.
GGCCCAAATAATAAATTTGGTCCAAAAAAAGACCCATAACTAAATTAACCTACCCATCAAATTGGCGACCCAGCCCACGTCGCACCTTGCCAAAACCAAAGCCATAATTTTGGGCATAAATCGGCATCATAATACAAGGCCCATCCTTTTCCCACACCCCATGCTACTCATCAAACACCCCTTACCCCTGCGAAATGACCAAAAAGCCATTAATGAAACGCGCATTTTTCGACTATTCGATTATGAGGAACTGAATAAATTCGGTTGTGGACAACCGAATGGGTATTTTTTGAGACACATCCCTTTTTTCCAATTTTAGACGATTCGGGGCACCCCACCGAATAGTGTTAGAATTAGAATTAGACCCTTGTGAATGAACATGAACATCCATTTCCGTTCTTAACCTTATCAAAGCTTCCACTTCATCTCTGAATTCTCTCCCTCTTCTTCACTATTAGCAATAGCAATAGCATTTTCTTCTTGCATCTTTTCAGGTAAAAACGAAAGCATGTTTGAATCACAAACCTCAGGTAGTAACATGCCGATCCAATTCCAATCCAAAGAAAGATTGAAAGACTGAAAAAGCAAATCTAACAGTAGTAACATCTTGGAAAGAAAGAAAATTTAACGGTTTAGAAGTGGGGAGAGTGAAAAAGCAACGATTGAGAAAGAGGAGATCAAAAGAGGGAAGTGATTTGCAATGTTCAATGACTATGAGAGGCGTGAAATAATCCACGAGAAGATAGGGGGTGTTCGGTGGGGGTTCCCTGAACCCTTTAAAATTGGAAAAAAGGGGAGTGTCTCAAAAAAAAAAATACCCGTTCGGTTGTCTACAACCGAATTTTTATTCGATTCCCCGTAACCGAATCGGTGAAAACACGCACTTTACTTAAGGGTATTTTTAGAATATTTGGAGTTAAGGGGTGTGGGGTGAGTAGGGAGGGATGTGGGAAAAGCATGTGCTTAATACAAAACCCGTTTATCGGCCTTAGTGAAGACCAATCACATGTGTGGGCGATATGATCCAAGATGTATTTTAATCCTCATTAATAGAGCCAATTGGGCCACTTAAGATCTTCTCCTTCTGAAGTAAGCTTTGAGTAAAATATTCACTTCTTGATTAAAAGTCCCTTCAGCTTTCTTAGCTCTTAACTTTTGTTGTGGGTTTTTCAATCCTTCTAATTCATCCTTAAGCTTTAACTCTATTGGGCTTCCTAATTCCGATGCTTCCATTTTCACGGACATGGTATTTTGATTTTTAACTCTGTCCCTTATTTTTTTAAATTTTTTAATGTTTTCTACATTCCAAAATAAAGTTTTTGACTCCACTGCGGCCGAAAAAATTCGTATTTATTTGAAATTAAAAGTTTTATAAAAAACTTCTAATTTCGAATGAATATGGGGGTTATTTTTCTGGAAGTTTGTTATCATTCTTGTGATTGTAAATTATCATCATAAGATAATCTCTCAATCGTGATTAGAGCTATAGTATATACCGTGTCCAAGTTAGAAAAACTTGAGCGAGATGAGCCATGAACTACAGCATAAATAGTGCATATATACAAGGCGCGATTAACAAGTTCTAGCTAGTGGTCATATGTTGTGGATCCAGAAGTTATTCGGTCGAACATAACATGGACCATATGATAACACGTGTCTCGCAAGAGTAACCTTAACAGATTCTTCTTCTTGACGTGGGAAGCTAATGAAGATGCCATGCACCGAAACCAAGTCCGCTTCTGTCTCACTCTGCATCATGAGATGAGATAACATCCTTAAATTTATCATGAGACAAACAAAACACCATTCTTACTTTCAAGAAACAAAAACTGAGATGGAGGAAGAAAGGACGAATAGGCATAGAAAGAGGAAATTCATTCCATTTAGCAATTTAACTATTGGTGGTGAAGGTGGGATTACGGGACTTTTCGTGTTTGGTGGAGCTTTGGCCTTTGCAGGTTTCATGGCTGTGGCATCTTTTGCAACTAAAAGAAATAAGGCAAAGCGCATCCATCACCAGCAACCGAAACCTAAACAATTTTTATATGACGACGATAGGTGTAAGAGTAGTGAAGATAATGATGAAACCACTCAAAGTCTTAACTCTCTTCAACATTCAACAGACCAAGTTGAGGATGTCACGTGGTATAATGGCATATTGGCATATATAATAATTACACACACATCTTAGTTGATTAGTAGTAACTAATTGTGTACCCATTTATGTTTAGTTAAACTTACTTTCTTGTTCAATTTCAATCAATGTTTTTAAATTGGATCGGACATCGAATTGGTGAGACATCTAGATTATAGTTCATTCGCTTTAAATCACTCAAATCAGGATATAACTGAATAAGCGAATCGCTCAAATCAGGATATAACTGAATCATAGACAATATCGATTCGAAGCTTAACCATTTGAATCGTACGTAGACAATGTCAATTCAAAGTTTAACCATTTGAATTGTTCTATTGGTTCGGTTTTTAAAACACCGATTTCAATTATGCATACATTAACTTATGTCGGTTGTTGCAGTTGTAGGACATCCAGCCCAGATAGTTCCTCCGAGTTAGTCTCTACCCAGACCTTGATGGTAATTCACCCTTCTTTATTTAATGCAGTTGTATGAGTTCTTATATGCCCTTTGAGGTGTTACAAACAACTTGGGTGGCGAATTTGGTTCAGGAGGAGAAAACTGACAACAAGCTCAGTAACGAAGAGGAGAGCCCAACCTGCTTCAGTCATCAGGAAATTGCATTCTCCGACTATTCCAATCAAGAAAGTGCAACTTCGTCAAACGAAAACCAGGTTGCACAAGAAGAGGAAGAGAAGGATGAACCTCAAGATGGCCTAACATCCACAGAAACAGAGGATGATGATTATGATGTTGACATGAAGTCCGATGATGTTAGAGAGACCACAGAAACTGATGATGCCGACGACACCCATGATGTTAGAGAGACTGACGAAGAAGATAGCTTAAAAGCATTTGGGACCACGTCCCTGGACTGCAACGAGAAACCAATTTTGATGACAGTACCAAAAGAAGAAACTTTGAACAAAAATGCAAAATTCTCTCTGATGTCCAATGATCAACCATCAATACTGACAACATGGGTTAAGCTCATGCTGTTGTTAGCATTGCTGTCGCTCATAGCTCTGCTGACCCATGGCTTACGGGAATACCTTTATGTTCTTGATGATGGGGATTCTGTACTAGCCCCATGAACTGAATTTAAGATCAATGTTTTTGTCCAATAAAAATGGATCAATATATCTGTTCTTTTAGAATGAATTATGATGACCCCGCCTCTAATATGAATCTAAGTCAATTGTGGATCCTCTTGTATACCGAATTCTTATCAGTAATAATAGCTTAATACTACTTTATTAACAGTTTACCAAAAAAGCTAAACAACTAAAATGAAAATCAGATAGTATATCTAATCTCAGCACTACCTTTGGACTCCTAAAACAAGGTTCATATTAGGGGTTACCGCGGATCTAAGATGTTTTTGAAAGAGTTTAGAAATATACACTGCTATTATCAGCTAGGTTAAAAGAACCGGAATATGATGAGGACAAAACTTACCTCCAATTCCTTATCCCTTGTTCCCCACCACGTTTGCTCAGCTGGTGCGTTGCTTAAACTGTTTGTGGGTATTTTATAAGGGACAGGAAGAACAGTACTTGAGGAAAAAAACCTCAGTTTTATTATAATATCCTTCGAGAATCCATATTCCAATAAATCAAAGTTAATTATATGAAAGGGAAAAAAAAACTTTTTACAGGTAAAAAGTAAGAGAACTAAGAATGCTCGTCTGCTGAGCCTACCCTATTATGAATACCAGTATACCCAGCACTTTCTCACATACTTGGTAGGAATGAGAGAATTAAGCCAGTTAAGTATAAAGATCCTACCAAGATCCTTGTCTAAATGCTGCACAAGTACTTTACAGTGTACTCCTTTATCCTATAACTCTTTTCTATATACAATGCCTTCAACTTCGAGTTTCTGGCTCAATTTGATGCTGCCGGTTTATTGGGTTAGTGAGTTGGAACAAATATATCAGAAGAACTATATTAACCAAAATTTAGACATATAAATGCCTGCGCTGCTGCGGACAAAACTTAGTTCTAGATCTGGTCTGCAATCCTGAGGGGCAAACTGTAGTTGGGGCCTGGCCAAGTGCAACTTCAATCAAATCAACTAGCATTCGAGAATGCCGTGGTTTTCCATCAAGCTTGGCCAGCTGCAACCAGTGGACCACCCCAAAACGCCCAGTATATGATCTATTCTAGAGAAAGCATTCACCTGAAACAAATTATTTGTGTAAGTTGACCATGAACACATTCAACGAAATAACTACAAATTAAGTGAGGGTTAGACATGATACATTACCAAATTTTCTACATTTCCTTCTATGTGAAATAACATAACAGCCATTCCCCTTCCTCCATCAATCTCAGCCTGGTCATTTGACAAGTCAAATACTAATAAGATATGCCAAAGTAAAGAAGTGCGTGTATAATGTCAAAGGCATCTTGTTTGAGTACAGTATAATTTCTGGGACTTGGTTTAACCACTCACCACACAGGAACATATGGTTATGTCTGCAGCGGCCAATGCTGTAGTGACCTCACCCATCATGCCTGAAATGATTATTTATAATCTTAAAACCAAGAGTGAAATAAGGTTTGTTTATTGTGTTAGACTGAGATAAGTCGTCGACCAGAGCAAAATGGAACATAAATAACTGCTAAAGAAGCAATCCACAAGTATTCATTTCACCATCCTATCTTTAGTCAATAAATATTCATTTCACCATCTTATCTTTAATCAATAAATGTACATTTCAGATCCTATCTTCAAGTTACCCAATGGATTATAGTATACCCTCATGATATCACTTCAATCTTTTATGATTAGAGCGGGGGAAATGCAGTTAACGCAAAATTCAAAGGCCAAAACCCAAAAGGAGCAAAACATCCATTTTAGAGGCACAGATGATCAGGAAGCTTACCTCTTCGGTCTATGCATACTACAGATAACCATTGGATGGAATGCCCTTCTATATTGTGCCAAGAGGCAATTTTCTGGGCTTGCCAACTTTCTAAACCTGGCAGAACTTCCTTATACTTTGGAATGTTAACTTGAATCATGTGGGCGACATGGTTTCCCTGCAGCATCATCTCCCCTTTGTCCTTCAAACTTACATGATGCACATGCTTATTATGTTTTCCATTGACCTTGGGGGTCCAAACACTTCCATTCTTACCTTGGAGGACACTCTCACTTCTTTCTGTAGTTGATATTTCCACACCATTCACTAATATTTCCTCCTTCTTATGTTTCGAACCACTGGAACCATTTGACAGTTCTTCAGATTCTCTATTCCCTTCAGAATTAGTGACAAAGTCATTGACTGCTTCTGTAGTGATATCAACGGCAGAACGTGCAGCTTGCTCCCTCAGAAACTGAGCAACATATACAATGTTAAGAACTTAGATAAAGGATAACCTTTTTAGGAGTAGGCTAAACATGCTCAACATTCCTCATGTGACCTACCTTCATTATTTTGTGTCTCGCACTACGTGTTTTAGCATGTTGCAACCACTGCTTATGCCTCTGAAAAGCCGACCTGCTGGAAAGTGCCTGGTAACAAAGTTCAGCTTCAATGAGTGAAATGTGGATAAATGACTTTGACTGACCCTTTATATATATATATATATATATATATATATATATATATAAAAGTGGAAATAATTTCCCTAAATGACAGTTTTAAAAAAGGTCGAAACAATCTATCCTTGTCATGGAAGAAACATACAAATAATTAAATTACGAAAATTGTTGAAATTGTAGGGATTAGTTAGAGAAAGTAAATACTCGGTACAACAAAATTATATCAAGATGATGTGCAACTGCAATCAAATACTAACCCAACCATCTTATTCATACAAATAATTAGGTCAAATGCCAGCATAATATCTGTACAAACCTAAGCCTACTTACACAAGAATAAAGCACAATGGATATGAAACATATTCTAAGATTGATTTCTCGATGAATAATTGATTCCATGATATATTCTATAGATATTAGAAGATATTATGAATATACTAGGGGAAAGACGGGCCCTTCGGGTCCGTCTTTCATGTGTTGGTGGGTTGATGGGTGGTTATAGAAGTAATAGATAAATAATATATAAATAATAAATAATAATATAATGAAATAGTGTTAGTGGGTAGTTATAAGGGTATTTTGGTCAGAAAAATCTGACACCAAAAAAATGAATTCCCTTTATATATAGGTATAGATTATGATGGTATGCTAAGATATTCTAAAATACTCTTAAGTTACTCTAAGATATTCAAACAAACAAAATTTCAAAAAATATATAGACTTTAATACCAAAACATTTGACAGCACACGCTAAAATCATATATCTGAAACTTAATAACTGTAGGCAGTGAACCATAAAACTCAATAGTTAATAAACATTACACACCTTGCAAATTAGATTTATATTTTTATATGTTCAAAATGTGATTGATTTCAATTACATCAGATCTATCAACCCAAAAGGCAAACATATGGGGTGAGCTGAATAATACTGACATTATATGTGATTATCTCTACAACTTCTGCATTTGCAAGCACACGTGCAGGAGAAACAAGATTTCCATTGACCTGCATCACACCAAATGAGCTACTAATATTACGATATTACAAATGTTTTTACTTTATATCTGTCTTTTCCTGACCGACACTTGATTTCATTAGTTCGAAAATGAGGGTGATACCTTAGCAGCTACCATCTTGTTGCCAATTTCAGTGTGTATCATATAAGCATAGTCAATTACAGTAGCGCCCTGAGGAAGATTCTTAATCTGCATATAATATGGGGAAAAAAGAAAATATCATGAAACTGTAGACAGTATTCGTTCTGACACAAACTTCTTAATTATCTTCACTAAATTGAAGGGGGCAAAAACAGTCACAGAATACAACATAGTTCACCCCTTACCTCTCCCCTGGGTGTAAACACAAAGACACGACTGCCCAATAGATCTCTTGTAATAGTATCCACAAATTCCCTAGAACTCATGTTGCCAACAAATTCTTCTTGCCACTCTCTAATTGCATTGAGCCAGCCAATCTGTAGAAAAGGCTCATGAAATCAGCATGGAGATTATGTTTTTGGTGCAAAGCCAAGACCAACAGCTTGATGGCATTAGTTAGAGTAATAGATGTTCTAAGCTCTCTCTTTAAGAGATTATTTCAATCAAAATCTCTCAAGGACAGATGGCATACTCTGAGTGCAATGTTGGCATTGCTAAGACACACAGTCTTCCCCCTTGAGCTTTTACCACTGGGCAGCGCACTTCCAACTAAGCCAGTGACGAATTCTCTCCCACTATAATGAGCTGCGATGCCCCTCTCAGCTATCAAATCCATTTCTTCTGTTCTAATCTGCAAAAGTAAATAAATAAATTGAAAACGGATGCACTCATGAGAAAATTTTGAGATGAACTTCATATGGATCAGCTGAGGACATGCAAAAATCAAATAAAAAAGATAAAAAAAATGGACGGCTTCCAACTTCGTATAATTTCATATAATTTCTTGATGAAAATGGAACATGCAAAAATAAAATTAGAATGAACAAAAAAAAAGACTACCTGGACTTCTAGCCTAAACATACTCTCATACAAAAATGGAATCACAGTGGTCTGAAGACTCTGGTACCCATTAGGTTTAGGGGTTGCAATATAATCCTTCACCTAAAAAACAAATCAAATACTTCTCACCATCAATCAAAATTTGTTTCTCTCAAAACTAAGATTTGGTACTCTCAAATAGAATAAAAAAAATATACGTACAGATCTAGGAATAGGGGTCCAGATTCCATGGATCAGCCCCAGAACATGATAGCAAATCTGCAGAAAACATGAAAATGAGAGAAAGGCCTTTTATTTACAAAGTAAACAAATAAAAGGCGGGGCAAGTGGAGAACAATTATATGTCATCATGGATAAGTGGTTACCAGCTGTGGATTGCATAAAGGCCCAACCCCAATGCATGGCTTTGGTTTAATAATGATACGGAGCTGGTTACATCAAACAGCCTTAGTTAAAAACAACAATTATTCTAATTTTTGTAACAAGCATTTCAAGGTATAATGAGAGCAAACCTGTGCAATTTGGTTAATCTCATTGATCAAACTTTTAGATTTGAGCACAGCTTTATAGATGCTGTAAATAATGAATAGCTCTCAATGAATAACCAGAAAAGTACCTCAAATTATAAAACAGAGTATGCATTAACTATGCACAAGTACTTCAAGCGATAGAATAATATGATCGTGACACATGAATTTTACGTTATGTCAAACACATCAGCCATCATGAACAGGTTGATAAACAAAATGGTGGCATTGGCACTGAGTTTTGTGGATTAACCTGTAAGGTTCTTTACACACAGCACGGACTTCAGTTTTAACCGTCAGAAGGTCTAAGAATTGATCATCTTGGATTTTCTTTAACAATATTTTGTTTGCCTATCAAGAAAGGGGTAAAATAAGTTTAATCACTGGACTGCAGTGATACACAACCACTCAGAAAAAGGTTTAATAAATGAACATAGAATGAGGTGGCATTGCAGTAGTAGTCTATCTACATGTCTATTTGAGCAAAAATTTAAGATAGGCTGGCCGGTATTACCTCTAACAGTTCTTTCTCATGTTCTTTAGACAGGTCTGCAACTCTTCTCTTCACTTTAGCATAATCTTCAGCATTTGTGTACATAAATGATAGATTTTCTAGTTCTGACTGCATCATAAAAATTATAATTATTAATCATGATATAAGAGAATTTCCTTATGTGATGAAATGCAGCAATTTTACAATAATGTTGAAAATAATAAGTATTTATATCATGGGTTCTATTCTAAATAGACCAACTTGTGGCATTGCAGAAACCAAACATGCATGCAGGTCCTTTTTTTTTGACAAAATGCATGCAAGTCCTTAGCAAATGTGAATTTATACTATACCTTAATTTGATACATCCCAAGCAACTTTGCCAAAGGAGCAAATACTTGTAATGTCTCCATTGCAATGCTAGTCTGCACACAGTATACTAATGTTAAAAACAATTTAGGAGTAAGACTTATCACACACCAAACCCATTTGATATACATATAACAGGATAAAATGACACTACTGCTATAATGTCGATGGCATAAATACCTAAGGCTTATTCATTCCTATTATCAACATTATGTTACTTTACTACAAATGATAATAAAAGAATGCAATAAAGGCCACTCAAATAAAAAAGACAGTTCTTCATAACAAAAGTATTCAAACCAACGGAAATAACCTGTTTGTGGGGAGGCATATGTGATAGAGTGCGCATGTTATGTAACCTATCTGCCAATTTAACAATAATAACACGAACCTGCAATGATCATATTACATTCAATACATTGGGAAGAGAGTCAAGAGACAAACAACTTTTATTTTATGTAAAAGAGGTCACCTCCTCTGTCATAGCCAGAAACATTTGCCGAAGGTCTTCTGCTTTCACGTCTTGAACAGAATCATTTTCATTCTTGTACTTCAACTTTCCCAGCTTAGACACCTAGTTGGAATTGAGAACTTAATTGTGAATCCAATTTATGTGTCAAATATATGAATATCGCACCAATGCTCTTGACAATAACTATAATTTCATAAATACAATCAAGATTAACAACTACCTTAGTTTCTCCTTCCACAATGTGGCGTACAACAGCACCAAACTCCTCCTCTATCCTCTCAAAAGTCACAACATTGGTATCCTCAACTGTGTCATGGAGTAATCCAGCAGCAATTGACTCCCAGTCAAGTTCCTAGACAAATGGTTGCATTTGTTATAAATAGACTTGTTTATATGCATAAATATGTACAATTTTCCAAAAGAGGAGGCATTTCTTAAGAAACTCACAAGTTCTCCAAGAATTCTTGCAACCTCAACCGGGTGAATGATGAAGGGTTCACCACTGCGTCTTTTCTGACCATCATGAGCTTCAAATGCCAACTGCAACAACCAGGAATGAAACATAAACAAAACAACAAGACAGCGCCTACTATGTTGAAGAGATGATTTTGCTGGAACGAGCATGTTAAGGTTGCTTCTTGAGCTAGTCAGCTTACCCTAAAAGCACTATGGACTAACTCCAGTTCTTTAGAGGGCAGGTACGAGATCACAGGTAAGAGATCCTGAGGCAATCAAATGATAATAGTATAACTCAGAGACTGACAAAAAGGATGTCCCCATTTTGAAAACTATAATCAACAATAGACATGCCAGGCTCAGTAAATTCAGGATTGTACCTCCCACAAACTTTCAGGGGAAAACTCGCTGGCAGTTTCCAAGGAGAAAGCCGAAGAACAAGACAATTTCCATCTCCCAGCAGCAATTCTAGACAAGATAGATCTAGAGGATCCTTCAGGAAATATGATATCGAGCCCTTCATTGGGATAAGAATCTACTGTATTAAAGGCTTCGCATACCTGCCAATTTGAAAGATTGTCGGGTAACCTAATTACTGACAATTATTATAAGATCTAAATAACAAAACTTGAGAACATTAGAACATCAGATTTGACTGAATACATGAACATAAAGCAATAAGGGTCATCTGATCTCCACACACCGAAAATCTCCTATCAGCGTTTTAAAAACGGCTTGCGACCACGATTATGGGCGTGACATCATGTTTTATGATGTCTTTGCGACTGCAATTGAGGCCATGTCAGCCCGCATATGACCGCGATTCTCTACAGTATCAAGTATCGCAATGCAGGGCCACAATTTTAAAACATTTCCTTCTACATCAATTAATTACTCACACGGTCCCACCTCAAGTTTCCGCATCTTTGATAGTATTATAAAGTAAAAACCGGTAGCTCGGACATCATACAAATGGAAATACCATAAACGACAAGGGGAACAGCAAAAACTTACAAAATTATACCGGTCCCTTCGTCCATTTCGCCCATTGGCCAAGGAAAAGCAGTAATGAGGATGAGCGGTGCTCGCAAGAAACCCAGTAAGGATCCTAGGAGCTTTCCACGCGCACGATAGAAGACTACAATCATATCTTCCACTTCCATCCCCTCTCCATAGCTTGCATACATTCACACACTCCAAAGAAACTGCAAAACACTTACACTCAGAAACCATACACTTCCAACATTTCCATTTAACAAAAAGAACTATTCAGAACCACAATAATTAATGAACCAAATAAAAAAATTTAAAACAAAAGAGAGACATTCGAGTAAGATACTAGGAAAAAAAATTAAAATTCACGATGACCTGATTGGTGACGTATCAATTTGTGCAGTGAAAAAGAATCTTGCGATCAAACTGAATAAAGTTGAACCTAGGCATTAAGCAAACTACATAATTGAGTTGAGGCAACAAAGTTCAGAATTTGTTTTTAACATTTCATATGCAATCCCGATTATCACACACACATACATACACGCAGATGATGAGTATCAAAACTCAAAATTCAATAGAAGGGTTTTAGTGAGAGGCAAAAGAATACGTACCTGACATGGAAGGTGCAGATGCCATTTTACAAATGAAGAGAGGAATCTCATTGAATATTGAATTCCATGAGCATGTGTAGTGATGATAGGTTTTAGTTTTAGAAGAGAAGTGAATCGAAATTGAATAGATGGATACGTTGCGGTTATGTTGTTGTGAGAGTGTGGGAGTGAGTTGTTGTGTGTTTGATGAAAGAGGAGAGCGAAGGAGGAGGAGGAGCGAGAGAGAGCGAGGTGTTTGAGGTCTAAACAGATAAACAAACACAATATATGAGATATCCTATTTAGCCCGGGCCACACAAATGCCGTTTCATTAAGATATTTTTATCTTTATTTTTAGACTTATATTATAGGGTTAAATATATTTTTAGTCCCTACAAAATTTTGCTATTTTATTTTTAGTCCCTATAAAAAATTTCGTCAACTTTTAGTCCCTATAAAATTTCACAATTTTGTTTTAAGTCTCTATAAAATGTAAACCCGTGTATACCTTTAGAATTTTTGAATGATATTTTACATACACGTTAAATATATTAAAAATATCTCCCTCAAAAAATAAACTCAAAATTTGATTTCTAGGTTAGTATTTCCTTTAATTTGTTTATCGAATCTTTTGCACTTAAAAAATTTAGATTTAATTTATGCGTTGTTAAAAAATTCAAAGTTTTTCTAGAAGAGATGTTTATAATATCCTCAACATGTATGCAAAACATCACTCAAAAATTCAATGGATATACACTAGTTGGCATTTATAGAGACTAAAAATGAAATTTTGAAATTTTATAGGGACTAAAAGTCGATGAAAAATTTTATAGGGACTAAAAACATATTTAACCCTATATTATATTAAGATTAAGATAATAGGGTAGTTCTAGGGTGAAAGAGCAAACCAAATGTTTCACCGGTGAATCATCAATATGACTTATTATTGTAGGTAAACATGGGGGTACATTGTGTAATTTTAAAATCTGATAGTTACAAATTAAAAATGTTAAAAATTACTTTTAGGTCCCGATCTATCCTAACTTGCATTCATCTACCCTTCATTCTTCACTCAGTAACTGTAACACGTGAAAAGAAACGCAAAAACAAAACACGACAGTGCCAACGCCAGTCAATCACCACCACCACCCTCTGTCGTACTCCGCCGTCGTCTCCACTTGTTCCGTCGTCGTCCTCTGCTTCGTCTCAGTCAGTCATTCGCTGCTTTCAAGGTTAGATTTCCACATTTCGTTCTTCTTCTTCTTCTTCTTCAATCAGTTTTAGGAATTAGGAATTGGAACATGTGAGGGCTGAGGAAGTTCAACCAATTTTTAGTTTTTACTTGTATTCATTATATATTGTCGTTCCAGCTTGTCTTGTGCCCAAATTCTGTGTTTTGTCTATGATTCTGTGAGCAAGTCCTCCCCAAAAAAACTAGTGATTGCTTTGTTTGGTATTTGGGAGCAGGATTTTGTTATAAGTAGCACTAATGTCTAATGGTGTATGTCAATATGTCCATGTGGATGCACAACTTACCTTTCAACATAGATTTAAGCTATATATGAATTGGAGTAAAACTAAATTGGTTTTTGTCTGTCTTAAATTGCACTTAGCTTGATTCAATTAGATGCCTTACTTTTGCTATTTAAACGTCAATAGCCAGCTGAAAGGATTCAATAATATTATTGTTTGCTTCCCATGATAAAACTGTGTTTTCTATGTGCTGTCAAAACTGTTGTTATGGTTCTATTATTGGATGTGGTTTTGGGACCATGTAATATTTATATTTTGATCAACTAGAAACAAAGCAAACTGTGAAATGATTTGGAAAATTGTGTAAAATACTATGAAGGATATGATTAAACAAACTGATTTGGAAATTATGTGAAAAATTTTGCTCGTTTATGCATGCCACTTAAACCACACTGGAAAACTTTTAATATAAAAAAGCCACTTTGGCATGCCAGTGTGGCTGCCACGTAGTTTAAGTGGTGGACATGTCAACATCAATTTTGACCAGATTAGTGGGGGACCCTGATTTTACAAATTGGGAAACTTGGGGGATCAAATTCGTGAAATTAAAACTTGGGGATCAAAATCGTGAGTTGGTGAAGCTTGGGGGACCAAAACTGTATTTAAGCCTAATATATATTTCCACTAAAATGAAATCAAAAGTATTTTTACATTTTTGGTCAAAAAAAGTAAAAAGTAAATACTTTTTGATATGAATGAAATTTTTTTGGTTAGAAAATTACGTAAATGTAATCAACTAAACATTGATAATTCTTGAGAGTGCAGCAACGTTAAAACTCTTTAAAGAGGGTTTTGTCGTCCTTCACAGTGCTACCAACTCGAGAGATTAATCTCCATCATTGCGCGCAGAGGATATCTAGTTTACATAAAAAAACTAAACAAAGATAAGTAAATTCAAGGACGACTAAGGTGATAGTATGGGAAATTAAAACATCTAATTGTTGAATTAAAATTATAGTCTCAGATTCTGTCATTAATTAGAAGATCTTGTCCGATTTTTTTTCTTTTAAATTAAAATATCACGGAATATCTTGTAATCAATGACAAAATTTGAGTCGTTAATTTTAATTCAAGTTATTCTCATTTCTCATAATAACTAATTATTCTTATATGAGTTACCCTCTAGTAGAAACATACTACTTTTAAAATAAATTTTATTTGGACATCTATATATTATTTTGTATTTGTATTTCTTGATTTTTCATCTAAGTATGCATATTTTTTTATGAAAAACATATGCTCCCATATAAGGTTAAAGAAATTGTTTGAACACGTATGAAGGAACTTATATTTAGACCGTCACAAAGGAATTAGAGATTACTTGAAATATAAGTTTTGTCACAATCCATTAGATCAACTCCTTGATAGAACCACATATAACGAATGCTGCTACACAGACATAATCACTCCTAAATGATGAGAATGTAAATATAAATCGGTACTCGAATGCATTTTCTCTTTTTATATTTTATTTAGTAATAAATTTGTATATCAAAAAAATTACTCAACATATGTTATTAATTAGGTTTAACAAAGTTTATTAATTAATCTGACGTAAAATTATTGCCATTTCTAAGTTTAGTTTAACATAAGTTATTATTAGTATTAATATTTTAGTCGAGAGGCTCTAAGGTTATCAGGCTAAAAGCAACGAGCGAAAAGACCCTGTGAATAACGTGAGTGGGGGTATTGGGACACATGAAAACCATAACTCAACGAAGACTCCACGACCAATTTTCCACGTGATTACTTTCTCAAAATGCATGAGGACTTTTCAACTCTGACCCTTGATGTGAGCAATGTCAAACAAAATCGCCCCATATAAATGCGCAAGAGGATATTTGGAAAGAATTGGAGAAACTATCATAAATGAATCATTCTTTTCTTAGAAAAGGCAAAAACCCTACCTCAAGCTACATATAGAGTCATGAGATACGCCATTTAGACAAGAGAAAAACCCTATATTTTGCGTAAACCCACAAAGGTTATTAGTACAACATAAAATTATTGTCATTTTTAATTTTAGTTTAACAATTGTAATTATTATTATTATTATTTTAGTCGAGAGGCCCTAAGATTGTCAGGTTAAAAGCGTCAAGCGAAAAGACCCCACTAAAAATAATGTGAGTGAGGATATTGGAACGCATGAAAACCATGACTCAACAAATAAACACCCCGACCAATTTGCCACTAATTACTTTCTTATGATGCACGAGGACTTTCCAAGTCCTGCCCAGCTGTGAGCAATGTCAAACAAAATCGCCCCATATAAATGCGCAAGAGGGCATTTGGAAGAATTGGAGAAACTATCAGTTATGAATCATTCTTTGCTCAAAAAATGGCAAAAACCCTACCCTACCTCAAGCTACATATAAAGTCACGAGATAAGCCATAGTTTAGACACGAGAAAACACCCCTATATTTTGCGTAAAACCACAAAATCAGTAATCCCGAGAACTTTTGAAGACTCCTCCTATGTATGTTTTTTTACACAAAGAAACTCATATGATGTCACTAGTCATTGCTTCCAAGCCTTAAGTCCTTCAACCACTTCAATGATTGTCATAGTCTCATTGCTTCAACTTCTTGAGGTCAAACCCTCCATGCCCTAAAAGAGGCCACCTACGTTAAATTTAATCTCCATGGGAGGAACTCCAGCCAACAAACTACTGAGAAAACAAATGTGATAAATGAGGCAACATAACACGGGTTTCACAAACCTTAACTAATGTTCACTATGCATGTTGCACAAATAAACCCACATGGAAGTTGTTTTTAAAATATGTCACTTGGGTGCCACATCACCCTACCCATTCATCCCAAGGTTGTTGTTAGAAGCGTATCATGGAGTATTTACTTTTTACTATAAATTATCTTACTTTAATTAACACAAAATATTTTCTTATTTACAATTTCTAAGGTGAATTGTAATTTACTAGTAGTAAAGAAGGTGAATTATTACAAATTATGTAACTAAGACATTGTATTTCATTGTAAATATATAAAAATATTAGTTTTATACCTTAAACTTGTACTTCATTGTACAAAAAATATAACAAAAGTTGTTTTAAAAGATTATTTTATCAAACATAATTTTTTACAATAAAAAAATAATAAAAAACAATAAATATGATATATATATATATGTATAAACATTTTAACATTATTGATTTTTTTGTCTCTAACTAGCAAAAAATGAGAATATTATATTAGATTTGTAGTTTAATATTGGTTTTGAAGAATATAATATTGCTTATTGTTATGCATTTTGTAGCTTTCTCCAAAATCACAGATTGAACTTGAAATTGAGCCCTGCTTAAGATGGATCTGAACGACGTGGAGGTCCCTGTGAAGATGAAATCGTTCCTTGCTTGTCAGATGTTGTCCAGAATAAACGCAAAGGTCAGGTACCACTTTGTCTGTTGATTCCTCTGTTTCCTGTCCAAATTCGCTTCTAACCACCTGCTCCAATTATCATTGGCAAACAAAGATAAATTGTTAGGGTCAGTAACACAATTCCATAATAATTTGATGCAATTGCAGTCCCTGAAAGCATGGAACAGTGTCTCGTCACTTCCACCACAGATTGGGCAAAGGCTGGAATTTGTGAGGTGTCTTCTAGCTCTCTCCGAATTTGTCAACAAGATGTTGTGCAGGGCCTTCCAAAGGAAGAGTCTCACTCTCTTAGGGCCTGGCCACTTCCAGATCAGCTCAAAATTACCCGTGGGAGGAACAAGATTCTGCTTCTTGACCACTAAGTAAGCAGATTTGGTACTGAAGCTGCCATCTGCATTGTGTCTCCAGCAAAAAGAATCATCAGGGTTCATGACATTTGGCGTAGGAGAATCCAGGATTCTGAATAATGCTCTCAGGTAAAAACTCAGCCACTTATCCCTATTACTGTTGCCATTGACAAAATCACAGACTCTTCTATTCCTAAGATTTCCATTCAGAGGCTGTATGACATTATTGATTAAAGGAACTTCATTAAAGTTCCAGTAATCCTCTCAAAACAATGTAGATTCACCATTGCCAATGGTCCACATTAGGTTACTCCTGAAAGTCTCCCAATTGTTATATATACCTCTCAAAAAATTAGAGCCAGGTTTGGAAGTATTGATTTTAGGAAAGTCAAGAATACTCGTGTCATATTTAGATCTGATGACACTCTTCCAAAGTTATTGAGGGGCAGTGCAAAGATTCCAAGTTGCTTTCATCATACAAGCATTGTTGATATCCCTCATAGCCCGTATTCCCAAGCCACCCTCTAGCTTTCCACGAGCTTAGTCTCTGGGTAACCTTGTCAATCACAAATTGAAAGGAATCCTTAGTAACCCTTTTGTGAAATATAGGAATTCTTAAGTACTTGCCAAGATCACTAGTGCTTTGGAAGGCCAAAGTATCTCTAATATATTTTTTCTAGTCGAAACCAGTGTATCTAGCGCCGAATGCAGTGACTAATCCCCTCACTAGATTGGAGGCACCTCGAAGGGTGAGACAACTGACTCAGGGATTTAAAGCTGCTCTGTACCCAAGGCGATGATCGAACTCTCGACACTTGATTAAGGGAGGATGAACCCCGATCACTCTACCACACCCCTGTGTTAAATTAAATTATCTCTAATATCTAATATTTAACATTACGAGGATGAGAGACATTTTCAGAGACAGAAATTCTAGTCTTGTCTAAATTTTATATATTTACATTAAACCAATAGCAAAAACGACAATATTATTATGGAACAAAGTAATGAAGGATCGCCACGTACAACATCATGTCGACACAGAACGACAATATTTGCTGTGACTACAAAACTCTGCTCCTGTGCTCTGCTCAACTCGACACGTTTGCAATTACCACTCTCTCTAAGTCTCTAACTCTTTGGCTTTATCCAAATTCAACATTCCATTTTTCGGTCAAACTTCCCAGTCAGTTCTGTATCCAACAAGAGCAAAGAAGAACACACACACACACACACACAGCGACACAGAGATCGTTCATCATGTCTAAGTTTGGTCGAAGTCCTAGTATCAGAGACCGAGTCCAAGATACTCTCTCTGCTCACCGTAACGAGCTTATTTCTCTTCTCTCCAGGTTCTTCATCAACCCCAGTTTTTAGTTACTAATATTGCTTTTTATATTTCATGTTCTATACATGTCTCTGTTTTAGTATTATGTTTCATCGACTCTGTTTTTTCTTTTTCCGAAGGTATGTAGCTCAGGGGAAAGGTATTTTGCAACCCCATAGTTTGATTGATGAGCTTGAAAATATCTCTAGTGAGGATCATGTAGCACAGGATCTTAAAAATGGCCCCTTTGGTGAAATCATCAAGTCTGCACAGGTCAGTTCAGTTGCCTTCTCATCAATTATATCAAATAATCATCGAAACAAAATAGGTTATTTATGACATTTATTATTATTTTTTTGATAAAAATTATTTATGACTTTTATAAGCTATGAAGCATAACCAACAAGGGCCAGTCTGAGCGTGAGACTCGGATCTTATCAAGATCTCGAGTTTGAATATTGGGTGTGAAAAAACTAATTTGAGAGGGGAGAATCACACGATCCTGCAAAATTGGCAAAATTGGGTATACACGTACCAGGTTTTCTGACATAGGTTACTCACTGTTAAAGCCGGGGAAAACTGTCCACAAGTAAAAAAAACTTTGAAGCATAGACTCTTAGACACATCTAATGTCTAAAATACGGGACACTTACTAGACACCACATATATACACCACATATATAAATATTTATAGAGATAACTATAAATTAATAAACACAAAACACATATATGATATGACAAAAATCAAAATTGAGAATTAAAATTTATCTATTCACCTTTTAAAAAAAAAGTTGATAAGCTTTACAAGGTTTTTTTTTTGAAGATAAAAGATTTTATATCATAACAATATAAGCATAGTAATTTTCAAATTTTAGAAAATTGATTTTTTTTGTCTAAAAAAATTATGATTTCATAAAAGTGTATGAGAGGTGTCCAAATGGTATCTAGTAAGTGTCCTAATCAATTTTTTTTAGTGCGACACCATAGAGAGGTGTTGACATGTGTTGTGTCGGTGTCCAACAAGTATTGGTGTCCGACTCCGACATTGACTCAGGACACAACTTTCAGAAGAAGAGTCCATGCTTCAAAGTTTGAGTCTTACCTTCTTGAAATATTTTAGGACCTTTGATTTGGAGTTATCATATGAAAATGTGAGGCATTATTTTTGTGACAGGAAGCTATAGTTTTGCCTCCTTTTGTGGCCATAGCAGTTCGTCCAAGACCTGGCGTTTGGGAATATGTACGTGTTAACGTCTTTGAACTCAGCGTGGAGCAATTGAGCGTTGCTGAATATCTCAGCTTCAAAGAAGAACTTGTAGATGGAAAGTAAGAAATTTAACTCTGAATTGATAAGGTGTACTTTAACCCAGTTGCTATTGGAAATTGTAATGACTGTTTTATATTGTGCTGTAGGACTAATGATAATTTTGTATTGGAGCTTGATCTTGAGCCATTTAATGCATCATTTCCTCGTCCAAACCGCTCATCATCCATTGGCAATGGTGTCCAATTTCTCAATCGCCACCTTTCGTCAATTATGTTTCGTAACAAAGATTCTTTGGAACCCTTGGTTGATTTCCTCCGT
Organism: Astragalus glycyphyllos; assembly: GCA_963573325.1. NCBI lineage: Eukaryota > Viridiplantae > Streptophyta > Magnoliopsida > Fabales > Fabaceae > Astragalus > Astragalus glycyphyllos. Next base: position 24,418,314 of record OY754312.1, read on the forward strand.
GTTCACAAATATAAAGGCCATGTAAGTTTACTGTGTAATGCATTTTTCACTTTTAATAAAGTGATTATAGTTTCATAAACGTAACTTCACTCCGAATCTCCCGCCCCATTATAATGTTACAGGCACTGATGTTAAATGATAGAATAGAAAGCCTTTCCAAACTTCAGTCTGCATTGGTCAAGGCTGAGGATCGTCTTTCTAAGCTTGCGCCTGATACACCCTATTCCGAGTTCGAATATGTGTAAGCTTATGTTTTATGAAGAGTTTACGTATCTTTATGTGCAGTAAGATAATTGATCTAAATTGTTTCCTTTGACTCTTTTCTTAATTTAGATTACAAGGAATGGGATTTGAGAGAGGCTGGGGTGATACTTCTGCACGGGTATTAGAGATGATGCATCTGCTATTGGATATTCTTCAGGCTCCTGATCCTTCTACATTAGAGACTTTTCTTGGGAGAGTGCCTATGGTGTTCAATGTTGTTGTATTATCTCCTCATGGCTACTTTGGGCAAGCCAATGTCCTTGGTTTGCCTGACACTGGTGGTCAGGTATTCGGATTTATCATGTGTGATAAGAACAATTGAGCTGGAAGTGTTTGCATTGTTCAGTTCCACATTTGTGTTGCAACTTGCGATTTTATCTGCAGGTTGTTTATATACTTGATCAAGTGCGTGCCCTTGAGAACGAGATGCTCCTTCGTATCCAGAAACAAGGACTTGATTTCAAACCTAGAATTCTGATTGTAAGTGTAACTTCTTGAGTCAGGTTCTTCATATTTTACAAGGTTGTATTGTTGCTGTTGTTTTTTTGTTTCAGTTCAAATTAAATTAAAACTTCTCTATTGGCTTGAAGGTTACTAGGTTAATACCTGATGCAAAGGGGACAACATGCAACCAGAGACTAGAGAGGGTCAGTGGTACTGATTACACACATATTTTGCGTGTTCCTTTCAGATCAGAGAAGGGAATTCTCCGTAAATGGATCTCAAGGTTTGATGTATGGCCTTATCTGGAAACTTTTGCAGAGGTAAACTCTATCAACATGTATAGCTTGAAGTACTAACCCGAGCACAAACCGTTATTGGGAAATAAATGATTTAGGCGTATTAAGAAGTTCTAATAATGCATAATTTATATTGCACGTGCTAACCTTTTCAACTAACATCCATGGTTACGTACCTTAACAGGATGTTGCTAGTGAAATTGCTGCTGAGTTACAAGGTTATCCTGATTTCATCATCGGAAACTACAGTGATGGGAATCTTGTTGCATCTTTATTGGCTTATAAAATGGGAGTTACACAGGTGCCATCTTATATTGCCATGTAAAATTTGATAGCTTGTGTTGTCGTTTGCTGAGACTGCAACTTAATAGAGTTGAATGTTCACACGTGTAGTGCACAATTGCGCATGCACTGGAGAAGACAAAATATCCAGATTCAGATATATATTGGAAAAAATTTGAGGATAAATACCACTTTTCATGTCAGTTCACTGCTGACCTAATAGCCATGAATAATGCTGATTTTATCATCACCAGTACATACCAAGAGATTGCAGGATCGTAAGTAATTTTCTCATGATAAATATATGCAACTTTCTTTTATAATAATGTTACTCATTTCATTTTCTTGACTTATGTTGTCTTACAGGAAGAATACTATTGGGCAGTATGAGAGCCACACTGCTTTTACTCTTCCTGGACTCTATAGGGTTGTCCATGGCATTGATGTTTTTGATCCCAAGTTCAATATTGTCTCTCCTGGAGCAGATATGTCAATATATTTTCCCTACTCTGAAAAGCAAAAAAGGCTCACAGCTCTGCATGGTTCACTTGAAAAGCTTCTATATGATACCGAGCAGACCGATGAGTACATGTAAGTCTATTGCTTTGTAGCACTGACACTTCCAGTTGAAGACGTGTCAGGTGTCCGACACGTATCGTGTCACACTAACATTTCAATTACTTGTATTTTTCAATCAAAAATGGTGTCTGCGTGTTTGTGTCCGTGTCTGTGCCGGTGCTTCATAGGTCTATTGCAGTTGCATAACTTTTTAAACTGGGTTTGTTTACTCCAATAACCATTCTTACCTTCATAAGTAGTTGATCTTTGCCTCTATGTGGCAGTGGTTCACTGGCAGACCGGTCAAAGCCCATAATTTTCTCGATGGCAAGACTAGACAGAGTTAAAAACATAACTGGTTTGGTCGAAAGCTATGCCAAAAACAGCAAATTGAGGGAACTGGTCAACCTTGTTGTAGTAGCTGGTTATATTGATGTAAAGAAGTCAAGCGACAGAGAAGAAATTGCTGAAATTGAGAAGATGCATGATCTCATGAAAACGTATAATTTGAATGGTGAGTTTCGGTGGCTTACTGCCCAAACAAATAGAGCACGTAATGGAGAGTTGTATCGCTACATAGCCGATACAAAAGGTGCTTTCGTTCAGGTATTATACTAATCTCTCTTTACCTTCCAATTGAACGCTTATGCATCATTTGTAATTGTAACTCTTTGTTTTTTGCTGCAGCCGGCTTTCTATGAAGCTTTTGGACTTACAGTTGTGGAGGCCATGACTTGTGGGCTTCCTACATTTGCTACTTGTCATGGTGGTCCTGCTGAGATCATTGAGCATGGTGTTTCAGGATTCCATATTGATCCTTATCATCCTGACCAAGCTTCCGAGCTATTAGTTGAATTTTTTCAACAATGCAAGGAAGATCCAGATCATTGGAATAAAATATCTGATGGTGGTCTTCAAAGAATTTATGAAAGGTAAGTGCTTCATGGTAACAGTTGGTTGCTTTTTTAATTATGTGACACAAAAGATAAGTAAACAATAAACAGGTATACTTGGAAGATCTATTCTGAAAGGCTGATGACCTTGGCGGGAGTTTATAGTTTCTGGAAATATGTTTCCAAGCTAGAGAGGCGTGAAACTCGTCGATATCTTGAGATGTTCTACATTCTTAAGTTTCGCGATTTGGTAAGTTATATTACATTTGTTCCCTTGTTGGGATGTATCATAGAGGAATTATAAACTTTACCATCTCTATCCACTTTGCCTATTAAATTTATAGCATCAAGTGTAATAGAAACAAATGAGAGTTATTACTCGCATTGATCTGAATTCTATGCTTTACAATTTGTTTATAGGCAAATGATGTTCCACTAGCAAAGGATGATGCAAATTAACAAGCTGGTGTCTCGGCAGCTATAAGGATTGAGTGAAAGCAGACAATAAGAGTCTTATGTATATAAAAGTCTGCTTGTGTTGTAACATGTTCTGTCGATCCAGAGGATTTTCATGAAAGCTTGTCTATGTTAACTTTGATTATCAGAAATGCTTATTACTGGTTGTTGATGTAAAAAATGTTAGTTAAACTTGTTAATATGTTTGACTAGTACTAGTTATCTATCATCTGAACCTGGACCTGGAAGGCATTTTGATACAGTATTATATTTATTCTATCAGTTGTTTGATGTTTCTTATCCTTAAGATAAAATTATAATGAGAATAAAATGGGCAAGATAACTAGATAAGGGTCTAGTTGATAAAATATAACCTTAAATTATCAAAACTGTATAAATGAGAAAACATATTTATCTTAAAAATCGACAATTAAAAGGAATGGAGAGAATAATATTAGGAATAAAATACAACTTTGTTTATGGAGATGCAAAAAACTTATTTTCATTACTTATTGCTTTATGACACAATTTCTCGTCCATTTCAACAATGCACAAGCATTTTATGATTTTAATACATAATAATACAGACACCAAAAGTGGTTGGGCTAATAAGAGATTCTTCAACTCAAATCATTGAAGAATGGAATACCAGAGGAGCTCAACCATTCATTACCTTGAATGAAATTTCTAACAGTGAACTTACTTGCCTCAGTAGCACTAGTAATAACCCTATAACCTTTCCACTTAACTCTGCCACTTGTACTAGAACCAGGACCTCTATTATTGTACTCACCATAATACAATGTATCCAATGCAAATGTGCCATCCCATTCTAACCATCCAGCAGGGTCAACTAAATCATCTATGAAAGAATTAATATAAACTGTTCTTGAATATTGTTTCCAAGGACGACCCAAGTAAGTCTTGAATGTTGATTTGACTGGTATTAAATCTGAAGCAGCTGTAACTTTGCTGTTTATAATTGAAATGCCAGTGTTTTGATTAGGATCTACTCTCCCTTGTGCAGTGAATAAGTTCTTTTGGTTCGGATCGGGTTTACGTGCATATAAGTTGCAGTTTTGGAAAACGACTGCTGCGTTGCCAAATATGAAATCTACTGTACCATAAACGTCGCATTCACGATAGAATTGACGGAGGGAGTGGACATAAAGAGTGTCTTGGTAGGCAACAAAGCTACATTGGTAGAAGGCTGAGAAGTCGGCACCACTTCTTAGTGCTACAGCTTGATGTTTGCTTGCTCCAGCTGAGTTCTCAAATGTTATACCCTTTGCTATGAAATTGTCTCCTACCGTTGCTGAAATTCACAATATCATAACATGTAAATATTTGTAGGACTGTTGAACCAAGAGATAAAATTAATTAACTTTAATTCATAGTTTAAAATATAAATAAAAAAAGTTAAGAAAACAAAAGCTTAAAAGAAGTAATTATCAAAGTAATGTCGGAAGAGTAGGGCAGATCTAAAGCAGAATTCCCTTTCAGATGGGTTGGAGGCATATATATATATATATATATATATATATATATATATATATATATATATATATATCTGTGGACCCTTTCTGTTACCCAAGTCAAGAGGTAAAGCCTCTTCTTTTGAAAAAGAAAAAATAGAATAAGTTCAAATCTTATCTTTTCTTTTATGTTTATGATAAATAAATAAATAAACTAGAGGAGGTGTCGGCAACTACAAAATGTACTATGTAGAATTACTATCAAATTACTCATATGTGTTTGTTTCCATGGCTATCCTCTAAACTGAATGTGTGAGACCCCAAAATGAATTAAGTTTTATGTAATTATGATCATGTTCTTGCAGGCTAGGAACAACTCTGTTGCATGCATGTTCATTTTTAATTAACTACGTTATCATGTTTGGATTGTGATTCGTGTTTCTGAAGCAGTACTGTTAGTTAAAATGGAGAAAATACTCGTTGTTCAGATTTATTGTTGGCTTTTACCAATGATTAAATCATGTCATATTTGCTCCATTTTTCTATTGTTTTGTGGGCTGGATGTTGATTTCTTGCTTGCACTGTTTCTGCTCTTGTTTCTGCATTTTTTTAATTGTTCTGTGGGCCGTTTTCTGTATAATGCTAGTTTGCAGTGTCTGTATGTCGGGGGTATTTCTGCAAAGTTGGACAATTGTACAAGTATATATGAAAATTTAAAATGTCTTTACTATTCATAAATGGGAGGGCATCCTCTGTTTTTTTACACTCCTTCAGCATCCTTTAGCTCGCCAACTGAGCTATCTTCCGGTGAGTTTTAATAGTAGCCCAAGTTTTAGTTGTAACTTCGATAAATCATAAGTATAATTTTATTTTCCTCAATCACATATCAAATTTTATAAATAATTATTTTATTTTCTTTTAGTACGTATGTTGTCGATATAATTTTATTATTTTTTAACACATAAAATTTGACGTGCTTGTTATTTTGGTTAAACATCCCTACTTCAGTATACCAAAAAAAAACCCATATTATTTTTTAATTTAACTTTTGTAAAAATTAACTCGCTAACTAAAAGCTATTTACCAATGCTCGATATTTGGTGTCTTTTCTACACTATCACTTTCTTCGGTGAGGAGTAGCTAGGGATGATAATGGGCAGTGGCGTATCTAGGACCCTGGGTAAGGGTGTGCAAATTTTTTTAAACACACATTGCTATAAATATAATAAAAGAGGAAGAGAAGAAAGAAGAACTTACTCGAGAAGGAGGAAGCGCGCGGAGAGAGAAAATTAAAAATGTATAAGAGTGTACGTAATTGTGTGAATATGGCATACTAGATAGGTGCAAAACTAGGAATTGTGATGCAAACAAATATTTTCTGGGTGTGCAAAATATTTTTTAATAGGATATTAGTGCTATTATTATTTTTTAATAGGAGTATTAGTACTAATACTATTTTTTCAGGGTTGTCGGTTGACCACCCTGAATTATAAGTAGACACGCCCCTGATAATGGGTACCCATGAGTAGGATACTATAGTGTTTGTACCGAGCTTGCACATGAGGTATTTCAGTGTTCGTCCCCGTATAGTGCCCGTGAGTATCTTCAATTTACCCACACTTTAACAGCAAAATAAATAATAAATAACATAAAAAATATTATAATTCAATTTAAAAGCGATATTTTTGATCTACTAATTAAAATATTACACATGATAGCATTTAGTGAATTTAAAACATCTAAAATAGTAATAGTTTGTATTTATTTTTTAAAAGTTAGATATACTTAAAATTATATATATATATATATATATATATATATATATATATATATATATATATATATATATATATATATGGGGCCTAGACATTGTTCCCATATTTGAGTCTGCGTCCATTTGTATGGGTAATTACGCGTTCATTGCGGATAATTTTTGATAGTGCGGAGGATTATATTAATATATGCATATGTGAATCTCTTCACGTCCATCCTAGGACCTGATTGATAAGGGAAATTTGGGAAAAGGATCCTCTAACTTCCAAACCTCTAACTTTTCCTAACTTTAGTCTTTTTTTATGAAAGAGAAAAGAAAAAATGGAGGGAAATGAAAGAAATTATGATGAGAGAGAATTTATTAGAAGAGAGAGATAGATACAAAATTAGGGGGAAGTTCCCTCCAAAAAGTTAGAGGATCCCTCCCGGAAATTTGGGTGCAGCTGCAAATTTGATATTTGGATTAGGTTACTAATAATATTCATGGACCCATAGACCGACAGATCGATCTATCGCTTTCCGGTGTCCTATCATTTTGCCAAGTGGATGCTCACGAGATATTTTAATAATTTTTTTAAGTAATTAGAATATAGATACTCCATATATATTTTTCAATCTTGTTGTAGTAATAAGTTTGAGTAAAACTCACCAAAGGTAGATGATTGGAAAGTAGTCCAACCGTCCACAACATTTCTGCTAGCCTTCACAACAGTCTTTCCAATCCCATCTCCAACTAACATCAGGTTTGTCTTCTTCTTTGTCACCTCTACATTCTCTAAGTATAACCCAGCTTTTATGTGTATCAAAAACCTGTATATAATAATCACACAAAATTAATATTATTACAATTAATTAAAAGTCACATAAAACATTCGTAACGCCTAACTCAACTCACAATCGTCAAAATTTTTAGGTCTCCTGATCGAGTTTGAACTCAGGACCTCACAATTCTATGTGAGTTTCGGTTGGCACTAAAAGACACGTAAAAAATTGGTACTTGCCTAGTTGTGCTTGAGCTTGGAGCTGCAGCAATTGCTTCACCAATAGTTTTAAAGTGGCCACTACCATCTTTAGCCACAACAAGATTGAACTTAGTTTGAGCCACCGGAGTTTGCAGTAACTTTCTATCTTTAGGTGATATCCAAGATGGAAAACCATCTTTCACTTCACCATATTCTGGAAAAGCCTCAGAGTTAGAACTAGAAGTCTTGTTAGCACCAGGCACTTTGGTAAGCATAGCAAGTGAGTTACTAACGTGACGGGAAATACTACGCAACTCCTTCTCTATTTTCTTTCTCACATTTCCTTTACTATAAGCAAAACCATCTAGACATGTGTACACGTTGGTCATTGCACCGCTGAGAAAAGTTTGACATTCATGATATGGTTTGGAGGTTATTGTAGGAGTTTGAGAGAGATCAGAGATTGTGGTTTTGATTTCGTCGGTGGTTCTGTCGAATAAATCGAGACAATCATCGAGTGCTCTTTGGTCTTGTTTGTTGAGATTTGGGATAGTTTTGAGGCCACTGCAGTTTGAGGATGAGACTTTGACTTCGTCTATGGTATGGTTGAGAAGGGAACAGATCATTTGTGGAACAGTTTTGGTTGCAAGATCTGGGAAAGTGGCGAGTGTTGAGACACATAGGTCTGGGTAGAGTGTTCCTTCACATGTTGAGTGTGCTACTTCGATGTGGTTTTGGGAATTGAGTTGTTTGGCTTTGATGTTACTAGAAAAGAGTAGCACAAAAGCTAACAAGAGAATGGGTGCTGTTTTCCCTCTCATGGTAGCTACTAGGTAGAAAAGAAGAGAACGAGATTAATGTGTTTGTGAAATGGGCATGGAGTGTGGATAAATAGGATAGGGTGGCTGGGTACATAAATGAGGTAACGTGGGTTTTTTCAATGAGACACCACGTTACTTGCTTGTGTTGATGCGACTGATCTAATCTCCATTCAAGTTGAATAATGCTTTTTAGGGGAAGTACTTTTTCCTTCGTGATGTTTTTTCTTTAAGGAAAATTTTGCATCAGAAGGTTTTAACGAGACTCCATATTTCTTTTTTTTGTTTAAATAAAAAAAGTTAAATAATACTTTTTTCGTCTAAAAATAAGTAAAAGTGGGTCAATGAAATTATATGTATTTGATCAATTTGAATCTGTTGTCGTTGACCCACTTTTACTTTACTTTAGGAACTGAGTAATAATAATCTTCGAGTTAGGCCTTAGGCGTGTAGTGTGACGTGTAGGTTAGGGAACTCAAGTTACCAAATTAGCTAACTTTTTTTTGTAAGTAAAGGAAGGGACCAAAATTAGGTAGTTTTTTCACAAGACAGGTAATTATAATAATTGAATAGAATAGTTTGTGCCTTTGTGGATAGCGGATGAGAATGGTAAGTATAAGGAGGAGAAGAATTGTGTACAAAAATTGAGAGCAACAAAGGGGTGCATCTCTGCCACAAATTGCTATATTACTCTATGGAGGCAGGCATACAGAAATCTTGTTCAACACTGGTCCTTCTCAAAAAAGAAAATGTTCAAATCTGGTAGACTAGCACACAGGACAGGATTTTTCTCTGCATCTAGTTAGTTTATCTTGTTGTGCAGTTGATGCTGTTACTCTGTTAGGCAGTCTCAATAATATTTCCTTATACCTAGCTTTTAATAAGCAAAAATTCATATAACCATGGGAGAAACTAAAATGTCTCTGTTTTAGCATAGTGTTAGCCTGTAATTTCGACAGGCTTCATTAAAGATGGTCAACATGGCCTGACTTATATTTCGACGAAGACCAAATTATTTCGACAGAGAAAATGGTCATGCGCAAGGTAAACTCAACAAGCTTACGGGGAAGCAAAAGCAAGAGAGAGGAAAATGGACACAAGCTTTCGACAGACAGAAAACAGAGCAGTTATACGCTGAAGGCTAGCAGTTGGTCGAAGCATGACAGAGCGGTTCTGGTCGAAAGTAGGAGTAGCAGTTACTTATTTTCAAATTTCTAGGCAGTTACTTAGTCAGTTTTCCCCCCTCTTTTCCTTTGTATAAATAACTGTTTCTGAGAAGAAACAGAGGTCGCAAATCACAATACACAACCCGATTCCTGAAACTCTAACTTCCAAGCCAGAGCGAAAAACGAGTGGAAGAATCGCTGTACGTGATCGTGTACCACTTTTATGATTCGATGCAATTTACTTGTCTGTTCTTTACAATTCCTGCACCATTTACTGCTTCTTTTCTTTTCAATTCTGTTAATCATTTGCAAATCGTCCCCTTTTCTACATTTTCTGAAACAAAAACTTTTGCAATTCAAAGGCAATTGCTTTGAGATTTTTCTAGTTTGATCTCACGAACCTTCTAATAAAACTAGTGATTGTTTGCTAAAAACACCAGCAAACAAATTGGCACGCCCAGTGGGACTTTGCCTTTGATTTTGTTCATTTTCGTACTCTCTTATTTGTATTCGCTGTTGTATGCACTTAAGAAGTGGTAAAATGGTTCGTTCTAGTACGAATAATGCGTCTAGTTCCAACCCTGTGGTTTCACAAGGGCAAGGAACAACAATGGATTCTGCGAGCATTAGCGCAGGACCATCATTGTCGATAACCGTTCCTTCATTATCAATGACTAATGTTGATTCAACGCAGTCAGAAATGGCATCTTTGCCTATGTCTTTGCTGTTAAGTGCAGGGCTTCATAGCCCTTACATGGCAATGGGAAACGGTTTAGACCCACGTTTAAATAACGTGCATCTACCCCCATTTCCTTTGGGAATGTATGGCATGCCTACTGGAATGCCACATATTTCGACCTTTTCCCCTACACATGTCTCTTCTGAGAGCGTATTTGGTCGAAATCCCCCAGCATTAACCAATATGTCTTTGTTGGCCTTAAGACAGCAAGTAGACGAGAGTAATCACGATATGGTTAATATGCTTACCCAACAAATTGGTACAGTTTTCAATCCATTGATTCAAAATACCAATAGCAGTTACCAAATGTTGGCAAATCAGATGAGTAGGATTGCAGATTTCTTTGGGGCTCCAGCGGTTAATAATAGGCAAGTTCCTATTATTGCGGGTAATGCGTCGCCAGTTAACCCCCAAGAAGCAGTTGCAGTCGAAGCGTCCACAACTGTAGGCGAACTACAAGGGGCAGTACACCACGTCCCTGAAGTAGTTTTGGTAAATAGACACCAGAACGCTGATGATGTTGTTCGACAAGTGCAACAACACAATGTTGGCGCAGAAGACAATATAGCTACTTTAGTCGAAACTATTTTGGCGCAAAATGGCCTTAACATAGGTTTACAAAGGCCAAACTTCGTATCACCATTATGTGAATACGTATTACAAACTGAGTTACCGAGGGGATGGAAAGTTCCCAAGTTTACTAAGTTTGGTGGTGATACAAATGAGTCCACAGTCGAACACATTGCTCGTTTCTTGACTGAGGCTGGGGACTTAGCACAAAATGAGAATTTGAAGATGAAATATTTTCCAAATTCTCTAACTAAAAATGCTTTCACTTGGTTCACGACCTTACCCCCTGGTTCTATGTTCACATGGGGGCAATTAGAAAAGGCATTCCATGCACAGTTTTACATGGGCCAGTCGAAAATTAGTCTTAAAGAATTGGCTAGTGTTCGGCGCAAAATGCCTGAAACTATTGATGATTACTTAAACAGATTTAGGCTGTTGAAATCTCGTTGCTTCACACAAGTCCCTGAACATGAGCTTGTCGAAATGGCTGCTGGTGGCCTTGATTACTCGATTAGAAAGAAATTAGACACATCTCATTTGCGAGATATGGCTCATTTGGCTGATAGAGTTCGACAAGTTGAAAGGCTTAGAGAGGAAAAATCTAGGTCGAATAGGTATCATAAAAAAGAAAAAGTGGCATATGTTGAAGAAGAATTCGACGTTACATATCGTAATGTCGAGGAGGAGGAGATAGACGTGGCTGAACTTAAGCCTGGTCCTCCTTATACCTGTAAATTATTAAGGCCTGCGAATGGGAATAACCCTGTAGAGCCTAAGAATGATAGATTTATGCCTAAGACTTATACTTTCGATGTTACTAAATGTGATGAAATTTTTGATCTTTTAGTAACTGATGGTCAAATATTAGTGCCTAAAGGCCTTAAAATACCAACTCTTGACCAAAGAAAGAAAAAGGGTTATTGTAAGTTCCATAATTTTTTGGGACATAACACTGACCGTTGTGTGCTTTTCAGGGATATTGTGCAAAAAGCAGTTGACGAAGGAAGACTCAAATTTGCTGATAAGAAAATGAAAGCTCCTATGCAGATTGATGTTGATCCATTGCCTAAGGCTGAAGCTATGTACTCTGAACCTGTCGAAGCTGATGTAGGCATGGTGGATGCTCAAATGGCAGACCCTCCTAAGTGTGTCAAGACTGCCACCGAAAAATTAAAAGGTTTTATGTATAATGGGAAGATACATGCTGTGTATCCAAAGGCTGAGGAAGAATTGATAGATTTCCTCAATCGGTGTAAGTGGAATAACTCTGAAGTTATGCTTTGCCCAAGGTGCAACGCTGTCTTTGACAAAGAAGCAGCCAAAGCTGTCGAAGGTTATCAGGATCAACAACAACGTAAAAGAAAATGGCTTGACAACAGGCCAAAATTTGACTTTGCAAAAGGAGATCATCCTGACTATAAGGCTAATGTGTCAACAAAGCCTTCAACAAGCAAACGACAATTTGCTAACCAGAAGTCATCAGCGAAAGGGTATTTGAAGCTGTCAACAAATAAATCCTTTGTCCCAAGTGCTAGTGCTCCTGTCGAAGCGTGGGTACCCAATAATCAACGTGTTAAAGCTGTCAAGCCAGGTACTGATGCTGTTAAGTTTAATTATAAGAATAACTATAAGGGTAAGAACCCCATGACTAGAACACAGTGGCGTCGTTACCAAAGACAACAGAAGAAGAAGGCACACTTTGACATTAACAAGGTTCCAAGTCATTTGGCTAATAATCAAGTTCCACGCAGCATAATAGTGGCGAAGAGTGAGGTTCACAAAGCTGAAGTTGCCACAAAGGGGAATGCTGATGTTGCCAGTCATGTGTGTGCAGCAAATAAGGCCAAAGGCAAGGCTGTGGTAACAGAAAAGCCAAGAAGGCCTGCTCTTGAAAGAATATTTCCTCCATTGTCAACAGTGAAAGAAACGAATGCTGATTTCGACATGGATGAAGACATGGAGTCGGATTTTGATGATTCTGAAGATGATTTTGACGTTGTTTGCAATGTGGTGTCAATACTGCCTCTTGAGTACGATGTTATCACAGTACCAAATGACGTTGAAGAGGATTTTACAGAGGATATGGCTCATCATAAGCCAATGTGTTACTATGTGATGAGCAATGGTTGTGTCGAAGACCAAATGGCTACCTTCGAGAAGCCAGATATGAGTATGCAAAACCACTTGAAACCCCTGTATGTCCAAGCCAAAGTCAATGGTGTTGGAATTAACAAAGTGTTAGTGGATGGTGGAGCTGCAGTGAATTTAATGCCACATGGTCTTTTGAAGAAGATTGGTAAGTTCGATACTGACCTCAGGCCACATAACATTGTCTTAAGCAACTATGAAGGCAAAACTGGCCATTCTTTGGGGGCCATTGAGGTGGACTTAATTGTAGGTTCCATAAAGAGGACTACATTGTTCTTAGTGATAGCCTCTAAAGCGAATTTTAATTTACTCCTTGGTAGAGAGTGGATCCATGGAGTTGGTGCTATCCCTTCAACTTTGCATCAACGTTTAGTAATGTGGAAGGAAGATGGTTTGGTAGAGTATGTTGAAGCCGATCAGAGCTACTTCCGTGCTGATGTGAACCAAGTTACCAAGGAAAATTTTGAGAAACAAATGGCGAAGATTGCGCCATGTTCATCTTCTAATGAGGCATATGTTCCTGCGGATAATGTTTTTGCCTCAGTTCATCTTGACCCAAATTATGGTTTTGTTTGGGAAAGAGAAATAATGGGAGATGATAGTGTCTATCCTGATGGTGTTTTTCGACCAACGGGGTGGAACACTGGTTCTTGAAAGTGTTCTTATGTCAGTGCCCAATGCATGGGACAAAATTACGGCTTATATGGCCGAAAACAAGTTTAAAGCGGCTATAGAGGCCGAAATTATTCAACAAACAATGGCTGTCGAAGCCAGTGAGTTACATGAAGAAAATGGCATAGTCATAGATGAAAGACTTGACTGCATTTATGATGATGATCCATTAGGTTTTGAAAAGGATCCTAGAGATTCGGCAAAGCATATGCAAGCTCAAGACCCGTTAGAAGAAGTTGATTTGGGAAATGGCTCAATAAAACGGCCAACTTATATTAGTGCGAATATTGATGCTTCTCTGAAAACCCAAGTCATCACATTGCTAAGGGAGTTCAAAGATCGCTTTGCTTGGGATTACGATGAAATGCCAGGGTTAAGTCGAGAAGTAGTGGAAATGCAATTACCAATTCGACCAGGGAAGAAACCAGTGAAGCAAGTGCCAAGAAGATTTGCTCCTCAAGTGTTGGCTAAGATCAAAGAGGAAATCGAAAGGCTATTCAGAAACAAATTCATCAGAACTGCCAGGTATGTCGAATGGTTAGCCAATATAGTTCCTGTAATAAAGAAAAATGGGACTCTTAGAGTTTGCATAGACTTTAGGGATTTAAATAATGCAACTCCCAAGGATGAATACGCAATGCCTGTGGCAGAAATGCTAATAGATTCAGCAGCAGGATTTGATTATCTTCGTATGCTCGATGGTTATTCTGGGTATAATCAAATCTTCATTGCTGAAGAGGATGTGTCGAAAACTGCTTTTAGATGTCCAGGGGCATTGGGTGTTTATGAATGGGTAGTAATGCCCTTTGGCTTAAAGAATGCTGGTGCTACATATCAGAGGGCCATGAATTCCATGTTTCATGATTTTATTGATGATTTTATGCAAGTATACATAGATGATGTAGTGGTTAAATCTTCCTCAGAAAGTGGTCATTTAGACCATCTTCGCCGTTCTTTTGAAAGAATGAGGAAATATGGATTGAAATTAAATCCATTAAAATGTGCCTTTTGTGTACGTGCAGGTGATTTCTTGGGTTTTATAGTGCACAAAAAAGGCATTGAAATCAATCAAAATAAGACTAAGGCAATTATGGAAACGAAGGCCCCTTCGACCAAAAAAGAGCTTCAGTCGTTGCTGGGAAAAATCAATTTCCTTCGAAGATTTATATCAAATCTAAGTGGCAAAACACAAGTTTTTTCGCCATTGTTAAGACTGAAGAAGGAAGAAGAGTTCAAATGGGAACCAATGCATCAAGCAGCCTTCGACGAGATCAAGTCTTATTTGATGAAACCACCAATTTTGTTGCCTGTTATTAAACACAAAGTGCTCAAATTGTATATAGCAGCTTCTGATAGAACAATAGGTAGCATGTTGGCACAAGAGGATGATAGTGGTGTCGAAAGAGCCATTTATTACCTCAGTAGGGTCTTAAATGATGCCGAAACGAGGTACACTCCTATAGAAAAGTTGTGCCTTTGTTTGTATTTCTCGTGTACAAAGTTAAAGCAATATATAAAACCAGCTGATGTTTCTGTTTATTCGCATTTTGATGTTATTAAGCATATGCTGTTGAAACCAATAATGCATAGCCGAATTGGTAAATGGGCTTTGGCTTTGTCAGAATACAACTTAACTTATCAACCTCTAAAATCAATTAAAGGACAAGTGGTTGCTGATTTTATAGTAGACCATTCTGTTGTCGAAGAAACATTAAGTTTTGTAGACGTATATCCCTGGAGGTTGTACTTTGATGGTTCAAGCCATAAACATGGAGTTGGGATTGGTATTTTAATAATATCTCCTACTAACATTCCAACGAAGTATAAGTTTAAAATTCGAGATGTTTGCTCCAATAATGAAGCTGAGTATGAGGCTTTAATAGTAGGCCTTGAAATTTTACTTGAGCTGGGGGCAAGTCATGTCGAAATAAAAGGTGACTCTGAGTTGGTTGTCAAACAATTGACAAGGGAGTACAAATGCATTAAAGAGCACCTTATCAGATACTTTGTTGTTGCCAATGCTTTGTTAAAAAGATTTGAGTCTGTTCACTTAGAACATTTACCACGAATTGATAATCAAGTGGCAAATGAACTGGCACAAATTGCTTCAGGCTATAAAGTTTCGAAACAAAGCCTGGAAGAGTTAATCGAAATAAAGGATAAAATCATTTCTAATGACTATTCTTCGTCGCTATTGTCAACACCAACAACTGGGGGGGCAACAGATGCGAACGCAAACGAGGAGCTAGTCGTTGTCGAAAAACGTCAATTTTTTGGTGACTTTGACTTAGCAGAAATTTTTGCTCTTGACAATATGACCAATAATGATTGGCGAAGGCCTATTGCGGAATATTTGCAAAATCCCACAAGAAATACCAATAAAAAGGTAAAATACAGAGCTTTGAGCTATGTGATAATTGGAAACGAATTGTTTAAAAAGACTCCTGAAGGAGTACTATTAAAATGTCTTAGTGAAAATGAGGCATATTTAGCAGTTTCCGATACACATAGTGGAGCATGTGGTTCACACCAAGTAGGCCACAAAATGAAGTGGTTATTATTTCGACAAGGAATGTATTGGCCAACTATGCTGAAAGATTGCATAGAATTTGCTAAGGGATGCCAAGAGTGTCAAAAGCATGCTGGGATACAACATGTACCTGCAAATGAATTACATGCCATAGTCAAACCTTGGCCATTTAGAGGTTGGGCTCTAGATGTGATTGGAGAGATAAAGCCAACTTCGTCGAAGCGCCATAGATATATCCTTGTGGGAATTGATTACTTCACCAAATGGGTTGAAGCTATACCTTTAGCCAATGTTGATCAAGAAGCAGTGATAAGGTTTATTCAAAATCATATCATTTATAGGTTTGGAATTCCAGAAACCATTACTACAGATCAAGGATCAGTTTTCACTGGTAGAAAAATGGTAGAGTTTGCTTCTGAAATTGGTTTCAAGTTATTAACTTCGACACCATATTATGCGCAAGCCAATGGTCAAGTAGAAGCTGCCAATAAAGTTATTATTAATTTGATTAAAAAACATGTTGGGCAGAAACCAAAAAATTGGCATAATACCCTTGATCAAGCATTATGGGCTTGTCGAAATTCACCCAAAGAATCTATCAACACTACTCCTTATAGGCTAACATTTGGACACGATGCAGTGTTGCCTGTTGAAATTTGTCTACAATCAACAAGAATTCAGAGACAGTGGGAGATTCCCTCTGATTATTATTGGAATATGATGCTTGATGAATTGGTTGATTTAGACGAAGAAAGGTTATTAGCTTTAGATATGCTTATTCAACAGAAAGAGAGGGTAGCTAAAACTTATAACAAAAAGGTTAAGTCTAAAACCTTTGATTCAGGTGATCTAGTGTGGAAGGTCCTATTGCCTATGGATAAAAAAGATAGAGTCTTTGGTAAATGGTCCCCAAGTTGGGAAGGACCATTTAAAATTTTACAAGTTTATTCAAACGGCGCATATGAGGTCGAAGAGATTGGCGCTGATGAAAGAATTTTGCGTATAAATGGCAAATACTTGAAAAAGTATAAGCCAACGTTGCAAGAAGTTAAAATAACGCTGGAATAAATATAAAGAAAGCGTAAAAACATGGCATTTAAGTTGCCAGAACACTGTCGAAAGCACAGAATAAAAATTGCTCAAGAATAAAATGGAAGAAATTTCATTATAATGTTGCCAAGTTACATGTGCCAAAGGAGGCATTTGTGAATTACATAGTGCCGAAAGGGTAAATAAACTAGGCATAAATAAAACGCTGAATTGCAGTTGGTCTTTTAAGACCAAGTAACTTCTCTTTTGGGTGGTCTTCTTCGACCACGTTGACGCTTCCCGTTGTTCGGGGGTCATTCTTTTGTTTGCGCGTTAGGCTTGTAAGCCTTTCAACTGGGCGTTTCCTTGCTTGGTAAACCTCAGGAAGCCCTTCAGAGAGGAGATATTGATAGATCTCCCTGCTCCCACTTTGAGTCTCCCGCATAAACTCAGAAAGTTGCAAGATCAAGTGACATGAAGAAAAAAGGAGCAAAGCCATAATTCGCAGAGATCAAAAACCATCACTTTGAACCTCCAGGCAACCTCACTGCAATTATGAGAGATGAGGTTACGCGGAAGACTCAAAGCAAAGGGAATGATCCTTGAACGAGAAAGGAAAAAGAGAAAAATCATGGAGTGGTGAAGATGAGAAACAAAACTCTTCTATTTATAAGGAGAAGTATGAAAGAGCGTCAGTTGGTTACGAGTTTGGCGTTCCGAGAAGTGAGGCATCACTTTAATTACGGCGTTATTAGCGTAACAGAAAATGGTGGAACCATTCAAAGTTAGAACAGAGAATCAGTAAACATAGTCAAAGGCCGAAATTACATGCTGTTCAAGCTCAAGGTTTGAATATGGAAACAACACTTAACAGTGGTGACATCAGGTATACAGCTATTTTACTCAAGTGCAAAGTTATTTCGATGGTGAATTCAAAAATGTCTTTCTCTTCTTCCTCCTCAAGTTCAGTCGAAAAAGACATTTTTGGGGGGCAATTTGTTAGCCTGTAATTTCGACAGGCTTCATTAAAGATGGTCAACATGGCCTGACTTATATTTCGACGAAGACCAAATTATTTCGACAGAGAAAATGGTCATGCGCAAGGTAAACTCAACAAGCTTACGGGGAAGCAAAAGCAAGAGAGAGGAAAATGGACACAAGCTTTCGACAGACAGAAAACAGAGCAGTTATACGCTGAAGGCTAGCAGTTGGTCGAAGCATGACAGAGCGGTTCTGGTCGAAAGTAGGAGTAGCAGTTACTTATTTTCAAATTTCTAGGCAGTTACTTAGTCAGTTTTCCCCCCTCTTTTCCTTTGTATAAATAACTGTTTCTGAGAAGAAACAGAGGTCGCAAATCACAATACACAACCCGATTCCTGAAACTCTAACTTCCAAGCCAGAGCGAAAAACGAGTGGAAGAATCGCTGTACGTGATCGTGTACCACTTTTATGATTCGATGCAATTTACTTGTCTGTTCTTTACAATTCCTGCACCATTTACTGCTTCTTTTCTTTTCAATTCTGTTAATCATTTGCAAATCGTCCCCTTTTCTACATTTTCTGAAACAAAAACTTTTGCAATTCAAAGGCAATTGCTTTGAGATTTTTCTAGTTTGATCTCACGAACCTTCTAATAAAACTAGTGATTATTTGCTAAAAACACCAGCAAACACATAGTACCATTGTATTATTGTTACACAAGTACTGAAGATATTTGCTGTTTTTTTTTGCAACGAAAAAAATTATTGATATTTGCTGTTGATAACTACTCCCTCCGTATCGTTTTAATTGTCGCTTTAGAGATTTCACACATATTAAGAAAAATGTGTAAAAGGAAGAAAGAGAAGAAGGATTTTACATAATTAACCTTATTGGTGATAGGTGTATTCACCACCATCATAAATGCAAAGTAGATAATAATGTTTTGGGAGTGATGCTCATAGTATTAATTAGAGGGTAATATTGGTAAAAGTTCCATTAAAACTAGAAAGTGACAATTATTTTGAAACAACATTTTTAGTAAGTGAGACTATTATTTTGATACGGAGGGAGTAATAATTGTAACCAAATATTAAAAGCTGCAATAATGATACTCCTTGTCACCAATATGCAATATGCAATATGCAATATGCATGGTATGGTGCTTACGGAGTGTCGGTAGTGAATTGTTTTACGTGGCAAGTCTTTTTGCTTTACTGCTACTGACTTTAGCAGTGAATGCAATTGGACAAGATCCGTGCATAGTTGTGAGCTGTGCCTGCCAATGGATATGGACAGATAAGAATGAGATTTAATAAAATTCCTTCGAATTTGTTTGCCACGCTTTGCCCGTTTCAAGGTCCACATTATTGGACTAGGAACACCAGTGTCACCTCAGTTTTTGTTGGTCAATCTAGACGAAACAACAAATAGACATCGTATACTATTCAACTCACACGTAGATTTGAATTTGGACTTGGTATCTCCATGTCGCTGAAACTGTTAATTTAACTGGGAGGGACACTCCGATCACCTCATGATCAATTACATTACATTATTATTGTGATGAGATTGTTTAAGGTATTATTGTGATCAGATTGTTTAAATATGTGGATCCTTCAAGGAGAGGGAGTGTCATCTCGTTTGTGTGTATTATCTTGTTGTTTACTTGAGACTTCATATATATATATATATATATATATACTAGTATGATTCACCCGTGTCAGCACGGGTCGACATTCATTTGCAACTTAAAAATTGGCAATTCTTTTAGGAACTAAAAAAAATCATAAGCTGTATATTTAAGTGCATTGTGTGAGATATTAAATACTCTGGACACTATTTAAAATTAAGCTATTATGTTTTATAATAATTTTAGCAAAATATATTATTAACATATACTTATAAATATTTTATACAAATTTGTATATCTAATTATTAACATACACATTTTATAATATCGTTTTCTCGAATTGTGTTAATCGATTTTTGAGGGAAAGACCGACGTGGAAAACAAAAATAATAAAGTAGGAGAAAAAATTGAATTTATGGGAAGTAATAATATGAGGTTCATATTATCTAATTTTTTAATGTTTGTTCCACAAACAAAATTGTAAAAAGACAAAAAATTGTAGTTGTAACACATAATTAAAGAAAAGATAACTATAACATGGAGAAGGGTGTTTTTGGTTTTTCAGAAAAGGGTAGGGGTAATTTCGTAAAATAAATTTGTAAATTGTACAAATTTGTAAAATAAATTTGATGTATACATGTTGTTTGTGAATTTAGTTGCATTGTATATTAGTAGTTTAGAATATAGTATTTATTTTAATAGAATTAAATTAGTATTTAGAAATATTCAGATTTAAATAATTAGGGTGGACATTGTAACACCAACTACTAATGGTTTGAGTATGTCTTGAAAGTGAGGTTGATGATGATGTACCTTACCAGTCTAATGAAGCTTACACTAATCATAATAGTTAAAGGACTAAAAGTGGTACAAATACCAATGTTGCACGTATTATGTCTGCATCACACAATATAGAATATTAATCCATATTATACCTTATTTTGTTGAGAAATTTTCACTCAAATCCCCCATGTTTTGTGTAAAAGACACACCCAATTTATTCTCTCTATAGTCACATAGTAGAGGAGGAGTTCTATGTCTTCTCTATAGTCACGGGCTGATCGCATTATGTGGCATGAATATACTCAAACATAAATATTAAATTAAAATTGCATTGTTTTAAAGTTATGTTGTACAATATAAAGATTGTAACAATTTTGTTGTTGTATGAACAAATCGAGAAATTAAAAACATCAAACATTTAACCCAAAAATAAATTCTAAATCATTATAATTCGAAATAGTTAAAAATTAAAATGTGCATCCTCATCCTCAACCTATTTCATTGCTTAAGAGATTAAATCAAATTCTTGAAGCAAGATATAGACTTCAACGATTGATTTGTGCATCAGTTTATCAGCTTTTGTAAAATCCTTGTCTTATCTTTCGTCGGCCTGTGAGTGCAATAGAAAAAGTAAAGCTTATGTAACCATAACGAAGGGAAGAGTCAGTAAAATAAAAATGAATGTATTGGAGCTAAAGCCTAACAAAGATGTATTTATGCCTTACCAAGAAGTAGTATTGAATCTATTAGAGTTTAAGCCTAACCAATAAGTATCATGCTTCGGCTACCGGTGCATTGCTCAAATGGATTAAGGAAATATCATCGAGTCAAATTGAATGTATTGGAGCTTAAGCCTAGTCAAGAAGTATCATCAAGTCAAATTGAAGGGCTCTAAAACAGTGTTTGCATCAGATGCATTATGGAAATATGGTCTCATCAAAAAAAAAATCCTAATTGCTGCTGCTAATGAATGTCTGCTATAGATTCATAGTAGCAAAATGATGCCCCCAAGCCTTTACCTAATGTTTACTCGAGTTTAAATAAAATATTTTTTTCAATTCCTAACTCATTCCTTCCTAGAGGAAAAAAAATGGTGCCTTGCTTGTTGAAATTTTGGAAAAACTTAATTTGAACATCATCAGAGTTGAACTTCCCTGTCTGCATTAGAAAGCAAAACATACATTATCAGCGAAAGAAAGAAAATAGTATAATGATAGCAGTGACAAAATTTCCTGAAAATGGAAGTGGTACTAACATAAGCAGGTTTCAAACCAAAAGAAAGAACCTTTGCCATGGAATCTATAAGAAAGACAAAATAATCAAAAAAGTGTATAAACTATAGAGAAGAAAAATAACACCAGCGACACTCGAGAAATTAGACTATATGGTGCCACTGTCAGTCATTGTTTGCTACTCCATGGTAATTCAAAAAGGTAGCATAAATGTCATAGATAACTCTAAAGAGGAGGTATACATAATATTAGAAACTAATATTCAAATCCCTTAAAACAGAAATATTTGAAGCATGACAAACATATATATTCACATCCAAAATTATTCAAATCCCTTAAAACAGAAAAAAGCATTAAAGGTTAAGCAACTTGAGTTTACAGTTTCAAATCCCTGTCAAATCGAATCTAAAGCTTTGCAGAAGTGTAAGCAAGTAAAAATCTCAAGCAAATGCAGACATTCATGTTTGGAACATGAGCAGAAAGTTAAACAAATAAAATGTTAAGCATGAGCATTTTCAGAAGGCTTGCAGGTCTGAATCTGAAGCTACTGGTTTACCATAGAGTTTTTTATTAAGTGATGTACATAAAGGCTACTGGTTTAACTCAGAATATGAAGCTACTGGTTCAAGATCGTTAATAAAAAATGATTGATCAAGTTATGCATACACAAACAATAAAAAGATGGAATGCAAACAAAGACTTTATAGTTACCGTTTGATCAAGCTACTGATTGATCACTTAAGACGTTTTAATTTGAGTACTAAAAAGATGGAATGTAAAGAAAATTAGAATGAACATCGACCCAAACACAAAATTAGAGTTATTACTGAAGTTTGATATATTTATCAATGAATCAAAGGCACGAAAACAAACCAAAATATAAAGATTAGTGAGGAAGGGCATAGATGCTGTGGAATGTGAGAAATGACCTTCGCATCCATAAAAATCATTTCATAATGATCTTCTTGTTGTCTGTTGAAACTCGTCCAAAGATCAATGATCTTCACAGCAGCTTTCTATACTTCTTTTTCGGGGTTGACATCAATAATAGCATCAATTGGTCTTGCCATTAGAACAGTATATCAGCCACTGTATTTTACAAAAATACAACTTAGACCAAACATTAAAAAAATCATGTAAAACTCAAAAGAGAAGGTATATTAGAAGCTTGATAAACATATAGGAAACCCAATTAAAGGTATGAATTAAAAATCTTTGAAGTTGTGAATCAAAAAGGTATCAATTAAAAATCAAACATGACCATTTATGCAAGGCTTGCAGGTATGAATCATTGAAGACTATGATAAAGGCTGCTGGAGTTATGGATAAATCATTGAAGCTATGGATCATGATCATTGAAGTATAAATGATGTTGATGAAGGCTACTGGAGTCATGTTGATTAAGTAATGATGATGATT
This sequence comes from Astragalus glycyphyllos, assembly GCA_963573325.1. Taxonomy (NCBI): domain Eukaryota; kingdom Viridiplantae; phylum Streptophyta; class Magnoliopsida; order Fabales; family Fabaceae; genus Astragalus; species Astragalus glycyphyllos. The sequence goes on from OY754312.1 coordinate 24,441,434, forward strand.
ATGACTAAGAATTTTAAGCTATTACTGAAGTCATGCATATATGATCAGGTTATGCATAAATCACTGAAGTTATGGTTTAACTAATAAATCATTGATCAATTTATACATAAACAAACAATCAAACGAAACAGAAAATTTTAATTATTACTGAAGCTTCCAACAAAACAATCAAACAACTTTTATGCATAATCATTATCATTATCAAAGAATCAAAGGCCCAAAAAATTCTGTTTGCAAAACAGAAAATTTTTATGCATAATCATTATCAAAGTCTTTAAAGTGATATTTGGGATGCTGAAATTTTTTGAGGAAGGGCATAGATGTTGTGTAAGTTGAGAAATCACCTTTGCATCCATAAAAATCATTTCATAATGATCTTCTTGCTGTTTGTTGAAACTCGTCCAAAGATCAATGATCTTTACAACAACTTTCCATACGTCTTTCTCATGGTTCACATCAATAATAGCATCAATTGAATCATGAAGCTGTGGAGATATGCATAAATCATTGAAGCTGTGGATCATAATCAATGAAGCTATTCTGAAGTTATGCAATCAATTTTGATTGCAGCTGTGGAGATATGCATAAATCATTGAAGCTGTGGATCATAATCAATGAAGCTATTCTGAAGTTATGCAATCAATTTTGATTGCAGCTGTGGAGATATGCATAAATCATTGAAGCTGTGGATCATAATCAATGAAGCTATTCTGAAGTTATGCAATCAATTTTGATTAAGTCATGATTATTATTATGACTAAGAATATGAAGCTATTACTGAAGTTATGCAATCAGTTTTGATCAACTTATGCAGAAATCACTGAATTATGCAATCATTACTGAAGTTATGCAATCATTTTTGATCAAGTTATGCACAAACAAACAATGGTCTTGCCATTAGAACACTATATCAGCCACTGTATCTTACAAAAATGTAAAAATGATTTTCTCTTCTTGAAAAAAAAGGCACTTAAACCAAATATTCGAAGAGCATAGATAATAACTCTAAAGAGGAGGTATATTAGAAGCTTCATAAAGCATGAAAAAACCCCATCAAGGACTACAACTTGAGTCTTAATCTTCAAAAAGCTATGAACACAGCTGAAAAAAGAAACCTAACTGAAACCAAACACAAAATTAGTGGAAAAATTTGAAAACTACAATATCTAATAACTCAAAAAACAGTTCATACCTTAGATGGGGGTTTAGGGTTTTGGTTGATGTTCTGCAAACAGTTGCCTTTCAACCCAAATAAAAACCTGTAAACACCCAAAAAACAACAAAATAAGATGAACATCTATTTTATTGCAAATGTGTTGAATTAATTAATTAATGAGATTAAGGTTAAACGAAAGCTTAATACCTGATTTTCAGTGATTTCACGATTTGAACTTGAGGGGTTTACGTTTTTTGGTAAGTAAATAGAGTAGAGGAAGAGGATAGAAGAAGAGAGAAGAGAAAGAAGTGAGATCGAGACTGAGAGGTGAGACTGAGAGATTTCGAGAGCAGAGAGCAGAGAGCAGAGAGCGAGAGTGAGAAGAAAATGGAGGAATTAGGGTGCTTCTATGATAGAGAGGGAAATTTAATGCTAGTTATTATTTGGATCCGTGTTTGTAGGGGCAATCAAATGGGAGCCGTTGATCATATCAGCCGCAATTTTGGACAATATGGACCGTTTAGATTCTAGCCGCAATTTTGGATCATCATCACCGTTGATCTCCTTATTATTCGTTGATATTGTGATGTGATGCCTAAGTGGAGTTTTTTTGCATACGTGGAAATGAAGTGGATCTTACGTGTTTTTCTATGAATATGTGACATGGACAGTGACATGTCAAACTCATGGTTTAGTATAATATAGATATATATATATATATATATATATATATATATATATATATATATATACTAAATTAAACCGTCTTGCCGCCTTGCCATCTAAACTGAACTATAAACGAGCATACATCGATGGAATCCTCCAAGAAATTCTCCACGCACAACTATAAAGACTAACCCTATAAGATAATAGAGATTCATTTAAGGGGTTAACTTCTCCTACTCGAATGTCTCAAGTGTGGCAGATACATTCACATGCGTGGGACACATTTTAACTTCTCGGAAGCACATATGATATTTAATTTATTTTGAATTCTCAACTATTTATTTATCATTAATTTATAATTTATTTTGATAAAATATAACCGCAAATTATCAGAACGGTAAATAAAAAACAAAATATATTGATCTTAAAAATCGACAATTGAAAGGAATAGACAATAAAGAGAGTAACATTAGTGATACAACTTTGTTTATTTTCATTACTTATTGCTTCATGACGCAGCAAAGAACAATTGTACAACATCTCATCCAATTCACCAATACACATGAAACTTATGATTTTAATTAATACATAATAACATAGACACCAAAAAAATCTATTGGTTAAGCTAATAAGAAGCACTTAAACTGATCAAATCAGAGAAGAATGGAATACCAGTGGAGCTCAACCATTCATTTCCTTGAATGAAATTTCCAACAGTGAACTGACTTGCCTCAGTAGCATTAGTAATAACCTTATAACCTTCCCATTTAACTCTAGCACTTGTATTAGAACCGGGACCCCTATTATTGTACTCACCATAATATAATGTATCCAATGCAAACGTACCATCCCATTCTAACCATCCAGCTGGGTCAACTAAATCATCTATGAAAGAATTAATATTAACTGTTCTTGAATATTGTTTCCAAGGACGACCCAAGTAAGTCTTGAATGTTGATTTGACAGGGATTAAATCTGAAGCAGCTGTAACTTTGCTGTTTATAATTGAAATGCCAGTGTTTTGGTTAGGATCTACTCTACCTTGTGCAGTAAACAAGTTCTTTTGGTTCGGATCAGGTTTACGTGCATATAAGTTGCAGTTTTGCAAAACGACTGCTGCGTTGCCAAAGATGAAATCAATGGTGCCGTAAATATCACAATCACGGTAGAATTGACGGAGGGAGTGGACATAAAGAGTGTCTTGGTAGGCAACAAAGCTGCATTGATAGAAGGCTGAAAAGTCTGCACCACTTCTTAGTGCTACAGCTTGGTGTTTGCTTGCTCCAGCTGAGTTTTCAAAGGTTATGCCCTTCGCTATGAAATTGGCTCCTACCGTTGCTGAAACCCACAAGATCATATATAACATGTACATTAATTAAGTTTTGTTCATATAGTATAATCGTTGTGACTAAGAATTAACTTTAGTTCACATTTTGTCAAAAGAAAAAAGAAGTTTAGTACTTTAGTTCACATAGTTACACTATTATATTTAGAATTATTATTTTTGACTGGATTTTTATTTTTTACTTTTTAAAAAGGCTAAAATACGGTGTTGGTTCTTTATGTATCACTTTTTCCTCGTTTATGTCTTTTATCTTTTAAAAAGTTCATTTATACCCGTTATCTTTTCAAAATGGTTTAAAATGGTCCTTTCGTTAATTGAAAGTTAAATAGGGCTACGTGGGCAGACGTGGACAAATTGGCCACGTAAGCAGTTGACTGTACTATTTGACCATTATATGTTTTTCCGTTTTCATCCTTTATCTTATTTAAAATATCCGTTTACGTCTATTGGGAGAAACTCAAGTCCCACGTCGATTAGTGATAAGGTCTCAAAAGGATATATAATGACAGGGCATCCCTCACCTTACAAGTCGGTTTTGTGGGGTTGAGTTAGGCCTAAAACACATTCTAAGATGATATCATTAGGGCTTATCTTAGATCCATTGGGCCACCCACCAATACTTATCCACGTACCAAGCCCAATAATGCTAGGCGTGAGGGGTGTATTTGGGAGAAACTTAAGTCTCACATTGACGAGTGATAAGGTCTCATAAAAGTATATAATGACAGGGCATCCCTCACCTTACAGGCCGATTTTGTGGGGTTGAGTAAGACCTGAAACACATTCTAAGAAAGTCCTTTATCTTTTTTAAAATATTCGTTTATGTCCTTTATATTTTTTTAGTTAATTAAAATAGTCATTTTAGTAAGTGATTGTTAATTATGTTTCCTGTTTTTTTTTTCCATTTTCGTCCTTTATCTTTTTTAAAATGTCCATTTACGTCTTTTGTCTTTTCACAGTTAATTAAAGGAAATTGATGGATGATACAAATTAGTAATTTCATAGGAGATTTATTTGTATAAATAAATATTAGATATTAGATTAAATTATAATCATTCAAAAAATGATTTTCCTCAATCCAAATACTAATAAGTTTACTTGACCATAGCTAGAAATCTTCCTTCCGCCTTTATCATAATTTTATAATAATTTTTATCAGAAAAATGTTAATTAGGGAGCTTGCATCTAATTGTTTATTGTTATCAATGTTTTTTAAGAATATTAATGGATGGATATTCAGCATAACTATTCTAAGCTGAGAAAAAATATTAGTAGACAATTCAAAATAAAATAAAATTAGTAGTGGTAAGTTTGAGTTAAACTCACCAAAGGTAGCAGATTGAAAAGTGGTCCAGCCATCTACATTATTTCTGCTAGCCTTCACAACGGTCTTTCCAATCCCATCTCCAACTAACATCAGATTTGTCTTCTTCTTTGTAACCTCCACATTCTCGAAGTATGCCCCAGCTTTGATGTGTATCAAAAACCTGTTATAAATTAATCACACAAAGTTAGTTAACATTTCAACTAATTAATTAACTAATTAAAAGCCACATAATGCCAAAAACAAAACACATAAAAAATTAGTAGTACTTGCCTCGTTGTGCTTGAGTTTGGAGCTGCATCAATTGCTTCCCCAATAGTTTTAAAGTTGCCACTACCATCTTTAGCCACAACAAGATTGAACTTAGTTTCATTCACCGGAGTTTGTAGTAACTTTCTATCTTTATAAGGTATCCATGATGGGAACCTGTCTTTCAATTCACCATATCCAGGAAAAGTTTCAGACTTTGAGCTGATCTTTTTGGCTCCAGGTATTTTGTTAAGCATAGCAAGTGAGTTACTAATATGATAAGAAATATTATACAACTTTTCCTCTATTTTCTTTCTCACATTTCCTTTACTATAAGCAAAGCCATCGAGACACGTGTACAGGTTGGTCATTGCACCACTCAGTAAAGTTTGACATTGATAATATGGCTTTGAGGTTATTGTATTTGTAGGAGTTTGAGAGAGATCGGAGATGGTGGTTTTGAGCTCCTCGGTGGTTGTGTCGAATAAATTGAGACAATCATCGAGTGCTCTTTGGTCTAGTTTGCTGAGATTTGGGATAGTTTTGAGGCCACTGCAGTTTGAGGATGAGACTTTGACTTCGTCTATGGTATGGTTGAGAAGGGAACAGATCATTTGTGGAACAGTTTTGGTTGCAAGATCTGGGAAAGTGGTGAGTGTTGAGACACATAGGTTTGGGTAGAGTGTTCCTTCGCATGTTGAGTGTGCTACTTGGATGTGTTTTTGGTAATTGAGGTGTTTTGCTTTGATGCTACTACTAGAAAAGAGTAGCACAAAAGCCACCAAGAGAATGGGTGAGGTTTTCCCTCTCATGGTAGCTAATAGATAGAAGGACAGAGAAGGTGGATTTCTGAGAAGGAATCTAATGTGTTTGTGAAGTGGTGGATAAAAATATATAGGATCGGGTGGTTGGGTGCATAAATGAGATAGTGTGGGTTTTGTTTGAAAAATGAAGTGTGAGTGGTTAGTCCCACTTCAACTACTTGTTTAGATTAGTTTATTTTTGAGTTTATGAAAAATAATTTATGGAGATAATTCACAAGTTCTCACTAAAAAAAAATTAGATCTCCATACATTGTTTTTCCATAAACTTCCTTGACAAACTTACAAATAATACATAAAAACTTATTTATTTGCATAGTTGTTTTGCATGAGCTCAAAATAAGCTTCTATGCAAACCGAAGTAGTTAGAGTTCCTATTTTTCATAGTTATTTCGCTCACAATTTAGTGTATAGTCAACGTTTATTGCTCCACTCACAACTGTAACGAATTAAGAGATAAACAACTTACAGCATGTTTGGAATCGCGACTACCATTACTTTTGCAAAGTGTTAGTACATTTGGGCCTTTAAGTGTTTGTATTGGCCCAAGTACATCGCATGTTAGTAGGCAGAGTATCAATTAGGGTTTTTTTTTACCCCCACAATTTGACAAAATACCCCCACATAATATGAAAATCCTAAAATACCCCTCTCAAAGTTGACTTAATCGTATTTACCGTTTTAAGAGGTAAATACGATTATGTAAAAATGGGAAGCGTATGAACCTAAATACGAAGCGAAAAATAAAAGGCAATCGTATGTATCCAAAGCTTAGGTACATACGATTTGTTAATTATGCAAAGCGTATGTACCTAGAACGCAGGTAGATACGATTTGTATGTTTAACAAGTCGTATGTACCTGATGGTGGGGGTACATCCGATTTGTTAACATCAAAAGCGTATTTACCTTGGTTTACGGTACATACGACTTATAAAAACAAAAAATAATAAATTTTTTGAGAATATATATATATATATACACACACAATAATATGGATAAATAATTACAAAAAACGTGGTACAAAAATAAATACAACGAATGTCAGGCAGTCAACCATCAGAATCATCCTCTGAATCTACCACGGTGGGCGCATCAGTGTGAGGGGGCAAGACTGGAGCAAGGGAATGCCATAGAGCGAAGGAGGCGTATACGGATCCAACCATGTAAGGGATTCGTGAGATACATTACGCTTCCATAAATGAGCAATCGGAGGCAAAGGACAGGCAAGCGAAAGAGAAATATGCACCCAATGATTACCCCTCACGTGCAGAATAGATATGATACTACGAGTCTTAGAAGCAGAATAAGCACCTCTCGATCCGATAACTCTAGAATTATTACAGAAATCCCCTTGCTTGTCGCAGCCAAAAATAATTTTATCTCTAGTCCCCCTTTTACCTCCACCTGTGTCAAATCTGACAATAATAACAACAACCCCGATACGTCTCCCAACTGCTTTCGCCCACTCAACAACATTGTCCTGTGTAGAAAATATCTACAAAATACAAAATTGTTACGTGGTTAATAAATTAAATGTCTATCAATATTAATTAAAAAATTAGTAATCAGACATTATACTTGGTCCGTCCTGAATGACTCTGTAGTATCTACCACGACAGGAACCAGCTGCGACTCTGACTACGGATCAATATTTGTTTCAAAAATAGAACAAAAAATAACAATTAGTAAAAAAAAAAACCAAAGCGGATTTACGTGCCCCATACGTAAATCCGATTGGCAATCGGATACACCCCCACCACCCAATACATACGATAGTCAAAAACTGAACTGTTGAATTTACGTAGGGGGTACATAAATCCGATTTCCAGTCGTATTTACGTAAATACACGCGGACAAAATTTCCCTTTTTGGGTTGTTTTCGTAGGTCAAATCGTATTTATCTAACTGTTGGTAAATACGATTAGACTGGTGGGTGGCGTATTAACTGTGTATTTATGGCTAATCGGATTTACTTTCCATAACGGTAAATCCGATTAGAGATATTGTGGGCCCAGCAGAGTATATGTCAAAAGTCAAATTTTGGGTGATTATGGCAAGGGTAATTTGGGGATTATAGAATTATGTGGGGGTATGGAGGGAGGTGGTGGAGGTATAAAAAAAAACCTATCAATTAACTTCCATAACTGATCCGTTGTTGCTTTTAGTTGTAACTAACTCCCTTGTTGTATTCAAATATATAGCCAAAGGCAATCAATGAGAATTACAAGTTTTGCTTAACAGTTTCCTTAGAGCACCCACAGCTCGCATTGGGGCCTGGTTTGAAGCAATTTTGAGTGAAAGAAAACAGAAAGAAAGATTGAGTGTCATGCAGAAAAAGAAAAAAAAATCCCGCATCCTCCAATTCCAAGGTTTGACGGGCACTATGGTGGTCGATACTAATGGAAAATCTCCTTCGATCGAGGGAGTGCTGAAACTTGGTTGAAAACGGAAGATACGTTCTACCAGCAGGAGCTACGCCAGAGCAGATAAAGAATGGGGAAGAAAGCAAGTTCAAGGATCTTAAAGCAAAAAACTAATTGTTTCAGACCATAGATCGGAGCATTATTGAAACAATAGTAAAGAAATATTTAACGAAAGATATATGGGATTCTATGAAAAACAAAAGTATTAAGGTTCAACAAAGGTGAAGCAGGCTCAATTGCAAGCACCGATAAGGGAATTCGAGCTCCTAGGAATGAAAGAGGAGGAATCGGTTCACGAATATTTTATCGAGTGTCAATCGAATGAAGATGCATGGAGAAAGGTTTGGGCAGATGATGATTGTTGAGAAGATTTCAAGATCAATGGCCACAAAATTTGATTATGTGGTTTCTTCGATCGAAGAATCTAACGATGTCACCACTTTATCTATAGACGAACTTCAAAGTAGCCTAACATGGTGCACGAACAAAGAGTAAAAGGCCATAAAAAAGAGGAACAAGCGTTGAAGGTCACTAGTAATTGTAAACCAATTCTGAACTCTATTGTCTCAGGTTTGAAGTTGTCCATGGAAGGGGATGGAAGGAAGCTAGATGCAGCATATTTTAACTAGATAGTTGGGTGTATGATGTATCTTACAACAACAATGGACAAGCTAACTGATATGCATCTGCAAGGAACAATTGACCTTGACATCCATTATAGCAACAATGGAGGAGAGGAATTCATTGCCTACACAGATAGTGATTATGTTGGGGACATTGATGACAGAAAATCAACTTCTATTTATGTGTTTTGGTTGTGATCAGGAGCCATTTGTTGGTTGTGATCAGGAGCCATGTGGTAACTCTCTCTACGAGAGACGATGAGTTTATTGTTGCTGCCTATTGTGCATGCAAGCAATATAGGTTAGGAGAATTGGGGAGAAAATTGAGCTACCTCAGAAAAGGAGTAATTGACTTGACACACTTGCCGATATCATGACAAAACCTTTGAAAACAGAGACATTCCAGAACCTACGAGGAGAAGTTGGGCTAAAGAAAATTTGATTTTGTTGTTTGTAAACAAGAACTGTAATTAGAATTTAGTTTAAGAGAGAAATTTGTTAGTATATTTGGGCCATTAAGTGTTTGTATTGGCCCGAGTACACCGCCTATTAGTAGTCATAGTATCAGTTAACTAGCATAACTGATTTGGTGTTTTTAGTTGTAACTAACTCCCTTGTTGTATTCGATATATAGCCAAAGGTAATCAATGAGAATAACAAGTTTTGCTTAACAGCTTCCTTAGAGCTCTAACACAAAGCTTGCAGTACTAGCTTCCAGGTCCAAGTCAGTTTCACCCGTGGTTTTGATGGTACCTCAAAACACACACTTCCTTATTTGGTACTGTTTGTTTTAAAGGAAATCTAAGATAGTAAAACTTCCCTTCTTTGGAAACGTTGTCTCGACAGCTATCACTATACTTCATGCAAGAGAATAAATTTTATAAAAAAACCCACAGCCTACTGTTTTGAAAAATATTCTGTGATATTTTCATTGTTTGCATTAGGTACATAGATATAAGTTGACATAGCTTACGTGTCTATCTTGTATCAGTGCATCAGATTTTATCCAAACAAATTCAAAATATTAGTCAATAGGTGCATACATTGAATGTCAATTTCTGTTATTGCATAATGCTGCTGGCTTATTGACACCACACCAAGAAATGTATTAAGTTTCTTAGCTACGATCGCCTCTACATGGAAGCCATTATATCATTGCTAAGCTGACTAAGTCATGCCATAATGTTGTTGGCTTATTGACAAACATGCAAAAAATAATACCATCTCAGAATCAAGTAGAACGTGTGTTGCACTAACAGAACATAGTTTTAATTTAACTCAACAACTCAAACTTATATATATGGCTTAATGGCTGACGCTAAATCATATCCATGCTTGTCATAGACAAATCTTCAATCTCTTACAATGGGTTCGAAGGTCATCTTCTCTGCAGCTACATTCTCAATTTTCTTTCTTCTTTCCATCTTTGCTTTCCCAGTCCTATCAAATGACGAAACCACCCCTCTCCCTCCTCAAACCATTTGCAACTTCTCCCCATACCCATCTTATTGCAGAACTCTCCTTCCCAACCAAACAGCCAAAGTCCATGACTTTGCAAGGTTCTCAGTTCAAAAATCCATGTTTCAATCTCGCAAGTTTTTTAACTCGGTCAACTTATATCTTAGTCAACAGTCCACTTTATCCAAAGGGACCATTAATGCTCTCAAAGATTGCCAATTTCTCTCTAAACTTAGCTCAGAATACTTATCAAAATCCAATAACATTGCCCTCAAGAACACTACTACTACCTCTGAAGCTGATGATACCTTAACTCATCTCAGTGCCGTTGTAACCAACCAACAAACATGCTTGGATGGACTAATAACAGAAGCTTCCAATTCGAGCATAAATAATGGCCTTATTAGCCAACTCTCTAATGACAACAAACTCAACAGTATTTCACTTGCTTTGTTCAAAAAGGGTTGGGTACATGAAAGCAAAAACAACTCATTGTGGGATTCTACAAGGTGGCATTCTGGTTTCAAAAACGGTCGACTACCTTTGAAGATGTCAAATAGAACAAGAACTATTTGGAGAGGAAGAAGAAAAGACAACAATGAGGGTGGGGATGATGATGATAGTGGTGTTTTGGTTAGGGACATTGTGGTTGTTAGTAAAGATGGAAGTGGAAATTTCACCACCATTAACGATGCTGTTGCTGCTGCTCCAAATAATACTATTAATGCAACTGATGGTTATTTCTTGATTTTTATTAAAGAAGGTGTGTATGAAGAATATGTTTCTATCCCTCAAAACAAAGCGTATCTGATGATAATTGGTGATGGAATCAACCGGACAATCATAACTGGCAACCGTAGTGTTGGTGATGGATGGACAACATTTAATTCCCCAACATTTGGTAAGTATGTGAAGAATGTAAGTTGTAGTTTTCTAGGGTTCACATGCAAAACTACATAAGTAGGATCTTAGAATTCATGATTCTCACATAGTAAGAGGCACTAACCTTTGTCCATAGTAAATGCAATTCTTCAACACTTGGAATGACTTGAATAGTAATCTTTTCTATCTTCTTCCCTTACTTTCTTATGACTCTCTTTATTGATGGGTGGTAGAATCATACTATCATAGGTAGAGATTGGGAATGTTTAATTCCTTCATTATATATATTGTTTCCTTCAAACAATATATCTCTTCACCAAACAGTATGTACCCTTTCATAAATAACTTCTCTAACTGTCATATTTATTCATTTAAATATAAACCAATAAGTCCTTTCAATTAATTATTAAACCACAATATAATTTATCACACATGAGACATAAAATTTCTTACAAAGAATTCTTAAGGCACTTCAAAACATATTTAACCTTATAAATTTTAGCAATGTTTTCCTCACTTATATAAATTTCTCGAGTATATACTACTATTTCTTTTGTAGCCGTGGTAGCGCCGGGATTTGTGGCAGTTAACATAACATTTCGAAACACTGCCGGGCCAAGCAAATTCCAAGCAGTTGCATTGAGGAGTGGGGCAGATATGTCCACTTTTTACAGTTGCAGCTTTGAAGGTTATCAAGACACTCTCTATGTGCATTCACTAAGGCAATTTTACAGAGAATGTGACATTTATGGAACAATAGATTTCATATTTGGAAACGCCGCGGTTGTTTTGCAAAACTGCAACATATATCCTCGTCTTCCTTTACAAGGACAGTTCAACCCCATTACCGCTCAAGGACGAACAGACCCAAATCAAAACACTGGCATTTCCATTCACAATTGCACTTTCAAACCCGCTGAAGATTTAGCTACGAACATTGGTGCTGTGAAAACCTATCTTGGAAGGCCATGGAAGGAGTATTCGAGGACTGTTGTAATGCAATCCTTTTTGGATAGTTCTATTGACCCAGCTGGTTGGTCCGTATGGAGTGGTGATTTTGCACTCTCTACTTTGTATTATGCAGAGTTTGATAATAGGGGACTAGGTGCAAACACTTCCAATAGAGTTACATGGCCTGGTTACCATGTGATTAATGCTACTGATGCTGCTAATTTTACGGTGAATGACTTTTTGCAGGGGAATGCTTGGTTGCCAAAAACGGGAGTTCCTTATACTCGTAAACTCACACCTTTTAACTAGAAGAGGAAAGTGGTGAACACCAAATTCATGTTTAAACCTAAATTTGTTGGATACATTTATTCCTTTTCGTTCTTGAGTGTCCTTTAATTGGTGTCATTGTGCTACACATTGTTTTGTATGATTAATATGGTGAATTAATCTTCTTAGTTGAAATTTCTCTTCAATATATAAAAAGATAACTGCAACTTACTACCCGTAACATATTATAAGTAAAAGTGAGTCTGATATAATATGGACCAAATACATCAACTTTCATTGACTTACTTTTGCTTATAATGTGTTACGGAGAGAGTATCATTTAGATAAGGTGTGCTAAGAGGTTTTTTTACTTGATATTTTCTTTCTCAATTTACAAGTTTACAAATCAAGTCTCTATGCGAGTTCGTGAGTTGCTTACATGATTTTTTCATTGACCACATGGCACATGCCGAAAGAGATACTTAGAACATCTTTGATGCATAAAAAGCAAAGAGACCAGACCAAAACAGACTACTTTTTTCAAAGCTTCTATTTAGCAAGCCCAGCCTAACTAAAAACATTCAGCTATCGGTCATGTTTTTGAAAGCATTTAGCCCTAGTTTTTAAATTTATAAGTGTTACGCACCCATATCCCAACCCAAAAATTGGGGACAAGAAAGACCTTAACCTAGGCCTAAAAATTGACTGAACCATCAGCCAATGATCTCAGTTGGATAAGGATGTGCGAGATGATCCACAACTTCTAAATGATCATTCAAGTGATCATTCCTGCCTATACTGTACTGGTAACTTATGTGATCTTCCTAGAAGGTGTAGACAGACTCTAAGCATAGGGATAGAGCGAATTTCCCCTGTATTGTACTCGTAGCACACCCATAATATTTATAGAGGGAGCCGTGTGATCGATTTGGAGCACAAAGAAGAAGATAAGATCAAATACCAAGCCTCCTAAAAGGGGATAGTTAAGGGAGCTCATGTAGCTATAGAAGTGCCTCTAGAAGGAAATGAAAGACATCTTACTCATGAGCGTAAAATGCGTAAACACTTCAAAATACTACTTTATTGAGTTTGTTGTTGTATTGAATGCTATTGTATCATATTGTTAAGGATGTGTATGGTTGGTATGATTTTTGGAGTGAATTGAAATATTTTACTTTTAAATTTTAAACTAAACTATTTCATTTTTCTCCAAAAGTTATATCATCCAAAAAAAAAAATACTTCATCCAAACATTTCCTATATCCTTTTTGGTGGGTGGGCTACTAGTCTTTGCCTTGTGGACTACTTAGTCCCCTAAATGAGTTGAGTATTTCTCGCACTTTATAATGAAAAAAATTATGGAGCGCCGGCTAATAGGAAACTCGGATCCATTCATATATCTTCAATACTAAACTATGCTTCCTAATTATTTTATAATAATGGCCGGTTGGTGCTCATTAATTGACTACATCAATATTTGCCACAGCATCAAATCAAAATTAAGCAAGCAAATGCATGCAGATTCCTTTAATTAGTTGACCATTTTAACATGTGTTCTGTGCCTCCATTCTTCAATTATCATCAATCTTTTCGTAACAACTAAATCTCCGCCATCGATCACCTATATAACAAGCCCTTCCTTGTAGCTACCACTACAATTGAAAATTGAAATACTAACTAATGGCGCCCTTCAAGAACTTTTCCATTCTTATGCTCTTTGTTACTATTACTATTACACTTTCTCTTTTCATATTAGCTTCAGCAGCACCATATGTTCCACCAGAAACCGCTTGTGGCTCCACCGTAGACCCTCCTTATTGCAAACATCTTCTTGCTTATCAAAACGGCACCATCTTTGATTATTGCCGTTTTTGTATCAGAAAATCTTTATCCGAGTCACGTAAATTCTTAACCTTGGTCAGAAAAAATCTTCAAAACACATCATCTTTGTCCCAACCCATAATTTCAGCTCTACAAGATTGTAAATTCCTTGCTCAACAAAATTTTGATTACTTATTCAACACACGTGAAACTGTTGATAATACTACTACCACTGATTATCTTCCAACTTCTAAAAGTGAAGATATGCAAACTTTACTTAGTGCTGTTATAACAAACCAACAAACTTGTTTAGAAGGTTTAAGTAACACAGATTCAGATCAGAAACTAAAGGATGATATTTTATCTACACTTTCTAATCATACAAAGCTTCATAGTGTTTCTCTTGCTTTGTTCGTGAAGGGTTGGGTGTCTGACAAGAAAAAAACAACATCGGAGTTTCAAAATGGGAGAAGGTTACTACAAACGTTGGATGAGGGTGTTAGGGTAAATAATAGGGTGGTTGTTAATAAGGATGGAAGTGGAGACTTTACTACTATCAATGATGCTATAAATGCTGCACCGAATAACACAGTTGCTGGTAGTGGTTACTTTCAAATTTTTATCACTGAAGGTGTATATGAAGAGTATGTATCTATAGCTAAAAATAAAAAGTATTTGATGATGGTTGGAGATGGGATCAATCGTACAATTATCACTGGTGATCATAATGTCGTTGATGGATTTACTACATTCAACTCAGCAACATTTGGTAAGCAAAATACATTGTATTTAGAAAGAAAAAAAAATTAGATATTGACTAGAGATAGTGTTTAGTAAAAGTATATATAAACTTGGATAATTTTAATGAGTTTGAGTTAGGTCCAAAAAATATTTTTAGAGTCTATCCTAACTAGATTGATCACTCAGTATATTAATTATCCATGTACCAATCTCAACATTGCAAGATGTGTAGAGGTTTATAGGAAAAATACTCAACTCCCATATTTGCTTGGAAAGGAGTCTATCTTGCTCATGCGAGTCATGCCCTTAATCACAAGCAATTAGCATGAGCATGCTTAAAGTAGAATCAATTAAAAGCTTAATATATAGAAAGTAATAATAAAAGAGTCAAGAGGCATTGAAGGTCATGTTATATAGGGTTATTTTAAAATATATTATCTTGAGTTTATTATAATTGTTGATTAGCACTTTACTTCTACAACAATTATTCCTTACTTACAGCATGCATGAACATTCATTTATGGTGCTTTTAATATATATATATATATATATATATATATATATATATATATATATATATATATAGTTTGAACTCTAGTTCTTTAACTCATTCAAATGTATGATTTGCATAATTGCAGCTGTGGTAGCACAAGGATTTTTAGCAGTTAACATAACATTTCGCAATACGGCTGGGCCAAGCAAGCACCAAGCAGTTGCAGTAAGAAACGGGGCAGACTTGTCTACTTTCTACAATTGTAGCTTTGAAGGGTATCAAGACACTTTGTATACGCATTCTCTAAGGCAATTTTATCGTGAATGTGACATATATGGTACTGTTGACTTCATATTTGGAAATGCTGCTGTTGTTTTCCAAAATTGCAATATCTACCCTCGCCTTCCCAATAGTGGACAATTCAATGCAATCACAGCTCAAGGTCGAACTGACCCAAATCAAAACACAGGCACTTCCATACACAATGCCATTATAAAACCTACTGATGATTTGGCTCCAGTAATTGGTACAGTTAAAACATACCTTGGGAGGCCATGGAAAGAGTACTCAAGGACATTTTATTTGCAGTCTTTTATGGATAGTTTGATAAATCCCGCTGGTTGGCACGAATGGAGTGGGAGTTTTGCTTTAAGCACTTTATATTATGCAGAGTTTAATAATACGGGACCTGGTTCAGACACTTCCATTCGAGTGGATTGGCCTGGTTATCACGTCATTGATGATAGTGATGCAGTTAATTTTACTGTCTCAAACTTCTTGGCTGGGGATAATTGGCTACCTCAAACTGGCGTTCCATTCTTGAGTGGCCTGATATAACCAAACACTGCTTTAAGCTATAGTATATAAATAAAAACAAAGTTTCATAGTAATTCTTTTAATTATATTTCTCGTGTTTCTCTCTATTGTATTCATAAACGAATGATTAATGCTTGTTGAATTTTTTTTCCTAAGCCAAAGTGTATTTAAAATGGAGAACAGATTGTACTCCAACTCGTTGCATTAAGTCTCGTATTAAATGATGTGACATTTCCTTTTTAAAATCAAAAACAAATTACACAAGCAATATTTTAAAAAATTACAAAAATTATTTTTGAAATAAAAATTTAAACCTAGTAAAACACCACTTCATATTCTTCACCCCCGCTTGAACCTTAAATCAAAAACCTCGATCTTCATCTTCTGTAACCTCATTTGAACCGTAAATCAAAAACCTCTGTCTTCATCTTCTTCAACTCCATTTTATAAATTGCACGTTAAATCAAACCTGGATTTTTTCTTCCCAAAATCAATTCAAACCCAGATTCATAACTAATTCAAACTCGTTCCTGACACAAAGATGAACACACACCACTACAAAAAAAAACGCTTATTTGCGAGGGACATTAGCGAGGGAATGTTATTCCCTCGCTAAAACTGACTTTAGCGAGGGAATTAGCGAGGGAATGTGATTCCCTCACTAAAACTCACATTAGAGAGGGAATTAGCGAGGGACCAATCCCTCGCTAATGGTTAGCGACGGAATTTTCAACATTAGCGAGGGACTGGTCCCTCGCTAAGTGGAGGCGGGAATTTGAAAATTTTAGCACGAAAAACAAGGTGGTTAGCGAGGGAATTGGTCCCTCGCTAACATGAATCTGACCGTTAGCGAGGGAATGGTTAGCGAGGGAATTGGTCCCTCGCTAATTCAGTCAAATTCACGCAAATCAAGGAGTTTAGCGACGGAATTTTAAATCCCTCGCAAATTAAAGTGACTATTAGCGAGGGAATTAAAATCCCTCGCAAATTTTTTTACTTTTTTTTTCCTTAAATCCGTTTCAACCACACAAACACACAACCACTCTTCTTTCTCACTCAACACACCCTCACTCTTCTTCTCTCCTCTTCACCATTCCTCTTCCTCTACTCTCCACCACCACCACCACCACCACCACCATCACCACCACACAACCAACCAACCACCCTCACTCTTCTTCTCTCCTCTTCACCCTTCCCTTCCTCTTCATCTACTCTCTCTCTCTCACACCTACAAACACTAACCCACTACCACATAACAACCGCACCACCACACAACAACCACCACCCACGACCACCACCACACAACCACCACCACCACCTTCTTTCCTCTTCCTCTCCTCTCTCTCTCTCTCTCTCACGATTTCCCCTTCCTTCTTCTACTCTCCACCTTCTTCCACCACACCACCACCACACAACCACCACCACCACCCACGACACCACACCACCACCACCTACGAATTTCTTTCCTCTTTCTCTCCACCTTCCACCACCACCACCACCACCAACACAACCACAAAATTAATAATATAATATAATATAATTTTCATTAATAGTATAATAATAAATAGCTTCAAAAAAAATATAATAAATATAAAAAAAACAAGCCAATCAAATTTTAAAATTTGAAAATTTGCACAGACATTAGCGAGGGAATTAGCGAGGGAAATTTCCCTCGCTAATCCCATTAGTGAGGAGGGATTTAGCGAGGGATTTTGGTCATTTTGCGAGGGAAATTTCCCTCGCTAATATCCAATTTTTTTGTAGTGCGCACACACACACACACACACACACACACACACACACACAGAGCTCTAGTGTGGTTGTGCTGGGGATTTACGGTTGGCCATGGGGTGGGGTGTTTGCTTTGAAGATGAACAGATATGAGGGGGAATAAGATGAGTTTGTGAGGACCAAATTGAAACAAAAAAAAGACATAGGGGACTAAATTGAAACTAAAAGAAAAAATAGGAGACCAAATTGAAACTAAAAGAAAGCATATGAGACCAAATTGAAACAAATGATGTTTCAACAAAAAACCCAAATCTGCAACTCAGATCTGCATCAATGGCGAAAACCCAGATCTGCAACACAATCCAAATATGTGTTGAAAACAGAGTATTAAAACACAGATCATCTTCAATCCACAAAAACAAAAGCACTGATCATCTTCAAATGGTTGAAGATATCTGTTTATCAAATAAGGGTGAGTTTGTGGGGAAGAAAATAAATATGAGGGTTTTTGATTTAGGGTTCAACTTTCTATTTTTGTTTTTCTAATTTTGGTTTTTGCTAATTTTGATTTTCAGTTTTGTGTTTTTAATTTTTGTTAATTTAGATTTTCTATTTTGTGTTTTTCTTTTAAATAAAAACTAAAATGTCACGTCAGACGTGACACTTAAGACGTCACGTGAGTAGTACTGCCAGTGTGGCGTCTTTTAAACTCAATGGACGGAAAACTCAAGAAGGACCAAACTAACACGGAAATGAAAGATAAAAGACCAGATCAGAGAAAAAAGATAAAGGACCAAACTGAAAGTCAATGATAAATGACCAAAAATGAATTTTAGCCTATATATTAATACTAAATCCATGCTAGTAATTCAATTTACACGTGTGTATAGACCATCAATTGAGTCCATATAGTCACTTAACGTCCTAGTCAACATATGTTAATTGTAATGGACAAAATGTCCAAAAAAGAACTTTTGTGTTATATTAGGTGTATATCTGTATCCATATGCATACATTTAAGTAGATTAAAGGGCTTGGTAAAAAAGGCAAATTAAAGGGCAAAACATAAGTTTGAACGAATGACAAATCTTGTTGGTGAGTGGCTTTCAATCTTAATTTGTCCTGAAAAGAACATAGAACACGAAATTTTAAGTCACATTGTAAAAAGATCATTATAAAAAATATTAAGCAAAGGAAGGGGATTTCTTCTGTATCTAAGTTTCTGCTTGATTTTCCTTCAAAGAAACAATAGTAAGATTACAGGGCAACAAAAATCTGAGAAAGAGGAAAAAATAGGGAAGAAATGAAAACGGTAAAAGGGGAAGGAAAGGATACATAATGGTATGCAAGGTGGGAGCTTCTCCACCACTTCTTTCACCTCTCTTACTTCTTGTTCTTCTTCTTCTTTCCTTTTTTGAGCTCTATTCTTCTTCTCTTACTTATTCTTATTCCAATTTTAGTCTTGAATTTGCTGAGTTGTCAAATTTTCAATAGTGAATAAAGTTGGATTTTTGTTAGTGGGTTATTTGATATATTGATAATGGTTGATTACCGGAGAATGATTTGAAGTTTGAATACAACATTTCAATGGAAAAAAAGCTTATGATTTCATTTTATGTTTTACTACCCCTGGACTTTTCAATCCATTGAGCCAAAAATAACATTTTAAAATTAACATTTTAAAATTTTTTGGGGTAATAAAAACGTTTGAAATTAACTTCGAAAACAAAAAAAAAATTCCGAAAACTAAATTGGGCCAAAAATAGTAGACTCCGACCTGGGACCAACCTGTGGTAACCCAACTGATTTAATCTGTAGCTGCACCACCTCTTTCTCCCTCTCACCACCACCACCACCACCTTCTCTCTCTTTCTCTCAACACCACCTCTCTCGACCACCACTACCACCACCACCACTACAAGAACATCAACAACAACAAACTCCTTCTCCCTTCTCTTTTTCCCTTTCTCAATTTCCTGCATTTTTTTTTGCAACTGGGTACCATTAGGGCTGTTCAAACAAACTGAAAAACTGAACCGAACTGGCGAACTGAACTATTAGAAACTGAACTTTTGGCAACAGTTCTGAACCAAACTATTTTTTTAACACAGTTCACTAATCGAACTGTTAAGCCCAGTTCAGTTAGTAAACTAAAAACTGTTAAGCCCATTAACCCAATTAGCCCAGTCTCTCACTCTCACTCTCGTCAAACTCTCTCACTCTCGTCTCACAATCTCTCAATCTCTGCGAACCCTAATCTCTCAATCTCTCAATCGTTGATGATGATGATGATGTGTGAACCCTAATCTCTGCAAATGAGTTCTCAATCGTTGATGATGATGATGTGCGAACCCTAATCTCTATGAATGAAGTGCGAATCTAATCGTTGACGAACTGCGAACTGAAGTGCGATTCCTCTCTCAATCTCAGTTAGGTAACCTTCTTTAATCTTTATTTCTTTTGGGTAATGTTCAAATTTTCTGATCTGGGTTTTTGATGATTTTTTATTTGCTAGAATGTTGATGATGAAGATGTTGATAATATATATTCACCATGGTTTTACCTTTATTTCATTTGTGTGAAGTTTGAACTTTCTGGAAGTTATAGTCAAATTAGAGTGGTTCAGGTGGGTTTCTTATTGTGAATAGTTTATGTTATTGTAGTTCAGTTTATTGTGAATTCCTCTTGTGAATAGTTGTTGTTTTATTATCTTTTTTGATCAATGCTCATTGTCTATTTTGCCTGCAAAATATTTTGGGCTAAGTTGATAAAAATGGCACAGTAAAAGTGTGTTGGTTTCTTAATTCAAATAAAAATTAGCTATTTTGTATCTTAATATGCTTTGCCTGCAATATTAATGTTTAAACTTGTTAATTGGTTGGTGCCATTAGATTAGATTCATGTCTTTATCAAATGATGTTATGCTTATTATTGTAGTTCAGTTTATTGTAAATTCCTCTTGTGAATCCCTTTAGTTTATGTTATGGCTATTGTGAATCCTTTCCTTGTGTATATGGGCTGAATTACTGTCTCAACAGTGGCATTCGAATGTGCATTCAGCACAGGAGGAAGAGTACTCGGCGACCATCGTTGTTGTTTAAAGCACACAATGTTAGAAGGGCTTGTTTGCTTGCAAGATTGGTTGAAGGGGCAACCTCACTATGTCTTTAACGATGAGGATCCCGAGGATATATCCTTAGATTTGATCAAGGTAATTTGGATGAAATAATTTGGGCTTGTTTGCTTGTCGTTTGTAGATGAAATAATTTGGGCTTGTTTGCTTTTAGAAATATCCTCTCAAGATCGTGGTGTCAATTTGGATGACTGAGGACTTTATTTACCAACAGCTAATATCAGGTAATTTGGGCATTAGTATTATTAACCATTTTTTAGCATTAGTATTATTAACCATTTTTTTATGAAGCTGTTTACTATTATTACTATCCTGTGTAACATAAATGAATCCAATTCTCTGTTTGGCAAGCCATAACTATTTTAATATATTCAATTGACTTAATTGTTTTGAATCAGATAGTTCTACCTCTTAATATCTGATAAGGACTTAAAATATGTATGTATGCTGTTTAGAACTGATAACTAAGAACTGATACAAAGTTGATACACTTGCATTTTAGTTAGTGTTATGATCTGATACACTTGCACTGGGAGAAGTATAATCTACAATCTGTTATAAGCTGGTCAACTTGATTGAAATCCACTTATGATCTTTCTATTTTTTTTGCTTAATTTTAACTATTCTGTATTGATGTCTAGGATCTACTTACTAGTGGCTTTGGCTGATCTTTGGTGATATATTAGTAGCTGAAAGCAAACAATCAAGTGATTCATTCCAAATGGTTCCAGCTCCTGATGTCATCACAGGCACTGCTTCCTGTGATATATTTGTGTTTGATATCATACTCATTATCTCAGAAGTGGAATATTCAGTGTTGCTATTAGTAGCTGAAAGTGCATGCTTGTTGATGTACTTTCTGGATCTCTTGCATTTGATGATTATGACCACTTGAACTTTGGTGGAGTTTGATTGTATTTGGTTCATTTTGATTTTAAATGTTGTAACAGTTCTAAGACAGTTTTAGACTTGGTTATTACCTTTTGACAGGTTAGGAAAACTATTAATCCTATTGACAGTTCATGAAAAACTGTTCGGTTAACAGTTCGGTAAAAAAAACGTGTTCGATAAAAAAACTGTTAATAAAAAGTTCAGTAAAAAAATGCTCAGTATCAATAAAAAAAAACTGTTTTGTTAACAGTTCGGTTAACAGTTCCGGTCGGATAGGGCCTAACAGTTCGGTTAAAAGTTCGCATAAAATAGTTAATAAGTTAAACAGTTCGGTTCAGAATTAAACTGTGAACTGAACTGTTAATATAGTTCAGTTCGACGAACTGTTATTGCAGTTCGGTTCAGTTCGCCGAACTGTTTCAGCTGGTTCAGTTTAGTTCGATCCAGTTCTCCCTCTGAACTGGACCATGAACAGCTCTAGGTACCATCTGATACCTTACTATCATATAGTTTTAATACTTTGTTACCTGATGTGTATAAGATAGTTCAAAGAATACACATATTTCATTTTTACCCTTATTATTTTAATTAAATTCCTCATTTATTCATATTCTCTCTCTCATTAATTTCTAAATATTAATTACAAATATCTATTTATATCATGATATACCATTAAACTTGCCCAATGCTTTAATTCAATCATAATCATGTTATACCGTTATCTGTTTAGATATAAGTTAGTTTATCCACTATCCGCTAATTTATACTATTTTGTACCAAAGAGAGCTTAATGTGACCACCGCATTTCTTCTCTCTTTGCTCTCATTTGAGTGTGTAAAAGTCTCTTGTACCAAAAACACGCTAACAATTCTGACTTAGAAATCTTCTGACTGATTTGTTCTTGATCCCAGCTTGCAAAATTTGGCAGATAGTGAATTTTGAAGAATTTCAGCGGCGTGTAGGGCCAGCCACCGCCTGCAAAGATTCCCCTACCAAACAGCTATTTATCAAAATGGAATGGTTTGCGCGTTTTATCGCTCTTCTCATCACCTCAAAGAGAGAAAGAAGACACAATCTACTTCATGAAAGTAAACCGTTGAGGCTAGTGCTCAGGTCAAGTATATTGTCTTAACATAATCCCAATGTTTAATTATAACCATTAACCAACCTAATGCGGGTTCAATATATTAATCACCATTGGAAAAAGTCAAATACCATTAAAGATTATAAAGAGATGAGAAGTCATGATATACAAGCAAATCAGACTCAATCTTCCTAGGACTACCACGTAAAACTCAAGAAATATCATTACAATCTCCAAGTCATAAAGAGTTATATATGTCACACCACCAAGTATATGCCCAAGGAGGGGTTCGAAGTCCCCAAAAAATCAAACTTTTCTTCCACATTGTAATAAATTGAAGTACCCCTTGTGATTTGTATTAATAAAATTTTGATTATAAAAAAAGGGTAACATAAACTTAACAAAAGTTCTAAATATATTCAGATATAAATATAAACAAGTCACTGCAAGAAAATCGTTGATTTCCGACAAAAAAAGCCACAGCAAATGCGAATTTTTGGAGGACCAAATTCTGTCGCAAACAATTTCAGGCGAATTTTT
Source organism: Astragalus glycyphyllos (assembly GCA_963573325.1). NCBI lineage: Eukaryota > Viridiplantae > Streptophyta > Magnoliopsida > Fabales > Fabaceae > Astragalus > Astragalus glycyphyllos. The sequence continues at coordinate 24,464,851 of OY754312.1, forward strand.
CCTTCACAAAAAGTTTTGTCGCCAACCACTTGCAAATTTTCGTCTCAAATTTGTGACAAATCATTTAAATTTCTTTAATTCCTCGTCGCAAAATTTGTCGTAAATTTATTACTTACCCAAAAGAATTCCGTCACAAACTTCGTCGGTATGCTTGGATAATTGATTCTTTAAAAATTAGTCATTTACATAGTCATTTCTATTTTCAATACAACTTCCCTACCAATCCAATTCAGAGCAAATCCACCAATTCAATTCAATCCAAACTAAATAAAATCAACTACCTTATACTAACAAAAAAACAATGCCAAATAATTCAACATGTAGCCTAATATAGTTCAATTCATAAACTATTTAATCTACCAAAATTCATTGAAACACCAAAAGATAAAAAAAGCCTTGTTTCCTACAATGTCAAATAAATCAACATGCAGCCTAACTTAGTTCAATTTCAGTCATATGTCAATAAGCAACACACAATCATCAAAAGCTCCAAAAACAGGAAATCCACCAATAAGCAACCTAACATAGTTCAGTTCCATGCATGTTGATTTAATTATTCCATAAACTCAAAAAAATCTGATGAAACATTTTCAAGAAATTATAAGAGAAGTGGATAAATAAAACACCAAGAAAAGAAAACCTAGAGAAGCACAGAGAGCTAAGTGAAAACCTAAAGAAAAATTGAAGAGAGCAAAGACGTAGGATGATTTTGGCAGCACAGTCGTCCCAAAATAGCGGAAGTGAGGAGAAGGAGCTTCTTGTGGTTCGGTTGTCGCAAAACGAAGGGGGGGATGCGCAAAAGAGCAGTTGTTGTTGGGAGTGAGAGCAGAGTTGTGGGTGTGGCTCGCTGTAAGGGCGGCAGAGGGCGGAGAAGGTTGGACAAGGTCGAGGGAAAGAGAGTGTGGGTGAGTGAGAAATAGAAAGAAGAATAATTTTTTTTGGTTTCTCACACATTTCTCCATCAAAGATGTTAATTTAAGTGAGTATTGACGGACAATAAATGTGAACAATTCTCCAACCAGGTCGTATTCCAACCTTAATTTGCCACATTACGGGAGATTAACCTCTTCCACTAAACCTAATCCCATCGATAACTTGTGTTATAATTATTTAATATTAGTCTCGGATATTGATTAATTGTACTCCCATGCAATATGGACAGAACAGAAGGATTTAGACTTGTTTCAAATGTATGTAGGCAGGCAGGACAAAGTATTAGGTAGTTTATCCCATTAATTAGTTAAATCACCACCAACTCCACATATTTTAAAATAACAAAAATCTTGAAATCTCAGTGGGAAACAAATCTCCAACGGTATATCATTAAAAAAAAAAAACGAAAGTTCCAATTTGGGAGAAATGTCATATTCTACATTATATAGGCATATATATGTGCATTGACAAGGATGCACATAAGTTGACTCTTCTTCAAGTTATTCTTCATATGACTAGTCAATGTTTAAAAACTGTAATAAATATATGGTAATTAAACATAGTAAAAAATTGCCCCCTCTCCACTATAAATTAATCAATGTGACGACACTAATTTCCAAACCATTATTAACACTAGTATACTCTTGTTCCATCAAAAACCAAAATGGCTTCCAAGCTATGTAATTCCCTCTCAATAATTCTCATTATTCTCTTACCCATATTTTCCTCTATAGTTTTCGCAGACACCCTTCCTAGTCCCTCAACTTCTGTCACTCCAGCAACAGCATGCAAATCAACACCAGACCCAACCTATTGCAAATCCATTCTCCCTCCACAAAACGGCAACGTTTACGACTATGGTCGATTCTCAGTCAAAAAATCACTTTCACAAGCCCAAATATTCTTAAACCTTGTTGATAAATATCTTCAACGTCGTTCTTCTCTTTCCACCACCGCCATCCGTGTACTCCAAGATTGCAAATCGCTAGGCGAGTTAAACATCGATTTCCTCTCAAGTTCTTTCCAAACAGTTAACAAAACAATTACTAAGTCGTTACTTTCTAGTTTACAAGCTGACAACATTCAAACGTTGTTAAGTGCTATTTTAACAAACCAACAAACATGTTTGGATGGTTTAAAAGACACTGCTTCAGCTTGGAGTGTTAGAAATGGACTTACTATTCCACTTTCTAATGACACCAAACTCTATAGTGTCTCACTTGCTTTATTCACAAAGGGTTGGGTTCCAAAAAGAAAAATGAAAACCAATACATTACAAAAGAGACAACTAATTGGATTCCAAAACGGGCGTTTGCCACTTAAAATGTCAAGTGGAACACGTGCGATTTATGAGTCTGTGAGTAGGAGAAAGCTTCTTCAGAGTAATAATACAGTGAGTGATGATGTTTTGGTTAGAGAAATGGTTACTGTGAGCCAAGATGGAAGTGGAAATTTCACAACAATTAATGATGCTGTTGCTGCTGCTCCAAACAAATCTTTGTCTACTGATGGGTATTTCTTGATTTATGTTACTGCTGGTGTTTATGAAGAAAATGTGGCAATTGATAAGAAAAAAACGTATTTGATGATGATGGGAGATGGTATCAATAAGACAATTATCACCGGCAATCGTAGTGTGGTTGATGGCTGGACAACATTCAGCTCCGCAACTTTAGGTAATTATTGACTTTTTCATAAAATAATTAGGTACTAAATTTTAAGCACATAAAAAAATGGGTATGAGTAAATTATAAAGCTAACATTATTTTTTAAAAACAATTATTTATTTTAAATTAAAAAAATTTGTTGTGTGTTCCCAAGACCTCGACATTGTTTTCGGAAGTATTGTTTGTTTTGAATCCATGCCGTCTTGTGAAACTTTTTGTGGCTTTGATTCCGTGGTTACACACCAAAAAATCTGTAACTAGCTAGTACAGTAATTAGGAATAAAGGTCATTGGTAGTTTATAAATATTCATATCTTTAAACTACTAAGGTTTCTTTTAACGAATTAGAATTTGGGTATATTGTATTTATGTACAAATTGTTATGTGAAAACGATGATAAAAAATGAATTATTTGCCAAGGATATTGATCTAATCATCAATGTTTTGCAGCTGTGGCTGGGCAAGGATTTGTGGGTGTGAATATGACCTTCCGTAACACAGCGGGGGCAATTAAGCACCAAGCAGTGGCAGTTCGAAATGGAGCGGATTTATCCACATTTTACACTTGCAGCTTTGAAGGTTACCAAGACACATTATATACACATTCTTTAAGACAATTCTATAGAGAATGTGATATCTACGGCACAGTAGATTTCATATTTGGAAACGCTAAGGTTGTTTTCCAAAATTGCAATCTCTATCCTCGTCTTCCAATGAGTGGACAATTCAATGCCATCACAGCTCAAGGTCGAACAGATCCAAATCAAGACACCGGTACTTCAATTCACAACTGTACTATTAGAGCTGCTGACGATTTGGCTGCTAACAATGGTTCTACTGCAACATATCTTGGAAGACCATGGAAGGAATATTCGAGAACAGTTTATATGCAAACATCTATGGATAGTGTGATTAATGTTGCTGGGTGGCGTGCTTGGGATGGAGAATTTGCATTGACCACATTGTATTATGCTGAGTTTAATAACACTGGAGATGGGTCTAGTACTGCTAATAGAGTGACGTGGCCAGGTTACCGTGTGATTAATGCTACTGATGCAGCTAATTTTACTGTGTCTAATTTCTTGCTTGGAGATGATTGGTTACCTCAGACAGGGGTGTCTTACGTTAATACCTTAATATAGGGTCTTAAAGAACGTTGACAAATGACACATTCACTTTGTTCTTTTTCTTTTGAGATTTTTTTCCTCATTGTAAAATAAAGTTGGCGGTCGCTGGTGCACTTGTGCTGTTACTAGGCCAGACTCGCAGCAAATGTTGAAAATTGGAAGCAAGATTGCTTGATTGATTAATTTGATTTATTTAGTTATAAAGCTAATATTATATTAATTGAGTCAGATCCTATATTCCATTTATTTATAGTAAGCTGGTGACTCTTGCTAACCGCTGATTTTGACTTCTTCGATCATTATGAATTAGTAATGAAGAAGACAAAATGTAAAGATATACCGCGTGAACGATTCTCGCATTTTGGTCCCCCTCTCTTTGTTTTTAGCTTTTCTTTATTAGTTAGGATTGAATTGAGAAAGATTTTTTTTTTAAAGTTGAGAGTTTTTTGAAAGTTTTGATCGAATTGATTGGAAGTGTACCTTCAGGAGGATGTTGAGTTTCACCGGCGCACCTCACTAACAAAAATTATAAGAACTATTAAATATTGAATATAATGCCACTTCCACCCATTCAACGAACTAATTTGAAGGTAATGGCGGTGGGAGTTTGACAACAAAAAAATAACATATACTCTAATTTTGTCCGCCCTCTTTTTACTATAATCATTCAACGAACTATTAATTTGCATTTTTACCAATTGCACCCCTATTTTACTATTTCGCCCCTTTTTCGTTCTTTATAATTTATTTTCCAAAAAACTATAAAAATACATAACTAAATTCTTTAATTTCAAAAAAATATAAATAGGGGATTAAATCGATTGTACAGTCGGGTTAGTCAGCTTTTTAGGGCCACAAATGAACCGTTACGGTCGAGGTCCTAAAATCCCTATTCAAAATAAACAATTTCAAAAAATTAAAAAAAATACAAACACATCAAACCATTTTTCAAACTCCCAAAAACACATTTTCAAAAATAGGGGACTAAGTCGATTGTACAATCGAAATAGTCAACTTTTTAGGATAAATGAACTAATCACTCAAGAGTCCTAAAATCCCTAAATAAAAAACACCAACACACAAACTTTTTCTACCAAGAACTACGTAGCCTTTGATTCTCTACCCAGAGATACGTAGGAGCAGAGGGAGGGTCCACCTCTGTCAAGTGCACTAATAAAAAAACCTTTTTTAGTCTTTTTGTAAATAATCCTTTTTTAAAATTCAAAAACATCAACTCTTTTTCTTTCAAATTCTTTTAGTCCAAAATAAAAAGGGTAAATTAAATATTTTCATAATTAACTTTCTCTTCTACAACTAATTAGCAGGTAACCCTCCTTAGGAAAGATGTCGTGGGGTGCTAGTACCTTCCCCACATATAACCGACTCTCGAACCCTAATCTGGTCTCAAGGACCCTTATCCATTTCAAAGGGATTTTCCAATATTTTCCCTTAAACTAAACTTTGGTGGCGGCTTCATTTTTGAACCTTCGAGGAATCCTTTCCCGGATTTTTCGGTCACTACAACATCTTTACTGATTAAGAAATTAATGCAACATCAGTGTAACAAAATTTGACATAACAGTTTTTTCCGCAAGAAAATTATTATTATTAAAAGAAGGGAGTACAAGGATACTTCAACTCGTATGCCAATGTTCCAATCAAAATATAGCATTCAAGTATGAGAAAATATTTTTTCAAAAAAAGTACGATAAAAGATCAAATCAGAAAACTATGATACATCAGTCAAGATAAAAAGTTCATTCATGCTCATTATCTCAGCCCAGCTTGTTCAGTAGAAGAGTGATCACTGAAATTGCCGCTACTGTTTGTATCCTCTATGGAGATTTCCAAAAGTCACCCACCATCTGTTCTGTAGTTGCGGATTTGCTTCTGCATTGTGGTATGCTATCGTCAGTTGGTTGGGTTACGATTTTGTGAGCATCAGTGTATACAGTCATTGTTTACACAGTTTATACGTATTGGTGGCCGACGTACGTGCAGTGCAGACATGGTTTGATGCTTATCTGGCACACAATTCCCTGAGTCATATGGGATCTGAGGAATAACAGTATTTTCTCTCTTTGTCCTGACGTTGGTTTTAGAATAGGGAATTCCCCCTTATCTATTCTATGAAGTGATATGTTGATCCTTTTGTCTATTTAACTATGAGATAGTTTCGATTTTTTGTGGTTCCTTTGTGTTTGGTGGAAGACATTCTTCATTTATATATGGGTTGACTGTTAAGCACCCCTTGTACTCGACTCTAGAGGCGAAGGGTAGACAAGCTGTGGTAGTATTGGCTATCCCAAAAAAGTATTATCTTGAATAAGTAGTTATGTTATATATTTAAGTACGACAATAATAATAATAATAGTTGTAAAAAAACTACGCCAATAATATATTATTTAGCTACCTCAAAATAAATTTATTAGTCCAAAGAACTAAAAGAACAATACATTCATTAATTTGTTATTAGCTCAAACAAATATGGTCCACAAACCACTATTTTTTTAGAGTTTTTCTTTGTTGGTGCTTTTTTTAAGAAAAAAAATCGTTTGAATTTTTTTATTTATTGATTAAGATTAATATATTTTATTTTTCTTTATATTTCGCTCCCTCACAAAATTTGTGCTAACTTATCTGTAGTATCAATAACGTGGTCATCTAATTGCATTTCATTCTTTGTGTCATCTTGTTATATTAGTTTATAAAGTATCTTAATGAACACCTACCTGGATGAACATTTTTTACGCAGTCGATGTTATATATAGGTTAAACTCATCAATTTTACACTGGCAAATAGCCAAATTGAGAATGTTGAGGACCAAATCTGTAATTAATCCGTTTTAATTTGTACGACTTTTCAAATCACCCACCCTGTTTTTGCAGTTCAATGATTGCTTGTTTTGGATTCGTGATGTCTCGGGAGAAATTTTATCTTATGAAATAGTATCAATACTCTTCTGATAACTATAAAGTGATTTGAGAGAACTAAAATCAAAATCGCAGATTCGTTTATAGTACAGTAGTTCTTTATGATTATTACCGGCATTACTATTATCAAATAAAAAAAAATTCCTATCCCCAATCAAGCAAGACTCGGGAAATGAAAGATAAAAACTGAGAGAACGATATATAAAGACAATGTAGAGTTTTCTTGTAAATCAAAACCTTCAAATTTTGAATGAAGGATTCACATCTGTAAAATCTATCAAAGCAAATAATTGAGTCAAATCTTATACGAACAGGGGAAGTTCTCTAGTTAATTTTTCTCTGCATTCTAACAATTCGCATGCCCCTTCTTTCCCACGTAACAAAAAAAAAAATTGGACAGCATTTTTAATACCGTAAAATCACATTGAGATAAAATTTGACAAAGATGAAAAGTAAGGTATTTAATGATGATATACCACCCCTGGGGCTAAAGAGCAATTAATTTAAAGTTTAATCATGTCAAGGTCCTCTATGGCAAGGACCTAATGAGAACCACGGCAATATTGCAGAGTTTACGGAAATGTGAACTCTTCACGGACAAAACATCATCGTTTCCAGGAATAGAAGCATCGCAGGTTGTAATAGCAGCCAAAGCAGCTTTCAACCATGTCTTTGCATCAACATCAGAATTCACCAACAAAGCAGCAATAGTATCTTCAAGTTGACTTTCAGCATCCAATATTGTTTCCTTACAATCAGCTAAACCTTGTTGAATTTCAGGGTCAAGTTCAGGATCATCAATCAATGTCTTCACGTCGGTTAAAATTCCTGAAGCGTTTTTAGCAGCTACTCTTAATGCAATGATTGCCAAGTCTTTAACATTTGAGCTTGGGCTTCTTGGTTCTGAGTGAAGGACTTGAATACAGAGATCCTTGTTGTTTTGTGCCAAATTGCATACGCTATTTATAAGGTCATTGTTTTGGTTTACGACAACCTGTGCGGTTGTCTGGTGTGCCATTGCAATCACACAGAGAACCAAAACTGAGAAGAGTTTTGTGATGTGTTCCATTTTTGTTTTTCTTTATTTCTTCTCGAGTTTGGTTTTCTGAGTTACAGCCACAGAGGAAAATATAGAGGAGGTTGCATGGTTTATAATGAGAGGTGTGCACTTTGTGTCCATTGAATTTGTTTTTGCTAAAATCAGAATTTGTTATTCATCACTTAATTTAGGGGAATACCTATTATGTTTTAGCAAACAAATGAACCCTTATTCGCATTCTACGCTCACGGCATTGTACTGCCTTTGACCTTCATCTTAGCTTTTTCTATTTTTAGTGATGGGCTTAGATTGATTGTTTATTTAAGCTTTTTTTTGTTTATAATTAAGTGTTTTTTCAATCAAAAAATGTCTAACAAATTTATAGGTAATTATATTTTTTTAGAATTTGAAAATGTTAATTTTTGAACACCCTCAATAATCATAACACATCTAACACGAGTCATTATTTCTATCTTTCACTTTTTATCACATCACCCACGTATTACATCTACCATAAAATAAAGTGTATTTATTTCCATCATGGATATTAGATCATTAGGCCGTACACTATCACTTAACACACTTTCCTATTTGGCTGAACCCAAAAATACTAGAAACACATGGTGATTCCCAAAATACAAATAAACCACAATAAATTGGACTTACATGGAAAAACATGAGGCCATATATTCAAATTTCAACCTATTTTAATAAACACAAAGTTACTTACACTCATCAATAGATGATCAAACAAACAAAACTCTAACAACAATGGTACTATTAATTATTAAATAGAAAAATAGGATAAAGATCTAGCATTTGAGAGTGCTAAGAAGTGCTTAAAATTTCCTTAGAATCTTGTACAATTTGTATAGAAAGCACATTTGTATTGCCAAATGTCTATAGCTTCATTATCAAACACCTTCCCACTCCCACTAGGTGGCGAGAATCCTAAAAATTCCTAGTCTCTTTCCAGTTTTAAGAGACTTACCCCACCAACAAACACACTTGTTGAGTTGAGGCCGCAGGACAATATTGACATTTCAGAATCTTTGAACAAACTTAAAGCGTATGGAAAAGTGATAATTCATTAATTCTCCAAACTAAGATATTTTTTTCCCAATCCAACTCCGTCGTGATGTTTTATTTTTGCATCAGTGCCATCACTGCCATGTCATCATGTCCTTATCCATATCTCAAAACTCACCTACACGTTACAGAGCCTTTTCAACGTGCATTTGAATTGGCTGTTTTCGGGTACAGTACCCGACCCGATATCTGCCCCGGGCAGCTCTACGATTATACTTAACGGCTTCCTCGGGCACCCAATTGGTTCAGGAAATTGCGAGCAACCTTCACCCGCTTCTGAAACCGAACCATCACACGGTTCAGCATGAGAGTGAACCGTTACCGGTCGGACCGGGGTTCGGCAGAGAGGACAATTAGAATTAGAAGCGAACCACTTGTCGATGCAATGGGAGTGGAAAGCGTGGTTACAGTTTGGAAGCGTACGGCATTCATCGCCGTCGGAGAAGTCTGATAAGCAGACGGCGCAGTCGTGGTGTTTGTTGCGGGAGGTGGCGGAGGAGTAAGTGAAGGTGGGAAGCGATTTGAGAACGGAAGGGTCGAGGCTTTCTTCTTTGGAAGGGGTGGTGGTGGTAAGTGGATCGGGAGAGAAGAGATGACGACGGCGATGGTGACGGCGGCAGAGGTAAAGGTAGGTGCGAAAGAGAATAATGAGGAGTATAAGTATGAAGAGAAGGATGGCAGAGCCCACCATATCCTTGGCGTTGCGGTTATACTTTACTTGAAGGTCTGGTTCATTAGCCATGAGAATGAGAGAGAGAAAAGAGAAGAGGCAACAGAGTAGTGGGAATTTGCAATGGTAGAATAGTAATACTGGGAACTCTTGAAATAAAACTGTGGGCGAAATCTGAGCGCAAGTGGATGGATTTTTATTTGGATAAGATTGTTGTGTCTTTTTAGATTCTCACCAACATTTCTCTCTCCGAAGTGATCAACCCCTTAAAAACAGTAACCACGAAGGATTAGTCTGCACAGTATCGTAGATACTTTGGTTTACGCAAAAAATAAATTAAGTCTCTTACCGATGGATAACTAGAATTGATTTAATATTGATTGATTAAATCTTAACTACTCATATCATTTTATACAATATTCTACTATCAATTTTAGTGATATATCAATTAGAAATTTAATTAATGTCTCACTCTAGAAGTAACCACCATGATTATCTCCCACAAACTTTCATTATATTTTTTTGTTAAAAGGAAAATAATATCAATGAATGAATACTTCAATTTTAGGATGATGAGATTAGGGAAATGATCCTCTCAAGTGATATGAGAGTCTACTGAATGCATACACTCAAAGGCTTTTTTGTAAGAAAAAATAATGAAAAAGGCTTTTAAACGAGTTTCTAGGTTTTATTAAACTTTCAAAATAGTCAATTCAGGCCTAAAAATTAGGCGTATAACAAGTCATAATTTAGACTCAAACCTAACAATTTTAACACGTATTAAACTTGGGCCTGGCAAAATTCAGCTCGATCCAACCTATTCCCACTCGTATTTATGTGGAAGTTAGTTTGAGGTTATCTTTGTGTCGCTAATAATCAAAAGAAAAGAAATATGAAAAACAAATTAAATATAGAATTGGAAATGAATAAAATAGGCGGTGAAAGCGTCGCAACTTGTTGCAAATTCATTTGCCAGAAAACGGAAAATAGACATTGCAAAAATTTTCAAACAACAACTTGATTGTTTGCTTTGCTTTCCGAGAACACGTGCAATAATTAACTATGGATAATGAAGCACAATGGAGAACTAATTTAACTTTTCATTTCAAACTCAACAATAAGAATGCATATCCTCTACGACTGTTGTGTGTGCTGCAGCACCAATTATATCTTAGATTAATAATTGAATAATTGATGCAGCAACATTGTGTTCTAAACATCGATTATCCTAATCCTTGTCACGTGAATTATATGCCTCTTTCTGCATTCCATATAGACAAAAATTCCCTCTTGCTCACGTAGACACCCTGAAATGACACGGTGGTGTGACAAGGGACTTGTCCTTGCTCAATTCAAGTGGTTTCATATCTATCCCACCACTTGATATCAGTAGAATTAGAATCACTTTCAATCCGTGCCTTCCCCAAAATAGGTTATACATTTTTTTTTTGTCATTTTAAAGTAAATGATACATAAACACTACATACACTATTACAAGTCACACGCTCAGGTTCAAAGCAAGAAGTCGGCGTCTTCCTATTGCTAAAATTGTCAATGCCACCAACACTACTGAAGGACAACTAGGTTTATACATTGTATTTGTGGATAACTAACAAGTGAAATTTGCCCAAGTAAAGACATATTCTGTGAGTGTGGGTTCTCCTATAATACTTGGTGGAAGGTCCATGGCCGGTTGGGAATTGAAGGGGCTTATGATCATGTGGAGAGTGTAGAGCATTTCTTGCGGCATGGGGGCTTGTGACAAGAAATAAAGAAGCAAGCGTAAATGATTTGGATCCTCTCATGCAACACTCTCTCAATCACTCTCTACACTATTTATCTCTCTCTTAAAATACATAAAATAATATATATAAGAGAGAGAGAGAGAGAGAGAGAGAGAGAGAGATGGTATAAATTTATGAGAGAGACCCCTATTAGTTACCCGATTTCCCTTTCATTTGGCTATTAGTTACCCCTAAACTCGAGGTAACTTTTTTCTGTTACAAAGATCCTCATACAGACAGTGAGAGTTGAACTCATTCTTTTGCAAGGAATAAGGTTCTGTTTGGCAAAGCCACTCCGCTAACTTATAGCGGATAAGCTAGTTGTAACTATTTGGCATGACTAGCTTATAGCGTTTTTCCACTAGCTTATAGCGTTTCATTTTTTCTCCCATTTTTACCCTCATTATTTTAATTAAATTCTCCATGTACCTCAATTAAATAAATCTTCTCTCTCATTTGTAAGCATTAATTACAACTGTCCATTTATGTCATTGTATATTTATAAGGTAGTTCAATCGCTACTTTTACCAAACATTTTAAATTCAATCCGCTAGCTTATCCGCTATCCATTCGTTTTTACCAAACAAAGCCTAAGTCAACTTCTTACCAACCGAGTCTCGGCAATATGCAAGTAGAAACTAATACAATGTATCTGTAAATTTTACTTGTAAAAAAGCATTAGTGTTTTTATTTAATTAATCATCTATTATGATTCCATGCTTATAAAAAAAAAATCTATTATGATTCCATTAATGGGAATTGGAGGGGGATCCAGGTTGGTTTAAATTCTTTTAATATACACGGTTGTCTACTCATCAAATGAGTCAAACGTAATTGACCAAAATTGCTTCCTCATCTGTCCTTTACATCACAATTCTGAAGTTCTTGAACTTTGAAAGAAAACCAAAAGATGGAAAAAATTGAGCACACAACGGTGACCACCAACGGAATTAATATGCACGTGGCATCAATTGGATCAGGCCCCGTAGTACTCTTCATCCACGGTTTCCCGGAGCTTTGGTATACATGGCGCCATCAACTTCTCTCCCTCGCCGCCCTCGGCTACCGTGCCATCGCTCCTGACCTCCGTGGCTACGGCGACACCGACGCCCCGACCTCTGCTTCTTCCTACTCCGCCCTCCACATCGTCGGCGACCTCGTCGGACTCCTCGATGCTCTTGCCATCGATCAAGTGTTTTTGGTGGGCCATGATTGGGGAGCTTCTATGGCCTGGTATTTTTGCTTGTTAAGGCCCGATCGTGTAAAAGCTTTGGTTAACATGAGTGTCGTTTTCCGTCCTCGGAGTCCTACGAGAAAACCCGTTCCCACCATGAGAGCTATGATCGGTGATGATTATTATATCTGCAGGTTTCAGGTTAGTAATTAAACTCTTATTTTCTTTAACACTTCACCCTTTATGTCAATCTATTTAGTAAATTGTATATAGTATCCTGATTGTCTAGGGTTCCAAGTCAACTAATCTAGTAGTGAGGAATTGTTGTTTTGAATGGAACGCTGCCATATAACCTTTGAAGCACCGATAAGGACACCGGACATGACACTAAAAAAGCAAGTAAACACGGATGATAATTTGAGAAAATAGAAGTAATTGAAGTGTAGGTGTCGGTTTTTTCAGACACCGGACACATCTTCAATCCGAAGTGTCGATGCTACATAGCATATAACATACGATTGTGTTGGCTGTAGAACAGAATTTCTTTGTCTTTTAGGTTGTTCTGGCTTTTGATGACAATTACTTTGTGGTGTACCTTGATCAGTACTTGTTCGAAAATCTAATGATAACCGACACCATCTACTAAAAGCATAAGCACACACAAATATGATCTCTTCATGGCTGAGGTGGTGACCTGATCGGTGTTGATTCGACAAAAACAATTTAAAATGAATATATGTTGAGTTTTGAGACAATTCTTTTTGTTTCTTCTTGTTCTGATCAAACTGACACCGAGAATATTGCTATATCAGTAGTAGCTCGTGAGGACAAGGACAAATGTGAGTTTCTGCTTTCAGAGGTGATGTCGGTCTGTCGACATTTCCAAACAATTTTTCAAGCATAGGTTTAATACCTCACCTGTCAAGGTTTTACGTGTTTTAACATTTCTGATTTTCATGGAATGGTACATCTCCAGATCAATGTTGTTCACTAGTATCGTAGATATATATGCTGTTTGGTAATTGATAATTGAGAGATATATGCATTTGAGTTAATAACAAGTTAACAACTGCTAAGGTTTTTGATTATCCTGCAGAAACCTGGGGAGGCTGAAGAAGAGTTTGCCCGTGCTGGTACTGTAAGAATATTAAAGCAATTTCTTACACTGCGTGATCCACGTCCACTTTGTGTGCCAAAGGAGATAGGATTTGGAGGTCCACCTAACACTTCGTATCCTTTACCTTCGTGGCTGTCTGAAGAAGATGTCAATTATTATGCTAGCAAATTTGACAAGAAAGGCTTCACTGGTGGGCTAAACTACTATCGCGCTCTGGATCTGTAAGTTTTATCTAGTTTATTGTCACAAACATGTCTATGCATACTGTAATGCAACCCTCAAATTGTATTTGAAACCTTAAATTTTTGTTTTGTTAGCAAGAGCCAATTTTTTCTGAGGCAATGCATTACCCTAGATTAACTTCACCTTTTTGAGGGGGGCATTTAGGAATAAACTCGAAGAAGCATATATGAGAATGTTGTATTGGAGATCGGATAGGATTAAGAATGATAGCCTTAGAGAATTGGAGTAGCACCTATTGTATAAAAGATGGTGAAAACTCGACTCAGGTGGTTTGGACAAGTGTGGACGAGGCCTACAGATTGTGTTAAGAAGAGTAGATTACATGGAGGGAAGTTCTATAGCTAGAGATAGAAAAAGGCCAACAAAAACTATAGGCAAAACTATTAAAAATCTAGAGACTAATGATTTGGACATAAACATGATTTGATCGAACATCATGGTATTCTTGGTTGTTCTTGTTCTTGTTCTTGTTGGGGTGGGGGGATGTAGGAATAGCTTTCAAATGTTGCATTTGACAGAATAATTTTATTAAGCAAATGAACCAGACGTGTACTTGTCTAACCATGTACCAATAAAAAGAAGTTCAGATTAGAAGCTTTTTCATTTGCAATGAGGAAGATTGTTATTAAGTTTTGCAATATTATTTTGTTGGAGGATGTGTATGTATAGTCATGAAAATTTTGTTTTTTTTTTCTGCAGAACCTGGGAACTAACAGCGCCATGGACTGGAGTACAGATCAAAGTACCTGTTAAGTTTATTGTGGGAGACCTGGACCTAACTTACAACACTCCAGGCGTTAAGGAGTATATACATAATGGTGGCTTTAAGAAATTAGTACCATACTTGCAAGAAACCGTTGTGATGGAAGGAGTAGGTCACTTTATAAATCAGGAAAAACCAGATGAAATTAGCGCGCACATATACGATTTCATCAAGAAATTTTAATCTGCATCATAGTTCAGATGGATGCTGTTTACAAGTGATTAATAATTCCAATTTTGAATTGCACTGGTTCTTCAAGCTTGTAAATGTCAAGTCTGCACAAGTTCTAGCACATAAGCTAGTATTTCTCTGTCTTAATTTGACTAATACAAGTATCAAACTTGTCCCGAATCGTTTAACCAATCTCACTCTTTTCATTATGCCTTGGCCCTTGGCACTTGAATCATTCCTACTCCTGAGTGGTAGTTTTCTCCTGTTTCTCTTGTCATCAATATATGTTGGTAACTGTTTAATGACCAAACTAGAGATACATGTGATTCATGATGCATTTTTTTGGTGATTAGACACAAAAAAAGAAGAAAGACATAAAAACAGCTTTGTGTGGGTGAATAAGTCTTCACCACGTATCCCAGCATGGAAACTCTTGTTAAAGGTAGAAATATTCATCTTACCTATGCCATGGTATAAGCAAGGCGTGCCCAAAAATATTTGAAGAAATTAAACAAGGGAGTGGATTTAGGTTGTTGTTGGAACATGGAAGCACCATTTTTTAAAACGAATCGACTGAACGATTAACCGGTTACACCATTAACCGATTCTATTTACGGTTTGGTCATTTGAGCAGTTCAATGTGATTTCATTCTAGTTTGAAGAGATTTAACAAAAATTTGAAATATGATTTTAGTAAAAAATTAATTAATTACAGTAATTTAAAAAAAATGACTGATAAATGAAACAAAAATAAGATAATCTATAACTACAAACAAATACAGATTAGCTTCTATTTACTTTAAAAACTAATTTATAAATTATTTTATATTAAAATCACTTTAAAGGTATGAGGAATAGAAATGCGCTAGTATTATTTTATTATTGAAAATAACTAGTAATGTATGAGAAATTCCATTTTATATTTTGAGAAAATAAATATGATCATATGACATCAAGTGAATCCAATAATTATTATTGTTATTTTTTTTTGACAATTATTGTTATTATTATTAAATATACACTTAAAACACCCAAAATTATAATAATGGAAATAGAGAAGATACTGACTCGTATTTTTGAAGTCCTAATTATAATTTACAAGGAAATCAAAATAGAGAAGACACCGACCAATGTTTTCAGAGTCCTAATTATTAAACACATAGACTAGACCTATGCTCAATTGTAGTAATTATTAAATGATTTTTATACACCTATTTTATTATATATATTAACATGACATTAACTATTTTTTGATGCAAGTGAAGTAATTTTTTACGTGAAAGACACAAAATTCATGAAACTCAATCTCTTGAATATTTCGGGAAAGACATTTAAATTATTTTCCTTGTTCTTGTTGAAATTGTCATTTTTTTTAAAATAAAGAACAAGAGATAGTACTAGTTTACTACCCGATTTCATGCTACAAAGAAATCGGTTGCAGAGCCACATATTTACCTTAGCTAAATCTCCAACGCTTTTAGTCAATCAATTTTATTGGTGAAAAATTGATTTTACTAGTTACTATAAGCAAAAAATTATGACTTTTAAAGAGACATTAAATTGATATGCCAATATATATTTAAATCTCCCATAATTGCCTTTTCCTTATTTATCTGATATTTTTAAAAAAATTGTTGAGATTCATACATAATTGACACAATTGATAAAATCATTTTTTCTTAACAAACATAGATCATGTATTTTTAAACTCGCTAATTAACAAAATCATTTTACAAAATCAATTCAATGAAACTCATTTCTAGTCGCCAGAGAACCAACCACGCAATAATATCCCTCCCTCTCTACTTTTATCCTCTTCACAAGACAGTCGCATATTAAAATCAGACAAATCGTTGTACTATTACACCTTGGTAATAAAAAGCTACTCGTTAATTCTCTTAAAGGTTCAATAGAAAGTTTGTGCTGAAACAAAATTGTTCGGACGAGGCACTAGATTCTTTTTCCCCTTGGGGAGAAGGAAAAAATAAAACATAAATTGGTCCAACGACACAAAAAGGAAGAGAATACATAACAAGGATATAATGATAAAATAAAAGGAAAGGCACTTCATGGTTGAGCTCCAAAACTTAAACCTTAAAACCCCTGCTCTTTCTCTTTCCTCTGGCTTGCTCAAATTTTCGTCCTTTTGCACGGACATAGGGCTTGGTGTGGCTGTGTGGCACACCAGGAGCGGGTCCAAAGTGCTTAACAGCTTCTCTGGCATTCTTAGGACCTCTAAGAAGAACCTGAAAGATTATTTCAAGAAATTATGGCATGCTTCATCTTGATGTCATAACTCAATTTCAAAACAGTATGGAAGAAAAGAACCTCCTGGTACTTTTCTTAATTCATCCTACTGAAGTAAAAGAAGAGTAACCAAACTACCTCCCTCCCAAAACAATAATTTACCAAGCTGAACAAAATTCACTATACAAGATTGGGATGAAATTGCATGGATGAGTGATGATGCAAGTCAGAAAAAAGAAGCACAACAGTCTTGGTGCGACATATTAGAGCACTGATTAACAATATTACATATCATTGTTGCAGAAATGGATTCACTGCAGTAGAAATTGACTGCAGTTGGAATCCTGACCGGTGACCATTGATATAGAATGAACTGTTGATGCTGGTCTGTCGACTCTATAGAATGCTACGCAGCACCGGCACAGACACAGACACTCAGACACCAATTTTATTTTTAAATTTTTTGAAAAATACAAGTAATTGAAGAGACAGTGTCGGTGTCAGTACGTGTCGGACGCCCGGACACGGCATTCGGAAGAGGTGTCTCTGCTTAAGAGATAGAATGAGTCACTTGATCCCAAGTGAATGGTGCTTATTATACTGATTGCGGGACTGCACGGATTGCCTGCTGCAAGCAATCCGTGCCCATCATTATTACTTACCTCGTGAACATACTTATAAACAAGTTGAAATTAAACATTAAAAACTCTGAAGTACATACACATTTATCATTCTACTAATTGTTGTTTTGATAATGATAAGGGGCCAATAAGCTAGCAAGATAAACATGATTAACAGTAAATGGTTTGAACAAAGTATCACATTAAAAGGGTCAAAAGCACAACTGTGGTCTGCTGAAAAACTACTCACAAGATGAGAAAACACACAAAATTGTTGTTCGGATATAGATTAGTGCAAAAGGCCAACCTGAACCTACAGCCTTCACACCATAATTAGATAACATATATTAATCCAAAGCTCAATAGCAAGAACCATTTCTTGTTTTGCTCACAAGAGCCAAAATTCCAACACCAACTACTAAAATCACCACAATTTAACCAGAACAATAACTCCAAATTACAATAAACACACAAGAAAAGCACTAAAACACATACCGTGTTCTGGCCTAGAGGAGCTCTAAGAGCCAGCTGGTCAAAAGTGAGGCATTCTCCACCAGCCTTCTCAATTCTAGCTCGAGCAGTTTCAGTGAACCTCAATGCAGTTACCTTCATTTTAGGGACTTCATAAACCCTAATATCGTCGGTCACAGCTCCAACAATTACAGCTATCTTATCCTCCTAATGCAGAAAAAAGAAATCCAAATCAAATAAAATAACCCTCCAAACTTAACATCTTAACCATTTTCAATTGAAATTTTCAAATGTTTAAAACACTCTCTGCAAACCAGACATATTGAGTATTTTCAATAGAAATTTTCAAATGTTGGAAATACTCTCGGAAATGTCATAAATAAAGAATAGAGAAAATCGTTAGATACCTTTCCCTTCATGAAACGAATCAACCTAGAGAGGGACAGAGGAGCCTTGTTGACTTTGCTCATGAAAAGGCGCTTAAGAACAACAGCATTGAAGTGACTTCCAGTTCTCCGAACAAGGAAACGGTAAAGCTGAAAAAGAACGGACAAATCGGCATTTCAACTATAAATCCAAAGTTCACAGTCACCGGAAAACGTATATAAGACTAGAAGAGAAGGTACCTTAACGAGAAGCTTGAGATAGATATCATTAGATTTGGGTGCGGTACGCTTGGTCTTCTTGGACTTACCTCCGGCCTTCAAATCGATTCCCTGCAAATCAATTCAAACGAAGTGAGATGAAAAGCTCTCAGAGGAAGAAGAAAAGTGACGCCGTTGGGGATGATGGAAGAACTTACCATTGTGGATGGAGCTTTTCTTGCTGCGGCCAAGCGAGAGAAGAGAGGGTAGGTTTTGTTTAGGGTTAGATGAATTTATTCGACTTTCTTCGCACTATTGGGGACCCGAATTGTCTCGGATCGCTCCATTACCCGTTAAGTCAATTTGGACTTTGTGAGAAAATTGTTTGGACCTTAGTAAAATAAATAAATATTACTATCCTGTTAAAATAAGATATATTACTACCCCACTCTTTAATATTCTTTTTTCAATTTTGTCAAAAAAACACTTCTTTTTTTAACATCACTTTACAATTTAGTGAAATTCTTGTGTATTTCACTATTTTTTTGGACAAAAAGTGTATTTCACTATTTTGAAAATGAGTTTTAGTAATTTACTATTAAGGTTTCACATAAAATTCACACGATTACATAACAAGTTTTAGAGCATCTTTAATGCAGAGAAGTAAACAAGTGAACTAGAGCTAGTTGTCATATGTTATAACACATTTGCATTAAAGTTGTCCTAGGTGGAGGTGTGGATCAACTAAAATTAGTTGTCGTATGCTAAATAAATAACATACCGAAAACTAAAAAAAATTCAATCATTCTTTCTCTCTCTTTTTGCTTATTTATTATTATTTCTCTTCTCATGTTTTCAGAAATAGGTTAAAAGAGAGGGAAATTAACCGAATAATGAAGAACAAATTAATAGAAAGATGAAATTAAAAGATAAAAACTCTCATTTAACAGATAAAAGCATCAAAGTACATAGATCAACATAGAAATCACATATCAAAAATAGATCTTGGACAAAATCTTCATGATCCAACTTCAGCATCTTCCACACTCCTGATTCAAAAATCAACACAATCCATCAAAAAAAATGAAAACTTTGTCAAAAAAAGAAACGCACGGACAGAGAGACAGAGACAAGCGGTGTTTATGGTTGTCAGAGAGACATGGAATCAGTGAATGAAGCTTACCTCTATTGCATGTATTGATCTGGTTTTGTAGAAGAAGATCTGTAAAATCAGAGATGAAACCATGTGGGTTGAGACAAAAACTAAATACAAATAAAAATTATAAATAAGTGAGCCCATTTATAGTTCCTTATAAATAACCCCCCATTGGAGCAAAAAAAACTTGAGTCAACTAAAATTTGCTTAAATCCTACATGGCAGTTTGGGCCTATAAAAATCATTTTCGTTTACCCATTTAGTTTACCTCCATTAAAGATGCTCTTAGTATTAGGAATAGTAGGCAAGATAGCATGGTGAAATAAGGGCGGGTTTCGCCTTCTTCGTTCCCATTCCTATTTCAAGGGGGTCAGACTTTGCTTCAAAACATTGTCAGACGTTCAAAAAAGTCTGTTCACACCTAAAAAAATGGGTATACCACAGGCTGTAGGTCAAGCTCGGTCTTAACACTTTCAACGCAGGTTACACTCAGACCTTGCAAAGCCCAATTCAGCCCGACCTATTTCTACCCCTAATGTTCAGTGTCCAATCAGATGCTTGTTGACCCAATATGCTTATACTACTACATCAATGACTGTGGAGTTTTGGGTGTCTATAGATCATTCTGTTTCAAATATTAATGCTTTGTTTGGTGTATGAAAGAAAAATATATGAGGAGAAGAAAGAGAAAAGAAAAGAAAATAGTAGAAACTAATATGATTGTTTAATTGTTTGGTTTAAGAGAAAAAGAATGGAAAGGGAGAGAGAAAAGAAAAGGGTATAGCTGATAAATGACATCAATACCCTTGTATGAAAATAGAATCTGTCATTTATTTGTTTATTTATATTGATATATAAAAATATATTTATTTATAAATGTATAAAAAAAATATATGAATATAAATAATATATTACATACAGATTTACATAGAAATATAAATAAATATGTTTATCTTTATGTAATTTTATTTATTTATATATAGGTGTTAAATTAAGAGGGTTTATAACTGTAATTTTCAAGAGTGGTCTACTTCTCATAGCTTTTTCTATCCAAATTGGGAGGGATTGAAATTTGGTGGGTCTAGTGAAATAAGCAAACATGGACATACGATTAAAATTAAAAAGCTGAGTACATATGCTACAAAGAAGGAAGCAAACATGGACCTAGAATCAAATAAGCAACACTACAATAATAAGTAGATAAATAGAAGGCAGTAGAAAGAAATGAAATCATTAGTTTCTTTAACTTTGATGTAGATAATCTCACAAAAGAATGTAATGGATAACTATCTTTTAGAAATGACCCATCACAAAACACAAAAATAAGCAAACCGCAATAAATGGCATTTGTTAGTCAGGGTTTCATAATATATATATATATATATATATATATATACTAGCCCCATAACCCGTAAAATTTTACGCATTTATTAGCAAACCTTCTTATAAACATTATTGCTCGGTTTCTTTTCTTAAACTGTACATTTTGGCAAGTGTGGGAATCGAACCCACAACCCTTTGCTAATAAGTACCCTCTTTAACCACTTCACCACTTATTTTTGTTGTAAATAATCTTACAATTGTGATATATATTACATAGTTACTAAAACCCATCTATTACTATTCATCATCTTCAACCTCATGATTGTCTTCTTCAAACCCAAATCCCTAATCTAACACAAACAACACCAGAAACACAAAACGAACACCAAAACATCAGATTTGAAGAACATTAACAAAATCATATTTGAATATTCGTTTCCAATACAAAATCAGATCTGAAGATTTCGTTTTTAATATTAAAATCGTTTTTTTAGTACGAAACCAAATCTGAATGTTTTTGTTGTTGAAGATGATGTAATCGCTTTTCAATTTCGTTTGTTCATATATTAGGATGATGAAATCAGATCTGAATATTTTCTATTTCTTTTGTTCACATTTTCGTTTGTTCAATTTTGTTTCAATTTCGTTTGTTCACATTTTCGTTTGTTGTTGAATATGATGAAATCAAATCTGAATATCTGAATTTCTGGTTTGGTTTCATGTGAATCTGAGTTACAGAAGGAGATTTTGTGTAAGGAAAGGAGATTTGATGGGTGTCAAGGGTGAGGGGGAGAAGGAGGATAGGAAGAAGAAGACCATTTTTTTTGAACAAAAAGCAAAATTTAATAAAACAAAAAAGAAATGCCACATCATAAAAAAAAAGCCACCTATAAATAACACGTCAGCAATCATTAACGCTGTTAGTCAAAAACTAACAGCATGGACTAAAGTAGAAGCGTTTGGTATTTGCAAGGTATTTTTTGAAACTTTTTTTTTTGCAGGGACGAAACTGAATTATTGTGATATTTGCAGAGACGAAACATACCTTTAAGCCAATTAAATATCCATAATTGGTAGTAACCGAACTAAATGGATTCAAAAGATATTTCAGGTTCAAAAGAATATGGTTCTAAAAAATAAAAGGAGAAGAAGTATGAAAATAAATTAATTTTTTAAAGTTTCACAAAAATATGATTCTAAAAAATACAAAGAGAAAAAGTATAAAAAAAATTGATTTTTTAAAGTGGTGAAATTAGTAAAATGGTGAGTTGCACGGGCTAGTCTCACAATTTTTTTTTTACCAAACCAGTTATAGAGGGACGAACTTTTAGTTGTTATATAATTAAAAAAAGTTCTAAACGTTAAAGTACTCCAAAACACACTGTTTAGCATTTATCATCCAATCGATTATTGAAGAATAAACTTCACATATTTAAACATCTTAAATTTTTCGAGACCGTAGAATACTACTTAAAATATAAATAAAAAAACAGAACCTTAAAATATAAAAAGAGCGAAAAAAGGAAGAAAAAAAAAAGGAAGCAAAACAAAAAAAATGGAAAAGAAGAAAAACATTAAAATAAAAGCTGAACTTTGGCGGCAAGCATGCCAAGCCGCATACATTAGGAAGATATATAAGCATTTTGCCAATGTAACTCACATAAGTGATTAAATTTCAAAAAGGAATATTTCATTATTTGCAATGATATATATAGAATCTGTCATTTATTTGTTTATTTATATTGATATATAAAAATATATTTATTTATAAATGTATAAAAAAAATATATGAATATAAATAATATATTACATACAGATTTACATAGAAATATAAATAAATATGTTTATCTTTATGTAATTTTATTTATTTATATATAGGTGTTAAATTAAGAGGGTTTATAACTGTAATTTTCAAGAGTGGTCTACTTCTCATAGCTTTTTCTATCCAAATTGGGAGGGATTGAAATTTGGTGGGTCTAGTGAAATAAGCAAACATGGACATACGATTAAAATTAAAAAGCTGAGTACATATGCTACAAAGAAGGAAGCAAACATGGACCTAGAATCAAATAAGCAACACTACAATAATAAGTAGATAAATAGAAGGCAGTAGAAAGAAATGAAATCATTAGTTTCTTTAACTTTGATGTAGATAATCTCACAAAAGAATGTAATGGATAACTATCTTTTAGAAATGACCCATCACAAAACACAAAAATAAGCAAACTGCAATAAATGGCATTTGTTAGTCAGGATTTCATAATATATATATATATATATATATATATATATATATATATATATATATATACTAGCCCCATAACCCGTAAAATTTTACGCATTTATTAGCAAACCTTCTTATAAACATTATTGCTCGGTTTCTTTTCTTAAACTGTACATTTTGGCAACATTATTGCTTGGTTTCTTTTCTTAAACTGTACATTTTGGCAAGTGTGGGAATCGAACCCACAACCCTTTGCTAATAAGTACCCTCTTTAACCACTTCACCACTTATTTTTGTTGTAAATAATCTTACAATTGTGATATATATTACATAGTTACTAAAACCCATCTATTACTATTCATCATCTTCAACCTCATGATTGTCTTCTTCAAACCCAAATCCCTAATCTAACACAAACAACACCAGAAACACAAAACGAACACCAAAACATCAGATTTGAAGAACATTAACAAAATCATATTTGAATATTCGTTTCCAATACAAAATCAGATCTGAAGATTTCGTTTTTAATATTAAAATCGTTTTTTTAGTACGAAACCAAATCTGAATGTTTTTGTTGTTGAAGATGATGTAATCGCTTTTCAATTTCGTTTGTTCATATATTAGGATGATGAAATCAGATCTGAATATTTTCTATTTCTTTTGTTCACATTTTCGTTTGTTCAATTTTGTTTCAATTTCGTTTGTTCACATTTTCGTTTGTTGTTGAATATGATGAAATCAAATCTGAATATCTGAATTTCTGGTTTGGTTTCATGTGAATCTGAGTTACAGAAGGAGATTTTGTGTAAGGAAAGGAGATTTGATGGGTGTCAAGGGTGAGGGGGAGAAGGAGGATAGGAAGAAGAAGACCATTTTTTTTGAACAAAAAGCAAAATTTAATAAAACAAAAAAGAAATGCCACATCATAAAAAAAAGCCACCTATAAATAACACGTCAGCAATCATTAACGCTGTTAGTCAAAAACTAACAGCAGGGACTAAAGTAGAAGCGTTTGGTATTTGCAAGGTATTTTTTGAAACTTTTTTTTTTGCAGGGACGAAACTGAATTATTGTGATATTTGCAGAGACGAAACATACCTTTAAGCCAATTAAATATCCATAATTGGTAGTAACCGAACTAAATGGATTCAAAAGATATTTCAGGTTCAAAAGAATATGGTTCTAAAAAATAAAAGGAGAAGAAGTATGAAAATAAATTAATTTTTTAAAGTTTCACAAAAATATGATTCTAAAAAATACAAAGAGAAAAAGTATAAAAAAAATTGATTTTTTAAAGTGGTGAAATTAGTAAAATGGTGAGTTGCACGGGCTAGTCTCACAATTTTTTTTTTACCAAACCAGTTATAGAGGGACGAACTTTTAGTTGTTATATAATTAAAAAAAGTTCTAAACGTTAAAGTACTCCAAAACACACTGTTTAGCATTTATCATCCAATCGATTATTGAAGAATAAACTTCACATATTTAAACATCTTAAATTTTTCGAGACCGTAGAATACTACTTAAAATATAAATAAAAAAACAGAACCTTAAAATATAAAAAGAGCGAAAAAAGGAAGAAAAAAAAAAGGAAGCAAAGCAAAAAAAATGGAAAAGAAGAAAAACATTAAAATAAAAGCTGAACTTTGGCGGCAAGCATGCCAAGCCGCATACATTAGGAAGATATATAAGCATTTTGCCAATGTAACTCACATAAGTGATTAAATTTCAAAAAGGAATATTTCATTATTTGCAATGGTATGATAGGAAAATAATTATATATTATATATAGAATCAATGGTAAGCAGAGTTTATATATATATATATATATAGAATAGAATAGAATTAATGATTTCTCAATGTGAATGATAAAGCAGGTTATATTTCAAAGGGGGATATATCATTCTCTGCAATGATGCATTAGAGTAACAGATAAACAACTAATAGGAAAATAATATACCAATAACAAACACAGCAAAAAAGAAAACCAAAGTTGTTCCATTATAATAGCATGAAGCAAATGACATAGCCAAAGAACAACTGAGTTACAAAAGAAATAACAAAAGACAGAACTTAATTACTTTTATTTGAAGCCAGCATTGAGAACAGTGTGGACAAACACAAACAGACCAACTCCAATGGAGCCAAAGAAACTAAACATTGTTCCTAAGTAATTTTATTTAAGCCACCATTGAGAACAATGTGGACAGACACTAAGCAAGAGAACAGTAGGAGAAACAGGATCGCTTCATTTCTTTGGTTCAACCTTGATGGAGACAGTTTTGGAGAGTTTTGTGGTGGAA
This sequence comes from Astragalus glycyphyllos, assembly GCA_963573325.1. NCBI lineage: Eukaryota > Viridiplantae > Streptophyta > Magnoliopsida > Fabales > Fabaceae > Astragalus > Astragalus glycyphyllos. Next base: position 24,490,492 of record OY754312.1, read on the forward strand.
GCTTGAGGAGAAGGCACCTGAGAAGGCAATGCGCCACCAAGAGAAGACGAAGATCTTTTTGACCCAGCTTTGGTAGGAGTGGTGGTAATCTCCACTACAGAGGTATTGGCAGCATAATCAACCTCTTCTCCAAGAGAAACAGCAATTCCAGCACCAACAAATTGACTCCCTTCTTCTATACCAGCAGCAACTTCAACACATGGACTGTCTGTTATCTTGGTAGCAGATGCCTTGCTTGCTGGAGTACCAATGGGAACTGGAGCAGATGAATCACCTGCCACATCTGAGGTTGATTTGCCCGTTGGAGTGGCAACCAGCTCAATAGAAGGACCACCAACAATATTGTTGGAAGCAACATCATCCACATTGGCCTACATTTTTTTTAAGCCAAAATTTAACATAGGTTAATGGATCCCAGTTACATTTTTTTTGAATACCAAATCTACCTGAATTATATGAACATTTTTTTTTAGTGTCAAAATTCTTATACATTAAAGCTGCACGCTAACTAAATTCCACAAAAATTAACATATTTTCATGAGTGTGACAGAGTTTGAAAATGGCACAATAAAATATACCAGTGGACTATCAGTAGGTTGATGGCCGGAAAATTCACTGAAGTCAATCTCTTCCTCATTGTTGTTAACCTATATAGAAAAAAAAAACAAAAGGGAAACAAAGACTCTGAAAATGTTTAACAGGTGAAGTAAGCCTTCACAAATAATAAAATACACACTTGGACCCCATTGGTTTTCTTAAATTCCTTGATAATATCAAGGTCAGTGGTCAATCTCCTAACAGTGTAGTTATTCCATTCCTGGGTGATGTTAGACTGCGAAATCTCAATTTTAAAGAGCAGAGTTTTCTGAAAGAAGGAATTGAACTCATTGGGAGTGCTAGCAGGATCAACTAAAGCATCAGGTGGTCCAATTAAATCATGCGCTGTGACACCAAGAAACTGGGCTACAACACGATCAAAGACCATGAAGCTTGTAGAAGCAGTTCCATCAATGACTGTAAGTTCCACCTTGAACCTATGCATTAACAAAACAATAAAAATATAAGAAAAAAACCATTTCAAAAAAAACATAGGAATAGGAGAGAACAAAGGAAAGGTGTTTACCTTGGAACAGCAGCAACTTTCTTCTTGCACTCCTTGCAGTAGAACTTAGTACCAACTTTCACTACCTTTTTGTAGCACTTCTGACATGACTCATAAAACCACCCATGCCCAGTTTCAATTTCAACCACTTGGGCCAGAACTGCAGCAAAACCCACCTAACAGGAAAAACAAAAGAAATCTAAGTACAGGAAGAGAAGAATAATAAAAAGAGACTCAAATAAAACATAGGATACACCAAATACTCACAGAAGTGGCCTCCAAGACCTCAGCTATAGTTTTATAAGGGGTTTGCATAAAATCCTCAAAAACAAAGACAACAGGAAGAGCACTAAGCTGACTTATTGATTGAGTCAGAGAAAGAGCAGATGCCTCCATCCTAATAAATACCAAAGGGAACAAAATCACACAAGGAACTCAATTTAATGGATGGGCATGGTATTGCAGAAAGCACTTCGAAAAACATAGTTTCATAATCAAGGATTTCTGGCAGCTCATCATTGATAAATAACTTAGTTCCATAAAAGGCATTAGAGATGCCCATCACACCTGCTCCAGAAAGAATTCAAAAGTGAACAAACAACAAAAGCAAGTCAAAACACAGCAACAAATGGAAGAACAAAATAGCACCCAACCCTAATATTTTTTGAGCTTGCATAACTGCAATACAATGATTGGTGGGGATGAGGAACCAACGCCATTGAGATTGGAATTCATCATTTCAGCAAATTCCCCCCATAGAGTGCCTGAATCCTGTTGAACCTGAAAAAACAAAAAAAATTGGGAAAATTACAGTGGAAAAACACTAAAATAGCAAAATGGAAATTAAACAACATCTAGAATCAATGAAAGATACCAACTCGAGATCTTCAAGAGGCAAGTTAATGAGCTTTGTCTCATTGCCATCTTTGTGATTCATTTTAAGATCACTTTTTTCAATCACATGGCCAATGACATCTATAAAAAGGGGGAAAACAGTTGTTTTATTAAAACTTGAAAGAAAATATATAATAAGAAAATATGGATAGACACAAACCAACAATCAAGTCCTCCTTTGGAGCAACCAGGACATCAGGGAAGAAGGTAAATGCAAAGTGATTCAAGGGAATCTTGTCTGATTCAACAGGATAACAGCTAGTGACATTCATGAACTGCAACTTGTATCTGTGGGGGGTTGTTTGGAACTTCTGGTCGTTATGGGCAACATTCAGCTTTTCAATCCTCATGCAATTACTCTCTTTCAATACTGCTTGGAATGTTGGCACCAGAGAGTTCTTAACAGTACAGTGAATTCTATCAAGCTGTGAAACACAAATAGAAACTGATTAGAGAAGCACAGATAAAACACCCAAAAAAATTATGTTGGAAAGAAGGAAATAACCTTCTCATCAAGCAAAATCATTTCAATGGTGTTTATGCTATGAGGGTTGTTAAATTCTGGAAGAGTCCAAAGTCGTATGAGACGAACTTCCAACCTCCAGTTAACTTTTCCGGGTACAATGTCAGAGATCAAATTAATGAATTCGAGCAGCCATTGGAACACCTAAAACATAAATTAGCAGACAAATGCAAAAGATAAACATAATGGGAGATATAGCAAAACAAAGAATCTCTTAAATTTCTTAAAAGAGGAAACATTTGATAAAAGAATAGTATATTCAAATATTCAAATATAGTTAAAAAGGAGCTGATCTTTCGATGAACACAAAAAACGAAAGAAGTAAGATAGAAAGTATACTTGAAAAGCAAAGAAAACGGTTGATAATAGGAGTGAGAATGGAAATGCAAATCGTGAGGTAAGTGTGCATACAACAGCTGCACAAAGGGGTTTAAATAGCAATTTTGATGCGTGAAGAAGTGCAGAAAGAGAAGAGAGATGCATTGAAACTGAACACAACAGAAGCAATTAAACCTATTTACGCATAAATCAGAAAATGGATATCACAAGATTTTGTTTAGTCATGCGCAGGAAGAAGAATACCAATTTCCAATAAATACTGAATATAATTTGACAGAAAGTAATGATTATAGAAGAAAATAGCAGAATCAACGAAAATCTGAGAAGATAGAGCAGGAAACAGAGTTGTTTCTATATAAAAAAAATCTAAATTTTTAGTCTAACCAATGTGGAAGCAAGCGTGCATACAACCACCGTCACCACCATCAGCTATAAGCTCCATCACCAGACAGTAGCATACACACGTGTAAATAAAGAGCTGAATGGGGAAAGGAAAGAAAACAGGCGGAAAAGCAAACACACACGTGTAAATAAAGAGCTGAAACAAAATCTCTGTGCAGGAAGAAAAACAATCTTCCATCATCTCCGCAGGCACATTGCAGGGAAGGGACAAGCTGGCGTTGATTCACTGAAGCCTCCACGTTGGAAACACACGGCGGAGTATCACTAGCGGCAGACTCCACGTTGGAAACACACGGCGGTGCATTACTGGCCGCAGACAGGGGGGCTGGGACCGGAGAAACGGCGGGAGAGCTGAGCTGGAGGGTCCTTAAGATTTATTGTTTAGAGATAAAGTGCGCATATTCCTTCAGCTGAACTATGCGGCAATACCCCCCTCCCTTTCTTTATTTATGCTTTAACTATTATTTTTGTAAAAAAATGTTTGTTTATTTATTTATTTTCTTTTAATTCATTTTTGTACTCAAATATGTCTTTGTTTAGTTAATTTAGTATTCAAATATGTCTTATTTTAGTCCTTAGGCGTGTTTTTTTTGGTCAAATTAGCCTATAAAATTACAAACAATAGAGTACAAATATGTAAAGTGTGACACTAAGCTGTCAAAAAAAAATTAGATGTGAAGTTCGTTCCTCAATAATCGGCCTTTAACAAAAAGAAAATACTTTTGTGACAAAATATGTATAGTGCGATGTTAAGTAATGTGTTTCGGGGTACTTTAGCGTTCGGAAATTTTTAATTGTTTTCATACGCAGATTTCGTTCCTCAATTACCGATTTAGTGAAAAAAGTTAATTCTGTTTCAAAATTTGTAAAAGAAAACCCACCACACTAAAAAACAAGTATTAAATATGTTTTTGGTCCCTACAAATATAACGTGTTTTGGTTTTACTCTCTATAAAATTATTTTTTTAAAAAAGGTCTCTACAAAAACAATATTTTTTAAAATAGTCATTGTGTTAGTCAAACGTTACAAAAAGAATGAGTAGATTAACAGAATTCTGATGTGCAATTTTTTTCATTTCTAATTTTTTTCAAAAGTTGATTTGGCTTTCCATGTCATTAATTTTTATTTTAACTAATTTTAGGTTATTGATTAGATGCTAAATCAAATTAGGGTTTTCTCACACCACCTCATCCCTTCTTCTTCCTTACCCATTACCTCTTCGTGGTCACCACCTAACCAAAAGACCCCTATCTTCTCCAGCGTCAACAAACACAATTATTGTTGCTGCTGACAAAGAATATATCATCTCACCCAATTATTCCCCTCTCTCGTTCGTTTCCTTGTTCGTTTCCTTGCAAACACAATATTCATATCAATTTCCATCCTAACATAGGTTTGCTTACATGGGTTTCCATCGGTGGAATTAATATACCTCACGATAATCCCTGCACATAGATTTGCTTGGAAACTTAAAGCAACTGTGCTCAAAGGATGCTAGGAAAGAGGTGTGTTTTCAGAATGCTCTCTCAGCAATAAGGTGAGCTGCGTAGTGGCGGATCCAGAATCAAGAGTCAATAGGGGCAAGAAGGCATTAGTTAGACCGTTAGTCACTGGTGGTTTGATGACAAAAGCCGGAATTAGAAAAAGGAAAATGCTAATAAGTGCTCCAAAGACATGGTTAAGGAATAATGTATTTAAATCTTGTGTGAAGTTGATGCATACAATTTTGTCAAAGTTTAAAATGAATTCGGTAATATTGCGTGTCTTGGGTCCTGTCACGTTTTTTTTAGAAAAATATACTACATTTTTATTTCATCTATTTGACACTTTGACACTAAAAAGATCAAAATATAAATCCTATTACATTATTTTTTTTTCTCAAGACTCGTGTCTTTCAATTCACAATGGCTGAGAAATGCATGTCTTGCCATCTCTTTTTTGTAAATCATGGGGGCAAAGCATGTTTTTTGGTGGGGGCAAATTAAAAACTCATTAAACATGAACAATAAAATAAGTTGATTTCATGAGGGCAATTGCCCTCACTTCACTGAAGGTGTATCCGCCACTCTGCGTCCCATGAAATTAGCTAAGGTAAATAGAGGACTTGGGAAGATGCAGAAGCTTGAATATGGGGCATCCATGAAAGTCGCTTATAGGTGTGAAGAAGATGGAGGTTTTGTTGACCAAGTGACTTTAAACACAAGAGGGGAGTGAATTGTGAACTTAAAAATAGCAATTAAAAAATCACTTAAATAAAATTTATTCAAATAAAATAAAGTGTTTAGAAAATGTTTGAATTAAAATAAAACACAATAAATAAATAAGTTGAAATAAATAACAATAAAAATAACTTGCATAGAAAAATAAAAGAGATAAAGAGAAAGGAAAATAGACACGCAGAAATTTATTCTAGTTCGGCCACTCCTAAGACCTACGTCTAGTCCCTAAGGCAAACACACCAAGGGAATTTAATCAATCAAACACTAGCTTCTAGAACAGATTTAGCTAGAAACCTTTACAATCAAAGAACACCCTCTTCACACAAAAAGGGATATCACCTCCCTATATAGAAGAGCTTCAAAACCAAGAGATATCACCTCTCTTGAATAACTTGGGATCACACCCAAAAATAATAAATAAAAGGACAAAGATAATACACTCAATATGTAGATAGAACAAATTGAAGCACAAGTTATACAACTCAAACTATGTGGAGTATATAAAGCTCTCAAATAAAATATTAGCAAGTGTAAAATAAATGAGAGTGATGAAAAGATAATTTTGATATAGTTCCAATGTAAAAATGAGTTGTGTCAAAGAGCTACCACAAGTCTTCTATTTATAGGGAAGATGGATTGAAAGAGAGAGAAAATAATTACGACCATACTCCAACGGTAACAACAATAAAGGATTGGCTTAATTATCAAATATGATGTGATTTCAGAAAATGGTCCGTTGGAGAAGAAAACCTTCCATATATAATTGTTTTCAAACTGTATTAATACAAAAATCCATGAGTTGAATTCATTGTTATGCAAATGTTTGTTGCCTATACCATATAAAAAATGTCCGTTGGAAATATGAAATTCCATATCAATGCATAATTTGATTCTCATATATAAAAGATCACGAAATGATTTGAAATGCCATGCAAATAAAAAGGTCCGAATGAGTGATTAATTAAGACATATCCATGCATATATAGTTTTCAAAATTAAAACATGAATATTATATCAAAACAGACAAAGTTTTGGCTAAAAGAATTACGTAAAGTACAATAGAAAAAGCCCAATTTATTGTGTTGATAAATATAAACATGAAAAACAATCTTGGGTGTCTCGCTATATACGAGATATCACTCTCATTAGTTTATTATTATTATTATTATTATTATTATTATTATTATTATCACTCTCATTAGTTTATTATTATTATTATTATTATTATTATTATTATTATTATTAATGTCAACGCAGACATCTGTTAGCCACGTAACCAGTTTTTGTAGCGGTGGGTTAACAGGAGGACTATTTTAAAAAATGTTATTTTTACAGAGACCTTTCTAAAAAAAATGCAGGGACTAAAACCAAAAAATTTATTTATATTTTTAGTAAAAAAATTACTTATTTTTAAACTTTTTTCCTTATATTTGCAATTCTTCTTTATGTTTATTATTGTGAGTACTCGCCTTTTGGCCATTTCGTACCAGCCGCTATTAAAAGTACACTTAAATTGGTCTTTGTATTTTTATTTTAGTATCGCATTTTAACATTTGAACGTAAATAGCATTTACAAAATCTAATTTCTTTTATACTTCTCCTCTTTGTATTTTTAGAACTATATTTCTCCGAACCTTTAAAAAATTAATTATTTTTTATACGTTTTCTCCTCATATTTCTTAGAACAATTTTTTTCTGAATTTGAAATATATACTGAGAGAATGTATAAAAAGTGATTCTAAGAATTTGAACCATTTTTCCTCGAGATCTTATTGAACCATTTTTCTTAGAACCACTTTTTCTGAATTTGAACCATTTTTCTCCTCATATTATTTTAGTAGTCGATTACTAGTTTTTCTTTCCTTTATGTACTTTTCCTTGTTAGACATTGTGTTTTTCATGTCTTTCTTTCTTTTCTCATATCTTTCATATAGCATCCAAACACTATCTAAGTTTTTTTTTTGACAAAACAAACACTACATAAGTTAATGGTTATAAAACCAAAAAATAAGAATAGTCATATAAACTTAAAATAGTTCTTGTCAATAAAGCATATAAAATTAAAATAGTATAAATACTAGCCCAAAACACAACTAATAGAAACACAAACTTAAATGCATTATCTCTACAATTCTCTCATGAAAAATGATGATCATAGATGTACATTTCTAATTTGAAGAACTTAGTTGAGTTGTAAACTGTGTCAAGATATCGAGAACACGAATTTAATCTGAGAAAAAAATATGCAGACACTACTAGAAATTTCGGTATTACCTGCGGAATTTCCTGCGGAAAGTTTTCGCAGGTATTTCCTGAGAACTTTTCTACCAATTCCTAGATATGTAGAATCTTTGCTGCCATTCTTTTTTTCGCAGGTAAATTCGCAGGAAAGATTTAGGTTTCCTGCGAAATTTCCTAAGAACACAGTTCCGCAGGAAAGTATATTTGATTTTATTAATTAAAAATACAAATTGTAAAAAAAAATGTGGCCAAAAAAAGTTGTAAAATTTTTTAAAAATCTGAAAAGTTTTTTTTCCTGGTAATATTATTTTAAATAAAAAAAATTTGTCCAAAAAAAATTGTAAAAATATTAAAAAATCTGAAAAGTTTTTTTTTGATATTAAATAAAAAACTTGTAAAATAAAAGTGAAATAGAAAACTCAAAACCTTTGTCAGAAAAAGAAAAGAAAAATTAAAACGCTCTTCTCTCTTCTCGCGTCAAAACATCTCTTCTCGGCAAAAACCATTCTTTCTCCGTTCTCTCGCAGCCACACCATTCTTTCTCTATTCTCTCCACACCACACCTGAAATGCTTCTTTCTCTCTCATCGCGAATTAAGCTTCTTTCTCTCACACATGGAACCCTAATCGTGTAAACAGAAACGCAGATTAAGTTAAATCCCTAAAATTGAGAAATCAGCAGAAATCAAGAATCTGAACCTTCAAACCCTAATCATTTTTCATCTTCGCCGTTCGCTCTCATCGCTGGAAATTGAGGCTCTCAGTTCTCAGATCGCTCTCAGTTCTCAGTTCATCTTCTCAGTTCGCTCTTAGTTCTCAGTTCATCTTCTCAGTTCGCTCTTAGTTCTCAGTTCATCTGCTCGCGCGTCGTCTTCTAAGTTCGTTCTCGTCTTCTTTGATCGTGTTTCATGAAGGTAATCCAATTAGAACCCTAACGTTTTTTCTTCAACATTTTGAGTGATTTTTGCTGTGTATATTGATTGGATGCTTGAGTTTTGATTATCTTTTGCATTTTGGCATTTAGTGTGAGATTTTGAGTGATTTTCAATAATCAAATGAGTTGTGAGATTCTGATTGGATGTCATCAGAATTTGTTGAAGCACGCATCAGAACTTTCAGCGATTATTATGTCTATAAAGCTGTTTCTTATTTTCTATATCAGCACAGTATATATATTTAATATTGCAATTTTGTTGTTCTTTGCCCCTTCACATTTTTCAATTGAGTTGTCACCTTATGCTTTTTGAATTTGTTTTTGGTTCCCTTACGTGAGAATGATGTTTGTGTTAATTTCCTTATAGGTTTCTAAAGGTTATGAGAATTGAGAAATTTGATTGTTTTTTGGTAATAGAGTCGGAGGAAATGATATTTAAAGAGATTTTACTATGTCCATGAAATTATCTCTCTTTTGGCTATGGTAACTAGTAGATTGTAGTATATTGAACTTTATTTGTAAGGCTGAATATGTGAACAACTTAACTTCAATTTAGAATTCATCTTATGCAAAATGCTTGTCAGGTTCAAAAAGAACTTATATATTGAAGCCAATAAACATCTTATGCAAAATGAGTTTTTTTTTTTTGACCTGAAAATGAGTTTCTCATGTTTACCTATGGGAATTAACTTTCCTTCTATGTTGGTTCTATATTGCAGCCAATAAATATATACTATGTACATGCTGATTGATGACTCTTTGTCATGTTGAATGGTTGATTGATTACATTGGTCAGCTTATGTTTTTGGTTTTTTCAGAAGCCAAGGTGGTTTTCACCCATTGATCAAGAGTTACTAAAGCATTTGTTGTGATGTTGTCAATCTCCACTGGTAAACTTCCAGAGAAATTATTCTTCTACAAGTCAAGAAATTCTGCAATTTCCCAATCTCTTTAGGAAGCTATCTTGAAAGCTGGTTTTCACCAACCCTCAACCTCACCAATGACTGGCAGTTTGCAACACTTGGTGGTAATCTTCGTGATATATTACCTCCTATAAATTACAATGTTTAGATACATTTTGTTCAGCCAATGTCATTTATCATAATGTTCTTTCATGATATAGTTTGTTGTATAACTGTATTCTTGTGTTTAAATAGGCCCCTTTACTATTTGGTTGTGATATTCAAACAATGGATAATACTACACATGAATTGATAAGCAACTCAGAGGTTATTGCAGTAAATCAAGACAAGTAGACTTTCTCTAAAGATAAAAGCATCGCTTTCTTTATTGCAAAGTGCTTTGAAACTTACGGGCTTGTGGCATTGGAGATAAACTTGGAGTTCAAGGAAAAAGGCTGAAAATCAACAATGATTTGGAGGTAATCTCTTTTCCCCCTCTATAATGATACTACATGCTTTCATGTTTCACTACAAAACTAGGATGTTGCTACTGAACTGTTTTTAAGTCCATCTATTTATCTCATCCAATCACACACAAATAGAGGAAATTCAAACTAATGTAACCTTGGAATCAAACTTCACACACACAACTTATTAATAGAAAGGTTTTGTGGCATGTGTGGGCAGGACCTCTCAGTGGTAACAGAGTCTAGTGGTGCCATTGGTATGCTACTAAATACTAACCGAATAGGGTTCACCTCTCATGGTACTGGTAGTTTTAATTTACATAATGGTAATTTCTCTTTCTTTTCTCATGTTTTATGTGCTGCAGGAATACCTGATCATGGTGGTTCTTTATATACACCAAAGTGTTGAAGAGCTAGAAGTTCAGATCTGTGATATCTGTAGAGATGTGAATGTAGTACAGTCAGTATGAAAGAGAAGTTGGCAACTGGTTACTGCTGTGATATCGGGTAATGATACTGCCCCTGTGCTTTGCTAATGATACTGCATAGGAGTTGGCAGTTTATATCATTAATCAGATCTCAAAAGATTATGGCATTTTAAGCACTTAAACAACTGCATCATTTTTTTTACTACAATGCCTTGCATATGATGGGACTCCATTCCTGTGGCAGGGGATTTCAGTTAGAGATTTATGTATAAAACTTCACTTCATCAAATGAGTAGCTAAGTACTGCAATGTTACCTCCCATGTTAAAAACCATGTTTATTTTTCCTAGTGTCATAGCATGATGATATAAAAGGGTAGTTTAGTAATTGTACATGCTGACATGATAGGTATAGTTAATAGTTAATAATAATAACAATAGCCAGTTCATTGGATGAGAGACAAAATGCTCTTTAATACTTCTCATTTTTGTATAGCATACTAGGTAGCTATGTGTCCATAGATCCATTGCTAAAATTATAGAAATGTTAATTTTAAACCATAGTTTGTTACAGATTCTTTTAAAGCCAATGAATAATGGTTACAACTTACAACATTGAGATAATTATGTATTTATGTGTCTCATTTCCACCAATCTATTTAACTTTATAGTATTTGTTTACCTAGATCTCCCAATTCTAAAACTCAAGGAATTTATAATATTCTTTTAGGTAATTGCTGAGAACATGTCTGAAGAAGAGATCCCATGGACAAGAGAAAAAGCAGGATTGCAAAGACTTGGCTCAAGGCTTACAGAGGGTGAAGTTAAGCAACTTGAAGCTGTTCTCATACTTAGGCCACTATTTCTTCTTTTTGTTGTTGTTGAAAGTTTTCTTTAATTACATAACTTTGCATATAAATTGTAGGCTGATGTAGTAGATCTTTATGACAAATTCAGTTTTAAGAATTTTATGATCTTTAATTGCTAAAAAGTTGTGTGTTGATTCTGATCTTGAGTCTATGATGTAGTTTATTCGAATTTGTATATCAAGCCCAGTTTCAGGAAGCATTTTATGACAAACTGGGATTTTTTGGTAAATAGACATTTCCTTCGGAATTTTCTGCGGAACTTTCCTGCGGAATTTCCTACGGATATTTCCTGCGGAGTTTTCTGCGGACTTCCTGCGCAAACTCCTGCGGAAATTTCCTGCCGAATTAAAATTCCGCAGGAAACAATTATCCACGAACGAAATACCTGGGAACCGTAATCCGCTGAAAAATCCGCAGGAAACAGGTTTCCTGCGAATTTTTACTGAAAATCCTTAGGAAATTCTGCAGGAAATGACGAAAATTCTAGTAGTGAGATTTTTAATTTATTGAAAATCATATAAGGCGTGCCTATCTAACTCCGAAAATTAAAAATCATTGCAAGAACATAATATCGTCTAGAAGGGAGAAAATAAACAGCTCATATTGAATGGGTTATGGGTCAATAGTTTATGTCGTCTTTATTGCATGTTTTTTAAATAATATTACTATTATTATTATTATGACAAACAACGACAATCCAGCTAAGGGAAGTCAAGATTATATATAAAACCAAAAAACAATAATAGTCATAAAATTAAAATAGTATAAATACGAATCCAAAACATAACTAATAGAAACACAAAATTAAATGCATTATCTCTACAATTCTCTCTAAAAAAAAGGAGGATAATAGATGTAGATTTCTAATTGTGCTTTTTTTCTCATTTATCTTTGACCAAAATTTCTTTGGTCTTTTATGTTTCAAATATGTGTCAAAGTGGTCCTTTTTTAACTTAAAGGACCAAAGTGAAAAAAGGACCACTTTGACATAAATATGAAACGTATAGAACCAAAGTGAGCAAGAAAAAATGACCACTTTTGACATAGATTTGAAACATAATGAACCAAAGTGAGAAAAAAAGACAAGAACTACTTTGACACATATTTGAAACATAAAGGAACAAAGTGAAGAAAAAAACATAAATGACCAAACTGAAATTTTAGACAAAGATAAATGATCAAAAATGTAATTTTGCCTTTCTTATTTGAAGAAGTTCGTTGAATAGTAAACTTTGTGAAGATATCGAGAACGTGAATTTAAACTGAGAAAAAAATATGCAGATTCTTAATTTCCCATACCTTAGAATTGAAAATCATATAAGACATCATATGTGATTCTTACTCCAAAAATTTTAAATTATTGCGAGAACAAAACTTCGTCTCAAAGGCGCAAAATAAACAGCTCTTGCTCAATAATTTATGTCATCTTTATTACATGTTTTTTTTTACCAAATTACATGTTTTTTATATAATATATAATATTAGGGTAGGGTAAACATGCATTTTGATCCCTGAAAGTGTATCTTGTTGTCACTTCAGTCCCTGACTTCAAAAAATTACAAACTAATTCATCAATATCATTTGTTAGTGATGTTGGTCATCGCTGTTAACTCTGTTTGTTTCGCTTATGTTGCACGTTTTCTACCACACAAAACTCTTATGCGCGTTGACTTAAGACAAATTAACTCACTTGACATTTCCCATTCACATCACCAGAGATTACTTTGACAATATTAGCCTATTTGAGGACCAAAATAACATTAAAACAATAAAAATTATTTTGTTGCTTAAAAACTTCTTTCTCTCTCTCTTTTATCTCTAACTCTACACAATCTCCTCTCTCTCTCCTCTCTCTCTCTCCTATGTCTATCTCTATATCTCCTCTCTCTCCTCTACTATTCACTCTCTCCCCTCTCTTATTTATATCTTTCCTCTCCCTCTCTCTCACTCCCTTCTCTGTCTCACCCTCTCTTCCCCCTCCTCTCTATCTCACCTCTCTTCTCTCTACCCTCTCTCAATCTGACCTCTCTCCTCTCTCACATATCTCCCTCCCCCTCTCTCTCTCATGTTTTGATGTGCTTGGAAAATCATTTAATAACCCCTTACATAAATGTATTATTCTTCTTGGAAGCTGATGGGATCACGACAAGTATACCGGATCGTTGCTAGTAATAGTACGGAAAGACCGAGTGTCGAACTCAGGGACTGCGGTTAATTATCAGTTTAAAAATTTAACTTCTAAATTGAAAAAGTACTAAATTGGATTTGTTTGACAAGAAATTAAAGTGAAAAATAGTAAATATTTTTAGTGATTTTAATTTAAGGATAACAAGAAAACAAGTGTGAATTTGTATGAATTTAAGAGTATTGGGGACGAGCTTCAATTTACTTCACTCTTATATCTAACGAATCAAACATGTTATTGAACTTATTTTATGATCAATGATCAAATTGCTATAATTATTCTAATCCTAATTCCTTAGGTAAAAGAACCTTTATTTCTAATAAAACCCCTATTTCCTTAGGCGACCTTAAAAAGAAATAAGCAGTAATAACAACAATTATCCTATGATTCTGAATACCAATGATTATTCCTAAACTAGAGATAAACCGATTTACTTCTCAAGCATATGTAATTCAAATTTCCATTCATAATCACATATCGTAAATCATTCGAAGAGTAATCAAATCCTAGAAAGCATTAAGAACAGAGATTAAAACATAAATCATAACGTTAATTTAAATAATAGAGGTTTGATTCAACAATATAAGAGATTCATAAATTGTTACTCATCCGCAGCAATAGGAAATTTAGCTAGACATGAAAATAGAGATAACAAAAAAAGAGTAAAAGGGAATAAAAACAACTCCATGAAAGGATTAAGATGATCCAAGTACCGTCGGCTTCCCACGACATTGGTGTTAGGTATTTCTTTCTTTTTTTTTTTGCTCCAAGTGGATTTTGTTCTTTTGGGCCCATAAGTGGATTTTTATAATGGGCCTATTTATAACTCTTGCACATGATTGATGATTGGCACCATATATCTTTTCTTTTTCTCAACTACACACGTTGGAATTAGGACTTGAGATACTAGCACTAGGAAATCCCTTTACATGTGTAACACCACAAAACATTAGTTCTTCATTTATTTGTTCTTATTCCAACACCTAAAAAAATATTCTATTAGATTTATAATCACTAGGCACAAAATTACATTCCAATTGAGCTATAATCATCAAAATATTTTAAGAGATGAATCATGCCAAATTAACATCAAACTGAGACAAAAGCAAACTATAAGTCTAAAGTATATGACAATTTTCCCTTCATATAAAATAGAAAAAATAGATAATTTAGGGAATTATCACAAGCAGGCACGAAACCTTTAGTGATACGCCAAAAAGATTCTAAATGATGGAGATAGAGATGTTCTCTTTTATTGCCTATTTTCTTCGGGCACCACCCAGAGACATTCACATATTCTCTTTTTATAATTGTATTTATTATTTCAAACTCTGTAAAATTAATAAAGAATTTTCTATGGAACTTTCTATATGAAATAATATTTACTGAAGGTAATGGTAATAGGATAGGTTTAATAATATATTAATATTTATGATAGACTTTACAAGGGCTGAGTAGAAGTTTAGTGGGCAAGTACAAATTGGCATGATAGGCTTGATTTATTCTTAACAATTCTTTATAAATATAGCATGAGGTTCATTTATTAACTCATTTTTTTAGTTGTTCGAAACTATGTTTAGGAGTATAAACCTTTTATGTTCAAAGTCTCCCTAGAGGTGAGATAGAGAGAGAGGGGGGAGGGAGGGAGAAGGGGGGAGAGGAAAGGGAGAAGGGAGAGAGAGGTGAGATAGAGAGAGGAGGGTGAACGAGAGATAGATAGACAGATAAATAGAGAGAGAGAGAGAGAGGTGAGATAGAGAGAGGAGAGGGTGAGAGGTGAGATAAAGGAGAAAGAGAGAGAAGGGGGGAGAGGTGAGATAGAGAGAGGAGGGAGAGATAGGATGGAGAGGGAAGAGAGAAAGGGGAGAGAGAGGTGGAGAGAGGAGAGGAGTGATGGGGGAGATAGAAAGGAGAGTGATAGGTGAATATTATCAAAAGTCTCTGGTGATGTGAAATGCCAAGTGGGTCGATCTGTCTTAAGTTAACGCGCCGAACTGCCGAGTAAGCGTCCTGTTTGGCAAAAAAGTGTCACATAAGCGAAATAAATGGAGTTAACTAATTGTGTTAACAACGAGGACCAACTTGTTTAACAGATGAGATATTGAGGCATTAATTTGAAATTTCCTTGAAATCATGGACTAAAATGACATAAAGTAACACTTTCAAGAACCGAAATTGTTTACCCATAATATTACTATTTCTATATGACAAATAATGGCGATCCAATTAAGGGAAATGAAGATTATATTCTTTATTAGATATATGTCTGGGAGGACACACCAATACACCCACCACATGTAGTTATATTTTTAATTTTTAATACAGCACAGGTTGTTTTACATAATGAAAAAATGTACCTTTTACTATTAAAATTCTATATGCAACTTAACATTTTTTTAATCCCTGCTTTTATATAATAAATCTGCACCTCATACAAGTATCAATCTTTTATTAAATTTAATTTGTATGTACTATTTTTCTAAAGACATTTTGTAAAGGCATAATGACGTGTTGTCACATTAATAAACAAGTATGATAAATTATGTAATTTTAAATTTATTAATAAGGTGTCAATATATATATATATATATATACTTAATGTTAATTTACTATTAAATGATTGTGTAAAATAATTTTAAACTAGCAACGTATACAAATTAAACACTTAATTTTTTATTTTATAACAATGTGTACTTTTATGAAAAAGCAATCCAAGTGGGACTATAAAAGTAATGATCTTATTATGTTTATTTTTGTTTAAAAAAGTCATAATTTACTTATTATGTTTATCAAAAGAGTAATGATCTTATTATATTAATTAAGTTAATTTCTTAAAAATGTTAAAAATTAAATATAATAGTTGTGATATTTAATTTGGTTTTAATATCGATAAAATATATTTTGAGTTAATAATTTATTGTATTTTACTTTAAAAAAATTTCTTGTCAAAACTTTTTTTTTTTGAGGAATTGTCAAAATAAAACTTAAGAAGTCTTGGGATCTTTTTTGAATAAAAAATTGGATAAACACATGTCAATAAAAAATAGAAATAGAAAGAAAATAAAATGTGATGAGTAATTTGTGAAGAGAAAAGGGATATCTCTTGCTTATATGCGGCTTGTCATGCCGCTTGAAATTGGAGCCAAGCTTTTGTTATGGAATGGCTTTTTGCCATATACACCCCTTTTTTGGTATCTATTCACACCCCTTGTAGGCCCAATGTCAATAGGGCCCAACCCAAACATCAATGGCTTAGATCAAACCCTCAGATCGGACGGACCTGATTCATTGGAATCAACCCCACCCCACTCTATAAATACAACATTCATTGCCTCATTAAAAAAAAGCATTCTCATATTTATTACTCACTTAACACCATTCCTCTAACTTCAGCATCGGAGTGACTTTGCAGGTACCGCACCAGCTAGGATCGGATACAGTCATTTAACTAAGGATATCAACCACTAACTACCTCGGACCATCCTTTAAAGGTCGGAAGTACAGTGCAGAACATTGGCGACCTCAGTGGGAGATCCTCAACTCAAGATCCTCTCCCCTCGACTTACTAGATGACAACTCGAAATCTCCGTTCTAACGCTCAGCAACTCGGGATCGGCATCCATCTGGAACCGACGCATATCGAAAGGACGACTTTCGGAAGACTAGCCGAACCCCAATCAACCCCAGAAGGATTTGTGGAAGACCTTCCAAACTCTACACAAGCACAAATCCAAAACCTCCCTCCACCTCCACTTCCGACCGCAGTCGACGCTGTCCAACAGCTCGTCCTGCTGCTCAACCAACCTGAGGCGGCCAACCAAGAAAGAAGCCACCGATTTACGAACCTCGAAGGACGGGTGGCAGAACTCGGGGCTCGAAATATCCGAGATCAGGAATCCCCCGATTCCATTTCACATGAAAGGAGAAATCATACCAAGAGACGCCACCGATCTCCGCCCAGAAGACACCACTACCATCGATCCCCTCCACGAAGACGCCAAGGGAATGGATCCCGTTCCCCCCGAGCCGATTCCTACGACGATGAAACAGAGATCAACTCTTCTCTAGCATCTTCTTCTTCAAGGCGACGTTCGAAAAGCAGGGAAAATTCGCCCCCAAAACATCCCAATCAAAGACACTTCGATCCCCATCATCGGAGCTGACCTTCACGAAAAGCCCAACCAGGAGAAACAAAGGGACCTTTCACCAAGAGGATCGACCAATACCCGGTACCCAGGTATCTAGAAAAACCACCGGAAGGCTTAAAAACTTATGACGGGACGGGCGATCCAGACAGGCACCTGAGTTATTTTGACACGATAATGAGATATCGAAATGTCCCAATGGAAATGAAATGCCGTATTTTCCCCATAACATTGGAAAAAATCGCCTCAGAATGGTTTGAAGTCCTTAAAACAAACACAATCTCCTCTTGGGACCACTTAGCCGAATTATTCTCAGCCAACTTCTCCCATTCTAAAAGCAAACCAAAAAACAAGAATGTCTTAGCATCCATCAACCAAGGGAGCTCCGAGTCTTTAAGAGAATACATAGAAAGATTTAATAAAGAAGCAGTTCAAGTTCGAAACCTCGACGATTCTTTCCGAGTTTACTTTATGGGGATGGGCTTACGCCCTGAGAGCCCATTCAAGAAACACATAAATACTCGGGAACCAGAAAACCTCCAAGATTTCCTTCAACTATCCCAGTGTTTCATCAATGAAGAAGAAAGTACCGTGACCGGAAAAGAACAACACCTCCAACCCCTAATTGAACGATCCGACAACCGAAATGAAAAGGATCAAAGGGGCGACAGCCGGGGTAACAGGGATCCCCGACCTCGAAACCGTCATCAATTCTATACCGAACTCAACGTCGATCAGTCCCAGATATTGGGCGAGTGCTGGAACACAGAGTTTAGAGACGAAAAATTCCCAAAACCACTCACCCAAAGACCTGGTCAACAATCCAATAAATACTGTCGATATCACCGGAGCAACGGACATGACACCAACCACTGCAACGCCTTGAAAGATGACATCGAGGATATGATCAAAAGGGGAAAATTAGCCAGCTATGTAAGCAGACCTAGACATCAACCAGCTGAAATTAAAGAAAATCAAGAACAAGAGCCCAAAACGAGGAGTAAAGTCAAAGCCGAATCCGAAGATGACGAACTTGATCCAAGGAGATCAAAAGGACGATCAGTAATGATGATGATTGCGGGAGGTCTCTCCTACGAAGAATCGGGGAAAACAATGAAACGAAAGTGGAAAGAGCTACTAAATACAGCCTCGACATCAGCATCACCTACTCCTTCAAACCGACCTCCGTTATCTTTCGGAGATGAAGACCTGCTTGACGGGAAACCCAACAAACACATACCACTCCTAATCACGGCCATAATTGCTAACAAAGAAATTAGAAGAATTTTGGTAGACCAAGGGAGCTCCTCCGACATCATTTTTCTCGACCTCGTTGAAAGAATGGGAATCGACAAAGAAGACATCGCTCCTTACCGAGGATCTGCACTATCCGGATTCAACGGATCTCGGACTCAACCCCTTGGACACCTGGAACTGATAGTTTCATACGGTCAAGAACCCTTGGTAAGGATTATCAAAACTAAATTCCTTATCTTACCATGTGAATCAATCTACAACTGTATAATCGGGAGACCAACATTGGGAAGACTCGGAGCGGTAACCTCCACCACTCATTTGAAAATCAAATTCCACTCCCTCTGCAACAAAGTTATTACCCTGAACTCAGACCTCGAATCGGCCTCAAGATGTTTCTTCTTATGGACAAAAGCAGAAAAGAAGGCTCAAGCAACTGAAGATGATTCCCCAGTCATGACTAAAAAAGGAAAAATCGGAAAAGGATACGCCGAGGTCAATTTAACGGACTTGGATGTGAGATACGACCCAGATAGCTCGGAAGAAGACGATGATGACGAATTAACCAAAGAACTCAAAAGGAAAATGAAAAGACCTGAACCAGACGGGGAATTTACCGAGGTGCACCTCGGAGACGATCCCACTAAAATAGTAAAAATTGGAGCAGACCTCTCCGACGAAGTGAAGGCCAACCTCACTCAGTGTTTAAAAGATCATGCCGATCTTTTTGCATGGTCAGCAGAAGACATGCCCGGAATCCCTCCTGAAATCGCATGTCACCAACTCGCTGTCAACCCAGAAGCCAAATGGGTTGCTCAAAGGAGACGAGCACAAAATGGAGAAAAGGCAAAGGCCACTGCAAAAGCTGTTGAAGATTTGATCAAAGCGAACTTCATATCAGAGGTCAAGTACACGACTTGGTTATCAAACCCAGTACTAGTAAAAAAAAGCAATGGCAAATGGCGTATGTGCATCGATTACACCGACTTAAACAGATCATGCCCAAAGGACGCATTTCCGGTCCCGAGCATCGACCGCCTCGTCGATAACGCTTCGGGCTCCTATCTTTTATGGACGCCTATTCCGGCTACAACCAGATCGCGATGTTCCCTCCCGACCAAGAAAAAACGGCTTTTATGACGGACCAAGGTAACTTCGCATATCGAGTTATGCCCTTCGGCTTGAAAAACGCCGGTGCCACTTACCAAATAATGATGAACAAAGTATTTCAAAAGCAAATAGGCAAGACCGTTGAAGTCTACCTTGATGACATGATAGCCAAGAGTGAACAAGAGAACACCCACGTGGCAGACCTTCGAGAAATATTCACAGAAATCAGACGAAACGGCATGAGGTTAAACCCAGAAAAATGCACTTTTGGAGTACGAGCTGGAAAGTTTCTCGGCTTCTATCTGACAAAAAGGGGGATTGAGGCGAACCCAGATAAATGTCGATCCGTAGCTGAAATGTGAACACCGACTTCAAAGAAAGAGGTCCAGAAACTCAATGGCATGATCGTCGCATTATCCCATTTCCTATCAAATGCGGCATTTAAATCTCTACCATTGTTCAAACTTTTAAAGAAAAGTAAAGGAGAAGAAGAAAAAGAAGAATTCAACTGGACACAGGAACAAGACGAAGCTTTAAGACAGCTCAAAAAAGCACTCTCAGAACCTCCAATCCTGACTCGCCCAAACGAAGGAGAAACTTTATACCTATATCTTTCAATATCAGAAGAAGCTTTGGGCGCCGTCCTTATCCGAGAAACACAAGCCGACCAAAAACCGATTTACTTCATAAGCAAAGCCCTCCAAGGACCTGAATGCAGATATCAAAAAGTAGAAAAGATTGCCCTGGCTTTAGTCATCGCAGCTCGGCGCCTCCGGCCCTATTTCGTGGCTCACCAGATAGTCGTACGAACCAACTATCCTATAAGACAGATCTTACATCGGCCCGACCTTGCCGGCAGAATGATTAAATGGGCAGTCGAACTATCCGAATTCGGGATCAAGTATGAGTCTCGTACCACGATGAAGGCCCAAGTATTAGCAGACTTCGTGGCAGAAATGATTCCCGCCGATCCTGTTGATAAATCCTGGACTATACACGTTGATGGATCCTCTAACCCTAAAGGAAGCGGCGCAGGATTAATAATAGAAAGCCCGGATAACGTTATTATTGAAGTCTCTCTCACCTTCACCTTCCAAACAACCAATAATCAAGCAGAATACGAGGCTTGCATTGCAGGATTAAGGTTGGCAATTGACCTCCGAGTCACTCAGATCAAACTACTAACCGACTCACTCTTGGTCGTTTCACAAATCAACAGTCAATTTGAAACCAAAGACCCGATACTACAGAAATACCAACTTCGAATACGAGAACTGTTAAGACAATTCAAAACAGCCGAGGTAAAACACGTCCCCAGGACGGAGAATCAAATGGCGGATATCTTATCAAAACTCGCAAGCACCAAAATCCCAGGCAATCACCGGACGGTCATCCAAGAAATACTGCGAAAACCCAGCATCTCCTTCGATCCTATTTACAGATCTACAATATGCGTTGTTGAAGAAAGCCAAAACTGGATTACCCCAATTTTGAAATACATAAAAGAAGGAACCGAACCCCAAAACTCAGCCGAAGCAAAAATCGTCAGAAAAAGAGCTTCGGCCTTTTCAATCATAGATGGAACATTATACAGAAGAAGCCTCTCCTCGCCATTGTTAAAATGCATCGAAGGAGAAGAGGCGGACTACGTCTTAACCGAAATTCATGAAGGATTATGTGGACAACATCTCGGCGCCCGATCCCTGGCTCGAAAAGCTCTACGCGCAGGATACTTCTGGCCTACCATGGAAACTGATGCTATGAAATTCGTCAAAAAGTGCAAAAAATGCCAGATCCACGCTAACATTCACATCGCTCCACCGACCGAACTCCGTAACCTATCCTCAACCTGGCCCTTCGCACAATGGGGAATAGATCTATTGGGACCATTCCCAACCGCTCCGAGCCAAAACAAGTTCCTCATAGTAGCAATTGATTATTTTACCAAATGGATTGAGGCAGAACCGTTGGCCACCATCACCGCAAGAAACTCCATAAAGTTTTTCAAAAATAACATCATGAGTAGATTCGGGATCCCAGAAAGAATTATCACCGACAATGGAACACAATTCACCGACAAAGGCTTCAGGAAGGTGATATCTGATTTTAAAATTAAGCACCATTTTACGTCGGTTGAACATCCACAAACCAACGGTCAAGTAGAAGCTGCCAACAAGGTGCTCCTTAATGGTTTAAAAAAAAGATTGGACGACGCTAAAGGAAACTGGGTCGAAGAACTCCCATATGTACTTTGGGCCTACAGAACAACCCCGCAGAGTTCCACGGGAGAAACTCCATTTCGACTTTCCTATGGCAGCGAGGCGGTCATTCCAGTAGAAGTTGGCGAATTAACTTGGAGAACGACTAATCCAAAAACTCCGACCGAAAACAACCAAGCTCTAAAGGAAGAGCTCGACCTCATCGACGAAGTTAGGGGACGAGCCACTCTCCGAGAATCCATTATCAAGCAAGGAATTGCATCCCGGTATAACGCAAAAGTCGTACCCAGAGATTTTAACACGGGCGACTTAGTACTTCGAAGAGCCGATGTGGGGCTAAAAAATGCATCTCAGGGTAAATTAGCACCCAATTGGGAGGGACCTTACCGTATCAAAGCCAAGACCGGCACAGGTGCTTTCAAATTGGAGACTTTGGACAAAAAGGAAATCCTCCGAACCTGGAACGCCGCGAAACTAAAAAGCTATTACGTTTAAAACCGCTGTTTGAAAAATCTATGTAAAACGTATGCTTTTCTTTTTCAATCTATGTAATGCACGCACTTATCTTTTTCGATCCCATCAAAAATATAAGTGTTGCCTTTCTTATCCCAACAAAATTATAAAGCAAAAATATGACCGCCTAAATGTCTCCTTCTTCAGAAGAAACTTCTTGGGATCGATCTTTCGTAATCTCCCAACACGGCCAAAACAGTCACAAGATCGGAACAGCGTAACTACCTGCGTTCCACGCTTATGATTTTTAATCCAATCAAAATTATGATCGGAACCGCGTAACTACCTACGTTCCACGCTTATGATCGGAACCGCGTAACTACCTGCGTTCCACGCTTATGATCGGAACAGTGTAACTACCTACGTTCCACGCTTAAGATCGGAACAGCGTAACTACCTGCGTTCCACGCTTATGATTTTTGATCCAATCAAAATTATGATCGGAACCGCGTAACTACCTACGTTCCACGCTTATAATCGGAACAGTGGAACTACCTACGTTCCACGCTTATGATCGGAACAGTGTAACTACCTACGTTCCACGCT
Source organism: Astragalus glycyphyllos (assembly GCA_963573325.1). NCBI lineage: Eukaryota > Viridiplantae > Streptophyta > Magnoliopsida > Fabales > Fabaceae > Astragalus > Astragalus glycyphyllos. Next base: position 24,513,782 of record OY754312.1, read on the forward strand.
TAAGATCGGAACAGCGTAACTACCTGCGTTCCACGCTTATGATTTTTGATCCAATCAAAATTATGATCGGAACCGCGCAACTACCTACGTTCCACGCTTATCATCGGAACAGTGTAACTACCTACGTTCCACGCTTATGATCGGAGCAGCGTAACTACCTGCGTTCCACGCTTATGATTTTTGATCCAATCAAGATTATGATCGGAACCGCGTAACTACCTACGTTCCACGCTTATGATCGGAACCGCGTAACTACCTGCGTTCCACGCTTATGATTTTTGATCCAATCAAGATTACGAAATATAAACTCCTTGCAGGAGATAAACAAAGAAATAAATTCATTACAAATATTTCATTACAAAAATCATCAGAGATAAGATCAGGCGGGCTTAGGAAAAACAACGGTCTTCACATTAGTGCCGAGGTCAACCTTTATGATCCGATCTCCCTCAATCTCATGATCCACATTCAGAACGGCCCTGTCAAGATTAAGGGAAGGGTAGACGAGAGCAATCTGACCAAGTGCAAGATCAAAACCATCTCCCGCCATTTCCAGAGCAAGGTCGGTTGCAGAGCGCGCATCCTTCTTAGATTTTTCCAGTTCCACACGGGTTTTGGCGAGCTCTCTCTCCAACACTGCACATCGATCTTCAGGAGAAGAACTGGTCTCGGCCTTATTCTCTTCGAATTTTTTCAACTTAGCCATCAGCTCTTGAATTTGACCCTCCAACCTTCCAATTGTCTCTTCAGCACTCTTCCTTTCTTCTTCAAGGGCCGTGATCCGATCGTTCAGCTGACCGATGCGGGCAGTGCTATCTTCAACTTGCAACTTAGCAGAATTATGGGACTTTTCAAGATCGTCCACATAAGCCTTCAAAGTCTTCAAGTCGTTCAAAGTATTACCCAAGACTTTATTCTTTTCGGCCAGTACTTTCAGAGCATTAAACAACTTGGCCCTCTCAGTGGTCACCAACTCTGAAAAACAAATAAAATTTAAAGTCAATAAGGTAGGCAAAAAGAACAACAAAATGAACTCCAGAAAGAAAACCTCACATTCATGACGACGTTCCATCTCATCCCTCTGAAATTTGGCAACATCGGCCAAATGAACAAACAGCTTTGCTGCCGCACTGACAGGATCGCTGAGATATTCCTCCACGTTCTTTTCCATAAAACTCGCATCCACAGGAACGGAAGTCGCCTTCTTAAAAGATTCGTGCCCCTTAGAAGTCTTCGGATCTGTTGGGATCGCCACTTTCTTCTTCTCCTCAGTCCTCCGGGCCACATTCACTTGCTTTGTAGAAACACCCTCATTCGCTAGTTTCCTCTTCCGATGTTGGAGATCATCCACAGGATTCTCCGACTGTTCCTCATGGACGGTCCTAATCGGGGAAACATGGACGGCAGCGCTAAGATCGGAAGCATTCTCTGCAAGCTCACCTTCCTCGACACCCCGATTCTGCAACGCCATCCTCTTTAACTGAGCAATCCTACCCCCTGCCATCGTATCTGAAAACAAAGAAAAAACAGGACAAGTTAACCAAATATGATAAATTAACAATTCCCGATCGAAAGATAATTTGACAAACCAACAAAAAGACCCTACCTAGAACCCCCATAACCTTTCTTCGGGTAGCACACTTAACCAATCGATCAACAGGAATACCTCGGTATTTATGCTTGGTATAAGGTATTTGAGAGGAAATAAACTACAAAATATCCCTGGTCAGGATATCAGCACGGCAAAGATAAGATTCACCAACATGGTAGGATCTTGGAGATCGGTTATAGTGACCGAGTCCCCATCCTATGGGAAACTTAGTGGACACCAAATTTCGCCCGTCCGAATCAAATTTCCCCACATAGTCAATCGCCTCGCTATTCACCGGCTCCACGAAATAGAAAAGCTCATTCCACCTTCCCTTCAACGAATCTGAATAAGCCCCGAAAATCTTGGCACCTTTCAGAGATCGAAGACTCACATGCTCCCAAGCATTTCCTTCCTCACCTTTTTCACTATTCCTATTAACCTCAAACAAATGAAGGAACAGATCGACAGACACTGGACGTTTAAGTTCGAGGCATATCAATTCAAAGGCTCGAAGAAACGCCCAACCGTTGGGGTGATGTTGCGAAGGTGCCAATTCCAATCTCGCCAAAACAGTTTGTTGAAGATTAGTAAAAGGGGGACGGATATGCATATCCGATACCAACACGTCATACATGACGAATTTCAAGGCTCCTGGCCAGGTCGCTGCATGCTCGTCGGATCTCATACCCTCGACATTCCAAAGTCGGCCCTTTATCGACAACCTATCCACAATAACGCTCATATCCTCCCCTGCTTCATACAAAGACCTTGTCTCGGTAACAGAAGAAGCGACCCAATTTAGAATACGAGGAATATTCACGTCCTAAGGCACCGGCAGATCGATTCGGCCCGGACCAGTGCTGGAATAACCATCGGTCAAAGCTGAAACGCGATCATCAGCCTCGGAAACTCCAACATCAGCAACCTCATCACCTCTTCGCTGCAAGTAACCCTGCCCATCCTCGACGTCCTTAACAGATCTTTTACCCTTATCAACCTCGGATCCCGTATGACTCCTTTCCCCTGTTTCGGTACTAAACTCAGACTTCGTCTCAGAGCCCCCCACTTCTTGGGTATGCGAAGACCCCTGCTCATCATCGGAGTGCGTCTGTTCAGAAGATGCCGTCTCCACGACGACAACGTCCATCTCGGTATCTTTCACGCCAACGACAACCACATCCTCGGAAAGCTCCTCCCCAACTTCAGGCTCATCGGAAGAATCTTTAGGAACATGGCGATTAACTTCAGCATCATCCTCCACCTGTTCGCTGGTCGGGGCTGAATCGGGATGATCTTGAACCTCGGGAATAACGGGGGGGCTTCAGAAGTACGACCCTCGGCATTTTCTCCTCCAGAAGCCATCACTTTCGCGAGTTGCGGGGGTTGCTGGGAAATTTGCCTACGAGTTTGTTTAGTAACCGCTAGTTCTAAAAACCTGCAGGAATGGGGGCATAGGGAAGTCAGGAATAACGACCTAATGGGTCCTTACCAATTTTGAGACCCGACCTGACAACCCCCACCCTGTGACAACTAAATAAATGGGGGCAAAACTGACTATTCAAACAGAAGAAAACAAAAGAGAAATTGAAAACAGAACTAACCTCGCTCAAACGAAGCTCCCACTGATGATCTTTTGCGGAAGTCAAGCACTTGGACCCACTGGAATGGCGAAACCCTAGCCACTATCCCACTGATCGACAAACTTTAACTCGGATATGACGGACTTAAACTTGAAAATGAAGATCGGTATGTAGAGCAAATTGAAAATCAGGAATAAATGAGGGGAACTAAGCCCCTATTTATAATGGGCCTCGCAGAACTGGATTGGGCCCGAATCCAATCGACACATCCCATCAATAGCTTCCAACGCACGCTCACACCTACCAAAGCGTCACCATCATTAGCCGCCATTGGGAAACGCGCTCTGACAGACGCAATAAATGCAAAGGCGCCAATTCAAAATTTCAAATTTATTATGATCGGCGAAAACTTCGTCACCATCAGATACCAAGTTCTAACGTCGGCAAAAACTTCGTCACCATCAGAGACCAAGTTTTAACGTCGGTAAAACTTCGCCACTATCAGAAACCATGCTTAAACATCGGTAAAAAGAAAGCTTCATATCCGAACAAGTCAAGATCGCCTCTAAAGACGACCTGACTTGGGGGCAACTGTTATGGAATGGCTTTTTGCCATATACACCCCCTTTTTGGCATCTATTCACACCCCCTATAGGCCCAATGTCAATAGGGCCCAACCCAAACATCAAGGGCTCAGATCGGACGGACCTGATTCATTGGAATCAACCCCACCCCACTCTATAAATACAACATTCATTGCCTCATTAAAAAAAGCATTCTCATATTTATTACTCACTTAACACCATTCCTCTAACTTCAGCATCGGAGTGACTTTGCAGATACCGCACCAGCTAGGATCGGATACAGTCATTTAACTAAGGATATCAACCACTAACTACCTCGGGCCATCCTTTAAAGGTCGGAAGTACAGTGCAAAACAGCTTTTATGTTTTTTTTTCTTTCTTTTCCTTTTTTCCATTTTTTCTCTTTTTCCTTTTTTTCTTCTTTTATATTTTAACGTTTTTTTTCTTCTCTTCTTTCTTTTTGATTTCAGTTTTTTTTTCTTGAGGTTTTTTTTGTTTTTTCTACTTTTATATTTTAAGGTTTTGCATTTTTTCTTTTTATATTTTAAGTGATATTTTAAAGTTTCGGAAAATTTCATATGTTTAAATATGCAAATTTGGTTCTTCAATAATTCATTTGGTGAAAAAATATTTAATTTCATTACAAAATATGTAGTAAGATGCTAAACAGTGTGCTTTGGTGTAGTTGATGGCGAAAAAATTATTTTGTAGAAAAATGCGTAATGTGAAATGTTAAGCAGTATGTTTTTGGGTACTTTAGGATTCAGAAAAAAATTTAACTCTTCAAATACCAAAAGTTTCTTCGAAAGTAAACGGTTTGGTAAAAAATAATAATAAGTTTATGACAAAATACGTAAAGTGAGATACTAAACAGTGTGCTTTGGTGTACTTGATGGTAAAAAAAATATTTTGTACCAAAATACGTGTGAAATGAAATGTTAAGCAGTATATTTTGGGGTACTTTAAAATTCATAAAAAAAATTAATTCTTTAAATACCAGAAGTTTCTTCATAAGTAAACTGTTTGGTTAAAAATGATAATAAGTTTGTGACAAAATACGTAAAGTGATATACTAAACAGTGTGCTTTAGTGTACTTTATGGAGAAAAAAATTATTTTGTACCAAAATGCGTTAAGTGAAATGTTAAATAGTATGTTTTGGGGTACTTTACGATTCATAAAAACTTTTTAACTCTTCAAATACCAGAAGTATCTTCGTAAATAACCGGTTTGGTAAAAAATAATAATAAGTTTGTGATAAAATACGTAAAGTGCGATGCTGACAGTGTATTTTGGGATTCTTTAGGGTCCCAAAATATTTTTAGATGTTCAAATACGCAAAGTTCGTTCCTCAATAACATGTTTGATGAAAAAGCAAAAAAACATTCGTAACAAAATAGGGTCCAGAAAAAATTGTACATATTCAAATTGGTGTTTTCTTCTTCTATATCTAATCTAAAGAATTTAAGCGGCTTGTCATTGCACTATGACTTTGGCGCCAATTTTTTTTTTGTTTTATTTCTTTCTTTTCCTTTTCCCTTTTTTTTTCTTTTATATTTTAATTTATGCTTTGCTTTTTTTCTTCACTTTTTTTTGATAAGCAATGTTAGTGGGGGTGGGGGAAATGTTAGTGTTTCTGGGGATTGAACCCGGGACCTCCTTCTTGCACTCTTTTGGTGCACTCATTCGGTATCCCTTAGCTCGCCAATTGAGCTACCTAATTAGGATTTTTTTCTTCTTTTTTTTTTGGTTTTTTGGTTTTGTTTTTTTAATTACAGAGTTTTTGCCACATCCAAGATTCGAATCTGAGACCTTGGGAGGGGGGATCTGAGTCTTTTTACCACTCCGACCAACCAATGTTGGTTTTTGTTTGTTTTTTTCTTCTTTTATATTTTAAGGTTTTGAATTTTTTCTTTTTTATACTTTAAGGGGTACTTTATAGTCTTGAATTTTTTTTTTAGATGTTTAAATATGCAAATTTTGTTCTTCAATGATCCATTTGGTGGAAAAAAATATTTAATTTCATTACAAAATATGTAATTAGATGCTAAATAGTGTGCTTTGGTGTATTTGATAGTAAAAAAATTATTTTGTACAAAAATGTCTAAAGTGAAATGTTAAGTAGTATGTTTTGGGGTACTTAAGGATTTATAAAATTTTTTAACTTTTCAAACCCAATAAGTGAGATGCTAAATAGTGTGCTTTAGTCTACTTGATGGTGAAAAAAATTTATTTTGTACCAAAATGCGTAAAGTGAAATGTTTAGCAGTATGTTTTGGGGTACTTTAGGATTCATAAAAATTTTTAGCTCTTCAAATACCAAAAGTTTCTTCTTAAATAACCGGATTGGTAAAAAAATAATAATAAGTTTGTGACAAAATACGTAAAGTGAGATGTTAAACGTGTTTTACTATACTTGATGGCGAAAAAATATTATGTTCCAAAATGCGTAAAAAGAAATGTTAAGCATTATGTTTTGGGGTACTTTAGGATTCATAAAAAAATTTAACTCCTCAAATGCCAGAAGTTTCTTAATAAATAACTGGTTTGGTAAAAAATAATAATAAGTTTGTGATAAAATACGTTAAGTGCGATGCTGACAGTGTATTTTGGGGTACTAAAAAATTTTAGAGGTTCAAATACGCAAAGTTCGTTCCTCAATAACCTGTTTGATGAAAAAACAAAAAAAAATCGTGACAAAATACGTAAAGTGTGATGCTAAATAGTGTTTTGCGGTACTTGAGGGTCTAAAAAAAAATTAGGCTAAATTATAGTTTTAGTCCCCCAGTTTTCACAAATTCGGACATTTGGTCCCCATATTTTAAAACTCAGACATTTAGTCCCCCTATTATGAAAAAGCTCAAACATTTAGTCCAAATGGGGGATTTTTCTTATTTTTTTTGTTGATCTGGAGGTCTGCCAAAAAAATAGAATTGATGTGGCGCCTGACGTAGGCACTACACTTGGTTGTCACGTCAATTAATGAGACACATAAGCACGCCACGTCATTATTTAATTAATAAAATATTAAAATTAAAAATAATATTTCCAAAATCCCTCTTTCCAAACTCGTCCATCGCCATTGCAGAACCAAAATCCCTTTTTCCAAACCCATCCACTTTTGTCTCTTTAATCTTCAAGGAGCTCTCAAGCTGTTCATCAATCTTCATCCAATCCTAAGCTTATAATCTTCATCCAATCCAAAAATATTAAAAAACTAAAAAGTAAATAACAAAATTAAAAGTTAAACTAAACAGATTGGAAATCAATCTTCTTGGTGCCTCTCAGTATTCCATCGTTCCATCATTCCATCTTCTTCATCCACTCTCGTATTTCGTCGTTTTCACTCTCTTGTTCCTCTAATTCCAGAAATAGGGTTTTGATTTCAGAAAGAGGGTTTTCATTTCGATTTCAGAAATAGGGGTTTCAATTTCAGAAAGAGGGTTTCGATTTCAAAAATAGGGATTTCGATTTCAGAAAGAGTGGGAGCGCTGAGATTCAAATTCCGAAACCGCCATGGTCGTGTTGCGCGTTACCTCAAAGCAGGTCGTTATGCTCAACGTGTCGGATCTGGTTCACCAGTTTATCTCTCTACCATTATTAAATACCTTGTTGCTGAGGTTTTAGAACTTGTTGGTAACGCTGCAAGGGATACGATGGTGTGAAGAAGAAGAGAGGAAGAGGAAGAGGAAGAGGAAGAGAAGAAGAAAAGAAAGGAAGAGGAAGTTTTGTTGAGTGTTCAGTTGTTGATTTTGAAGGGATAGGATGGGATTAAAAGTTCATTTTAATGATTTAAAACTCGGACCGGTGACCGACTCGGTGAAGGTACCAGATCACTGGGTCAAGAGTCGGACCGAAGGGTCGACAGTTGAACCGCATGACCAAAACCGAAATCGCATGACTCGGATCAGGTCTCTACTTCGCGAATTTTCAGGACATATAAATTTAATACTTGTAAAACTTAATTTGCTAAAATTACACATAATATTATTATTATTATTATTATTATTATTATTATTATTATTACCTAAGAGAAAACAATAAGAGAGGGCAATAGAGTAAGTTGCCGTAACTTTACTACTAAATAATAGGCCAAATAAAAAACGATTGATTTGCAAAAGCCCATTAGGTTAAGCATTGAGACTGAAAGTGAATCTAGGCAATATATTCACACTTTGCATCTAGCCGCCGTCTCCACACTTCCGCTGGTTTCTCAGTTTCTCTACTGTAGCAGCAAAATCAATAACAGATTGAAATACACAACAGACAGTGGCAGCGTTGTTAGATCTAGTTCTTTTTGGGGAGTTCTTCGTCAAGAATAAGTCCATCTTTTCTCCTTCTCGTCTTCACGATTCAGATCTGAAGTCCTGTGTTTTCAATTCATCTGTTTCCAACTTTTTTGCATAACTCGACGGAGTTCTTAAAAACCGCCGAGTCACCGAGTTTGACGAAAAACCGACTAAGTTAGAGCGAGTTAAACGAGTTGCTTGCATATCCGATCCGATGAGTAACCCAAACCGTCTACGCCACCTAGTTCCGACCGGGCCGGTCCAACCGGCCGGTCCGAGCCGGTTTTTAAAACACTAATTCAGTTGTAGAATGTTGTTGAAGTTGCGTTGCTAACTGTTGTTCTTTAAAAATTGTTGAATGTTCAATCTATTCTTCCAGAAATGCATAAACACACACGTGGATTAATCTTAGTTTTTTCTTAATTTTAGTTTTAATTAAAAAATAATGATGTGGCAGCCATGTGGCTCATTAAATGATGTGGCAGCCACATGTGGTGCGTATGTCAGGCGCCATGTCATTTAATGAGTGCCACATCAGTTATTTTTTGGATAGACTTCCAACTCAGCAAAAAAAATTGAAAAACCCTTTTTTGGACTAAATGTCTGAATTTTTTAAAATAAGGGGACTAAATGTCTGAGTTTTAAAATAGGGGATCAAATGTTCGAATTTATGAAAATAGGGGGACCAAAATTATAATTTAGCCAAAAATTTACATGTCTAAATCGGTGTTTTCTTCTTTATTTTGATAATTTCGCACCAACGAGTATTAGAAGTATACTTAAATTGGTGTTTAGCTTTAAATCAGATTCTTCATAATACCTATGTACATGTTTCACTTTCTATTTGTGTTGTATTATTTTTTTAATTATAGGTTAAGTTTTTATATTTCTGATAAACGTAGAAAACATTATTAAAAAAATTTATATTTTTTTTCCTTCTGCTTATTACCTGTGGTTTTTTAATTGCAATGTCTTTGTTAAAGTTTATTTTTAATTTTATAATATTATTATTTAGTTTATAGTTATAATTGAACTTTTTTTCGTGGGAACTTGTGTCTCATTTACAATAGAACTCCTCAACATTTCTTTTCAACTTTGTATAGGTGCTTTTATTGCACGCCCTTTAATATAATTTTTTGCTTATAAAAAAAAATACCTTTATATTAAGAATAGTAGTTTTATGTATTTAATTTTTTTGAATTCATGAAAAAAATAAATAGATTTTCTAAACTATCCCTGATTAATAATCATCTTCTCACAATATTAATGAGTTTTTTTTGTTAAAAAACTCATTAATATTGTAAAGTGGCCACTAGATATGTAAAGTGATTTAAATACTCTTATTATAAAGATACTCTTATTTTAATTCGTATTTTATTGGTGATTTCAATACGCGAACTTCGTTTCTCAATAATCGGTTAGGTGAAAAAGAGATTTAATTTCATTACAAGATATGTAAAGTGAGATGCTAGGTAATGTGTTTTTGTGTACTTTGTGTTGCCGAAAAAAATTTAATGGTCAAATACACAGTTTATTTCTCAATAACCGGTTTGGTGAAAAAAATTTGTATCATACTACGTAAAGTGCAATACTAATTAACAATATATTTTAGGGAGTACTTTATATATTTTTGTTTTTATATACTTTTAAGGAGTACTTTAGAAATTTGAAAATGTTAATATGTTTAATTATGTTAATTGTTCAAATACACAAAGTTGTAAAGTGCTAAATGTTCAAATACACATTTTCAATTAACATATGTTAATATGTTAATGTTAAGATACTAATTTTTCAACCCAATTTGTCATAAAATGTTAATTGTTCAAATACACAAAGTTTGTTCCTCGATAACTGGTTTGGTTAAAAAAATCATGACAAAATACATAAAGTGCTTTATGGTTATAATTTAATTTTTATTCAATGAACTTCAGTCACATTTACGAAAGAACCTCACATCATATTCTTTCCACTTCCTATCTTGGAGTGCCACCGCGTTGCTTTTATTTTATTGGTGATTTGTCCATTAACCACAGATTTATACCACAATAGTTAGATGTCACTAACCACAAATGTGCATAGCGATGGTTAGATGCCACTAACCACACCAAAACTAGTCTGGAAAAGAGAAGAAGAAGAAGACAGTGCCGTCACAGTTTAGGAAATAAATTTCCATGGATTTAAAAAATTCTTAATTTTCTATGACTTTTTTTCTCTATACATTTCGGTCACCTACACTTCTCTATATATAGTGTCGTCACAGCTTAGGAAATAAATTTCCATTGATTTAAAATATGGTAAGAAAATGTTAGGATGTACAGCAAAAATGTTACATTTCTACGACCTGGTTTGTTAAATGTGTACTCCCATGTGACTAGCAACAACGTGGCCACGCTTTTCATCTCAAAGATACGAATTATTTGCCTTCTTTATTTCCTCAACTAGTAATTTTTTTTCCTTTGCAATGTTACTACTACATGTCCATCGTGGTCTGTTGTTGCTGTTGGGCTTTTCGTTGTTATACAAATCCGAAAAAGACTCGACCCATATAAAGAATATCTGATTATGGGCCTTTACGAAATTTATTTCCAACCTACCTAACCGAAGGTAGATACAACACAAACCAATCTAGGTAACACAACGTCCTAAAGTCAGTGATACAGATATATTTCAACCAACTATGTAATTAACAAAATAAAACGACCCGTGCGTAGCACGTGTGGTGAAGCTAGTATATATTTATAAAGTATAAAAATTGGATTATTAATTCAATATTTTTTGAGATTATGATTATTAATTTTTAATTACAAAATAAAATACTCTCAAATTATGAAAGAAAACACAAAACTAAAGAATACAAGTTGAGTTTCCGACGACCCTTATGATGTGTCCAAAAGACGCTTGTACGGCAATTCATTTTTTCTGATAAAATCCCTAAATTTCCTCCTCCCGCCACGGCTACTCCGACGATGCTACCTTCGAAACCCCCGCGCCGGAAAGTTATGCCGGCCAACGGCGATGACTCCGGAGACAAACTGGACCAGCTTCTTCTCTCCTCCGCCATATGCAACAACGAGGACTTAGGCCCCTTCATCCGCAAGACCTTCGCTTCCGGTAAGCCGGAAAGCCTCCAACACCACCTCCGTCACTTCGCTCGTTCCAAAGAGTCGGAGATCGAAGAAGTCTGTAAAGCTCACTACCAAGACTTCATCCTCGCCGTCGATGACCTCCGATCCCTCCTCTCCGACGTCGAATCCCTCAAGTCTTCACTCTCCGATTCCAACTCCAAGCTCCAATCCGTCGCTCGCCCTCTGCTCTCTTCCTTAGACTCTTTCGTAGAAACTCGAAACGTGTCAAAGAATCTCAACCTCGCCATCGAATCGGTTCGCACGTGCGTTCAGTTGATGGAAGTTTGCTCCCGCGCAAACCGTCACCTCTCCGATGATAACTTCTACATGGCGCTCAAGTCTTTAGACACGATCGAGAGGGAGTACTTGGAAAAAGCGGCGTCGTCGACTCTGAAGAGGATGCTTGAGAAGAAGATTCCAGAGATTCGGTCACACATAGAGAGGAAAGTGAATAAGGAGTTTGGTGACTGGTTGGTGGAGATCCGAGTGGTTAGTCGCAATTTGGGGCAATTGGCTATTGGTCAAGCCTCATCGGCGAGGCAGAGAGAAGAGGATCTCAGAATCAAGCAGCGCCAAGCTGAGGAACAGAGTAGGCTAAGCGTGAGGGATTGTATTTATGCTTTGGAGGAAGAAGATGAGGATGGAATTGCCGGCGGGATCGGAGAGGATGGTTACGGCAACGGTGGTGGTGGTGGAATTATGGGATTTGATTTGACGCCGTTGTACAAGGCTTACCATATTCACCAGGAGTTAGGATTAGAGGATCGGTTTAAGCAGTATTATTTTGAGAATCGGAAGCTTCAGTTGACTTCAGACTTTCAGGTATCATCCATGACGCCTTTTCTTGAATCTCATCAAACATTTTTTGCACAGATTGCGGGTTTCTTTGTTGTAGAGGATCGCGTTTTGAGGACTGGGGGTGGTTTAATTTCGAAAATGGAAGTTGAGAATTTGTGGGAAATTGCTGTTAGTAAAATGTGTTCTGTGTTGGAGGATCAATTCTCTAGAATGCAAACTGCTAATCATCTTTTGTTGATTAAGGACTATGTGAGTTTATTAGGAGTAACACTGCGTAGATTTGGGTACCCTATTGATGCTTTGCTTGATGTTTTAAGCAAACATAGGGATAAGTACCATGAGTTGCTTTTGTCAGATTGTAGGAAGCAGATAGCTGAGGCTCTTAATGCTGATAAGTTTGAGCAGATGTTGATGAAGAAAGAGTATGAGTATTCCATGAATGTGCTTTCTTTCCAGATTCAGACATCGGATATCGTACCTGCTTTTCCTTATTTAGCACCGTTTTCATCCACTGTGCCGGATTGTTGTCGCATTGTGCGGTCTTTCATTGAGGATTCTGTGAGTTTTATGTCATATGGTGGGCAGCTTGAGTTCTATGATGTTGTTAAAAAATATTTAGATAGGCTCTTGAGTGAGGTGTTAGATGAAGCTTTAGTAAAGCTTATTAATACCTCAGCTAGTGGTGTCTCCCAGGCAATGCAAATGGCAGCAAATATGGCTGTTTTGGAGCGTGCGTGTGATTTTTTCTTTCGCCATGCTGCACAGCTTTCGGGGGTTCCCTTGAGATTAGTGGAGAGAAGCAGGAGGCAGTTCCCTCTTAGAAAGGCTCGTGATGCCGCTGAAGAGATGCTCTCTGGACTGCTCAAAGCCAAAGTTGATGGATTTATGTCCTTGATTGAGAATGTAAATTGGATGACTGATGAGCCACCTCCGAGTGGAAATGAATATGTGAATGAGGTCATAATTTATTTGGAAATTTTGGTTTCAACTGCACAACAGATATTGCCATCTCGAGTCCTTAAAAGAGTTCTAAAGGATGTTCTTTCCCATATATCCGAGACGATTGTTGGGACTTTAGTTAGTGATTCTGTTAAGAGGTTTAATGTCAGTGCCATTACTGGTGTTGATACAGATATCCGGCTCTTAGAATCATTTGCTGATAATCAGGCCCCTCTTTTCTCTGATGGGGATACTGATCAGTTGAAATCATCACTTGCCGAGGCAAGGCAAATGATTAACTTGCTATTAAGCAATCATCCAGAGAACTTCCTGAATCCAGTGATCAGGGAGAGGAGTTACAATATTTTGGACCACAAGAAAGTGGTGATTGTTTCAGAAAAGTTGAAGGATCCTTCAGATAGGCTCTTTGGAACATTTGGTAGTCGTGGGGTGAGGCAGAATCCCAAAAAGAAATCACTGGATACATTGATAAAAAGACTAAGGGATGTTAGCTAATTGTTCTTATAGCTGTATGTAAGGTACTTCCTCTTGTTTATTTTCTTGTATTGCTTTTAGTTCCATCTTGAATCCGAATTATTTTATTGCTTGTCCTTGATGAAATTATTTGGTTAAGGCCAGCCCATCACTGTCTCCAATTGCATTTTGAAATTTTACACTATTTGTTTGAAATATATAATTCTTATGTTCAATCTTTTAGATTGGATTTAAATAGTTTCATAACATGTTATTGTATCTGTTTTCGATTCTTACTTTGGCTTCATCATTGTGTTTTTGATACCATAATCTGCCTATAATCCTATCAGACTTCTGTTTGTTCAACTTTCATGGATCTATGGGCTAGCATTCCTGCTAACTCATCTCAGATTTATCGATATATCATAGTCATTTCTTTGACCTTTGTATCTTTTGTATCAACCTTATATTTGCGTTATACCGCATCGGAGTAGAGACTACTACACATTTATGTCAACCAAAGCCACCTATTACATGATTTGTAGGAGTGAGAAACTGAGCAGCATCTTGATTATCTATTTTCCTTGCATTGGTCTATCAAATAGTTCTGTGCGGTTGAAAACTACATTGTGGCGATATTCTTAATTTTTTCATTGTTGTGTACTTTATAAACACTGATTATCTTTGTTTTTGTTACTGGAATCAATCCGTATGTGGATCATATTGATTTGTGTCTTCGCATGATCCATACTTAAAGGACTAAAGTCAATATGATTCACATATTACATGCACTAATTCCAATATCACCCCATGTTACGGAACTAGAACAAAACAATAGGGATTAAAAGTAAAAATTGGGAGCATTTGCATATGACTAAAAACAAACATTTTTAATAGTGGCCAAAAACAAAACATGGTATATAATGTAAAGGATGTGCATTGTTGGTTTTCCAACAAAACAAATTCATATCCAAATATACCATTTAACGGAATGGATAAGAACTTAACTACGTTTATTAAAACCAGGTTAGTTTTCATCAACCAGTTTCAAAACATGTGTAATCTAATTCTAATGCACGGCGAGAAGCTAATAGGGTAACTCGTTCACTAGCAAGAGCTTTCTTATCTTTTCCTTGTCACAATGGCTTCCGAAATTTGTTGATGCTGCAAGGAATTTTGAGGCACGGATGCACGGTGAGGCGCTGCCTATGGAGGAAAAAAGTTTTTCTCTTTAAAACCATTGCCTAGGCAATGTGGTTTGGCATTCAAGTCTCTAGGATGTCTAACAAGTCAAATATTAACAGCTTCACAAAGTGGATTACGACTCTGTTTGGTAAAAAAGAGCGGATAGCGGATAAGCTAGCTTATAGCGGATGAGCTGATAGCGGATAAGCTAGCGGATTGAATTTTAAGGCTCTGTTTGGTAAAAAGTAGCGGATAGCGGATAAGCTAGCGGATAGCGTTTCAAATGAAACGCTATAAGCTATAAACTCAAATGCTACATCAAGTAGCGTTTCAAAAAACGCTATAAGCTGGTGAAAAAATGCTATAAGCTTGTCTTGCCAAACAGCTACCACGAGCTTATCCGCTATAAGCTAGCGGTTTGGTTTTGCCAAACAGAGCCTACACCATCCATTAAAGTTCACAAAATCATCCGGAACTGATGCTGCATTAACTGATGCTGCATTCACCTACATATTTCCCATATACTCCTTTGTATAATTATTTTTTTTGGTCAACTCCCTGGTATATTTGGAAGGGAGGAAATGGCCGTGTTTTTAAGGTATCTTTTATAAGGCCAATCCACTAGAATTGTTTTTAAGGCCAATCCAATGTAGGCCTGTGCTTCTCCCACTCACTCTCCTCCACACAAAACACCCCCTTATCCTACGAAAAGACAAAAGTACCTTTAATGAACATTTTTTTTCTGGTCTTCAATAGGTACAGTACTTTAGTATCGAACCAGGTACGGTACCTTGGCACTATGGTGTCTAATTTCCCACACACACCTATTACGGTACTAAAATACTGAATAAGTTCGATACTAAAGTACCTAAAGTTAGCGAAAGAGATAGAGAGAGCGTCTGTGTTGTAAGTTCGAACCAACTTGCCATTTGTAGGAACTAACATCTCAATTTTGATCCTATTCCCTTTAATCTCGATTTTCCATGGAAGTGAATAAACTTCCTCCGTGTCATGATCGAACCTCATCCTCTTATATTTCTAACATCAGGTTTGAATTTCCCCTTTCTGTTTACCTCTTCTTCCGCTATAATTTCCCATTTAGCTTTTTAATGCAAATTTTCAACGAATTCGTAGGTGAAAGTGTAAACTGCAGAAATTGGAGGTGAACATCCAATCTTTGTAGTAATTCCCTCATATTGTCCAGGAAAACCTGAGATCGATATCCATATAAACAACACTCTCATGTAGAAGCTATATATCTAGTGGAAGTAAGAGCTAATTCAAAGGGAAACAACGCAATGCAACGGTACTAACTTACAATACCAATTCGGTATTGAGATACCGTACTTGTCCAAAGTGCAACGTGAGAATGTTTGGGAGCGTGTTTCACGTGAAGGTAATTTTGGAATATTTGAGATTTGGGGTGTGTGATGAGTAGGAGTGAGTGGGAGAAGCATGAGCCTCCATTGTATCTTTTATAAGGACCGGGAGTTCACAACAGAGACTACTTAGCCACATCCTTGTATTTGTCATAAAAAAAGAAGCCACATCCTTGTCAAAAAAAACACAATAGATAAACACAATTGCAGAAAGTATGCACAAGAAATTTGATACCACCTCAGGAAGCCATTTATAAGACAAATGCAGATGTAGATTGTAAAAAATAAAAAAATTCAAATCCCTCTCAATTTAAAATTTTACAACCAGATTTGACACTTAAAGATTGAACTCTCAATCAATTTAGTTCTTGAATTTACACACTCTTTTTTACTTGATTCCTTTAGTAGTTTTTAAAATTTGTGAGAACGATCAAAATAGTCTCTGAAGTTTTAAGTTTATTTGACCAGTCTCCGTAAAGACTACTTATATACATATAGAAGTTAATTTGATAAATACCACAAATTTATTTACTCTTAAATAAATCATAGTTATTTTTTGTTTTATTTCAGTGAATTCGCTGAGGATATTTGGAAAAAAAATCCAACAATTTTGATAACGTTTTTTATACACACTCTAAACCAGAGTTTTGAGTCTGCCATTGGTGAGATTCGTGTCACTAATCGGAAAAAAACAACAATTAAGAGAAGAAACCATTAAACACACACAACCCTTCATGATAAAAATACAACAACACAACTATTTAGGATAAAGTAATTAAGAAAATTCCAAGGGTGGCATTTTGGAGCTTGTCAAAATTTGTATTCAACATGTCACGAAAAACATATGATATCCTGGGATGCTTATTCGAACCCACTTTTATGCACACTTTGTGTGTGAGAGAGTCTTTTTTTTCTTCCACCCACTGTTTTTTTTGTTGATAAATGATAATATTATTAAAGGGTGGAGAACAAGAAGTGCTCCGTATAAATTACAAGGGTAGAGGGGACTCGTTAAAACCTCTCTGGGGTATAAAACTCAATGGGACAAATTGAATATTCGTGCTAGGCTACTTAAAAAAAGAGAAAGTTCATTTCAGGACTATAAGAAGACCCATATTTATGTTATCGTTTTTGTTAGGTTCGCTCTCTTAATGAAAGTGGACCACGAATTACGTAGACAAAACCTTTAATCCACTTCTATGTCATTTCTTCTCCAATATGACCTAGTATTAAGGCTCTGTTTGGCAAAAATTAGCGGATAACAAATAAGATAGCGGATAAACTGGCTTATAGCGAATAGCAGATAAGCTAGCGGATTGAATTTAAAATGTTTGATAAATTTAGCAAAACATAATATCGATTTAACAAAAATAATACTTAAGAAAAAAACTCTATATATATATATATATATATATATATATATATATATATATATATATATAAGACCATAACAATTTTTGGATAAATACAAGAATTTGATAATATGTAAACAGTCATTTTAGTCTCTCAAAGTGTGAAACACTATCAATTTAACGTATTAGACTAAACTAATGGGCGAAATACAGAGACGGACCAAATTGACAACTAACACTTTAAAGGACCGAATTGACTATTTATCCATTTGATAATAGCCCCTTCTCCTCTCGCGTTGACATGAAAATCTTTGCCACGCGCTCCACGAGTTGCACGCATTATTGTTAGAATATTCCATTATACATGGACAAAATATTTGCATATTTTTACCCCAAAAACTTAATTTTACATATGAAGTGTTTTTACGTACTAATTACAATCCGAAACTTCAAAATATTTTATAAATCTAAAATAAAAATCTAAAATAAAAATCAAAATAATTTTTTTCAAAATTATAGTCATGACGCTTTTTAGGGAATTATGGATGATACATACACACAACTACAATTGTAGAAAAATTTGCCATTAATTAATTTTATTTTTGAAGAACAAAAATGCCTAAATTAAAAAAAATTCAAAAAATTCCTATATAAAAATGTCCATTCCAACCAAGCTGGACAAAACAAAATAATTCTGGGCAAGTGAAGAATTGTGGAGTGAGTCTTTCTATAAACCAAAGAAAGGATATGATTATGATGATGAGATCTTCAATCACAATTCTATGTATTCTATTTTTGGTGTATGCGTCAATTACAGAAGCGATAAGCCAAAAGGAGAATAAATCAGTTTACGACATTCTTAAACAATATGATTTCCCAGTTGGTATTCTTCCAGAAGGTGCCAAAAGCTATGAGCTAAACGAAAAGACCGGTAAGTTCACCGTTTATTTTGACGGAACATGTATTTTCAGCATAAGATCCTACGATCTCAAATACAAGTCAACCATCAAGGGAGTTATCTCTAAAGGTAAGTTATCTAAATTGAAGGGTATAAGCGTCAAAGTTGAAGTGTTGTGGCTCAAAATCGTGGAAGTGACTCGTCGTGGTGATGATCTCCGATTCTCCGTCGCCGGTCTTATTCCTGCTGACTTCAGTGTTGATAACTTTCTGGAGATTCCTCGTTGTGGTTGTGGATTCGATTGCAATAGTTTCCATAAAAATGGTAATTTTTCTTCTATTTAGAGGCATTTTAATTTAATTTTCTGAGTTTCAATTTGAGGAACAGATTATAGGACTCTCCTAGATGCAGATCTATGTCTAAGCATTATTCTTTTTTCAAACATCTGAGCATTATTATTATGCTTTTTTAATTGATCATGATGTTGTTTGCTCGCACATAAACCATCGTCTGGGTATTTGTTCGTAAAGATTAATTCTTAAATGGATCTAAGTATATCGAAAGGTTAGTCCTTGTATTCGTGCGCAGGAATACTCTCATTCAGATTGATCGAGTGCATTCGGCTGCATTCGATAAATATGTGTCTATCTCTCTCCTCTCTCTCTCCTCACATTTTTGATATGTAACCCCCCACCCCAAAAATATTAGGCATGTCCTATCGTCAAGTTTTATATTTCATACTCGACACGAGTTTTTTGTTGGAGAAAAAGATAATATAGAGAAATTTAGTGGTTTTTTTGACAATACACTACAAGAAAAATTGAGCTTACCGGCGGCCAAAGTTTGTTGAAAATGCCAAAAAAGTGCTAGTAATGTAATTTTTTTAAAAAAAATCCATTTTTTAAGAGTAATTAATTATTTAAATATTATATTTTGATTTATATAACTGAGATTAGATTTATTTTAATTATTATAAGGCAAAATACCACTCGGGGTCCCTTAACTTATTTTCCGTTTTCACTTAGGTCCCTTAAGTTTGAAAATTAACGTTCAGGTCCCTTAAGTTGTTAAAACGTTGCACCGTTTTCCCAGTTAACGTTTTTAAACTAACAGCGTTAAACTGTGTATTACCTGGTTTTTTTGTTGTTGAATGGACATGCCACGTCAGATTAATTTATTTTTTTTTGTGTTGAAACGTCAGATTTATTTTAAGGGTTTCAATTCGTTTTTTCCTAAATCTGCAGTTTCCATTTTCGTTTTTTCAGTCTCGTTTTTAGCTAGTTAATTTTTTCCTTTCAATTTCGTTTTTCCCCAAATCTGCATTTTCCATTTTCGCTTTTTCCCAAATCTGCATCTGTTTACGAATTGAATGGAATCGATCGAATCTAAAACGAATCTGATTAACAAATTGAAAAATAGTGAAACCAATCTGAGAGAGTGGACGAATTGAGCAAATGTGGAGAAACATGAGATTTCTTGGATTAAGCTTGGGGAAGAACAACTCTGGGAAAAGTGGTTTTGATAATTTTATTTTTAATAAATTGAAAACCCTATTTGCTGGTTCTGGTTCGTTTTGGGTTCTGGAAATAAACACAAGTCCAGAATCCTTTTATCCCCAAATCCCATGAACAATTTCGATAGAGTTTCACGAACAAACGAACAAACGAAATCATCTCCAAATTCGTGTTTCATGAAGGAACGAAATTGAATCTATCAGGAGAACATAAACAGTAGATCGACATCTGGGAGTGCGAAACCAGTAACAAATATTGAAGAAGAGTGACTAGGTTGAAGAAGATGAACTGGGATAAAAATGAACTAGAGTTTGTTTTTTTTGAATTTTTTAATTTATATTAATAAAAAAATAATAAATCAGTAAAACGTGGCGTGCCAAGTCAGCGCACTAACAGACACATAAGACATTGCTTAACGGAGTTAAAGACAAAACGTTAACTGGGAAAACGGTGCAACGTTTTAACAACTTAAGGGACCTGAACGTTAACTTTCAAACTTAAGGGACCTAAACGAAAACAGAAAATAAGTTAAGGGACCTCGGATGGTATTTTGCCTTATTATAACAAAAGAAAAAAGGAGAATAAAAAAAGAAGAAAATGAAGAAGTGTGTGAGAATGAAGGAGAGTATGAGTGTAGAATAGTTAAGTCAAAACATAGTGTAGTATGGACAAGGTGCTATAGCATGTTGCATAGCACTAGTTATCAGTTAGTAGTCTCGTGTTGTGAGCAGTGCTACGATACGAGAGTGTCATGTAGTTAGTCTCTTATGAAATAACTGTTTTACGTTGCAGTTTTGTTAGTTGTTTGTTGTTACTGTGATCGTGTGTAATCTCCTTTGTGGAGCCCTATAAATACATTGATAAATGAAATGAAAGATATAAAATTACACAAGAAAGTTTTGCTCTCTCTCTCTCTCCAGTTATCTTCGTGTGTGGTGCTACGTGATTGTTGTATAGCAACTTGATCCTGTGAACATCTTTGTCAGTTCAGAGTGCAACTCTGTGTGAGCATCTGTGTGTGCACTCTTATCTATGGACTGTCATGATTCTAACAATGAGAAGGAATGGTGTAGGAGAGAATGAGAAGAAATAAAAAAGTGCAAAGGAATGAGAATAAAAATGTGAAAAGTTGCTTTAGGACTAAACACAAGTCTTATTGTATTGAAAAGTCAAAGGGATTCAAATTCTTTTTAATTTTAAGGGGAAATAATTTGGTTTGTTTGTTATTGATTAAATGATAAGTTACTCTGTTGTTATCTTTGAGAGTTTTTTAAAGAACGGTATAAGTTGTTTTATGTTCGTGTAACACAATGAAAATAAATTTTTTAAACATTCTATAAAAAATGATTTTTGTGAGAAACTATTCCAAACAGTTTTGCATTTTAGGGCCAATTTGTCACGAATTAAAAAATAAAAGATTTTGTTGTTAAATAATTTAGAGATTAGATTCTAGAAACTTCTAAGAAAATGAGAAGTTGTTTTGTGTTTATGTAACACACTGAAAATCATTTGTTTTAAAATATCATTTGTAAAAAAATAGTTTTTATGAGAAACTCCTCAAAACATATTCTCATTTGAAGTAACTTTTAGATTATTTTTAGGTTCTCATTTTTTTGAAAACTTGTAACAAACAAATGGAAAACTTTTAAAATAGTTTTTTTAAAAAAAATGATTATTCTTCAAAATAAGCTCTAACAAATGGGCTCTTAATCAGTTTTTTGATTTTTTTGTTAAATTTTCATTTATTTTTTAAAATGGTAACAAATAGATGACAAGCTTCTAACCAACACTAGCTAGCCCAGTGGTCGGACTCCCTCTGGGACTTAGTGGGGGTCGATCCGGTTTGCTCCTAGGTTCGATTTCCGCCCACGTCAAAATAGGGTGTTGGCCAGCGCAATTGTTAAGAGTCTCTACGCGCGAGCGCAGATTAGTCCTTCGTTGACAGCGTTGGGACACTGCGTGGGTAGCCAGCAATGGTCCTAAACCAAAAAAAAGATGACAAGCTTCTAAAATAATTTTTTTAGCGATTATTCTTCAAAAAATTATAGCAAACGAACTCTTAATGTCGTGGAATCACTTCTTAAGAAGCCTTGCAAATGCCTATGATTGGCTACTCAACATAGATCCATGTTTTTTTACATTGGTTTGTTTGTTCAGCCAAGAAAATGCTCGCAATGAATAATAGGGCTGTGAAATTTCAAAACCAAAACTTGTTCGTGTAAAATGGGGCTGAGTTAGTTTTTTTCTTAATTTCAAAACGGTTTTCCATCAAAACTCAAAACCACAAAAATAGGTATTATAATTTTTGTTTCTGTTTTTATTTCATCAACCTCTAATCATCAATATATCTGACCACCACCAACTACCACTCCGACCATCGCCAACCACCACCGACCACCACCAACCACAACTCCGACCACCTCCGGCCACAGTCAACCACCACTTTGACCACCATCAACCACCACTCTGACCACTGTCACCCACCACATTGACCACCACCAACCACCGCCGACCACTGCTACCACTGCCGACCACTGTCAACCACCACTTTGACCACCGCCAACCACCACCGACGACCGCCAACCATCATCGACCACCACTCCGACCACCATTCCGACCATCGTCAACCAACACTTTGACCACCATCAACCACCACTCTCACCATCGCTGACTGCCGTCAACCACCGCTATGACCACCATCAACCACCATTCTGACCACCGCCAACCACCGCTTTAACCACCATTAACCACCACTTCAACCACCGTCAACCACCATTTGGCAACCACCACTCCGACCACCAATCCAGTCAACCACTACTTTACCACAATCAACAACCACTTTAACCACCGTCCACCTCTGTTAACCACCACTTTGACCACCACCGACAACCTACAACCACTCCAGCCACTGCCAACCACCATGACCCACCACTCTGAGTCTCTGACCATCTTCCACAACCGTCAACCACCACTTTGACCTTCACCAACCACGACTTCGACAACCGTCGACCACCACTCCAACCACCATCACCACCACTTGGACCGCCACCAACCACCACTCCAACCACCGCTAACCACCACTTTATGTCTATGTTTGAAATTGATTTTGATTTTTGAAAATTTCTTAATTGAAAACTGAATTTGGTTTTGGTTTTTGAAAATTTTAAAACTCAAAACAAAAACTGGTTTTGGTTTTTGAAAATTTCAAAACAGAAAACAGAAAACCACCCCGAACGGGGCCTACATTAGTTTGTTTGTTCCGCCAAGAAAATTCTCGCGATGAATAATAGGGCTGACCCATGGATAAGGCTACTAAAATTATAGCTTTAGGCCTCATATTTTGTTATTTGTTATAGCTTTAGGCCTCTCATTTTCCATTGCTGATTGAGGAGATTTATATGGTATCAACTTGCTTTCGATTCCACTATTTAAGAAATGAATAAATAATCATTTTGGCCCCCGAAAGTGTAACTCGCTGTCAATTTATTCCCTAGTTTAAAGAAATGTCTTTTTAATTCTCCAACTTCTCATTTGTTAGACATTTTCGTCCTTGATGTTAACTAAGTTTCCTAACTTTGTCAGTTTGACATATGTGGCGCGTTTTCTGTTAAAGAGGACTCATACGTGACAAGATTACTTCAGACACACCGACCCACTTAATTGTCCATGTCATATGGATCATTTTGAGATATTCAAAAACCAAAATGACATTAAAACAATAAAAATGACATTAGGAGGAATGCTAATAAAGTTGCTCATTCCCTTGCAAGGGTGGCCTTAGTTACAGCTAGTCCTCAAGTTTACTATGACATTCCTTCATGTATTACCGACTTGATTATTAATGAAATGCACTGAGTGCTTATTGTCAAAAAAAAAAGTTCACGCTAACGAATAAATAGATATTTTTATCATTACATTCGTTTCGACTTTTTTTAAACAGGGTGATTTTCTTGTACCAAAAAAAAACTGTGTGAATTTCTTTCTATTATTATAATAAAAATAACAACAACAACAACAACGTCATTGGAGTTTTGGAATGAATTCCTAACAGTGTGAATCTTCAATTTTGCCAATATCGTTAGGATTTTTGTTTGAGAGAGTTGATAAATTATAATTCAATAACTCTATCAAAAAATTCACATGTTTGATTAATTGAATTTTATATAATGTTTAATTTATATGCTATTTGATAAATTATTTTAGATATCTGAAAAATTATAAATAAGAAATTATTATTTATTTATTTATATTTGCCAAAAATATTATTATTCATATAATATTTACATAATTGTGTTTTTTAAATAAGGGAAAAGATGGAATAGAAAAGTTATAACTCATTCCGTTCCGTCCACTTCCAAACCATGGAATGGGAACTTTGTTCCATTCCATCATAAAATACCAAAACAATAGAATGGAATCTATGTTCCATTCCGCTTCGCTCTCTTCCATTCCATTTTGTTCCATTCCATCACATACCACCAATTCAAACATACCCTAAGGTATTGTATATGGCCGAGATTCGGAGAAAAGTTCTTACTGCCCTCGTTAAACTGAGTGATGCCATATTGGCTATGAGTTCTATGGTTTTTTTTAACCACGACCAATAGACATCATACCCCCACCAAATTTTTTACTCCTATTTTACCCCTATGAAATTTGTTAAACAGATTTATCTAAACAAAATATAAATCCATTTTTTAAAAAAATTCAAAACGAATTTATCTATTTAGTAGATAAATCCGTAGTTAAAAATTACACTATGGATTTATCTACTAAATAGACAAATACGTTTTGATTTTTTTTAGTTCCAACGGATTTACAATGCTATGATGAAACTTCCGTAGCCACCCTTTTGATAATTCCGTAGACACACTTAGTTTCAATGATACTTCCGTTTGTTTGTTTTTTTAATTTAGGTACTTCCGGTTTGAGAAATAACAAAACAGAAGTATGTTGCTTGTAGGTACTTCTGGTCATACTTCCGGTTTGTTATTTCTCAAACCGAAAGTAGGTACTTCTGCGTAGGTGAAAACGGAAGTGGGGGGTATAGTGTTGGGGTATTTTGGTCTTTTCACACCCACCGTGGAGGTGTAATGTGTATAATTGGGGGTAAAAATAGCCGAGTTCTATTTATCACCCTAATCAAATGGACATACAATTCAAAGATGTAAGGGTTTGTTTTTATATTCCCACGGTCCCACCCCATACCCATCTACCCCCACAATTTTTGGAAACTCGAAAATACCCCCAAAATTTTATAAAAACGGATTTATCTTGTTAACAAATAAATCTGTATGTACAAAAATACAAAGCAGATTTATCCTGGTAATAGATAAATCTGTTACGTTAATTTGCTAAACACGAAAGTAACTGAACCAAACATAAATCTGCTTTGTAAATTTAACAAATCAGATTTAAGTTTCTTCTGGTACTTCAGTTTCCCATTTTTCGTTACAAACAGATGTATCTGAACAAAACATACATCCGTCATTATATTTTTTTACAAACGGATTTACCTGTTAAAGTAAAAAAAATTAGAGTATTTTTGGATTATCAAATTTTGTGGGAGTAGCTAGATCTTAAAAAGGTGGGGTAAAAAAAACCCAAGATGTAAATATGCTCAGATGTCTACTTGCGTTGCTTTACCACCCCAGAGGCCCAAACAATGATCCAAGCTACTCTCTTGGGCTGTTTTCCTTTTTTTTTTTGTATAACACACCAACATTGGTATGCCACTTGAGAGTTGTATACACTATACACTATTGGAAGCTTTGTATGCCGTAGCAGTTAGTGGATGAAATTATTACATGATGATATTTGTGAAGTTTTTTTCCCAAGAGTAACAATTTCTTATCTAACTTTTACTCGTTGGATATTATTTTATAGACCAAAAATCTGATGCGGTAATACTTCACGACATATGAAAATATTAATAAGTCAAAAGCTTATTAAAAGAATGAAACTAACTCAATAATAGCAAGGTTAAAGGCCATTGAAATTTATATATAATCCCTTCAGATCAAAGCTGTCAATGTTGAAAGCTTTGGTTTCACTTCTTTTTTTATTCTTGTTCGTCTTTTTTCCTTCTCATGAGATTCGTTTTTGAATCCAACACGCATGTTCTCCTTGTGGACATATTGTCATATAGACTTGAGTTGTTTTCAATTAAGATTTGTTTATATATAAATGACTCACTTCAAACTTCCCTATCCACTCTTTGTGCATACATATATGGTCCCCTTCCCTAAGTTAGTTCAAATTAAAATTCTTTTCAGGTACAATTCCAGACGTAGGAATATGCTTAATGAGTCATTAGTTGCTTCTATTCTATTTAAATTAAGCTCGTCAAAGTCAAAGTGTCGCTATATTTATCTCCAGCTGCTTAGTTTGTTGGAGCAGGTATATACCTGCCAAACCATTCCTTATCAGAAGTTTTTCCAATAAAGTGCTCTAACTTCTAAGTTGAGTGATCAATTAAGTTCTTGGTAAACTATTAAAATTGATTGAAAGATATTATGTAAAATACTACTAGGGATTAAGATGTTTTTATAGGCACAGCGGTTGAATTCAACAATTGACAAAATTCTTGTAGTGTGTTCTTCTTTTACTGATCTCCAATTAAAGTTACAAGCAAAGTAGGGCTAGTTGACACATACATAGTTGATTGTTTTGGCAACAAAGACAGCATATATCTGTTAGAAAACGGAATCGCACCTAAGTATTATAATCGCGTTTGTTTCTTGCGTTATTAAAGATTAGTACAAACAACACTACCTACCTGCAAGGTTTATGCTTCGTCTTTTTTGAAATATCCGTGTCTATACGATCTATCTCTTTTATTTGTTTGTTTATTTGATATAGCTGGCCAAAAAAGCAGAAGTTGTTTCCCATTTGCATTTGTGCGCTTTTCTACTTTGCTTTCCATTTTATTCAATCACCCTAAAGGCCTAAAGCAACAGAGACAAAATGCAATGCTCAATCATCATTCACCGCTTAAGCATCCTCTAAGTCATTTTATATCATAATTAAAAAATAATATATTAAATTATATTAGAAACAGAGTACCTGTAATTATGTACCCAAATTGTCAAAAAATAACAATGTACCTAAAAAATGGAATACCAATAATTAGGACTGTCAGGGGACCAGGACATAGCATACTCACTTGAAATGTCAAAGGATTTGATATATGAATTGCATCTCTTATAGCCAATGACTCAATACTGTTGGAACAATTCTCTCATTGTTCTTCACAATCTTGCAATCACTGGTTATTGCCCTCACACACACAGTTTCAGTTGAGAGAGAGAGAGAGAAATCAGTTGATAACAGAATTATTGAAAAATGGTTGAGTTAATCAAATGTGATTAACTCCCTCTTTATTCACTTCTGTTTACACGTGTGTTACACACTTGTCAAAGGCAATCCCACTTGGATGCTTACATATACAATTTTTAGAAATAACAAGTGTTAACACCTATACTTACTAGTTACTAATATAGTAAAACCCAATACACTGATTTGTATTACTCACAACACACCTCCTAATACAAATCTGTCGCACTCTTCATTCCAATTTTGCTCCTTAAATCTTCAAACTTACTGATCTTCAAAGGTTTGGTCAGCATATCTGCCAAATTTTCTTCTGTTCTGCAGTGTTCTAACTTTAGTTTCTGCTTGGCCACTTGGTCTCTTAAGAAGTGGAACTTTGTTTCGATGTGCTTGCTCCGACCATGAGCAATTGGGTGCTTTGCCAAGTCTATGGCAGATTTATTGTCCACCAGCAGTTTCATAGTATCATTATTCTTCAACTTCAGTTCACAGAGTAGCATGTCAAGCCACTGTGCTTGACAAGCAGACATAGCAGCAGCTATGTATTCTGCTTCACACGATGACAATGCAACTACACTCTCCTTCTTTGAGCTCCAAGAGATTGGAGCTTCACCATACATGAACACAGAGGCAGCTGTGCTCTTCCTATCTCCTTTGTCTCCACACCAATCTGCATCAGAGTATCCAAACACCTCCTGATCAGATCTTCCAGTACCTCTAGGATAAAACACACCAATGTCAACTGATCCTTTTATGTATCTAAGTATCCTCTTGGCTGCAACTAAATGTGACACTTTAGGTTGCTCCATGAATCTACTTATTAGCCCAACACCATATGAAATATCAGGTCTTGTGTGACACAAGTACCTCAGGGATCCCACTAGTTGTTTATACAGAGTTGCATCAACAGTTTTTTCAATACTGTCAGTTACCAGCTTCACTGCAATGTCTGTAGGTGTAGCAGCAGGATTACATTCAAGCATTTTAAACCTTCTCAACACATCATTTGCATATTTCTTCTGATGTAGTAGCACACCACTGTCAGTAGCAACAATCTCCATACCAAGGAAGTATGTGAGCTTTCCCAAATCTGACATTTCAAACTCTGTCATCATACTCTTCTTGAATTTCTCCATGTCACTTTCACTGGTTCCTGTTAGCAACATATCATCTACATATAGACATACTACCAGCCATTTCTCAATACCTGACCTCCTGATATAGATGCCATGCTCATTCACACATTTCACAAATTGTTGCTGTAGTAGAAAGGAATCTATCCTTTTATTCCAAGCTCTTGGGGCTTGCTTCAAGCCATAGAGAGCCTTTTTTAACTTATACACTTTATTTTCTTTCCCTTTTAACACAAAGCCTGGTGGTTGATTGATGTATACTTCTTCCTCTAAGTATCCATTTAAGAAAGCTGCTTTCACGTCCATTTGATACATAGACCAGTTTTTAAAACTAGCTATGGCAACAATCAACCTAATTGTTTCAATCCTTGCTACAGGAGCAAAGACATCATTATAGTCATATCCAGGTCTTTGTAGGAACCCCTTTGCCACTAGCCTTGCCTTGTATTTCCCAATTTCACCATTGGGTTTCATTTTGGTCTTGAACACCCACTTCACATCTATTACCTTCTTTTGTTCAAGCAAGTCAACCAGCACCCATGTGTCATTCTTTTCAATTGATTTTAGCTCTTCAATCATTGCTTGTTTCCAATTTACCTCATTGAGAGCCTACTCTACAGTCACTGGTTCACAATCATCCATTAGAGCTTCCTGCAGTAGCTCACCATCACTCCCAATTGCACTGTCAGGAAATAGTTGATACTCATTTAGTCTCTGTGGAGGTTGCCTGCTCCTCCTGGGTCTCAATTCTTCTTCATTCACTACTTCATTCTCAGTATTTGTATCAACTGGATCTGTTACTTCATTGGCAGATTCAAGTATCACAGTTGCAGGAACACTACTCTGTACAGAGTTGTTCCAATGTCATCCTTTTGATTCCTCAAAAATCACATCCTTACTTATCACCACTTTTTGTCTATTAGGATCGTATAACTTGTAGGCACCAGTTGTATGATATCCTAATAGAACCATTGGTTGAGCCTTATCATCCAACTTTCTTCTCAATTGGTCAGGCACATGCCTGAAACACAATGATCCAAACACTCTTAGGTGCTTGACACTTGGTCTTTCACCAGACCATGCTTCTTCAGGGATTATTCCTTCTAATTTCTTAGTTGGACTCCTGTTGAGTATATACACTGCTGTAGTTGCTGCTTCTCCCCAAAAGTAATTTGGCATCTGTCTACTCTTCAACATACTTCTCACCATGTTTAGGATTGTCCTGTTCTTTCTTTCTGCTGTGCCATTGTGCTGTGGCGTGTAGGGTGCGGTAATCTCATGTTTAATCCCTTCATTTTTACAAAATTCCTCAAATTCAGTGGAGGTATATTCCCCACCTCCACCAGTTCTCACTCTGCTAATACAACAACTACATTCCTTTTCTATCATTACTTTGAATCTCTTAAACACTTCAAACACTTCATTTTTCTTACTAAGCAAGTATATCCACACTTTACTAGTGAATTCATCAATAAATGTCACAAAGTAATTGTTACCTCCCAGTGTCTTTACTTCAAAGGGCCCACATACATCTGAGTGAATTGCTTCAAGTTTCCTTGAAGCCTTGATCTTTAGATCAGCATTATAAGAGCTCCTGGCCTGCTTAGATTCACAGCATTGCTCACACACTCTGTCTGGGAGTTTCACCATAGGTAGACCATGCACCATTCCTTGAGTCTTCAGTTTACTCAAGTCTCTAAAGTTCAAGTGGCTATATCTTTCATGCCACCTCCATGCCTCATCACTTGTCACAGCCTTTAAACATTCATTTTGGACCACACTCATGCCAACCTTGAATGTTCTTCTTTTGTTCAGTGTTGCTTTCAGCACTATTCTTTTCTTCTGATCAAACAAGGTCAGTTCCAAGTCTTCCATTTGAATGGAGTATCCCTTCTCCAACAATTGACCTAAACTGATCAGATTGCTTCTCATGGATGGCACAAACAGGACATTGGTGATGGTGCACACCTTCCCATCACTCCTTTGAATTCTCACAGTTCCAATTCCTTCTGCTCTAACAACTCTGTCATCACCAAATCTAATGGTCTTTTTCACTGATTCATCTAGGTTAATGAACCAGTTTCTGTTGCCAGTCATGTGACTTGAACAACCTGTATCAAGATACCACAACTCATCACTGCTACCACCTATCTCAGTCATCAATACTATCTCATCAGCATCACCTCCTGCTAGCTGAGCCTCTTCCTGCTTGTTATCAGTTCTGCATTCGACTTCGACAGCATCTGTTTCAGCCATCAGGACTACCTCATCAGTTCTGCATTCGACTTCGACAACATCAGTTCTGCATTCGACTTCGACAGCATCTGTTTCAGCCATTAGGACTACCTCATCAGTTCTGCATTCGACTTCGACAGCATCTGTTTCAGCCATTAGGACTACCTCATCAGTTCTGCATTCGACTTCGACAACATCAGTTCTGCATTCGACTTTGACAACATCAGTTCTGCATTCGACTTCGACAGCATCTGTTTCAGCCATCAGGACTACCTCATCATCAGAATCTGAATCACCTCTTGCTAGTTGAGCCTCTTCTTGTGGGTTCTTTGATCTGCATTCATCTGCAAAATGTCCAAATTTGTCACAATTATAGCACTGCACATCTTTCTTGCTAAACTTCTTCTTCTCTCCCTTATTTTTCCAAGCTTCTTTCTTCTTTTGGTAGTCACTGGACTTCTGCTCACCTAGTTTGCTTGAGCCCTCACCATTCTTGTTGCTCCATTTCCCCTTTCCCTTCTTATTCTTCCAATTATTGCCCCAATTTCCTTTCCCTTTCTGAGATTGGGCTAACAGCACACTTTCACCAGTTTTATCACCAGGTTTATCACCAGACCTTCCCTTAATTCTGGTCTCATTTGCCTCAAGAATCCCTTGCAACTCAGTAACTTTCAAGATATCTAGATTCTTGGATTGTTCTATGGAAGTTACCACATAATCGAATTGAGGAATTAGGGTTCGAAGTACCTTTTCAATCTTCCTTCGATCAGAAACGATCTTTCCATTAGTGCGCATTTGATTGGTGAGCAGCGTCAGTCGATTGAAATACTCTGCAATTGTCTCCTTCTCCCCCATTTGAAGCAGCTCACACTCTCTACGCAGCGTTTGCAATCTCACCTGCTTCAACGACGAGTCACCAGAATATGCTAAGGCTAGCGCGTCCCATGCCTCCTTTGCAGTTTCGTACTGAGAAATCTTCTCAAACGCCTCTGAATCAACACACTGGTGAATCAAGAACAGCGCTTTGCTGTCTTTCTTCTGTTGATCACGAGGCGCGTCGCCGGTGGTGGCCGTCACACCATTTCTCACCACTTTTAAAACCTCCTGATAACGAAACAGCACCTTCATCTGAATGATCCATTTGTCATAATTCTTCGAATCAAGAACTGGAAGCTTCGCTGGAAATTGGCCATTGTTCGAATTCGAATTCGTCATGATGTCACCACAGGATCTCGATCATACGCTCTGGATACTAATTCTGTTGGAACAATTCTCTGATTGTTCTTCACAATCTTGCAATCACTGGTTATTGCACTCACACACACAGTTTCAGTTGAGAGAGAGAGAGAGAGAGAGAGAGAGAGAGAGAGAAATCAGTTGATAACAGAATTATTGAAAAATGGTTGAGTTAATCAAATGTGATTAACTCCCTCTTTATTCACTTCTGTTTACACGTGTGTTACACACTTGTCAAAGGCAATCCCACTTGGATGCTTACATATACAATTTTTAGAAATAACAAGTGTTAACACCTATACTTACTAGTTACTAATATAGTAAAACTCAATACACTGATTTGTATTACTCACAACAAATACGAGACTCTTTTTTTTGTTGGATCAGACTTACTTCCGCTCGTGCTTAGGATCAAAATTCGCACCAATTAACACTGAGAATCGAATCTAAGAGCACTGAGTCTATCATCCATCATGTGTCCCAGGTAGAGTAACTTGTTAGACTTGAACTCCAAGATTTTCGTTATTTTTTTACTTTATAATATTGTTTAATAGTATTCTTCTGATTATTTAAACTAACCAAATACTACTCTTTAACTTTTCATGGACAATTTGTATTGTTGCAACGAATCACAGGCTACGTTGTTAGTCAAAGTAAATAATCTATATACTAAACTTGTTCATGCGCAAGCAATTTTCCCATCACACTAAAACTAATTTTGAAAATAAAAAATTGTACTTATATTTCATAAGATTTAAAGACATTACACTTTTGATAAAATTCTAATCAATTCTACCTCTACTGGTTCCTAAGACTAATAACAGCTGCAAATAAGAAACCAGTTTTTTTTTTTTAAATTGATAAAAATGGAAGGCAATACTAATATTTCTTAAATTGGTTTAAGAAATTAGTTGTTGAGTTTTTTCGCAAGAAGCGTAGCGCGCAAATCTGCAACATCAATCTCTTTGATATTCTCTGGCTTGTAGTAACCAGTAATAGGATCTGGCACCCATGAAACCTTAGAAGAAGAAGAAGAAGAAGAAGTTCCTTTGTCTTCCCCTGACTTGGTGGAAACCACTCCTCTCCTCGCTGTTGCGCTGCTTTGTGTTGCTGCCGCCGCCGCTGCGTAACCACGTCTGGTAACAGAGTTAGAGAATCCGTCAATAACGATAGCAGAAAGAAGCTTAGCGTTAGCGAAAGAGGGAGCCATTGATGATTCAAATCGACGGTTTAAATTATATAACTGCGGAAAGCTTATATTTCTTCGATGTTATTTTCTGAAGTTAATAATCAGAGAAAATAAGCTTCCCCCAGTTTATGCTATGCTATGGATGGCTCTTCTTTTTTTGCTTTAAAATTGAGTTGTTGTTGTTGTAGAAAGAGAAGGTGGAGGGTTCATTATATAGAGAGGGGAAAAGGGACACGTCACGCGTGAATACAAAGATAATTCTAGATGCATGAATGAAAAAGCCAGAATATTAGCCGCGTTTGAATACGGAATCATTCATGTGTAACCTCTAATTTGCTGACATCTGCTAATAATAATTCAATTCGTGTCCTCTATTTTAGGATGACTTTTCCCCAAAGGAAAGCGTGGTTAAACGACTTAATTACATATTTACTACTTTAATAATAATGATTGTTATTTGCTTTTTAAGATGGTCTTCCCATTAAAGACAAAATAAAATAAAATATATTCTCAAAAAAAAATCTTGGGATTGTGAATTTGCTTTTGTGAATTTAACCAACACCATTAGCCTCATTGTTTAAGCTACCTTGGGACATAGTCAGGTCGACTCGATGCTCGAGTTTGATTTCTGCAGTAGGTAAATTTGGTGTTGTTGAAATTTGTTTTTTTGTTGAAACTGTTGAAATACTTTGTGAGTAGTTAGTAATAATTCAAACCAAAAAATTATTTTGAAAAATAAGGCGTTATGAGCTCTTTTAAATCATCATCTAGAGTTTCGGATGGGAAAAAAATAGTCAAATATATTTCACAACCTTTGCTACCGGGAAGCACATGTTTTGATAGTCAATTTGTATTTCTCTTTTCCCCAAACTATCTCAAAAGAAAGAGAGAGAGAGGGGGAGAGAAAGAAAGAAATGTATAAGAAAGCGAGAAAACAAGAGAAGGTGAAGGAAAATGATAGATAAAGTATAGAGAGACTAGAGAGAACAACACTAGAAAATACAAATTTAGGGAATGATTTTTTTCTTCACTTTAGTACTTCTTCTGATCCGCAATATAAGAGAAAAAATTGAGTTTTGGTAATCCACAATATAAGAAACAAACGCAATTTTTAAGGTATGATCAATCCCAAATTTACTCCTATTTAGGTGGTGTAGTTAAGAATGGTGTCATTAATTAATAGTGTAAATCAACATTAATTTAATGAAAAAGGCGATAATAGTTGATTTCAATGTCATTCCTTAGTTTGTGTAATGTTGTGTTTTTTCTCTTATATTGTAGATCAGAGGTAGTACAAGACATGTGAAAGTAAGAATTAGAAAAGTGGAGTGTTTAAGACAACGTTCACATGTCGCTTCTAGATCTTTTGGTAATATGTTTTACAACTTAATTAATTGTTTTTTTTACCAAATAATTGATTGTTTTAATATACATAAGTTAACATTTTTTGACAAAATAAAATAAAAGAATCTAATAAGAGGTAGAGATAGAGTATTAACATGATTTATAGGACTCACCATAGATAGGAAAATCACTAAAACTTTAAAACGCTTACAAAATACTTGTGTATATTAGTATCTACTAATGAAATCTTCACATTGATTGATAAGTGGCTTATAGGGTGAGGAATTAATTAAATCGTTTATTGGTGAACTATTAAAATTAGCCATAATATTGTGTAAATATTATGAGTGTTTAATTATTTTTTACTCGGACAAACCCTTATTACGAGTGTTTAAAATTGAATCAACCAATATTAACTCTTAAACATTGATGGGTATATTATACCCTATAATCAATTTTAGTGGTTAGTTGACGAGGGGACTTAGTTGACTTCTCATCCTATAAACACCATGATTGATTAGAAAATTCAAATTCACTTATTTCCCATAATCCGCATGATTATAACTTAGAGGACACATCTATATCTATATAAATTACTAAAAGAAGCTTTTTTGGAGGCTCTAGGATGCTCCTCCATATTTTCAATTAATATTTGAAATTAAAACTCAATAATTTACTTTTGTTAATAAATCTTCATTCAACATTTATGACATCCAAATAGTGGTGTTAAATATTACTTAATTAACAATTATTTAATATCATTATATCATTCTAATAACTTTTTTTTCAAAATATCATATTAATATCCAAATTCATATATTTAGTAAAAAAAATTAATTAGTTTACAAGATGTCAACTTCAATTTATAGTTTTTTATAACAACAAAACAAATTATGGCTATTTTTATAAAGGAAACTTTTTTGGAGCCTCCACAATGCTCCATATCATTTTTATTCAAAATAATATATATTTATAATAATTTTTATCTCTTAAAAATATAATTACTTTAGCAATTATTAGGAATACATAAAGCTTTAATTTTCAAGCCTTTTAATATTACCTATGTTATGTTATAACAGCTTTTGAATTTAAATATTTTAAAGGTTTATCAATAGACGTAGATTGTAATGGTTACTCTTACTATTTACAAAAAACTTTCTCCCCTATTGACTACTCTTAATTCATTATTTTTCTTTTCAAAAAAAAATATAATTCATTTTTTGATGTTTTGTATTTGGTTGCCTTTTGGTGTCTCTAAACTATTATCTTAATTTGTACTAATTATTATAATTAATTTTCAATAGAGATTGGTGAGAATCTTTTCATTTTCCATGACTTTAAATATTCTTTCCAATATATTATAAATATCTACAAAAATAAGAGAAGTGGTGTCACCACTTATCATTTTATTTTTTACATCAGTTTTTAGGCTTGAAGAAAACTATTGCAGTAGCTGGTGTTCCAATTTTTTTTATGTAATTTTATCTTTTGTTTGTAAGCTTTTATTCATTGTTGATAAGTATTGAATTTGTTAGGGGTATCAAGTTTCATGTTTTCATCATATTCCGAAAGCAAAAGCAACTATCTCTTCTTGGATTAGAGATGATGATTTAGTGGAACAATAACCTTGGATGAAAGCTCCACAATCCTTCTCATTGTGACTATTTGTATTGTTGTTTTTGAGTTTCAGAAAATAATTTCAGAAAATCAATCCACCGAAGATATCACTGCACAGTGAAATTTCGCTCAAGAAATACACCTCAATATGGTTAAAAAACCATGAATATGGCTCGTAGGCCATTCTTTAAAGTAGAAGAGAAGAAACATCGAGAGAGGAGAGAGAGCTTGAGGTATGATTTAACGTCAAGCGGTGTGAAGAGTCAAGTGAGGGAGGGGCCTATTTATAGGCTTCAAAACTGACTTGGTGCGCAAGTCTTAGAGGATAAGACCGGAGTGCTTGCACTCCAAGCTATAACGGATAAGAACAGACGCGGATAAGAACGACTCTGTTCTACGAATCTGTACGCAACGGTCAGTTCATCGTATCCGGACGGTTCAACGAATCTGGACACGCAATGCACCAAAAAATAAAATAAAAATTAATTATTTTCACAAAAATATATTTACACCTCATAAGCCAAGCCCAAGTCCAAGCCCGGCCTGGCCGGGCCTGCCGAATGGCGGCGCGCACGCGTGTGTGGTGGTCAGATGGTGTGCGTACTTTCCCACTTACAAAACTGGGTACCCATTAGGCTCCAACCCAATGTGTAAAGTCCACACTTATAAACACTCTTAAAGTGTTTATTCTATCCAATGTGGGACTTTTTCAATTCACAATTAACAAAGTTCCAACATGTATACATACATAACTAAATGAAGCTAGAATGGAGCCTCCCAAATGCTACTCATCTTTTATCTATATTTATATTTATTTATAATTTCATTGATTCTTTATTTTTAGCTTTGAATATCATTTTAGCATTAATTAAATATCAAGTTAGTCTTTAGGAAAATAAAATCGTAGACCTTGAAGAAGAAATTGCAAATGTTAATTTGTAGTAGGCAATAGTAAAGTTAACATGGAATTGTAGCAAAATTAAAAGCTTTGCCCTATGAAAGTGATATAAGTCTTACAGTGAATAGGTTTTTAGAATGCAATGGTATTAATTAATTGCTATATAATGTTAGAGAATTTTAAACAATCAAAACAATCAAATGTATTGCAATGAAATTGTTCAAAAAAGGTTATAACAACCTTTCGTTTGACTTGGCTATATTAACGTTATTTTTTTAATAGGGAGTGAATGTCTTCTGCAATCTCTAAATTAACTCGAAAAGACTTTTTAGTGTCCTTTTATAAAAAAAACTTTTACAGAAGCCTTAATCTCTAAACAAAGCTTTTTTTGGAGTCTGCACAATGCTCCTCATCATTTTTATTAATAATAATATATAATAATAATAATATGTTTATAATTTAAACAGGAGACCTTAATTGTAACTATTAATTAGATATAGTGAAAACATATATTTACACACTAAATTTGTAAAGGATCATTTAGTGGAATGTTAAGTTTGGATGGAAAGCTCCACAATCCTTCTCATTAATTCTATTATTATTATATAAGTATTATTATTATTATTATCATCATCTTTAATCATCATCTTTAATTATATCTGTACATATATATATATATATATATATATATATATATATATATTGATATATTAATATTTATAATTATATTAATAATTATTTATAGTTTAGACATAATGGATACTTTAATGTTAATGAAAGCAAATAATTGCCACTAAATTATTAAAACATTTTCTTAGTAGAATGTTAATTAAGTATTTTTTATTATATGAAAAAGATATTTTCTTATGGTAGTATAGAAGTTGATGATAACAACTATCAAATGTTTAATATAATATAATATAATATAGGCTAAATACCTGTTTTGGTCATTTATGTTTGGGCGAAGTTTCACTTTCGTCCTTTATCTTTTTTTTGTTCCGTTTTAGTCCTTTATGTTTCATTTTTGTTTCGGTTTCGTCCCTACCGTTAGCACTATTTGTTTCATTTTCGTCCTCTGCTTTTTTGTTTGGTTTAATTTTGGTCCCTCTCAGTTTTTAATTTGTTTCGTTTTGGTCCCTCACTTTCTTGCACAATGAAACATAAAGGACTAAAACGGAACCAAAAAAAGATAAAGGACGAAAGTGAAACTTCGCCCAAACATAAAGGACCAAAACAGGTATTTAGCCTATAATATAATATATAATAAGTTTGACTCTTGAATTGTCACTTTTTCTTCCTTTTTTATTTTAAAAATCTTTCTCTCTTATTGGTTACTCTTAACTCATTACTTAATGTTTTGATTTTGATCGCCTTTTGGTGTCTCTAAATTATTATTTTCATTAGTACTAATTATTTATGATATATATCTTAAGATATAATGCGGCTTGTCACTTGCGCGCGCAAGTGACAAGTTTTTTTGTTTTTTTTATTTCAATTTTTTTTTTTGACAAATTTTGTTTCAATTTTTTTATTTTTATTTTTTTTCTCTTCTTCTTTTTTTCAGTTTTTTTTGTTACTTTTTGTTTTTTCTTCAGTTTTTTATTTTATTTTATATTTTTATAAGTACTTTACTGTGTCGAAAATTTTTAAATGTTTAAATATATAAATCTTGTTCTTCAATAACCAATTAGATGGAAAAAATTAATTTCATAAAAAAAATACATAAAGTGATATGCTAAAAAACATGCTTTGGTGTACTTGATGGTGAAAAAAATTATTTTGTAACAAAATACGTAAAGTGGAATGTTAAGCAATGTGTTTTGAGGTACTTTGGGAATCGAAAAAAAATTAACTTTTCAAATATCAAAAGCTTTTTCGTATATAACCGGTTTGGTAAAAAACAATAAGTTTGTGAAAAAATACATTAAGTGCGATGCTGATAGTGTATTTTAGGGTACTTTAGGGTCCCAAATTTTTTTTTAGATGTTCAAATACACGTAGTTCGTTTCTCAATAACCTTTTCTTTTTAATTTTATAATATTCTTATTTAATTTATGGTTTTAATTTAATTTTTATTTACAGAAGCTTCAGTCACATTTACAATAGATCCCTTAGTCGCACACTTTCAACTTTCTATAAATGCTTCTATTTTATTGGTAATTTCCATCCAACCCAACACAATACCACGTGTTTCATTTTCTATTTGTGTTTTCTTTTTTATATTGCTCATTTTGCCCCAATGGGTATTAAAACCATTCTTTAATTTGTGTTTATATTTTATCTTTCTTTAATATTCGAGTACAGCGTTGCTGCATTGACTCCCGTGAGAACTTCAGCCACATTTACAATACAACCTTCATGATCTTCTTTCAACGGGAACTTCAGTCACATTTACAATAAAATCTTCAGAATCTTTTTCAACTTTGTATAATTACTCCTATTTTATCATGGGTTTTCCTTCAACCATGCATGATACCCAGCATGTTTCACTTTTTAATTGTGTTGTCTTCTTTTTCTATTTATGGTTAATTTTTTATATTTGCATTTGATGAATGTGGATTATGCTATTAAAATTCTTTAGATTTTTTCTTCTTATTTATCTATAGAGGATGTGCGTCTTTGTTAATGTTCCTTTTAAAATTGATAATCTTTTTATTTATTTTATATTTATATTTAATTTTTATTCACTGTTATTAGATTTTATATTTTGCTAACTAACACCATTTGCCCAATGGGATAGGCTATCCTGGGGTACGTGAGTCGATTCCGTGCTCCTGAGTTTGATTCTCACCGTTGATAAACTCGGTGTTGGCCAGTGCGAAATTTGTTTTCAACCACGATGGGATATTAGTCTTTCGAAAAGATTTAATTATACGATAGAATTTAGCCAGACTTCAGCCTTTTTTTTTTTTCTATTCTTCTGTTTTTTTTTCTTTTATATTACTTCACTTTTTTTATCTTCTTCCTTTTTTCCTTTACTTTTTTTTCCTTTTTTGTTTTTTAGTGCTTTTAGGGTGAGGGAACAAATCAAATTCCTCAGAACCATTAAATATGACTGTAGGATGTAGTATAAAAATTCATCAACGGTTGAGATTTAATACAAGTTGATTCAATCTTAACCACTAATAACATTTTACACAATATCCTACGATCAATTTTAGTGGTTATCGATGACGGATTTAATTTGCTCCCTCAACCTAAAAGCACTCTTTGGTTTTTACTTCAGTTTTTTCTTCTTCTTTTTTTATATTTTAAGAGCTGCTTTACGGTCTCAAAAATTTTAAATGTTTAAATATCCAAATTTTTACGTAAATAAATATTTACGTAAGTCTCAAAAATATTTATTTACGTAAACTTTAGTCACATTTACAATAGGTCCCTCAATCGTACTCTTTCAACTTTCTATAGGTGCTTCTATTTTATTTGTAATTTCCATCCAAC
This sequence comes from Astragalus glycyphyllos, assembly GCA_963573325.1. Classification (NCBI taxonomy): domain Eukaryota; kingdom Viridiplantae; phylum Streptophyta; class Magnoliopsida; order Fabales; family Fabaceae; genus Astragalus; species Astragalus glycyphyllos. The sequence goes on from OY754312.1 coordinate 24,553,914, forward strand.
ACTACACGATACCACGTGTTTCACTTTCTATTTGTGTTTTCTTCTATGTTTTGGTCATTTCGTACCAACGGGTATTTAAACCATTCTTTAGTTGGTGTTTATATTTTTATCTTTCTTTAAAATTCGAGTACAACATTGCTGCATTGACTCCTGTGGGAACTTCAGCCACATTCACAATACAACCTTCATGATCTTCTTTCAACGGGAACTTCAGTCGCATTTACAATAAAATCTCCAAAATCTTTTTCAATTTTGTATAACTACACCTATTTTATCATGGACTTCCTTCAACCATGCTTGAAATCTAACGTGTTTCACTTTTTAATTATGTTGTCTTTTTTTCTTTCTAATTATGGGTTAATTTTTTTATTTACATTTGATGAACGTGGATTATGTTATTAATTTTTTTTAGACTTTTTCTTCTTATTTTATCAAAGGTTAATGTTCTATTTAAAATTTATAATCTTTTGATTAAAATTTATATTTATAATTTAATTTTTATTCACAGTTATTAGATTTTATATTTTGCAGACTAACACCATTTGCCCAATGGCACAGGTTACCCTGGGGCCCAGTAGTCGATCCCGTGCTCCTGATTTTGATTCTCACAGTTGACAAACTCAGTGTTGACCAGTGCAAAATTTGTATTCAAGCATAATGAGATATTAGTACGATAGAATTTAGCCAACCCCGTGTGGGAATTGCCGCACTTTTTTTTTTAACTTTAGTTTTTTTTTTCTTTTTGTTTTTTTTTGTTTTGTCCTCTTTTTTATTTTAATGTTTTCCATTTTTTCCTTTTTAATATTTTAACGGGTACTCTAGGGTCTCGAAAAAATTTAGATGTTTAAATATGCGAATTTTGTTTTTCAATTATCGATTTGGTGAAAAAAAGATTTAATTTCATGACAAAATACATAAAATGATATGCTAAACAGTGTGCTTTGGTATACTCGATGGTGAAAAAAATATTTTTTTAACAAAATACGTAAAGTACGATGTTAACCCGTGTGTTGAGGCACTTAGGATTCAGAAAAAAATTAGCTGTTCAAATACCCGAAGTTTTTTCCTCAATAACTGGTTTGGTCAAAAAAAAATAGCTTTGTGACAAAATAGGTAAAGTGTGATGCCAACATTGAATTTTGGGGTATTTTAGGGTCCAGAACAAATTTTATATGTTCAGATACGTGAAGTTTGTTCCTCAACAACCTGTTTGACGAAAAACAAAAAAAATACGTGACAAAATATGTAAAATGTGATGCCAAACAATTTGTTGAGTTACTTTAGGATTCAATTTTTTTTACATGTTCGGATACACAAAGCTCATTCCTCAAAAACCCGTTTGGTGGAAAAATTTTGTGACAAAATATGTAGTGCGATACTAAATAGTGTTTCTATGTGCTTCTATTTTATTCAAATATGCGAACTTTTTTCTTCAAAAATAGTTTCAACTTTGTATATGTGCTTCTATTTTATTGGTGGTTTTAAATAAAACTCTGCATGATACCTATACGTACGGGTTTCACTTTCTAATTATGTTGTCTTATTTTCTCTTTAATTATGTGTTAAGTTTTTATATTTACATTTGATAAATATAGATAACGTTATTAAAGTTTTTTAAACTTTTTCTTCTAATTGTCTATGGATGTTCAATTTCAATGTATTTGTTGTTATTAATATTCTTTACGTTTTTTTTCTTATTATCTGTGGATGTTGAATTTCAATGTCTTTGTTAATGTTTCTTTTTAATTTTATAATATTTTTATTTAATTTATAGTTTTTTAATTTAATTTTTATTTACTGGAATTTCGGCCACGTTTACAATAGATCCCTCATCGCCCTCTTTCAACTTTCTATAGGTGATTCTATTTTATTTGTGGTTTTCATCTAACCCTGCACGATACCCGCGTGTTTCACTTTCTATTTGTGTTGTCTTCTTTATTTTTGTCTTTTCGCATCAAACGGTATTAAAAACATATTTTAACTAGTGTTTAAATTTTATCTTCTTTCAACGGGAACTTCAACCACATTTATAATACAACCTCCACCATCTTCTTTCAACTTTGTATAATTGCTCCTATTTTATCATGAGTTTTCATACAACCATGCATGATACCCACATGTTTTAGTTTTTAATTGTGTTGTCTTCTTTTCTTTCTTATTATGGGCTAAGTTTTTATATTTACATTTGATAAATATGGATTATGTTATTAAAAGTTTTAGACATTTTCTTCCCATTATCTATGGATGTTTAATTTCAACGTTTTTTGTCAATATTCTTTTTAATTTTTATAATCTTCTTATTTAATTTATAGGTATAATTTAATTTCAATCCACAATTATTTAACTATATATTTTACAAACCAACATCATTGGTCCACTGGCATAAGCTACCTTGGGACACGGAGTCGACTTAGTGCTCCCGAGTTTGATTACTGCAGTGGACAGAAAACTGTTGTCTTGAATGATTAGTTTATTAAAGAGGTTTTCCCCTTCCGGTTTTACTTTAATTTTGCTAACTAAAAATTAGTCAACCCCGTGCGTAGCACGGGTCAGGCGGCTAGTATATATATATATGATATAGTTAAATCATAAAAAAATTTTGAACAAGACCTTACGTTCTAGCCAAAAATTGCAAAAAAATTGAGTAACTTATTTATTATATAATTATTTGGAATTTTTTTTAATTTAATATGAGACTTGATCAAATGAATAGTCATATTCTAATTTATTGTATAAATTTTTTTAACTAAAAAAATGTTGAGTGGGTCTTTGAATTTTTTTTGGGTGTAACTGTTATGCATTTAAAGTGAAGTTTAATATTAATATTAACTAGTGTGTATGACCCGTGCGCTGCACGGGTATGCATCTTCTTAATTTAATTTAATTTAATTTGAAACTTTTTTATCATTAAAATGATGTGTGTGTATGTATGTATATATAGATATATGCATGCATATATATATATATATATATATATATATATATATATATATTGTAAATGTTTTTAATTATGTATTATAAATTTTTACTTTAGGGAATAAAGGCATTTACATTTGTAGATTTATTTATTAGAATCAAAAAATTAAAGTGTAATTCGATAATCATTGATATAATTAGATGAAAAATAAAAAGTTGTGTATAATGTTAAATATAAGTTTAATTTTTTAGTCTAAAAAAGATGAGTCTTATTTGATGGTGGTGGTATTCAAATTAAATATAAATATTACTTCCAATCGAGTAGTAGTAGCTGACATGAGAATATCAGAAAAGTTTTGGGGTGATGTCTTAGATGAGGTTGACTCATCCTCCACTCAACCTCCCACCACCAGGAAAGATTCGCTAAATGCCTCAAAGTCTGCTGCTTCTTCTAATCAAGTAGTAGCATCTGACATTAAAATTTTAAGAAAGCTTTGTGGTAATGGGTCATATATATGATGTTGGTGATCTTGTGGCTACAGGTACTTTTGAACCGGTTGTATCTAAGACTACAAAGAAGAAATGGCGACAAAAACAGAAAGTGGTCGTTGGCTATGATACTCGCTCAAGGGTAAATTCTGCCTCCATCTCTTTTTGATTTGTCTATTGTTTTTAGTCCTTTAATTTGTCTTATCTTTTGTCTCTAGGGGTTTCCTATTTTTGCTTTATCTTTTTTCCTTACCTTGTGTTTTGGTCTAGTTCCCCATTGGCCTCTTTTCTATTTTCTTTTTTTCTCTTTTTTTTTATAAATTTAATTTTTTGCAGGAAAAAAATATATAAATATTAAAGTTGTAAGTATAACGATGTACAAACTTAAGCACTTTTATTTCAAACTTATGTGGATAAAGAGTATTTGTAATATATTTGTTGTATTGTGAGGTTATTATATTGTTTGGAATGGACAAACTCGAAGGGGCCGTATGCTATTTGTTTTTTTGATAGGATGGGCGTAACATAACATTATAAATCATGATGCATGGGTACACATCACTTTTTTAATTTAATTTGGAAGAAATTATTATTACATTTTTTTGACATATAACATATGTGTATGAATAGTAAATTTTATCAAGATATTAGTTTATATTTCTTATAAGTTAGTTTAGTAACTATGGTTACTGCTTGTACAGTGTATTTAACTAGAGTTAGTGTGATTAGTAGATAGTTAGTTAGAGCCGATTTGTTTAGTTAGCCTTGTAGTATATATCAAGATACAATGAATGTAAATGCAGTTTTGCAGTTTAACAGAAATGAAAGGAAAGTTCATTTTCTCTCTCTGGAGTTTGTTACATTGATATGGTATCAGAAGAATTTTCTCGCTTCACAACTCCTTGATTCTGCAACTCATCTTCCTCCTCGCGCTCATTTTCTGCGTTGATTCATTCATCGTCAATGGCTACTCTCGGTCAAAATCACGATGATGCTTACTATCTCCATCCGTCGGATAATCCCGGCTTGGTCCTCGTCTCTCAACTCCTCACGGAGGACAACTTCAGCTCCTGGCGTCGTGCGATGTCCATGGCGCTTGACGGCAAAAACAAATTTGGTTTCGTGAGCGGTGCGCTCAAGAAACCACCTGAAGATGATGCAAAGTACAGATCGTGGATTCGCAACAACAGCACTGTTTCCTCGTGGCTGCTCAATTCAATTTCGAAAGAAATCGCCACGAGTGTCATCTATTCTGATGATGCCGCCGCTATCTGGAAAGATCTCCACACACGCTTTCAACAACGCAACGGACCTCGCGTTTTTCAATTGAAGAAGGAAATTGTCAATTGCATGCAAGGCACAGCCTCTATCAGTGCCTATTACACCAAATTCAAGTCTATGTGGGAGGAATTTGGCGAATTCCGGTCGGTTCACACCTGCACTTGCGGCGGCGTTAAACCTCTTCTTGAACACATTCAAAGCGACTGTGTTCTCACCTTTCTCATGGGATTAAATGAGAGTTTCTTCAATGTTCGTGGCCAGATCCTTCTGATGGATCCTCTTCCAACAATTGACAAGGTGTTCTCTCTCGTCGCTCAAGATGAAAAACAACGTCAAGTTGTGCAAACTACTGCATCTACGGAATCCTCCCTTGCCTGTGCTGTTCAAGCCTCCACACCGGCAAGAAACCCTAGGCGTGAACGTCCCCTCTGCTCTCATTGTGGAGTTCTTGGACATCTAAAGGAGAAGTGCTTCAAATTGCACGGCTATCCTCCCTCCTACAACAAGAAACCTGTTGCGAGCAAGCCTGTAGCAAAAGCTAACAATGTCACTGAACCTGAACCCAGCAATGGCACTACTGCTATCTCCAATCAACAATATCAGATGATGATCCAGTTCATCCAGGCACAAATGGCGAAGGCTAGCATACCTGAATCAGATCAAGTGGATACATCTTGCGTAGGTATGGTGTTTTCCACCCTAACCACTGATGAACCCTTACCTTATAGTACTTGGATATTTGATTCAGGTGCTACTGCACATATATGCTATCTTTTAGGGCTTTTCCATAATTTCAGACCTGTTACTGATAAACATGTTACATTACCCAACCTCACAAAAGTAGCAGTAGCTGGCATAGGTTCAGTCACCATATCCCCCACCCTCACCTTGCACAATGTCCTCTATATACCATCTTTTAGAGTTAACCTTGTCTCTGTTAAACAGTTGTTACATAATGAAGACATGTCATTAACCTTCTTTGCCAAACACTTTCTGATTCAGGGAATCAACCTGCTGAAAGCGATTGGTGAAGGCAAGTTGGAGCATGGCCTTTATACTCTTCATTCATATCCTAGTCACTCTCATTCTGCCACACAGGTCAATATGGTTTGTAATTCAGTTGAGTCAATTAATCAATCTTCTAGTTCTGATTGTAATGATGACGTTTCTGATTCTAGTTTACCTCACACTCACAATCATGCCACACTTTGGCACTCTAGGCTAGGACACCTCTCTGACACTGTATTGAAAACTATGAGCAATAGCATTCCTTTTGTGTTTCCACATAACTTCAATACTAGTAAATGCACCGTTTGTCCTTTAGCAAAATTCAAATGTTTATCTTTCCAATCCAACCATAACATATGCAAGAATCCATTTGATTTAATTCACTGTGATATCTGGGGTCCATTCAGCCAATCTACCTATGATGGCAAGGTCTATTTCTTAACAATTGTGGATGACCATAGTCGTTTTACATGGGTTTATATGCTAACTGCCAAGTCTGAGGCCACTGTCAGAATTAAGCAGTTTTTTGCTCTTGTTAAAACTCAATTTAACAAGACAATAAAGTGCCTGAGGTCTGACAATGCCAAGGAGCTTGCATTGGTTGACTTTTTGCAGGAGCAAGGTACTCTACATCAGTTTTCATGCCCATATAGGCCTCAACAAAACTCTGTTGTTGAGAGGAAACATCAACACTTGTTAAACATTGCCCGTGCCCTGATGTTCCAGGCCTGCTTACCTCTGAAATTCTGGGGAGATAGTGTTTGTGCAGCTGCTCACATCATCAACCGTACACCAACACCTAATCTAGCCAACAAAACACCATATGAGCTTCTATATGGTAATCCTCCCTCTTACCTACATCTCAAAGTTTTTGGTTGTCTCTCTTATGCTGCCACTATCCCTCATACTCGAACAAAATTCACACCTAGAGCCTCACCTTGCATCTTTTTGGGTTATCCCTTAGGGTACAAAGGTTACAAACTATACAATCTCACCACTAGGAAATTTTCCATCTCTAGAGATGTGGCCTTCCATGAAGATTCTTTTCCATTCAAAGACTTCACACCCACCTCTACTCACACACCCAATTTTCCTGACCTAGTCATACCCATAGACATCACAGATCAATTCACCACCTCCCCTGGGCCTGTTCTCCCTGTTAATCCCTCTCCCTCCACTACAGTTGATGACCCAGATACACACCAAACCACCCCTGAATCTCAAACAGTCCCTGAACCCACTCCTCGCAGGTCTTCTAGGCCCCACAATCCCCCTGCTTACTTGCAGGAATATGAATGTGCTGTTATTCAAGCCCCTGCACTCACCTACACTCATCTATCTCCCACTTACAGAGCCTATATCACTCAGGTTTCTGCCATTCCTGAGCCTCTCTTCTATCACCAGGCATCTAAGTCAGTGGAATGGTGTAAGGCCATGCAGGAAGAAATCACTGCTTTGGAAGCCAACAACACTTGGATTCTCCAATCCCTCCCTGAGGGGAAGAAAACCATAGGTTGCAAGTGGTTATACAAGGTCAAGTATAAAGCTGATGGTACACTTGACAGATATAAAGCAAGACTGGTTGCTCAAGGTTTCACTCAACAACTTGGACTGGATTTTGTGGACACCTTCTCACCAGTTGCTTCCCTCACCACTGTTCGTGTTCTTCTGGCCTTAGCAGCTCAGAAACAGTGGCATCTTGTTCAACTTGATGTGAACAATGCCTTCTTAAATGGAGACTTACTTGAAGAAGTATACATGAAACTTCCCCTGGGATATCCTAGCAAGGGGGAGAACATGGTCTGCAAACTCAATAAGTCCTTATACGGGTTAAAGCAAGCCTCCAGGCAGTGGTTTCAAAAGTTCTCCTCAACCATCATGCAACATGGTTTTGCTCAGTCAACTGCTGATCCATCTCTATTTACAAAGGGTTCTGGTGCTTCTCTGGTCATCCTCCTGCTGTATGTAGATGATATTATCTTGGCTAGCCCAAGTTCTAGCACTATTGACACTACCCAGAAATTACTACAGAGTTTGTTCAAGCTAAAATTGTTAGGTCCTCTCAAGTATTTTTTGGGTTTAGAGATTGCAACTTCTTCCAAGGGCATCTATCTGTGCCAAAGGAAATATGCTTCTCAACTTCTGTCAGATACTGGATTCATGCACAGCAAAGCTCTGTCAACACCCATGGATCCTAATCTTGATCTCAACACTACAGCAACTGCTCTGCTAGCTGATGCATCTCTGTATAGGCGTTTAATTGGGCGTCTCATGTATCTGACCATCTCCAGGCCTGACATAGCATTTGCAGTCAACAAGCTCAGTCAATATATGACTGAACCAAGAGAACACCATCTTCATGCAGTGCATCATGTCCTTCAATACATCAAGAGCTCTCCAGGTCAAGGCCTGTTCTTCTCTTCTGCACCTTCACTGTCTGTTTCAGCCTATGCAGATGCAGACTGGGGTAGCTGCACTGCTACCAGGAAATCCACAACAGGATTCTGTGTTTTCATTGGAGAATCTCTGGTGGCTTGGAAATCTAAAAAACAACCTACTGTGTCACGATCCTCAGCTGAAGCTGAGTATAGGGCATTAGCTCTTCTCACAACAGAGTTGCTGTGGCTCCAGCAACTTCTGCAGAATTTCCAAATACCAGTTACTTCTTGTAAAGTTTTCTGTGACAGCAAGTCTGCCATTCAACTTGCATCTAATCCTACTCTGAATGAACGATCTAAACACATAGATATTGATTGCCATTTCATTAGGCAACATGTGCAAACCAAATTCATCAATCTATTTCATGTGGCTTCTCATCATCAGCTTGCAGACCCTCTCACAAAGGCTCTGCCAAAGACTCTCTTCACTAACTTAATATCCAAGTTGGGCATCTTCAACCTCTACATGCCAACTTGAGGGGGAGTATCAAGATATTAGTTTATATTTCTTATAAGTTAGTTTAGTAACTATGGTTACTGCTTGTACAGTGTATTTAACTAGAGTTAGTGTGATTAGTAGATAGTTAGTTAGAGCTGATTTGTTTAGTTAGCCTTGTAGTATATATCAAGATACAATGAATGTAAATGCAGTTTTGCAGTTTAACAGAAATGAAAGGAAAGTTCATTTTCTCTCTCTGGAGTTTGTTACATTGATAAATTTCTATACTACAGGATCATCTACTATACTTTAGTAAAAAAAAGATTTCGGCATTTAACAATGACATGTTTGAATTCAAAAAAAAAATTGTAATTCATCATGTAGGTATTCAATTAGATTTAACAATGACACATTTTGTTCATCTTAATATTGCCGCATCACATTATTGTCAAAAAAAATATTATTGCATCACATTGGAGTATATTATTATACTTCTGGCTGTCGCGGCATATATATGTACTTTAAATTTTAGTGGCAACTTGAATTCACTGTTACATAAGAGGAATGCATATGCATAAATCATTTCAACAAAAATTGAGAAGTCGAATTACATAAAAGTTATTTCAAATAATAAGGAGCAAAAGCTTATACTATAAAACAATGTTGCATGAGTAATAGCTAGGGACTTCCAAATTCTATTTAGTAATATTGGATAATATCATTTCAGAAATACCTAAGCATAACCTAAAGATACTAATCTCAGCTCCAAACTTTAAATCCCAAGACTCAAGAATTTGGATGTAAATTTTGGTTCTTTAATACCGATTTTTGGATTCCAATAGTATTTTTTTACGTTTTATTGGTCAAGTCTTTTTACGCTCTTGAATTTAAAATTAATATGAATAAATTTACAAAATCAAAATATTCTGCAATTAAAAAAATATTTTAACATAGAAATATTTTAAAAAATAAAAAGATTGGTATAAGTTTAAGGTATTTTGTTAATTATATTTTGATGGAACGTTTGTTTCTTTTTTTGCATTTTGACAGGTAACAAAAGAATAACTTGTATTGGATTTTAGATTGCAAAGTTTTATCAGCAATTAAAATTTGAATTTTTGCTATTTTCATTAGTGGTCTTTTATATTTTAGTAAATTTCGAATTTCATAACCATGGTGCAATTACAATTTTGAAATGTTGCCAATTATGTTGGTGTGAATACCATTTTTGATCAAATGTAGACCCAATTTTGTAGGGATATCATTTACTGGTCATCAAATAGTTTAAATGGTAGAACATAGACACAATTATTGTATTAAATGATTGCCTTTTTTACTCAGCCGAAATTTTGTGCCACCTGAACCGTTGAGATTGATCATGAAAGTTTGGCAAATCACAGCCTTTATTTGTTAGCTTGAATCTTCCTCTTTCAAACATTAACCGTTCGATATGACAACTCTAAATAGTGGAAACTACTGGACGTTGATGTGTCATGAATTTTGTGGACGTGGAATTGACTTGGATCTGAGGTGTTTATTTGTGAATTTGTGACGTGGACGTGTACTTGTAAAACCTATGGTTTAGTATAATAGAGATCTCTCTTTAGTTGTCAGTAAATTCATGAGTTACTAAAATATAAGTGGAAGATGTATAGATTTAATTAGTTTTTTTGATATGACACAACTATTTATAGTAGAAAATATAATTTTAAGAAATTGCTCTAATTTGTTGAATTCCAAAATTTGTCACTAAAATACATTACTTTAAAACATAATTATAATGCCAATAATTCAAAATATGATTCAAGGAAAATTAGAATCATTAATTCATATAAATTTTTACTAAATCAACTACAAAAAGTTTTAAATACACTGCTATATCAGTAATCTAGATTTCTCCATTACAAAAAGTTTGCATCACATGTATTCTCATTATTGTTATCGCCCTACTACATTTTCTGGTGACAAGTATAAAAATTAACTACTATAAAACGCAAGTCTTTCAAACCTCAATTACAAAATGTCGTGTTATTTAGTTTATATTATATTAGTTAAATGACATTGTGAAGAAAATCACTTATTCAAAAGTTATTCTTACGTTGTGCATAACTTCGATGCAGCAAAAAGAAATATGTGAATTGAATTTGGTAGAGAAATGTAGAGTTGTTCTTAACTTGAGTTAGGAAGATCGTGTGAATTAAATGCTTAAAAAACCTTACAACTAGGTGTTTGGGGTAAAAAAAAATTATAGTATGAACCATTGAATTCATATACAAGTTAATACACAAAACATAAGTGATTAATTTTATAATAGAGAAAATAATGGTAAAAGAATAGTAGATAAAGTGTAATAAAACTTAACAAAAATATAGATTTCAATTAAGTATGTATTATTTTTAATTTTTTGAATGATAAACATAAAAACTACATCATTTAAATATCAAAATATGCAATAATAACTATAAAAAAATTATTATTTTTTTGACAAAATATAAAAAAATTATTAAATATATGATGAATTAATTAAAACTCTACATCTTTCAATCCACATTCTTCTAACTCATGAGTTTAATGAAAATTAAAGGAATAATTCATATTAATGTGAAATATTTCCCTTTCAATACATAGAAGAATTTCAAAATTTAGATTTTTTTAGATTTTAAATTATGTATTTAAACTAAAATAAAATTTTATATACACTTTACAATTTATTGTAAAATATTATCTAAACAAAATATTTGTTAAAGGAACCTCTAATGGATCCTCTAGGATGCTCCTCAATTTTATCATTTATTTTTGTATTAAATCTCAACTTTTTTCTTTTAAATTATTTTATGAACTTTGCAAAATTCATTTCAATTTTATAAAATTATAGTATCTTCAAAAAACTAATTTTATAAAAAGTATAAACATTTATTTATATTAAAAGCATATATATATATATAATAATATTACCTAAAATAAATAATTTTGGTATAAAAATTAAACTCATATTTATTTTATACTATATTCTATATATACATGATTTATATAAATATTTTATATATTTTATGAATAAAATCAATAAAACTAAATAAAATATTAGAACAACCGGTGCAAGTAATGGGTGTTCCCCCTAGTCAAATTTTATAATTATTAGAACTTGAAAACTAGAAGCACTAATAAATTTATAGTATAATAACTAGAAGCACTAATAAAGTACCCCAGCACAAACCAACACCGTTGGTTTAATGACTTAATTTACCTTAAGATATAAGATCGACTCAGTGCTATTGGATTCGATTCTTGCAGTACACAAACTCGATGTTGATCAGTGTAAAATTTGATTCTAAACATGAGTAGATATTATTATTTCATTAAAAGTATTTGGACACTTCGTGAGTAGCAATCAATGATTCGAAAAAAAAATTGCCCCCGCCCAAAAGCAAAAGTTAAAATGAAGCGGGCAACTAAAGATAATCGGACGGTGGTAAATTAGTGGGTGTTCACGAGAATCGTCCAAGTGTGAGTGTTAGGCGGCGTCGTAATTGGTGGAGGAAGACCTGACCTGGTCACGACTAAGTCATCGAACAAGTCAAAGGCGGTGGATGAATTTGTGAGTGAGCGAGCTGAATCTGGCCTTGTCTTTTGACTTGGTTAGTTGCCTCTCTCTCTCTCTCTCTCTCGTTCAACTTGTTCATGATTGCTACTTTTCATACTCCTATACTGTGCAGTGTACAATGAATAAATTATATGTGGACAAAAACAATGGTCAATCCCATTTCTATTTTTTAGAATCCAAACATTGCGAGATATTTCCTAGCTCATTCGTTCCAAGTGGATGAGCATATGGCTTGTTTTGTTGGTAATCACTAATTTCATAGTACTACTGTCACTGTACAATGAATAAATGACATGTCGACAAGCAAGTCGTCAATATCATTTCTATTTTCCACTATCTTATTTTCTAGAATCCAAACATTGCCAGAACCTTCCCAGCTCATTCGCTCCATATGGCTTGATGGTAATCACATGAAATACAGTTATACTCCTTTACGTATTTTTTCACTAAATAATTATTGAGGAACAAAATTAGAGTATTTAATAATATTATATTTTTTTTAGACTCTAAAGTAGCCCAAAACATATTATTTATCGTCACACTTTACGTAGTTAAATTATTTTTTCTTTTCATCAAACTAGTTATTGAGGAACGAACTTTCATGTATTTTGTTGTGAAATTATTTTTTTCTAAACTCTAAAGCACCCCAAAACACACTCATTCTGATGCAACTTCATCTTCCCATAGGAAAGTTGGCGATCATGTTGGATAACGTCTCTCAAATGCTGTATGTTTCGATAGCTGAAATCTTTTTCAACCTCCCCACATATTCTTGTATTGACCAAGGTAATCAAAACCGGACCGGACATTGAACCGGAAGAGGTAGCGGTTCAGGGGTTCTTGGGTTCAACCGGTTGAATCGGGGGTTGAACCGGAATTAATTAAATAGATTATTTAATATATTTTTTACAATATATAAAGGATAAAAAACAAAAAAGAATCATAATATGACAGAATAAAACTATAATATTCAACAATCATAGATAATTAGATACTATAATGTAAATACTCTCATAGTAATATTAGTGTACACATTTGTTTTTTAATTATTTATTTATTTATTACATCAATTTAATTATAAAAAATGATAAAAAATATCTCATATACCAAAAATCAACATCATTTTTCATTTTTTTTCCAAAAATCAACTTGGTATACCATTTTTTAAGGAAAATAAACCAAATCCGGTTTTCTGCACGGTTCCCCGGTTTTTGGCCGGTTTCCTGTCCGGTTCCCGGTTTTCAGCCAGTTTTCACCCCAAACGGTTCTGGGGTTCATTTGGACCGAATAGGGGTCCGGTTCCCGGTTCAACCGGTTGAATCGGCCGGTCCGGTTTTGAAAACCTTGGTATTGACAATGTGGATTACATGACTGGATCTTTGAGCGCTTTTGGGTCTAAGGAGCAAATCATTGAGTATAAGGAAATTGAGACACATGCGCTTTGTTGGGCAACAGTTAGAGACTTTGGGTAATCTCAGCCATTTTGGGACACTTTGGATTGTATGACACACTTGACCAGTTCACACGAGATCCTTACACAGAGATGAAAGGTGTTTGGCCCTTATATCGTCTGGCCTACTATCGAGGACTTATATGTCATGCTATGTGCATGATATCATATCTGCCTGACCGGGCCTCAGAAAGTTTGACTTCATTTAGAGGATCCTAGCTAACCCAATAGATATTATTAAGTGGGCGCTTCTCACTCCAGACATGGTGGACGAGATGTAGGCGGAGTTCGACGAGCACAACATGACACTCTCGGATCCGATAAAGGAGGGTCATCCAAACACCGTTCCCAAGTACGTGAACTAGTACAAGAGGGTCTTGCACCCATAATTTGTCCAACAAATTATCCCCCACCAGATAAGTCACAGGCATCACGGGTACATGAACTACTCTCAATATTAATTTTTATGGTGTTTTTTTAAAAGACAATATTTTATTTGTTTTCTTTTAGCATGCACATGCTATGGTTGAAGTAATGGAGATAGCCCTTGACTTGGAACGACAACTGGAAAATCACATTCCAAGAGGGACACACTTGTAGCTTATTCAGACGGCTAAAAGTCATTGCCAGATTATTCACTTGTTCTAGTAGGAGTGTGTCTGCGGAGAGGTTATTTTGTTTTATCCCGTAAAAAAAAAGTTTACAGTTACCCTGTAAATATAAACAGTTTTCGGTCACCCCTCTGTTAGATTATGTAGTGTATAATGGGTAAAAACCTGTACGGTTACCCCCTGCAAAATATAAAAAATTTACGGTTACTAGAAACACTTATTATTTGCAAGGTTGATTTTAAAACTTTTATTTTTCAGGGGGGTAAATGGAAAAATGGGATATTTGCAGAGGATCAAATATTTAAGCCTATTATTTTTTATATTTTGAATGAATGAGGCACATTACTCTATTAGTCTATTATGGTTAATTTATATATGTAAAATTAAAGCAGAGGATCTTTAAGTTATTTATTTGTAACAAGTTGACCCTTTAAGTTTTTTTTTTGGTAACAAATAGACCATTTTAGTGATTACTCTGGCTTATGTATTTTGATGTAATGCTATTTTATATATTGTGATTACTTTAACTTATGTATATTTGATGCAACCAAGCATATTTTTGTGTATTTTGATGTAATCAACGATATGACATTTTACTAAAAGGGCCAACGGTGTCAATGTTAGGTAACTTAAAGGGCTTATTTGTTACAAAAAAAACTTAAAGGGTCAACTTGTTAAAAATAAATAACTTAAAGGTTCTTTGGTGTAATTTTGCCATTTATATATCTGTCTACGATTATTTTATACTAGAAGTTTATTCAAAAAAAGTGTACCATACAATCAATAGACATACTCCCTCATGGTCCATATTATAAGAAGATTTTTCAAAAATCACGAAGACCAATGAGGGTATTAGATGCAGTGCAATTTAAGGCGTATCCCAAATATATCCCTAGTATTAAATTTTTATACCCATTATGTGACTTTCTAGTAAACCTATATCTCACATTAAATAGGGCTATAAAATAAATGTTAGCAATTAATGTGCTTTGAAAAATGTATCTTTTTCTTATAATTAGGACAAAAAAATGTACCAACAATTTTCTTACAATAGGGATCAGAGGGAGTAACAAAATAGAAATGAAAAACCTTTTGAAATTACGGTCATCATCCCCAAGCCGTTTAAAATATCTGCCAAAAATGATTATGCAGAATATTTAACAAGTATGGTTCCAAGATATTGAACTGGTTCGGTACCAAGGTACCACCGTGTCTATAGTGTTTCAAAATTAGCAGATGTAGTATCTTTTTACGAACTAGTTCAGTACCTTGGTACCGTACTTGAAGTGTGCAATAAACTATATTCCACAGTATCAAGGTATCGTACATGGTTCGGTACAGCAGTACCGCTCCTATTGAAGTCTAGAAAAATAATATTTGAAGGGTACTTTTGTCATTTCACATCTTTTGTCGGGGATGTTTTACAAGTAATAGGGTGTGTGTGAAAAAAAATCTTTAATCATGCTTAAAAGTTATTAGGCCGATATCAGAAAATGGCCCAAAGCCCAAATGAATTTGCAAAAACACTTGCTGGCTGGAAGCAACGTCTCCGGCAGTGGCTTATAGGGTTTTGCTTTCCCCGGTCGTGGAGAAGAAGCTCACTCTTCCATTTCGCGAGCGAGCGAGTAAAAGATGTCTGAAGTTAATAATGCAGGCGCTGAAACACCTCAGAATATGACCATCTACATCAACAATCTCAACGAAAAAATTAAGATTGAAGGTTCGTTATTCATTTCGCGTTTTACCTTACTTCAATTTCAGTAGGTGTATTTATCTATATACTCTTTTTATTTATTTTGATTTGAACGCAGAGTTGAAGAAATCTTTGAACGCTGTTTTCAGCCAATTTGGGAAGATACTTGAAGTTTTGGCTTTCAAGACCTTGAAACATAAGGGCCAAGCTTGGGTGATCTTTGAAGATGTTTCTTCTGCTTCTAATGCCCTTAGACAAATGCAAGGTTTTCCATTCTATGATAAGCCCATGGTATCATATGCTCCTTTACTTTCATTACACTTTTAATTTCAGTTTTCAACTCTTTTTTTTTTTTTTGCTTTGTATTTTCATTTTAAACTAAGGTGTTTAGGTGTAGTTTTGATTGATTAGGATTGACTTTGCTAGTTAGAGTTTTCTGGTTTAATTTGCTTCTAGTTTCTAAGACTGTTAGTCTGTTACTTATTACACATGGAATCTACAACAATCTTGAAGGTCACAGAAGTTTCTGTGGCAAAAACTTGTATGTAAACTTAGCAGAATTAACACGCCATTCAATCATAGAAAGTGGAGGATAATGTTTTAAGCAATGCTTATCTAGTAGCAACTAGCTTCTCCTTGATAGATACTATTTAATTTATCCTCGGAAATGGAAATGTTGAAGGAAGAAGACAAATGTATGCAACATGTCAATTGTTGCATGAAATTGCTCTTGCCCTATGAATTATGATGAGTTCTCGATAGTGTCTATCGTGTTTGCTATGCAGTTTGTGGAATAAATACTCTACCAGACACACTTCAAATCTATCCCATGATCCCCATTTCATCATCAAATAAATTAGGAAGATCATTTTTCTTGGAAGGATAATGCATTTTGGGTAGGAATATCCCAGGATAGGAAGACTGATGCTAAGGACTGGCTGAGTACAACCTATCATATTTATCCTTATTCCTTAATGTCAAGGATCCATTGAGGCATTCTCTACTATTGTGATTAATTTTATCAAAACTTGTCAGTGGTTTACAATTTTAAGTTGTGAGCTAAGTTAGCATTGGCAATTTTTATGGGGCCTTGTGGATAAATCTCATCTTCTAGGGAATTCTTCACTATAATTCTGTTGAACTGTCTTTTTTTGGCCATTAACCGGGTATCCTGCAAGCTTAACAATGAGATTAATCGCTGACCCAGAAAAGTCTTCCCCAAAGCCATGACTCCCAGATTCAAATTCTTGACATTGCGGGTTAAGTTTAGCATAGTTCAGCATCCAATTTTCGTGTGAACAACAACTATTAGGTTCTATTTAACAAACTTAATTTTGAGATCACGGGTCAAACCCAATTTCAGATTTATGAAGCACACACAAAAAACATTATTTTCTGTTATATATGGTTGGACTTCATGGTATGGCATGAGGAAATTGACAATTGTTTCTATCTGAATGTTTCTTAAGCTATGCAAATTGCTTCTTATCATTGTCTACTTACCACTGCATAATAGTTACTTGCTTTGCGATGGTTGAGCTTTGTTTTAATTAATTGGTTAAATAGCCATGTATGTGGTTCCCTTGCTAACCTGTGATATGGTTCAGTGGTTTCCATTTCCAAATATCTTGCAGAAATTTTACAAATTTTCTCGTTAATATGTATCCATTTTTCTCATGCTAAAATATGTATTTTTAGTCTAGAGCTTTTGGGCTTAGTGAAACAAAAAATAGAATTCATCTTGACAAATGAATTTGATTATAATTTATAATCACGCATCTTGATGCAAACAACCTTGCTTGCTTATTATTTTACCTCATCCCGTTCCTTTTAGACTTTGGCTGCGGACTCAGATATGCTTTAGTTTACTGTTAGTTTATGTCAGTGCCATTGAATTTATTCGCTTGCAAGAAATTGAATATGATATTGCAATTTATGCAGAGAATACAGTATGCAAAAACTAAATCTGATATAATAGCAAAAGCAGATGGTACTTTTGTTCCTCGGGAAAAACGTAAGAGGCATGATGACAAAGGTACAACATTCTTTGAGCGCTCTACTAGTATTATTTTTCAAGGATATCTCAATGTTAACTGGAAACCCATATGGGAGGAGAAATAAACCAACTAAAGTAAAGCTCATTTCCTCTTCAAAATGGAGCAAAAGGCATTGAAATGCCATTAATTGGCCTACAGATTTCATGGGTTTTCTTTCTCTTTTTGGTGTTGGTGGTACGGGTTTGGTGGCCACTCGCCAGGGGAAATGATCCTCTCAAGTGACATGAGAGTCCAGTAAAATCCTAGCCATTCATTAGATAGAGAGAGAGAGAGTGGGGTTTCAATACAATAATTAAGAGGGAACAGCTTCAAAGGTGACATTTATATCACTTTATTCTCTCAAGTTTTTTTCCACTTGAGAGGATCCATTCCCATTGGCCCAGGGGGATTTTGGGTTTTGCAAATTGATATCATGCTTTTTGTAACCGATAATGTTGAAGATGGAAAAGTTCCAATATAATTTATATTTGACTCCAGACCGCCTTTAGGCTCCTAAGGCTCAAGTAAGCGTGGTTATTGGATTTCACTAATTTGTGATATTTTTAATTTTTCATGAACCCATCAGCAAGGGACAGGCTTATTCTATGCTTTTGTTTATTATGGGCTGTATAAATATACATGGTTTATTAAATGAGTTACGCAACCATTTACACTCTGTTGCAGGCAAAAAACGAAAGGACCAACATGATGCTAATGCTGGTATGGGCCTAAATCCTGCTTACCCTGGTGCTTATGGTGCCACACCTGCTGTGAGTTTCTTTGCTGTTCTAATTTATATTTTAGTCCACGGTCATGTTAGAGACATACCAATATGCTAGTACTTTGTCTCATTTGACTCTAGCTAGTAGCTACTTCATAACTCTTTTCAAATACGGTAATCTGTCTCAAACTGAATTTTTCTTTCCAGTTTGAAAACTTTTTTTTTTGATTTTCTGATAAAAGCCTTAGTAAAAAAAAATTCTAAAAAGTGAGATACGGAGATAGATTATCATTTTCAATAGAAGTTAAAATGAAATGACAGGTTATCTATTTCAAAGCAAATAATTCAAATACACAGCATGAATACCCCTCAAAAAAAAAATTATACAGCATGAACAAGTTTTTTTTTTTTATTTAATTTTTTTATGTTCTTTCTGGCTTTCTGCTTAGCATGTTTAGTTACTTCTGCATTTGTTACACACTCGTTCTAATAATGCAGCTATCCCAGATACCTTATCCAGGTGGCGCAAAATCCATGGTACCCGAAGCTCCAGCACCACCAAATAATATTCTCTTTATCCAGAATCTTCCCCATGATACAACTCCCATGATGCTGCAAATGCTCTTTCTTCAATACCCTGGATTCAAGGAAGTTAGAATGGTGGAAACAAAGCCAGGAATCGCCTTTGTCGAATATGGAGATGAGATGCAATCCTCAGTGGCGATGCAGGCACTGCAAGGTTTCAAGATTACCCCACAAAACCCTATGTTGATAACTTATGCCAAGAAATAGACAGCTATGTGAAGGGCCGGAATTAATCATATATCTTCACATAGAGTTGTTAATTCATCTAATGCAGTTGTGTATCTTCTTTTTTGGTGTTTACCCTAAGCAAGCTTGGGTCATGTATGATTGTAGTTAGGGTAATAACTTCCAAAATATTATAAAAATTTGTATTTGATAAGTTGCTAACTGGTTCTGAGTTTACCCATCACAGAATTATTTTACTTTGTTTGGATGGGTTATTTGTCATGCATTTTCTTATTTGCTGAAGATTTTCCATAAACTTTTGCTGGATGAAGGGTAAATGAATACACGATCTCTTTATTTGTAAGAAGACACCCAATTTGGTTATCCTATCTATCTAATGGTTTTTTGTTGTTGTATTGGCCAATAATAGAACAATTTTTTTGAAGTCTTTCGCAACTTTTTGAAGTCCTTCCTCTGAAGCACATAGTGAAAAACGCACATCGATTATTGCTATAGAGTTTGGGAGCATGATTGAGTTTCAAATGATACAAGATAAGCGTGTGGCCAAATAAAGTTTTTGCTGCATACATAAGAATGTACACGCCAATCTTGGAGTCCTTAGATTCTATAATGGCCTCATACAAAATCTTCAATGTTCTTTCACAAGGCAAAGAGCATGGTCCTTATCTAATCAGTAATGACTTTCATTGTTTGAATCACATATCCATTTTTGTTAGATAAATTAACAATTCATCTTTCTTCTATTATAAGACTATTTTAATTACTAAAAATGACATTTTTATGGGAAGTCTAAAACTGCAAAATTTACTTATAATAGGGTTTAGTCAATTTTGGCACCTTAGACCAAAATTTCGGTAAGACGAATACCTTAGTACTATTATGGATAGTTTACGTGCCAAAATACCAAACGGGTATGAGATAGTTCAAAAAATACATGCTCGATATACCTCAGTACTAGTCAATTTTGGTACTAAGGTATATCGAGCATGTATTTTTTGAACTATCTTATACACGTTCGATATTTTAGCACCGAAACTATCCATAACTAAGACACCAGACATATATTTTTTAATTGGCTCATACTAAAGTACCGAGTGTGTTAAACAGTTCTTCCCCAAGAAGTCAAAAAATTTCACACATATTTAAGGGGGTATTTTAGCAATTTCATTGAGTTAAGAGGAGTGGGAGAGTAAAGAGGGGGAGTGGGTAAAGAAAAGGCAAAAAAATCATCTAAATAGTATGGGGTACTTAAGAAGTATTGGGCCGAGCCCATTATAAACTTTACCCGACCCATGTTCTCACACTCCTGTCATCTCTGCGTTCTACTCTGGTTACCTATACGATTACAATTTACCGCCGCCCTTCCCTCCTTCCTTCTACTTCGCTATTTGTTTCCTTCTCTCATCTCTGCCGTCTTTCATATTTCTCCGCCGCACTTGAAAACATTTCCGCCTCAGCATTTCGTGTTGTAGCATACCTTGATTCCACTGCATAGATGGCAGGTATGAAGCGGAAGGAGAGGGACGACGGTAACCGTGGAAGAAACAAGTCGAAAAAACACGCCAACGTTAGAAAGAAGAAGACCGGTCCCCATTTACCTTCATCTTTGAAAAAAGAAATTGAACGCTTAAACCCTACCACTACTGTTGATGATATCGATGAAGTTGATAGTGATGTATATGAATACGAGGAAGAACAACCAGAAGAGGAGTCAAGGAAGAACAAGCGTTACGACCCTGTTTCCGTCAATGATGACCTTAATTCTGATTTTGAGGTTTCATCCTAAAACCCTTCGCATTTTGTTTTAGCCTTTGGCATATCAATTTCTAAATTAAATTGGTTAGCCATATATCTAATTCATTATTTTAATTAAATAAATCAAATTCACTTCTTGACTTTGATAATTTGAGCTAGACAGTAGAATACACACACACACATATTGATTCTGTTATATTGTTCCTTTTATTTATAAATTTAAATGCTGTTAATTACTTCCATGAAACTAGTATCCCAGATATTTTGCTTTGTTTTGTATTTATATATAGGTTTTGTGAAATTGAAAATCTGGGCAGTATGGGAAGTTTGCACAAAATCATGTGAAATGACTTCCTCTTTTGTAAATGAGCAATTATGGGAACAGAGTATGTGTGCTGTTAGCTGAACAGCTCGATTCTCGGCTTTAGGAGTAAAACTTCATGGAGTGTAAATTAATGTGGATTGCAATCATATGTGCATTGTGATTTAGTAGTCTTTAACACTCAGAATCTTCAGGCCGAATTTGCATGAAAAGTGTCTTTGTTCAAATACATTTTAGGGTAAGCTAAACAATGTTAGAGGGTGGTTCAAGGGGGCTAAACTGACAGTAATGCTGGTTATATCTGTATAGAGATTAAATTAGATTTTAGGTGCCTTGTTTTTATCCCAATGGCTTTGTTCAAATACATTTTGTATTACATGCTTTAGTGATTGCGCTATTGATATGTTTATATTTCTACTCATCCCTTCTATCTGTCTTGCTTCTTTGCCATTTATGTGTCCATTTGTATTTTTAGGATGAGAATGTACAATCTGATGATGATGAGGACGACAACGATGATTACATTGGGACAAAGCGGAATGGAAATGTTGCGAGTGAAGATTTTGGAGAAGAAGATTATGGAAAACATGTAAGGATGTTACAAGGAATTACTGGTATGCCAAGTGAGGCTTTTGAAGGTAAGATGATGGGCTTTTAACTTTTGTGTTACCCACTTTTCATGTTTGAACATAGAGGCATCTGGTCAAGTATCTGCTGTTTATTTAGAGGCAGAAATAATTGTTGAATATCCATATGGAGTTTTTAATATTGCATAACAATTTTTAAAATGCAAGGATGTTAGCTTTGAATTTTTTGAGACCGAGTCCACCAACTTCTTATATCCACAGAACTGTAACTCACTTTTAATTTTTATCCCAATGAAGATAATAAGAAGAAAAGGAAGATGAAGGATGCTATAATACCAGAGCTATATCCGGAGTCTGAATATAATCCCAGTCGTGATGTTGTGGATGGTGATGGACAGATTAGCATTGAGGATCTTCTTAATCCACTTCGTGAAAATCCTGATTATGCAAAACTTAGGAAGAGAGAGCAACAAATTAAGAAGAATGCTAGAACTGTTTATGCACCACTTCCGACGGCAGATCAATTGAAGGTAGAGAGGAAAGCAGCATATGAAATATCAAAGAAAGATGTCACAAAGTGGCAGCCCATTATTCAGAGAAATAGAGAAGCACCAACTCTTTTCTTTGATGAAAAAGTAGATTTAGGGTTTTCAACTATAGGAGCAATAGCTTCTGAATTTGAACCCAGAACCGAATTTGAGAGGAAAATGAATGCACTAGTTCATGATGACAGAGTTATGGAAGCTCACAAAAAGGATGGTTCCAGGCTTCTTGAAATGAACAAGGTAGAATATTATTTTTATAATTGAATTTGACATTACTGATGGAAGAAGATCATCGAATGTGGAATCTGATCACCGTTTTTCTGGTTTCCACGCCTTCCCAGTCTCTGTTGTATAATCCAAATGACTTGGATTTTCATTTATTAATGGTGCGGCTGGATATTGTTATGAAATAGATTAGATTCGAACAAGTTTGTTCTTCTTCCCATTGAGATAGTAAAAGAAACCTAACTGTTGTTACTGAGAAGGGGAAAAATGACATATATTCTAGAATGATTTTGTTGGGAACCCATGAAATTATATTGAAAAGAAATACTGTTTATTGAGAAAAAATAAGAATGAATAGGAGAGCATATCTCCTCCTAGGGTTTCCCCTTCACAACTGCCCATATTACTGAAGCTCATTAGCAGCCCTTATTAGTAACAACCCAATGTTACTAACAGCCCTTATTTGCAAGTCCTAACAATTTTTTTTTTTGAATTTTTGTGATGTCATTGAAATGGGAAGTCCTCGACAATAACAATGACGAATAGAACATCATTTCTTTTAGGAAAATTCCATAGTCAATTACTTCTGCCCTAGAGTAATTAATGATAGCTGCCAAATACATCATGTGTGATGACGTTGTTGGCAAGCCATAAGTATAAGTCTCTTGACAAGCAGATGGAAATTTGAAGCTTAAAAGCTTGCAAGATGTTCTGGTCAATTCTCAAAAGTGATGCTTTAAGTGTATACAAGTTTTAATTTGAAGTGTTTTCTGATGTCCCCCGTGTGCCTTTTGGAGTTTAAAGTTCTGTTTGCAAAGCATTTTTTAATCCATGTTGTTTGTGATGCATTTGACTAGAATTTTTTTGTGTATGGCTAATTTTTGATTGTTTTTGTCATTTGTGATACCTGAAAGGTTTCTATAGAAGATGTGAAGGGTAGGCAAAACCGTATGGCTAAATTGCGGAGCTATCTTTTTCGTCATGAAATGAAGGCAAAGCATATTAAAAAGATAAAGTCTAAGACATATCATCGTTTGTTGAAGAAAGACAAATTGAAGGCAATGTCTTCTCAGATTGAAATGGACCCTGAAGCTGCAAAGGAATATGCCTTGAAACAAGAACGCCAGAGGGCAGAGGTATGTCTGTTGTCTCATTGATTAAAAGAAGATGGTTGTTCCTATCGATTATTTTCTCACTTTTCAACTCGTTTTAGGAACGGATGACTCTGAAGCACAAACAGAATCCGTGGGCTAAGCGTATTAAGAAACGAGGTTTACATAACCAGGACGATGGAACCCGCGCTGCCATAGATGAACAACACCGAAGACATACTGAATTAACTAGAAAACAGCACTCTATGAAGGGCAGTAGCAGCAGTAGTGATGATTCCAGTGATGAGTATGATGACGAGGACTCTGCTGGTTCTGATCAGGATCGGGCTAGCAGTCTTTTGGGAAAAGCAAAAGAAAAAACGATGAAAGTGTTAGAGGAGGAGGATGAAATGCCCAAGTCAGGATTGCTATCTTTAACTTTTATGGTAATTTTCTTTTCTTCCTCCCCTATGCTTTTTCCTGAAAGAAATATTTGTTACCTCGCATCTGTTGGTGATATATCTTCCTAATCCTGAGAAGAGTATGGATAGATACTTAATTTTTTACATTAATTTCTATCTTCCATAAATGATTTGCTCAATTGGTACTGGAGAGGGGGAATGTCCAACTATTAGGAAACATCTTCTGCATATGTTGGTTTCCTATTAAAAAAAAAAATTTTTAGTATCCAAGTTTGAAATTTGTCAGTTATGAAGTTATTTTTATTGGTTTATGGTTTCCCTTTGATTTGTTCTGGCGTAGAGGCGTGGATTAGAGAAAGGAAAAAAGGCAGCTATTGAAGAAGCCAATCTTACTCTTCAAGAATACGAAGATTCCATGAAGAAGCTGGAGGAATCTGGTGGCTCAGAAGATCCAACAACTGCACCTACCAGTGGCATAAGAGTGTTTGGAATGGCTAAAGCCCAGATATATGATGCCGGTAATAAGGTGAAGTCAGATAATTTTTATAACAACAGTGATAGTGAGGATGACTTAGGGACCAGCAAAAGGAGCAGTAATGAGAATGGGGGAAGTGAGCTTTTGCAGAAAGATGTCAACAGTGATTTGCTCTTAGTTCAAGAAGATGTTGATACTCACAAAGAATCTGTTTTTAAGGTGATGAAATTCTTAGTTTCTGTGACTTATTCAGAACTTTTATTTTATTTTATGGGTATATGACACATTTTATGCATTTCTTTTTCTCAGAACTTTGATGAGATTGTAAAAAATCCTGGGCCAAAAACTATGTATGAAGTTTCCATAGCTGCTTCAACAAGGAAGAAGGTTTAAGAAATTGCTTTGCTTTTTATATTTGTGGTTTCTTTCCTTCATGCTAATAGTATATTCCATATAAAATGTGGTGCTTTGTTGACTGATCTACTAATAATGAGCAGGAAAATATCAGAAATGATAAATACACGGATATTAAGAAGTCTCAGAAGCGTGCAGGGCCTGTTGGGCAAGATATAAAGGTATGGATCCTTTCTGTTTGTTAAGAATGTAAACTCCAATAATATAAACTTCATCGTTTGTTTACCCTTTTTATGTTGTCCTTTGTGTCCTAGGGCACTGAAAAGGAGTTGGGAGAGGACAGTGACGTGGATAGTGAAGGACAGATGGTGGATGGAATTCTAACTTCTGCATCTAAACCATCATATGAACTTCCATCTCAAGAGGAGCTTTATCGGCAAGTTTTTGCCGGGGATCATGTAGAAGATGAATTTGAGAAGGATAAGCAGGAGATCCTCAATGTTGAAATTCCCGAGCCAGAAAAGCCTGTTTCACTTCCTGGCTGGGGCCAATGGACGCATATACAGGAAAAGAAAGGTTTACCATCTTGGATGGTAAAAAAACATGAAGATGCCCAGAAAAAAAGGGAAGAAGCTCTCAAGAAGAGGAAGGATGCTCAGCTAAAAAATGTGGTCATATCTGAGAAATTAGATAAGAAGGTTAGTGGCATTAAATACAAGGGTTTAGGTCCTTTCATATGCTTCCAGATTATATATATCAACATTACATGCGTGCAATCATTTAATTTCCAATATGAAATATCAGGATTTATTCTTGATTTACTTTCCAATGAGACTTTGATGCTCTAATTTCAGTTTTATAATTTAGTGAATTGAATCATGTTGACAACCACCATTTGGTCCTAGTTATCCGCTGACTTGTTCAGCACTTATTTTGTCTAGTGTACGTGCCATATTTTTTTCTCAGTCAAGTAGTTGAGCAGTTTTTGATTTTATTCTTTTGGATATGGCAGGCTGAGAAACTCCATACAAAAGTGTTGCCTTTTCCGTTTACTTCGAAAGAGGTCTTTGAACAGAGCATGCGTGTGCCCATTGGACCTGAATCGAATCCAGCAACTGCAATTGGACCTCTTAACCGGCCTGAAGTAAGTTATTCAAAACAGTTCCTTGGAAATCTGGTTGTTGTACTTTGTCATGTGTTAACTATCATGCTGTAGCCTTTATAAAGTAAGTGAAAATAATATTTTACAGTCCTTTTTGTTGGAGAAAAGCTCTTAATTGGATACTGTTAATGGGTTTTGGAAGAGTCTCGTACATCATGAAAATATGCATGTGTATTTTTTTTCTAGCTGTCTTGTAAATATATTCTTATATGTGCAGGTGATGAAGAGACCAGGTGTAATAATAAAACCAGTAGAGTTTGAGGAAGTGAATCCTCATGAAAATTCACAGCAACGGAGCGGAGATAAGAACAAGTTGAAGAAGAATAAAGGCAATGATACCAAATCCATAAAAAAGACGAAGTTCAAGAGAAAAGGTTAATTGTGCAGGGAGTTTGGATTCTGTTCCGTTCTAGAATATTTAAAGTTCAGTCTCTTCTTTTGGAAGAGATGTACTACTACTTTGGAGGTTGAAAGAAAAAGTCAAAATTAAAAGGATGAATTAGACAGATTTTGGAAGCTTGTGGCATCTAAGAAAGAAAAAATTAGAGCGAGAAAAAAGTGGGGGTTGGTGAGGGGTCCCTTGTGTATTAGTACTGGCAGGTTAAATTGTTATTATTCAACATCACAAGAATGTTATGCTGAGATTTGTTATTTCCTAATTTTGTTTATCTTCGAGAGATACCTTATATTGTATCGAATCTGATTAATAGAATTGATAAAGCTATCAAAATTTTTTTGACGAAAAAATAAGTCTTGTTCTCATCCTACCTTATAAATGTATATAGCCATAAACAGTCTTGCATCATTTATGAGCATTTTTATTGCTAAGCACGTTTCATAGGACTGCGTAGAGTTTAAACGTCTTTTTTCCTACGCTTGATCGAAAGTTAAGAGTTAGAAAATGAATTTGCTTCTGTTTGTCAATCTCTCGTTGGCATATCTGCACAGTACTTTATTTTTCCTTTTTCTTTTGCTTCTGTTATCAGGTGACATCTATCTTGAATTTTTTTTTTGAAAGGGACATCTATATCTTGAATTTACGCAGTAGTGTGGTTTGATTTTAATATTATGCTTTTGGTGTAACTTCAAGTTTTTTTTGGGTGTTAAACGGGACCTAAACTCCAAGAAAGAACGAGACTAGTTCGAAATACAAGGAGGGAAAGAAACTCCCATTCTATCAGCTAACAACAAATGCTCCATAGAAGCCATAGAAGCAGGATAATGCTCAAGAAAATTCAAGGGCTCAGTTGGGCTACAAGCCAAGTTTGAAAGAGCATTAGCACATTGATTAGCTTCTCTGGAAATGTTGGCAAACTTGACTTCCCAATGCAACGCTAGAAGAAATGGTAGTTAAATTCGAGATTCTACCTAAACTCAAAAAGGGGTCTAAAAATCGTAACTCAGTAGGAAAAGAATCTCCGGCCCGGACCATTGTTCTAGAAGGAAAAGAAAAATGGGAAAAGCTGACAAATAGGTAAGGTCATTTATATCTCGGTCGAGATTGGGTATAGTAACTCATATTTACTCCTATAAAAAAGCCCCCCCTCTTTGGTACGTATGTTTACATTAGTAACATTATTTCACCTATAAAACGTCCCTTTTGTGTACTCGATGAGAGAGACAGAGTTGTGTACTTTATAAGAAACACCGTCACCATCTCTATCAAGAGGATATTACTCTCTTTTCTTCTCCAAAATTGTCTATTAATATCTCTCTCTCTATATATATATATGCTATTCCCAACAACTTTGATCACCATCAAACTTCACATGCATTAAGCTTCTTCACCTTTAAGCTACTAAAGGTTTATTTACCTTGCAGATCCACCACTTGGTGATCGAAAGGTTGTTGCATATATGGACTTAGAGTTTGAATATCAAGAAGTAGTAAATACTCTCCCTCACTCTATCTCTTACAAACTCTTTTTTCTTTATTATGTGTGCTGATATTATGGAGATTATAATTTATATTATGCTTAACATTATTTAGGAGTATTGGAGGAACTCAAGGGGAGTGCAACTCTTCACCTGCAAATGGTTGCCTTTATCTTCTCCAAAGGCCTTGGTTTTCCTTTGCCATGGTTCACTACTTCTCTTTTTCTTTGATATCTCTCTCTCCCTCTCTCTCTGGTTACTCGTCTCTATCCAAGTAGGTGTGATTTTATTTTTGCTTCATTAAATATCTTGCAGGTTATGGCATGGAATGCAGTCGGTTCATGAGAGGTAATAAATGTTCTTCCACCTCTTCTTTTTTCTCCCTTTTTTATTCCACCTTATCTTCTGCTATGTGTTAGTCGCTCCGTTCCTAATCTTTAGTACTTTTGGCTTGTTACACACATATTAAGGTACCATTAATTTGTGTTGTTTAAGTACTAAAATGCCCACTTGTAGTTGTATTGGGATAATTGAAGTTAAAGTAGTCTTGAGACAATTAATTCATGCATTGGAACTCTAAAAGGATAAATAAATATAGAGGGTATATTAGGAAAAATTAGGTGAATTGTACATTGGGTTTTTAAAAGTACCATTGTTTTGGAATAAAAATAAAAGGTCAAAAATACCAAAGATCAGGAACGGAGGGAGTATTTTTTGGGTAGGTTTAAAGGAAATAATTCATGCATCAAATTTATTGTTAAATACTCTACTCATGTGGTTAAATTGGCAATTTAAGCTATGAAAATAAGCTATATATATGTATAATTACATGAACCAGTAACGACTACCTAACCTAATTAAATTAACTTAGTCTCAAATCTATAGTTTAAGTGTGATAATCATATGTTTTTAATATTTAGTAATTCCTCACGTCATTTTCTAGCAGGTAAACGTAGTTGAACCTCCGATGAAAAAAGAAAACAAATGAATAATAATTCGTTATATGGTTGAACCTCTGCGAATAAAAAATACATACAGATTTCTCTTTTCTAAACCCAATCTGGTTTCCATTAATATTAGGTGACCAATTTTATTTTGGGAGAACTTATTTTTAAAATTTAAGTTCTTAAAAAATTAATATACCAACTACCCAATAACACTTGGATGAGATAGTTTCAGTCTCACTAACTTAACCAAGGTCCTGGTTCGAATCCAGCTTTGGAAAGTGCTATTAAAGGTTTTACCAACCAACTACAGTTGCGCAAAAATGATACCCGATTTATAAAATCAAAAGTACTACCAACCAACTACCAAAAGGCTAGAGTGTCAGCGTCGCTTTGATCTCATTGCACTTGGTCAATCTTCAAAAACGAAACCTGGGAAATCTAGCTAGATCTATTATGATGAATGAAGTTGGTGGTTGGTATGCCTTCTACTTTTTCATTAATATACCATTGCCTTTTGCCACGTAAGGCTACAACAGTTGAACGAGAAATAAATGCCACGTAGATAGGCATACTACTTTAGGTACCAAACATAAGCAAAGGTCAAACAAGACTCAGAGTATATATCTTTGATCTATTTTGAAATTTTAAGACCTAGATATAATAAAGTAGGGTTTTAATGTCCCGCGCGCCTTATCAATTTGAAAGACTGATATTGTTAATTAGCCCAATTTTTTTGGTGAGGTTCCAGATATTTTTTAAGGTCTGAAATATTTTTCAAAATGACTAACGGGATATAAATTCCTACTTAAATTTATATTTTGCAACTTTAAGTAGGTCATAAGTTTGTTTTTAAATAATTCAATTTATAAGTTCAAGTCTTTGCGTATGCAACATACTTCCATCACAAATTTTTGCGTGTTTAAGGTTTTAACTTTTAACACTAATTAGGTTTAAAAATAATTAATTGGGACAAATTCAGACTAATGATCCTTAATTTATATTTTTTTGTTAATATTTTACAAAATATCGATCGAATCTAGTGAAAAGGGATAGTATCCCACAATACAGTGAACTAACATTCGAATCCCCACTTGAATATGTGCCCATTACACACATTAGTGTCTAATAATACCTCGAACATGATTATCTTCTTAGAAAGAACATTAATGAGAAACCAAAAGTAAACAAGATAAAATGCAATGGTGGTCTAATTTGTTGGTTTTACATGGTGGTTGTAGAATGCGGAGTACGGCTAGCGTGTGCGAAATATGCAGTGTACGGTGTGGATTATGAAGGACATGGTCGCTCCGAAGGAGTCCGTTGTTACATTAAGAGCTTTCATAATATCGTTAACGACTGTTATGACTTTTTCAAGTCTGTTAGCGGTACCAATTCAAACCCTTAATTGATTAGTACTCTTAATACTTTTTAAATCATGATACATTTTCCACTGCTAGCAATCTTCATGAATATTCATTAATATGCGTGTTTAATTAATAAATTAATAAATTCAGCGCTCCAAGAGTATAAGGGAAAGGCTAGGTTCTTATACGGAGAATCGATGGGAGGTGCTGTTAGCTTACTTTTGCATCAAAAGGACCCTTCTTTCTGGGACGCAGCCGTTCTCGTCGCTCCCATGTGTAAGGTACTAAAGTAACAAAATAGTATATAAATTAAACTCTTTGATAAGGATTTAATATATACATACAAAAAAATGTATACATGTTTCACACTATCTACCAAATGTTAAAACAATATTCTATAAGCTAGATATCAGAGAAGGTGAAGCCACACCCAGTGGTGATCAACATGTTGACTAAAGTTGAAGATATTATACCAAAATGGAAGATTGTTCCCACAAAAGATGTCATCAATTCAGCCTTCAAAGACCCTGCCAAACGAGAAAGGGTGAGTTTTTATATATACCCTTTCTTTATTCACCAAAATCTATTCTAAATTCATCGCACCACCTACTATTATTATCCACACACCAAACCTAATTCTGCACCTGAGAGGGTGTACTATAATGCGAATTTAATTGATATGTTTCTTGCGGTGGCAGATAAGGAAAAACAAGTTGATATACCAAGACAAGCCAAGGTTAAAAACAGCATTAGAAATGTTGAGAACCAGCATGAGTCTTGAAGACAGCTTATATAAGGTATTGAATATAATTTTCAAATTAAGTTCGTTTATCAATAAACAATTATTCATATTAATAGTCTTTAAATAGAGTGAGTTTTGATGGAGCAGGTGACACTTCCATTTTTTGTACTACATGGAGAAACAGATACAGTGACAGATCCAGAAGTAAGCAGGGCATTATATGAAAGAGCAAGTAGCAAAGATAAGACAATTAAATTGTACCCTGGAATGTGGCATGGTTTAACATCTGGTGAGCCTGATGAAAACATTGAACATGTCTTTTCAGACATCATAACATGGCTAGACAAACATGCCAACAATACCCCTTATGAGTCTCCACAGACAATTGAGAATGGGATTGAGAAATTGTCACAAGTTGCATCACCAGCAAAGATGGTAAAGCAACCACACAAACGAAGAAGCTTTTTTTGTGGGTTGAGAGTCTGTCATTTGCCACAACACTCAGATATTTAGATTCTAATTATTGTCCCACTCTGATAGGGACTGTGACAATCTATGTACCATGGTCCAAAAATCTAAGTAGTTTCCAAAAGTAAACCATAAAGCAACAGTAGTCCAAATTGTGTCGTTTCTCAAATTTTCACAGGGATGTTAACAATGACATTGGGTGAACTAGTGTTTGATTCACTTTTCAACTTTGCTTTCTCCTCCTTTCTAACAATAAATGATTCTCATTATGAGGCATTTTTAAGAAATTCGATATAGAAATTATCCAACAAGAATTTTTCTAGCAAGTACTTTTATGCTTATTAAATTTGTTAGAGGAAAAGATAGCATATGCGGGAGTGGATATCTTCGTGTTGAAAAAAACCTAAGGGGTTTTTAATCTCCAACATTAGATTATCTTCTCTCCATTTTTAAATGAGTAGTTAAGATTCAAATGGGTAGGTTTCCTTTTTAACGAGGTTAAGTTGAATTTTTCAATTATATTTACAAAGTCAGAATTGTATTGTAAATGAAATGAAGAAAGTAAACAAATAAAAGAAGAAAGAGAATAGAGTAGGGTGCCACAAACCAAGAGAGTTTGATATGCTAAATGAAATCCGCCACAAGAATCATGGATTCTTGATAAGAAAGGTTGCTCAACCAAGAACCAAAGAAAACAATATTCTCTCAATGGATTCGATCCAAATTCAACATCAAAGTTACTTACGCGCGCACACACACATATATTAAAATGGGAGTGCATAGAATATTTTTGCACCGCCTAGCCAAGGATCGCGGGTTTGCCATCGATCATGGGTTTTCAAGTGTATGAGATAAATGATCAACTTGGGATTCACTCTATCAAATATTGAATCCAGAGACTTGACTCTGTGAATTGGTTTGCTAATGGAACTACAACATCATTGCTCCCAAATTCTTGTCCTATGAAGATTGGTGATCTAATGGCCCCTAATAGCTCTACTTGGGATGTGCAAAAAGTAAATCAGGTTCTATCCCCTCAATCTGCTAGGCAAGCTATTCATACTCCTATTAGCAGATCTATTACCAAAGCTGAGATTTATTGGCCTTACTCCCGAGATGGGGTTTATAGTGTAAAATCAGGCTACTACTCAATTGGTGAATCAAGCAAATCTTTGAATCAGGGTCCATCTTCTTCTTCAATTAAGGATCCTTTGTACTGGAAAGGTTTATGGAAGTTATGTGTGCCTGAAAAAGTTAAGCAATTCCCATGGCGGGCTAGTCAAAATGCACTTCCTACTAAGGCTAATATTTTCAAAAGAAGATGTGCTTAAAATGATCTATTCCCTATCTGCTTGGTGGAACCAGAGACCATTGAGTATATGTTGCTCCTTTGCCCTTGGACTGAACCTATCTGGTTTGGTCACCAGGTATGCAAAGTCCCTAACTTATTCACTATCACTAGTCTCAATGTATGGATGAGAAAGTTCATTGTTGAACAGTTTGATAATTATGACTTGGAGAGGGCTGCTCTTATCTCTATTACTCTTCGGAACATTTGGAAGGTGAGGAATGACAAAGTTCACCAAGCAATCAACCCGAGCCCTATGGGGGTGATTATAATCTCAAGAACTCAACATAGTGAGTTTATGGAATCAGAAAAGAAGGTTAATACCTCCATGGTTAGAGTCTCAACCATCACTATAGTGAAGAAGTGGAGACCTCCAAGAGGGGATTCTATCAAGATTAACTGTGATGCACAGTTTAATCAACCCCTTTTTTGTGGTACAGTTAGATGTATTTGTAGAGATTCAGAAGGAAATGTTCTCACTGGTGCGGCTGAGAAAATCGATGCGCAGTGTCCGATGGAAGTTGAAGCTAATGCAATTCGTCTTGGAACCCAGCAAGCTGTTAACCTGGCTCTTGAAGATGTCTTCATTGAAAACGATTCCTTGGAGCTCGTTGAAGTTTGTAGAGGAAACAAAAAGAAGCATCAATTGGTATGTTTAATTCCTGATATCTGGGAGTTGAAAGCAAGAATTCAGAGGGTGGGTTTTACCTGGGCTCCTCATGAAGGTAACAGTGGCACTCATGAACTAGCTCGGTTAGCTACAATTGACGAGCTCCCTCTTAATTGGCTTCGTAATCCGCCCGATTCCTTATGAAAAACCATTGTTGAAGACAACGTAGGATGATTTAATTTGTAGTGAAGCTGCGGTGTGATTTCTGGGCTCTTCGTGAAGTGCAGCGGCTTTTTGCGAGATTTAGGGTTTCTTTCCTTTTTAGGGTATCTACTATCTCTGACCCTGGTGTCAATTATGGTAGCTTTTAAGTCAACACCTACTTTGATCCGGTCAGGTGGTTGTGGGTGATCCGAAACCCGTTTATTGTTTGGTTGGGCTTTTTAGAGTAAGTCCCATTTGTGCTTTGTAATTTTCTTGTTGGATTTAAATCCTTGTGTTGTATCCCGCGGGTGCTTTGGTTTGGGCCTGGCCCGGTTCTGTAAATCAAATCGCTTTTGCCCCAAAAAAAAAGACTTGCTTCTTTTAAGGATGTCACCATTTGGTTTAGGACTTCTTGAGCTTTTTTGATCTTAGCTCCTGTCATAGGTCTACCAAGTCCTCGTGGTGTGCGCTTATTGATCCAAATTCTTTAGTGGGCTCACATAATTATAACAAACCAGTGAAACTGAATAAACGAATGTGACCAAAGCTCTTTTTGGCAAGGCCTAACAAATGACTTATAAGAGACAAACTTATAATAAGTATTTGGTACGACTAGCTTATAATATTTTTAAAGACTCTAGCTGAAATAGTGTTTGGTGTTATAGAATAGAATAGAAATAGATCTAAAATAATTTCGCAACATTATTTTGATTTAGATATTTTTTTAGTTTATATAATGTTGTGCATCAAATTTAAAATGTAATAGTATAAATTAACTAACTAAATAAAATATAGTGGCTTCGTGGGTGGGGGATTAACTAAGTCCTGCTAGTGTACAAGTCAAATTAATCATAGAATATAATATAAAATAGAGCATTGATACGTAGTTCGAAAAATTTTGTACGAATGACAAGAAAAGTAGTGGAAAACATCACAATACACGATGTCGTGGCAATGCTTATCAATCCCTCACTGGAGGGTCTAGGAATGCTATTGAAGCTCATTTGAAATTTATTTGCAATGGAAAGGCAATGAGCGCATAATACCCTATTATGGAAGCTTGGTCATGGCTCCCTGCTTACGAATACCGAACGACAATGACGACATATGGCCTCCTCTGGTTTATGTCCCGTGTGTCACAATGCGGAGGAAACCTTGCTTCATCGATTCAGAGACTGCTCTGCAATTTTGGGAATATATCTGGAATGGTATCAAAGTCGGGCAATAGGGGAATTTCAACACTGAGATGGTTTGGACGAAATCGCTTCAAACAAATTTAAAACCCAAAGAAGGTAGAGGAGAGGAGCCTTACTGGTGTATTCTCTTTGGTGTTTCCCTTGACCTCATATGACGAAACCGAAACGATCTTGTGTTCTCCAACAAGTTCCACTCTACTAGTGCGTCACTAGTGAAGATCAGAAACCAGGTGGACTGGATCGTTCATTGCATGTCCAAAGAAGTTCATCTTCTCCCGGTGGACAACTTGGATCATCTTTTGGTGATGGATCGTTGGATACCCCCTATTGGTTGTTGGAAGCTCAACTGTGTCGGTTCTGTCCAGAACAATGGTCAATCGGCGGGCTGTGGTGGCATTCTCCGAAATTCTCAAAGGTGCTTCTTCTTCACCTTCTCTCAACGCCTAAACGACTGCTCTGCGTTAGAAGCTGAATTGTAGAGTGCGTATCATGGTATTAGTCTTGCTCATGGTAGAGGCTACAACCGTCTTGTAGTGGAGATGGACTCTTTGGAAACGTTGAAGCTTCTCAACAACGGAGCATCAGATCGGGTTTCTTTGCAGCACTTGGCTCGGAGTACCTTGGAGATTGGAGTAGGTGAAACAATAATTGAATGGAAGAAGACTTCGTGTGATCTCAATACAGTGGCAGACAAGTTGGCTAAGCATAGCCATGTGTCCCGGGACACATGTGTAATTTTTTATGTAATTCCTGACATTTTAGTCACTGATTTTGCTTCTGGTTCGGGTCGGATCTTTGAATCTAGACCCAATGTAGTTTGCCTTTGTCTTTAGGCCTAAGGGCCTTATTTTCATTAAAAAAACCTTTTAACATCATTGTACCGAAAGGTATTTCCCTATAAAATATTATGAATCATTGAGATTTCATATTGGATGATACAATCTCATCCAGTTATAATCTTTTTATGTTATATTTGATGGTCAAATTGACTGGTATAAATACTTTAAAAAAAAGGCTTAAATATTTGATCCCTCCCCGCAAATATCCCATTTTGCCATTTACCCCCCTGTAAAAAAAAAGTTTTAAAATCAACATTGTAAATAATAAGTGTTTCTAGGGGGTAACTGTAAACTTTTTATATTTTGCAGGGGGTAACCGTACATGGTTTTTACCCATTATACACTACATAATCTAACAGAGGGGTGACCGAAAACTGTTTATATTTGCAGGGGGTAACCTTAAAAAAAAAATTTACAAGGGAGTAAATGGAAAAATTGGATATTTGCAGGGGATCAAATATATAAACCTAAAAAAAATATATAAATCAATGGAAAAAATAAACAAAAAATGAAAAAATCGTGGCAGTTTGGTAATTTGACATTGGAAGGTGGTTGGTTTTGAACTTAGAACTTGGAAGGAAGAATCGGCGAGATCGGCAAAGCAGAAGGAACAAGACGAAGCTTGAAAGATGGCGTCAGGTTGGGGAATTTCAGGTAACAAAGGTCGATGCTACGATTTCTGGATTGACTTCAGCGAGTGCATGTCTCAATGCAGAGAACCTAAGGACTGTGCTCTTCTTCGTGAAGATTACCTCGAATGCCTCCACCATTCCAAAGAGGTCAATTCCCCTCTTCCATTTCCATTTTCCTGTATTCTTTTACTTTTCACATCGTTTAGTATCGCATCTACTCGCTATCATTATTCAAAACCCTAATTCCTAATTATTCTATTTATTCACCCTATCAGTTTCCCTGTCTCGCTTTCAATTCTTTTCTTTATTATCATTTATTCAAATCAATAATCGATTTTCATTTTTCGATGATCCTATGTTTGGGATCTTGGATTGTTGACAATTAATTAACCACCATATTGAGAGGAAGAGACAACTGTGCAAGTGTTTTAGCTAGGGTTCAATTGATATCAACACCAGAAAATGAAGACGGATTTAGTGTTTGAGAACTAAGACTAAAACACAAGAGAGTTAATTGAACTTACAACTCTTTTTTTTTTTACACTATTGTCATAGGGAATTCCTAATACCCACTTACCAAACCCTCTTTTATCTATTCCACTGCTGGTTGCATCGGTAATATTCAGCGATATGGAGACTCCGGCTCTCGGGTTCAAACTCGGGTGTGTCCATTGAATAATTTGTGTGGTTTATTTGCTATTTTGTCTAAGCTAACAAAAAGAAACCCCTTTTATCTCTAGAAAATCGTAGATGGCCTTTAATTTGCATTTTCCCACTGTTCAGTATCTGTTGCGAAATATCGTAATGCTACAGCAACTCTCTCTGTGCGGGGCTTAGCTAAAACTAGCCATATCTGATATTTTCATTATAATTGTTGCTCTTAAGAAATGGGATTAGGTTTCATTATAATTGTTGTTCTTAAGAAATGGGATTAGGTTTTGTTCAAATAGGCACTTGTATTCTGTTAGCCGCTGAGCGTGGCAGATCCAGGATTCTGTGTCATTGGGGCAATTTATTTAAAATATAAAAATAATTATCGTACATATGAAGATAGGTAA
Organism: Astragalus glycyphyllos; assembly: GCA_963573325.1. Classification (NCBI taxonomy): domain Eukaryota; kingdom Viridiplantae; phylum Streptophyta; class Magnoliopsida; order Fabales; family Fabaceae; genus Astragalus; species Astragalus glycyphyllos. Next base: position 24,591,588 of record OY754312.1, read on the forward strand.
GTTTTGAAGGTCTCAATGTGTGGTTTGTGCTCATGAATTTTTAAAGGAAAATTTTGTCTAAGGCTCTTTGAAGCCAATGTTCTTATAGCTTTTTTTGTCTTGTTTCTTATGCTTTCAAACAATACTGATCCTCCTGCTCTCTATTGTTTCTCTATTCATAAATTAATCTTTATTTCTACAAAAGTGGCAAATAAACTCTAACATCCGATTCCTATTTTCAAAACATATAATGTAAAGTTGATTATTGCTTAGTAACTTGTTTGGCTACAAATAAAATGTACTGAGTCAAAATAAATATGAAAACTTACACACGGTCCTCATATATTGTTGCCTTAAAAGACCATTGGGGAATCCATGCAAAACAGTAGCATCTAAAGTTAAGGGACCAAAAAAAGGGTAACGCATAACAAACTGATATTACCTTATAAAAAGAGTAATATAGTAATATTGATGACTAAGGTTTTACAACTGCTATATGAACATCGAAAACCTATCGTTATCTGTGTTTTTTGTGCATATTGTCCAGTAGTTGTTTAATTGGTCTAGTTTGGATTCGCTTCTAGCTTGTGGAAACTTATCATCTGAGACAGGTATTTGATTCCTAACATACAAAAAAATAAACTCAAGCTTATAGGTAGTTATGACAAAAATAGATGAGTGAGTTTATGATAAGCTGAGTTGCAGGACCGAATTTTAATTTAAATGGGAAATTATTATATAGAAAACTCATAGCATAGTCATTGGAATATCATTTTAACTTCTTTTTTTTTTTTTTTTTCTTTTCATATAAGTACTTCCAAAAAGTTTATCCCAATTGACTTTAAATCGTGAAAGTCGTATCATGAGACGATTGAATTGTGAACTGGAGAGTGGTGGTGTGGAATGACTAATATATGTAGTAATATACATAATTTCTTAATGTATTGCAAATTTCATTCCATCCATTCACTCTTAAAACGTTCTTTGTCTTCTCCCTGTGGCAGATATAGTTAGGGTTTGTGCTTATTTCTTGGGGCTCGCTGATTTCTTATGTGCTTTTCACTCCCTATATGTTGATTATGCAAGAGAGCAAAATTGACTACGTGACAGAATTTGGCTATGGGTTACAGTGAACTAAGAACTACAGTTGGACTTCAAATGTTCAATATGACTTTTTTTTAAGTTTCTGGAGTTAATGTTTTCTCTTGCTTTCACAACATATTTTATTTATACATCTTTTTCGGCTTATACAATCGATATATTAAATTAAGTATGAATAATGGAATATCAGTTGCTACTTGTTTGATATTTTGCACAACCGAATGGCTTAAAGTTATTCATAGACCTTGTATAATTCCCCAGTAGCTTATAGTAAGACTAAAGACATAGGCATAGCTTTAAGGATATATAATCCTGTCATTGACAATAATATGGTGGTTAATATCAGACATTTGATATTGTTATCATATAATGCTGTTTAATCACGAGGTTACAAGTTTCCACTTGGGTTGTTGGACTGCGAATAGCTAGTCTACTCTAGTGCAACATCTGATGAAAATATCCATAGATTCTCATCCTTTTCAATCAATACCACACAACACAAACAGAATGGGTATACAATTGACAAAAATGTTGGTTATTTAATTTGGAAAGAGTGATATGGAAGTTGTTCTTTTCTTGTTGCTTTCTTCTGGTCAAAGATTCTTTCTTCTGATCAAAGGCCTTTTACCTTATTTTGTCAAACTTATCATTTTGCATCTTTAATCTTATAGTCAAATACCTTGAGTCTATTCTAGGTAATTCCTCTTTTACCTTCTCTTATTAAGTACTCAACCGGGATGTGAATTGTATATGATCTTATATTTGGAGCAATGTAGATGACGCAAGGAATGCTTTTGGTAAGAATCAAAATAAGGGGTGAAAGGTACTAGCTTAGCTTGTTTGGGAAACTGGGTATGTGGGAGGAATTCAAAATGACTGGAGTATTTTACTTTGATGCATAAGGAAATGTAGATTACCTAGTCATCCTTCGTATGATATTTTATCTTGTCATATTTCATCTTATCGATGAAGTATACTTTGGTGACAAACTTATATCCTTGGTATTTTAGTTCGTGGCTTGAAAGTAGTAGAGAACAGCAAGCGTATGTGCGTGCATACAAGTTTGAATTAGCTTTTGACTTCTAGGAGTTTTTTAGCTTAAAATAATTTTGCTTTTTTCTCTCGCTATAGGTCCCTATTGGTCCCTATGTGCGTGCATACAAGTTTGAATTAGCTTTTGACTTCTAGGAGTTTTTTAGCTTAAAATAATTTTGCTTTTTTCTCTCGCTATTGGTCCCTTGGATGCACCTCGGGGATATGAGAAAACTAGACAAGTAAAACAATACTAAATGAGTAAGGTTACAAGATATGACTTTGTTGTCTGTTATTTGATGACCGATGTATAGTACAATTGCTTTTGAGGGTGGATCACTTATTCTTGTGTAAGCACAGTGTCTATTGATGATTACGATTAAGGAGTAGAGTTGGTGAAGAGGAAGAGGCTTGAGGAAGATGGCTATTGGGGATAGAAAGAAAATATTGGGATTTTTTAGTTGTTATTTATGGGAGACAAATTTGTTCAATATAGTAATAATAAAATGTATGACCTTTAGTCCTCCATATAATTTGTATTGCCCAGTGGCAGTGTTTCATTTTTTAACCAGCTTAGGTACCCATGTGTTAGTTTGATCGCCATATAATTTACCGACGTTGATTTTTTTGCTTAATGCAGTTCCAACGAAGAAACCGGATTTACAAGGAGGAGCAGCGCAAACTAAGAGCTGCAGCCAGGAAAGGTCAGAATGATGGGGTTGGTAATGAACATCATCATTAGCACTCGTAATTACTGTCAATTGAAGGTTCTGAACAATTATTTTTAATAAAACGTTTGTAATTTCGCTTGGATCGTTATTCCTGTCTGCTCTGCACTTCTGTGAGCCCTTATTTTTTAACTTTGTGGGCTTCTTTTCCCGTGCAATAATTTGGAGGTCAATTTGCAGAATTGAACAATATGCTTGCTGAGTGAATTTTGGCGTATTTATTTTGCTAACATGCTGGGTTAAAGGATTGAAATCCAAGAAATGAAACAGAGTCAGCAGATTAAATTTTAGGTGGATTTTGCCTTCTGAAACTTCCATTTTACCTGATTAAAATCTATTTTGCGTTTAACTTAACTGTGCATAATACCCTGTAGATTATTTAAATCTTTGTCAACACATTGCCTAATTTATCATGAAAACACAAGTTTCGAGCAAAAATAATGTTAGCCTGTGTTTTGTTTTTTGGTTTCATTTCCTGAAAAATAGTTTTTATTTTCGAAGTTTCAACATCTGCAACAACAGAACCCCTAACGGCAGTGTTTTGCCCAAGAAATTTGGTTGTGGCAATGACCATTGCTCTAATTCTGTGTTGAGACTTGAGAGTCATGCGGAGTCCTCTAAGACTAAAGGATGCAAACGACAACTTTGAGGATAAAGTCAAAGAAACTTATGTTAAATGCACTTTGAAAATTAGTGTTAGGGTTTGTTTGAGAGGGGGATTTGGGAGTTGGGCTTTGAAGAGATTAATCTATTTTAATATAATAATATGATAAGGGTACAAAATGACAAAGGAAATACATTACAATTTTTGTAATCGATTAAAAATACTCGCCTCATACTTCAAAACAGAATGAAAGCCTCGTTAGAATTGTTGTGAAGGATTTACATCCCACAAGTTTATTACTTCAGGAATAGCAAGACATTTCGAAAAATCCCGACCTCACAACAGGAGTTGGAAGCGAGTTAAATTTGAGGAGTCGAGTGACACCATCGTGGATAAATGACTTGGTAAAGGCATTGCCTCCCATGGAGTTAAATTATTTGAGTACTCAACAACAACAATGAACTGCATCAAATGGCGAGGAATAAGTCAGTGAATGTGATGAATGTGAGATAACCTAAGAAGCATACTCATAAGGGACCAAGCCTCAACTAACGCCCTATGGGTGTACTAAAGGTGAAAATTATTAGTGTTTATTCATGAAATTGCATCTTACGAGACAATATTGTTGACCTACTTATAAATAATGTACGACAATAATAGGAAAGTTGTGAAGAAGAGAACTACAATGATAAGTAGAACTTATAGTGTGACATCTTGATACTGGCTGAACTAGTTTATCCTGACTTAGCACCAACTTGAGGGGAAACTAAGCACGAGGAAAGATAAAGACCCTTCATGGACGAGGCCAACCGAATCGGAAACATGTCTATACATCCTTGGCGCGCTCCTAATAGGCCTACAAACTACACAAAGTTGATATAAAGCGGGTCTCCCAGGAAAATTTAGGGAACAAATCACATGGAGTAGGTTTACGCACCCTAATTGCAATCTTATTAGATGGACTCAGTACCAATCATAAACACGTCAAAATGATAACATATTTTACAACAAGGGATTTGTCCTCTTTATTGCAATGAGATCCATTAACGAGGTAAGACTCAATTAATAGGACAATAAAGGTGGTCCTTTGTTCACTGTAAGTAAAACGAATAACACGACACTATACATAATATACACACTTTTCTGTTCCTAGTGTTAACTAAGCATCAAACTAACTCGAGCATTAGAGTGCATTCTAGAGAACATAGGACGATAACTTGATATTCTTATCAACCTAACAAACAATAATTGGTGAAACTAGTTTCATTAGAAAAATATGTTAAAAAAAAGAACATATTTTAAACTCGAGTCAAGTCATTTTTCTTCCATGCTAAAATTCATTTTACTTTAGTCAAGTCAATTTTTTGTAAAATGAAAGTATTCAAAATCAAGTCTATATTTAAAACTCACCCAAGAAAAATCTAACGTAGATGTAATACTTATAAAGAGATCAGTTGTGTTATTTAGACACACAAAAACAAATGCTATATCCAATATTGTGTATACATATAAGTGGGGACGTTGGACCTGAGGAGAGAGAAAATGGACCATATAAAAGAGAAATGCTAAATTATACTTTCTTTTTTTTTGAACAGGTTAAAATACACTTTTTGTTCTTTATCTTTCACAATTTTTTTGGTTTTCATCTTTTCTTTTAAAATATTTGTTTACGTCATTTATCTTTTCAAAATTAATTAAAATGGTCATTCCATTAAGTGACTATTAATTATGGTTTGCATGGATGGTATGACGTGGACAATTTGCCACGTAAACAGCTGATTGTGTTATTAAACCATTAAATATTTTTTTTTTGTTTGTCGTCCTTTATCTTTTTAAAAATATTCATTTACGGTTTTTATCTTTTTAAAAATGTTTCTTTATCTTTTCATAGTTAATTAAAGCGGTTCTTCATTTAAGTGTACTCTTAACTATGGATTACATAGATAGTCACATGGCCATACAAGCATGCTGACTGTGCCATTAGAAAAATGATAATTGATAAATATTATGTTGTGTTAATATATAAATTGAAAAATGATAATCGAACAATAAATTAAAAGACAAAAATTAAAATAAAGTTAAGGTGACAAAAGTTAAACTTACATTGATAATCTACCTGAACCAGAAAGACAAGAGAGACTGGTTTTGCACTTTATCAAACCATAATATTTCATTACACTCCATTAACTATTGGCGTGTGCTATTTTAATTCTCGTTTTTTTTAAATTTGTTATTCAATTATCATTTTTTTGATTTAAATAATAGCGCAATAGAGCATTTTTTAATTATAATTTTAATAATGACACAGTCAACATAGTACTTGATCAGTTATCCATGTCGCTACCTATATAATCCATAATTAAAAGTACACTTAACGAAATGACTATTTTAATCGAGTAATCAACAATGAAAAGATAAAAAACGTAAATAAATATTTTAAAAGATAAAGGTTGGAAACAAATATTTTAAGAATGACAAAGAACGTAAACGAATATTTTAGAAAAGATAAAGGACAAAAAAATAGTCTCATCTATATCACACTACTCACGTAAGTGTCCCTTGCTGTTGGTTGCCTAGGCAGTTTCAGCGACATGGGGACGTCGACTCCTAGGTTCGAACACAGGTGTGACCAGTGGTAGTGTGTCTGCGTGGTATTTATTTATCATTTCATCTAAGTAGACCAAAAAACTATTATTATAAGTCATAATTAACAGCCACTTAATAGAAGAATCATTTTAAAAAACAATGAAAATATAAAGAAGGTAAACAAGTATTTTAAAAGATAAAAGAGAAACACATAAAAGTCAAAGAGAGTAAATTAGCCACAGAAAAGCTAATATAAAAGTCGATAAATCGTAAAAATATACTGGATTATTAAAATAAGACTTTTTGTAACGTCCTTCCCAGCGTGAGTTCAAATCCCGCTTTCAGTGTGTGGACCTCTTTGATAGTTAATCTGTAAGTACTTTTTTGTAAGCTCAAGAGTCATGAAGACTGTCATGATCCTTGTGAGCTCCGTGTCCAACTCACCTAAACTTTTTGTAAAAAAAATAAGATATTTTGTAAAAGAAAAGAGAAAACACACTCGGAAGCGAAAGTGAGTGACGTGGACAACCCAAAAGAAAAATCTAATAATAATACTCGTATAAAGATATCATCGCTATTTTATGAGAATCCCTCTTCCCTGAAAATTAAAACCCTAACTTCAGAAGCTTTCACTCACGGCATCGCTACCGATCCCCACTTCCCCCCTAATCAAAGGTAACCTAACTTCCTCACCCCCGAAATTTACTTTTTGATTCCAAGCTTTTTTTCAATACAACTTCAAAATTCAATTGTTATTAATCCCTCTTATCCTTTTTCTTCTATCAAGAATTAAAATTCCTCGTCGAATTTGATTCAGTGCGGTTTTCTCTTTAACATGGGTCTTGTATTGATAATATTTTTAGTCGCACCTTCTTGTTGCTCATTTTTTGTGATGTGTTGCAGAAGAAGAAAATGAGTAGACGTTCTAGCAGAACTGTCTATGTTGGAAATCTACCTGGCGATATCCGTGAAAGAGAAGTTGAAGATTTGTTTCTGAAGGTGACTTGCTATTATCTTTTTTTTTTTTTTTAATTTTCATTTTGATCTGAAATTATGGTTCTTTAGGGTAAGTTGTGGGGGGATTTGGGGTTTTTTGCTGAAATCAATATTGACTGATTCTTGAACTTGAAAGCCATTAGCTTTACTGTAATCTATACCTACATTGCCTTTATTTGACTATTTGCGGATTTCAGTGGTCAAGACTAGGTTAGGTAGGCTTGAAGTTAAGGTATTATGTTGGGTGGGTGGTAATTGCAGAAAAATACACTTTTATCCATGGTCTGTTTTGGACAATGTTGGTAGGATGCCTTTCCGATGTCGGTGACTGTTAGTAATTTACTGTAGGAAATGCCTACCATATAATTAATGTTCTGTGGAATTTTTTGTTCTTAATAAACTTTCTCAATTATGAGGTCACTTGTTTAATTACCTTGTAAATTTTACTTTGTAGTATGGACCCATAGCTCACATCGACCTTAAGGTTCCGCCAAGGCCCCCTGGCTATGCATTTGTAGAGGTGAGTTCGTAGCTACACTATTTATGCAAATATTTATTTATCTTTTTCTTTTCGAAATACCTAACAGAGGACTAATTTTGTAGTTTGAAGATGCTCAAGATGCCGAGGATGCAATTCGTGGGCGGGATGGCTATGATTTTGATGGGCACCGTTTACGGGTTGGTTATATCTTAATGCTTTAATGATATGATAACCACAATTACTTCTATCAGAAATGAGGAAATACAGATAGCTTTGTTGCCTTGCCAATATTGTTTAAAGTTGTATCTCTTTAGGTGGAGACTGCACATGGTGGGCGTGGTAATTCATCTTCAAGAGATCGATATAGTAGTCACAGCAATGGCCGAGGTGCAGGTGGAGGTGGACGTGGAGTATCCAGGCGCTCTGAATTTCGCGGTGTGTAGGCCTGTTGGAACCTTTATTAGAATATTAGAATTTAGTTGAGGATTCTTTTGGCATGCCTCTGAAAGTTTTATGTCCCCTTTTGCAGTTCTGGTCTCTGGATTGCCCTCTTCAGCGTCCTGGCAGGATCTTAAGGTGAGATATAGTGTTCATTTCAGTTCTATCAGACAAGTTTTTTGGGAGCTCATGGATAATGTCTTAATAATGATTTTCCTCAATGCAGGATCACATGCGAAAAGCAGGGGATGTTTGCTTTTCCCAAGTTTTTCATGATGGAAGGGGTATATGACATTGCAATAAATATTTGGATCTAGTTGTTCTCTATGGATTGGGTGTATTAGTAATTGATTTTTAAAAAGTGCTGGTTTATTAGTCCCTCTCCCTTCTCTTGTCTTAGTTCCTCTATGCTATGGTGGCATTTTAGACCGTCAAAATAGTCGGATTTTTTTATGTGGCTCGTAGAACTCTTCAGTGTAGCGTGATTGATTGATTTACAGGTACTACTGGGATTGTGGATTACACAAACTATGAGGATATGAAATATGCTGTGAGTCACTTCCCTACTTGTATGGTTTTACTTTTATTTATTTCAAATCAAAGGACATCATGAATAACCTTTCTTGAGCCTTGCAATTGTGTCATCTGTTATCAGTACGTAAATAACTTTGAATGTGGTGATCTCACTTTGTTTTTTGGCTTCATGCAGATCAAGAAACTTGATGACTCTGAGTTCCGGAATGCATTTTCCAAGTCTTATGTCCGCGTATGACCCAGATCTGAAGTTTGAAAACTCGTTTTTTCCTAGTGCATGCTACCTATATTGATGTTATTCTCGTTTCGCCCATGTAGGTGAGGGAATATGATTCTAGGCGGGACTCTAGAAGTCCAAGTCGTGGCCCATCTCATTCTAGAGGACGAAGCTACAGCCGCAGCCGCAGTCGCAGCCGTAGCTACAGTCGGGGCCGTAGCCAAAGGTTAGTCCAACTTGTATTTTTGATTCTAAATTGTTCTTAATGTGAAGATTTGTTGTTGATTTTTTTAATAAAATTTTTCTCCTTCATACAGCAAATCTCCAAAGGGTAAATCCCCACAACGATCACCGGCTAAATCTCCACCAAGATCTGTTTCTCGTTCTCGCTCGAGATCAAGGTCTCGTTCTTTACCAGGGTATGAAATGCTTTGAACGTATACAATTTATTGTTTGTTCATTATTATTTGTTTGATGGCTTATCTTTTGAAGTGTATTTTTTATTGATTGATGTTTGTTTGGTATTTTAAGTCCCAACTTGAGCATTTTAACAATTTATTTGGTGCTTTAGTCTCTTAAGTATGTGCGGGGGACGGGGACCAAAAATTTCCTCCCTTAAGAGACATATTAATAGGTTGCATGGGGGATGAAAGAATAATGGGTATTGATAATGAATAAAATAGAAGTCATTCATATCTTGTCTTGGCGAAGTTTTAGTCTGAACAACTTAATTTTTATTATTTGGTCCTAGTGAAGTCAGTTACTGTGCCATCTGTTGTGTCATGTTGTTAAGTGTCCTAGTGAACTTGTTTTTTAAGCCCCCTTGTTTTATCAAAAGCGAAAGTCATTGAGCAACTTGTTCGTAAATAAATTGTCATTTTTTCCTATGAACTTCTGTTTTGATCAATTTTTCCGCAAAACAAACTATTGCTCTGTTCACAATCCCTCCCTCCTCGATTTTCCCCCATCATAGTTTGTTGATGCGGTACCCGGAGAAACATGCCTCCTTGTCAGAATGTTCGCTTTCAGTTTCCTTTTGTTTTTGTGAAAATTCCTTTGTTTTGTCTTAGATATGGAAACTTGCAGCATACTGGAAATTGGAAATTAGGGACTTGGTGGTATTTGGTTCAATTGCCTGCAACTCAATTGTTGTAGAGGTATGATATTTTTTAGATGGGCGACTTTGGATACCATCATAGTACATATGTTCTAATACTTTTAGCATGTAAATGTCCATGGGTGCTAGATTGGGAAACAACGAGATCATGGATTGCCATTTAAGAGCTGGATGTCTCGGGTATAAAAGCAATTGGGATTTGGAAATCTCCACCAATGAGCACTAGGGACATTGCAATTGTTGGCTTCAAGATTTGCCAAGCCAATAGGGTGCACTATCTGGTGCAGTGAAAGATTTGTTTTCTCCAGTCCACTGGTGTCTTAATATTAAACCCTGTGATGTTTTATTTTTTATTATTTTTTCATCATATTATTATGCACATTATGTCCATAAGTTTCCCTTTTTTATCCTTCTCTGCTGGGCTGTTTTACATTTTGTGATGTTTTTTTAACCTCTTGGATTTGTGAGTGACACGGGAGAGGCATCAAGGCTGTTGGATCCAATTTGATAAGGGAACTTGTGGATTTTAAACTGTTATTTGTGGAACTTTTGCAGATCACGTTCAAGGTCTAGGTCTCCATTGCCCCTGGTGAGTGAATGTTCTGAATTTCGATTGAACATTATATTTCTTCCTATTCCTTGCACTGGCTGAATTCGTGTGTGTGTGTGTCTATGGTTTGCATCATAGAATGAGGTATTTTAGCTTTTTATGTCGGGCCATGCATTAATACATGGTTGGACTACATGAAGTCTCAGTTTTCTTCAACCATTATGACTTCCAAGACAAAGATGGTACTACCTCTGGACTCATATATAAGCAACAAATAACTTTTTAGATTCATTGAAAAAGTGATGTATCTGGACTATATATATAGTCCAGATACATCACTTTTTTAATGAATTTAAAAAGTTATTTGTTGCCTATATATGAGTCCGGAGGTAGTACTATTGTTGGATGGGGGTGGTATGGTGAGTTAGTTAATAATTTATGTGTAGCTTTGGTACTAGACCTTCTTGCCCACCTCAATTAATCTTATTTGCCAGCGTAATAAAAGCCCCAAAAGGCACAGTACTAGCAGGAGTCCTAGTAGGAGTAGGAGTAGGAGCAGGAGCAAGAGTTTGTCCAGGTATCTCTTAAATTCTGTTTTCTGAAGTCCTGGTTTTTCTTTTAATGATTTTTCCCACATTTGCCGAGTTCAATTAAAATTTGGGAATCCCTATCTCGCACCCCACTTTTTTTTACATGCACCCTCTAGTATTCCGTGAACTGGTTTCTTATTTCGAAACACATCTACAAAATGCTTCCGGAACACATAAAAATGCATTCTGGAAGTAGAAAAGGGGGGGCATGTACAAAGGCCCTTTAAATTTTGTTTTTGATATTGGATTTGTGCTAACCCCTATTTGGATTTGATTGGGCCCTGGTCTTGCAGGTAAGCTCTGATTGTTGCGATCGAAGAAGTGGATGACGGCGAGTGCTATAAAGTTTTTCTACTAAATTGACGTCTGAGAAACACTTATTTCGGTTGAAGTTGCTTGAACTTTGAACTCCTTTGAATTGAGCGTAAGACTTGTGCCTTTGGCACCTTACATTATGAAGTGATGGACCTTAGGTTTCTGTAATAGATTATTGAATGTCAAACTTACAATTGTTATCGCTGCACTTTCTCCTAGACTTTATTGCTTGCTTGATTGAAAGGCATAGAAACTTGCTATGACGTAATTGTGTTCAAACTTTAGGAAGTTACGTTGGTCGTTTAACTTACTGGAAAACTGGTTTATATTTTTATAACTTAAATCAATCCTTGAAGTGAAAGTAAAAGTGAAAAGATTTAAAATAAAATTATATACCTTCAAAGAAGCTCTCTAATGCGCGTGGAACAAGTGACTTGAAGGAAAGCCATGTGATTATATGTTGTTGAAGAACTTGGAAGTAAACTTCTATTTGTTGGCTTGCATGTAAAAGGAGATTTAATCTTAAATCTTGTTAAGTGTCCCTGTACTTTTATTTTACCAATCCTGGACTTTTATTGTCTTTAAAACACATAAATGTTAAGTACTTATTTATTCAGTACTTTTTCTTACGAACGGAAAATAGATAAAGGGATAAAATATAAGATGAGAGAGAGAGAATTAAGAGCAAAAGGAATCAGATGGCTTGAACTTCATACTTTTTCTTAAGAATAGGCATTATCAATATTTACTAAAACAATAAGGATTATAAGCATTATCAATATTTACAACATGCCAAATTGACAGTAAACTATTGTTGTATCTATAAATACTAGGCTTGTAGATATTTTCAAGACAATCAATCAATACACAAATTTATTTTTCAAGCAGTTTTATTTGCCCTTTACCATTTTTCCTTAATGTTTTTCTTAGTTTAGTAGAATCAAACTTTTCATCACCTTACTCAACACTCTTTGGGAAACCCATGACTGAAAGATAGAGTTCCTTTATTAGTGGAATTGTTTGAAGAAAAAGAATATAACAGTTTAAAGCTATTAACCGATCCTCAACTAACTTTCAGTTTGGACAACAATTAGATTTGTTATAAAATGTTAATGGGTGAAACTCTCCCTCTTTGTCACCAATCCAACATTAACCCTCCATGTATTCCTCTCTTGTAAATGAATGAGTTTGGTGGGGGGGGTGGGGAAGCATTGTGAAGATGGTTTGGTTTCAAGTTTTGACAGCAAAGCCTCTGCGTATATTATTACAAAACAACAAAAGGAACGGCAAATGTATAAAGGCTTTTGTGGTTGTCCTCCTTTCTCTTTTTGTAGAAAAAAAGGGCCCTAATATATGTGGTTGTCCTCCTTAGAGTACGTGGAGATAAGGAAATGAGGAGAAAGGATCAAACAAACGGTGGCTGGCAGCTAGACCATTTTACAAACAGGGACAAAAGGAACAAGTTGATGGTCAATGTGCATTAAAAGTTAGAAACACTGACTAGTGATCTAAAAACATTAATAGTCATCATTGAAAGGGATAGAAGTCATAGAACCTTACTAGTATAACTATTTACTTTATCTTATTTTTGCCAATTTTATAACAAAATTTAGCACAACAGTAATAGTTGAAATAAAAAATATTATTTATATTTATTTAAGTAGATTAATTTAGTAGGTCTAAAAGGCTTTTTCAATAGCTAAATAAAGTTCTAAAAAAACATTTTTCTTCTCTATGTAAAAAAAGCACGGTGTGGCGTGGACTTGTCGTAGATCAGACTACAAGTCATGTCGGTCGTACTCACGATCCCACCCTAGCCCAATTTTTTTTTGACACCCACCCTAGCCCAAATTAGTAACGCACATTAGTTTCAAGCCATTAAACTTTTCTCTTTTTAAGACTTCAAGCCATTAATTTATCTTCTTTTTTTTTCTCATGTCACTATCGAGAGAGGGTGTTTTATTTTATTTCATCATCATTATCTTTTTTTTTCCCATGTCACTAGTCGATTATTATCTATTCAAATAAATAAATGGCCTATTATATTTTTCTTTTTTTTACTAATATTTTAATGTGTTCACATAGACTCATTGGCAAAAGAAAATAACTCATAACATAGGTTGGTATTGATTGAGCAACTATTTTGATATGAACTTCCCTTCCCACTGAATATAAAAACTTCTCTTTCCAACATTTTAACTTCTTCCATACTCTATTTTAGACAAAGCCAAAACCTGTTGTTTGGATCTTCCCACAAAAGTGGGTAAACTCCAATATTTAGATTGAGTTTTTACTGCCTTTATTTGAGTCATCCTTGGAAAACAAATTCTTCTATCTGTAGGCACATTTCGGTTGAAAGAACTCTCAGACTTATCAAAATTAATGAGTTGGCCAGAAACATCGTGATATAGTTGGAAAATATTTTTAATACATTCAACAAAAAGTATTTTGTTGTGTATCATGACAAAAAAATTAGAAAGAATAAATGACTAATTTTAGGAGCATTTCTTGCATTTCGAATCTCCTGAATAGAATTTTTTTGTTTTGTTTTATTTTATTTCATCGTGATTATCTTTTTTCTATTTAAATAAATTGGCCTATTAGAGTTGTCTTTTCTTTTTAACCAATATATATATATATATGTTATGGTTAGTCTTTTGACCACATACACCCCTTCTTTCGGCTCTATTCACACCACACGAAAGCCCAATATCAAAGGGCCCAGTCCAAACATCAATGGCTCAGATCAAACCACCAGATCGGACGGTCCTAATTCATTGGAATCAACCCCACCTCACTCTATAAATACAACATTCATTGCCTCATTAATGGTAAGCAGACTCATATTTATCACTTAATTAAGACTATTCCACTGACTTTAGCATCGGAGTAATATTGCAGGTACAACACCAGCAGGATCGGACACGGTCATTGACTAAGGATATCAACCACTAACTACCTCGGACCACCCTTCAAGGTCGGAAGTACGGTGCAGAACATTGGCGACCACAGTGGGAGGTCTCAGAACCAAGTTCTTCTCCCCTCGCCTTAATCAATGACGTACAGAAACCTTCGTTCCAAGGCAACCAGCCACAAAGTGGGAATCCATCCCGACCCAATCCTCAGATCGGTCATGCCCCATTTGGCCGAACCTCAGGCAACCCCGGACGGATTCGTTCAAAACCTTCCAAACTCCGATCAAGGGCGAGCCCAACATCAAAATCCGGATCTCGTTTTAGTACCCGGAAGCTCCACAAGGAATCGCGTACCTCCACAAAATCAACTTTCTGTCCCGACCGATGCTGTCCAACAGCTCGTCCTACTGCTCAATCGACATGAATTGGCAAACCAAGAAAGGAGTTACCGATTTACAGATCTTGAAGCACAGGTGGCGGAGCTCCGAGCTCGAAATATCCCGGATCAGATCTCGCCCAACCGAAATTCCGCCGAACGAAGAAATCCGGCTCGAGTGCACCAAGTCTCACCCGACCGAAATTCCGCCGAAAGACGAAATCCGGCTCGAGTGCGCCAAGACTCACCCGACCGAGATTCATCCGAAAGAAGAAATCCTACCCGAAAGCGCCATCGGTCTCCACCCAGAAGACGACACTATCATCGTTCTCCTCCTCGTAGGCTCGAAAGGAAAGTTTCCCGTTCGCCATACATCGGTAGGGCAGACACCAACTCTTCACCCGAAATACGTTCTTCTCTAGCATCCTCTTCTCCTAGGCAACGATCGAGGAGTAGAGAATATTCCCCTAGAAAATATCGCCCTCAAAACCGTAGGCACCCGCACCATCGGCACCGATCTCCACCGCCGAATCAAACAACCAAACGCAAAGGCCCTTTTACGAATAAAATTGATCAATACCCGGTGCCCAGATATCTCGAAAAACCTCCAGAAGGATTGAAGACCTACGACGGAACGGGCGACCCAGACAGACATTTGAGTTACTTCGACACAGTAATGCAGTATCGCAACGTCCCCGTAGAAATGAAATGCCGAATTTTCCCCCTAACATTAGAAAAAATAGCATCAGAATGGTTTGAGACCCTCAAATCAAACACAATCTCCTCGTGGGACCAACTGGCCAAATTATTCTCAGCTAATTTTTCCCATTCCAAAAGCAAGCCAAAAAACAAAAACATCTTGGCGTCCATCATCCAAGAGAACTCCGAATCTTTAAGACAATATATAGAGAGATTTAATAAGGAAGCAGTTCAAGTCCGGAACCTCGATGATGCCTTCCGAGTTTACTTCATGGGAATGGGGCTGCGTCCCGGAAGCCCGTTCAAAAAACACATCAACACATGGGAGCCAGAGAACCTCCAAGATTTCCTCCAGCTATCCCAATGTTTTATCAACGAAGAAGAAAGCGCGATGGTCGGTAAGAAACCACAACCGATCGCCGAATCATCAAAACCCCCAAATGAAAGAGATCAGAAAAACGACGGCCGAGGCTCCAGGGATCCCCGACCTCGAAACCGTCATCAATTCTACACCGAGCTCAATGTCACTCAAGCTCAAATTCTGGGTGAATGCTGGAACACGGAATTCAGAGACGAAAAATTCCCAAAACCACTCACCAACAAACCAGGACAGCGTTCTAACAAATACTGCCGATACCATCGGAGTAACGGTCACGACACCAACCATTGCAACGCCTTGAGAGATGACATTGAGGATATGATTAAAAGGGGAAAACTTGCCAGCTATGTAAACAAACCAGAGCGCCGAGCTGACGAGAAAAAAGAAGAACGGGAACAGGAACCCAGAACAAAGGGAAAGATCAAAACCGAGTCTGACGACGACGAATTTGATTCAAGGAAATCAAAAGGACGATCCGTAATGATGATGATCGCAGGAGGTTTCGCCCACGAAGAATCCGGGAAGACAATGAAACGAAAATGGAAAGAGCTACTCAACATAGCGTCCACTTCAATCGCACAAACGCCTTCAAACCGACCTCCGTTGTCTTTTGGAGATGAAGACCTCCTAGATGGAAAACCTAACAAACACGTACCACTAGTTATCACGGCAGTAATCGCCAATAAAGAAATTAGAAGGATTTTGGTCGATCAAGGGAGTTCTTCAGACATCATTTTCCTCGACCTCGTGGAAAGAATGGGAATCGATAAAGAAGACATCGCTCCTTACAGAGGATCGGCACTATCAGGATTCAATGGGTCTCGAACTAAACCTCTTGGACACCTGGAACTGATGGTTTCCTACGGTGAGGAACCTTTGATAAGAATCATCAAAACAAAATTCCTCATCTTACCATGTGAATCGATATACAACTGTATTATTGGAAGACCGACCCTGGGAAGGCTCGGAGCAGTAACCTCCACCACTCACTTAAAAATGAAATTCCACTCTCTGTGCAACAAAGTCATTACATTAAACTCAGACCTTGAATCCGCCTCGAGATGTTTCTTCCTATGGACAAAAGCAGAAAAAAAGGCCCAAGATAAAGAAGGTTTTTCACTCGAGCCAACCAAAGATAAAGAAATTACAGGAAGATCAGCCGAAGTCAACTTAACCGATTTAGATGCAAGATACGACCCTGACAGCTCAGAAAATGAAGATGACAATGAGTTGGCCAGAGAACTCAAAAAGAAAATGAGAAGGCCCCAGCCTGAGGGAGAATTCATCGAAATACAACTCGGAGACGACCCTACCAGAACGGTAAAGATTGGAGCAGACCTATCCGAAGAAGTAAAAATCGAACTCACTCGCTGCTTAAAAGATCATTCCGATCTTTTTGCTTGGTCGGCGAACGATATGCCCGGAATCCCGCCAGAAGTAGCTTGTCACCAACTCGCCGTCAATCCAGAAGCAAGATGGGTCTCTCAAAGAAGACGAGCTCAGAGTGGAGAGAAAACCATCGCCGCCGCAAAAACTGTCGAAGATTTAATCAAAGCAAACTTTATAACAGAAGTCAAATACACGACTTGGTTATCCAATCCAGTACTAGTTAAAAAAAGCAACGGTAAATGGCGTATGTGCATCGATTATACCGACCTGAACAAAGCCTGTCCGAAAGACGCCTTTCCAGTCCCAAGTATTGATCGCCTCGTCGACAATTCCTCCGGTTTTCGCCTACTTTCTTTCATGGACGCCTACTCTGGTTACAATCAGATCGCCATGTTTCCCCCCGATCAAGAGAAGACTGCTTTTATGACAGACCAAGGCAACTTCGCCTACCGAGTTATGCCCTTTGGTTTAAAAAACGCCGGAGCCACTTATCAAAGAATGATGAACAAAGTTTTTCAAAAACAGATAGGCAAGACCGTTGAAGTCTATCTTGATGACATGATTGCAAAAAGTGAGCGGGAAGACGACCACGTAAAAGACCTTCAAGAAATCTTCACTGAAATCAGGAAAAATAACATGAGACTAAATCCAGAAAAATGCACTTTCGGGGTCCGAGCTGGAAAGTTCCTCGGTTTCTATCTAACAAAGAGGGGAATTGAAGCAAACCCCGACAAATGTCGATCTGTGACTGAAATGCGGACTCCAACTTCCAAAAAAGAGGTCCAAAAACTCAATGGAATGATCGCCGCTTTATCACGATTCCTGTCAAATGCGGCATTCAAATCTCTCCCTTTATTCAAACTTTTGAAAAAAGAAAAGGAGGACAACGAAGAAAAGTTCAAATGGACAAACGAGCAAGACGAAGCCTTACAACAACTCAAAAAAGCACTTTCAGAACCACCCATCCTTACTCGCCCGCACGAGGGAGAAATTCTGTACTTATACCTATCAATCTCGGAAGAAGCTTTGGGCGCAGTTCTTATCCGGGAAACACAAACTGGTCAAAGTCCGATCTATTTTGTAAGCAAAGCACTCCAGGGACCCGAATGCAGATATCAGCAAATAGAAAAAATCGCCCTCGCCTTAGTCGTCGCGGCTCGACGCCTCCGACCATATTTTGTGGCACACCAGATAGTCGTACGCACCAACTATCCAATAAGACAGATTCTACACCGACCCGACCTTGCCGGAAGAATGATCAAATGGGAGGTAGAACTCTCCGAGTTTGGAATCAAGTACGAATCTCGTACGACGATGAAGGGCCAAGTTCTAGCAGATTTTGTAGCAGAAATGATTCCTGCTGATCCTATCCACGACGTCTGGACTCTACACGTCGATGGATCTTCCAACCCAAAGGAAGCGGCGCGGGTCTAATGTTGGAAAGCCCGGATAAGGTAATCATTGAAGTCTCCCTTACCTTCGCTTTCCAAACAACTAATAATCAAGCAGAATACGAGGCTTGCATCGCAGGGTTACGATTAGCAATTGACCTACGAGTCTCTCAGGTCAATCTCTACACGGACTCACTCTTGGTCGTTTCACAAATAAACAATCAATTTGAGACTAAGGATCCAACCCTGCTGAAATACCAGCTCCGAATCCGAGAGTTACTCACACAGTTTAGAACAGCCGAAGTAAAGCACATCCCCAGATCCCAGAACCAGAGGGCGGACATCCTATCAAAACTCGCCAGCACCAAGGTCGCCGGTAATCACCGGACAATCATACAAAAACTACTTAGAAGACCCAGTATCTCCCTCATTCCGACTTATAGTTCCGCAATTTGCACGATTGAGGAGGACCAAAGTTGGATTACTCCAATATTGGAATACATCAAGACAGGAATTGAACCTCCAGATTCGGTAGAAGCAAAAATCATCAGGAGAAAAGCCTCCGCCTTCTCAGTCATAGATAATACATTGTACAAAAGAAGCCTCTCCTCACCATTATTAAAATGCATTGAAAGGGAACAAGTACATTCCGTCCTAGCTGAAATTCATGAAGGAATATGTGGGCAACATCTTGGCGCCCGTTCCCTAGCTCGAAAAGCTCTACGCACGGGATACTATTGGCCGACCATGGAAGGCGATGCCAAAAACTACGTCAAAAAGTGCAAAAAATGCCAGATCTACGCCAACGTTTACGTCGCCCCAGCATCCGAACTTCGAAATCTATCCTCCACATGGCCCTTTGCCCAATGGGGGATAGATCTCCTAGGTCCATTCTCAACTGCTCCAGGCCAAAACAAATTTCTCATAGTAGCAATTGATTATTTTACCAAATGGATTGAAGCAGAGCCCTTAGCCACCATAACCGCCAGGAACTGTCTGAAATTTTTCAAAAAGAACATCATGAGCAGATTCGGGATCCCCGAATCAATCATCACTGATAATGGGACTCAATTCGCCGACAAAGGTTTCAGGAAAGTGATGTCCGACTTCAAAATCAATCATCATTTTACTTCCGTAGAACATCCTCAAACTAACGGTCAAGTAGAAGCAGCCAACAAGATACTCCTTAACGGTTTAAAAAAAAGACTGAACGACGCCAAAGGTAATTGGGTAGAAGAACTCCCATATGTTCTCTGGGCTTACCGAACAACCCCTCAAAGCTCAACAGGAGAAACGC
This sequence comes from Astragalus glycyphyllos, assembly GCA_963573325.1. Taxonomy (NCBI): domain Eukaryota; kingdom Viridiplantae; phylum Streptophyta; class Magnoliopsida; order Fabales; family Fabaceae; genus Astragalus; species Astragalus glycyphyllos. The sequence continues at coordinate 24,611,302 of OY754312.1, forward strand.
CGTTCCGGCTATCCTATGGCAGCGAGGCGGTCATCCCAGTGGAAATCAGCGAGCTAAGTTGGAGAGTAGCGAATCCCAAAAAACCCGCAGAAAATTACCAAGCTTTAAAAGAAAACCTCGATCTCATCGACGAAGTTCGAGGACGAGCCACACTTCGAGAAGCCATCGTCAAACAAAGCGTTGCAACTCGATACAATGCCAAGGTCATCCCCAGAGATTTCGAAATCGACGACTTAGTCCTTCGAAGAGCTGACATTGGTTTGAAAAATGCTTCGCAAGGAAAATTAGCACCCAATTGGGAAGGACCTTACCGTGTTAAAAGTAAGACCGGTACCGGAGCTTTCAAATTGGAAACACTTTGCAAAAAGGAGATCCCCCGAAGCTGGAACACCACAAAGTTGAAAAGCTATTACAGTTAAGGACACGACGGTTTTGCGTGTGCCATTTTTGTGTAACGGTAGTCCCTACCACTATAAATCTACAAAAAGGTTTAGACTAATTCTTGGACCGATCTCATAAGATCTCCATACGTGGCCAAAGCAGTCACAACCCTTAGGGGCGAGTTCAATCCAGGCCGAGTCCTGGTAAACTGCCCAAAAGGTACGAAAGGTCCGTTAAGGATTTCTCCTTAACTCGATCATTGGCCTTAGTAGCCAAGAACCCTAATCGACGAGTTAAATCTGGGCCGAGTCCTGGTAAACTGTCCTTAGGCCCGATCTTACGAGAGTTCTCAACAGGTTTTCTCTAAATCGTTTGAAGAGCTCCTCTCAAACCTTTTTAAAACCTACGAAAATTCTCAAACAGGTCCTCTCTAAAAACGTTTGAAGAGCTCCTCTCAAAACCTTTTTATACCTACGTCCCACACTTATCAATTTTTCTTATCAAAGAACTATAAAGTCAAGACTATAAAAATTGATAATTACGGTGACAAATACAAAATTACTTTCATTACAACCACCTCGGAAACGGCCGAGACCTCAAGTTTTATAAACAAAAACTAAACCTCTTACAAAATTGAATCGGAACATAAATCAGGCAGACCTGGGATGAACCACGGTCTTCACACTAGTCTTGATATCAACCTTCACAATCTGATCTCCCTCGATCTCATGATCGACATTCAGGACGGCCCTGTCAAGATTAAGAGAAGGATAAACAAGAGCAATTTGATCAAGTGCAAGATCGAAGCCGTCTCCTGCCATTTCCAAAGCGAGATCGGCGGCAGTCCGCGCTTCCTTCTTAGATTTTATCAGCTCAGCACGGGTTTGGGCAAGCTCTTTCTCAAGCACGGCGCATCGATCTTCAGGAGTGGAACTAGTCCCAGCCTTGTTCTCCTCGAATTTTTTCAGCGACGCCATGAGCTCTTGAATCCGATCCTCCAACCTTTTAATTGTATCTTCAGCAATTTCCCTCTCTCCCTCAAGCACTCCAATCCGATCGTTCAGCTGACCAATACGAACAGTGCTATCCTCGATCTGCGACTTAGCAGAATTATGGGATTTTTCAAGATCATCCACATAAGCCTTCAAAGTCTTCAGGTCGTTAAGAGTGTTACCCAGGACTTTATTCTTTTCTGTCAGTTCTTTCAGAGCATTGAATAACTTGGTCCTCTCACTGGTTACCAACTCTGAAAAACAAATAAAAGTCGATAAGGAAGATAAAAAAGAACGACAAAACGAACTCCAAAAAGAACACCTCACCTTTATGACGACGTTCCATCTCCTCCCTCTGCAATTTGGTAACGTCGGCCAAATGAACGAACAGCTTTGCGGCCGCACTAACTGGATCGGTAAGGTATTCCTCCATGTTCTTTTCCATAAAACTCGCATCCACGGGAACGGGAGTTGCTTTCTTAGAAGATCTATGCCCTTTGGAAGACTTAGAATCTGTTGGAATCATCACCTTCTTCTTCTTCGCCTGCTTTGGAGAGGCTCCCTCATTCACCGGTTTTCTCTTCCGATGCTGAAGATCTTCCCCAGGATTCTCCTGCAGCTGTTCCTCGTGGACGGTCCTGATCGGGGAAACATGAACGGCACCGCTTAAATCAGGAATATTTTCTGGAACTTCTGGGTTCACATGATCACCTTCCTCGACCCCCAGATTCTCCAACGCTAACCTTCTCAATTGAGCAATCCTACTTCCTGCCATCGTATCTGAAAACAAAGAAAAAATTGAACGAATTAGTCAAAATCATCAGCAATTATCTGCCAAAAGATAAATTGACAGACCAAAATACGACCCTACCTAGAACCCCCATAACCTTTCTTCTGGTAGCACATTTAACCAGACGATCGACAGGAATACCTCGATATTTATACTTGGTATAGGGCACTTGAGATGAAATAAACAACAAAATATCTCTGGTCAGGATATCAGCACGGCAAAGATGAGATTCGCCGACATGATAGGATCTAGGAGATCGGTTATAATGACCGAGTCCCCATCCTATAGGAAACTTAGTAGACACCAAAGTTTGCCCATCCGAATCAAATCTCCCCACATGGTCAATTGCCTCACTATTCACCGGTTCCACAAAATAAAAAAGCTCCTTCCACCTCCCCTTCAGCGAATCTGAATAAGCCCGGAAAATCTTGGCACCTTTCAGAGACCGAAGGCTCACATGCTCCCAAGCGTTCCCTTCCTCGCCTCTTTCTCTATTCCTATTCACCTCAAACAAATGAAAAAATAGATCGGCGGAAACTGGACGATCAAGTTCAAGGCATATCAATTCAAAGGCTCGAAGAAACGCCCAACCATTGGGATGAAGTTGCGAAGGTGCCAATTCCAATCTCGCCAAAACAGTCTGTTGAAGATTAGTAAACGGTGGACGAATATGCATATCGGATACCAATACATCATACATGACAAATTTCAAGGATCCTGGCCAGGTCGCTGCGTGCTCATCGGATCTCATTCCCTCAACGTTCCAAAGTCGGCCCCGAATGGATAACTTATTTACAAAAGTGCTCATATCTTCCCCTGCTTCGTACAGAGATCTTGTTTCAGTAACGGAAGAAGCGACCCAATTTAGAATACGAGGAACATTCACGTCATAAGGCATAGGAAGATCGACTCGCCCCGGACCAGTACTAGAATAACCATCAGTCAAAGCAGATATACGATCGTCAGCCTCGGCAGCTAAGTCAACGGCAAATTCCTGAGTATGCGAAGACCCTTGCTCATCATCGGAACGCGTCGATTCAGAAGACGCCGTCTCCACCACGACGACATCGGTCTCCGTATTTTTTACACCAACGATAACCACATCCTCAGAAGACCGCCCCCCATCATCAGAAGTATGACGACCAACCTCAGGATCGTCCTCCACTTGTTCGCTAGTCGGGGCTGAATCAGGATGATCTTGAACTTCGGGAATAACCGGGACAGTGTCGGAACGGCGACCATCGACATTCTCTCCACTAGAGGCCATCACGCTCGCAAGTTGCGGGGGTTGCTGGGAAATCTGCCTACGAGTTTTTTTGGTAACCGCCAGTTTTAAAACCTGCAGGAATGGGGGCATGGGAAAGTCAGGAGTAACGACCTAACGGGTCCGTACCGATCTTAAAACCGACCTGACAACCCCCACCCTGTGGCAACTAAAGAAATGGGGGCAAATATGACTATTCGAAGAAAAAACAAACAAAGAGATTGAGAAAAGAACTAACCTCGCACAAACAAAGCTCTCACTGATAATCTTCTGCGAAAATCGAGTACTTGAACCCACTGGAATGAAGAAACTCTAGCCACTATCCTCCTGATCGACGAACTTAAACTCGGATATAAAGATCGGTATGCAGAGCAAATTGGCAATCAGGAATAAAGCAGGGAACCTAACCCCTATTTATAGTGGGCCTCGCAGAACTGGATTGGGCCCAAATCGAATCGACCCATCCCATCGAAGGCTTTCGACACACGCACACGCCTACCAAAGCGTCACCATCATTAGCCACCATTGGGAAACGCGCTCTGACAAGCGCAATAAATGCAAAGGCACCATTTCGAAATTCGAATTTATTATAACGGTCAAAATTCACTTCATCACTACCAAACCATACTCGAGATCGGTAAGAAAGACCGCTTCGTATCTCATCAGACATCGGACAGATAAGATCGCCTCCCCATCTCGTAGCAACGTCTGAAATATCACTGCTCATTCGGAGATCATGAAGAAATGATCGTAATCTCGTCAAAGTCAAGATCGCCTCTAAGACGACCAGACTTGGGGGGCAACTGTTATGGTTAGTCTTTTGACCACATACACCCCTTCTTTCGGCTCTATTCACACCACACGAAAGCCCAATATCAAAGGGCCCAGTCCAAACATCAATGGCTCAGATCAAACCACCAGATCGGACGGTCCTAATTCATTGGAATCAACCCCACCTCACTCTATAAATACAACATTCATTGCCTCATTAATGGTAAGCAGACTCATATTTATCACTTAATTAAGACTATTCCACTGACTTTAGCATCGGAGTAATATTGCAGGTACAACACCAGCAGGATCGGACACGGTCATTGACTAAGGATATCAACCACTAACTACCTCGGACCACCCTTCAAGGTCGGAAGTACGGTGCAGAACAATATATATATCAGATTTGTCTTGGAATATATAATTTGATGGTTAGAAATCATAGCCAATTGATGAAAACTAATCTTTTTTGTATCCGTGGTTTCTCAAAGACCTCTCATTTCATTCAGTCCATATATTTTTTCTTTAAAAAAACATTAAAACATTTTGATTAGAAAGCAGAGCGTTGATTCCACACCACCCAAACGGTGTCTTATTTAAACACCGCCTCCTTCTGCTGTATATCTTCTTCTAAGAAAAGAAAGAAAGAAAGAAAATGTTATTCTCAGAATTAACAGACGACATAATTCTAAACATCCTATGGAAACTCGAAGACGATCCACGTGACTGGTCTCGTCTTTCTTGTGTCTCCACAAAATTCAATTCTCTAATCCACGATTTCTGTTGGAAAAACAAATCCTCCCTCAACATCCCCACCGAACTCCTCTCCACACCAGATCCTTCTCTCCATAAACTCCCTTTCTGTTGCCCTGGTCCCCTCCACGCCGGCCTCCTCCTCGACATCTCCGAAAACGACCAACATCACCTACACCCCCCAACTCTTACTACCACACCCCCTCAACCCCCACCCTCTCAACCACCTCAAACACAAGTTACTACTGATTCTTCCTATTGGTCTCTCTACGATGATCTTTACCATGATACCCTTTACGCTACAACATCTGAATCCGAAAACTCAAGTCACTCTAACGAAGAGATTCGTCTTGGCGTTGACGGGTCAAAGAAAAGGAAGTTATGTGGGTCCGTGAATTCCCATTTAGCCCTTGGGAAATGGAGTTTGAGTAGAGAAGAAGGAAGTAAATTATTGGGTAGACAATTTCGTGATGATTGTTTGTATGTTTGTGATTGGCCAGGTTGTGTTCATTTGGAAGAGAAGAGGAAATATATGGTATTTAGAGGTGTTTTTAAGAATTTTAAAAGGACACGTGTTTGGAGAACTGTTAATGAAGATTGTAAACGTAGTAGGAAACTTGATTTGCCTTGTGCTTTTTGTTCTTGTAATCATACTTGGGATCTTCATTCTTCTTTTTGTTTGAGAAGAGGTTTTGGTTTTCATGATGATGGTGAACCTGTTGTTAGAGCTTATGTTTGTGATAATGGTCATGTTTCTGGTGCTTGGACTGATGTTCCTATGTACACTTGAACTTCAACATGAACTCTTTGTTAGCATTTCAACTTCTTTCTCTTTTATCATTCTGTTTAGTCCTTGTATTTCTACTTCATCTTATGCCAATTTCAGATCTTTGAGATCTCAGATCCATTCCTGGTTAGCATTGTTGTTGTTTTTATTTACATAATAAATAAATAATGAATTTCTTGATGCTTTATTATGCTATCTTTAGAAGGTTTTGTGATTAGAATTGATTGGTGCTGGTTTTTTCTTGGGACAAAGATGTCACGTGGTACTGTGGTGCCTAATGTGTTTGTATTCTCCAGTCATGTACAGATTCTCACTCTGTAAGTGTTAAATGAGTACGAGTATTCAGTTTGTAATTTCGTGAATGAAGGGAAATGCTCCATATTACGAGATGAGTTGAACTGAGAATACAAGCAGCACGCTGGTGGGAAATGTTAGTTTCTAGAGTTTGAACCTTGAATTTCCTTATACTAGGGACGGAGCCACGTTGAGTGGTGCAGTGGCTCCAGCCCCCCTATCATCACAAACTTAAGCTTAATAATACACCTATTATATAGTATATGTGGAATTGAATGGTTTTGGTTTGGCCTTGTAATGCCTAACTTCTTTATAACTTTTCTGAAGGTAGTATAAATATTGTGCTTTTATTAATATCATTAGAAAGATATGTTTTTGAACTAAATAAATATGATATTCTCCATAAAAATTGATATATTATATATGTATATTTGTTAGATGAATTTTAACTTGTTGTAAAAATTCGCCCCCGCAGCCATGCAATCCTGGCTCCGTCCCTGCTTTTACTCTTTGTTTTTTTAGCTCGCCAATTAAGCTAATTACTTGGACAGCATGATAGTCCGTTAATTTTCGTATTACGTGCTCTTAATTTCAACATTATTGAAAAACAAAGGTTTATGATTCAACCATGTCAGCATTCTTGCATTTCGTGCAAAATATTACTCAGAACATTTAGCATTGCTGCCTAACAGTTTCACTAAATCTTAATCATCAATTACAAATAACTCACTTCATTACATTTTATCTTAGTACATTTTTTATTGTTAGTATATTTAGTTTCCTTTTTTAACATTGTGGCCCACGTTTTTTTAAGGAGCCTATACTTAAATAAGCACGTGTTGACAAGCACCTCTTTTGAAACGCACTCCAATATTTTGGTGCTGATTTAAAAAGAACAAGTCTTTAATAGAATAAAAAGAATTGTTTTTTAAGCAGTGTGATAATTTTCTTTATTAAATCAATGTATCCTGGCAATGATAGTAGAGACTAATCCCTCGGAGATCCATTTCAAATGTTGACATCTCCCAACAATGTTTTTTCATACGCAGGAGCTAGAAATCGAACTCTGGACTAAATGGTTAAGAGACTCAATTATCTATCACTTATGTCACATCATGTTAGTAGTAATGTGATAATAATGCTCTTAGGCCACATCCAATATGGAATCTGGAATATGTTGCTTAATCATAGGACAATAACAATTGTTGCTTGGGATGTATTGTAACCTTTCCACTAGTCATGGCCACATTCACCAATATTATTTGCATTCATATCTAAAAAAAGAAAGATTCCTTATAAACAAGGAAATTTCAAAGATAGTGTTGGGCACCTTCCACACTAGCTTATAGCGGATAAGTTAGCGGATTGAATTTTAAGTGTTTGGTAAAATTAGCGGTTGAACTAGCTTATAAATATAAAATGACATAAATGGACATTTGTAATTAATGTTTGAATATAAGAGAGAAGAATCATTTAATGGTGGACAGATGGGAAATTTAATTAAAATAATAAGGGTAAAAGTGGTAGAAAAAGTGAAACGCTATAAGCTATAAGCTCAAACGCTACTTCAAGTAACGTTTCAAAAAACGCTACAAACGAGAGACACATTAGTCCATCTATCTCTATATAATATGCGAGTTGGCAATTTGAGCGCCAATTTGAAGCTAAAATTTCATCCCCATTTTTCAACATAATTTACCCCAAGTGCCACACTTTTTTTTTCTTTTATAACCTTTAGTTTTTTTCTATTAAATTTTATGGTTCCCTTTTTTATTCTATTTTCTTTTTTATTTTATATTTAAGGAATAATTATGATGTAGAAAAAAAAATTAGATGCTTATATATGGGAAGTTCATTCCTCAATAATCAATTAGGTGAAAATGATATTTAATTTCATGAAAAAAAAACGTAATGTGAGCTTTAAATAGTATATTTTGGGGTACTTTGACATTCATAAAAAATTAAATGGTTCAAATATGCAAAGTTGGTTCCTCAATAACCGATTAGGTGGAAAAAGATTTAATTTCATGACAAAATATGTAAAGTGAGATACTTAGCAGTGTGTTTTAATGTAGTTTGTGGTTATGAAAAAATGTTAATTGTTCAAATACGCAAAATGCAATGTTAAGTTGTGTGTTTTATAGTACTTTAGCATTCAAACACACAAAGTTTGTTCCTCAATAACTCGTTTGGTGAAAAAAGTAATAATTTCGTTACAAAGTAAGTAAAGTGTGATACTAAGCTGTGTACTTTGGGGTGCTTTAGCGTTCGGAAAATATTTGAACTGTACAAAATATTTAAAGATCGTTCTTCAATAACCGGTTTGGTGTAAAAAAACAAAAAAATTGTGACATTAACCCATTCAACTCACCCTTTTACTAATTTCAACACTTTAAAAAAAATCAAATTCTTTTTATACTTTTTGTCTTTATATTTTGTAGGACCATACACAATACCCACATGTCTATACTTTTTATCAAAAATTTTCAGACTTTCATCCAACCATACACGATACCCACATGTTTCACTTTCTGATTATGTTGTTTCTTTATTTTGGTGATTTCGCACTAATAGGTATTAGAACCTCCATCATCTTTTTTCAATGGTAACTTCTGCCACATTTACAATGGAACCTCAATCATCTTCTTTCAACTTTGTATAATCGCTCCTATTTTATCATGATTTTCATCCAATACCTTGCATGATACCCACCTGTTTTACTTTTTAATTGCAATATCTTCTTTTCTTTCTAATTATGAGTTAAGTTTATATATTTAAATGTTGATTATGTTATTAAAAAAATTTAAACTTTTTCTTCTTATTATCTTTGGAAGATGTTCAATTTAAATGCCTTTGTTAATATTTCTTTTAAATTTTGTAATGCATAGTTTGTTCCTCTGTAACCGGTTAGGTGAAAAAAGATTTAATTTCATGACAAAATACGTAAACTTAGATGCTAAGCAGTGTGTTTTAGTGTACTTTGTGGTGGTCAGAGTGGTGGTCGTCGATGGCTAGAGTGGTAGTTGACGGTTGTCGGAGTGGTGGTCGCTGGTGGCTGGAGTGGTGGTCGGCGGTGGTCAGAGTGGTGGTCAGTGGTGGTCAAAATAGTAGTTGACCGTGATTGGAGTGGTGTTCCGCGGTGGTCAGAGTGGTGTTGGGCGATGGCCGGAGAGGTGTTCGGCGGTGGTCAATGGTGGTCTGAGCAGTAGCCGACAGTGGTCAGAGTGGTGGTCGACAGTCGAAATGGTGGTCATTGGTGGTCGAAGTGGTAGTTGACGGTGGTCAGAGTGCTGGTCGTTAGTGACCGGTGCGGTGGTCGATGGTGGTTGACGGTGGGCATGGTGGTGGTTGGCGGTGGCCGGAGTGGTGGTCGGCGGTGGTCAGAGTGGTGATCGATGGTCGAAATGGTGGTCAGTGGTGGTCAAAGTGGTAGTTGACGGCGGTCTGAATGGTGGTCGTCGGTGGTCGGAGTGGTGGCCGGAGTGGTAGTCGGTGGTAGCTAGAGTGGTGGTTGGCGGTAGCCGAAATGGTGGTCGGCGGTGGTCAAAGTGGCAGTCGGTGGTTGTTGAAGAGATGGTTGGTGATGGTGTGTTAGTGTTAAAACAAAAACTGAAATTAGAAAACATCTTTTTTTAGTTTTGTGTTTTGATGGAAAACTATTTCGAAAATAAGGAAAAAACTAGTTCAACACCATTTTACCCAAACATGTTTTAGTTTTGAAATCGACTTTTAAAACCAAAGACCAGAAACTCACAACCACCCCAAACGGGCCTTTAACTGTTCAGATACGCAAAGTTTGTTCCTCAATAGCCAGTTTGGTGAAAAAAATCGTGATAAAATACGTAAAGTGCGATACTAAGCAGAGTATTTTATGGTACTTTAGTATTTAAAACAAATTTTAAGAGTTCATATTTTGTTCCTCAATTCTGAAAAAACAAGAATTTTTTGACACTAACGCATGCAACCAACCCTTTTACTAATTTAACAACTTTAAAAAATCAATTTCTTTTTATACTTTTTGTGCTTATATTTTGTAGGACCATATTTTTATGAATATTTAATAAAATAGTTTATTTTTATAATTCATCTCCTTATATTTTTATTTATATTTGATGAATATCGATTATGTTATTAGAATTTCTAGTCTTTTTCTTCTTCTTCTTCTTATTATCTATGGATGTTCAATTTTAATGTATTTGTTAATGTTCCTTTTTAATTTTATAATCTTCTTATTTAATTTATAGTTATTATTTAATTTTTATTCACGAAACTTCAGCCTCATTTACAAAAGAACCTCAAATCACATTCTTACAACTTTGCATAGGTGATTCTATTTTATTGGTAGTTTTTCATCCAACCATTCACGCTACCCACGTGTTTCACTTTCTGATTATATTATCTTCTTTATTTTGGTCATTTCGCACCAACAAGTATTAGAACCTCCATCTTCTTATTTCATCATCATTCAACTTTGTATAACTGCTCCTATTTTAACATGGATTTTCATCCAACCATGCATGATTCTCACATGTTTGACTTTTTAATTGCGATGTCTTATTTTCTTTCGAATTATGGGTTAAGTTTTTATATTTTAATTTAATGAATGTTGATTATGTTATTAAAATTCTTTAGACTTTTTCTTCTTATTATCTATGTAGGATGTTCAATTTAAATGTCTTCGTTAATGTTTATTTTTAATTTTATAATCTTCTTATTCAATTTATAGTTATAATTTAGTTTTTATTCATAGTTAAGATTTCATACTTTACAAATTAACCTCATTGGCCCAATAGCATCGGCTATCCTAGGACACAGGGGTCGACCCGGTGTTCCTGAGTTCGATTTCCGCAATGGAAAAACTCAGTGTTGACCAGTGCGAAATTTGCTCATAAGCACGGTAAGATATTAGTATTTTGTTGAAAGCATCGGGATAGTGAATGTTTAACGGGCATCATCTTGGAGGGTGGATCCGAATGGTGTCCGTACGTTTTGATCGTTTACACACCGAGCCTACAGATAGCTATTTTCAACTACTCTACCTTCTGGTCCACCAAAAATATTTAAAATCAATGATAAACCTAAATTAGTTAACGAAACTACTTCCCATTTCAAATATTCTGGATCAGTCCATGTATACAATAAATACTACTATTTTACGGGTTTTTTCATTCATCGATTCTAGCGCAACCCGTGCATCGCGCGGGTGATAAGACTAGTTTATCTCCATCCAAAAACGATTGTTAAACTAATGATGTGTACTATTAGCTAAATTCCAACATGCAAATCGATGAGTGCATATCATTTTTCGAGCTGAGCTAGTTCTTCCTTCTTGTTAAGCATCTTTCTTATTGTTACCATGTATGCACTTCCTCATAATCATTGTCACTACTGTGATTGTTAATTAATTAAGAAGGCTCGAAGATGGAATCTTCCGCATTGTCACTACATATGTAACATTGCTCACGAATTAAATAAAATAAGTACATCATGGGTGGCTACTACCTGGGAAGGGGGAAAAGTCCTGTGCTTACATAATAAAAGGTGAAATGAAATCAGCTTATTGCATAAAGTCAGCTTGGCATGGAACAAAGAACATCATGAATTAAGAACATTTAATTTTGCTTTTGCTGAGAAGATTTATTTGTATTGCTGTAGTACTATTCAGACGCAGCCAATGCGATCAGTGTTTTGTTTTTGGCTTCTTCACAATCATCACAGTGCAGTGAGCATGATGAGCACAGTAGTCACTTACACTACCCAAAACCGCCCTGCAAATACACGCCGAGTGTCAATGCAAAAGTCAACTAAGAGATTTCAAATTGAAGATAAGCGCGTGTTCTGTTCGTCGAAGTGAATAAAACAGACAGAATCATGAGTTTAAGTGACAATAATTGTAGATAACTAGTAAATGTGAGACCCAAAACTGTAATATAACTATACCATATCTTAGAATTTGTGTTTTTTTGTCTAACTTAATCTAAAAACTATTACTTCACTTATAATCAGACCATATCAAATGAGACTTCCAACACATAACCACTAATCCGACCATATCACTATTTCATGTTGATTTCCAACACACTCATGGAATTGGACATATGGAGCGTGATCCTAGTGGCTCATTACCGGGGGTGGCCTAATGATCTTGGATAGTCTCTTAAAACATCTTAGAATCTGGGTTTCGAGCTAACTCAACCCCAAAATTTAGCTCATAGAGTAAGGGTTTGTTTCCAATTATAACCACAAATCAGACCATATCATTGTTCGTGGTACTTCCAAGTTCCAACATCTTACACCGAGAAAGAACTGTGTTATGCAGGTACCAACAGACAAAAGGAGCAGATTTGGAGTTACCAGTACTTGCTACAGAATTAATATGTGGCAAACTAACATAGTAAATCCCATTCATGATTTGGCAACATAAGTTTACGAAGACATTGTTTTATGTTTGAGAATGCTAGCTAGAACTCAATTTAATACGTTAATGGTAGGTCTAACCTACTCCATTCACAGGTTTCAGAAAAGAAGTTATCACACTCCTAGACTCCTAATATATGATCAACCTATCATTGCAAAGTGATATAATAATAACTGGGATCAGATTCAGAATGAACTCCTACCTTTTTATAGCTCCATAGCCATGACTACCAACGACCAATATTGAAGCATGGTGCCTCTCTACAGCATCACAGAGTACGTTTCTAGCATCCCCTTCCACCACTTCCACCAATATGTCATTTACCTGATAACAAATTACTCATCAGATCATAATTCCATTCCACTGGTATGCACACACAATATATACAATTTTGATGCCCTGAGACACCATAATAAATAATGCAAAATTATACAACATATCTTTTTATATGAAAAATTTTAGGGTGAAAGGATGATGCCCCAAATAGAAAAATCTTCGGGCTCTTTTAGCAGTTACGGAAGGAATTACATTTACCTCACTACAAGGATACTAGTGAGATTTGAACCGAGGACCTCCCAGATACAAATCTAGTCATGCTTGACTAGACCAACCACTTGGGGTTCTACAACATCAAGTTTTTTTTGTATTTTCCCTTTTTCCTCAAACTGAAAAATAAAAAAGAAAAACACAATAGAAAGTGATGGAATTACCGATTTCTTGGTGCAGACATCTTTAGCAAGTTCAATAACTTGATTAGCAGTTCTTTTCAAATCAGCATCAACAATAGGCAAAACCTCAGCAGCTCCTACAGAAACATTGTTACACATATACAAAAGAACCACAACACAACAAATTTAAGGTGAAGAACAATAATAAGAAAAACAAAAACAATATATACCAGGACCGACGAAGCCAACACTAGAGCTAACAGAAGGCTTGGCATAAACAAGAACAAGTTTGAAAGTAGAATTGCCAACGGGGACAATTAAGTGGTCAAGAGTCCATTCAAGAGCGTAAGTGCTGTAATCACTGTCGTCGATACCAACCACCATCACTTGCTTCTCTGAAACACTCGCCATATCGAAATTGGAGTTGGAAACCTCTTGAGTTGAATCTAGTTTGAGTTAGATTTGGCTACTAATTAATTGATATAACGGTGTTCCAATTTTGCTACTACTGTACTTGTATTAAAGGTAAATTGTAACTAACTGTACAAGGAAAACAAGTGGCGTTGTGCAACTGCAAGCAACTGGTGGTGTTGTGTTGAATATGTTCGTATTCCCGGGGGGCCCACCCCACCCAGCATCGATAAGGAGTGTAATGATAACTACAGAATGAGCATTTGAATCGGGTTCCTTCAAAACAGTGTGCACCCACACTATTCCCGATTCTCTTCTATCTCCTTCAAGTCTTCTACACTTTACCAATGCAAGGAAGATACTGTACAGTCAACCGCATTTTAATTTTTTAACATTAAATATGTTTTTTTAACAATAAAATTAAGTAAATTATACTACTTTTAGAAAAATATGGCTAATTTACCAAGGTTTTTTTTACCCCTTCTTTGACCCTAGACCCCCATAACGCATTTTATCTCCAAAATTCCCCTCACATTTTTAACAAAATTTAACTAAAAATTGTTTTTTCGAAGGATTTTCGGAATTATGTGAAAACGGCTTCGGAAAGTATGTTAAATAAGGTATCTCTGAAATTCTAAAAAAAAATGACTTTTACCCACGGTTTTGTTCGTAGGTAAAAGATTTTTTTTCCAAAAAAATCACTTTTACCCGGCCATAGGTAAAAGGTTTTTTTTTTAAATGACTTTTAGCGACGGTTTTGTCCGTAGGAAAAAGTCATAATTTTTTTAGGATTTTCAGAAATACCATACTTTTCGGGAATTTTTTAAAAATCCGTGACTTTTACCTACGGATAGCAACCGTCGCTAAAAGTTATTTTTTAAAAAAAGCTTTTACATACGGACAAAACCGTAGCTAAAAGTCAACTTTTTAAAAAAGTTCCAAAACAACATTTTTCATTCCGTAAATTACCCTTTTTAACATAATTTCGGAAGCCATTTTTTTGGGAATTCTGAAATACCTTTTTTTTACATATTTCCGGAAGTCATTTTTCACATAATTCCGATTTTTTTTTGAAAATCAGGGGTAAAATCGTTTGTTTGGCATATTTGGGGGTATAGGATATGATGGGGTACAAAAAGAAAAGCCATTTACCAAATATGACATTAAATCAATAAAAAAAATAAAATTTACCACTTTCAAAAAACTCCGCAAGAGAGTTGTTGATAAAAAAAGAGAGAATTTTTGCAATAATTTAATAGACAACCGTAATAATTAGAAAAAAAACAAGGAAGTTTTGTTGAAATCATCAACCAGTAACAAGCTCAAAAATAACATTCTTGAAATCTAACTCACGAACCCATTCCATAGCTAGCATGAGACTGGTTGCTTCACCCTCATAAATTTCAATGATTGGGGGATAAGGTGTATGTTTTTGCAGCTAGAAAAATATCATTCTCATCATGGAGACAAAATCCAAAACCAACATTGCACTTAACAAACCAAGGAGGGGGTTTCTACCACTCATTCGGAACACTAACAGTTAGCTGGTGTATGAGCACCTCGACCTGTTGTATGACTGCGAGGTGCCACCTGTTCATGGAGAAGCTGGCTTCCTCGAATAACAATTGATGCAACAATGTCTCTGCACAGTTGCCATAAGAAAAATTTTCCCTTTGAGGGCAACCTCAACTTTCACAACACTTTCCAATTATTTCTCTACTTGGAGATGAAAAGTGTCTTAAGATTTTTTGCATAATTAATTTATAGGCACTCCTAACTGAGTAGGATCATCATCAAGTAAGAAGCGGACCAAAGGTTCGTTCCAAACCTTAACATCACTGTGCCCACTTATTGCTGAAAAGTGGTATTTGATTATCATCACCAATAGTCCAAGAAGCTCCTTCATTCAACACCAACTTTGATTCAATAATACTATTCCAAACAAAGCTTTCATTAGTACCCTTATTTGCATTGAGGAGATCACTATGTGGGAAATAGCAAGCTTTATACAAATTAGAACCAAAAGATTTGGTTGAGTAACCTCCAAATTTAATCCATCATTGAAACCAAAAGCTTTTTTCTTGACGTGTCTTGCTCTACAAAGCTTATCCCACTCCAACGACTTAATTCCTTTATGACACCCTCCATTCCCACCTCACCAAAACCCATTGAGCATTCTTTGAATTTCTTCAATTAAAGTAGAAATGATAAGAAAAATGGCACATAAAATAAGTCGAGATAAATTGTAAATCCGATTTAATCATTGCTTCCTTGCCGACCCTGGAGAGCGTTCTACCACCCCAAGAATTAATTTTTCTATGAATGTTATCCTTGATAAAATCAAAAAGGAATTGTTTGCTTCTTCCTATCATTAAGGGTAGTCCTAAATATTTCCTTGTGCTCAAACAAACATTCACATCCAATGGAGCCGCAAGAAAATTTCAAGGGTAGTCCTAAATATTTCACGTGGTTGTATACTTCTCCACTTGAGAAACATTCCGGCTAAAGAACATTTCAAATTTCTAAAAATTTGTTTTTTTGCCCCGAAGCTTTCTCATAGACATCAAGAATACCCTGAAACTGTGTAGCTTCACCTCTGTTGATCCTGCAAAATAGGAAACAATCATCTAAAAATTAAATGTGAGATATTGTAGGCGTTCGTCGACAAATTGTGATACCATGCAAATCACCTCTTGCTATGGCCTTGTTGAGTAATGTTGTAAGCCCCTCCAAGCACAATATGAATAGATACGGAGATAATGGATCACCTTGCTAGAGTCCCCTACCCATAATAATAGGACCTACACGCTCATGATTAACAAGCATAGAAAATGAAGCAGATTCAATACACATTCTAATCCATTTAATCCATCATTGAAACCCATTCTCCCCAATACCTCAAAAATATAACCCCAGTCCGCCCTAACATAAGCCTTGCTCATATAAATTTTCAAAGACACCTCTCCCTTTTTTCCCTTCCTTTTATTCTTAAGATAATGGATAATCTCAAAAACAATCTTGGTATTATTGAAATTGGATCTATCATAAACACAAGCAAACTGCTCAATAGACACACTCTTGGCAAGGACAATCTTCAAACGATGTGCAGCTCCCTTTGACAATACGTCAAATTAGTGTCATTTAGAGATGGTGGCAGTCTGGCAGCTCACCACGTCCAGGCCAAGACAAATAGTTCAAATAAATTTCATCACACACATAAATATATATATATATATATATATATATATATATACTTCTTGGAAAAACCTTGATTGAAGCCATTGGGGCTTTACAATCATCCATATACATGATTGCAGCTTAAAGCATATCTTTGTCAAAAGACTTCGTCAACTGAGCATTATCATCACGATGCAGTTTAACCTCAATAGCACTCACAACTGGAGCATAGGCTGGTGCTTGGCTAAAAAATTAGTCACTAGCCACACTCCTTAAGAGCTGTCGGGTATTCCCTAATTTTGACTGTGGGGTTATCTAAGAATTCATGGGTGGATGTGATTAAAAGGAACTCACTTATCACGTTGACTTTTTATTTTAATCTCAATCATTCATGATTTAATCTATGATTGTGATTGATTCCTCTTAGGCATGGCAACAAAACCCATACCCACGGGGACTCACCCAAACCCACCCCGGTTTGACGGGTTTTCCCCGTTTTGACTGGGTTTGGGTTTGGATTTTCCCCGAAATCAAAATACGGGGACGGGGTGGGGAATGGGGATAGAGGTACCCACCCCGAACACATCCCCGAATCCGTCCCGAATGTATGAAATTACAATATCACCCATCTTAAATTAGAAACTCTTATAATATCAAGTACTCCCTTCGGTCTACAATATAAGAGAAAAAACCAGACATCTCGCATACCAAGGAATAACATAGAAACGTGTGTTTTTAAATTAACAAAGCTGAAACATAATTTTGTTTCCAAAACTACCCTTATCTACACCACCTTTAATCATTAATGACACCATTTAATTAAGTATAGGCCCTACACCTTCTTCTCTCTTCTCCACGTAAATAACCAATGCAACTTTTCATTTACCAATTTTTTCATTTACTCACTTCGGCAATCAGGCCATGTACTCCAATAACTTAACTTTTGACAAATTTGGATTTCCCACCATCAAAGAGATGGAGCCTCATATGCTTCATATTCATCCATTGTTGAGATTGAATAATGCCACTTGATATAGATTTAAATGTTGCCTTTCATAACAGTGAATCACCACTTGATATAGATTTGAATGTTGCCTTCCATATGGATTTAAATCAACCTCCACATATTCTCGTAGATGAAGAGTTGCAGACTTTATTTCGAAAATGCCCTTTTGTTTTGCTAGTTGGATAACGTAAGAGTCGTATGTTATAGGAATTAATTAAAGTACATGGGAAAGTGGAGAGATTAAATGTTTCTCGTAATTCTACTTTCTAGATAAATAAGGGTAAAATTGAAAATGGACATTTAACACACTCTAAAAACAAAGTTTATTTCTTATATTGTGGACCACCAAAACACCAATTTTTTTGTTTATATTGTGGATCGGAGGGAGTAAACTCTAATTGGATTTGTTATTCACTGTTAGTGCCTCACTACTCTCACGGTCTCACTCTCTTAGGAGTCTCTTGGTCTCACTATTTTTACGGTCTCACTCTCTCAAGTATCTCTCTTCTCTCTCGGTATCACTCTCTTCTCTCTCAGATAAAAACTATTTTTTAATTTAAAAAAATTGATTCCACTATAGGGACAGGGTTGGGGAGGGGATTCCTGAACCCGTTGAGTACCGGAATGAGGATCAATAGTTCATCCCTATTGAATTTGGGTAGGGGAATGAGGAACTATATGGGAATCGGAGATAGAGAATGTAAAATCCGTTCTCTTTATATTTATATATATATATATATATAAAACTTTTCTCATAATATACGTTCTCTTTATATTTATATATATATATATATATATTTATTTATTTGTTGGCCATTATCTTTGATTATGACACCTATGACTCTCTTTATCCCCCTTTCCTATTAGTATAGTGAAAGTGACAAAAGTGCACTTAAAGCACTCCATGTGTCTAAATTCGCTGCTTTTATAAAATGAATTGCTCGACAATTGCTAGTGATCCTACCACGTATTTCCCTAAACTAATTAAATCGTCTAGAGACAATGATTTCTTGTCCATTATGGCATGTCAATGAAGAAAATCCACAACCATACCCACAAAAAATCACAAGAATAGTGATTCGATAACGATGCCACTTTTGGGATCTAAATTAATCATATTATGGCATCATATCCACCAATAAAGGTAGATGAGTTCAACCAAAAACCACCATCAAGAATTTTGTGTGCTGTGTACCTGAAATTGAATGAAAAAGTTGAATTTGGATGCAAATACACAATCAAATCAAAGAAGGTACAAATCAGCGGTGTCTGTGACCTAATAAGGCAATAGAACATTTTTTGTCTTATATTCTATTTTTAATTAGAAAGAATTACATAAAAATTAAATAACGATTCAGAAAGTGAATGTTATAATTGAGGGCAAAATAAATTTAACAATAAAACGTGACTTTTTTGTCAAAAAGGGAAAAAGTAAATCAAAAAAAGGAAAAAGATATTTTGAATGTGATCTCCATCTCCTCCTAACCAACCATCCCCCACCATAAAAGAAATCTTGATCTTATTCTTATCTTATGTATATATTCCCACGAAAACTCCAAACGGTGCCGATTTATCGTTAATTCGTTTCCAAATCCCAAAATCTCGTCATGCATAATTTTGTTATTTTTGGTAAAAACAAAATACATGCCACTTATAAATAGTTTGTTAAAAAACCCTTTTTTAATAATAAGCTTAATTCATTTCATTCAAATAAAGAACACAATACATTGTCTATAAAAAAAAAAAAGAACACAATATATTGAGAAATATAATTGAAAGTGGGGAAGCTAGTATAGAACATCCTAGCTAAGCTATGATCAACTTAGTTAGGTTGTTACCTAATGAAACTTATCTTAAAGTTTCGAACATTCTTCAAGATTTCCTTACATGCGAAAAAAATGGAACCAAATTTTGTTATATATCCACAACTAATTTTCAAGATTTCCTTACATGTGGAGAAAATGTCTTAAGTAGTGCAAATGTTTCTGCTTCCTCGTTGGATGGAGAATCACAAAATGTCTTGGTCTTTGCTTCAACAAAACTACCTTTCTCATTAGGAAAGACACAACTTATAATAGTTTATTAAAAAAAGTTACATATAAATATAATTGTGAAATAAATTATTAGTCTAATTTAAATTATAAAATTGACAAATAAAGGGAAATAAATTTCTTCTCAAAACTAACAATAAAAAGAAAGAGGAGTAGCTAATTAAAACTTCTTTAAACAATTATCCAAGTAAAAATTGAATTGTTTGGCAAAATAAATTAGCTGCTTATAATTAAATAATAAATATAAAATTGACATAAAAAAATTAAAAGATAATGATTTATCTTTATTTTAATTTTTTTTATCAGATCTTTATTTTAATTTTGAAAAAAGATAAGGAATAAAATAGCAAGATAAACATGGGAACAAATGCAAAAGAAAAAATTATAAACTCATATACTACGTCAAGTCTATCTCATTAAGAGATTTAAAATTTATATTTTTTTATAAATTATTATTTTATCTTTTAGTCATGACGAGAAAATATTATCTATAGTCAAAATAATTTTTTTATATTTTAATCTTTTAACAATCTTTTTATAGTCATGACGAGAAAATATTATCTATAGTCAAAATATTATTTTAATCTTTTAAAAATCTTTTTATAGTTTCAACGAAGAAACATTATTTGTTGTGTATATCTATTCAAATTTATTACTCTTAAATTTCGAAAAATTTATGCTCAGTTTAACAAGGTCAAACCACTAGTTTTAGCGGATAAATACGTAGAAGTAAAACAAAAGTGTTTGGTAACCACCTATTTATACCATTTTTCACTAGATTATAACATTTTTCCAGATGCTAATCGAAGTAGCGTTTGAGCTTATAACGTTTCATTAATTTGTCTCTTTTTTATCTTTATCATTTTAATTAAATTCCTTATTTATGCTGCACAAAATAAAGAGTCTCTATCATCTATGCACATTAATTGAAAATGTCAGTTTTTGTGATTTTATATTTATAAGTCATCTCAATTGCGAATTTTACTAAATACTTTAATTTCACTCTGCTGTTATCTTATCAATTATCAGCTATATACTAAAGTTTGAGTTTTTGGATCGTCCATTTTGCTCTATTTTGTCGTGTAATAATATATATTTGTCATTCAAATATAGAATACATAATACAAAGAACAATTATAAAAATAGTAAATATTTTAAATACAAAAATTTACTATACCTAATACAACAAGCAAGGAGTTAAAAAAATTCAAAGAATAATTATAAAATTACTTTTTGTGAATTTTAAAAATTGATAAAAAATATTAAAATAGTAAATATTTTAAATACAAAAATTTACTATACTATTGTGTAAATTAGTCGCTAACTAGTCAAAAAAATCATTAATTGTTAGACTTCCCAATTACAATTATTCACATTTTATTTAATAATTAAGAGAGCCATTATAAAAATAACTTAAAGAGTTTAAAATATAGTATATTTATTTAATATCTCATTTGTTTTATTAGATAAATTATTTAAAAATGTGTCCGCATATAACAAAATGGAATTGATTTTATTTTTAAAATAAGATTTTGGAGTTGGTGCCTCTAAAATGGAATTGGTGCCTCTAAAATTTTGGAGCCTTGTGGAGTTGCACCTCCTGTGCACCCTCAGAAGCCCCACAGCTTTAAAAGATCTGAAACAGTGATAACAATTTATGAAGGAATTGACGTGTAAAATTAATATTTAATTTATATATCTCTTCGATGTATAAATATTTATACTATTAATCAATTACAAGTTGGCATGTCATTATCTTATATGTCACTCATATGATACATTGTGATTGATGGTGAGTGTAAAGAAAATTACACCGACAGTGCGTAGTAATTAAACTCTTCAAATTACACCGACGGCGCTCAGAGAGCCCAAAAACCTGTCCTGACCCTAGTGAACCTCCTGAGTCCAGCTCAACTAAACTTTTAATAATCTCAAAAAAAATTATAAAGAATTGCAATTTTTGATTTATTGATTAGTGATTTATCACGTCTATATGTTATAAACCAAATACATCAACTATTTTCTAATAAATATAGGACCGGAGAAGAAGTAATAAATATATTAATTTTTTTGACCAAGTAAAAAAAAGTTACATTAAATGCAACTTACCAAAAAGTTACATTAAATGTTGTCAAAAAAATTACATTCATTTAATGCATACTAAATTTTATTTTATCTTTTTTTGTTAAAAAAATACATATTTTTGAAAAAGAAAAGAAAAAAAAGATTGCACATTTCCAAGGAGGAAGTGATGTTCAATTCATGCCTTCATCTCTCGTTTACGAAGCAGAAGAGTGTTTGGTGGTTCATTTGACTATCTCACGGAGAATGAGTCGGAAGGTGTCTTTTTCATTTGTCGCGTTTATCATCTCAACACGCCAAAATGTCGTGGCATTAACAAAAGCAACACTAAGAAGAAATAAATTCAACTCACCATAAATCTTACAAACCGAATCTAATTCTTGTTTCTTTCTTCTTAAATTCAATTCAATTTCTTTTCAACGACAGAAGAACCAGGAGATATTGTACTACTAATGTTGTTACTGATCATCATAATAAAAACATGAAGTTCTGCAAAAAATACCAGGAGTACATGCAAGGCCAGAAGGAGAAGAAGCTTCCTGCTGTTGGATTCAAGAAGCTCAAGAAAATTTTGAAGAAGTGCCGTAGAGATTATCAATCTCAGAAAGACCTTCTTCATGCTCATTCATCTATTGCTGGTGTCAAAACCTGCCCTGATCATTGCCCAGGTGATCATAAACTTCTTTTTTTCTTCTCTATTTCAAAGTTTTAATCTTTTTTCCTTGCATGCATGATCTGTTGTAGTTTCTACTTTCTAGTGTGTGTTTTGTTCTGCGGTGATGAAAAGTAATTTTGATAGAATTGATTTTGGTAAAAGTAAATTGAATGTATATATCGTGATTTTTGTTTTGTATAAATTTGTTAATTAAGCTAGGTCGATGATAATAGACCAAGTAGAGAGTAAATTTTGACTATTGATGATATGTTTGGTCACAAAAACACAGTGGAAAAATTCAATTTTGAGGTTGCTAAACTATGTTTGGTTTTTATAAATTAATTGCTGCAAACATGTTTGGACCCGTAAAGAAATTGATGAGTAAGGAGATTTTTTTCAGCGATGGAGTTTGTTTAAGCTTTTGATATTTGATGCATTTTTGAGTTTTTTCTGAGCTAACTTGATGTAATTATTCAGTGTGTGATGGGACCTTCTTCCCTTCTCTTCTCAATGAAATGTCTGAGATAGTAGGATGCTTTAATCAACGTGCACAGAAATTGTTGGAGATACATCTCGCTTCTGGCTTCAAGAAGTACTTTTTATGGTTCAAAGGAAAATTTCATAAAAACCATTCTACTCTAATTCATGAAGGCAAAGATTTGGTTACTTATGCACTCATAAATGCCATTGCAATTCGAAAAATACTAAAGAAATATGATAAGGTAAATTTATCTGTTCTACTTCTCTAGATAAATATTAGTATAATCCTTGTTTTGGTGAAATTTATGAGGAGTCTTTCTTTTTTGCAGATTCATTTTTCCAAGCAAGGGCAATTGTTTAAGTCACAGGTCCAAAGTATGCACAAGGAAATTCTTCAGAGTCCATGGCTTTGTGAACTTATGGCCTTCCACATCAATTTATGGGAAACTAAGGTCAATTCAATGAAGGCACCTGCTTTTTTTGATGAATGCTCTCTCACATTCAAGGATGGAAAACCTTCACTTACTTGCGAGCTCTTTGATGCTATCAAAATTGATATTGACTTGACTTGCTCTATTTGTCTGGTAAGTTACTCAGAGTCAGTAATTGTATGAATTCCACCTCAGTTATTGTGCATTACTCGCGTACTGATTTTTCAGTTGGATTGTACATTCTCTGCGATTGTTCATTTTTTTATCCATTGATGTTGCTCATTTGGTTCTTTCACGACAGGACACGGTATTTGATCCGGTTTCTCTGACCTGCGGCCATATATTCTGTTATATTTGTGCTTGCTCGGCTGCATCAGTATCTATTGTCGATGGACTTAAGGCCGCGGATCCTAAAGAGAAGTGTCCTCTATGCCGAGAGGTAGGCATTTACGCTACAAACTTTCTTACGGGCTACCGCTTGATTATTCGCAAAAGACTTAAATTATTGGAGAGTTCACTTAAATTTAAAAGTCGTATATATTACGAGTTGGCAACTCATAATCTTTACTGCAAGTATTGGCAACTTATTATGAGTACTTGAACTTTTGTGGATGGCAGGGTGCTGTTTATGAAGGTGCTGTGCACTTGGAAGAACTAAATATTCTATTAGGCCGAAGGTATGTATGTGTCCCCATTTGTTCCATTATCAAACTTTCATTTTTGATTACTGTGTTTTATATCACATTGGGTGCATTTGATTTGCTGTAAAACAAGAGACTGGACATGATAACTCCAGTTGTACACTGTTTTCTGCTATATTCTTTGCAAGTCTCTGAATCTGATAATGCTGATAATTTTACAGCTGTAAAGAATACTGGGAGCAAAGGATTCAGTCAGAGAGGGTAGAGAGGGTTAAGCAAATAAAGGAACACTGGGATTCACAGTGTAGGGCGTTCATGGGGGTCTAAGTAAAGCATCATCTTTATTTAGTTTATTTGTTACAGTACTTTTTAGGCTGAAATGTGAATAATCATTTGTTTGATTGTTGTTTAACTTGTATCATATATGTGTCTTGTATGTGTGTCCCCAAATGGTAGGGAAACTACTTAAACTATCTACTAATGTTGTTAGTGGTGGTGTTTTACTTCACTAATGACTAACTAATAATAATAGGTGTGGGAGTTGTTAAAACAAGACTTGTAAAACCTATTCTCAGTCTATTTTGACCTGTCCTGTTTATTTAGCAAGCCAGACAAAAGGTGTCTATTTAATTGGGTTTCAACTGTTTAGATTGGCTTATGAATAATTTATTTAGGTCTATCCTCTTATAAGTGCACTTGTAGAGTGTATGGGAGAAAGCTAACCAATATATCTTATGGGCCCGTTTGGATAGAACTTATTTTGAGCTTATGCAAAACAACTTATGGAAATAAATAGGCTTTCATGTATTATTCATAAGCTTGTCAAGGTAGATTATAGAAAAACAACTTGTGGTGATATAATTTTTGTTGGTGAGAACTTGTGAATTAACATAAAAACTTATTTATCTCCATAAGTTATTTTTCATAAGCTCAAAAATAAGTTAATCCAAATGGGCCCTATGACATATGACATGATCATAAATTGTTTTTAGCTTATTTTCCTAAACTCTCTAGAATATAACTTATGAAAACAACTCATATTTTATATGAAAATAATTTGACTATTTTCTTTGAATATAGAAAATTTATATAAAAGCGCTTATAGGGTAAGTGCTTATTCTATGAATAAGCACTTAATTAAGTTATTTACCCAGAAAATACCCATCTTATTATGAAACCCCGATACTTTAAAATTGGAGATGCATTGTGTCTGATACGTATCCGATACGATACTCATCCTTCCTCATATTTCTTAAATATATTTTCAATACATATCTTACCAACTAAGGATATGATCGTCACTTTGCACAATATATCTTCGATTTCTCTTACTAAAAATATGAAATTTGTTAACACATTCTAGGAGAAATAATATACTCTAGTAAAGTGTGGGGAAAATATATAGAAGTGTCAACTTGTTATGATTGCAAAGTAATTTTTCTACATTGCAATAACCAATAAGGGTGGAAGTTAGTTAAGCACGACTTGCATAACCTGTTCTCAGTCTATTTTATTTTTAACCCATCCTGTTTATTTGGCAAACTAGTACAGAAGGTGTCTATTTATCTAGGTTTCAACTGATATATGAACAATTTATGTGGGTTTATTTACTTATAAGTGCACTCGTAGAGTGTTTGGGAAAGCTTATGGATATAATTTATGAAATGTACATTAACTATTTTAGCTTATTTTCCTAAACTCCCTAGAATAGTTTATTGAAATAATTTATATGAAAATAACTTGACTATTTTCTGTGATTATAGAATATTTTATATAAACCCAGAGGGTGTGGTTGAGCGGTTGGAGCTCATCCTCCCTTAATCAAATGTCAAGGGTTCAATCCTCGACTTAGCTGATTAAGGCTATAAAGAAAAGTTTATTTGGCATTTGGTTTTTTATTATGAACACATTAATGACGTTAAACTCTGTCGTTCCACAGTTTGCACCTCAAGTAGTAACAATGTAATAGTGGATCATCACTACCTTCAGGTCGACTGTTGAGCTGGTCAAGGGACTGGTCCTCTAATGCTGTAGAAAGTGGTTGACCTGATGCTGTTGAGGTAGGTCTAGACGCGCTGGGGGGTGTACTTGCGAGGATACTCCGACGCTCAAGTCAGCTAGGTCAAACACTATAATATCGAGTGAGAATTAGAATAGATTGTGTATCTGACATCTTGGTGTTTAGTGCTATTTATAGTGGTTGGGAGGCTTGGGAGAGCCGTTGGATTTGAGTGGATTGATCTGGATCGTTGATATTGGTGGCCCAATGATCTGTTGGGCTGATTCACTAATGGATTGGGCCCGATGACTCGCCCAATCCAGAACAGTGGCAAATCCAAAAGACAATAAAACTGAATCAAATTGCAAGAAAAATTAAGGATGTTGCATATTGCCCCCTCTCATCCGTATTATAGGAAAAATATCCATAATTCATCATGACCAAAACAATGCATTGAGTTATTTTGTCAATAACAATGCATTGAGTTCAAATAATAAAATGAGTTCAATGAGAGGACATGGTCATAGTGGTGTGAGTGTCTACGGACCAAATATTAGGCTCTGATATTCCAGAAACGGACAACATAGTCAAAGTTGCAAGGCAATTTTTGGTTCCTTCAAGAAATGTTCCCCTTGTTCTGACACAAGGAGATTACGTAGATCAGCCACATTAGCAGCGGATCATGAGGTTCATTCTAGTGAGGGTCTTGATGATGTTGAGGTTCCTCAACACAAAACTCCTCAGGTATATGACTGTGCTGCTGATTCTGTCGTGCAAAGACAATCACCTGCTTTCTTTCTCTTTTAGTTGTTGTCGATAAACTTGTAGCAGGTGATCCTGCCGCCGTTGAAGCTAAAACAAATGAAAAAATAATAATTTCTCATATAAAAAAATGTAAAAAAATCAGATCATAAATAAGTAGGAACAATTTATCTATGGTGCACAAATTTTGAAACAATGTACCATAAATGTCTTAGTTATGGTACACCTATAATTCCGTAACTAAGGGTCCGTTTGGGGCGGTTGTGAGTTTTTGTTTTATAGTTTTGAAAGTCGATTTCAACGCAAAAAACATGCTTGGGTAAAATGGTACTGTTTTTTCCTTATTTTCGAAAACAATTTTCAATCAAAAGACAAAACCAAAAAAAGAGGTTTTCTAATTTCAGTTTTTATTTTAACACTAACACGTTATCACTTCAACAACCACTGACCACCACTCTGATCACCGCTGACCACCACTCTAACCACCGCTGGTCAACACTCCGGCCACCACTCTGAGCATAGATCACCACTCTAACCACCGTCGACCACCACTTCGGCCACTGTCGACCACCACTCCGACAAAATCTCTGACCACCGTCAACTACCACTTTGACCACTACCGACTACCACTCTGACCATCACCGCCTACCACTCTAGCCACCGCCGACCATCGCTCCGGCCACCAACGACCAGCACTTTGGCCACAAACAAAACCACTCTGACCACCGTCAACTACTACTTTGATATTTTGTTTTCATATTTTAAACTATAGTTTTGATTTTTGAAAGAAAACAGAAAACCACCCACACAGGGCCTAAGATATTTACGATACAATTTATAATTCTATAATTAGTATTGTTAGTAAGTTTTTCGACAAGATTGTAAGTAATTTTTTTTGAAGCAAACAAACTCAAGCAACTTCATTAATCAAAATAGTGCGAATACAATGAGGAACAAAGTTCATGCACTTGGTGACTAGCATAAGATTGTAAGTAAAATTTTTTTAGAGTGATTGTAAGTAAGTTGTTTACTAAAGAAGTGGGTATTTTTTGTGCTTAACTAAGAAGTGAGGGGAAGAGTAATTAAATTAAAGAGACATTGTTGGTGAAAATGTATGCATACGGGTTCGAACTCCGCTCCCCCCTCCCCTCTAATTACTAACACACTAATTTCTAACCACTTTGCCTATAAAAAAAAATTAAATTAAGGAGACATTTTTATCTTTTCACTTAATGTGTGTGTGGGGGGTGTACTTAAAAGAATGGGGTGTGTTTAATAATAAGAGCCCAGATCCATTGTTGAAAACCTAGATACTTTGGGTCGAGTGTGATGAGTTCAGCATATTTCAGAAAGTAGACACTGGATTCGTGTAGGAAGGTACTAGAAGAGTCATCCAAGTGACGTTTATTTAAGCCAATATAAATACGATTCTCCAAAATTGATACTCTAAATAAGGGTCATTTTTCGGGTTTCTCTCTGTCGCTAACTGTGAGAAGGAACTAGGGTTTTACGATACTCTTCGTCCTCTTCGATCTTTCCTCAACCAAATCCAATCCAATATGAGGTACAATCTACAAATCCCGAATCTTGATAACTCTTCGGCGCCTCTTTCCTCAATTTCATGTCTTCTTTGTTCTACTTTTCTCAACAATCTTATTTTGAAGTCACTTTCCTATTTTTTCTTGACTTAGCTTTCTGCTTCTATGATTTGGGTTTGCAATCGTTTTTAATCGGTTGAATTGGTTTCCAACTGTTATAGTCTCTTGAAATGTTAGGAAGTTTTGCTGATTTGTTACCGACTAGTAGCCTTGAATAATAAATAATCATTTTTTTAGGTATGTGAAGATTTTATTTTTGTTATTAATTAATTTCAACGTAGGAGGCATTTCGATGTTACTCGTGTTAATTTGCATTGATGTTATAGGAGGAGGAGTCAGGTTGTGTTTTCAAAGATGCATTGCTTTCAATTTTAGATTTTTTATTTTACTTATTTATCTTCATGAAAGTGGCTTGAGATTCGCAATAGTCCGGAATTTTATAATTTTGGTGATGAAAATTTTCAGCAGGTGGGAAGCTATCTTTTATTTTCCCGATCATTTATTAATCATTGTATTTTTGTGATGCAGTCGTCATCCAGAGGTCAAGTGGGCTCAGAGAGTCGACAAAGTCTACATCACGGTTCAATTGGCTGATTCCAAAAATGCAAAAGTTGATCTTACTCCCGATGGTATTTTTACCTTTACTGGCAGTGCTGGGACGGGTGACAATCAGTATGAGCTGAAACTAGAGCTCTTTGACAAGGTTAATGTAGAGGTAACAAGTGGATAACATTCGTATTTATTTACTATTTCCACTGAATAATGACGTTGCCTGTGGCGTTGTCCACCATGCATTTTTATAGTAGTAATGGTTATATGGTTATGTTTAATCTTAAAGACTTGGTATTCGTTTGATTTATCTTAATTGTGTTTCCTTTTCCATTCTTTGGTTTGGTTTCAGGAGAGCAAAATCAATGTAGGAGTGCGAAGCATATTCTGTGTAGTTCAAAAGGCAGAGGGTGAATGGTGGAAGAGGTTGCTGCGTGGAGAAGGCAAAACTCCACATTATGTCAAAGTAGATTGGGATAAATGGGTCGACGAGGATGAAGATGAAGGTACTCATGCTTTCGATCATGTTCTTTTGAGGTTTTTCAATGTATTGTTGAAGATAATGACATTATTATTTTATGCTCTAAATCTGATCGAATTGCCTCAATTGTTGATCAGCTGTAGCAGCTGAACCTGACTTGGGAGGAATGGATTTCTCGGTATGCTATTTTCATTGGATTATGTAGTTCAACCTTGTTTTCTTAATCATTCATTATCTCATAATTCTTTTTTTTATCTTCAGCAATTTGGGGGAATGGGAGGTGATGCAATGGGAGGAATGGGAGGAATGGGAGGATTGGGAGGCATGGGAGGCATGGGAGGAATGGATTTCTCTGTATGTGATGTTTGCAGTTGATTTGATGTACTTCTATTGATGTTTTATGTCCTAATTAGTTTGTGTTTGTGCGTTGCAGAAATTTGCTGGGATGGGTGGTGATGCAATGGATGATATTGATGAAAGTGATGATGAAGGTATGCATGCAAAATTACATTTTTGCTGTTAATGCTTTCTTTTCTCCATACTGGGTATTATTTTATGTGTTAAAATAATAGATTTCAATCAATGTTTCTACCTATCCCTTACCGAAACCATCTGGTAAATGGAGACATCCCAGTCCAGTATGTATAATTTTTGGAATTAGGAATGGTAATTGGGTGGGTTATTATCTAAGGAAATGGGAACTAATGATAGGGTTGCTGTGAGGTACACTAAGTATCAATTGATTCTTTTTTCCATCAGCTATTTGGGTTTTGGTGGGATGTGTCTGGTTGTGGAGTTCGACAAGAGTGGTAAATATGCAGCTGCCTAGAGCAGTGTTGTCTGGTGGTGACTAAAGTGAAGCAGAGTTTGGATAGTCCATTATGAAAACCGCGACACCCTATCCCTACTTTTCCTATATTGGCGATAGTAGTGGGGAAAAAGAGAACTTTAGTGTTTTTTAAGTGAGAGGAAGCATGTCAATAGTATGAATTTGATACTAATATATTAGGGGGTTTTAATTTCGGTTTATGTTAATTGAGAATATTTGAGGAAAAATGATAATAAAACTTGAAAAAAAGGGATTAGAATTATTAATTAAATTGGTCATGTCGATAAATGTGGAAGTTCCATGTGGAACATCCATCAGTACGTTAATGCTTTTCTTTCAAGAATGAAAAATTCAATATGTAGGGGAGTGTATAGTTTGAACCCTTATCATGTGGGTGATGTATTATTGGTGTTTGTGGCACCTAATATGATGGTGAATTTCATCAAGATTTGAGGTTTAAACTTTATGTGAATTATTTTTGAATTAGGTGATTGATATGTTAATCTGGAATGAATACTTTTTTTAGTTATGACCACACTCTTCTATACACTTCTAATTCATTTGTAAATTGACCTCATTTTTGTGAAATTTACCACGTTCAAAAGTGTTGTTACATTTTTTGAAAATTGATTAATGATTAAGAGATGAGTTACTTCTGGGGCTTGGTATCAATTGTTGCAAGTTACCCTCTTTAGTTTTTTTGTTTTCTCATCCCATAATATTGCTGTTTCTTTGTATTGCTCATCTATATGGGAGTTGAAAGACCTCTTATGGTTCGTAAATATGTCCAATGGTGTCATGTTTTGGAACATTATTGTCATATTCAAGGGATAATTTTCTGTGCTAACCGAAATTTAATGTTTGCCAATTATACAGAGCAAGAGTCGAAGCCTGCAGAGGATGGCAAGAACGCTGGCGAGCAAGATGGTGCTGGCAAGAACGCTGGCGGGGCAACCACCGAGACTAAAGAAGCTGCTCCAACTCCAAGCACATAATATTCTTGCAGGTGCAAGATGTTATCCTTGAAGATGCTTATAAAGATTATCGAGTGAATTTTTCCTTTGTACCGATGATCGGTAGTTTGCGTAGAGATGTTTGTGTTCTCTTTGATGTGTACTTTTAACATTAGGATATTGTATAATTGATGCATGCATGAGCTATACCTGGATTTCTATTTTTGATTGTTTCTATGCGAAATATAATCTCGTTATGAAGATTGCTGGTGCTGTAGTAGGTATAAGATTTAGTAATGGTCATGAAATGTGTTTCCTTGATTTTTGAAAATGGAAATCGGGATTAAAATTGCCATGAACTTTTGGGTTCGGACCATTAATCTCTGCTTGTGTTTTCAAATAAATCTATCACTGGCCAACATTGATGTTTTTATACCTAGAGCATCCACCACCACAACCATACAATTCGGTTCAAAACATACATTGTAAAAGCTTGAATCATGACCGTGAAGTAAAGTTGAATCTGGATCCAATTGTTTACGGTAGCATCTTGTAGATAGCTTCATGTAGCTAGCTGTTGAATATTTGGTTTGAAGAAAAAAACTTATTTATACTGAAGATCTACATTGGTCATATCTTTCTTCTTTTTTCTTCTCCTAAAATGTTCTTTTCAAAAGTAATTTTGTTTAATTTAAAATCATCTGAAGAAGTATTTTTAATTTAAGTATAAAATAGAAGTACATTGTGTCAATATGGAGTGTGGTGAGTATTATAATACCAAGATTTGCATTCATACTATAGTTTTTTGCATATAATTAGCAAAATCACTATCTAGATTCATTTGATAATGACTTGAGTTATATTTTTGCTCCCACAATTATCGTATTTGTGCAATTTTGTTCCCTCAACAAGTTTGACCATTCAAATATCGTGAATGTGATTGACAAAAAAAAAGTATCGTGAATGTGCAATTTTGATTAAGTTCCAAATGCAAATTGAGTCCTCTAGCTTTCATCCCTTGATCCAATTGTGTTTTTAAATTTTGGCTTACTTACAGTTTTGATTCCTCTATTTTTACTAACTCACGATTTTAGTCCCCTAAAATTTTTTTTCACAAATTTAGTCCCTCTATTTTCACAAACTCACGATTTTAGTCCCCCAAGAATTTTTTTTGACGAATTTAGTCCCCCTATTTTTCCAATTTGTAAAATCAAAGTCCCCCTACCCCTACAATTTGGTTAAAATTGGCGCTGAGTTGTCAGTCACTTCACTTATCCTACGTGGCTGACATGCTGACTTGCCTTGTTAGAATTTAAACATAAAAATTATGATTTTTATTATAAAAATTGTTTTTTACTTATTATGTTTAATAAATTAAAATTCAATCTTTTATTCATTCGCTACTTCCTCTCCTTTTTTGCAAACTCTAATCCCAAACCCAACATTGTTCCTTCAAAAGCAAACCAATTGGAATTTGTGAAGATGGAATTTTTTTTATTAAATATCGAATGGGTTCACGATGGGAGAGGAAATATCGAATGAAGAAGATGGAATTTTTATATATTAAATATAATAATTAAAAAATAATTTTTGTAATAATAATAAAAATAAAATATAATAATAATTTTTATGTTTAACTTCCAACAAAGGAAGCCAGTGTGTCAGCCACATAGAATAAGTGAAGCGACTGACAAATCAGCGCCAATTTTGACCAAATTATAGGGGTAGGGGACTTTGATTTTACAAATTGGGAAAATTGGGGGATTAAATTCGTCAAAAAAAATCTTGGGGACTAAAATCGTGAGTTGGTGAAAATAGATGACTAAATTCGTGAAAAAAATTCTTGGGGGACTAAAATCGTGAGTTGGTAAAAATAGGGGGATCAAAATGTAATTAAGCCTTAAATTTTGTAATACCAATAACATGACATGCTACTCATACACACTACCATACTACCTAAACTAGTCAGTCCCTCCGCTCACTATTAGAAGCAATATAACGCTTCAATAATTCTTGGTCACTATTACTCTCTCCAAGATTTATTATTTTGAAATATTCATAATACTACGAAGTTAATTGACATTCTTCTATAATTTGATGAAGCCAATTAGGCATTACTCTATTATTATCATTATTTGAAAAGAGGGGGTGTTAGTGTGTAAACAATAAATAATATGTTGAATTGCATCTCTATCCTCTAATATTTTCGTCCTCCAAACTTTTTAGTTGCACTTTTAGTTCCTCAACATTGTAGATTTGTTGTACTTTTGGTCCAAATTTTTGGATTTTGAAAAACCAGGGCACAAATAATGTAACTTTTGAGGGACAAAAAATGTATTTAAAAGAATAGGAGAACAATTACACCGTCAAAGGTTAATGTGTTTGGTTGGCATTTGCTTCGGGACTCATTGCCAACGCGAAATTTATTTCATCGCCATGTTATAATATCGGAGGAAGAGTCTTTATGTCTGTTGTGCTGGCAGCAGTGTGAATTAAACCAACACCTCTTTTTGCAATGCTCTTTCGTTGCTGAAGTTTGGAACCATATATACTGTTGGCTGAGAATTAATGGTGCTGCCTATGTTGCTGTGGCTGAACATTGTTTGTGGTTTGGAAAGGTTTGTAAAGGAAAGAAGGCGAGGAAAACAAAGTATTTAGTTTGGTAGACAACTTGTTGGAACATTTGGTTGGTGGCTCAGAACGCGCTTGTCTTCAAGAATGAGGATCCAAACATTGATTTAATTATTTCCCGCATCAAGCAATTATTGTGGAGTTGGTTAATTTATCAAATCGGTTGTAATTCTAATTTTATATTTTGTCTTGGTGGACCAATCCACTTCAATGCCTAAATAATTTATAACTTTATTTTGTTTGGGTTTGAGCACCCCTAGTGTTCCATCAATGAAGTATTCCTTATCTAAATAAAATTTAAAAGCCTAGGAACTAAAATTGTGAATTTGAAAAAATTGAAGGTAAAAAGTTTGCTAAAAATAAAATAGAGAAACTAAAATTGTTAAACTGAGAAAGTTGAGATACCAAAATGTAATTAAACCTAATAGTAGTATTGCGGAAAACAAACCCCTAAAACCCTCGCTGATATTGACGACGCGGCGGTGATGCCATTCTTCTTCTTCTTCTTCTTCTTCTTCTTCCTCTGCAACTGACATGGAAACAATCACAACCATGGACGTCGAGGAACAACAACCTTCGCCCACTTCCAACAACGTTAAACGCTTCGGTCTTAAAAATTCTATTCAAACTAACTTCGGCGATGACTACGTTTTCCAAATCATCCCAAAGTAAATTCTCTTTGAATTTCCGCATAAGCTTTGAAATTATGCTCAAATACGATGAAAAATTAGGGAAAAGTTTCCTTTTTAGTTGAACTGTGCCGTGAATTTTTGGGTTTTAATTTGTGGTTTTGTGAATGGAAGGGATGATTGGAGTGCAATGGCGGTGTCACTGTCAACAAATTCAGTGAAACTATATTCACCTGTAGTGGGTCAATATTATGGAGAGTGCAAAGGTCACTCTGCAACCATCAACCAAATTTCGTTTTCGGATCCTTCAAATCCTCATGTTTTAACCTCATGTTCTTCAGATGGCACTATTAGAGCTTGGGACACACGAACATTTCAACAGGTAGATTTTATTTTTTGCCTTTATAATTATCTTCTGCTTGAGTGTTGAATTGAAATTTGAATGTCAAACTGTAGGTTTCTAGGATTGATGCTGGTCCTTCTCAAGAGATCTTCAGCTTCTCTTTTGGAGGACCTAATGGAAATTTAATTGCTGCTGGTTGTAATTCACAGGTTTGCTTTTGATTGTGGTTACTTCGGTGATAGATTCTGTGTAAGTGATTTAAACCAGAATGTAAGCTGTAAACTGTTTAATTTTGCTCAGATACTCTTTTGGGATAGGAGAAATAAGAGGCAAATTGCATGTCTTGAAGATTCTCATGTGGATGATGTCACTCAGGTTTCTGCTGTTCCAATTTCTTGAATTACATGTGATGACTGTTTATTTATATCTGAATCCAAAGCTCGATTTAATGGAGTTGATTGAAAATTTTAACCCTGTGAAAAAAGGATGTTTTGCTTGTAATGATGCCCTTTCCAAAATAACTACAATATGAGAATGCAGAATCTAATCCTATATCTTATGATGGCTATAACATAGTTAACACTGGCATCAAATGGGTTTCAGGATATTTCTGTAAGAGAATGCGGCGGAAATCTTGTTATGAAAAAATAATGGAGGATATTCCTTTCAGATTTATGAAACAATGTACTTGATAGTTGATTCCTCATATTCTGGGTCTGATACCGTTAGTTAGACTGATTAGAATCATAGAATTTTTGTTGTTTAGGCTATTGCCAGTTCACAAGCTCAGAAATTGCTTGATCAATTTGATACAAACTGGTCTATTGATGTAGGATTAGTAAGGGAGAATTCTTTAATTACAATTTGCTTCTTAACTTTAGCCTTCTTAAGTCCTTCTATGATTAGAAGTCTTCTTCTCATGGGATGGGTGTGATTTGGGGATTTTATGGTCTTTTATGGCTTTTAGTAATGCCATTTTCGATTCATTTTTTGAACACTTGACTCGTCCCCTTCCCCCTAGTTGTTCAACATAATTATGCAATTTATCTCTGGTTGGGCTTACCTCACGTGTATGTAAATAGAATGAAACGATGAAAGTATTTGTTACCTAATATGCTGTGTTAAAAATGAAGATGACAATGGCAATCCTTTTTATTTTATCCTCCAAAATAAAACTGTAGCAAGTTATACTAACTTTGGTTCTGTTATACTAAACAAATTGATTTTAATTATTTAATTGTTTAGTGTAAGGCCTGGATTCATGTCTGATTTGTCGAAAGCATGTGATTGATGCTAGGTTCATTTTGTCCCTAATGAAAAAGGCAAGCTTATTTCGGCTTCGGCAGATGGGCTGATCTGCATATTTGATGCCACTGGAGATATCAATGACGATGATCATCTAGAGTTGGTAAATCTTGGACTACAATTCAATTTCCATCAGTTGATAATTCTTGCAAGTTGCAACCATCTTGAATTACCAACGAGATTAATATTTGGAACAGGATCGTATTCTTTGTTTATTTGATGCTCTCTATTGTGTATTTCAAGGGATATACCTTTTCCAGTTTGTATAGAGATCGAGCAGCCTTGCTTCATTTCTCAATTTCCTATTAACATGTATTTTGCTCTTCGTTTTCAAGGATTTCTTGTCTTCCTTTAGCTGTTTTTGCCTCTTTACTTTTAAAAAAGTGCGTATATATGTTGTTTACATGAAGAAAGTTTTGCAATGTGTTATGTTATTTAATGTGTTTCTTTTTGTTACTGTTTTTATTTGCTTCCATAGTATGCAAATTAACTTTGAAATTGATTAACCCTATTTATTACTATCATGATAACATATGCCAGGCTCAAGCTTCACATTTGAAAAATTGAAGGTTTCTTTGACTTTTTATATTTTTGAACTGCAGCAAGTTTCTCAGGCGATATTATTAACTTTTTCCCACAAAAATGCAGGTGATTAATGTGGGAACTTCAATTGCAAAGGTGGGGTTTTTTGGAGATAGTTTTCAGAAGCTTTGGTGTTTAACAAATATTGAAACCATGGGGTACAGTTTATCTCCATTAGTGGTTTTCCTTAATGGTTAGATATATTTAAGTCATTTTCTATCTCATCTGCAATGATGCAAATTACGACGGTGTGTGCTTTGTCATGCTTTCAATGTCGTTATAGTTGCTAAAGAAAGGTGGTTCATACAATCAAGAAACAACTTCTATACAGATTAATACTGTCTGTGCAAATAATACTTTCTGCTATACTGTTTATGCTAACAGACTAACAGTTTACTAGCTTATATGAGTCTGCTTATGTAGACTAAATCTCCGACTTTTTGCAATGCTCGATTCTAATGTTTCATTCTACTCTTCTGCCTAGTATCTGGGACTGGAAGGATTCTAGAAATGAAGTAAACTTCTCAGACGCACGTACGTTAGCTTCTGAAAGTTGGACTCGGGATCATGTGAGTTCCTTCCTATTCCATAGTATATGCTTATTGAATTTGGTGGGGGGTTGTAACTTGTAAAGCAACATAAACTACTTTTTATTAAGTATGTTAAATTGGAATTGCAAGAGGCTTTGCGTCATGTGCTTTTGAACCATGTAAAGTAACATAAACTACTTTTTATTGAGTATGTTAAATTGGACCGACAACCAAGCTTTGGGAAAAAAAAATTATACATATATATTCTTTGTAAGTTTCATAGTGTATGATGGCATTTGTTTAGCATGCAGAATAAATGATCTTCCAAATTTGGCTGCAACTGCCTCCTAGAGAAAACTTCTAGCCTGCTCAAAGATACTAATATAATGTTACTGTCACTCCAATCCTTAGCACACAAACTGATATTTACTTTCTTTTGGCAGGTTGACTATTTTGTTGATTGTCACTACTCCAGAGAAGCTGAAAAACTATGGTTGATTGGCGGTACAAATACTGGTACTTTGGGTTACTTTCCTGTAAATTACAGTGGAGAGGCATCAATTGGAGGTGCAGAAGCAATTCTAGAGGGTGGCCATACAAGTGTTGTTAGGAGTGTTCTACCCATGTCAATTGGACCTGGTAGTAGTAGTACTAGTACTAGTACTAGCCCGTGTATTTTTGGATGGACAGGTGGGGAAGATGGTCGGCTATGTTGCTGGTTATCCGATGATTCCCCTCAAAAAAATCAATCTTGGATTTCAAGCACATTGATAATGAAGTCAGAAAGAACTTGCAAGAAAATTCGTCATCACCCTTACTAGTACTACCATGTCATTGCCATTAACTACTTGAACATTTCAATGACAAGGGAACAACATTTTTTTTTGTTAGTTTTATTTTTCACTAAACATGGATTGGGGTGAGATGGATTTTGATAGAAGCATTGTATTTTATGCATTTACTGCATGTAATATTTATACTGGGGCATTTTACATAAGCCCCCTTTTTTAGATTAAGAAAGAATATATCTTGCTTGATTTTTGATTTTTTTTTTACAAGCACCTGGCTTGAATAATTATGTAGTGTTGTATGGAAAGTCAAATTTGTGTTTTACTTCTCTGGGAAATTAGTAATTTGGTACCCACGAGTTACACGTTGATGATTGCTCAAGTCCCACCTTTTTTTCCTTTTCGCGAATTGATTAGGTAAAGGAAATAAATTTACAAAAATTTATATAAGCTTATGACAATACATTGATAGTGGTTGCGGAATTTTTTTTGGCATTAGGCATAAATGAACACTTGTTATCGCTGTAACACTTGTAATCTCTTATTGTTGCAAAGCCAACAAATGATCAAAAAATGTTATTGCTTCCATGTTTGTCGGAGAATTTGGCATTACGTTTAGTTGCTTCCATGAATTAGCTTCAGAAGCTTCTACAATTGGGGGCTAATTCATGGTCGAAAGGTAATAGAAATTGATGCAATCATATAAAATACCTTTAGGGTTTTAGATAATAGAAATTGATGCAATCATATAAAATACCTTTTAAACTACTAAAACCCTTGTAAATTACTAAAACATAAGTTCAAGACCACACACCCCAAACGTTTCATGTACAATTGTCAAAGGAAAATCCCTAAATATACCAAGATTGTCTACCACATTCCTCCATCATTACTTTTCACTAGGAAAAATGAAGTTTGCCATTGGGGAGGTAATAGAAATTGATGCAATCATAAAAGCCTTCCCCGAGTAATATATTAGCACCTACATTTTTGTGATCATAAACACAAGAAAAATACTGCAAAGCTAAAATTGAAG
Source organism: Astragalus glycyphyllos (assembly GCA_963573325.1). Classification (NCBI taxonomy): domain Eukaryota; kingdom Viridiplantae; phylum Streptophyta; class Magnoliopsida; order Fabales; family Fabaceae; genus Astragalus; species Astragalus glycyphyllos. The sequence goes on from OY754312.1 coordinate 24,650,369, forward strand.
GATTCACAGGAAACATGGGAAGTGAAGTCTGCTGCTGGTATGCATAAACAAGCAGAAATGCATCTAAAAGTAGCAGACTGGCCCATCTGAAATAGTTCACATCACTAGCTCAAATCAACCTCTACCTCGCCCTGCACCTACGAAAAGAAGCAAAGGCACTGGATTCATTCACAAGCTCAACTTCAAGGTACCATTTAATAAATAAAATAAAAAAGACATTATAATTTTTATTTTCATCTCCAACCATATATTTTGCCATTAGAACCAACGAAATGCAGAATTAATTAGGTGCCCTTTCAATAACGATATGCTTCTAAAATAAACCCTAGAGCATTAGGATAAGATGGAGCAGGTCTCTTTTAGCTTAACCAGTGGTCCCAAGTTCAAATCTGAACCCAAGGAATACAACAGCTTTAAGTGGTCCTACAAGGATCAAGAGATTAGTCTTTGCATCCCCGTTGATACCAAAAATATGCTTTCAAACTAAATTAATTTCTTGCTTATCAAGAGCTCCTCTAGTCTAGGTGAAAATAACAGATAATTGCAGGAAGCTCTTTGAACTCTGATGAGGTGAATTTGAGATACTAGATTATATGATTTTTTTTTTTTGACACAATGAAAAATATTTTATAATCATAATATCTTAAGGTACCTTAAGTTATCTCTTAAAATAAGGTTCTATATTTTTTTAATATTTATGATTTATTTCCTTGTTTGATTAGAATTAGGAGTCTAGTAATTGTCATGATCAGTTTCTGTATCTGACCTCTAGTATCAGTATACATAAGGGCTAGCATTTAGTCTTTATTATCATTAGAAAAGCATAAGTTGAAGTTTTTATCTTTCTCTTCCCTCATCTAAAACCCTATAGCATCAACATGAGGAATAGAAGGCAAAACACATAGAGGTGGAGAACATACAAAGAGTGCATTCATGATCTACCTCTGCTTCCACCAGGCTTTCCACCTTGGCCACCCCTGCCTCGGCCTCCAGCCCCCTTAGAACCACCATCATCAAAACCACGTCCAATTCCTTTTGTTTGGCGTCCACCAGAACCATCCTCCCTACCTCTTCCCCTTCCACGTCCCACACCAGGTGGCTTGCGATCTGAAATGGGTCACATGGATCAGATAACCTTTTTTTTAATAACTGGAAGGCTGCATGAATAGCATTTCAAAATATGTGGGCAAATTGACTCATTCACATTGGCAATATAAAATTATCATTTGTTAATTTATAAAAAAAAAAAAAAAAATAGATGTGACCCCGAATATTTCAGATTCAATTAGAAGAACAAAATATGGACCCTTAATATAACAAGTGTAGCAATATTCCTTATTCCCTTATAGATCATCTAATCAATTTAAATATCAAGAAATAGACCAACTGCTGAATCCAGTAGAGGAAGTTTGTAGGGTTCGTCATGGGGCATCTAAAATAATAAAGAGATATCATTTTAGAGGACCCAACACCAATACATTAGATATCTCAATCCAAAAATCTTAAGGCATCATATTTATAGATCCTTCTACTTTATATCGTCATCAGCTTGTCCATTATTAATGTAGGACATTTTCACTCACCCTGACACACGCACACAATCTTCAATTGTCAAAACCAACAAGAAATCAAAGCAAAACAATGCTTACCTGTTCGGGTCTTGGCTTCCTCCTGAACTTTGTCAATAACCTAAAATAACAGGTAATATAGCAAAATTAGTGGAGAAATGTATGTACAGCTCATACATCACTAGACAAGTTATCAACCTATTCACTAGAAGGGACGCCCAATGCACAAGGCTCCCACCATTGTGGGGTCAGAGCTCGGTTTCATGAGCACAACCTTAAACCCATGACTAACAGATCACAATGCAGCAACTCTAATACTGTGACAAGGCTCACCTTCTCTACAACCTATTCATTTAAAGCCAAAGAACCAAACACCTACAAGTCACTACCGTAACATACCTCATCGGGAACTCGAAGGTACTTAATTGTATTCCCACGTATGTAGCATTCGGGCATCCGCCAAAATCTATCTCCATCCTACATTTCCAATTTCAATCAAAATTTGTCAACTAACCTTCCAACAATCACAAAAACCACACACACAGCATCAACAAATTACAAAGACAACAAACAATGCGTTATAAAACCAACATTACCTTAGAGGTACAAATAACTTCTCGAAGATGGATATTCATCCATGTATCACAATTAACCAAATGCCCATTATAAGTCTCTCCATTCTTCAGCTCCACCAACTGTCACAACAAATTAAAAACAAAAAACAACAATGAAAAATCACAAGTTACAAAATCAAACCGAACAAGTACACAAGTAAAAGTATCAGCTATAAATTTACCATAGGGTGGCCTTGTGCAGTCTTGAGAAGTGAAAGAGGAAGCTGCAAAAACGAGTTAACACAGAAACTAAGGTAAAAATTAACAGAATGTAATCATAACAGTAACGGTAACCTTACTGCTTCAATTTTGATAACAGAAATTTCAACCGAAAGAGTTTACAATACCGACCGGACACAATCTATGATCAGTTGGGGGAAGTTGAATTCCGTTTAGGTTTTCGGTTAAAAAGTTAGGTTTCTTTTTGATTATTTTTTTTTGAAAACAGAAGAAAAAAAAGGAAGAGAGAAAAGGATCTAGGTACTGGTTGTTGAGAATTGAAAAGGAATGAAGTTGGAGAAAGAGAAGTGATTTGCTTACCATGTTGGCGATTGGTTTGAGAGTGTCGTCGATGAAGTTGTGCGATCTATCGAAAGGAGTAGAGTGTAAGAGAAGGCGGAGGAGGGAAAACAAAGAGAGTTGTGTACCACACGGATTGCTTCTACCGTTGATCTTTTTTTGTTCTCCTCACTTTATATAAACCTAATGAAATAATTGGATTTTAAGCTTTTTGACAAATAATCGAATTTAAAATCTAATAATATTTTCTAATCTAATCTAATATCTAACTCCTTATTTTAAAACCCAAAAATATATGTACCCAAAAAAAACTTATTTTAAATTTTATTCCACACTGTTCAGTTTTGAATTCCAAAAAAAACTAACTACATAAATCTAATCTAATATCTATTAAAAGAATAAAGCACCTATAAAATTAATCATACTCCCATTCCTAATTTAGTCACCTCACTTTAAGTGGGGGACAATCAAGTAATATTTGCTTCGGTCCATAATTAAGAGACAAACTCTTACATCATACAGAACAAAGAATAATATTGAAATCAACTATTACATTTAATAAGACAAAAAATTTAACTTATTTTCAAAATTGTTTTCTATTAAATGATAATTTATACTCTTAATTAATGATACAGTTTTAATTACACCACTAAATAGAGATAATGTTGAGATTGATCGTTTAATAAATCTTTAAAATAGTTTCATATATTTTGGACCAAAAAAAAAATCATTCATTTCTTGTATTATAAACCAAAAAAAAAATCTTTAAAATAGTAATTTAAAAATTTTCAATCACTATTCAATTGTGAAAACCAAAAAACTCTAATCGCTTTTCTCAAAACCCAAAAATAAAATATTATTTTAAATTTCTCCCTCATAATTCATTTTTGAATTCAAAATCATTTAACCACGTCAAATAAAAACCAACTCTAATCTAATCTCATCTAATCTATCTAATTTCTATTTAAGAAAATAAAGCACTTATGAAAATAATCATATACTCATGCTCATAACTTATTACCTCACTTTAAATAGGAACCATTAAGTAATAATGTCTAATTTAAAATTTCTGCTCACTATGCAATTTTAAAGTAGTAACTAATTTTATCAACATAATCTGGCACAAGTATTAGATACTTGGGGTCCTTTAACCATTTGATTATGGGTTAGATACTTGATCGGGGTGCGTATGAAAAAATATTTGTTAGGAGAGGTTAACCGTCGCGCAGTAGAAATACTAGAGGATACATTGGTTGAGACATTTACCTACAGCAAAATGCTCAAAAAATACAATAAAATCATCCACAACCTGACATCAATCAAGAGCACCATGTTGGACTATTTGAATTGTACAAACATGTACAAGAACAAGCCAAATCATTAAAGCTTAAATTTATTCTTTTTTTCTATACAAGCTTGCTTTTATTCTTTTACAAGAACATGCCAAAATAAAATTGATTGATAGATTTCGTGTTTGTTTGGGGTGAAAAAGGGAAGAGAGAGTGAGGGAAGAGTGAGGGAAGGAAGAGAGAGTGATTTTAGGATGTTTGGTTAAAGAGAGAAATAGGAAAGAGAGAGGGAGGAAAGATTAGTTTAGTGCTTTTTATAATCTCTCTACGGGTGTGTTTGGATTAGGAGAGAAAGAGGGAGGAGAGAGTGAGGGAAGAGCCCCTTTCTCTCCACTTTCTCTCCACTTGTGGAGAGATTATAAAAAGCACTAAACTAATCTTTCCTCCCTCTCTCATTCCTATTTCTCTCCTTAACCAAACATCCTAAAATCACTCTCTCTTCCCTCACTCTCTCTTCCCTCACTCTCTCTTCCCTCTTTCACTCCAAACAAACACACCCTACAAGTAGAGAGAAAGTGGAGAGAAAGAGGCTCTTTCTCTCTTCCCTCACTCTTTATTCCCTTACTCTCTCCTCCCTCTTTCTCTCCTAATCCAAACACACCCTAAGTTCCATTCAATGCACTATTTTATCATATCCTAAAATTCAATTGAAATGGAATAGAATAAGCCTTTTTCTATAAAATATCTAAATAATAGAAGGGCGAGTTTATTTCATTTTACTTCTTCTGGTGTGAGTTTACGAGCGAGTTTACAAATGGAAACACCCTGTTTACAGACTAAAGAATTTACAAAGCTCTATCTGGTACTATCTAAATAAGTGGCCGAGGAGAACTCCATTATTAGACTTTCTAACATTAATAGAATAATAGGTAACAAAAACATACAACTGAGGCTGGAAATGTAACTTCTGTGGCACCTGAACTTCCAAGACTTATTGGCTATTAGGAATAGAACTTCCCAAAAGAATGAATAATTCCCCTCCACCCTCCCATCATTCACATAGTAAATGAAAAATAAAACAAAACATAAAAGAAAAAGATCAGCAGAAAGTCTGGCCTTTAAATGGAATAAGACCCATTTGAATAGACACATGACAGAAATGAAAAACCAGTGCAGTATGCAACATGTAAAACCTAGACTCCTAGAGCTTCTTGATAGAAATAGTCCAAAGAAGATCTGAATCAGACTGTACTGTCACTATATCTCCTTTTATAATATTTGAAGTGCTTACTAAACCACCAAATCTCATCTCCGTGTCATCTGAAATGGTCAAAATAAAATTTAATCATCAGACTCCACTGACAAACAAGATCAGAACTGGATGATACAAATAGGAACATAAGATAACGTTTCATCGGGACCATTTCAGCCCGATTATAGTGAAGCGTCATGTATATACCGACCAACAACATGTGCTGATATTTTTTTTTTGACAAAACATGTGCTGATATTCTTATAGACTGTAATTAGTGTATTTATTTACTCATTAGTTAGGATTTAGGAGCACGGGAAAAGTATTCCATCCTATATATAATTAACAACAGCCACCCAAGAATCATATTTTTGTGTGGCAAGATTACAGTCCTACTCAAATAAAGCCTCAAGGAGCACATTTTCATATTTTTCTAGTCAATGGTATATAGTATATACAGTCCGGAGTGAAGGATGGGGATAGGAAAACTCTGCTTCCAGTGTCCCGCAACACTTACTATTCGGCAGCGGGACAAAGACATTTTCTTTTAGTTAAAGATATATAGGTATAAATTAAAATAATCACATAGCATAATCAGTAAACAACTATATGCAATACTTACTTAGGTCCCATTTGAGTCCTGTGGTTGTAGAGCTTCCCGACGGAATCCCAATGGGAATGAGTCCACAGTGTGGACCCTCAATAGAAGATTGAATAAAGATCTTATGAGAGTGACTCTTCGGAAGAAGGTGAATGAGGCAATCATCAGATAGAAGGATAATCCGGGTGTTGGCGAATCGGCACAGCACATTAATATTCCCAATCTCATGGTCAAATCTCCCGCCAAGTGCTCCAGCAACAAGAATGCATAGCTGCCATAATGTAAAAGATAGGAGGGGCAGTGGCCAGCTGAGATTAATTCCAAGGGTGCAACTAAGCACATATGACACTATAATAATTTATTCACTATCAAATAGGGATAAGGGTTGATCTTTAGCAGATTCAATTCATTTCAATTATCCTAATTCTTAAAACTATCTAAAACCAACTTTAGAGTTGACATCAGTTCACTCACCCATCTCCTCCCTACAAAAGAAAACTAGAAAGTATAGAAGTATCCAGAACCAAGTATTGAACTTACTTCTGATTTATCGGTATTTGGTATGAGGTCGCGTATGTAAGCAACACATTTGTGTAAATCTGTGGTGTCCTGATCTTGAGACTCGTCAATTATCTTAGTTCCCTGCAGTAAGCAAAAGAGTATCTTAATCCATAATTATGTTTGGTAAAAAGCATTTTGTATGAATTGGTATAAACTCTAAATTCAAATGTTGCTGCAAATAGCGTCTGAAAAAACGCTATAAGCTAGTGGTTACCGAACACCTCTATTTTACTTCAACGAACTTATCCGACATATGCTAGCATATTGGCAAGCTTATATAGCAGTAACACAGGAATGGAATAATGGCAATTTGTTGTAATCAGAAAGTTGAGCTATGAACTAATTCTCTCCTATAGATGTACATTAACACCAAAAAATCATAAAGATACAGATAGACTTACCAGATTTTTATAGAAATCAAGTACTTCTGTTCTGATTGAATCCATGTCACCTTTGATTGCATCAGGTTTGTACCTGATAGAAACCTTGCAAGTTAGATAATAGGAAATCTGCAGCCGTAGGCTCAAGATAGCAAACCATGCTCTAAGTCACCAACAAAAGTAAACCAAGTATTGCCAGTAGCACATACAACAATCAATGTTACACATCTTTTAGACAAACCCAGTCTTCCAACAAATCAAACTTCATCGACTAGAGGTAAAAATAAAGTCCATCTGGAGAGCTTGCCATTGACATCAATCCCAAAAGCAACAATGTGCGAAGAAGCGTGTTATGAGAAAAAGTTAAATCAATTAATGGAAAGATATGATGGTTAACTACCCCCCACAGTCCACAGATAATCACAATCATACCATATGGTGTTTTCCACATATACCCATGAATAAAATAGTAACTACAATTGCAGACAATATATTCAAAATTAGAAACTCCACTCCATACCTATATGTGAAATATAAATAAGGAATAAAACATCGTTAAATGTCTTCAATATGATAATATAAAATAGACAAATACACAAAGTCGGTAAATAGGAATGCCATCATGAGAAGAAATTAACAAGCATTGAGCATTATTTGACCCCGGATACTAGAGAATATAATACTACTCCAATCCTTATTATAAGAAAAATATATAGTTTTAGGTTCATTGAATAACTAATATATTTTGCCTGTATATAGACCAGATACATCAGTTATTCAATGAACATAAAACTACAAATTTATCTTATAATAATCTTATAATAAGGACTAGAGAGAGTAAGCACATAAGTACTTGGGGAACCTTCCCTTAAGCAAACTAGAGAACCAAAGCAGTTTAAGTATCTCATACTACTTGATACAAATTGATGTGGGACTTGACACTCCGTAATGACCAGGTCCCTATCAAAATAGTAGTAATGGTAATGGTAATTATATTATTACTATCTTAATATTGAATCCCACTCTGCCATTTACTTTTCATTCATTCCCAATAACACAGCTCCAGCTCGGAGTCTTCAGAAATTTCATTAAATCAAGCAATCATAAACGTGGAGTGGGCAACCATATGCCTAATTACTAATGTGAAAATAAAAATAAAAATCAAAGTCCAAAGGCCATAACATAACTACACTAACTTATTATCCTTTTGTAGATAGATAAGTCCTGGGCCACCACTGCATGATTCAGAGGCCAGAAGTGGTACAACAAAGAACAAACTACAAACATAAAGTCAAGAATGAAACTAGAAAAGCAAAATTAGAGAATTAAATCAGGAAAAAGAAAAGCAAAAGACGAAAGAAACAAAAAGATGCTTTTCTATTATTAAAAAAAAAGGTTAGGAAAGTAGAGAAGAAGTAGGAACCTGTTGCGAACATGAGAAGGTTGTTGTTGAGGGAAGAAAAGAGGCATTTCATCATACACCCTATTTGCACCACCATCAGCACAAACTCGAACCTGTGCTGTAAAATAAGAACCAAACAATGCATGAATCAATACAAATACAAATACAAAGGAAAAGAGAGAAAAGAGGGAAAAGGTGCAGGAAGAGTTACCGTGGTCCCAAAGTAGAGGAGCGAATCGAGGAAGACTTTGATTGAGAATAACAAGAGCGTATGTTAAAGAAGGAGAAGAGGCGGTGGTGTTTGGATTCTCCGGCGGAAGAAGAAAGTTTGAACAATGACACATCATCATCGTCTCCATCCTTTCCTCTTTGTCCGCTAGCTTCTCGTAAACCCACCCGTTCGCTATAAGACGCACGCTGCGTTCTTAATTCTTAATTTTCACTGTTACTTTACTCTATTACCCCTACTTCTAGTTCTAGACTTCTCGTAGTCATATATTATTATTATTATTTTGTATATTCACGTCATAAAAAAGTTGAATGAACACGCTTCTACCTTTACCCACGCACAAGTTCTCATTCGCCGCCATCCCTTTCACACGATCCATTTAAGTCAATGGCTAATCTACGACCAACGTCTAATAGGTGCAAAATTACAATAAAGTCTCATGCCGTTTAGTTATTACTAGCTGGGTAAGTCTCGTGGTCCAACCCATCAGCAACAGAAGCTCCGTTTTTTCTTTTAAACAAAACAACAGAAGCTTCAATTTAAATCTTTCTAATATCTTTTCCAATATGTATCACAACTCTAGCGTTTGTTATTTTCAAAGAAACAAACTCTAGAGTTTGTCAACAATAGTGTCCTCAATGGGTAACTAAATGGCACTTAGGCGTAGGGGTATTCTTGAGTAAGCTTGTTTTTTTGGGTAAAAACTTCTAAAATTACAAAATTACTACAAAATATTATGGGTTGCTTTAGGCCACGTTAGAAGTGGTGGTTGATCGTGAGCCGAAGTGGTGGTTGAAGTGGTGGTTGGTGATGGTCAAAACCAAAATGGTGGTTGATCGTGGTCAAAGTGGTGGTTGATAGTGGTTGGAATGGTGGCTTGAATGGTGGTCAGTGGTGTTTGGTGGTGGTCGATAGTGGTCGTTGGTGGTGGTTGACGGTGGTCGGAAGTGGTCAAAGGTGGATGAAGCAAAAACAAAAACAAAAACAAAAATTATAAAACTTATTTTTGTATTTGAGTTTTGATGGAAAACTATTTTGAAATTAAGAAAAAAACTAACTCAACCAAATATTACACGAACATGTTTTGATTTTGAAATTGACTTTCAAAACCAAAAACCAAAAACTCACGACCACCCCCGAACGGGCCTTAAGGGTTGCTAAGGGTTTGTTTGAATGTGTCCAAACTATTGAACTTGAAATGGTGATCTTCTAAATTTCTTATTCATTCTAAGCGCATCAGGGGCTATAGTGAAAACACTATTGTTTAATGTTATTGACATAGATCAACATGTTTGGAGGTTGAAAAGTTCGGACTCTTAGTGTTCGTAATGCCTATAGGCTACTAATGGAGATGATGATGGACACTTCTCTCTTACAGGTTGTTGTCAATGGGGGATCCTGTGGAAATTGAAAATACCACCAAAAGTATTTTCTTTGGCGAATATGCAAGATTGTTTACCTACTCGCGCTAAACTTGTTCACAAATACATCATGGTTGAAGAGGATGATTACTCGTGGTGTAGAGGGTTATTTGAAACTCAGTTGCGCTTATTTGTATACTGCTTCAAAGCTACTGCATGTTGGTCTCTGCTTTAGGTTTTAGCTAATTGGTGTTGGACTGTGCAATGACATGTCGATTTTTTTAGTGTCTTCTTTGTGGGGATGGAAAGTTTGCATGAAGAAACATGAAGTTGATTAGTGCATAACTCTTTGGAGTCTTTAGCAAGAAAAAATAAGACTAAATAGCACTTTTGGTTCTTTATCTTTGTTCCAAGTTTCACTTTGGTCATTTATCTTTTTTTTGGTCCGTTTTGGTCCTTTACCTTTCATTTCTGTGCCAGTTTTGTCCTTTATCTTTATTTTGTTTCACTTTGGTCCTTTATCTTTCATTTATTGTTTTATTTTGGTCCTCTTAAACAAAAATACAAAAAAATGAATAACACTATGAATGTGCTCAAGAACACCAAGAACACTTTGATTTCTTGTTTTTTGAATAATTCATGCAATACGCTACCAAAATGTTTTGTTTAAGAGGACCAAAATGAAACAATAAATAAAAGATAAAGGACCAAAGTGAAACAAAATAAAGATAAAGGACCAAACTGACACAGAAATGAAAGGTAAAGGACCAAAACGGACCAAAAATAAATAAATGACCAAATTGAAACTTAAAGCAAAGATAAAGGACCAAAAGTGGTATTTAGCCAAAAAATAATCACTTTTGAAACAATAAACATACCAATGCAACTATTTTAACCATGAATGCTACGAATCACTATGACCGAGGCTAATATTCTTTAGCTCATGACGCAACTATTGGGCCAAGCCACAAGTTGGTTGGTTAAAATGTATTGTAGATGCCTCTTTTTCAAAGACAAAATAATGTTGGTATCAAAATATGCACCCATGATGCAACTGGAAAGGTTATTGGGGCCAAAACTCATTGGTACTCGCCCATCACTGAGGTGCTTATTAGTGAAACCATGGGTTTGTATTTGTTTATCAAATAGGTTAGCTAGTTGAGCTTCAAGGGTGTGTTATCTTTGAGTTGGATGCAAATTTGGTTATTAATGCGTTTAATTCAAAAAAATGTTGCTATTTCTAAATCTAGTTGTTTCATCAAAGCTCGCAGGAGCTTTTTACCTTTTTTTAGTAACAGCTCTCATGTTGAATTTGCTAAGAAAAATGCTATTAAGGGTGCTCATATTCTTATTGGGTGATCTTATTTTCAAGTAGTTCTCATGCTTATCATAACATTCCCTCGTGTATTTTTGATTTGATTATGAATGAAATGTATTAGTTGGTTCTTGTAAAAAAATAACATTCTTACTCTTTTTTAAAGAGTAGAGTCAAATATCTTAACTAATAATTAATTTATATCGTTTGGAGGGTTTTTTTTATAAAAAAATTGATATATTGATTTTTTTAGGAAGGAACGGAGATATTGTTGATCATAATATTACGCCAACTTAGCAACTCTCATCCTACTTTTATTGTTAAAAAAAAAACATTTTTTTGGAAAGAGTCATTTTGATCCTAAATATGTCTAGTGATGTTATTATAGTCCCTAAATATATTAAAGTTACATATTTATCCCTAAGTGTCTATTTTTACTAATTTAAAGAACTAAATTGACAAACAAAGAACATATTTAAAGATCAAAATAACTGATAAAAAACATATTAGAGAACAAAAAGACTTATTAAAAAAATACTTAAGAATGTGTTTACAATTTCAATATAACGATGGTGTCTTACACATTCAGGAACGAAAGGTTTACCCTAATTTTTTTGTCCCACAAAGACAGCAGCAGCTGCTGTGTTATTTTTTTTTTTCAAAAGAGAATCCTGCTGTCTTTGGCCAATGCTCGCCTGTCTGGTTTTGTTTTTTCTCGTGGCCAACAAAAGAAAGAAACGCGTTTATGCGTTCGCCGACAAAACAGTACTACATTACAATTTACAATTACGCTAACCTAATCCCAAACAAATTTAGTGCTGCATATCTGTATCTGTTTCAAATTTCCAGCTTCAAAATCTCATCCATTTCCCACTCTCAAATTTTATCTCATATTCCTCTTTGACCAAAATAGCTTTCACATAAAGCAACAGCATATTGAGATTGCGCACAACCAAAAAAAAAATGTTAGAGAAGTGTTTGGGAGTTCAAAGGGCTAGAAGATTCCAAAGATTTCTCAACCATTGCAAGGTAACAATCCTCTGTCTCTTCCTCACCATTGTTGTCCTACGCGGTACCATCGGCGCCGGAAAGTTTGGCACACCGGAACAAGATTACGTCGACATTCGCAACCGCTTCTCTTCCCGCAAGCTAGCCGAACCTCATCGTCTTCTCGGTGAGCTTCATTCAGCAACGTCGTCTTCTTCCTCTTCCTCTGGTTCCAAAACTTCCACTTCAAATAACAATTACAATACCTTCGACATCAACACCATTTTAATCGACGAAGAAGAAGAAGATGAGAAGCGTAATCCACGCGAGACTTATCGTTTGGGACCTAAGATATCGAATTGGGATGAACAGAGATCTAAGTGGCTTAACGAAAACCCTAATTACCCGAATTTCATTCGACCCGAAAAGCCACGCGTGCTTTTGGTAACCGGGTCATCACCGAAGCCGTGCGAGAATCCGGTAGGTGATCATTACTTATTGAAGTCAATTAAGAACAAGATTGATTATTGTCGTTTACATGGAATTGAAGTGTTTTATAACATGGCACTTTTTGATGCTGAAATGGCTGGGTTTTGGGCTAAGCTTCCTTTGATTCGTAAGCTTCTATTGTCACATCCTGAAGTTGAATTCCTATGGTGGATGGATAGTGATGCAATGTTTACTGATATGGCTTTTGAAGTGCCATGGGAAAGGTACAAAGATTCTAATATGGTGATGCATGGTTGGAATGAAATGGTTTATGATGAGAAGAATTGGATTGGGTTGAATACTGGTAGTTTTTTATTGAGGAATTGTCAATGGTCTTTGGATTTACTTGATGCTTGGGCACCAATGGGGCCAAAAGGGAAAATTAGAGAAGAAGCTGGGAAAGTGTTAACAAGTGAACTTAAGGGTAGGCCAGTTTTTGAAGCGGATGATCAATCTGCTATGGTTTATTTATTGGCTAAAGAGAGGGAAAATTGGGGTGAGAAGGTTTATCTTGAGAATGGTTATTATTTGCATGGTTATTGGGGTATTTTGGTTGATAAATATGAGGAAATGATTGAGAATTATCATCCTGGTTTTGGTGATCATAGGTGGCCTTTGGTTACTCATTTTGTGGGTTGTAAACCTTGTGGGAAATTTGGGGATTATCCAGTTGAGAGATGTTTGAAGCAAATGGATAGAGCTTTTAATTTTGGTGATAATCAGGTACTGCAGATTTATGGATTCACGCACAATTCTTTGGCTAGCAAGAGAGTTAAGAGAATACGAGATGAGACTAGTAATCCTCTTGATGTTAAAGATGAACTTGGTTTGCTTCATCCAGCTTTTAAAGCTGTTGAGGTATCTTCTTCTAGTTGATGATGAGTTGTATATTTAGGTGCAGAAATAGAAATTTTGATTTCTTATCATTATTTGGGATAGAAGGTGTATTGTGAAGAACTGAGAATCAGGAAAAGCAGGAAATGTATTTTTTTTTTTTGGTTTAATTTAATATTCTTTTGTGATCCATAACCTGTCTCTCTTTCTCTCTCGGGCTTATAGCTTCTGAATTCAGAGATTGTAGAATTGTAGATTTTTCCTTTCCACGGATTTTAACAAAAATTTGTACTAGAATGAAGTAATGGGAAAGTTTCACGGTGGCTTTGCGTATGAAATCTCTCGTTGTCTGAAGTTCATTGTATTGTACCAACTGTTATCTTGGTTTCTGTTTGTGATTATGATATGTTTAAGGCATTGGATTTCAATCCTTCTTATTGGAAATTGGAAAATGTTGCGGTACATTTTGTCACAGTTGAGGTGCAGATAATAATATTGTCTATGTGAAATTGAAGTAGACGAGGTTGTCAGATATATCTTTCAGAAATGCTGGAGTAAATAACAAGTGAACAGATAGCTAAGCAGATAAGGATTATGGATAATGTAGAAGTTGCTGGGCTCACTGGCTACACAGGTTTACCAGGGTACATGGATCGAAGATAAACTCTAGCTTTAAACATTCTCCTAATAATCTTGCCACTATAAACAGTTTCCTAATTACCTCCCGATGTTATAAATAAAGGAATAAATAAGTTAATGCGTTTAATATTAAAATCACAAATAATTTAACGCACTTTCATTTATAAGTTGGAGGGTTATTATTAGGAGTCATTTACCAGTGAGTGAGTCAGTCACTCAGTCATGACTAGAGTGATAAATCATGTTCAACTGTTCAATTAAATGAGCCTTTTATGCCAAAGTGCAATTAATTGCTTCTCTGTACAGAATAACACACTTTTCACCTATGGTTCCTCTTTCAGATCCCTTGATCAAATCTCATCTTGGTATGTGTCTTTGTAACTTCGTTTGGTTCAATTTTTATTTGCTTCGCATGGATTAAATGTGGCAGTTCATTTCATTTGTTTGAAACTAATATCTGTATACATTATACAACATGTTTTTTAGTTCTGAATTAAGGTTTGTTAAAGTCGTGTGTACAAGTTGAGAGTGTCATATACGATGTAGAAATTCCAGCAGGTTGCTTGAGAGCATTTTTCTATGAGAGTGTGCAAGAGATGCTTCTGCATCTGCTCAAATCTGCAATCTAAATATATACACTCCTCAAATCAAACTTAACACACTTAACCCATATTTGGACAAAAAAGTACAAAGCATCTGATCCAAGTAAAACAAAAAACTGGAAATATGTTATTTACAAGTGGCATGTCTAACATAACATAACTTGTGAAACTAACTCGTGTTTACAGAGCATTTTTTCCTACATATGTATGCGGGGTTATTCAAACATAAAGGAGCTTAAGATTTACAAGGAAGAGAAAAGCAGTCCAAGCCAAACAAGGCTTTGTCAAATCACCAGCAACGGGATTCACCTTCCCAAAGACACGCATGCACCCGAACATGCTCCCAAACCTTCCAGATAAGAGGATCAAACCAAGCCTCAATGTCCCAGCTCCAAAAACAACAGGTTCCCAAAGCACAGTGAAGAGAAGCTGAAGCAAGTAAAGCAAGAGAGACGTGGGGTTTCTATGTAACCCACCATCTGCCCACACCATCCAAGCTGAAAGACCCATCAAGAAGCTAGAAGCTGGACACATGAGGTGCAAAACCCATGAAGGTGGAAACCAAAAGGGCTTTTTTGAACCGAAAGCTTCATTGTTGTTCATGGAAGAGGAAGTAAGGTAAGCGGATAAGAGGCTTAGAGAGAGGGGGAGGGAAACGGCTATGGTTAATGACCTTAGACCGCGTTTGGCCATCATCATTCTCTTGTCACGTTTGGTCCTTTCATTTGTACCTCCGTTTGTGGTAGCGGTGGTGCCTTCATCGGGTGTAACGATTCGTTGTTTGAGGTCTGTGGAAGCCATGGGAGAAAATGGAAAGTGGATAGCAAGAATGATGGAGAGAAAAGAAGAGAAAAGCGAGTGAGTGTTTTAGAGGAAGTGATTTTGGATTTAAAGAGTGAGTGTGGATATCTCGCGTAAACTGTGTTTGAGTGGCACGTGGAGGAGTATCATGGAGCAGGTGGTAAAGCATTACGCGTGTGCAAGCAAGAGACAATGACAGTGCCGCATGTAGATAGGAATTTGTATTAAGTATAGTTGTCCGTGTGTGTCTCTCTGATGATGTTGAAGGATGAAGATGATGGTGTGGAAGCTGGTCCAAACTGCACGTGGCATTTTAGTTTTTGATGCTTTCATCTTCTCCAATCTCATCCAGGATCATCGCCGACTCTCACATCAAAACCTGGTAAGCTCAAACTAACATGCCTTTGCCGACAAAACACGAGAATATTGAGAATGTTGGATCAATCTATTCAATGATCTCAAATTTGTTCCTAACTGTAACTCATTTCTGGAACTCTATTGAGGAAGAAGAATAAAAGTACCGAGAGAGAGAAGTCGAAAACTGTTATGAAGATAGCGTGTCGAAAGAATGTGTCGAAAAAAATAATGGAACTTCTGTTAACAGTATTTCAATGTATATACTGTTACTTACACATGTTTCACTAAGGGCTCTAATGCCACATAAGCTGCCAACATGGCATATCACTTAAAACTAAAACCTTATTACAGTTGAATTAATTCAATATCAAGGCAATATTGAATTACAAGATTACTTCCAATACTCCTGCTTAATTCATATTGCTAAGAGATTCCACTCCAAGTAATGTTCTTAGCTCTTCAAATCTTCCTTTCTGCAATGGTTTTGTCATTACATCTGCTAGTTGCAGTTCTGTCCTACAGTGGACCAATTCCAGCTTCTCATTGTTGACTTGATCACGAAGAAAATGATACTTAGTTTCTATGTGTTTTGAGCGACCATGAGCAACAAGATTTCTTGCCAAATCAATTGCAGATTTGTTGTCTATCAACAACTTCATAGTGATATTTCTGTGCAGACCAACTTCAGTCAGCAACATGCTTAGCCATGATGCTTGGCAAGCAGCAAAAGAAGCAGCAATGTACTCTGCCTCACAGGAGGACAGAGCTACTACACTTTGCTTCTTTGAGCACCAAGAGATTGGTGCTCCTCCACACATGAAAACATAGCCTCCAGTGCTTTTCCTGTCACTTCTATCGCCACACCAATCTGAATCTGTGTACCCTACTACTTCAGCAGCAGTGACAGAATCCTCTTGACAGGGATACAGAATGCCAAAATCTTGTGTTCCCTTTATGTATCTCAACAATCTTTTGGCAGCAGCCAGATGAGAGAACCTAGGTTTCTCCATAAACCTGCTTATCAAGCCTACACCAAATAAGATGTCTGGCCTTGAGTTGCAGAGATACCTAAGAGAGCCCACAATTTGCTTGTACAGTGTTGCATCTACTTCACTGTCATCACCATCCTTTTCCAGCTTGTTACTTACATCCACTGGTGTTGAAACAGGCTTGCTTTCCATCATGTCAAACCTCTTTAAAATA
This sequence comes from Astragalus glycyphyllos, assembly GCA_963573325.1. Classification (NCBI taxonomy): domain Eukaryota; kingdom Viridiplantae; phylum Streptophyta; class Magnoliopsida; order Fabales; family Fabaceae; genus Astragalus; species Astragalus glycyphyllos. Next base: position 24,667,372 of record OY754312.1, read on the forward strand.
TCTGCAGCATACTTTCTTTGGTGTAGGAATATGCCTCTATGAGTCTTCACAAATTCCATACCTAGGAAGTATGATAAATGTCCTAAATCACTCATCTCGAATTCAGACATCATTACCTTCTTGAATGAGTCTATATCTGCTTCACTGCTGCCAGTTACCAACAAGTCATCCACATATAAACACAGTATCATTTTATCACCATTTGTTGCATTCTTCACATACACACCATGTTCAGTTGTGCATTTCTTGAACTGTTTACTCAAGAGAAAGGTATCAATTCTCTTATTCCATGCCCTAGGGGCCTACTTTAAGCCATACAAGGCTTTCCTTAGTTTAAAAACTTTCTGTTCTTACCCTTTAATCACAAAACCTGGTGGTTGTGTAACATATACCTCTTCCTCTAATGGTCCATTGAGAAATGCTGACTTTACATCTAATTGATGCAAAGACCAGCACTTATTACTTGCTAGTGCTACCACAAGCCTTATTGTTTCGATTCTTGCTACAGGAGCAAAAATCTCATTGAAATCCAATCCAGGCTTTTGCAGAAATCCTCTTGCAACCAATCTGGCTTTATGTTTGGCAATCTCACCATTTGGCTTCACTTTGGTCTTGTAGACCCATTTGACATCTATAGGTTTCTTCTGCTTTGGTAAATCAACTAGTTCCCATGTATTGTTCTTTTCAATTGACCTTAGCTCGTCTTGCATTGCTTCTTTCCACTGCTCATGCTTCAAGGCCAGCTCTAAACTCACTGGCTCACTTTCTCCAAGCAGTGCAAAGTGCACAAGGTCACCTTCTGCAGAGATGACTGAGTCTGATAGTACCTCAAAATCACTGAGTCTAGCAGGCATTTGTCTATTTCTCAGAGACCTTCTCCCTGGTGCTTCTTCATTCTGTACAATGATCTCTGCTACTGCAGGAGCTTCAACCTGTTCCTGCATTTCATCACACTCTAACACAGTGACTCTTTCACTACTTTCTTCAGTGTGCTTGTTCCAGTCCCAACTTTTGGACTCATCTATTACCACATCTCTGCTCTTCACAATTTTTTTCTGTACAGGATCATACAGCTTGTATGCTCCTGTTGAGTGATATCCAACAAGGATCATTTGTTGTGCTCTATCATCCAACTTTTTCCTAAGTTGTTCAGGCACGTGCCTATAGCATAATGAGCCAATGATCCTAAAGTGCTTAACACTTGGCTTTCTTCCCAGCCATGCTTCCTCAGGTGTCTTGCCTATTAGCTTCTTAGTTGGACACTTATTTAGGATATACACTGCTGTGTCTACTAGTTCTCCCCATAGGTAATTCGGCAGCTCCTTCTCTTTCATCATGCTTCTTACCATATTCAAAATAGTTCTATTCCTTCTCTCAGCAATACCATTGTGTTGGGGTGTGTATGGTGAGGTTACCTCGTGTACAATTCCTTCAATCTCACAGAATTTTGCAAATTCATGTGAGTTATACTCACCTCCTCCATCTGTTCTCAGAGTTTTAATTGAGCATTCACTTTGCTTCTCAATCAATTTCTTGAAACTTTTGAATGTTTCAAGTGCATCACTCTTTTTCTTGATTGGATACACCCATATCATTCTAGTGTATTCATCAATAAAAGTCACAAAGTAATTATTCCCACCCAATGACTTGACATCGAAAGGACCACATACATCAGAATACACCACTTCTAGTTTCTTTTGTGCTCTACCTGGTGTTTCTGGTTTGAAAGCATTCCTTGGCTGTTTTGACTCACAACATTTGTCACATATTTCACTAGGTATTTTCACTGCTGGCAAGCCATTAACCATTCTTTTCTCGTGCAGTTGTCTCATGCTTTTGAAATTTAAATGACCAAGCCTTCTATGCCATCTCCAATTCTCATCATCTACTGTGGTTGAAAGGCACTGCTCTTCTATCACTTGTAATTTGATCTTGAAGGTTCTGTTGCTTTGCATTGCTACCTTCAGAACCAGCTTCTTGTTTGGATCACACAGGCTAAGACTGTTATCTTCCATCACAACAGAGAATTTCTTCTCAACCATCTGGCCAAGACTCAACAAATTACTCCTCATTTTTGGTACATAGAACACATCTTGAATATAGCACCATTTTCCCTCTTTTGACAGAAACTTAATTGTACCAATTCCTTCTGCAGTAACTCTGCTGTTATCTGCAAATCTAATTCTCTTGTTCATCTGTCTCAATTCAACAAACCATTTCTTGTGACAGCACATATGGTTTGAACATCCTGTATCTAAGTACCATTCATCAGACTTTTCTTCATCCTCATTTGTATCTGCCTTCAGCAATAGCAATTCGGGATCAGTCACAGTCATGAGGGATATCTCTTCCTCATCATTGCTGGCAATGTTGGAGGCATCACCAGTGACTTCACTGTCCTGCCCCACATCCATTGCACAGGTATTTTGAGCATCACAAGTGTTTCCACTGTGTTGCTCACTACCTTCAGCATCAGTGTTATCATTACTGGTGACTTCTTCATCCTCATCATCTATAATTGCCATTAATACTAACCCTTCTGAATCAGAGTCAGAATCAGAGTTTCCATCATTTGCAAATTTGGCTTCATCATCTTTATTTCTAGGAACCTTCTTGTTCTTACATTTGTTCCTATAATGTCCAAATTGCTGGCAGTTATAACATTGCACTTTACTCAGATCAGGTTTCTTCTTATCAGATTTATTGTGTTCATCATCTTTCTTTCCTGAATCCTTTTCTTTACCCTTCCATTTTCCCTTATCTTTCATGCTATTAGATTTCCAATTTTTCTTAGAGGATTGAGATAACAAGGCTTGTTCTTCCTTCTCAGAACTTCTTTGTTTAATTCTCAGTTCATGAGCCTCTAGTGAACCTTGGAGCTCCTCCAATTTCATTTCATCTAGATTCTTGGATTCCTCAATGGCCGTGACCACATAGTCAAATTCTAGGGTTAATGATCTAAGGACTTTCTCAACTTTACTTCTCTCAGAAACAGTTTTACCATTACTTTTCATTTGATTAGTAAGCGCGACTAATCTTGTAATGAATTCCCCAATTGATTCTTTGTTGTTCATTTTCAGTGCTTCATATTGCTTCCGTAGAGTCTGCAATCGCACCTTCTTGAGTCGATCAGCTCCTCCATATGCATTCTTGAGGATCTCCCATGCAGCTTTCGCAGAATCGCAATCTATGATCATCTCTATGATGCTTGAATCCACGCATTGATGTATCAAGAATAATCCTTTTCCGTCCCTCTTTCGCAAGTCACGGTGCGTGTTCCTCTGTGCTTCAGTCGCATTCTCTGCAAGCGGTGGAACGCCGTCATTCACAATTTCCAGAACATCTTGGAACCTGAATAACACCTTCATCTGAGAGCACCAACGATCATAGTTCTTGCCGTTGAAGACAGGGAGGTTCGCCGGAATACTGTGACCATCCTTCGTAATGTTCGCCATTGATGGTTTCTTACGGATCAACCTTGCTCTGTTATACCAATTTGTTGGATCAATCTATTCAATGATCTCAAATTTGTTCCTAACTGTAACTGATTTCTGGAACTCTATTGAGGAAGAAGAATAAAAGTACTGAGAGAGAGAAGTCGAAAACTGTTATGAAGATAGCGTGTCGAAAGAATGTGTCGAAAAAAATAATGGAACTTCTGTTAACAGTATTTCAATGTATATACTGTTACTTACCCATGTTTCACTAAGGGCTCTAATGCCACATAAGCTGCCAACATGGCATATCACTTAAAACTAAAACCTTATTACAGTTGAATTAATTCAATATCAAGGCAATATTGAATTACAAGATTACTTCCAATAGAGAACACAATTGCCCTTCTTGGTACATAAAAAAGTCTCACATTATTTATAAACATACTACATATCTTTAACCCACTTAAGCCTTTTTAACAAAAGGTAAAACCGTGACAGAGTTCATATGCCAAAGCGCACAATACATCAAAAACACAATATTGAGACCATAGCAAGTTTGTACCGAGTAAGAGGACTGGGGAAAGATTATATACAAAGTGAGAAATCCACTCATTGGTGAAGCAAGTTGAAGAGATTAAAAATAAAAATGTTTAATACTTCAAAACTTTTCAAGGTGGCTTCTAGAGTGAGGGTTCAAATAAATCTCTCACGAGTAAACTACTAAAATTGAACGTAGAATATTGTGTAAAATGCTATGAGTGGTTAAGATTGAATCTTGAATCAACCGGTATTAAATCTTAACCATTAATTATAACTCAAACTCGAATTAAATCCTTTTCCCTTTGGGAATGCTTAGGTGAAAAAGAGATGGTGGGAAAGGAAATAAAAAGAAAAAGAGACTAATTTTTAGATTTTTAAAAATGCAAAACGGATTTATCATTTTAATAGATAAATCTGGTTTTAAAAGATGTAAATCGCATTTATCTATTAAAATGATAAATCTGTTTCTCAGTATTTTTTACCAAAATGGATTTATCATTTTAATAGATAAATGCGGTTTGCATTTTTTAAAACCGGATTTGTCTATAGTAAACGATGGAATTTGGGATTTTGAGGCCCGAAGTCCTGTAAGAAGTTCCTTCTAGCTAGCGTACAACATTGTCACGTGTAACGAATATCTACACATTGAACAGAACCAAAAGATCACTGATATCCATATCTACTTTATTTTTAAAAAAAAATTAATTATAATTTTTTAATTGATTTATCTATTTTATTTTATAAAATGGAATTATCTATTAAACAGATAAATCTAGTTATTTAATTGATAAATCCAGTTTCCAATTTTTAAAACCGATTTTTAATTGATAAATCCAGTTTCCAATTTTTAAAACCGATTTATCTATAAATCTGTTTTTGAATTTTTTTATTACTACGGATATATGCTAAAAATAGATAAATATGTTTTACATTTTTTAAGAGGTAAAATAGGGATACATGATTTTGTGGGGGTATGATGTCTAAGTGTGGGGTAAAAAAATATTACATTTTAGTAATTCAGTCCTGAAATGACCCATGTGATTGAGCCCAACAACTAGTCAGAGAGGACTCAAAGTGTTTTTTTTGGTAGTAAAAGGCGAAATATTGCCTTTTTTAACCAGTATTATTATTGTAAACCAAGTAGACACCTATTGTCAGTAACGTGCGTTCCCTAGCTCAGCTAGGGTTTGGTTGCGCTCGGCGGCGCCGTGCTTCTTAGTCCAGCTAGGTGTGGCTGCTGCTCTCTACAATTTTGTTTCCTGCTCACTAGCTCCCCTTCTCATCTCGTTCTAACTCCTCTCAAGGATGGCTTGGCGTTCTCTCAAGCTTCGAGCTCCTCCATCCTCCACTCGCCGATCTACTCCACCGCGACGTTGTCCACCACCACCAACCCCGCCAGTTCGCTACTCTCCATGTCAGCCTTTCTCCACCCACTCGCCCTCCCCCCAACTGCCGGATCCAGCCTCTTTCTCCCCTTCTGATTTAGTTTCCTTTCGCCTCCCTCCCCCTGAGCCACTAGACCCACCAGAACCTATTGTCCCTTCAGATCCGGTACTACAACCCCTTCATTAGCTTCTATGGCACGATTTTTCCTCTTCACTGTCACTCACTGTTACCATCGACTTTGGTTGTGTTGTCTTTGAATCTTGTTCCCACCTTATCTTTTCGATTTTCTGTTTACGTCCATTTGAGTCCGGGGCTAGTTGACCTTCGAATACGGGGAAACTCTGGACTTTCCGTCTTTCCCCTCATTCCAACTTCGTGGTTCTTTTGACATTCTCGGTGGTGCCTCTACTTTGCTCAGTGGTGGTTGCTGGATTATGGTGTGGTTTGTACTAGGTTATGGTTTCGGTCTTGCTGTGAAGTTTAGGCTGTTTTACGTTTTGTAATAGTTTGCATTAGGGTTTGATTTTCTGTTTTAATTAAGTCAGTTCAACAAGATCTAGTATGTTTCAGGTGATACTCATATGCTTAATTGTTATTCATGATGTATTTGTCCACAGAGGAACTGTGAGCACTTTATGTATAAGCTGTGTAATGTTTTCGTGGCTTTGCCTGATATCAATGAAATATTGCATGATTGATAAAATAAGAAAAAAGTGTTTTTTACCCAAAAAAAAGTTGGTATTAAAAAAAAGTTTTTCCGAGTTGTTGACCAAAAAAACGTTTTTTTTCCCAGTTACCATCCAAGTATTTCATTTCATTTCACACTTCAGACAAAATGGAAATCGGAGGCAGAAGATTGAAAAACATAGAAACGATGGCCGTTGAATCGGTGACACAAGCAGGACCTCCGCCGAGATCAAAAAAAGGAAACAAAACTATTGTCGAAAACCCCAAAATACCCATGGCAGTTGCTCTGCTCGTTGCCGATGCCATCCTCGTCTTCCTCATAATCGCATTTGTTCCCTGTAAGTTTGATTTACGTCCTCTCCTTCAAAACTTCAATTATTCCATGAATAGAACCAATGCAGACACTGATTAGATGCTATTTCTTCAATTAATTGATTAATTAAATAATTTCAGATACAAAGATAGATTGGGATGCTTACATGTCCCAGGTTAAGGGGTTTCTTGAAGGGGAGAGAGATTACCGGAACCTGAAGGGTGACACTGGACCTCTTGTTTACCCTGCTGGCTTTCTTTACATTTACTCTGCTTTTCTCTATCTTACTGGAGGACAAGTTTACCCTGCTCAGGTTATTCTCATTATTATTCACTTCATTCTATATTTTTATCATTTTGCAGGATTGTAATGCTTGTTATTTCTTTCTTCAATGCATGCAATTGCAACCAGTAACTCATGGATTCTTATGTATTTTCCGTTTGAGTTTAGTAAAGCTTTTTTACACTATTCGTATATGTCAAACATTTGTACGGTCAGTGCATACAAAAGTAAATCCTTTTCGTTTTCTCATTGCAGATTTTGTTTGGATTGTTGTATATCAGTAATCTTGCAATTGTTCTCCTCATTTATGTCAAGACTGATGTGGTAAGGAGGAATTCTCTCTATCATTAACTTATTTTATTTGAGAAGATATAATCTTAAGTTAAAAATTTATCCAAACCGAGCTTAGTCTATACTGACTTTTGGCAATGGCTCAAGGAATGGAACTCATTTTATTCAATACTTGTTTTGTGCTTCATGTTGGTTACTACTCAGTATATTTTATTCTTTATATTATAATTGAAGTTCCATATAACCCGCAGAAACACTATTTGTACACCAAAAGGGTCTCTGTTGCTTGTACTCTCCAACCATTTGTTGGTTTTCTTGTGATTTGTTATTGGTGTTAATTTACGTTCTTGAAATGTCTAACAGCTTCCGTGGTGGGCCCTTTGCTTGCTTTCTCTTACAAAACGAGTGCATTCTATCTTTGTGCTTCGTCTGTTTAATGATTGTGTGGCCATGACACTTTTTCATGCTGCATTACTCTTACTCATGTACCGGAGGTGGAATCTGGGTTTGATTGTGTTTAGGTATAGGCTCTCTTCCTAAATTTATATTTCTATAACGTTCAATTGTTTACGTGACTATTTGTAATTATTTTTTAGTGTGGCTGTTTCGGTAAAGATGAACGTGCTTCTTTATGCTCCACCATTATTGCTCCTTATGCTAAAGGTACATACATTTTTTCACAGTTGAGTATGTTCCATTCGTTGTCCATAATAGTCCTCATGTATATTTACACATGCAGGCTATGGATATAACTGGTGTGTTATTGGCATTAGGTGGTGCAGCACTGGTTCAGGTCCCTTAACTTTCTGCTTCCTTAATATATTGTTGGTCTTGTAATTGCAAAAATGTTATGTGGCTTTGCATTTTCTATTCTGCATACTGTAGCTATTTTCCTCGTACAAATGCAAAATGCTCTACAGAATGAACGGATCTTTGGTCACCTGATGGTTGGTGTATTTCTGTTTTCTTAAATACTCTTTGTGCATTGTCAGGTGAGTTTTCTTCTCGGCCTTCATGATTGAATGGTTCTCATCACTCAAGGGTGAGCAGTGTCTGATTTTGGTGACATTACTTAACTCCTATCTGATGAATAACTGCTACAGATATTATTTGGGCTTCCTTTCCTGGTTTCACATCCAGTTGCATACATATCAAGAGCCTTCGATCTTAGTCGTGTCTTCATCCATTTCTGGTACCTAATTTTTTGAGTCTGTCTTTTTCTATTCCTTGATAGCCATGAAGTCTGCAGACAAATTTAGTCCAGAATTTAAACTGAAAGTCATTTTTCTGTTCTAAAATAATGTTGAATGAGAGAGGTAAATAACTCGAATAAGGGTTCTAAAGTTTTATTTAATGAAAGGGTCATTTGCAACCTTCTGGCACTAAAGCATAGTTAGAGAGTTCCTCCAGATACAACACATAAGCTAAAAAGTCGTTGACGATTCAGTGTCTTATATGGTTTGTGAAGGAAATACAGATTATATTTTTCAGATTTGGCATCTATCTATCATTCGTGGAGGCAAATTTTTCATTAATGGTTTGTGGGGGAGGGGGGTTGATTCTGGCGATTTGGCTATTAAGAACTGGGTTTTGATGATTAGGAAGTTGAGAGTTTACATGATTTTCCAGTGAATAGCCATGTATTGCACATTTGCACATATTACCTGAATTATTTAACTTAGTTGAGATGCAAGCAGTTTGGTTTCCATCTAAACTTCCGTATAATATGGAATCTGAAGTTGGAATGCTGGGTTTGTGATACCGTTGAACTTTTGTTTTCTGGGAGGGGATTAGAGTGTGTTTTACCTTTTATTTATTTCTTTGATTCAATTAAGTGTTCCTGATATATTGTTTCAATTATATGTTATCAGGTCTGTTAACTTCAAATTCATCCCTGAACCAGTATTTGTATCCAAGGGATTTGCAATCACTTTGTTGGCTGCCCACCTCATATCACTTACTGCATTTGCGCATTATAGATGGTGCAAGTAGGTATAAAAGTTATATTTTATTAAATTCTATCCATAAATAGGCTGTAAAAGTTTAGGCTAAATACAATGAACCCCCATCAACTACAAGCTAATTGCAGAAAGCTCACTGTGTTTTAAAACTCGGCAATTTGACTTTTATCGGGGGTTTCCACACATGCATAATGAATTAAATCGACTGCTCCGCCTACTCTTTACATTTTATTTAGGGAATTAACCGAGTTGGGGGGGGGGCATTTTTGCTAAAAAAAGTTCTTCATTATTCTTGTCAAGTTATACGTTTATTAATTTGTTTTTTGTCTTTTGTTCCCGTGCATTAAATGATGTGAACCAAGCAACCAACAATGATTATGAATTATGATATTGACCGTTGGGCAGTGGAGTTCCAACGAAATTACGAATTAACTGTTAAAAAGATGAAAATATTGTAATGGATGAGTGAAATGAATATACAAGAGTGGATTAGATGAGGAATGAATATATTACAGAAAGTAGAACTATCACCCATTGAGGAAAAGTTGGTAGTATTATGTATAGAAGATGGTTTGGTCATGTGAGAACAAGGTCAATAGAAGCCATGCTGAGAAGAGTTGATCAGATGAATGAATAACCTAATATTTAGAAGTAGAAGACAGAGAAAAATTCTTAAATGAAACCATGACTTAGCAACGCCATTATGCGATTTGTTCCATAGAGTGACTTAGATTAAATGGCTTCCCTAAAGACTTGGTTTTTGATAGCAACACCATTATGCGATTTGTTCCATAGAGTTGACTCCACTTGGTGCAGAAGTTTTTGCTGTTGTATGACTAATGTCGCTGGATTATATATGTTTACTTATTTAGTTGCTTACAGACATGAAGGAGGGCTTCTCAAATTTCTGCATTCAAGATATGTCTTTATGAGACTGAGGTTAGCACTTTTCTCCTCCTCTTCTAAGAGGTTTGGCAAGAGCAGTTCATCTTCCACCAAGATCCTTACTAAAGAACGTAAGTTATTAGTTTCATGGAGGATTTCAAAGGATAAGGTTACTTCTACTTTTTGTGATAGGTGATATTAACTCGTTTTTTTCACTCAGATATTGTGACAACTATGTTTGTTGGAAACTTCATTGGCATTGTATGTGCTCGGTCATTGCACTATCAGTTCTATTCATGGTAAGTCTGCTGGGAGTGACCTCTTTCTTTAAATGATATCACTACTTGCTTTAGATGCAAAAGTTGCCTGGTTTAATTGCAATTCACAAAATAATTAAAAACAACACAAAGGAAAAGTAATCAGGTTCTTGTAACTGAATCTGCCGGGTTATATACAGTGTGATAACTCGGTCGAATATTCTAATGCATGTCCTGAAATTCACCTAGGACGAATCTGTTCTGTTTCTGATATGGCAAAGACATTTTTCAGAGATAATTTTCCTGTTATTTTCATCTACATGAGGATTGGGTACACTTGGCTCTAATTTTCTATTCATTTATTGTGAATAGAAATTAGGTTTTGATATAATTTTATGGCCAACCTTTATCCTTTCTCACAGTTCCATTAATACTGGTGCAATTTCAATGGTTTTAACTCCTTTAATTTGGCTTTACTGTACAGGTACTTCTATAGCTTACCTTACTTGTTATGGAGAACGCGTTACCCAACATTGATGCGGTAAGTTAACTCACAATTCTTGCTTTTCTTTGTCTCTTTATGGTTTTTATGTTCTATTGAATTCTGATCCTTTTCTCTATATGATAAAGCAGTTTGGTTTTGTTCGTGGGAGTGGAGCTGTGCTGGAATATCTATCCTTCAAACAACTATTCATCAGCACTACTTGTCTGCCTTCACTTAATTATTCTCTGGGGTTTATGGTCTGCTCCAGCTGAGTTTCCTTATGCAGAAAGTAAACCATCATCCCACAAAGACAAATAGAAGTTCAAAGCTTCCTCTCCCTCTATTTGGTGGAGGAATTGGATGACCTGGATAGATGATTTTTCCCTTGTCACGCCTTCCCCTTTGATGCAAATGTTTGTGGTGTATTTGGGAGCAAGCTGAAGGATTACTATATGCCTAACGGGGTTGTAAAACAAAATAGGAGCAACAATCAATTTAGATTTCAGTGCTCACATTTTGATAAGTTTCTTTCTTTTTTTCAACAAAAAAGTTTCGTGTTTTTTAGTTTTATTTTCTCTTTCACTGCTTTATTTGAAAATTTTGTACTTGGCAAAATTATGTTAGGGCAGTAGTGACCTTTGCCCTATGTGTAATACTACCGAAAGTACCATCTTTGACCAAACGTCAAGTTAACAATACTGGGAATGAGATGTTTTTAAAAATCTGTCTTCAACTTTTATTTTGAATGACAATGAAATTCATTAATAATTTTTGTTTGTCTGACTCAACAAAAGGTAAGGCTTAAAGCAAGAATATGTCTTTATATATTTGTTTGAGGTCATTAGGTGAGGCCTAAGTGAGAAAGAGATAAGACCATTATATGAAATGTCAAATTCTACCAACAACCATTAGGGTGTGGTTGTTTGGGGGTGAAAGAGGGAAGAGAGAGTAAGGGAAGAAAGAGTGATTTTGACATGTTTGGTTAAAAAGAGAAATAGGAAAGAGAGAGGGAGGAAAGAGGTTTTTGTAATCTCTCCACAAGTGGAGAGAAAGGACTCTAAAATTGTCATTTACCATTTTGCTCTCAATTAAATTAAAAAAATTAAATCAAACACATAGAGGTGTTTTTGTCCTTTCAAAACTAAGAAACACAACTCTCTCTTCCATATTTCTCTCTTCCCTCACTCTCTCTTCATCCAAACACACCCTTAAGGTTAGGCTCGACCATAAACCCTATTTAGAGCATCTTTATTGCCGTAATTTAAAAAGCAAACAAACTATAAGCTGCAGCAACAAGAATTCAAGCGCCAAAGAAGGCCTATGTGGAGGTGTAAACTAACTTATTTTACTTGCCGGCAGCTATGGGCTGATCTCCGACAGCTATGGTAAAAGTATTGTTTTTTATAACAATTAAATATTCAACACAAAAAAAGCACAAACACAAATAAAAAATATAAAAAAATAGGCCATATGATTCTTTATAAATAACTCCATTCGATTAAAACCTACTTGAGTCAACTATGAGTTGCTTAAAGGGTTATACTTCCTACGACCCCAATTACTCACTAAACATCCCCTTTACCAAAATACCAAAATATCATTAATGAACAAAATAGTTTCAAGCGCGTCCCTTATTTTTCTAGCTTTCAACGGGGTTGGTACTTTACTACTTTAGTACCGAGCTAGTACGATACCTTAATAACGTGGCATACATTTTACCACACACTCCCAGTACGATACTAAAGTATCGAACTGGTTTGGTACTAAAATATCGAACAAAATGGTTATATTAAAAGTAGAAAGTAAGTGTTTTCTTCACGCCTGTCTTTTCGTCATCATTATAAAACAAGCCTATCACCATCATGTTAAATAGGGATGGACAGAATCACCGTACCCGCCCGAAAACCGACTAACCCAGAAATAATAACATGTCTTCGGGCTAGCTGGGTCTGTTAATCGGATTCACAGGTGAAAAAATCGGCTTCAAATGGTTACAATTAGTCGGAATCTGACTTGATAGAAATAACCATCTAAACCAGAATCTGACCGCAATCAAGGTGCCACTTCACAACTTAAAAAGTAACAGGACGTGAGTCACGTGACTACTCAACAAAAGAGAGAGAATTTGCAGAGACTCACTTTATTAATAGAGATACTTTATCGAGACAAACAATTTTTTCTAAATTATGTTTTATCCAACAATTCTCTTTCTTCAAAATACAAAAAGACAAAAAAATTCAATTTATTTCTATTTCTTCAACCTTTGAAAAAAGCCTTTCAGATCATTACAAAGGTCATGGAAAATTCCTTAAAAAACTCTCTTCTTCTCTTCCATTTAACCCGTCAAAAACCACGCGTTAAAATCGCCAAACCGTAAGATCTAATAGTCAAGATTGGGCCTGTGCATCTCAATCGTGGATTTTCGGAGTGTTGCTCAGCATTAAAAAACAATAAAAAACAATATTTTGACAAGTGTGAATGCAAGGTTACTAATTCCATCCAATTGTGACATACAAAAATGAAACAAGGGTTTTAAGCTAAGGACTCAATTTGACTTCACTTTAAACTCACTCAATTGAAGAATATTAGAGTGCATATCTTCTTTTTTAAAATTATTTATTTGTTTATTTTTTTAAAAAATTGTTTTTTTTGACAAAATTATGTAAAAAATGGTGCTAAATTATTTAGGAGGAGAAACCATAGTGGTAATAAGGAAAGGCGCATTATGCCCTTGCCTAGCTAAAAAATCTGCACACCTATTAGAATATCGAAAAATACACTGAAATGAAATATGTCAATCCGTACGTCTAGCAAGATCCACAATGTCCCTAACTAGAAATATTAAAGGCAAGATTAGGGGAAAATTCTTTAAGCAACTTATCAACCAGAGCTTCAGAATCCATCTCAGCAATCAGATTTCTGACCCCCAACTGCTTAACTTGCTGAAGACCCAAAAACATAGCCCAAATATTACCCCAAGCCACATTGCTATTATTATTAGGAATCAATTTTACTTCACTTTAAGCTGACTCAATTGAAGAATATTTGAGTGCATATTATTATTATTATTATTATTATTATTATTATTATTTGTTTATTTATTTAAAAGATATTTTTTTTGACAAAATTATTTAAAAAATAGTGCTAAATTTAAATGTTAATGAAATGAATGAAGCCATTCGGGTTTGGCACTTTGGCGTGAATATTCTTTTTGGTCGCATTCCAGTTCCAGCCTTTGAAGCTTGTTGAAGGAGAGTATCGGGTGCAGCATTGATCAAATCATGGTGAGCCGATTTCCTCTTATTGATTATTTATTATAGTATTGTAGTATATTCTTCGTTGCGTCGTTTTATCCCTTCTTATGCGTTCTCTTACACGAATCCCCTATTTGAATATTCAAGCGATTTAGGGTTTCCAAAATCCAGTGCCGTAAATTTGCTCGTTAAACCTCGTAGACTTGTCCATGATCAATATTTCGAAGTTTCTGTAACCTATTAAGTTTCCATTTTAAGTTTGCGTGGTTTGATTAGGGTTCTTCTGCGGAATGAATTTAATAGAGCGTGTTGCATTACATTACATGAAATGTTATATGCCATTTCTTAGGTTTTGGTTCATCATGTGGTTTATTTCTTCTTTTTTGATGACAGGATGGACATGACTCTGAAGACCCAAAGCAGCAAAGCACTGCTGATATGACTGTTTTTGTAAGTTGTTAAACATCTTGAATGAAGAGTAATGGTTTTTGTTCTATGATTGCATTTGCATGTGTTTATGTCAATAATGCTAGTTACTGAATTGGGATGTCACCCTGATTTCTGGATTTCTGATCATATTGAGCTTGTTTAAAATCCCCTTTTAAAAACAGTTTTTAGTTTCTTTAAACTTTTAATGAACAAATTTGTTATTTATGAAATTTTAAAAATCAGAAAACAGTTTGTAAAACTCAATTTAAACAGGCTCATTATTATTTTGGGCTAATTCACATTCGAAGCCATTTTCGGTAACTGGTTGTCCACTTCCATGCCATCCCAGATTCTCAATGTTCATTGTGAGAGAGGGAATAATATGCAAAGTGGTGCACTTGATGGTCATTTGAGGAAGCTTTTAGTTTTCTAGTTTATGTTTTGAATCGTTGCGTTTTGCCTCACTGGTTGGCCCAATCCAAAGCCTGTGATGAGAGTGGGACTATGCAGATTGATGTTCTTGTTGTTAAAATTCGGGATGGGTTTTAATTAGATGATTCAATTGTTTGTTAGTTAGTTTTGACCTTTGTCCCGTTCTCTCTGTTCATCAGGTGCAAAATCTTCTTCAGCAGATGGTGAGTTGTGTTCTCTAGGTTCATGAAGCTGCATTGATGATTTTAAGTATATATTTTACTCCTGCTAATAACAAGAATTTTGTTTCCAGCAAACTAGGTTCCAGACGATGTCTGACTCCATCATTTCAAAGAATATCCTTTTCAGACACTCTTCAAGTTGATTTTATAAAGTGTGCTAGTTGTAAATAGAAATTTCTTAATGAAACTAATTTCAAAAAATGGTAATTCATGATAGTGATTATTTTAACCCCCCAAAGAAATAAGATATTCAAATGAGTATGATGGCAGGAGATCTAAAGTTTCTACATGTTGTTAACCTGTCCTCTTAAGTAACCATTTTGCAACGAATATTTCAGGAGATTTGGTTGTGGAATTCAATGGGACATTCTGAAGTGTGGTTATTTTTATGGTGTTTAAATGGTTCAATTGGTTGCGTATTGAAAAATTAAAATTGCTTTTTATAACTCCCAGACCCATGCTACCCATGCTATAGAACGCTTATTAGAACTCAAACCTATAAACACAGCGACATATTTACACAACAGCACAGCCGATAAGTTATTTGCATGCACTACTCCATCTTGAACTTTTTCTTTGCAAACTCAGCGCATTCACCTGTGCAGATAGGCACAATTTATGACATACGACTTGATGCAATTTGTGTATGGATTTGAATATGTTGTGTCATGTATATTGGCTAAGCACTGTTCACTTCTATTATATGGTTATTGCTGATTTGTCCATTATTTGAATTTGAATTATTGTTCTCCTTAACTTCAATGCACTTGATGAAATGGGAGGCCGTATAAATGAGTTGGAGCAAAGCATCAATGACCTAAGAGCAGAGATGGGAGTGGAGAGCTCTCCATCACCTGTGGCCGATGTCAAGCCAAAGGAAGAAGATTCCAACAAAGACGGTTCAGCTTAAGTAATGTTCCGTGTTCAACTGCCTTTTTTTTTATCGTCTTGTGATATACATCAGGATTTTGTCATTGTGTATCTTGTGAGTGCATGTAACTTTTGAGCACACTCTCTCTTAGCAGCTAAAGTAGTCTTATCGTTCATACAAAAAAAGAAACTACAGTATTGCTGATCAATTGTTTATTTTTCCAATTCGAGATGTGATATATTAGGTGCTATAGGTGGAGGATTATTCCTATAGTTTATACTTTGTTCCTCTCATGTCCCTTTTATTTGCATGTCTCTGAATCCATGGCCCCTGTTCAGAAGCTAAGATCCCTGATTATGTGCACGGTATTCCAGTATTATGAACCACTTTTACTCGAATATAGTTCCAAAATGATTTTTTTGATTGTTTTGCGCTTTTCAATTTCTCCTCTACTACCCACCCACATGCCAGATTGAGTTGATCAATAGCCTTACTTCACCCTCTTGGTTCCATTACATTTTGTTTTTAGTAGTAGTGTTACGAGAAGATCGACACACATCCCAATAAGGTCTCCAGTCTCATGGAGCAGGATCCAATACAGTAGTAGCCCGAAATAAAAAGATTGTTTGGCCCAAAAGCAAAGGCCCAATTGTTTGTCTTTCTATACTTTGAAATTTGACTTACGTTAAGCAGTGTTATGAAAATCGTGAAATAAGATTAAGCTAGACGAATCAGAAACTGCTGTTATTATTTGCACGGATTTCAGTAAGTATAGCTATTAAAGGAAGGGGAGTCAGCGATTATCACTCTTGCATTTTCATACTAGTATTATACTATGGTTATAGATATACTAAGTTAACATGTACAATTCATGTGATATGACTACTATTGAGTTACATTCCCGATAATTACCAAGGTGAGTAAATACATAAAAAAAGATATTTTGAGATCTGCAAAACTATATTTAAAACTCAGCACCATCTGAACTGGAGATTTTTTACTGAATAACTCTTAAATACCATTCATATTTCTATAGCCTTTTCACCTCCGGTTTAAGTTTTAAACTTCTGAACTTAATCCTATTATTCCAATCTTCATTGAAGAAGCGAAAAATATAGGACTAACCAAATGGAATGGAAGATGACAATCCATTTACAAGAACAACATCAGTTTTTACTTTTAAGTTTAATTTACATAGGATTACGAAATTGAAAGGGAAACACCATTAAAAGTAAAGCACACATAACATAACCTGATCATCAGAACTAGAGAGTAGAAAATGAGTATAAGCAAATGGAAGGGAAGAAACTTGACATTTTTTCTAAGCATTACGACAACGGGTGATGGCGTCGCAACCACGAGTGTAAGGATTAGCTTCTGCACCTGGCTGGCAGTTATAGTAGGAAGCACCTTTCCTAGAACATGGCACAGTGTTTCTCTGCAGTGCCTTGTAGCTTATATATTGTGAAGTTGCTAGGATGCGCCTGTGGGACTCTAAGTCTATTCCAAACTCACCATTTGCTATGCACTCTTCTATAGAGCCTTGGCATGGTGATGTTGCTGTCACAGGCACCCACCTTATTGAGCCCTCTGTGGAGGGAAGGAAGGACAAGAAGATGACAACTATGAACATGTACAAAGCTAGGAGAAAAGAAGCACTTGACATTGTTTTGTGGAGGTTGTTGGTGAAGAATGGTGAATGGTGATGAGATTTTGTGTTCTTATTCTTCTTTGTTCTTTCAACTCTTCATTCTTTCTATTCCTACCATTTTATAGAAGAAGCTTACTTGGAGAGTGGGAGCTACTTGTTTATGAAGGATTTTAGTTTTATAATAACATGGGGCAATGTTACCATAATGTCACTCTTCTTTTAACATTAAAAAATTCAATATTCAATTGCTTGCACGTGTCAATCTCCAATTGCTCTATGGGTTTCTAAATTATTTTATAACTTGTAAATAGTTTGTTGAATTAGAAAAGTTTGTAATTGATCTCATGAACTTGTTAATGATTTGTGACCGGGTTTCTTGATTTTAGTAACCCTCTAAACTTGTAAATAATTTGTAATTAGGTATCTAAACTTTTAAATATGTTGCGATGAGACCCATGCTTATTCAGAAATCCACGAACCCCGTGAAAAATTATTTAAAAGTTAAAAGAACACAATTACAAATTATTTAAAATTTCAATGACATTTCTTGGACCCAATTATAAACTAATTTGTAGTTCATGGAGGTATTTAGAAATTATCAAATAAGTAGATAGAGTAATTAAACCTAATAATAATAATAACAAATAACAACAGCCTCAGAATTTTTTTTTAAAAAAAAAAACAACCTAAGTATCTTAACACCAACTCAACATTCTAGTTATTGCTGAGAAGAAAGTTGGGTACAAGATAGATAGAAAGCATTCAAAACCTACCAAGAAAGAGATATTAAGAATGAAGGGGACATCAATGATACTAGGTTCGGATTCAAAGCATTTAAGAAAGTTTAACATGGACCTAAAATGTATGGATTACGCAGACAACTAATTCAACATTGAATTGTATCTGAGCCCTTGAAAAATTGATGTTGTGTTTGAATTCATGCTGCCAACGACAGGCCACTAACTCAGTAAAATTCCGTTGGATAATAGATATTGATGATTCTTCTGGAAGAAACCCCTTGCTGCTCGCATGCTTATCAAAGCAATTATCCTATTGCAAGACCAACCTAAATCTACCAAAAATTATTCATATTACGAGGCCAAAATTCTTTAGATGTAGTGCTGGTTAATCTACTTGTGGAGATCAAGAATATAAAGGTCTCCAACAAACTTGCATTTGCACATCCATAATCAAATGCATCTTCAACCAATTTCCATAAATCCTCTCCAACCACATGGTAAGGAAGTTATGTAAATAACATTCTCAGTCCAATAAAATTATCACATGTCATATGCATAGTTATTTACATTGTTATACTAAATTTGAAAAACTATTTTATAAATATAAAATTAAACCTTAGCAGCTGACAGTAATACTCTCAAACTGCATGGTTATGACTAAGTTTAACTTGCTGTATCAAAATTAAATTTAAGTAGCGTCGGTGTATATATTTGTTGCAAAGTAAATGTTAAAACTGAGAATTTTTAAAGAAGGAACATTAACTTTGATAAATTGTACATTTTTTGTATAATGGTCCACTCCAGATACATATTGCTGTGGGAAATAAAATAAATAAAATAAATTTACACTTTCCACTTTCCGAATTCTCAAAGAAAAGTAAGCAACATAATACTTATCATCTTTCCAGCTTGCTTAAAATTGCATCCACTGGTGGCAGCTCCTTCAGAATTTCTGCCCAGTCAGGCATACCCTGCAAATTCATTTGCAAATTTTATGTATATGCATATCACTGATAATCGCAGAGTATAAGAAATAGTATTGCAATCAAGGGGATTAAAAAAGAGAGAAACCATGTAGTGAATTTCTTTAACATAAGATGATAAGAATCAGTCACACAAGATTTCCCTTGAATCAAACTACTTTGTTGAAAGTCATCACATCAAGAAAGGCAACGCAATTCGCAAATAATGAGTTTGTTTTAGTAATATTCTTAAAATCCAATTCCTCTAATCAAGTCTTAATCCCTGTCTTATGATGCTCATTGTTTTTGTTGACATACAGCAAACTATCAAATGATGATTAAAGCTAGATGAGTTTGCTCTGAAGCTCCACTTACTCTCCCTGATCTCCGAACCCGTCCATCTAAGCGTAGTATGATGTACACGTCTTCACCAACTGGAACTCCTTCGGACTTCTGCTGATCTCTTATCCACCTAGTTAAGTTAGCACATGTTAGGATGCAACTATAAGCAACTCTTAGTTGACATCAATCCTCACTTTTACTATGTTGATGCCAATTTCTCCACTCATTTCAATAAGCAATAGAATAAATAATCAAGATATCGAAACATATTACCGTTCCCATTCTGCTGGAGATACAACCTCAGCCTTGAACCTAATTTCAGCTTTCAATTTTGATTGTGCGGTTACGGACTGTGTTCGCTTCTCAAAATCTTCCTAGCAAAATTTTATGGTTATTTTTATCTCATAAAGCAATAAAAGTTTTGGATGGAATAGTTCATCAAGGTGCATGGTTATATCAATTCTTACCCCAATAGATGGAAGAGCCTCAGCAGCCTTCTTTGGTTGAAGGCCAAAACCTTTCTTTTCAATTTTGGTTTCTCTACCTTCTCCCCAGATGACAGGAACTAGCAAAACACCGCGTTGAAGGAACTCAGTGCGAAATCTTTCTGCTTTTCGCATAGCCACAGATACTGTTTCTTTTTTTCCAGCCAATATAACCTAAAACGCAAACCTCAGTTAAGCATAGAACACTTGCATTGAATGATAGAAAAAGACTTTTGCAAAGAGAAAGAATTACAGTCATAATTTGATAATTTATACTAGTCAATCATTGATTACTAGATACTACTACCTCCGGTCCTTAATACTCCCTCCGTTTCATTTTAATTGTCACTTTTGAGATTCACGCATATTAAGAAAAAGGTGTAAAAGGAAGAAAGAGAAGAATTTTACATAATTAACCTTATTAGTGATTGGTGCATTCACCACCATCATAAATGCAAAGTAGATGATAATGCATTGGGAGTGATGCTCATAGTATAAATTAGAGGGCAATATTGGTAAAAATTTAATTAAAATTAGAAAGTGACAACTATTTTGAAACAACATTTTTAGTAAGTGTGACAATTATTTTGAAACGGAGGGAGTATAAGAAGAAATTACAAAAATCACCAAGACCAAGAAGCTTATTAAATATGATAACAAAGAGAGGGAACGGATACTGACTGGCCGAACTGTGTCTCGTAGTTGCACAAGCTCAACTACGCGATTAGTTGAAAGGCGCAAAGGCAACCTTGATAGTGTCTCATTTCGGGATATTTGTGCAAGCTGTTCCTCCTCTTTTTTGTTGTCCCAAAAGAATAATGCCACAAAAACAACAATACCTGCACATTGCTGATTCCCGTGCTTAGTCATTTATAAGTAATGTAAAAGGTATTTTCTCAGGTTTTACTCACTGAGAATCATAAAAGGAAAACCATACAAGCACACACAAAAGACAGACACAGAGAGTAAAACACCACATTGAGTAAGCATAAACTGAACCTGAAATTGTTTTTGTATCAGGAAGTTAAATAAATCACTATTCACCTCCAATGTCAATGGCTGCATTGCCAGAAGTTGCCAACAGATCAGGAGCACCATCACCACCTTGAATTGCAAGAAATAGTCTAGGTACAGTTAACAACAATGATATTCCCGCAGCAGCTGTAAATGCCACGTAAAAGAATCTCCGGACCCCACGAAATGGTGCTTGAACTTCACTGATAAGTTTTAGATCTCTCCGAAAACTGGAGCCAATATCTTCCCCACCCAACCTGGCCTGGTCACATGGTATAAAAGCATTAAGAGTAGTTTATTTTTATATTAAGAAAAAGCATCCTCAATTAGACAGCATAAGAATGAGGGTCATAAGTTCCTTTAATATGATTTGTCCCTCAGATTCCCAAATTAACCCCTCTCAGTGATAACCTCTTGTATTTTAGGTTGTCTACATAGAGGCAACAGGGGCAAGGGGGGAAGCATGATGCAATGTACATTTTATCCAATGATTTTATGCATGCTGGTCATTTGTAACTACAGCTCATAAAGATCAGAAAACTTAGCATTACAAAATCCTTGAGAACTAATTAGAAAACCTCTTCTTGTAGTTCTTTGAATTCGGGCAAAGCTCTGAAGGAGGCCAAGTCTGGATCATTGAGAATTGTAGCAAATTTGAGGTTGTATTCCCTCAAAGCAGTGCGGAGACAATCAGCAGCTTTCTTTCCTTCCCCTCTTCATAAAAATAATAATCAACAATACCAAAATTAGAATGAACAGATAGAGATGCCCCGTGTAAAACAATTGGTTTATTATATCATTTATCATATCACACATCTAGAGAGTGCAGGGAACTGAAGAAAGTTAATAATGTTAGAGATGCCCACTAGCTTAGCCGTTTGAAAGCAAGTACATTCATTGCCTTACAATGCAATTCGCGTGACTCGTGAACTATGAAGCATCGACACAAACACAGACACCGGATATGACACAAAAACGGACACACAAGTACCGGTTTTAATCTTAAAAATACAAGTAATTGAAGTGTTGGTGTCAATGTCCGACACAATACATGTCAGACACCGGATATGTCAGTTCTACATGGCTCATGCAGTGTATTCAATCTGAATTTATAAGAAAAACTCATAAATTTGATTGACTAAACACCATGCCCACAAACATAATTTCAACACATAGATTCAGAGGCCATAAATTGCAGACAAGTCTGGGAGAAGTTTCAAGAAATATATAAAACCAATGGAATCAATAATTACCTACTAAAAGCTATGGAGTCAAAAATTCACTAATTGTAAAAAGTGATTATTTGATTAAACCTGTAAGCATGACAGCAAGCTTTGTTATAGAGCGCAGCTTGGGACTCCAAAGAATTAGGATTCAAGGAAAGCGCTGTTTCAAACTGTATTAAAGCATCTTTAACCTGAAGAGAAGAGAAGGTCCATAAAAAAAGAGAAGCTTGAAATAAAATGAAGGAGAAAGAAAAACACGAAGAGAAAAAAATACCCTTCCTTTGGAGAATAACTGAAGACCTAAATTGACGCAGGACTCAGCAGTTTGAGTATCAGCTTCTGGGGTTTGTGATTGTGATGAAGAAGAGTATGAAATTATGCGTGAAAAGGGAGTGTTTTTGCGTGAACGTAGTTGAAGAATGGCATTGAAGTGAGGAAAGGGAAGAGATGATGTTGTTGTTCTAATACTCCAATTTGATTTTGATGAGAAGCATAGGAATTGCTGCGGTGCTACTGCAACTGAAAGCATGGCCATTGCCAAGTTTCATGTCTTCTTTTGTTACTGCTAATGCTAATGCTATTGTTATCCAAACAAGACGCAATCTGAACCCTTCGGCTATTCTCAAGTGCCAACTGTGGAAACGGACGGTGAGGATATTATTTCTGATTGCTATTCATTCCCCGACTTTTTTTTAGTGCAACTTCAGAGACTAATCCCTTAAATTAACTGCTGCATTTCTAAGTTTGGATTCAAATTCAAGAACTTGGTCAAGCTGGAGACACCCTTACCATCTCACCTAGTCCAACTCTTGGTCTATTTTTAATGTTAAAAACTATAATTTGATTTTTACTTCACATAAGCCTACAACCATTGCAAAGCTAGAAACATGTCATCCGCTACTCCTTCTCTAGTGTACGAATTAAGAGAAAGCCCACTTAAACGAGTCATGACAAACAAGCCCATTTTGTAACATAAAGAAAGGTAAGCCAACGCGAGCTGGGTGGCACCCACTAGAAGGACCAAAAATTTGAAGCGTATTTGACTTAGGCAACAAGCTAAAAAGTGAAGCGCCTTCCAAAAAATAATCGTCCAAGTTGATACCAAACAAATTGTTTATGAAATAGTTAACTTTTAGGCCTCACCAAAAGAGTGTCATCAATAAATTGAAGGTAAAGGAATGATATATTGAGGTTGACTTGGTTCTTGGTAGCGCTATCCCATGTCCCTTTACACACCATGACAGTGTCATCAACAAATTGAAGTAAAAGAAATGATATATTGAGGTATACCTGGTAGCCCTATGGTGAGTTCCATGACTTTATTGTTCAAGCTTTTCAATCCTCAGGCAACGACTAAGATAAAAAAAGGTGGGTTTCGTAGACCACTTAGCCTTGATTGAGGGGTTGTTGTTCTGGTACACAAAAAAGTCTTAACATTATTTAGAAATAAAGCACAATGTTTTTTGTTAAACATCACATCCTTAATTCACCAATGTGTTTTTTAACTAAAAACAAAATTGTGAAAGCTTGCATGTGGCCTAAAACAGACAACTCGGAAAACAATGCCGAGACTTTTAGGTATAACTCAAAAATAAAAATCTAAGAAGGTTAAGGGTGTTTTGAATTTGGCGCAATCTCATAATACCAATTCTAGCAATAGTGTTTTCGAAATAACTTTAATTCACATCCAAACAGTGTTTTCGAAAAGGTCTACATATTAAGCCATCTTTCTCTCTTCTCTCTCATACCCCAATCTGACCTGACACACTCTACCCCATCTTTCTCTCTTCTCTCTCTCTCATACGCTCCCCTCTTCCTCTCTTCTTCTCTTCACCCTCTCTCGAGACCTTCTCTCTTCGTGATACCATTGTAATCAGATCTGTCGAGTGTAGGAATTAATCTATCTACAAGACATGCTTATAATCACGAATATACTATAGCGGAAAACAAAGACATACAAGCATGCTTCTATATAATCAAGAACAAAGCCATAACCTTGATAACCTTAGGATCTACGACATGTTGATATATCAAGGATTAGATAAATACCTGGATCCATAGCAAAGAAGTGGAGAACGAATCCTGAGAAGAAAGAGTGAGTGATAAACGAGCAACAGCTACTCGTCGGCTTTATGGTTCTTCCTCAACCGGGACTCCTAATGCCTTAGACTCTCTTCAGATGGGGAGAGGAGAGTAAACGTGTGTGTTGCGGTTAGTCCGGTATATTGGGGACCATAGCCTACTTATAGTGTGACAGTCTATTAGGGTTCCCATTATCCCTCTAATGGGCTATCACTGACATCCACTCATATTGGGCCCATATCAATAATAATTAATTAATTAATTATATAATTAGAAATCCAATATAGCCTTTTACTTATTTTGATCACATATCAATCAAAGCTCCTAATTGATAAATAGCTAATATAATTAATAAAGAATATATGCCCATTATTTATGATATTGGAATAAAATATTCCAACAATCTCCCACTTGGGCAATATATTACACTAATTATATCATAATTCTTTAGGCCGGCATCCGAATGCTATTTATCTTTAGATTTCCCTATACAATCTGGTCCACCTCATATATCAACAATGAGACCACCGCGGCTGTCGTCACTAACGTCTTTTGTGACTGTACCCCGATGACCATCATATTAACATACTCGATGACATAGATCAATATGGATGAGTGGCGTGGAAATTTCATGCAATGTGATCTCATGCCATGCCTATTTCCAACTGGTCCAACTTAAGTCTTTAGTGAGATCAAACTGAAGTTGCTGAAAATGCAAAATTTGTTTTGCATATAATATGATACAAACACATTTAATAATAACAACTTAATTCTGCAGAAAGTCAAAATAACATAAAGTCTGTATCAATGCCAAAATTCTAGAACATAAGGGAAAACAAGAAAAAGACTCCCACTAATCTAAGGCAATCTCAAAACCAATACCCATATGAGCAATGTGCTCGTGGTAAACTTTAGGTGTCAAGCCTTTGGTTAGTGGGTCTGCTAGCATAAAGTTGGTCCCTATATATTCTATCAAAATTTGTTTCTCTTGAACTCTTTCCTTCACAACAAGATACTTGATGTCGATGAATTTCGACTTTGTGGAACTCATGTTGTTGTTAGAGTATAGGACGGCTGCACTGTTGTCACAATAAATCTTCAATGGCCTCTTAATGCTTCCAATGATGCTTAGGCCTGAGACAAAATTTCGCAGCCACAAAGCATGATTTGATGCCTCAAAACAGGCCACAAACTCTGCTGCCATGGTTGAAGGAGCCACTAAAGTCTGCTTGGCAGACTTCCAGGAAATAGCCCCTCCAGCCAAAAGGAAAATGTAACCAGATGTGGAACGTCTGCTATCCGGGCATCCCGCAAAATCAGAGTCAGAATACCCAATGACCTCTAAGTTATCTGACTTCTGATAGGTAAGCATGTAGTTTCTTGTTCTCTTCAAGTAGCGCATCACGCGCTTCACCGCTGTCCAATGTTGCATACCAGGATTACTCAAATATCTACCAAGAACTCCCACTATAAATGCTATGTCAGGACGAGTACAAACTTGAGCATACATAAGACTTCCCACAGCCGAAGCATAAGGAACCTTTTGCATCTCTATCTTTTCAAGATCTGTAGCGGGGCACTGATTGAGACTGAACTTGTCTCCTTTAGCCACGGGTGTATCTCCCGGTTTACTATCTTTCATGAAGAATCTATCCAAAACTGTATAGATATAGCTCCTTTGTGACAATCCCAAGATACCCTGAGAGCGATCTCTAAGTATTTGGATACCCAAGACAAAGGAGGCGTCCCCAAGATCTTTCATCTCGAAATTCTTCGTGAGAAATCTCTTAGTTTCGTGCAATAAGCCTATATCACTACTTGCTAATAGGATATCATCGACATATAACACCAAAAAGATAAATTTACTCCCACTGAACTTTTGGTATACACAATCATCAACCGCATTAGTCTGAAAACCATAAGAGGTAATAACTTGATGAAATTTGTAATACCACTGACGGGAAGCCTGTTTAAGGCCATAAATGGATTTCTTTAGTTTGCATACCATAGACTTTGGATCACCTGAAACAAAGTTTTCTGGTTGCACCATATAAATTGTTTCGTCAATGTTTCCATTTAGAAACGCAGTCTTCACATCCATCTGATGCAGCTCTAAGTCAAAATGAGCCACTAGTGCCATAATAATCCTGAGAGAGTCTTTCGAAGAAACTGGAGAGAAAGTCTCTTTGTAATCAATGCCTTCCTTTTGAGTGAAGCCTTTGGCGACAAGACGAGCCTTATATCTTTCAATGTTACCCTTGGAATCCCTCTTGGTTTTAAATATCCATTTGCAACCAATGGGTTTCTTACCTTCAGGTAACTTGACAAGATCCCAAACGCCATTGTCAGCCATTGACTTCATCTCATCCTTCATGGCATCAATCCACTTAAGAGAGTTAGAACTATTCATGGCCTGACTAAAGTTGACTGGATCTTCCTCAGTCAAGCCAATACCTTCCTCATGTTCTTGGAGAAATACAACATAATCATCCGAAATTGCACTTCTCCTCTCTCTAGTGGATCTTCTTACTGGCACCTCTTGAGGTTGTTGAGTTTGAACTTCTGGTGGTGCTTGAGGAGGAAACTCAGTGTTGACTTCTTCTTGAGCAATGTTAGGAATAACATTCTCATTCATTTCTGGATCTGTTGCTTGAACAATGACAGGTACTAAGACTTGACCACTGTCGGTAACAGTTTCTTCATCAAAAGCAACACTCCTTATGTTTCCTTCCCCTCCAAACTCAACATCCTCAAGAAATCTTGCATTTCCCGTTTCAAAAAATGTTCTTGTAGTGGGGTTGTAAAACTTATACCCGCGAGAGTGTTCTGCGTACCCAACAAAATAACAACTAACTGTCTTAGGGTCCAACTTACCTTCATGCGGCCTGTAAGGCTTGGCTTCAGCTGGACACCCCCAAATGTGTATGTGCCTAATGCTGGGCTTTTTTCCAGTCCATAACTCATAAGGGGTCTTAGCGACTACTTTGCTTGGTACTCTATTGAGGATATAAACTGCTGTTTTCAATGCTTCTCCCCAAAGTGACTCTGGTAATGAAGAATGACTAATCATACTCCTCACCATATCCTTAAGAGTCCGATTTCGTCGTTCTGCAACTCCATTCATGCTGGGTTTACCCGGCATTGTGTATTGCGGAACGATTCCACACTCATTGAGGAAAAGTGCAAAGGGCCCTGGACGTTGCTCACCTGATCCGTCATATCTACCATAGTATTCACCACCACGGTCCGATTTGACAGCTTTAATTTTCTTTCCTAATTGAAGTTCTACTTCAGCTTTGAAAGACTTGAAAACGTCTAGAGATTGAGACTTCTCATGAATTAAATATAGGTAACCATATCTCGAGTAATCGTCTATGAACGTAATAAAGTACCTTTGCCCATTCCAAGAATTTGTAGGGAAAGGACCACAAATATCTGTATGTATTAGTTCTAAGACGTCTTTAGCTCTTTCGGCACCTAAATTCCTTTTGTTCGTTTGTTTGCCCTTAATACACTCTATGCAGACTTGAAAGTCAGACAAATCTAAGGGTCCAAGAATATCCTCCGACACAAGCCTCTGAATTCTCTGTTTAGAGATGTGACCTAAGCGCTTATGCCATAAAGTGGCGGAATTCTCATTTAATTTTCGTTTCGTACCATGTGAACTTATTTGCAATATTTGGTTATAGGAATGCTTAACATCAAGCATATAAAGATTATCAATTAAAGACCCGTAACCAATAATATTTGGACCATAAGAGAGACCAGGTTTGGCATCTTTAAATGAACAATCATAACCAGATTTGTCCAAAACCGAAACTGAAATTAAATTCCGTCTAATTGACGGGCAAACATATGTCTCAAACAAATCCAAATAACAACCAGTCTTTAAAAATAGTCTAAAAGTTCCTATAGCCTCAACTGCAACTTTAGTGCCATCGCCCACATAGATGAATCTTTCAGCATCACTCGGCGGTCGGCTCCACAGGCAACCCTGCATGGACATACTAATGTGAGTAGTAGCACCAGAATCTACCCACCAAGTATCTTTAGGTACTGAAACTAAATTAACTTCAGAACAAACAAAAGTGAGAGGTTTACCCTTCTTTACACGCCATGCGGCGTATTTAGGACAATCCTTCTTCATGTGTCCTTCCTTCTTGCAGAAAAAACAAGCTGAGCCCTTATCTTGGTTTTTCTGCTGCTTCTTCTTAGAAGAACCTTCTGCAGTAACATTATTTTTCTTCCTCTTCTTGTGTTGAGAATTTGAAGCCAAATGAGCACTTTCAGTCCTTCCCCTCCGCAGTCTCTCTTCCTCTTGCACACAGTGAGACATAAGCTCATTGAGGGACCATTTGTCCTTCTGAGTGTTATATGTCACCACAAATTGTCCAAATTGTGCAGGAAGAGAGATCAAAACCAAATGCACAATCACATCATCAGGGATGTGCATCTTTAGTGCCTTGAGTTTTGATGCAAGGTTGGACATCTCCATAATGTACTCCCTTACGTTCCCTTTACCATTATACTTCATAGAGGTAAGTTTGGCCAAATGGCTACTTATCTCAGCCTTATCACTTTTTTCAAATGATTTCTCTATTGATTCCAGGAACTTTTTAGCATTCTCATTCTCAGTAATTGAGCCCCGGAAAACTTCCGGAATTGATTTCTTGATGATCATGAGGCACATTCGGTTGGACCGATCCCATTTCTCAATTTTGAGCTCATAAGAGTTCTCCGGAGTGGGAATGGGTCGTTCCTCCCTCAGTGCTTGGTCTAAGTCCATACATCCGAGAACGATTTCAACGGATTCCTTCCAAGACTTGAAATTCATCCCATTCAGCATAGGGATTTGGTTAATTTGAGTAACAAAATTTGGAGAGCTAGCAACAGCAACTAAAAAAAAAAAAGGACAAATAAACATACAATCAACATTAGTAGCACATCAAATTATAAATAATTATTAGATGTGCAAAAATAACTTTAATTGTGAATTTAAAGACCCAAACAAGATACTAAGCGCACCATTAGTCCCCAATCTTTGGATTGCAAAGACTAACTGCAAGCAGTACTCTCAACGCAATGATCAAATATTGGTGATAAGTCCTGTCAAACAATGGTTGCCTTTGGGCACCGCAATTGCTCACATGGATAAATAACTTTATAATCACCACACATTTACCATCACATGCATGTTATTATTCGGCCAAGTTGCGCCTTCCTTTGGGCCGACAACAACTCGCATGAATAATTTCACACTACATCTTTTGTAAATTTAATCAAATTGACCTACGTAACAGAGGTTACTTTGGCAACGTGTTATTTCAACCAACTCAATTAAAATATACTAGACAATTTTATGCTAATAATAAAATATGGGAAAGGGTCTTAATTCACATATATCCTACACATAAGCGTAGAAAAAAAAAAACTGAATGTACGGTTATGGCCTCCTAAACGCAAAAGAATAAAATTACAAAATTACAATTCTTTATTAATTATATTAGCTATTTATCAATTAGGAGCTTTGATTGATATGTGATCAAAATAAGTAAAAGGCTATATTGGATTTCTAATTATATAATTAATTAATTAATTATTATTGATATGGGCCCAATATGAGTGGATGTCAGTGATAGCCCATTAGAGGGATAATGGGAACCCTAATAGACTGTCACACTATAAGTAGGCTATGGTCCCCAATATACCGGACTAACCGCAACACACACGTTTACTCTCCTCTCCCCATCTGAAGAGAGTCTAAGGCATTAGGAGTCCCGGTTGAGGAAGAACCATAAAGCCGACGAGTAGCTGTTGCTCGTTTATCACTCACTCTTTCTTCTCAGGATTCGTTCTCCACTTCTTTGCTATGGATCCAGGTATTTATCTAATCCTTGATATATCAACATGTCGTAGATCCTAAGGTTATCAAGGTTATGGCTTTGTTCTTGATTATATAGAAGCATGCTTGTATGTCTTTGTTTTCCGCTATAGTATATTCGTGATTATAAGCATGTCTTGTAGATAGATTAATTCCTACACTCGACAGATCTGATTACAATGGTATCACGAAGAGAGAAGGTCTCGAGAGAGGGTGAAGAGAAGAAGAGAGGAAGAGGGGAGCGTATGAGAGAGAGAGAAGAGAGAAAGATGGGGTAGAGTGTGTCAGGTCAGATTGGGGTATGAGAGAGAAGAGAGAAAGATGGCTTAATATGTAGACCTTTTCGAAAACACTGTTTGGATGTGAATTAAAGTTATTTCGAAAACACTATTGCTAGAATTGGTATTATGAGATTGCGCCAAATTCAAAACACCCTTAACCTTCTTAGATTTTTATTTTTGAGTTATACCTAAAAGTCTCGGCATTGTTTTCCGAGTTGTCTGTTTTAGGCCACATGCAAGCTTTCACAATTTTGTTTTTAGTTAAAAAACACATT
Organism: Astragalus glycyphyllos; assembly: GCA_963573325.1. Lineage (NCBI taxonomy): Eukaryota > Viridiplantae > Streptophyta > Magnoliopsida > Fabales > Fabaceae > Astragalus > Astragalus glycyphyllos. The sequence continues at coordinate 24,698,041 of OY754312.1, forward strand.
GGTGAATTAAGGATGTGATGTTTAACAAAAAACATTGTGCTTTATTTCTAAATAATGTTAAGACTTTTTTGTGTACCAGAACAACAACCCCTCAATCAAGGCTAAGTGGTCTACGAAACCCACCTTTTTTTATCTTAGTCGTTGCCTGAGGATTGAAAAGCTTGAACAATAAAGTCATGGAACTCACCATAGGGCTACCAGGTATACCTCAATATATCATTTCTTTTACTTCAATTTGTTGATGACACTGTCATGGTGTGTAAAGGGACATGGGATAGCGCTACCAAGAACCAAGTCAACCTCAATATATCATTCCTTTACCTTCAATTTATTGATGACACTCTTTTGGTGAGGCCTAAAAGTTAACTATTTCATAAACAATTTGTTTGGTATCAACTTGGACGATTATTTTTTGGAAGGCGCTTCACTTTTTAGCTTGTTGCCTAAGTCAAATACGCTTCAAATTTTTGGTCCTTCTAGTGGGTGCCACCCAGCTCGCGTTGGCTTACCTTTCTTTATGTTACAAAATGGGCTTGTTTGTCATGACTCGTTTAAGTGGGCTTTCTCTTAATTCGTACACTAGAGAAGGAGTAGCGGATGACATGTTTCTAGCTTTGCAATGGTTGTAGGCTTATGTGAAGTAAAAATCAAATTATAGTTTTTAACATTAAAAATAGACCAAGAGTTGGACTAGGTGAGATGGTAAGGGTGTCTCCAGCTTGACCAAGTTCTTGAATTTGAATCCAAACTTAGAAATGCAGCAGTTAATTTAAGGGATTAGTATCTAAAGTTGCGCTAAAAAAAGAGTCGGGGAATGAATAGCAATCAGAAATAATATCCTCACCGTCCGTTTCCACAGTTGGCACTTGAGAATAGCCGAAGGGTTCAGATTGCGTCTTGTTTGGATAACAATAGCATTAGGTATCCTATTTAAACACTATTAAGTTCTATGTTTGATTTATATTATTTTTTGTTGTTGGTATCGACAGTGGATGAAGTGGGTTAGGGAAAATTTCATCTTTGGCCTTGAAATACTTGGTAGGTAGTCAAAATAACAGCTTTTGGAGTGAAACGCCTGATTTGGCTTCGTGGGTCAATTTCAAGTTTTGATCTTGCTCCCATTTCTTTGATTGATTTAGAAAGAAAGACAGTGGGGGCTCATTGATTGAGTGGCGGTGGGAGGGTTATGGCATTTTGCCCAATCTTTTGTTGTGGAATTGCTTCCGATCGGTATCACAATGCTTTATGGCTCCCTACTTTCAATTATTTTTCTTTTTTACATTTCTCTTTTTCTTGATTATCATTATTATTGCTTTGGATCATATATGAGAGGTTAGTTTGTGATAAATCATTTCCTGTTTAATCTCTCTTTTTTTGAGTAAGAATTATATATAAATAAGATTTTAGATTCTGGGTTTAGCTAATGCTTTTCTTCTCTTCATGTGCCTTGCTAACATGTCGTGATTGTGATTTCTTAGTATATCTTCAAAACACTTGATAAACCATTTAAACATGTTGCAGCTTTGAGTATATTTCCCACTTTTGCTAACTTTTCCTTTCAACCAGTGAAAGATGGTATACAACCAAGGAAATTGCTTCCTTCCCTCTATTTTATGGCTTGGATATCTTTTCTATACTTTGTGACAAAAACAAAATCAACTAAAAGAGATAGAAGCTAAAAAAGAAATGAAAGCCAGGGTGGTGAGCAGTACAGGAGCAAAAGTTGGAAGTATTGAAGAAGCAGCGAGAGGTTCACACTCGCCTTGCAGCTGAGTGCAAGATATTCTTACGCGATAGAAATATAAGGTTCTTTAAGAGGAGGAAAATCAAACGAAGAATCAGACGCCTCGAAAAGCTTCAACATACTTCTTCATCTTCTCAGGTTAATTCTTCTGATCAGCTTGCTTTGCTCAAACAAGATCTTCGATATGTTATATTTATATTTACTGAAATCAATTATCTATGTTTCAATTTGACTGTGCAGTACTTTCCTAAGAATGAGAAATATGTTCCTTTATTCGTTGGAAGTGATGATTCAAAGATAGTTGACAAGTGGAACCGGCTGCGCAAACAGATTGAAGATAGATTAACTGCAGCTGCTGCAAGTGGCAAGGATTTAGAAGGTTTATTACCATTGATTTCATTATCCATACCATAATTTCATGAGTTAGATATGCTGCTCCTGCTATTGCTATTTAGCTTGGTTTTAGTTTTGTGAGCTTTGTTTGAAATTGGTGATTGGGCTAGGCTAACCGACATGGACATACCTCTAACGTTTTGCTTCATATTGATAAAAATGTGGCGTTTGTATTTATGCCTCTTTCCTGTTTCATTGAATGTCACTAAGATTTCGTGCAACATCTTTCTTTCTTTTTTTTTGACGGAGCAACATCTTTCTTTCTCTCCTGTCACTAAAAACTTCTTTTGGCAATTTTAAATATGTGAATGTGCTTGAGCTACTTCTCCCTGAGATGGGTCATTAAAGAACTTTTATTTCCTTTCTTAACTCTCAAGTGATGTATCTTTGATGACAGTGTCTTGGCTAAGTTTACACATCTTTCTAGAGGGCATTAAGTTCTTTGTAATCGTGTCTTCAAGGTATATTGAACATGATGATTTGTCAGATGATGGCTTGGGGAGTGACCATAATGATGTTTAAATTGCACAAGTTGTAGCTGATAATGCAAATGCCAATCATATTGTTCGTGAAATGTGGAAAACATTGATAATAACCAAGTGGAGGTATCAATAGGTGGCTCCCCAGTCGGTGGAGATGATGATAATGATGTGGCTTTCTGTGGATAGTTTGTTTGACATTTAGTTATAACTGTCTTTTTCTTTTATGGAAAATATGCAACTTAGATCAAATTGTATGATGTAATAGGCTAGACAGAGATATTGTCTGATGACCTTTTTAATGAGATGTGTCACTTTTTTATGACTATTTTAATGGGATGTGTCGCTTTGTTTCAAGCTTAATTTTGATTGTGTTTCTAAATTTTATTTGGTACTAGACTCTCACCCGTGCTCTGCACAGGGATGATTGACGACAATAAATTATTCCTATGAGTAGTATATACGTATAACAACAGTGATTTATTAGTTGCTTTTTTGCATTCAGTTTTATATAAGGAGAGGATTGACCGAATACATGTTAATGAAGTTTTCTTTAGAGTTACTTTGCTCCTCTTTCTTTTAGAAATTAGGAGTTTCCCATGCGGGAATCAATTTTGGAGTTTGGATTTTAAATTGTTACATATTCTTGGTTTGTGATTGATATATTCCGGTGGTCAATTTAAATCCTGCTCAAATGCATATGCTTGATTTTAAAAAGAAAAAATTTGTCCGCAAATACATTTTATGTGTACCTAAATCATGCTTATATATTGAGGGAGTTCCCTAATGTTTTCTTCTAATTTATAGCTTTTCCCTAATTGTAGGTTGTCCTGGGCATGCAGATTATGTTAAAGTAAGCTTTAAATTTGTTCTAAAATCTCTTCAAAAAATATACTTCTACAGCTTATCAGCTCATCTCAATCTGTATTGTTATAGGTTAAATGCTGCAAATCGACTTTCAAGGTCACTAATATCAAGGATCTCTTGGGGGAGTTTAATTATTGCTTTGTTAAAGCTTTTGAAAAGTTCTATGACATGTATACTGCAACAAGGTAGTTATCTTCAATTTTTCAAGTTATTTCCCTCATACTTAATCTACTTTTAAATGTGGTTATATAAAACTCATTTCTGCCTTGAATCATAAGGCCCTGTCATGCATGTGAAGTTCGAATGGTGTCATTATTTCCCTTTTATTTTCTTTCCTTCTTGAAGAGTATATAAGGTGAAGGGAACTCTATGCTCAATGGCTGGCCTTTTGGAATTGGCCTTTTGGCAATGCAAGATATGACTGCCATGCCCTCCTGTCACAGTAGATATATAGTGAGTCTGACCCTTCCTTGGACCCTGCTATGGTGGAAGTTCCAGAGCTCCGGGTTGCTGTCGATAAAGGTGAGACAAATAGCAAATTAGATTTGTCTTCACACAACGAAGGCGAGACAAATACAAGTTAGAGTTGGCATCTTGAGACCTCCAAGGAGCTCCATCCTCCAAGTATAATGACCAACATTCTGATGGTGTTCATAACCTTTAGTAATATGTTTTCAACCAGATTCGTTGCGCACAATTTCATTTGGTGGTATAATATTGTTTTCTATGTTTTGTAGATGCATGTAACATTTTACCATATCTACATCGTATCAATGATTTTTCAATTAGCTTTTATGCTATTTTTTTTACTCATAGGGGCATATTGCAGGATGATGAGGTGGAAGGTTGCCCTATTGACTTGTGGATAGAAAGAAATTTCAAGAGCATGAAGATTAAATGAGGATAGTGTAATCATATTTCACGTTCATAAGAATAGTGAGAGCAAAACTAATGCTATAATTATTAATTAGTTTGTTGGTTTTTGCAGTGTTATATAAATTAGTGCAAAAATTGTTGAATGCTTAATGTCATGGTGATGTCAAGTTGTATTAACATGGTTGAATCCGTTAGTCTTTGATGGAAGCATTTATGTTAATTGAACTGTGTTTCCTATTGGGATATTGTTTGCCATGACGATTAACAAGAGTTAGGGACAGTCGTTAAAGCAGGTTGGTGTGTATTTACCAACTCCTGTGTTCTCGCATGGTCAATTGTACGTTGCTTTATCTAGGGTAATGTCAAAGCAAGGTTTACAAGTTCTGATCACACACAATCAAATTGATTCACCAGTTACTACATCAAATGTTTTGTGCCAATGTGGTCTTTAGGAATGTAAAATAAATTCTTAATATCATGACATCTTCAATTTCGGATCGCTCTTAGCCAATATGGTACGTAGTAAGCATTTAACTAAATAATACTTCACGACTACCTAACTCTCTAATAATAATTAATCATCAAATTGTAGACGCTCGGGCCCGTGCAGAGCACGGGTGTGTGTCCTAGTAAAGATTATACCTAAGACTCTCCAAAATTTCTAAACACCTACAGTGGTGTGTGCATTTTGTCCCAATTTGTGTAAGGTTTGCCCTTTATGTTTGCAAGTTGTAACACTATCCTTTTGTTTTTTGCTTTAATAAACCATCCTTTAATTTGTTGTCCTTTAGACATATGTTGACGTTCAACCTACGATTATTATACTCCCTCACTCTTATATTAAGTGTCATGTTTGCCATTTTTCTTTGTCTCAAATTATCTGGTACTTTAGAATCCCAATACAATATTTATTATTATTTTCCAACAATACCCTTACTTTAGAATATCAATAACCGTGCCTTTCAACAACTAAGAAAAGTGTAAGTGTGTTTTAGTCCTACCACATTTTTTTACCATAAAATTTAGCATATCCAATCATTTTCTTAATACCCGCGCATAACCTTAAACGACACTTAATATGAGACGGAGGGAGTAGCATCCTATTATTCATGAAACAGCACAGTGGAAAACAATTAGCAATTAATCATCAATTAAGATGTCATCATTATCTCAGCATTGCATAATGAATCATAAGCAAGGGACAATTGTGTCCTTTCATGTTGCTATCACGAGTGAACATAAAGGAATCTCACATACTATGTGTAAAACTTACATATTGTGTTATCCATGTGGTATTTTTACTGTTTTAGACACACCAAAAACAGTTATTTTACAAGGAAAAACATAATTTTAGATGCATCTTTGGGTGATGGTTTCAGACTGTTAGCTTGTTTTTTTCATAGAAAAAAACAACACTAATTAGCTTGTTTCAGAGGTAATCCTCTATGATTAATTAAAAGGAAGTGGGAATTTTCTAGATTCGTAATAAATCATACTGTGGTTAGGCAAGAGGGGACACTGAGAAATTATTGTCATGTCACTCCATTTGTGCACCAAAAGTCTTCAGGGTATGGCTTTTGGATTTGATGCTTTGATGTAATAATTTGATTCAGAAAGATCCTCAATACTACTACTAATAATAATCCAAACAGAGTGAACCCTCATACAATCGCTGTTCATATTATTATATGGTGATTAGTCTTCCTTTGAACTAATAGTTAGTCACAGGATCATAATTATTCCAAGGGAGTCTCTTGAATTTTAAGTCAAGTTTGGATGAAGAGAATATGAGCAGAGGTGTCAATTTTGGCCCAGCACAACTGACCAGTCCAATGGCTCAGTAGTGTTTTTGGCTGGGCTGAGCTCGCTAAATAGAGGCCCAAAAAAGAACTTGGTAATTTTGGCCCAGTCCAGTTGGCTCACGGGTTAGGTTGAGTCTGCTTTTATATGTTTTTTAACATTTTTTTTGTTTCCTTTGTTAAAAGTTAGATTGGGTTGGGCTGGCGCACTGACCCAATGTTTTGAGTTGGATTGAGCTACAAAAACATAGCCCAATAGACTATTGGGTTGGCCCAGTCTGCTTTCGAGTTTTGGCCCAATGGGCCAAGCCGGGTTAGGCGGCCCAATTTGGTAGCTCTAGATATGTGAGGCTGCAAGATACCCACTTGAACCATATTGATCAGATTTATATTCAATTGATGCCTATTTCTGATATCTCCAAACAAAGTAAGATCTTCAGAAATGAAATCACAAAAACATTAGTTTTAACCAAATTAAAGCTAGCAAAAGAGAGAAACACAAAAGGCTAGCTACAGGAATTAAACCATTGAAGTCTGGGATCCTTTTTTGCTTTGCTTTTGTTATTGGTGCATGTCACCATGTGCTTATCTCTCCTTTAGATTAAGAAGAAATAAAAGGTACATAGCAGCTAGCAACAACTAGGCAAAGGCAAAACAAAGATCACTTCAAAGTGGGATGATGTTACATAACATTACAATAAAATGTAATATATATCCCTAAAGTATGACAAATCAAATTAAAAAGATATATAAGCTTAAGTAACCAACAAAAGGATTACTTTCCAAAAGAAAATCATGTTTTTCCCACTAGACTAACAGTCTATTTTTATATACATACATACATGCATGAGAATTAGCAAGAGCATGTAAATCAAGATTAAGAAAGAAAGAAAAAGTTTGTACATGAATATATACTTTACATATAAGGAATCTGAATCCTCTGCTGCCTCAGCACGGTGCAGCAGGATATAAGAAAGAGAGGGAAAGGGAGATTTCTAGTCGTACAAATTGCAGAGCCCTACACAAAATGTTACCTTTTTTTAGCAAACATAAAAAAACTGTACTTTTTAACAAGTTAAAAAAAGAAAAAAAAACAATTGCTATTCATTTAAGAACAGAGCATTGAAGACATACCTTCCATACCTAGAAACAGTAAACACCCTACTTTTTATTATTATTCTTGTCCCCACATTTTCAACTAGTTAACATTAATTTCTATTTATATTACAAAATTTAAATCCCTACTTTCCCTCATTACTAAGCAATAAAACCACTACAACAGCATCCAACACTTTGTAGTTATTGCTTTGTCTTGTCACATAATGGAACAATATCCACCACCTTCATATTCATCATCATAATCACGACCGTTGATTAGATCAGACGGTGGAGGAGGAGGTGGAGGAAGGTGAGAGTATGAGTTAGTGTAAGCATGCATAGGCATGATAGGTGCACCAACATAATAAGAAGGATTAGAGATAGGATATGATGTGTTTATGTTATAGCTTAATCCATATGGTGCTTGAGGTGGTGGTGGAGGTGGAATTTGTGGTGGTGAATAGTACATATTTGGAATTGGATATGTTGGAGGATATGCTTGTTGAATTGGAGGACTAATAATTTCCTTTGAATTTGAAGTACCCATTTTCTCTGTGTTATTTGAACTAATTTCTTTTCCTCCTTCATTATTTGGAGGAGCAGAAACAGAATTACCATTTTGTCCTCCCTTGTTCTTCTTTTTCTTTTTCTTCTTCTTTTTACTACTTTCACCCTCAGTATTGCCAAATGCACCACCACCCTCACATTCATTATTTTCCTGACAATCTTCACCACCATTATCATTATCTATGCAATCTTCACCAATTGGTTGGTTTTCCTTCTCATTTTTAACAATATTATCTTCAGTTTTTTCACCCTTAGATTTTCCAGATTTCTTGTCTTTTTTCTTCTCAGCAGCTACTGGTTTTTGAACTGGCCAAAGCTCCACTGATTTCCCTGATCTTGAAAGTTTCTTGATGATAGTCTCAGCTTCCACGTTACCTGTTACTGTAACCTTGTGCTGCTGAGAATCAATCTCTGCTGTGTAAACCCCTATATCGGTTACAAAAAATATAATAATTAGTATATGTTAAGAAAATTATATAAATTAAGAATATCAACAAAGCATGCATGGTAAAGTTTGAAGTGCATGTAAACATATCTAACACTATTAGAAAAAATAAAATTAGGTACAAAATTTATAGAGATAGAAAAAATGAATTTTGTTACCAACTTTTTGTCACTAATTTAATATTTTCTTCTAGTAAATTTGTGATACAAAATGAAAACATCTTGGTGAACATATATAGAAGCAAAATAAGATACCATCAATTCCTTGAAGAATTTTTTTGACTCTCTTTGTGCAGCCATCACAGTGGATCAAGACTTTGAAAACCAACGTCTGTAGAATGAATAATTAGAGTGAATTAAGTTGATAAAAAATGAATACTAAGAAAATAATTAAATTCAAATTAAAAGGAAAGTGAATTTGTTGATGGAGATAACCTGGTACTTGAGTGTTTCTGGAGGAGGAGGAGCTTCTTCAGGTGTCTTATTAGTTGCCATTTGAAAGTTTTGTTGGAGTGGAAAATAAGGGACTAGGAAAGTTGATCTAAATGTGTGTGTGTTTTGGAATTGACAAAGGGAGTTAAATAAATGAGAAGAAAAAAAAGGTGGAAGAAACAAAAGTGATGGAGAGAATTGAAAGCACTCTTTTGGTGTTGGATGCCACATCCCCCTTTAACATATACATCCCACGAAGCAATCACCATCGTGCACTTCTTATGACAAATCACGTGATTCACTCACGTGACTCTAAGAGGAATATTCAGTTGGCCTGGTTTTTTAGGTAAACACGGTATTTTATATGCACAACTGCAGAAACTAATCATTTGAGATAGTGATATTCATTTAAAGGGTTTACCTCTCCTACAAGATATTTTTTCCATACACATTGATCAAGTATCGAACAGTTAACCAAATAGTTAACGAGTTAGGTATCTACCACTTGTACTACACCTGTTTGGTATTATGTTGGCATGTGGGAAATTGCAAAGTAAAAGTACCTCTAAAAAGGGGGTTTGCAAGTGGCAAAATCTTCTAGAGTTCAGTTTTACAATATTATATGATATGATGATATGATTAATTAAGGTCTTGGTCAGTTTTAATTAACTTTTAAATAAGTGATTTCAATAATTAGTTTCAACGTTTTTCTTTTTCAGTAGAATGTGAAAAACAGAAGTGGGGTATAGATGGTCCTTTGCAAAAACTTTTGTGGCAATGGCATGATGTTAATAAGAGGGTTTTGAAGACTTCATCACTTTTTTTAGTACCATTCCTTCATTTTCTGACTCTGATAGCAGAGTTCCCAACCTACTAGTATATGATAATGGGCCATGCATCTATTGTCCGGAGGTTAGAAGGTTCATTCTTGTATTACTGACCAACCAAACACTTGTGTCCAATAAAGGAAACCTACCCTTAGGCTAATCAAGATTATGCTTCAACAAACTCAGTTTAGAAGTAAGAACAAAATGTAATCTATGTTTATGTTTATTACAGAGTATCGACCCATAATAGCTAACGAATGTTAGTCTAATTGGTAAGGATTCAATTCATATTTCATAAAGATGTGAGTTCAAATCTTACTATCAATACGAGAACTTCATTGGTAAATAATATGTAAGCCTTCAATGAGCTTTGATGTTCGGTCCTTGGGACTAAATTTTTTTCCCATAAAAAAAGTGAGACATAATAATCACGTCTAATAATTATATATTGTTAGTGACAAAAATTAGATTAATTGTGGGCTTCTTTTGTATGTAGGTAAATTAGATGAATTGTACCTCCAGTGGGTTGGCTTTGTCTCAACACTGATGGTCCTTACAGGGGCGAGCATGAGTTTGGCTGATTGTGGTGGTTTGGTTCGAGACTATTGAGGTTGGTGGATTTGTGGTTTCTCTAAAAAGATTGAGAATTGCAGTGCCTTTGAAGCTAAGTTGTGGAGTGCCTGGGAAAGCTTGAATCAGTGTCGTGATAGACGTATATCTAAACTAGTGGTTCAGGTTGATGCTGAAATAGTTTCTCGTATTGCTTCAAGTAATGTGGTTGGGCGTGTTGCAAGAGGAAGCATTATTAGAGAAATCCATAAGCTCATTCAATTGCCTTGGGAGGTTCACTTTGTGCATGTGTATCGTGAAGCTAATTCGTGTGTGGATGTTCTCAAGTTTAGGCTTTAGTTTTGTTTGAGCAATGCCCTCCTTCAATTGGGCCTTTGTTGCTTGCTGATAGTGTGGAGATTTCTACCCCCATAGTATTTTTTTGATAAGCAATATTGGTGGGCATGAGAGAATGTTAGTTTCCCGAGTTTGAATCAAGGATCTCATGCTTGCACTCCTTTAGTGCATTCCTTGGATAACCCCCATTTTCTAAAAAAAATTTAGATGAATTGTTGGTTCCATTAAAGAGATATGCATATTGGATGAACGTGTAAAACATTTTTTACACAGACAATTCATAAAAGCTTAAACTCAAAAAAAAATGTCGATATATAATGCTGAGATTATTTGGTATGCATTATTGTCAATACACACACAAAAAAAAGTACTAAACTCTTGGTTTTAATCTTTGTAGAGACTCACCAAATTGCACGGCTTATTGATATCATGCCCATTCTTACTTTAACAAATTCATGGTGGTACTTCTTGCCTGGCGAGTGGCTAGCTGGTTGGGGTTAAAACAAATGAAGAATAACTGAACTATGCCCATCCCATCCCCCCACAAACAGAACAGGACCGTACTGTATAATCAATCATAGTTACTACTTATCAGATTCACAATAGCAGGATTTCTTTTAGCTAAATTAACTCAATAGCTATTTATCAATTATTAAATTTTCAGAGGAGGCCTCACTAAAGTTACTTGTTTAATATGCACTCATAACATTTGTTTGTACTGCAAGGAAAAATTTGTGTGGATGAAAATCGAAATGCCAGACTAAACCTTTATGCTCCAATGCAATTTTACTTTTTACTTTTCTATCAAATTTATCTTCTCGCACGTTTATCTTCCTTGCAATTTTAAGTTTTTCCTTTACCTATTTAGTCAATTTATTTTCACGCACTTTACTTTTTCCCACATTTAAGTTTTCGGTACTCTTTCTGCTCTAAAATCATCTTTCATCATTCCTTCTCTTCCTTACCGTTCCATTTTTGTTTCTGCCACATCCACTCATCTTGACGAGAATCTTCAGTCCAAGGGCCGATTCAAGTCTTAAGCAAACTTCGTTTGTTCAACCGTTGACTTTCACGCGAGATTACCATTTAACTAGTACTGGTTTCCCTGTTTGTTTGATTTTCTCACTCTTTATATGTTGTTAGAAAATTTGAAAAATATCAAGCCAAATTTCGCCTCCATCATCAATATAATAAAGTGAGTTACTTATTTATAAAATGGTACCCCAAACGTTCACGTGCCAAACATGGATTCCTCAAATTTAAAACCACTTTCAACCAGATCAAGAGTAATTTCCTAATTTTCAAGCCCAAAAAGGTTAACCATAGAGCACAAGAGATATGGCACCCTCCAGGCTCCAATAGACCCCAACCACAAGTTAAAGACAAAGAATGAAAATATAAAAGGATATCCCATATTGCATAAAGAAAAGCAGTTATATCTTATAATTCACAGATACTCTCATAAGAAAACAAAAGCCTAACTAGAATATACCTTGCAATCTTGCATATGCATGCATGTCATACACCCATCTTAGAAATAATAATAAATGAAAAGCAAATTGCACAATACAACAGTGGTTCCTCAAACAAATAATTAACAGTTGACAATAAACAATGGATTATCACCAAATAAGACTAAGGGCCTGTTTGGATGAGCTTATTTTTGAGCTTACGGAAAACAACTTATGGAGATAAATAAGTTTTTATGTTAACCCATAAGTTTTCACTAACAAAAGTTATATCTCCATAAGTTGTTTTTCCATAAACTACATTGACAAGTTTATGAATAATACATAAAAGCTTATTTATTTGCATAAGTTATTTTTCATAAGCTCAAAATAAGCTCTATCCAAACGGGCCCTAAGTCGCATTTTAAACTATCAATACCAATCATTACAAATAGAATATTAGATGTTACAATGTCTTTTGGCAAGTAATATAACAGTAACATACAATATTAGAACAAAACATCAATGTCAATACACTAAGATATCATAATGGATACCAAGTTATCTTCCACTTAATGCAAGCCAGTGGTTTTGACAGATTTTAGGAAAAATGACCTGTGATTACCATTATCAATATTTCATATCTAACAACCAATGAGCAACATGGTGCTTATCCTTATCAAAATTATGTAGTGTCAAACAGTAATGGTGTCAACATAACCCCTAACTTATACTAGGCCTCAAGGCTTTAAACCTTTCTGCAGGGCAAAGAAGGTTCAAACTCCAAGTCATATATCCCCAAAGTAAGAAAATCAAAATGCAAGTGGTCATGTTCATACAGTCCTCTCATCTATAATATTCTAATAGAAACCAGAAATTGGTATTGAAAAATATATGAAACTATGAAGTTATTCTCCTTACAATCACAAACAAAATTCTTAAAGAGATTAAAACGGAAATAATGCAGAAACTATAAACCAGAAAATAGGAGATGAACTCCTCCCTCAAGCAAAAAGCTTTCCCAAACCTTTTCCAACAAATTTCCTAATGCCCTTTCATTCTGTTACACCACTTTATATAATCCCACTAATTCCTCTCCTCCAATCCCCTACTGCCACCTGTCACATTCTGTTACAACTCTCACCCATTTTCCTCCAGCTTAGAGTCCTATCATATTCCAAGACATGTTCATTCATTCCTCTAATCTTCACCTTGTTTGGAATTACTCAGAATGTGAGACTTGCCAGTCATGGCATAAAGCTGAGAATCATGTTTCTTCCAAAAGATTGCAATTATACAAAAATATAGCAACATCACCCAAAATATTGCCTCATTGGTATTGTTTACATATAGATTTAACATGTCATTATATCTTATTATGAATTATGTCTAGTTCAGATGTAATTTATGTGTAATACAGATAAATTATTTCTCCATTAGGTTGATACACAACTAAAGCCAGATAAAGTTTTTACCATATGCATGACAATAAATTAAACAAAACAATAGAAACGAGATACAGAAAAGCACTTCACAAATGACAATAAGGAAAGCGGCTATGAACTATAGTTTTTCAATGCCTTCAAACATACAACAGCACCTGAAGTGAGTGAAGCAAGAATGATCAAGACTCCCTGCCCAGAAAGCCAAAACTCATACCATGTCAAGGGTCTAGTGACCTGAACCAGAATCCTTTGAAATTGTTCGCTCAAGTCATCTAGCGAACCAGTATTGTCTATCACTATATCAGCTTTGCTCCTTTTAACATCCAGTGGCATCTGAGCATTAACTCTGTTTCGCGCATCCTCCTCACTGGACTTGTCTCTCGCCAAGAGTCTCTGAATCTGTGTGTCGGGATCAACCCACACAACAATAATGGGCTTTGTGAACTTGTCCATCTTGGCCTCAAATAACAAAGGGACATCAAGAACAATGACCTTATAACCTTTCAACCACAGCTTTGCAACTTCCCGAAAGATCCCTGAGGATATATAAGGAGCCAGCAATCTAAAACAAAAAACCATCACAACCAAAACTTCAACAAAAAATTCAAAAAATCAAATAAAATATATACCAAAATCCGACAACATATCTTGTGATTACCGATTGAGAAATTGACGCTTATCAGGATCGGCGAAAACAATTTGGCCAAGTCTAGGTCTATTAACTTCTCCATTGTCAAGTAGAATTTCCTCCCCAAATGCTGCCACCACTTTCTTATATCCACCACTTCCTTTCTTCAATGCCTCCTGAAAATTAAAATTCCAAGTAATCACAGAATTTTAGAGGGTTTTCCAAATCAAAAGTGAAACTTCAAACACCTGCACACAAGGAAGATACGTACGCGAGCGACTACATCAGCATCGACAACAGGGATGTCATGAGACTTGAATAGGTTGGAAACAGTGCTCTTCCCACATGCTATTCCACCCGTGAGACCAACAATCCTCATTACTGAAGAATATGAGTGGCTACTGTAAAACGTTAATAGTCACAACAGAAAAGGCAAGTCAGAAGCTATGAATTAAAACTAAAACAAAATGCTAATGGATCACAATAAAGAAATAAAAAGAAAATGAGAAAGTGATTTAGGGAATGAGGGTAAACGTATGATTATTAATGTTTAATTTAACACCACAACTTAAAAGCTCTTATATTACAGCATGGCCACAAACCATGTCTAATCGACTGGGATAAGGATAACTCATGAAGAGAAGTAAGAGAGGGGACATGTTACTTTAAGGCCATGGTAGAAAAGAAGCACCACAAAATCTCTTTTTAGTCTCTCCCTAACCCAGTATGAGTATACAAAGTAATCTATCTTGATTCTATATTTCTTGCTTTTGACTTAATTAAATGACATGGGGGGCAAAATAAAACAAAGGTCTTCTTATTATTACCTATTAGTAAGATTCATTCCCTTAATACTTCCAAGGATATCTCTGGATATTTGTTCTTTATGCTTAAAATTTTCAATTCTAGTAGAAATCAGATACGACCAAACTTAATAACGGTATTGTTACAACCATGTTTCGTTGTAGAAATATAACATCTTTCATATATTTATCTACATACCCTTGATATTGACCAGTAGCTGCAGGACAATAAGTGAACTATTTTAGTTCTTTTTTTAAGTAAACAATCCTAGTAATTGTTTATCTTCAATACATGTGAAATGAACCTGTCGATCACGAGTATGGACTCATCGGGGTCATTGTTTGTTTTGTGTTCTCTTATGTAGCACGAGTATGGATACCTTTAATGTATATGTGATTTTTTTTTAGATTCTAGATATTGGTTTACAGTTAGCTGAATAACTATCCGCATCTTAGATGTCATAATGATAACTCTCTTGAACTAGCGTGGATGTACTAAGCACATCAGAGAGATTGACAAGTTTTTAGTAAGGGTCATGTATAAAAGTTAAAACATGTATAATTGCATTTAAATAAACATTTTAAGAACAGACCATGTATGAGTTCAAAGCAATGGCAGAAAAGAAGCTACATAATACAGTAGTCAAAATAGTGATTGTTATTGTCTGTATAATTTCATTTTCATGTATTTATATTGGTAAAAGAAGGGAAGCTTTGGTGAAAATTTTTTTATCAGTTTCACACTCATTGGAGGTTATCAAACTTAGAGTTTAACATTTGGGGCAAATATATTAGGTCATAGAACTATACAGCAACACAGCAATACATACGATGCAAAAGCTAAGAAACCCAGAAGCAAAAATGGAAACTTTTATGGTTACCTGTGTAGATGGAGAGTAGATTTCCGTTTTGCAGGTGACTCAGGTAATAATTTGTTGCCTCTGGTTTTTCAAAGACGTGAATCGAAAAGTTACCAAGTTTGAATCAGCAACTTAGAACAATTTCTGAAGAAGCGATTTTGAGAAACCCGTTGCAGCAAAAGCAGTAACGAAATGAGGGTTAGCGATCACGAGCAGCAATTTCAGTGTATTGGGGATGGAGAACATGAAAGCAGAGCTGCGCAGGTAACCATAATATAATAGAATGTGTTGAAATAGTGTGCTAATATTCATAAAACGAGAGTGAAGTTTTACCTATGGATGAGAGATGATTGTTCTTCAGCTACAAGTGAGGCAAACCCTAGGAATGAAAAATCCCAAAATTTGTTCAATCCCAATTTCTCCAGCAGCAGTGAATAGAGATGTGAGAACTGAGAACAGAGATGTGAGAACGCAGAAAAAAAGAGAGCGAACAATACCAATTTGGCGCCAGGGGAAGGGTAATCATGCCTAAGTGGGAGAGAAGTTTTTTGTTTGGGTCCACCCTAAAAAATTTCTCCTAACTGGAGAATTTTGTAATTCATATTTTAATATCATTTTGTATCTATTTTGTTGAAATAAATTGATATGATGAGTTACACTCAATTTTAATTTATCTAAAATTATACAATCTGTATCTATTTCATTAGAATTTTGATGTTAATGATTGGATTTTTTTGTTCTTAGTTAATGGTTGGATTTGTTAATTCTACATTCTACAGAAAATAATTAAGTTTTGTAAATGTGAAAGTTGTTGAATTATTTCAAAGTTCGAGTCTTACTATTTTTTGGTGTTTTTGGCAACCCCGCCAACTGAATTGTAGCTTCGGTGGACAAACACAGTTCATTGTCACCTTCAGGCTTCAAGCTTAAGCTAGAACCACCACCAACCTCCACCAAAGCCTACCATAGTTGACTCCTCCACCACACCTTGCTAACGCACACTTCTGACCTCACCCTTGTCGCTGACCTGCCTTAAAGCATTCACGATGGTGTTCCTTAAAATTATGTTCCTTATAGAGAAAAATCCTTGTACAAGGACTTTCTCTGTCTTTCCTTAAGTGGACCCCATTTAAAAGTTTGTGAGTTATTTGTTGATAAAGTGATAATGTATAGTTATTTGTGGGACCCATTTAAGAAATTTTTTGATGATGTTGCATTGAGAGGATTGAGTACTTATTAGGTATTAGTATTAAAAGTGTATAAAAGAGTGATGTGTACATATGAGTTCCATTTAAGGACTCAAATAGAGAGTTCTCCATTGTAACCCCCATTTCGAAGTGTGTTTCACAGTTAGCTTGGTTATGTCTCAAGTTTTGGGAGACCCATATCTAATTCACCTCTTCAGTCTTCTTTAGTCTTCTTTCTGTCCCTACTTTTTTTATCTCGCTGCTAAATTAATTTCTACTTAGTGGATCAGACACCAATGAGTACACGTGGAACTAACAACATTAACATTTGCCAAAAGAGGATGACATGTGAACTAACATTAATTACCAAAGATTTCCAAAATTGTTGAATTTTTTGGAAATTATTTAGTAATACCGGTGGCTAGCACCACACAATTTGTAGAGACAAATTTGATTGATGATCCCCTCAATTCTTTCTATCTTACACCATTCATGTTTGTCACAGGTTAACTAGTAGTAACTACTGGTGAATTGGTGATATATACACAACCAAAGCAAGGAAAGAGATTACTTGCTCCAATATTCAATATTAAACAAAATAGTACACTATATAATTACAACATTCTTAAACAAGAATGACTTTCATTCATATTACTATTGTTACACTGTGCAACATTACAATGGAAGCAACAAGGTCGACCCGGAGTAAAGAATAATGGGGTCAGTGTTACACTCTCCAACAGTTACTAATTACACTCTCCATCTATTACTATTATTACACTGTGCATATATTACCAGTAGAACAACTTTGACCAAAGGGCTGCAATATTTCATCTCACAAGGCTGTTTCCGTTTCTGGCTTTAAAAAGTTATGATATTCCAGCTGAGTCATCTCGCCTCCGTGCGCTGGATCGAATTGGCATCGATAGACACTGCATAGAACAATCAATTACAAAATCACTAACATCATATTACATAAACTTCAAACTTTTTTTGGGACTGAAAAACGTCCACTAAACAGCAAGCATTTCAGAAACAAGGCATACCCCTAAAACAGAATGCATGGGCAACGCATATGAGTGAAATTATAACCGGAAGATAGAATGCTTTGAACAATTTCTCGATTGAATCATTTAGTTCATTTTGGGACAGTATTAGTTCGAATGAAGTTCTCCTAAGTGAATTACATCTACCCTTGAATTATTTAATTTAGAATGCACCAAAATATTAACTCAAAAAACTAAAGATGGACATAGGCTTACTTCCTCACTTTATAGGCAAGTTAGCTTTAAAAGAAATTTTTCCATACACTTCATCTATTCCTAAAACTCAAAAGTATGAGTCAGTAGTAACAGACATAGAACTTTCCAGTTCAAAACGTCAAATCAGCGATACTTCAAACGGAATAATATTATCAAGTATCAAATCTGTACTACTACTATAGAATCAGCAGATTCTTAGATAAATAGAGTAGCTATCATCTATAGCTTATGGAAAATATAGCATTTTTGTCATTTCCTCAAATCATATTCATACCTTCCATCCATGCCAAGAATTATGACTGTATTCTGTTCAAGACCAAAGGCAACTATGTAATGAGTTCCCTCATGTAGGCGAAACTTAGCAACTGACCACTCTGAATTGAAATATTTGGGCAACACTCCTGCAAGTGCAAATTAACACTGGATCAACAAGAGAAAAGAGAATTGACAACTATATCTCTCTCTGCAACTGACAAAAAATATCATAAAATTGAAAACATCATCAACAACTCCAACAGAGCATCTTAGCAACTGGAAAGAAATACTCAAGCCAGAAAAAACTGTGAGAAATACACCTTTAAATTTAATGAACGAGCGAGATGAGCTAGACGTGGCCACAGCAGCATCTGAATTTAGTGAAGTTTGTGACTTTTCCTGCTCAGGAACACTTGAATTAACCTTAAGACTGAAAACATGGACAGTACCCTTGTCACTTGACACAGCTAACCACTGAGCAGTAGAAGAAAACGCCAAACTATAAATCTCAGCAGCATTTGCACCCCTTCTTACCTAATACAAGAACACTAAATTGTCTGAAATGCCCACATAGTAAATTCAAGCTTCAAAGCATAAAAAATAAAGACAATGATTATTCTCTGTAGTTAATTCATAACAAGTATCTAACTTATTTCCCTATATAATGATTATTCTCATGTCGAATAGATAGCAAAAACCAATAGAATTAATAAGAGTAACAAGAAACACAAAAAGAACATACTTCTTGAAGGAGTGTGCCGTGATCGGTATCATAAATCCGAATCAGAGTACCCTTAACACTGGCGGTGGCGATTAACTGTCCATCAAGCGTGAGAGCGAAGCAAGCTATTCTTGAATCATGAGCGGAAATGAATTTAGTTTTCTTCTGCGCAAAGTGTTCAATGCGAATCTGACCTTTATGTAACCCTGGACACGCAAGAACCAAAGAATCGGACAAGTGAGAAACTGCACAGAGCCCCTTAGGGTTTGGAATGGTCTCAATTTGATGCATCAGTTTAAGGTCCGCGAAATTGTACACGAATATCTTCTGCTCCACCACGACAATTATCCGGTCTCGTCGAAGTCGAACGCCACGAACGGCGGCACGGAAAGAAAGCTCGCCGATGCACCTGCCTTGATGATCGTCCCAGATCATGACCTTATTAGGAGGGTATTGAGGTTGGGACCCACCGCCGACGAGTGCGAGTATGTTACAGCGGAAGAGCATCTCCACGTGGCCGATTCCTCCGCCGTCGAATTCCCGACGGAAGAGCTCGCGGAACGGGTCGCAGTTATAGATGCGGAAACCGTTGTCTGTAGCGGCGGCGAAACAAGCGTGGTCTTGATTGAAGGATAGGTAGAGAAGCGACGGAGTTGGTGGTGGTGGAGTGGAAAAGGATTCCGGCGAATCAGTGGGAGTGTGGTGAGGAGGGGATGGCGGTTGGGGAGACATTAGAGTATCGAAGTCAAGGGTTAGAGATTGTTGAGGGAGGAAATTAGGGTTTTGATTTGAATTGGGATTAGGGTTTGGCCAAGGAGGTGAATCGGGAAGTATCGCCATTGAAGTGTTGGATTCAACACGATTGGAAAATTCATTCGAAGCTTCGCTCTCCCGCTAAGCACGCACGCAACTTTATCACTAACAGTTGAAGAACAAGAAAAATGAAGGTAAAAAAATATTTTAAAAAACAAAAGGTACGTCGTTGCCGGGGATCGAACCCGGGTCACCCGCGTGACAGGCGGGAATACTTACCACTATACTACAACGACTTGGTGCTTATTTAATGAATCTGACTTTATTAGTATCTGTCAATTACACTACCAATGTAATTATGCCAAATTGGACAGTAAGTAAATGTAATTTCCTCATGTTTCTGCTACAACAAGAAAAGGATGGTATATATGCCACGTTTAACTCATTTGAAATGGTTGAGTTCAGGGTACGTGTATTCTTTAACTAGCCTAAGTATAAGAATAACTATGTGCTTAATTTACAAAAAATCCTTTCCTTGTTACCCCCACGAAGAAATTATATAACCTTATTAGGAGAAAAACCTGCACCTGCATGTGAAGGTTGGAATCTTTAAGAAAGTCCAAAATCAATATAAAAAGCTTCCTTTAGTCCTTCACTATAATCATTGCCTTTATCAACCATGGAGATAATTCTCGTTGATCCTCTCTTGTCTACCACACCCATGAAAGGTGTCGCTTCTAATCTCTCTTTTGTTGTTACATCTTTGAATTTTTCCCTCACTTTATTTATGTATTCACTTTAATTATTTGTATTTTTTAATTAAAATAAGTGTCTGCGTGTTCGCGTTCGCATATTGTAGTGTTTGTGTTTGTATAGGTGCGCTTATAGATTCTCTCTATATATGATCAAGATACCCTTTAGAATGTGTTTATAGTAACTCGTCAGACAAATGTCAAAATTGTTAGGTTCAATATAATCACTCGAGTTCGAATCTAATATTTTGCAGTTGTGAGCGAGTTATAGGTGTCACTTAAAAAATACTTGTGACTTGACTATCACCTATATAATAATCCGCCTTTTAAGAAAAAAAAACTTATTCTATCAAATCTCTTTAGGAAGAAAGGCTCTTTCAAAAATTTATATAAAATACTTTGTACTCTCTTTACATATCTGTTTTGTTTGGATATATAATATATTTTACAGGAAGAAAGGCTCCGCCAAGTCATTACACATTCAAAATCAAGTCCTTCTCATTGCTTTCAATGGCCTCGATAGAAAAATGTGTCTCTGAAGAGTTTGAAGCAGGGGGTTACAAATGGTATATATGCATGATTTGGCTTACAATTTATAATTTCTGAATGTATTCAATTCAATTCATTCTGATGGTCAATGGGTGTGGATGTTCTTATACAGGAGCCTCACTATTTACCCAACTGGGAACCCAAAAGGGGATGGACAAGATCATGTTTCTATTTATTTGGAGCTTAGTGACCCAAGTTCTTTACCTGTTGATTGGGAGGTCAACGCCATTGTCAACTTTTCTGCGTATAATTTTTTTGCCGATGAATATGATACAACTCAAGGTACAATATTATTAGAGTTGAGTCATTATTACAAACTTATCAAAATTTCACTTTAGTAGCTAGAGGTTACAACATGTCGGTCTAATAACTCAGTGTTCTGGTCGGACTCGCTAAATAGAGATCCAGAAAATATTGGCTCGTTTTGGCCTTGCCCTACTGATCTTTGGGTTAGATTGAGACCTTTTTGTGTTTTTAAAACAAATTTTATTGTTTTTTCCGTTAAAAACTATATTGGCTAACTCAACCAGCTGACGTAGTGTTGCACCGAACTGAACTACAAAAAACATAACTCAATAGATAATTGGGCAACCCAATCCACTTTTATGTTTTAGCCCGTTGAATCGGCCTGCCCAATTTAATAGTTGACTTCTAAATTGTATTTGAAAATTTTTCATATATACATAAAATGTATGATTCTATGAAAAATCTTATTCTATATTATATTAACAAATCAAAATGTATGCAGATAATGTAAGGCGTTTCCATGTCTTGAAAACTAAGTGGGGTATCTCGAAATTCATTGACCATCTTACATTTAAAAACCCTTCAAAAGGATATCTGGTCGACGATACATGTGTGTTTGGAGTAGAGGTTTTTGTTATCAAGACAATGAATAAAGGTGATTGCTTATCAATACATGGACATACTGTTCGCCATAGTTGGGAATTTAACAAATTTTCCTATGCAAGTTTAGAGAAGTACGAGTCTGAATCCTTTGTCGGTGGAGACTATCAGTGGTATGTTTATACAAATGTTTTATTACATTTGAGTGTTCGTAATAGCGTTAGTAGTAATGCAAATAAATAGGGAACAAGAAAATTATTGCTATTATACTAATCTAAATCTGGTTGTTCTTTTTTACTAGGAAGCTTCTTTTATACCCCAATGGAACTGCTGAGGGAAAAGGAAACAACATCTCGTTATTTTTATATTTGGATGTCTCAACTCTCTTGCCCAACACTAAACTAGTTGTGGATTGCACTGTGCGCGCCAAAGACCAAACTGGGGGACGACATGCTGAACTAAAATGTGAGACCATGTTCACTTAAAAATCAAATCGTCTCAATAATCCACCAATGTTTTTTTTTTGGGGTTTAATATTGTTTAGAATGGAAGGAGTAATTTATTTTGGACTAAATGCTATTTTTTTTGACAAAATTTTGGAATAAATGCTAATTTGTGATTTTTTCTATTTTCTATTTTAGTTTGTCGCAAGTTCTCCGGCTCGAATTTGTCGTGGGGGTCCAGAAAGCTTGTGGCCTTACCTAAATTCAAAGATCCAAATAATGGGCTTTTGGTGGATGATACTTGCTTTCTTGAAGCTGAATTTACAATTATTGGCTTGATTACGCCTCGAAATATTGATTAACATGGTTATGCAATGCAATTCTTAGACATTCCTTATAAATCTTCATTTATGACAAACTTCAATAACATATCTGCATATATGTCAGTTGGTTATCAAAAAATAGTTGAACTCGAGTTAGATTGTGTTTTTTTTAAAGAAAAGTACATGCGAAGAAAGTAGCAAAGTTTCTTGTATTAGAAAAGTACATGCCAAGAAAGTAGCAAAGTACAGACCCGAATAATAGAGTCAATCAACCTCGATGGTAACTCTTGGACTTGTAACAACTGTAGCCACTTAATGGCTATTAACAATCCATGTGCCTCTGCTTCTTGTGGGCTAGTGTATTGAATTTAGATTGTTTGGTAAAATTAGTAGTTGAACTAACTTATAAATATAAAATGACTTAAATGGACATCTTTAACTAATGCTAAAAAATGAGAGAGAAGGTTCATTTAATGGAGGATAAACAAGGAATTTAATTAAAATAATAAGGATAAAAATAGGAGAAAAATGAAACGCTATAAGCTATGATGGCCATCGACAGGTTATCTGTTTTTCAGGCTCGCTCCATGCTTTACAGCTCGTGACCTCTCTCCTCAACATGAATTCAAGGGAATATACTTCAATGTGTTCATGAAATTCAACATGAAATTCACTTCTACATTTTGAGCAAGAGAGTGCCCTAATACCTAATATGAGTGGTGAGAGGCTAGTTGCTAATGTTGGTGAAGGTTCATCATGGATTTTCCAAGGTTTCATGATATGAGAACATTGAGCACACAACCTTGAGGCTAGGAGAGCTCAATGATAGTGTTGTCCTTATCATCTTCCCAAAGAAGAGGTGGTGGACTTCCTTCTCCACTTCCATTTCTATCTGGTCCAAATTTTGTATTCCTCATTTTCAAGTAAGTTTTGTGTCTTTATTTTGCATTGTTGGTGTTCTCCATCTTTTGTTGTGTGAGAAAATTGTTGAAATTCCAATTTTCAAGATCCTAATCTGTTGGAACTCTCTTTTAAGATGTGTATGAATTATAAAAAGTCCCACATTGGACAAACCAAGAACTTTCCTCACTCACTTGGCATATAAAAGGAGACCTTCTCCTCACTTGTTCTTCACACCAAAAAGTTGTGGATCAAGAGTTTTCTCCTCAACTTTTTCTCTCTTCTCCCTAAATCATTTCTAGTTCTTTGAAAGCTTGAAGCATTTCCAAGCTAAGAGTGGTTTTTATAACCATAAGAGTGGTTTTTATAACCATATTGAAGGTGTATATCTTAGAGCTAATTTCTCACAGTGCAGTGGAAATTAGTAACAGTTGTCTGGGCTGTTTTATCCTGGGGACGTCGTGGTTGATAGCCTACTTGCACCTTGGAGTAGTGCCACGAAACGTCTTAAAGAAAGCGACCTAGTCCGCGACTCATCCCAGTAATCTCTTCGGCTTGATTTCGAAAACATTGTTGTTTAGGGGAAAGTTCTGGCTAGGAAAGACTTGGTTTCTAAGCGTGTCCTTTGTGACCCACCTCTCTTTCCTGGGAACCTACTCGGAATAACAATTTTAAGACGTTTCAATTCAGCCATGACAACCGAAGAAATTACTGGTGTTGGTTCCGCTGCTTCGGACTTCAACAAACCATTCCGGTTTGAAGGAGCTCACTTCAAACGTTGGCAGCAAAAGATGCTTTTCTTCTTGACTGTGAAAAAGGTTGCCAATGTTTTGACTGATGAGTGTCCAGTGGCAGATGAGACTGCTGATGAAAGAGCCAAAACTGCAAAAGAAATACTCCTTTGGAAGGAGCATGACTATCTCTGTAAGAATTTTATTCTTAATGGGCTTGCTGATGATCTTTATGATTATTATAGCACTTGCAAGTCTGCCAGGGATGTGTGGAATGCTCTGAAAAAGAAATATGATACTGAAGAAGCGGGTGCTAAGAAATATGCTGTGAGCCACTATCTCAACTACAAGATGACAGATGAAAAATCTGTAGAGACTCAGTCACATGAGATACAGAAAATAGCTCATGAAATTATATCTGAAGGCATGGCCTTAGATGAACAATTTCAAGTAGCTGTTATTATTGACAAACTCCCTCCTGCTTGGAAGGATTTCAAGAATTCTCTCAGGCACAAGACCAAAGAGTTTTCTTTGGAAAGTTTGATTACCCGACTCCGAATTGAGGAGGAATCTCGGAAACAAGATCAGAATGATGAAGTCTTGTTTGTTTCAAACAAGAAAGCAGGAGCAGTTCTGAAGCCAACTGGCAAACCTTTCAAGAATCAGAACCGTAATCAGATTCAAAAGAACCGCAACAACAAGAATGGGAACCCTCCAAAGTCCCCAAATGCTAAGCCTCAACCTCCACCACAACCTAAGAATGATGCTGCTCCTCTGTTCACTTGTTTCAATTGTGGGAGACCAGGTCATATGGCACGCAAGTGTAGGAACAGGCCTAATCCTGCTCCGCAGGCTAACCTGACTGAAGAGCAGCATTTTACTGCTATGATTTCTGAAATTAATCTTGTTGGTGGAACTGAGGATTGGTGGGTGGACACAGGATCATCTATCCACGTGTGCAACAATCGTGCTATGTTCAAAACATACACTGCTGTTGATGATAAGAAAGTGCTGCTGGGCGATGCTCACACCACTATTGTTGCTGGTATTGGAGATGTGGAACTGAAATTCACTTCTGGAAAGATTTTGATCCTGAAAGGTGTGAAGCACACTCCAGAGATAAGGAAGAATCTGGTTTCTGGTTTCCTTCTGAATAAGGCAGGGTTCACTCAAACTATTAGGGGGGATTTATTTACTTTGACCAAAAATAATGTATTTGTTGGGAAAGGGTACGCCACTGATAGCATGTTTAAGCTGAATGTTGAAATGAATAAAACTTCTCCTTTTGCTTATATGCTGTGTGATTTTAATATTTGGCATGCTCGTTTTTGTCATGTTAATAAGCGCATTATTTCGAACATGAGCAACTTAGGATTAATTCCTAAATTATCTTTAAATGATTTTCAAAAATGCGAATTTTGCAGTCAAGCAAAAATTACGAAAACATCTCATAAATCAGTAATGAGAGAATCTGAGCCCTTGGATTTAATTCATTCTGATATATGCGAATTAGACGGAACGTTAACTAGAAATGGTAAACGTTATTTTATCACTTTTATTGACGATTGCTCGGACTACACTTTTGTATACCTTATGAAAAATAAAAGTGAAGCGCTTGACATGTTCAAAGTGTTTGTAAACGAAGTTGAAAATCAATTTAGCAATAAGATAAAGGGTTTTCGAAGTGATAGAGGAACTGAATATGATTCCCAATTGTTTAATGATTTTTATAAATCAAAGGGAATCATACATGAAACGACTGCACCATATTCTCCTGAAATGAATGGTAAAGCAGAAAGAAAGAATAGAACTTTTACCGAATTGGTAGTTGCTATTATGCTCTATTCTGGAGCTGCATCTCACTGGTGGGGGGAAATTTTGCTAACTGTATGTTATGTCCTGAATAGACTTCCAAAGTCTAAGAGCAAAATTTCTCCTTATGAGATAATAAAGAAAAGACAACCAAATGTGTCTTATTTCCGAATCTGGGGTTGCTTGGCTTATGTCAGGATCCCAGATCCAAAAAGAGTTAAACTCGCCAGTAGAGCCTATGAATGTGTATTCATTGGGTATGCAGTAAACAGTAAAGCTTACAGGTTCTATGACCTTAAAGCTAAAGTGATCATAGAGTCAAATGATGTTGACTTTTATGAAAATGAATTCCCTTTTAAATCTAGAAATAGTGGGGGCACTGGAACTAGTCAAGTTTCTGTGCCTAGGAACGTTGAAAACAACGAGCAAAGGGAAATAGAACCTCGAAGAGGTAAGAGAGCACGTGTTGCTAAGGACTATGGACCCGACTATTTGGTCTATACGTTAGAAGAGGATCCAACTAGCATTCAAGAAGCATTGTCTTCTTTGGATGCCGATTTGTGGCAAGAAGCCATCAATGATGAGATGGATTCTCTAGAGTCTAACAAGACATGGCACTTAGTGGACTTGCCCCTTGGTTGCAAACCCATTGGTTGTAAATGGATTTTGAAAAAGAAACTCAAACCTGATGGCACTGTTGATAAATACAAGGCTCGCCTTGTAGCCAAAGGTTTTAGACAAAGAGAGAATATAGATTTCTTCGACACATATTCACCTGTTACTAGAATCACATCCATAAGGGTACTAATATCGTTGGCCGCAATTTACAATTTGGAAGTACACCAAATGGATGTTAAAACTGCTTTTTTAAATGGTGAATTAGAAGAAGAAATCTATATGGAACAACCTGAAGGGTTTGTAGTTCATGGGCAAGAACAGAAGGTCTGTAAGTTGGATAAGTCTCTGTATGGTCTCAAGCAAGCTCCTAAACAATGGCATGAAAAGTTTGATAATTTGATTATATCGAATGGGTTTAAAGTGAATGAAAGTGACAAATGCATTTATTACAAAACTGAGAATGACATTTGCACTATCATATGTCTCTATGTAGACGACTTACTCATATTTGGATCAAACATTCATGCTGTTAATAAAGTGAAATCACTGTTGTGCGACAACTTTGATATGAAAGACCTCGGAGAAGCCAGTGTAATACTTGGTATTAAGATCACTAGGTCTGAGAAGGGAATTTCTTTGGATCAATCTCATTACATTGAAAAGATCTTAAAGAAATACAATTACTTTGATTGTAAACTTGCATGTTCACCATATGATCCGAGTGTCAAGCTATTTAAGAACACTGGTGACAGTGTAAGACAAACGGAATATGCGAGCATCATTGGCAGCCTAAGGTATGCCACTGATTGTACTAGACCAGACATTGCCTATGTTGTGGGATTATTATGCAGGTTTACTAGTCGACCTAGTATAGAGCATTGTCATGCTATTGAGAGAGTCATGAGATACCTTAAAAGGACCATGAATCTCGGATTACATTATCAGAGATTTCCAGCTGTACCTGAAGGGTACAGTGATGCTGATTGGAATACTCTATCAGATGACTCCAAAGCAACCAGTGGCTATATTTTCAGTATAGCTGGTGGTGCCGTCTCATGGAAATCTAAGAAACAGACCATATTGGCCCAGTCCACTATGGAGTCTGAAATGATTGCACTAGCAACCGCTAGTGAAGAAGCTAGTTGGTTAAGATGCCTACTAGCAGAGATTCCCTTATGGGAAAAACCGATGCCAGCTGTGTTGATCCACTGCGATAGTACCACAGCTATTGCAAAAATAGAGAACCGCTATTTTAACGGTAAGAGACGACAAATACGTCGTAAGCACAGCACTGTGAGAGACTGTCTCACAAAAGGAGCTGTGAGAGTGGATCATGTACGCACTGATCAAAACTTAGCTGATCCTTTGACGAAAGGATTAGCTAGGGAGAAAGTCCAAAATACATCTCAAAGGATGGGACTACTGCCATTAGAATCATGAGTCGCTCACGATGGTAACCCGACCTAAAAGACTGGAGATCCCAAGATTTAGGTTCAATGGGTAATAACAAGTTGTGGAATGATACGAGATGAACATGCTATTATAATTAAAGAAGCATGATTCCTGCAGCGACATAAGGCTGAGATAATAGAAACTCTTAATGAGATTTATACTCTATGTGGAGTGGAGTACCTAGCTACAGGAGTACTCTTGATAGACTCACCTTTGTGAATGTGGAAGTGGGGCCGCTTCCTATGGAATTGTTGGCAGGATTCCTAGAGCGTTCATTAAACCGGGATAGACGTGCAGGGCCATAAAAGCACGGGCTTATAAGAATACACCCATGGAAAAGGTTGTGTGTGGTTTTGATGTTTGAGATAGAGTTCAAGACTACGAGTCACTCTTGTTAAATCGAAATCTTAACCGCTACGCAAAGGTTCAAGTCGTAGACACCTTTGTTTATGCTCAATCTTATAGAAGCGTTTGACGCTATTTCTAAAATTACTTTTTAAATTCAAGTGGGGGATTGTTGGAACTCTCTTTTAAGATGTGTGTGAATTATAAAAAGTCCCACATTGGACAAACCAAGAACTTTCCTCACTCACTTGGCATATAAAAGGAGACCTTCTCCTCACTTGTTCTTCACACCAAAAAGTTGTGGATCAAGAGTTTTCTCCTCAACTTTTTCTCTCTTCTCCCTAAATCATTTTTAGTTCTTTGAAAGCTTGAAGCATTTCCAAGCTAAGAGTGGTTTTTATAACCATAAGAGTGGTTTTTATAACCATAAGAGTGGTTTTTATAACCATATTGAAGGTGTATATCTTAGAGCTAATTTCTCACAGTGCAGTGGAAATTAGTAACAGTTGTCTGGGCTGTTTTATCCTGGGGACGTCGTGGTTGATAGCCTACTTGCACCTTGGAGTAGTGCCACGAAACGTCTTAAAGAAAGCGACCTAGTCCGCGACTCATCCCAGTAATCTCTTCGGCTTGATTTCGAAAACATTGTTGTTTAGGGGAAAGTTCTGGCTAGGAAAGACTTGGTTTCTAAGCGTGTCCTTTGTGACCCACCTCTCTTTCCTGGGAACCTACTCGGAATAACATAATCTTCTACATCTAGATTAGATCATATCATTATGCGTCGATTATAGCTACAATTCAAGACTTGATGAAGCGGGCTTGGCACTTTACGGTGGTTCATACTCTTCGAGAAGGAAACATGTGTGCGGATATCTTGGCGAAGATAGGTCCCTCAGTTACCCAAGATATGATTCTGTCAGAGTCCCCCACTCCTGACCTCCTCCATCCTCTGCTGGCGGATGCTAGGAGAATAGAATTTTTGCGTACTTAATCTCCGTTTCTTTTTCTTTTTTTTGTTTTCCTTTTTCCTTGTAAAAAAAACGCTATAAGGAAGCGAAAATATTTTTTTGTTAAAAGAATCATTGACATAGAAAACTTGTTTTGCTTGGTCAGTCAAAATGAAAAGATTGTCCTTATAATGTACTTTTTCAAGGTCTACCCATGTAAATCCTAATTCATTGGTACATACACCATCGTTTTTGTTACAACCCACTTACATTTAAAAATGGGCACCTTAGATTTACAGTAATTAAGCTTGCAAATATCTTCAAATGACACCAAAGTGGGAAATGGATGCAAGTACGGGGTTATTATCCTTTGAAGTAGAGAAGTGCATTGAAGAAGCGATGACCATAACTTAACTATTATGCATGTTACTCTTGTCATCTTTCTACTTTGTGTAAAAAAAAATCTTTATATCGTACACGCTTCAACACAAGACATTAAAGTTAATGTCATGTGCTAGTCATCTCAAAAGTAATTTTGATTGAAACTATCTAAACAACAAGCATTGGTAAAAATCAATTATTTCATAAACGCATCCCCTTCGAGGTGTCTCCAATCCAGCGAGAGGATTAGTCACTGCGTTCAACGGTGGATACACTGGTCTCGACCAAAAAGATAAACGCATCCAAAATCGTTTTATGTTTAACTCACTTTCTTCAAAATCAATTATTATCATTGCAGAACAAATAACTACAGTCATACCCCAATTTTGTCCACTCCTTTTCTTACTACTACGAGTTAGATTTTTGATTCATTTGGGCCTATAGTTCTTATTTGGGCTTGTGCTTCCCTAATTGGGCTTGACGTTATCATTTGTCTAATTGGACCTATATTTGCGCGATCGGGCCTAAACACTTAAAGTGTCAATTGGGCCTAAGTCTAGCATCTTGTCTTATTGGGCCCAGTTTCTTATTTTTCGTTTGGCCCAATTAAGCCTTTTGTTTTGTTTTCATTCAACCCAAAAAAAAATACATTACAAAAAAACTAAAATAAATCAGAATTACAAATTATATTACAAATCTGTCCAATTGTTCAAAAGCCCAAAAAATAATATTTACAAAAATACAAATGTAATAAAAACGAAAATGACAAAAATTATACAAAATTACAAAAAAAAAAAAAGTGGTGCACTCAAGGCTCTTCCTTACTGAGCAAGTCTTCACCATGCTCCAACCCTAAGCCCAAATCTGAAATCGGAAATAAAGGATTAATTAGAATCAGAAAATTATTTTCCTAAACCCTAAAAAATACCTATATAAATAGCCTAAACCACACAAAAAATTCACCCGAAAATTCAGAGTAAAAAAGATTAGGGTTTCACAAGTTCAGAAGCAGGAGGTTAGGTTGGTCCTTTAATTTATGTGTTCTCAAATCCAAAATATGTAGAAAACAGGTGTAATCCGTTATTAGTATTTTAAGATGCTTATATATTTAATCCCAGCAATATGTATGCTATTAATAATTGATAGCGTTTGAGTATGTGAGAAAATAACAATAGGTAATTTCTGGAAAACTCAGGATTCAATGGTGGAAAAATTAGGAATAGAAAACAGATTTTTGTAGAAACTCCAAAATCAAATTAAGGTTTTAGTTTGTTTTCTTTTTTTAGAAAACGAAATTAGGAATAATTTGAATTAAGGTTTTAAAAAGAAATGATATAAGTTCAGCAAAAATCAGAATAGTTCTCAGTTGTCAGTGAAGATCAGAAATTAGAGTAAAGATAAAAAAAATACAAAAAAAAAGAAAGAAACAGAACCGAAGCATACCCTGGCTCTGACCACCGTGGACGGTGATCGTCATCCCAAAAAACACCGTTACCTCCATCGCCGTGAACTCCGCGCCTCTCACCCCTTCGCGCCACCGTGAGTTCGCGTGGTCCCCGTGACGTTCGTTGCTCGACCCTCTAATAACACCGTCGTCATCCTTCCAAGCTCCGCTGTCACCATCGCGTGTGATCGGAGCTGAGGTTCGAACTACCACCACCGCCACCATCTTCTTCTTCTTTCCCTCATTTTCGTT
The DNA here is from genome assembly GCA_963573325.1 of Astragalus glycyphyllos. Lineage (NCBI taxonomy): Eukaryota > Viridiplantae > Streptophyta > Magnoliopsida > Fabales > Fabaceae > Astragalus > Astragalus glycyphyllos. The sequence continues at coordinate 24,729,630 of OY754312.1, forward strand.
ATCGCGATCGTCTTCTCTCTCGCCGTCATTTCCATGATCTCCGGCACAAATCATCTCTCTCTCTCATCATGAACGAAAACTCTCTCTCTCTCTCTCTCTCCCCCTCCCTCTCATTGATAAAAGGGTCTTTTTCTTTTGTACCCCACTATTTTTTATTAATTTTTTTAATTTTTCATAGTATTAAAAAAAGGTTTAATTACTCTGTAGGTCCCTAAACTATTTGAGAATTTTTAAATAGGTCCCTAAACTAAAAAAAGTTGTAATTAGGTCCCTAAACTAATATAGCATTTTTATTTAGGTCCTTCCGTTACATCACCGTTAGTCAATGGTTAGTCAACGCTGACATGGCATGTTATATATAAGTCCCTAAACTAATTAGTAATTTGGAAATAGGTCCCTGAACTAATTAAATGTGTAAATAGATCCCTAATTAAATCAAAATTAATGTGATATATATATATATATATATATATATATATATATATATATATATGTATCAGCAGACATCAGATACGACAAGCGTTGATTATGAAGTGTTAATTCCAGGAACATTAGTATTGTTATATACCTTGTTGCCATTTTAAGCTTAAACTATAATATATTTCATTTTGACAACAAATCACAAATATAATTGTCGACGATTCCTCTCAAAAACAACAAAAGACAATAGCAAGAGAAGTGTTCTAACAGAGCTGTTACAACTTCAACTGCTACAAGCAAAAGTCTACACTTGATGGAATCTTTACCCAAAAAAAAGTTCTAACAAAGCTATCAAATTAATCACAAAACATAGATGTCAATTTGTTCCTTCACTTAGAACCTTCAATTTGTACTTTCACTTCCAAAAACATCAATACCAGCAGGGGCTACGTAGTTGCTATTAATTATAGCTTCAGGTTGTGATTGTGCAGATCTGCCTCTCCCTCTTCCGCTTCCTCTCCCTCTTCTGCTTCCTCTCCCTCTTCCGCTCCCCCTCCCTCTTCCTCTCCCTCTCCCCCTCCCTCATCCTCTCCCTCTACCTTCACTTCCAAAAACATCTGACTCAATAGCCAGAGCAGGAGCTACTTCAATGGTAGATTCAACAGTCTCTCCAGCAATAACAATATTACAACCTCCCCTTCCATAGTTCTGCCTCCTATATATTGATCACCAAACCTCCCCTTCAAAAATTGGCCTCCATGATAAAGTTCTATTTCAAATTTAGGATCACCCATGTCTCTAATATAAACATAAATAAATTGTGTTTTAGGAATAATAAGTAGAAAACAACAATGCTTCAAAAAAAAACAAGTAGAATACGAACAATTTTTTTGAGTAAAGACAAAAGGCAGTACACAAAATACCCTATGCAGTATGTGTTGTTTCAGAAAAAAACTTACGAAAAGTTGCAGACTTGCAGGTGCCGTTTCCGCTTACAAGATATCGCAGTGCTGTTGCGGTGGTTTAGGTTGCTCGATCGTATTCAGTGTTGTTGTCACACGCAGCTGGTGAGATTGGCGGGATGAAGAGGGGAAATGAAAAGGCATGATATAGGGAAAGAAGAGGTGATGGAGAGAAGTGTGTCGTTTCAGTTCAGTTTTTTAAATAAAATAAAATTCATCTTTTTAAATAGATATAATATTTAAAACAATGATGATGTGGAAATTAAGTGGATGACATGTCACATTACACGTCAGCATTGACTAACCATTGACTAACTGTGATGTAACGGAAGGACCTTATTAAAAATAGTATATTAGTTCAGGGACTTGATTACAACTTTTTTTAGTTTAGGGACCTATTTGAAAATTCCCAAACAGTTTAGGGACCTACAGAGTAATTAAACCTTAAAAAAATCAAAAAAAATTTACATAGCTTTATTTTGATTTTATTAGATTTTTAGTGGTGTTTTTATTTTTTTTGATTAGTTTTGACTCTTTAACAGATTTTTAGTAGCGTTTTTATAACTTTTTTAAAAATTTTAAATAAAAAATAATTTTTTTTAATAACAAAATCGGATTTACCTAAGGGGGGTAAATCCGATTTTCTTTTTTTATGGAATTCAGATTTATATACCCACTATGTATATCCGACTTTAAAAATAACAAATCGGATATACCCCATTTAGGTAAATCCGATTTGTTATAAAGTCGGATATACATAGTGGGGGTATATGGGTAGATAAATCCGACTTATAAAATAACAAATCGGATTTACCCCCTTTAGGTAAATCTGAGCGAGTTTATTTTGGGCAGGAGTATTTTTTTGTTTAAAAAATTCTTGTGGAGGTATATGAGAAGATGGTGGGGGTAAAAAAAAACCTAGATAAAATGGGCATAAGCCCAAACCAATATCTTCCTCCATTAATTTCCGAGCGTATCTGGCATGTAACCTACCCAGTTGCCTTGCAGAGAAGAGGATCTAGCCAGTGCAGCAATATGATGAGCAACCCGGTTCCCACATCTTTTCACCCAGGTAAAGCCAACGAAAGTGAAACTATGTTTGATAAAGTTAATGTCATGAATAATGTTCTGGATCTCCCTAATTGTCTTATTATTTCTACAAGATTCAATAAGGGATGCACTGTCCGATTCAAAGATCACCCATTGGAGATTCAAGGCTCTACCAAGTTGAAGGCAGCGTGAGGCTTAGAAGGAGAAGAAATTAGGTTTAGGTTTTTTTTAATTGGTTTTATGTTTTTAAACAGTTTACTATTCCCACCCTTCTTTTTTTTGTTCAACCACCCCTGCATTTTAAGATATGCACACCCACGAAGGCCTTTTTTAGAACGCTAAGACACCCCCGTTTTTCCATTCAGTTACATTAGAAGAGTTTCGGAGCACAGTTAGCACAGTTACATTAGAAGAGGTTCGGAGCACCGTGCTCCGAACCAGTTAAAAACTTACAGAAACACCCCTGTTTCCTTTCAGTTATATTAGAGGAGGTTCGGAGCAGCATCGTTCGAACCAGGAAAAATCACTTATATTAGAAAAGAGGTATTTTGGGTATTTGAGAGTAGGGGTTGTACAAATTATGGTCCATAAACATTTACGAATCAGGTCCTAAAATCTCTATTTAAAATAAATAATTTCAAATTCAAAAAACAACAAACACACAAACATTTCTTTTCTTTCCAAAAAAATCAAATTTAAAAAAATAGGGGGTTAAGTCGGTTGTACGACCGGGTTAGTCAGCATTCTAGGACAAATGAGATGTACATTCAGGAGTCCTAGAACCCCTAATTAAAAAACACCAACAAACAAAGAATTACATAGCCTTTGTTTCTATACCCGAAGATACGTAGGAGCAGAGAGTGGACCCACCTCTGTCAAGTGCATTAATAAAAAAACCTTTTTTAGTCTATCTTCTAAATAACTCTTTTCTTAAATTCAAAAAATATATCAAGGCTTTTCTTTCTTTTAATTTCTTTTTTCTTTCACGATAAGAATAGGTAAAATAAACATTTTCAAAATTAGATTTTTTACACAACTAATTAGCAGGTAATCTTCCTTAGAAAGGATGCCGTGGGGTGCTAACATCTTCCTCATGCATAACCAACTCACGAACCCGGTCTCAAGGACCCTTATCCATTCAATAGGGATTTACTAATGTTTGCCTTTAAAATTAAACATTGGTGGCGGCTTCCTATCAAACTTCGAAGAATCTTTTCACGGATTTTTCGGTCGCTACACCTAGTTAATTGCAAAATTGCCACAGTGTCCATGTTTAGAATAGGTTGTTTGATTAAACCGCTGATCTAATCTTAAATAGTGTTTTCTAAAACCAATTTTACATTAGTGATAAAACAGAGTGTGCTAATCGACGTTTCATTATCCAGAAAATAGAAGATGAAAGGCCCAAATGAAAGCACTTAATTCAAAGAAGTACAAATCAAAAACCAGATGAACTAATGAAAGGGCGTCATTTAATCAGTCAACAAACTTGCATGGGAATTCCCAATGAACTGCGTAAATCGCATTTCCTTTAAAGCTGATAGATAAGTGCTAATTAACGTGTACAATGCACGTGTTAATTATACCAATGTAATGATATCCTTACAAAACCTCTCAGCAGGAACATGTTCTGTGCTTTCAGAGACAAACTAAGAGTTCTCAGAACTTTTGAGCTTGAGGGGGAGTGATAGAGTAGATGATTAGTTGCATAACTACTTTGTAAAACTGTTGCAGTTAGTTATATAAAACTGTTACAGTTAGTTTGACTTTAAGCTTTTCTGTTATGCAATCTGTTAAACTGTTATCAAACAGTTAGTTAAGTGTAAGCAAGTCTGATTAGTATATATACTATCAGCATATGTACATTCTGATCATGAAATGAAAATATCACAATTACACAATATTTTTTGATTTCTTCACACCTCTATTATTTCTTTGAGAAATTGATTTCATTGAGAAATTTTTCATTGTTTAGATTCAATGAGATATTGATTTCGTTTTCTCCCCTTTTCTCAATTATTTCTCTCATTTACGTTTTTTAAGGCTTATTTTGGCGGGATAAACATGAGAGGGAAAATTAAAGCGCAACATTCTATGTTTGAAGAGAAATTAAAACTCACCCATTGGACTGTGTTTCGACAATTAACACCAAAGCTTTCATTCAATATCGCTTCTTGACTCGGGTAATAATTTGTTGCCTCTGGTTTTTCAAAGACGTGAATCGAAAAGTTACCAAGTTTGAATCAGCAACTTAGAACAATTTCTGAAGAGGAACATGTTTCTCGAATCTACAATCGTAGCGATTTTGAGAAACCCGTTGCAGCAAAAGCATTAACGAAATGAGGGTTAGCATTCACGAGCAGCAATTTCAGTATATTGATTGGGGATGGAGAACATGAAAGCAGAGTTTCGCAGGTGAATGAGAATTTGCGATGATTAGACTCTGTTTGGTTAGGAAATCAAAATGTGAGGAAAAAATAGAAAGAAAAAGAATAGAAAGTGATGAGATTATTTTAGTTGTTTGGTATAGGAGAGAGTAGAGTAAAACATGGAAAGAGAGAAAAGTAGAACCTATAGACCAAACCATTAAGAAAAGATTCGGAGACAAGTGATTTATTTATTTTTTAGAGTAAACAATCATTTTGTTCCGTGACAATTTCTTAATAAGACAAATTGGTCCCTAACAATTTTTTGGGACAAATAAATTTGTGATATCTTCAAGACGGGGACACAAATTAGTCCCCTTCATGTTGGTATAAATTCTACAGATTTTCATTTAAACTTAATAATACATAATACATGAGAGGACATTATTCAATCCATATAACAGTCCCCAATTAATGGGAAAGGCTTGGTGGTGGTTGTTATTCATTAGTTGAATTTTATGTTTCTTTTTAGAGAGCAAACAAGCGTCAATAGCCGTGAGACCTCAATACAATTAGTTAACCACACATGAGATCACATTAAAAAAACATCTGCAGTATAAAATTAATTATAACAACTCAAGATGTAGATTTATAATATCGCACACTTCATGAAACAAAACAAAAATCAAAAGAAATGTAGACCGATAATATCAAAGGATTTTACAGAACAATATTCAAAAGAAATGCCAGAAGAAAACAAAGGTATAGAAACAAGTTGTAGTGGTTCTCGACTTCTCACTTCTAAGGGGTATGAAATCAAACCAAACAAAACCCATAATATAATAGAATGTGTTGAAATAGTGAGTGCTAATATTCATAATATAATAGAATGTGTCAATTATACTACCAATGTAATTATGCCAAATTGGACAGTAAGTAAATGTAATTTCTTCATGTTTCTGCTACAACAAGAAAAGGATGGTATATATGCCACGTTTAATTCATATGAAATGGTTGAATTCAGGGTACGTGTATTCATTAACTAGCCTAGGTATAAGAATAACCAAGTGCTTAACTTGCAAAAAATCCTTTCCTTGTTACCCCCACGAAGAATTATATAACCTTACCAGGAGAAAAACCTACACCTGCATGTGAAGGTTGGAATCTTTAAGAAAGTCCAAAATCAATATAAAAAGCTTCCTTTAGTCCTTCACTATAATCATTGCCTTTGTCAACCATGTCTCTATTTCTCGTTGATCCTCTGTTGTCTACCACACCCATGAAAGGTGTCGCTTCTAATCTCTCTTTTCTTGTTACATCTTTGAATTTTTCCCTCACTGTATATATGTATCGACTAGACACTTGTCTACTAATACTTTCAGTTGAAGTACTGACAAGACACATATCGTGTCGAACACCAACACTTTAATTATTTGTATTTTTTAATTAAAATAAGTGTCTGCGTGTTCGTGTTCGCATTCGCATTCGCATCTTGTAGTGTTTGTGTTTGTATAGGTGCTTATAGATTCTCTCTATATATGATCAAGGTACCCTTCAGAATGTGTTTATAGTAACTCGTCGGACAAATGTCAAAATTGTTAGGTTCAATATAATCACCCGAGTTTGAATCTAATATTTTGCAGTTGTGAGCGAGTTCTAGGTGTCACTTAAAAAAATATATGACATCCATCCATGTTTACTTTTCGAGAATACATGTGGCTTGACTATCACCTATATAATAATCTGCCTTTTAAGAAAAAAAACTTATTCTATCAAATCTCTCTAGGAAGAAAGGCTCTTTCAAAAATTTATATAAAATACTTTGTACTCTCTTTACATATCTGTTTTGTTTGGATATATAATATATTTTACAGGAAGAAAGGCTCCGCCAAGTCATTACACATTCAAAATCAAGTCCTTCTCATTGCTTTCAATGGCCTCGGTAGAAAAATGTGTCTCTGAAGAGTTTGAAGCAGGGGGTTACAAATGGTATATATGCATGATTTGGCTTACAATTTATAATTTCTGAATGTATTCAATTCAATTCATTCTGATGGTCAATGGGTGTGGATGTTCTTATACAGGAGCCTCACTATTTACCCAACTGGGAACCCAAAAGGGGATGGACAAGATCATGTTTCTATTTATTTGGAGCTTAGTGACCCAAGTTCTTTACCTGTTGATTGGGAGGTCAATGCCATTGTCAACTTTTCTGCATATAATTTTTTCACCGATGAATATGATACAACTCAAGGTACAATATTATTAGAGTTGTTGAGTTATTATTACAAACTTATCAAAATTTCACTTTAGTAGCTAGAGGTTACAACACGCCGGCCCAATAACTCAATGTTCCTGTCAGACTCGCTAATTAGAGTTCTAGAAAATATTGACTCATTTTTGCCTAGCTCTATTGATCAATGAGTTAGATTTTTTGGTATAAACCGGGTATCCTCTGTGCGCAACTGTAGAGACTAATCTCTCGAGCCAGGTAGAAGAACCACAATGGACATCAAAGGTCTCCCTCAAGAGATTTAAGATTGTTGCATGCCCATGGCTGGATTCAATCTCAGGACCTTGGTTGATCAATGAGTTAGATCGAGACCTTTTTGTGTTTTTCAAACAATTTTTATGGTTTTTTGTTAAAAACTAGACTAGCCCAATCCAACCTGCTAACCTAGTGTTTTGTGCTGAACTACAAATATAACAACACAAAAGATAATTAGTTAATCCACTTTTACGTTTTAGCCCATTGAATTGCGCGGCCCAATTTAAGAGTTGACTTCTAAATTGTATATGAATAATTTTCATATATACATAAAATGTAATATTTTTTGAAAAAATCTTATTCTATACTATATATTAACAAATCAAAATGCATGCAGATACCAATGTAAGGCGTTTTCATGTCTTGAAAACTAAGTGGGGTATCTCACAATTCATTGACCTTCTTACATTTAAAAACCCTTCAAAAGGATATCTAGTCGACGACACATGTGTGTTTGGAGTCGAGGTTTTTGTTGTCAAGACCCTGAATAAAGGCAGCTATTTATCAGTACGTGAACCTGTAACCGTTCACCATAGTTGGAAATTTACCGGATTTTCCTCTGCAACTTTAGAAAAGTACGAGTCTGAATCATTTGTCGGTGGAGATTATAAGTGGTATGTTTATATAAATCCTTCTAATTAACTTTTTAGCATTATTTTGTTTTTTGTGAAATCATATAAATAAAAATAAACATCCTAAAGCAATATGTTGTGTTCTTTTTTTACTAGGAAGCTCCTTTTATACCCTAATGGAATTGTTGAGGGAAAAGGAAACAACATCTCGTTATTTTTAGATTTGGATGTCTCAACTCTCTTGCCTAACACTAAACTTGTTGTGGATTGCACTGTGCGCGCCAAAGACCAAATTGGGGGACGACATGCTGAACTAAAATGTGAGACCATGTTTAATTTAAGAATAAATGTTTGTTGGTGATTAGCTTTTTTTGGTCAACATTTGTGATTTTAACTTAAACTATTTTCTATTGTAGTTTGTCGCAAGTTCTCCAGCTCAAATTCGGTGTGGGGGTCTAGAAAGCTTGTGGCCTTACCTAAATTCAAAGATCTCAAGAATGGGCTTTTGGTGAATGATACATGCTTTCTTGAAGCTGAATTTACAATTATTGGCTTGATTACACCTCGAAATGTTGATTAACATGGTTATGAAAGTCTTATACATTGTTGTCATCCTTATAAATCTTCCCTTCTGACAAACTATATAAAATATGTGCATATATGTTAGTTGGTTATTAAAAAATAGTTGATCTGGAGTTAGATTGTGGTTTAAAGTTAGTTAATTTCAGTTATCTAAATATAAGGGTCGTCTCAAACCAATTTGGAGGTCTTGTTCAAATCTTAAAAATTAAACCCATATTTATATTTTATCAAATAAATCACCAAAAACTCATTTTTTGTAGAATCACCAAATGCCAAACTATACTATTTTTTATTTATTTTCAGAGCATTAATAAAGTGGTATTGGGCTGGGGCATTGTGCAGTAGCACGACTTGCACGCCCTAATAGCCGTCCCTGAAGCTACATCTCTATGCAATGATTTATTAGTTAGATTCAATGAGAAACTGATTTCATTTTCTCCCATTTTCCCTAATATTTCTTGAGTTCGTCAAAATTTAATATGTTATCAATTTGACTTTTGTCTTTCATTTATGTGATCTTCAACCTTTATTATCGTAGATTTTGTGCGCTCTGATTCCTGATTCTTCTTCAAAGATCTAGGCTCTGTTTGGCAAAAAAAGCGAATAGCGAATAACGAATAAGCTAGCTTATAGCATATGAGTTGATAGCGGATAACCTAGTGTATTGGATTTCAAGTGTTTGATAAATTAGCAGTTGAACAAGCTTATAAATATAAAATGACTTTTGGACAAAAAAAAATTATATAAAATTACTTAAATGGATAAGGCTTAAAAATGATAAAGAAGATTCATTTAACGGAGTATAAATGAGGAATTTAATATTAAAATAATAAAGATAGAAATGAAAATTCTTTCTTCGTCTCTTTTAATATGACTATTGCTAGTAAGTCATAGGTTTTTTTTAGCAAAAATAGAAATAGGTCACTACTTTTTATCAATTATTGTAAGTTAGTACTTTTTGCTTGTCTCTAGGATGAAGTATTTTAGGGGGCTCCCTATTACTGCTTTGATCTTAGTGTCTTTGCCAAGGGTATTGGTAAAGTCCCCCATTTTTCTTTTTTTCCTTCTTGACATAAGAAGGTTTTAAAGAGACTTCCTTCCTTATTTGCTTGAAAAAAAAGATAAAAATGAGAAAAATGAAATGCTATAAGCTAGTGAAAAACTTGTTTTGTTAGAAGAATCTTTGACATAGAAAACTTGTTTTGTTGCGTAAATCCTAATTTACACTGTTGTTGTTATAACCCACTACAATTAAAAAAGGCACTTTAAATTTCCAGTAACCAAACTCGCAAATATCTTCAATGACACCAAACTAGGCAATTGATGCGGGTACGAGGTTATTATCCTTTGAAGTAGAGAAGTGCATTGAAGAAGTAGTTGAAGTCAATGAGTGTCACAATGAAAGGGGGAGTTAGAATTGTGACCCTTTTAAAAATTAACTTGAAACAACATAAACAACTTCACAGGTATTGTTAGACAATGTGTGTGTAAATGCAAAGTTGAGAAGGGTGAGTGAAAACAGTCTTCTCAATTATGATAGTGAGTAGAGAAAGGTGATATGTGTGACACTCTTTACCCCGAAAGTAATTATAAGTAAAAAGTTACGAAAATGAGAAAATTTGTTTTTTAAAAAATAACCAGCAATTCATTTTCTGAAATTGTTTTCGCAAGTAAAGGATATCACCAAATTACTCAAATCATATAAACACGATTCTTAATAATATAAAAGACTAAAAAGATAAAACTTTTTTTTCCAATACAATAGCCAAAATGACGTGAAATATAATATTCCAAAAAATGCAACCCAGATTCCGATGTCACATATTCAGAGCAATTAACCTTTAATTCAATTAAATAAAAAGTAACATCAACACATAGTATCACACTACAAGCTCCGTGATCTGTAGTGATCATATCTCCACCGCTGCACTGCTACTCCAACGACACCTGGAAGCCAATCTAAAAAGTGGTGCACGAGTGAGAAAGAGCGTCTAAACCATATAAGGAACATAAGACTGGGACTAAAACAACAAAGACAACCACAATCCATCCAATCAATATCAAACAGTCACTCTCAAAGAGTGACAAACACAACATGTCCATACAACAAGACGTCACAGAGTGAAGCCACACAGGGCTTGTACATAAAAAGTGATGAGGTCACATCACACCGTAAAAATCACTACAGTATACACGACAAACATAACATGTATACTCGATTAATCATCAACTGGGATCATCATCTTCAAGGAACGTAGAATACCACACCAGTGAATCCAACGAACATACCACACGTGCTCGGTTATTCATCAACTAAGGTCGTCCTCCTGAATCTGGTGCAACGTCGAGAAGATCCTACCCACTACTCCGTGATAAATCTGAATCCATCTAACTCTAGGTAAGCGGATGCAAGTGCCCTCACATCCCGGGAAATAGATAGAGTCTAGTCAGGGTACCCCAGTGTTTTATGGAACGCCCCAACAGTGCCCCACTGGGCCTACCGCAAGGCCGTGTCGTGGCCGTCTCTAATACTACTCCCATAATCGTTTGCTTACCACCCCACCTATCATCATCCCCACCATCCTTGAGGTACGGCTCGCCCATACTGCGACGAGTCCTTGCCCATACTGCGACAAAGTTCCTCCTATACAACTTCAACTATTGAGGTACGGCTCGCCCATACTGCGACAAGGTTCCTCTTACAATCATCGACTTTTAAGGTACGACTCGCCCATGCTGCGAAGAGTCCTTGCCCATGCTGCGACAAGGTTCCTTCAACAAATCTTGATCACGAAGATACCGCTCGTCCACACTGCAATGAGTTCTTGCCCCTGCTGCGACAAGATTCTCCAACATGAACCTGTTCGTTAATCATCGACCAAGGATAACTTGCCCATTGTGTGGCAAGTCTCCGATAACAATACGCCTAATGAAATTCAACAGTCACCATAAACACGAACGTCAAGTCATTTAATGACTTTACTGGTTCCAAGTCAAACTTGGCTACATTGACAATTATTGAAATATCGATCGGGAACTTAAAAACTTCGTATCACATAGTCTTACCTATCGTTCTAATCCATGTACACTTCATTTACAGATATTTAAATTATTACAGTCATCTAGTGCAATTACAGTCCTCTAAATCATCTAAAGACCTTTAGATTATTACAGTCATCCAAATTAAATAAACAATATAAATAATGGATAAATAAATACAAGCAAAATATGAATAGCGATTATCAATACCATTCTAGTCCTATCCCTTATTCCCCATATAGAATAGAAACCCTTTCCCCCGTACCTGGTTAAATAAAAATTGTAGTAGCACTTAAAGCGGGACCAACTTGTCTTCGACAATGAATTTAGCACCAAACGAGTACGCGGAAAATTTACTGGTCACTCGGGAAGCAGAAAATAGCTGAAACAAATATAAAACCAGTTCTAAATAATTTTTCGAGATTACTAAAACTGAAACGAGATTAAAATGAAACAAAAAGAGTGGCCGAAGAATGTCTCACCGAGACGACGGGTCACGAGGGGTCCGACGTCAACTTTACCAAAACAAAAAAGAGACCAGCGCTTCTCAAAGGTTTTGACGTGTAGAATCCAAAAATGATGTCCGTTTTTCCAACCAGAGGTTGTGGTGGCCGGAAAATGCAAAACACAGCTCGCCTGGAGCTTTGGTACGCAATGAACGATGCTCTGTTTCATGAAATAGAGGTTGGAAACGGATTCAGAGGACGATTTCGAGTTGAGAGGTGAAATTTCAAGCCAAACCATGGCCTAGGGAAGGAGAACGAGAAAGGACAAGATTGAAGGTTTTGGGTATGGTGGCGGCGCTACTGTCGTGAAACTAAGGAAGATGAAGAGTAGGTTTTTCTAAATTAAAATAAAAGGAATGAAGGGAGGTGCGCCTAGCAATAAAGGGAGTGTGTGTAGTAAATTATTTTTGACACTTCATTACCGTAAGTTTGAAATTGTGACCCAAAGCTAAATCCATTTTTTTTATTTAAAATACTTACATACTTTAATATTAACCTACAACCATCATAATTAATAAAATAAATATCATAATATAATAATTCTATAATTTATGCTACTATCTAATAAGCATTAAATAGTAAAATAATAATATATCACCAAAATATGCACAGATTACTAATATGCACACACAAAATTATCACACAATTACTAATATACACAATTTATCTAAAACGTGTTAATTCGAAAATTGGGGTGTTACAATTCAACCCCCCTTAAAACAAATTTCGTCCTCGAAATTTCATAAGCTCCATGCCAAAATAAAAGAAGGAATGCTTTAAGAGTTCAAAAGGGAGAATAATCAAAACCATGTTGGTGTCACAAGAGAGAAAATGTCAACAACATCTAGAAGAAGGGATGGAAGGTCTTAGATGAAGATAGAGCACAACTTGCACAATGAGAATGTTTAAACCTGGGATAGTGAACACTCAATGTACTTTCTGCAACATCATGCTATTTGAGAGGACTTACAACAAGTTTTTTACACTTTCTGGTTTGGGGGTTTTTTGTGGGATTACAAGAGCTTGGTTTAAGCAAGGTAGATTCAACTGAATCCTAAAACAACAAGCTGAAATACATACTCAGAAAATAGAATCCCTAGATTAAAGCATGACTTGAGTATGGGTGAGAGAACTACTAGAGAATGATGGGAAGAATTTGATTTCTCTCTCACCAATAACTTCAGCAATGATCCATGGTGGTATATATCGCCATTGAGTCGAAATAAATGTGTATTAACCATTGGATAATGAATTAGAGTCGTTGGAGGGGTTTCCCAAGTCAATATAGCTGTTGAGAAAGGTGGACAGCTGTTTCTGCACTTTCTGCAGAATATAGCCGTTGAGAAAGGTGGTCAGCTGTTTCTGCACTTTCTGCAAAAGACAACAAACTACAGCTGTCATGACTCTTCTCTTCTTTGAATCTTCTCAACTTTGAGTCTTCTCAATTTGATACTTCTCAAGTTGATGCTTCTCAACTTGACTCTTCTCATCATGACCCTTCTGATCTTGACCCTTCTTGTCACGATGCTTCTCAACTTGATTGTGAATCTTCTCATGTTGACTCTCTTCTCATGAATCTTCTCATGTTGACTCTTTTCATGATGACTCTTCTCATGATGATTCTTCTTATGATGACTTTTCTCATGATGAATGTTCTCATCACGACTATTCTCATGTTGAGTCTTCTTATCCATACTGACTCTTCTCATGATGAGTCTTTCTCATGTTAACCCTTCTTAGCTAATGACATTTTTCTTCTCTTCCATGGGTGTTTTTCTTTGTTATTTCTATCAACATTCTTATGGCTTCTTTATCTTGTCATTGCTCCAAGTGTTTTCACACTTATGCTTTTGGTGGATGATACTTGCTTTCTTGAAGCTAAATTTACAATCATTGGCCTGATTACGCCTCGAAGTATTGATTAACATGGTTATGTCTTATGCAAGTCTTAGACATTGTTGTCATCCTTATATATATCTTTGCTTATGACAAACTACAATAACATATTTGCATGTGTTAGTTGGTTATTAAGCAATATAGCTGAACCCGAGTTAGTTACTGGTTTTAAAGTTAGTTAATTTCAGTTATCTGAATATAAGTTACACCTCTATTGTTTCTTTGAGAAATTGATTTCATTGTTTAGATTCAATCAGAAATTGATTTCATTTTCTCTATTATTTCTCTCATTTACGTTTTTTATAAGCAAAAATTTTAATTATAGGAAGTAGAAGGGATACCCAACTCTATAAAAATTAAAGTGCAACATTCTATGTTTGAAGAGAAATTAAAACTCACTCGTTGGACTATGTTTCGGCCATTAACACCAAAGCTTTCATTCAATATCGCTTCTTGACCGGATATGAGTTTGAGAAGAATTACGCTAAAAATAATAATAAACTTGTTTGCTCAAAACTCATAAGCTCACAGAAAACTCTGGAACACTCTTGAACGCTGAGTTTTTTCTCCGGTGTGATTCTACCCAGCTCGAGAGATTAATCTATAATTGTGCGTGAGTTCTTGTGCCTACTATGGCTTTTTGCATCACTTTCACCGGCAGTATTTCATCTCTACTAACCTCTGGTTCTTTGGTAGAAATTTTATCCCTTCCATCAGCAACATCAAGAAGATAGTTCGCTTGCTTCACATAATCAGACTCCCAAATTCTATCAAACAGGTCATCAGGATTCTATGAAACACATGTACCACAAGTACATATTGTGTGTTTGTCATATGAGACAGAAGTTGGATGGGATGGGGGTGTGTGTTTGTCATATGAGACAGGAGTTGGATGGGATGGGGGAGGGATCTGAGGGGCAGAAACCCCAACAGCAACCCCAGCAATCAACAGAGAAGTGGTGTAAAAAAGGAAGACCTTGGAAATCATCTTTCTCAATGTTATGATTTTTTTTTTTCTCTAGACTAATGGGCTTTGATGCAAATGTATTTATAAAGGGACATATGGGTTGGGAATATTTTTTTGACAATGTTAGTTACTAACATTTAAATTTTGGTTATATGAAATTACAAGAAAGTGCATCAAAGTAAAAATTTGCATACATATAGCCATTTGGATTTACAAAATATCAAGTTCAATTCAACTTGCCTTAGCAACGGGAAGTGTACTCGTTGATATGCATATATCTTATTAAAGTGATTTATTCCATGAACGCTAAACGTATGTTTTTAAGAAATTATCATGGATGTTTTTCTATTGAATTTTTTCGTTTTTACTCAATGTGTAAATTTTCATACGACTGTCGGTGATTTAAGTGCATGTAAACTTCCTAGTTGTCTTTGGTTTAAAAAAATTAAGTTGAGCGATGGCGCTATCCTTGCATGGTGCAGATCTTGAGTAATATTAATGGTGTTTATTGTTACTTTTAGGTGCGGCATGTTATTTTCATGCTTTGGGTATGGGTATGTATATACTTTTTTCGGGTGTGGCTGAATAACTTGCAGGCCTACGGGCTACCCATGGCCTGAGTGGGATAGCGCGATACAGGCCTTAGTTTTCTTGACTGTGCTAAAAAACCCTGATATAAAAATAGACTTTGTTTTACCGGCCCAAGCCTATTGTTTTTTAGCCTTGCTCAGACCGGCTCGCGCGAGAAGTTGTTTGATGGGGTCTCTGGTTCGCTGTTGGTGGTGAATATGGTTATGGAGATCTGACTCTATTCTCGGTTGCTTGCTGAGTGGTGGTGATTTCAAGAAAGGGGCACTTTGGTAGTCTGCAAGTGGAATCCTCTGTGGTCTGGTTTGAGATGTTTATTTGTTTAATCTGGATGCTTATTTTAGCATTTTAGTTAGTTTGTCATTAAGTTAGTTCGGTAGATTTAGTTTGGCTCAAGTGCTGCTCATAGCCTTAATTTCTTATCCTTAGAGTGTCAGCTATACCTGATTTGTGTTGTCCCTTGGAGGACTTGATGATGCTTCTCTGTAAGCTAGTGTCTTACATCTCGTGTAATGTTTCGGTGGCCTTTGCCCGTGTTAATGAAATATTGCATATTTGACCCAAAAAAAAAGGCTGGCTCGCGCGGACTTGGTCCATTTTTCCAGCTCTAGTGAGGTGTGAGCCGGGGGTAAGGAAGGGTGCTGAAAGCTTATGATAGATTGAAATGGTCCATTGGCCATCGAGCATAATCCTCTCTCAGGGAGTTTTGTCTTTTAATGTGCCTCGAGGACCTCTTTTGAATTCACTCTGTCAGCAAATACCCCTTTGGATTTTAATCGTGTGGCTTGCCTTCACACTCTAATTCTTTCTTCCCCTTTTCTCATACCTCGACATAAGACATAACTAGCGCTGTGACCCGTGCGATGCACGAGGAAAAGCTTTAGGGTCTACAGAAGCATTATAAGACCAAAATTAGATTAATAGTAATTGAAGTCAAATTTTAACAACTAAGTTATGTTTAAAAGATTCAAAAGGATGGAAGCGAAAGGAAAAACGATAACAGTAGTAGAAATGCTAGTTATTATTACATAATAATTGGGTTATCAGGGGTTAGACTATCTTCAAAAACAGAAGCGTTGGAAGGATTCTGGTGAACAGGTTGCTGGACATCCTCATCGTTAGGGTACACAAATTGAATTGGTGGTGGTTGATGCATTATCCTTGGGCAAAGTCGTTCAGTTGACATTGGACAATATATGGTAAAAACACCCTTTGAACTTAAATAAGTTACCTGAGCTTCTCTACTCTCAGGTGTGCCATACAAACCATTAGCTCCGAAAACCTCCATAATACGATCAATATCTGTGTCTACATAGGCAGTATCATGTTCATCCAAAAAAACAAAGGCACGATAGGGTGTCCCAGGGCCTGTTTCTATCCAAAGCTTAAAAGGAAAGCGTTGATGATAATCTCTATAAAAAGTTTTTTGGAATTTTAAGAGCCTTTATGAAAGAGTGATACAAAAAGTATGAGTGAAAAAACAATATCTAAAATAGAAGAAAGATAAAAGTAATTGGAATGATGCCAAATTCAAAAGTATTTTATGAAGGTCCTCCCAAATAGCATGTATATTGAAATAATGCCATAGGAGACAAATCAAATAAAGGGTAAAGTAAACATGCAAATCAAATAGAAATCATGCAAGGGTAAAGGCAACAAATAGAAATCATGCAAGGGACTGTTTAAGCATAACAAATATCCACACAAAAAAAGCGTTATGGTTGTAAAGGAGTCTACTTAATAGATTTGTTTAGAGTGTGGCTAAAGATAGAGTGAATCAGGCATAAATTTGACATACAAATGTAGAAACCTAAATTACCTACAAACTTCTTAGACATGCCAAAGCAATGAAGGTTATAGAAAAAAATGAGGAATTTAGGTAATGGTAAAAATAGTGAGAATTACTGAATTGAGGGATATGACAGTTGAAAATGTCTTTGAAGCCAACTTCTTTGAATCCATGAGTTGAATGGTAAGCCTAAAATTTAATACAACAAACCTGTTAGTCAATTAATAAGACTAAAGTTCAAAGATGCACTGAATTAGATAAAATTCAAAGTAATTTAATTTAGGATAGAGAACTATATACATTTGAGCGTTAGATAAAAATAGAAAGCATGATGCATAAATAAAAGTATTCACAGAGAGTACTCCCTATTATTTGCTATCAATCTAGATTAAATGTCTAGATGTGTGCAAGCACCAATTGATATACCATGACAATTGAATATTCTAAAATCTAAGATACCTAAGCAGACTTGAGAGGGGTTATACAATAATAAATTATCAATTGTCTTGTTAATTATCCATCCAATAGAAACTCAAAAGAGAGTTAGTCTCAAGACAAATACAACTGATGCATTGCAACATAGAGTGAACGACAACAATCAAAGAGATGCAGCATCACTATGAATGGTGGCAATAAAGTAAATGTGTGTAGCTTAAAGGATAATCATAAAAGCTACTATTGTTTTCACCATCAAAATCATCTTCACCTCCACATGGCTAAACACCAGCTCCCATTGAAACTGGCTCCATTGCCTTCAAACATCCAAATTCTTTACCCCACAGAGAGATTCTAAAATTAACAAATGCAAACTGATTATTGGAAAATCCCAAAGCTGTTGTGACTTGTAACTTGCTCCATTGTGAATATCCGAAATAAATAATACTTGTTAGAATATGCAAACTTGCTTGCTAGCTTCATTGAGTATGGTAGATTCAAGAGCATGTTTATATGAGGAACCACAACAAAGAAAATTAAATTCAATGTATACACCAAGCAATACATGCATAACTTTACCTCCTGTTGGAGTTGCTCCCTGTCCAGAAAAGCATCAAGATTTAAAATCTTGAGACAACCTAACTTTCTCAACCTTTCCTTCCCCTATGCGTTTCCATTTACAAATCTGTTAGTATCATAAATACATAATTAGATACATTGAAGGTTTAAACTCATAAAACGACCATGAATTCTGTAACAAACATGTTGAAAGTTTAAAGACCGACTATTTTGTTACTATTTTACCAGTCTAAGAAATATTTAAAGACTAAGATATGAAAAAAAAAATTGTTGTGAGTGGCTACTAAAGGCTTTTAGATGGGAAGAGAGAGCAAAATGGAAAACTACAATTATGAGTGGCTAGATATATGTCCTCGCTAAAAGTATTTAGATTGAAGTTGTAAAGCTTATTGCGTTCTTACTCGTGGTTCCTTTTAATGGAAGACTAAATTCATCACCAAAATAAGAAACCATTAAAAATGAATCCAATTAGTTTAGAAGGATAAAAATTAGAACACAGGAAAACCTTCCCCTAACTCCCCTTTTTTAGCATAATTCCATAAATACAAAAGGACAATTCAAATCTGAGAGAAGAATATGTCTCATCCATATAAGAACTTGTACCTTTAATTCTTCCCTCCAAACTTTTCTCCCCTGTACCTTTAATTTTGTCTTCTTCTGCACCAATCGAACTTGTAATCCTATGAACAAAATAAAGTTTTCTGGTAAGTGTCAACTTATTATAACTTACCTTTCTCTACAATAGCTTGCATTGGCAAAATAAATTGGTGCAACAATCTCCAAAATCAGAGTTCCAGACACATGATGAGCATTTGGATATTGCTCAACATTTCTGTATATTCCAGAATTTGGAAGGTTGCCCAAAAAGAATGTCCTTGGCGTTGCAACAAATAGGAGTATCTGAAGTAACTATATTGCAACCTAAACATGCATAAGGAATGAACATATTAATTTCATTAAACTGTGTATCTCAGAAGTTGGCTCAATTAGACATAAAAGCAAATATAACTTGTAATCTCATATAACGCTTCATCATACATTTGATCACCAACATTGTGTAGATTTTGTCAGAAAAAACCATTGTGTAGATTGGCCACATTTTGCATGAGAATGAATTCTTCAGTGGCATATCCTCCTATTTCTATTACATATATTATTCATATAGATCATTTAATTGTGAGCGGATAATATGCAACACCAATTAGTTGTCAAGTAATAGACTATCCATAGTTTAAAAAAAAAAGAATGAGTAGGATAGGAGAAGGAGCGCCTGCAACGATGCAAGTGCATGATGTTAGCCTTCATATACCTTCTCGTCATATAAGTATAAGCTTCTAACAAAATATCTGAGCTTCCAGTAATACTGGCATTGAAGTGAGATTATCTCTCCAATTCTTAAATCAATAAAAAGAGTGTTGCTTCTCCAGCCTAAAAATGAAAAATATCAATAAATAAAATTTAACAAAATAATGATAGCAAAGGCAATATTTCTTGAAACTTGAAGTGGTACAAACATAAACAGGTCTCAAACCCAAAACAGATTCTCCTACATAAACTCAAAGCTAATTTCGAAATTATGATAGGAATACCTTTTCCTTACTTGTGCCCACATTATGAATTAGTAGACCTTCAACACATGAATTAGCAGAAAAACACATCATGAATTAGCATATTCGGACACGAAAATGCAATGTACAAATTCATGATGCTAAACACAAATCATTATTATATCAAATCCAATTATCCACTTATTATAACTTTAAGAAAACATGTCAAACTATAGCTACCAATGATATATAACTTAAACTTTTAAAAAATAAAAATAAGATAAAAGCATATAAAATATATATTTTCAGCTACTAATGGACTTCTATGACCATGTTGGGGTGAAGCACCGGATTTAGTTTTTGCATCACCCTAGTTACATCTTATGATTATAATTTATAAAACATAAATAGAAGGCAACATGGCAACACCCATACAGCAACTTGACAAATCAATTGGAAGCATCACCCAAATTTAGTATTATAAAAAACACTCATTATCACCTAACATCATCCAACTAAATCACCAGCTGCATCACGAACAACACCCTCAACCTAAACAACTAAGAATGTTAATCAAAAGCCCCAATCAAAGCTGCAAATTAAAAGAAAAAAGAAAAAAGAACACTGAAGAATGTTATACAATCTTTACAGTACCACGACCTTCAATGTAGTTTGATTATTCCAGCATCCTTCAAGCCATTTGCGCTTTTCCGCTCACGTTTTTGCCTTAATTTGCTTCTCTACACTATTTTTAAAAAGAAGTGAGGCTTCAAACTTGTGGGAGAAAAAAATGAATTGAACAAAATTGAAAAAATTGAAGCACTACTGACCAACATAATAGAGAGAAGAACCAGACATTTCATCAAACATAACATGTGCAGAATCCTCATATATTAATCCTCATATATTTTTTTATCAAACAGAACATGAATAAATGACAAAATAAATTAGGAGATGAAGAAGCTCTTATTTTTATAAACAACAAAACCCAAATCAAGGGAAGAACAAATAAGAATGATCCCTCTCACGGTGTCGCTGCCATTTCCCTGTTTCACTGTGAGTGAGAAGGATAGATAGAAAAACAACAAAAAATAGAGAAACTAATTAAGAATGAGGAAGATGAGAGAGTTAAGATCGATAGAGATCAGAAGAGTAAATTTACCATCGTGGGAAATGAGAAGAAGTAGAAGAAAGCCGCCCACGCTCTCCTCCTCCTCCCGCCATCGCCATCGCCATCGCCATCGCCACTCACCACCGCTAGAAATTCCTCACCCTATTTTTCCCTTTATTTCTCGCCTCCAACTCTGCCTTCTCCTCTCTGTTTCTCTGAGGTAGCTGTTGGTAGCAACTTTTGGGTTACATATTTGTTTTTAGATGAATTGAGAAAAATGTGTTTCAAAGAGAAACAGAGGAAGAAAAAGAACGACCTTAGAGGAAGGAGAAGATGGTCGCAGTCCATGTGTTAGCGTGAATCAACGAGGAAGAAAGGAGAAGAATGAATCGGAGAGGAAGAACTTTCTTCCGAGAGAGGAAGGAGAAAAATGACACCCTAATTTTGTTTATTTACCAAACAAATCTGTTGTTTGTGGAATGAGAAGAATGGGTTTCAGAGTAATATGAGAAAGATGAAGAAGATGTTGGGTTGACAGAAAGAGAAAGAGGAATTGGGAAGCGTGGGAAGTTTTGCGTGTTTGATGTATTTTGTGTCTGACACATGCAATCTTCAGTATGTTCAGAGTAAAAAGAAGGACAAAAGGGTCAATGTGGGTTCAGAGGGAAAGATGGAAGAGACAAGAATATGAGGTGGAAGAGGAAGACACACGTGGTGGCAACGGATTGGCGAAAAATTGGCGGGATGATGACCTAGCAAGCTGAGTTGGAGACTACCTCCGGATGTATAGTTTTTGATTATTTTTGGGTGTTAACAGTTTCAAATATAAAAAAGCAAAAAAAAATGCTTAAAGTTGGCGCACTACTGCCAAGCCGCTAATAATATAAAGATTTTGCATATATTTTCCACTGGGAATAAATATATAGTTAATGTTTTTGAGCACCTTTCGTTAATCATATTAACTATTTTATAATATGCACTTCTTTTTTGATTGGAAAGTCCCTTTATGTGGTTGGTTCAAATGCAACACAGATGGTGCCTCTAAAGGGGCTATAGGGTCTCTATTGTTGGCTGTTTCACGTCTTTTCTGGGCAATGACACTGCCATTGATTCTGAGCTTTTGGCAGCCATGATAGCTATTGAGACTGCTTATGATAAGAGCTGGCGTAAAATCTAGCTCGAATGTGATTCCTCTTCTGTTGTTGCTGCTTTTAAGAACCCTGACATTGTCCCCTGGAGATTGAGAAACCGTTGGGGCAACACCTTGAGGCTTTGTTCGGATATGAACTTTATTGTCTCTCATATTTTTAGAGAAGGAAATAGTTGCGTTGATAAATTAGCTGCTTTTAGTCTAGTTAGTAGAACTTATATTTGTCGGACTTTGCCTCCGAGCTTCATCTTAGATGATTTTTGTCGTAATAGGCAAGGTCTTCCTTTTCTCAGATTTAGATGATTTATCCTTTGGGTTTGGTCCCATTGGCTTTCTTCATCTTTGCTGTAGTGTTGTTTCTTTGTATTGTATCTTTTCCTGGCAAAAGTTTCAGCCTAGTCCCGCCTTGTCCTGCTTGTACTACTTTTTTTTTTAAAAAAATTTAATTTAAGATATAGTGCTCTTTTTCTTTCTGATGATTTATCCCTAAGGAGGATTTGCATCAAAAAGGTTTAACGAGACTCTTTAAACAAAAAAAAAGAGCCGAGTCTAAAAGATACGGAGCAATATTTCTTTTTCATTAGGAGGCAAGAAAGTGTAGTACGAGTACGCAGACCAAAGAGTCTCACAACTACACGTACTAGAAGACTACTTAATCTCCTAAACATGTTAATTATTAAAAAATAGTTGAACTCGAGTTAGATTGTGGTTTTTGAGTTAGTTTATTTCAATTATCTAAATATAAACTACATTTCTATGTAATATTCGTTTAAGTTCATTGAGAAATTGATTTCAATTTCTCCCATTTCTCTATTATTTATTGAGTTCGTCAAAATTTAATATGGTATTATTTGATTTTCCTCTTTCATTTACGTTTTTTGGGATTAGGAAAGAAGTTGCAAATACCTTTAGAGTGCGTTTGGATGGGGCATTTGAAAATTCTATGGAATTTCAAATTATTCTAGGCCATTCAAATGCATCAATTGAAATCCTTTTATTTTCAAAATTATTTGTTTGGATGGAATAATTAAAATTCCCCATTCTTAAAATTCTTTGTTTGGATAGAGTAATTAAAGTTCTTTATTTTTTTATATTTTTTAAAATTCTTCACTTTACCCAAGGGTCGAATGACATACGATTTCAATGACAGACGAGACAACCCACCAAATGCGGACCCGGCCCACTTGGAGTGGATCGGTCCCGGCCTACAGAGTTAAAGGTGGCAAAGCAGGGTACTTGGCCCGCATCTGGTCGGCCTGTGTTGGGCTCAGACCTTTTTGGGGCCGAAATAACAATCCCAATTTGAAATTCAGCCCAAGACTCTATAGCCCAATACCAAGGTTGTGGAATACAATAGTTTATATATACCATTGCTTAATACCAGAGCTTTGTCCCCCATTGTTGTCCTAATACGAGATATTAGTCTCTGCAGTTGCACGCAAATGATATTCAGCTTATACCAAAAAGAAACTATGCAATGGATCAACTCTTGACTTTAACCTATTATGAGCAACGGTGGTTACTGCTAACAACGTGTAGTTACTTATTAGTACTAGTTAAGCAAGCCTAATAATGTTTGGAACCAAAACATGATTTGAGACTTTTTAATTAAAAGAAAATTTAAGATGGTGTATTAATAAATAATCAAAATACTATAAATTTAAACTTAAAACTAAAAAAATTATCCCATAGCATGCATTCAAGGTTAAGAAGAGTCTACCGAAATTCATTGATTTATGACAGACATAACATGGGAGCTAATATTATTGTCAAAAAAATAGGGGAGCTAATATAAATGGGGGATATCATCAAAAAAAAAATTAATGAGGGATTACCCATATTCTGAATGATAAATTTTACGGGGGGATTTAAAGTTTTCAACAACGGAACATCATATGAATGCAAATTGCAGAAAAAAATAAGGGTTAATAGTCATTTTGGTCCCTGAAAGTGTAACTCGGTGTCACTTTGGTCCCTAGCTAAATCGAGAGAAAATGCAAAATGATCCCTCAATGTGTAATCTGTCAATCACGTTAGTCCCTGCCGTTACTCACATTGTTAACTCCGTCTATTGTCGCTGATGTGGCACGTTTAGTGCCACATGGAACTGATTATGTGGCGTTTTTATGTTAAATGGGTCAATTCTGGTCAAACAACAAAAAAATTCAACTAAAATCAAAATACCCCTTTTTCACTCTCAGGGACCACTCCCCTTCTTTATTCCTTCTTCAACGTAACTGTCTCTGGAGAAGACAAAATGCCAGCAACCACCACAAGCCTTCTTCCTTCGTTTATCACTCACCATCATCGTCGATCATCTGCTTCCATCATCGTCCGTTCTTCGTCGTTCGTTCATCTTCTTCCATCGTTCTTCGCTCTTCGCCTAAAGTCTTCCATCGTTGAAGGTATGTTGTTCTGTATCTTCTTAAACTTAGCCTAAAGTCTTCGTTTTTCACTCAATGGTGACGAAAATGGTTCTTTTTATGACATTTAATCGATGCTTAGTTTAACCCTGATTTTGGTTTTGTAGTTTGATAGTTCTAGGGTTTACAGAAATACCCACTTCAAATAAAGCTCAAGTTTAATCTTTTAGCACTTCATTGTTGTTATTTTTGTTAGTTTTAGCACTGATAATGGAGCTTTATTACTTGGTTTGATTCTGTTTATGTATCAGTTAGGGTTTAGGGTTACAAATTAGGGAAAATTTGGGGCTTTTATAATTTGGTTTCGTAATGAGGTAATTTATGTTATTGTAGAATGGTTGATACTGAAGTTCCAACACAATCACAAGCTGAAGTGATACAAGCTGATAGTGAGGGTGAGCCTGAAACATACTTAAGTGAGGATGATGAAACATACTTGGATGATGAGACACTACAATCGTTTATGGTTAAAAAAAGATTCATGGCACTCAAAGGAGTTGAAGAAGCTGAATGTGATGAGCAGTCAGACAATGATTCATGGCACTCAGAGGAGTTGAAGAGCCCAATTAGTACAGATGATGAGGATGATGGGAAAGCTGTTTTCCCAATATTTAATCCAAATTCAACCTTTGGTCAAGTTCACTTTGAGTTGGGGATGGAATTTGAAAACCTAAACGTGTTTAAGGATGCGGTTAGAGACTACACAATTAACTTAGGAAGGGAAATGAAATGGGTGAAGAATGATTCTAAAAGGGTTAGAGCCAGGTGTAAAAAAAAAGAGTGTGAATGGGAGATTTTTTGCTCTTGGAGCAAAAAATTTAAATGTTTCCAAGTCAAAACTTTTGTTAGTGAACACTCATGCTCTAGAGTGTTCAAAAACAGCCAAGCAAAGAGAAAGTGGGTCTCTAAGAAGCTTGAGGCAAAGATTAGGGAGCAGCCCACGATCACATATGTACAAGCCTTTGATTACTTAAAGGCTGAATTTGGAGTGCAGATTGACGACACCAAGCTATTTAGATCATTGAAAGATGCAAGACAGTTGGTGGAAGGTGATGTTAAGCAACAATACGCAAAGATTTGGGATTATGCTCATGAGTTACTTAGGAGTAACTCGGGATCAACAATTAAGATTGATTGTATTCCTATTCCCAATGCTCCACCTCAATTTCAACGTTTCTATGTATGTCCAGAAGCTTGTAAGTTAGTTTTCAAGGCTGGGTGTAGACCATTCATTGGTCTAGATGGTTGTTTTTTAAAAGGGTTATTATGGGGGACAACTTCTAACTACTGTTGGACAAGATGCAAACAACCATAATTACTGTATTGCTTATGCAATTGTAGATGCTGAGAATAAAGACAACTGGAAATGGTTTCTCACACTACTGAGGCAAGATTTGGGAGATTGTAGGCAGCATGGGTGGAATTTTATGAGTGACATGCAGAAGGTACGTGTTTTAATTAATGTACTATTATGATTTTTTATATATTCTTTGAAGGACCAAACTGACAGTAACTGAAATCTTTCAAGGACTAATTGCTGCTGTTCATGAAGTATTCCCAACTGCACCTCATAGATATTGTGCTATGCATTTGTGGAGGAATTTCATTAACCAACACAAAGACTTGGAATTGAGAGGTGTAGTGTGGAAATGTGCAAGGGCAACCACACCTGCTCAATTCAATGCTGTGATGGAAAAGTTGAAAGTGAAAAATGAGAAGGCTTGGCGTTATTTAGATAAATGGCCTAAGGAGGCTTGGACCAAAGCATATTTCAACACTGAGTGCAAGATAGACAACATTACGAACAATGTGTGTGAAGGATTTAATGCAAGTATCTTAAAGTATAGGGTGAAGCCCATTTTGTCATTGGCCGAGGAGATTAGATGTTACATCATGAGGACAATGTCCAATAACAAACTGAAGTTATTGAATAGACGCGGTCCACTTTGCCCATCCCAACACTCTAGGCTGGACAAGTTGAAGATTGAAAGTAATAAATGGACACCACAATGGACCGGTGATGGGAAATATGAAGTATATAACAACTGGAGATCGCATGTAGATGTTGACGTGGAGGCACAAACATGCACCTGTAGATTCTGGCAGCTTACAGGTATAGCTTCTGGATTATATAGTTACTATAGCTTCTGGATTATATAGTTACTATAGGCACAAACTCTTATTTATATAGCTTATGGAATATATAGCTTCTGAATTATATAGATTTGCAACTTCAGTTTTCACATACATCATTTTCTCTTTCACAACATCATGATTATGTTTCAAAACAGTACTATTTTAATCTGATTATGTTACTTTTAATCTGTTTATTTGCAAATCTGATTATGTTTTCAAATCTGATTATTTTAGGTATGCCATGTGAACATGCCATTGCATGCATTGCACACCAGGTAAGAAAGCCTGAGGATTTTTGTCATGGGTGGCTGACATTGGGATCATACAATGCCACATATGAGCATTTCATCAAGCCAACACAAGGTGAGGAATATTGGGAACCAACTTCATATGATAGGCCAACACCTGCACCACTTAAGAGACGCCCAGGGAGACCTAAGAAGCAGAGGAGGAAGGACACTACTAAGAACCCTTCACAGACAACAAAGTTGAAGAGATCATACCCAATCATAACTTGCCAGAGATGTGGTCATCAGGGTCACAACACAAATGGATGTTGCTATCCAGGTGTTTCACGCAGACCACTAAATTGGATTCCACCACCAGATGAAGTTGAAGCAGCCACTGCTCCTGAAACTGCACCTGCTCCTGAAACTGCAGCACTTGGATTTGGTCAAGGAACATTTGCTACTACACCAATGTCATTTGGAGTTAGGCCACCACCTATTAGAGGAACAAGTCCAAGACCATTTATGGTTCCATGTCCTATGCCAAGTAGTCAGCCTGCGATGATGGCATTCATGCCAACTCCTAGACTTCCCCCAAGCGAACTTGGTCAGAATCAAGATTGAAGGAATTTGAAGAAATTATGAAGTTGTAATAGCATTATTAGGATACCTTTTGAACCACTTATCCAATTATGCATTTATGCATATGTTTTGAACATCATATGAAGTTGTAATAGCATTATTAGGATATATTTTGAACCACTTATGCAATTGTGCATTATTAGAATATATTTTGAACA
Source organism: Astragalus glycyphyllos (assembly GCA_963573325.1). Lineage (NCBI taxonomy): Eukaryota > Viridiplantae > Streptophyta > Magnoliopsida > Fabales > Fabaceae > Astragalus > Astragalus glycyphyllos. Next base: position 24,757,323 of record OY754312.1, read on the forward strand.
AATTATTTATTGAAATATTCTGGTTTAAGTTTGTGGTTTGAAATTCTGGTTTAAGTTTGTGGTTTGAATTTCTGGTAAAATTCTGGTTGCGCAGGGACTAAAATGATATATACGTATATGTTTCAGGGACTAAATTGACATTAAGTGAATGCTTTCAGGGACTAAAATGATATAAACGTATATGTTTCAGGGACTAAATTTCAATTAAAAATAAAAAAGGCCAAATAAGAAGAGGATATGAGGGTGTTACTTTCATTTTGGTCCCTCACAACAATAAAAAATGTCAATTAACAATAAAAAAGGCCAAATAAGCAGATCCACGTGGCACTAAACGTGCCACATCAGCGAAAACTGACGGAGTTAACTATGTGAGTAACGGCAGAGACTAACGTGACTGACAAATTACACTTTCAGGGACTATTTTGCATTTTCTCTCGATTCAGGGACTAAATTGACAGCGAGGTACACGTTCAGGGACCAAAATGACTATTAACCCAAAAAATAAAAGTGAAATATCGAACTTAGCCAACCATTGGATTATAGTGCATGTATAATCTTTAGAAAATGGTATGAGGGAGGGGGAGAGGGAGGGGAAGGGAGAGAGACAGAGGGAGAGGGAGGGAGAGAGAGAGAGAGAGAGAGAGACCAAAACCACCCCTTTCGCTAGAAAGACGGATTCTATCCCAACACATCTTTTTTGAGCTCTCAACACCACACAAGAAATCACACTGCACTTTAATTAATTTTTTAAGCACAACTTTCAGGGCCTTAAAGAATGAGAAATAGTACAACATGAGACTAGGTAATACTGAATTGATAAGCATGACTCTATCGCCAAATGAGAGGTTGTGACCCTTCCACCACAAGAACTTTTTTAATAGAGTTAAGAATTGGGGCACGGTGGAAACCAGCCTTGAGTTTGCTCCAACCGAGATACTGAGGAAAATGAATGGGACTTTACTGTTACAACGTGTAAGAAAATGGGAAGATGTCCATTACCGACGGGAAAAATCCGTCGGAAAATATTACCTACGAGCATTTTGCCGGCGGATTTGATGCATTTTTGGTGGATTTTTTCCGCCGGAAAAACGCGCTTTTCTTTTAGTGGCTTATCACTAAAACTCATCCTTACGATACTTACTGAATCACAAGCCTTTATTGTAGCTTTTTTTCACTTTAATTCTTATTCAAAGATCCCCATGGAAGAACAAGTTCATCCTGAAATCAACAATCCTACACGATTAAAGATATCTTGCTCGTCTCTCATCGATTATAATTTCACTTCTTGGAAGTATTCCATAAAGATTGCTCTTGTTGACAAAAAAACGAGTTTGGCTCTATCGATGTGTTGAATCTAGGGCAATAAAACGACTCTTGTCCATATACCGAATATAGTTCAGAAACAACGACGTTGTGTTTTCTTGGTTGACCAATTTGATTAGCAAAGAACTCACTAAAAGAGTCCTATACTTTAATAACTTTGGAGTTTAAGTGGACCTTCATCAAACATCCAACCAACACCAAAAAAAAAAGTGGACCTTCATCAACAGTTTGAACATCGAATTGAACATTCTTTTTTTAGCTAGAGAATGCGTGGTGTGTTAGAGAGAGAATCAATTATTCACACGAGTCCTACAGATAACTACACATAAATGCGTCGGAAGCAGCTAATTATTCACATGAGCTTCATCACCGGTAATTATTTTTCTCTTTAAAAATAAATCTGCCGGAAACATTCTTTGATGCTCTTACATGTCTTGATGAATCTTATTGTCATGTTTGGGGACATATCTTACTAACAAATGTGATCTCATCCATCTTTTACTGGTTGATATTTACATGGATCCTACCACATTTATATGAGACTCGTATAATTTAATGGAATGTTCTGAAATTTCAACCGGTAAGAAAAAATGTGTTGATAAATAAGTGCTAGAGAGTGTGTTGATAATATCACTCACCATCTATCAATCTATCAATCTGTTAATAAAGGAACGACCTAATTTTAATATTTAAAATGATAAGTATTTTATTTAACTAGTTAAAAACTTATTAACCTAATTTAAATAAATGCTTGTAACAAACAAAGTAAAATATATTTAATTACTTCCCAAATCTAAACTACTTAAGATTTTTTTTGTGCCAAACTTATTTAAGGATTTTTAAATTGATCTCTAAACTAAAAATATTATAATTGTGTCCATAAACTTTTGAGTAAAATGAAATTAAGGTTGATATTTTAATTGGTTTTAGAATATATAAATAATTTATAATTAGGTCCATAAAATTAAATAATTTGTAATCAAGCGCTTTTTTTTGACAAGGACTTAATCATAAATGATTAAAAAGTTAGGTATTTTTAATCAAAAACTATCAAATGCGGGCAAAAAAACCACCTTGGGGCAAAAAAAACCCTTATTTACCAAAATAATGCACATTGTGGGTTATTTACCAAAGTAGGGCAAATTTTTTTTATAGTTCAGAAGTCGCCCCCCCCCCCCCCCCCCCCAAGGGTGACTTCTGAACTGTGTTTTTTTATTTTTTCAATAATTATATATTAAAATGATAAAAATTAAATTAATTTAATTTAAATAAAACAATTGTATTTAGATAATTAATATTTGTAATCCAAAATTCCTAATTAAATTGAAGGGTCAGAAAGAAATATTACAACACAATAATTTATTTAAAAGACCAACCGAAAATTACAATAGTTATTTAAAAGAGTAATCCGAAATATTACAACACATTAATTGCGGTTAGGACAATTGTTTCTGTTGTGACCCTCATTTCTACAAATTCCGCATCTTCTGGTGCGTGTACCCCTTTCTCTTTGATCCATCTCTATACGAATACGGGTAGACTGTGGACGACCCTTTTTATCTCTCCGTTTAGTTGGATCATGCTGTAGTTCTAAAGTATTGAAATAAGGCCATGACGTCTCAGTTGGCAAGGGTGGGAACTCGACAATGTAAGTATTGAAAACATTCTCCATTGTGTACGGTGGATCCACGAATTGCATGTGGTCGTAATTGCATTTTGAGCATGCTGCGATGACATGTGAACAAGGGTAGTGAAGTGCCTGGAATTCCCCACACTCACACGTTTTTGCTCTGAAGTTCACCACGAATGTTCGCGCAGGTCTACCACTTTGTGGTCGTACAAGTTCTTCAACTCGGAACAATTGTTGGGCACGACCGTGAACTGCGACGTTATGCGTTTTTGAGACATTTATGTTCCTGGCAATATTTTCCAACAATTTTTCAGAGTACATAGTTCCGGATCTCAACATTGCCTGTGCCTGTGTTCCCCTTTTGACGAAAACCTCGTTCATCCTGAAATATGTTGCATCTATCAATGAACGAATAGGGAGATTCCGCACCCCCTTAAGGACATTGTTGATGCACTCTGCAAGGTTTGTTGTCATGTGCCCCCAACGGGAACCTCCATCGCACCACTGCAACAATTGTTCTGCGGTTATGTCTTCAACCCAAGCCACCCCCTCAAGACCTACTTCCTGACCAATTTTTTGTTTGTAGTGTTCGGCCGATTCTTCTGTCATTGAATATGCTGAAGAAAAAAAAGAAGATGTTGGTAAGTATGTATGGAAATTTGAAACTAATTAACTAAAAAAATTGTTAAAAATACTCACCCATATTGATGACATGTTTCCTGGCAGGAGTGTTTTTGAAGTGTCTCATGAAGTTTTGTGCTATGTGGCGAACACAGAAGACGTGTTTCCAATTGGTGTTTAGTTGCGTAACAGCACTTTTGATAGACTCGTGTCTATCTGATATCAAACAAATACCCTCCTGTGGTGTCACATAGTGTCTTAAACGAGATATGAAGAAAAACCAAGCCTCCTTTGTCTCACCCTCGACCACTGCATATGCAATTGGGAAGGTGTTGTTTCTTCCATCTTGTGCGATTGCCAGAAGAAGACACCCTTTGTACCTACCGTACAACCATGTTCCATCAACAGAGACAACTGGTTTGCAAAATTGAAAGCCTTTAATGCACGGGCCAAAACTCCAAAAGTTGCGGTGGAATACACCTTTGTCGGCCACTAGTTGTCCATTCTCATAGAATGGTTTGTATTGCCAGTCGTGAACTGTGTCTGGAATATAGTAAGAGAAAGCATGTAGCCACCTGGTTACTTCATTGTAAGAGTCCTCCCAATTACCGAAGATAAGTTCGATTGTTTTTTGTTTAGCAATCCAAGCCTTTCTGTAGGAACTCTGGTACGTGAACCGCTCCTTGATGTGTGCAATCAACACAGCCACTGATATTGTCGGGTCCTTCCTTACAAGTGGAAGTATATGAGTACACATGAGGGAGGAGGTCAGCTGGCGGTGATCTTGGGAAATAGTAGATGTTGTACATGTGTGTGGGTGAGTCAACTGTGTAATCCCCCAATATCCAGTTTTTGCTCCTACTCTCACTACACACCTCCACAAACAGGTTTCATGAACACAACAAACGGTCCATGTGTGTGGTTTAGACTCACAGACTTTGTATGCAACTGAATGGTTTAGGTGATATGTTTGGATGAATTGTTGGGCTATTTCTTTTGTGGGAAATTTCATTTTGAGTTTGAGTTTGTTTAGGTCTTCGTTGGATAAGAGTTGGTTCCTGTCCATGGAATGGCCAAACTCTACATCATAAGGTTCTGGGTTATCAGCTGTGACGTTTTGAAAGTGTGGGACAGGCTCGCGGAATGCAACACCTATGTTGGGGTTAGCTTCAATTGGTTCCTCATCGACGTCACGCTGAAGAATTTCATCTTCATCTTCGCTAAAGTCCCCAACGTCTTCATTATGGACACCAACAAACATACTAAACGGTGGGGTATTAGTTTGAGTATGTAGAGGGTGGCTTGTGTTAAGGTCAATGGGTGTGTTTGAGGATGATGGTGCAGAGTGATGGTGAGGTGTTGAAGGACTGTAATGCATGTCAGTTTGGGATGATGAAGGATTGAATTGAGGGTAAACAGGTGGAATGAAGTCAGTGTATGGTATTTCTGTTTGTTGAGAAAAACATAAGTTTTGTTGTGATGAAGATGGAATAGAGTGGCCGTGACTTACCTGGGTGTAGTTAGAAGGAGCCTCAACCAAATCTGCGTATATTTCTGGTGTACATATACCAAGGTGTCTATCTTCTTTGAAATGCTCTATCATAAGTTCAACATCATCGTCAGAATTTATTTCGAATCCCCCATAAAAGGTATGGCCAGTACTGAGAGTTGTGGGGTACCGATATGTAAGACTAGCAACCATTTTTGAATGGTCAGGAGAGATTTTTTTTTCAATGGCTTGTTTAACTTGAGCTAGTTTGGAATTAGAGTTGAGTTTGACAAGGGTGTTGTTATGACACCTAAAAAATATACCCTCAGTATTTGTTTTTTCAACATAACCATTTGTAAAAGACTGTGATGAAAACATTCGTTGGAGCCATTGACGAAGTTGGGAGTAGGAGGGTGTGTTTGAGTTTCAGTTGGTAGTAGGAGAAACTATGGCAGTTGGGTGTTTAGTGGTGAGAGATTTAGGGCCTATTTATTGAAATTTGAATGGTCTAGATTTCACCGATGGTTTTGAAGGCCAGGATTGCACCGACACTTTTAAAGGCCAGGATTGCACCGACACTTTTAAAGGCCAGGATTGCACACGTGACTTTTAAAGGCAAGGATTGCACCGACACTTTTAAAGGCCAGGATTGCACCGACACTTTTGAATTGTTCAATGTGCATTGTTCACTGCTTAGAGCAGAGTGCAGTGTCCAGTGCTTAGGAAAAGTCATTTTTTAGACTTAGGAAAAACCGGTTTTAGTCATTGTTTCGAATCTTGTACACGTGGGTGTTTGCTGGTGTTTTTAGCAAACAATCACTAGTTTTATTAGAAGGTTTGTGAGATCAAACTAGAAAAATCTCAAAGCAATTGCCTTTGAATTGCAAAAGTTTTTGTTTCAGAAAATGTAGAAAAGGGGACGATTTGCAAATGATTAACAGAATTGAAAAGAAAAGAAGCAGTAAATGGTGCAGGAATTGTAAAGAAAAGAAGAACAAATTGCATTGAATCATAAAAAATGGTACACGATCACATACAGGGATTCTTCCACTCGTTTTTCGCTCTGGCTTGGAAGTTAGAGTTTCAGGAATCGGTTGTGTATTGTGATTTTCGCGACCCTTGTTTCTTCTCAGAAACAGTTATTTATACAAGGGAAAAAGGGGGGAAAATTTCGAACTAGGTAACTGCCTAACAATTTGAAAATAAGTAACTGCTCCTACTTTCGGCCAAGTAACCGCTCCTACTTTCGACCGAAACTGCTCCGTCACGCTTCGACCAACTGCTAGTCTTCAACGCATAACTGCCCTGATTTCTGTCTGTCGAAAGCCTGTGTCGATTTTCCTCTCTCTTGCTTTTGCTTCCCTGGAAACTTGTCGAGTTTACCTTGCGCATGACCATTTTCTTTGTCGAAATAATATGGTCTTTGTGAAATAAATATAAATCAAGCCATGTTGACCATCTTTAATGAAGCCTGTCGAAATTACAGGCTAACAAATTGCCCCCCAAAAATGTCTTTTTCGACTGAACTTGAGGAGGAAGAAGAGAAAGACATTTTTTGAATTCACCATCGAAATAACTTTGCACTTGAGTAAAATAGCTGTATACCTGATGTCACCACTGTTAAGTGTTGTTTCCATATTCAAACCTTGAACTTGAACAGCCTGTAGTTTCGGCCTTTGACCATGTTTTTACGCTTTCTTTATATTTATTCCAGCGTTATTTTAACTTCGTGCAACGTTGGCTTATACTTTTTCAAGTATTTACCATTTATACGCAAAATCCTTTCATCAGCGCCAATCTCTTCGACCTCATATGCGCCGTTTGAATAAACTTGTAAAATTTTAAATGGTCCTTCCCAACTTGGGGACCATTTACCAAAGACTCTATCTTTTTTATCCATAGGCAATAGGACCTTCCACACTAGATCACCTGAATTAAAGGCTTTAGACTTAACCCTTTTGTTATAAGTTTTAGCTACCCTCTCTTTCTGTCGAATAAGCGTATCTAAAGCTAATAACCTTTCTTCGTCTAAATCAACCAATTCATCAAGCATCATATTCCAATAATAATCAGAGGGAATCTCCCACTGTCTTTGAATTCTTGTTGATTGTAGACAAATTTCAACAGGCAACACTGCATCGTGTCCAAATGTTAGCCTATAAGGAGTAGTGTTGATAGATTCTTTAGGTGAATTTCGACAAGCCCATAACGCTTGATCAAGGGTATTATGCCAATTATTGGGTTTCTGCCCAACATGCTTTTTAATCAAATTAATAATAACTTTATTGGCAGCTTCTACCTGTCCATTGGCTTGCGCATAATATGGTGTCGAAGTTAATAACTTAAAACCAATTTCGGAAGCAAACTCTACCATTTTTCTACCAGTAAAAACTGATCCCTGATCTGTAGTAATGGTTTCTGGAATTCCAAACCTATAAATGATATGATTTTGAATAAACCTTATCACTGCTTCCTGATCAACATTGGCTAAAGGTATAGCTTCAACCCATTTGGTGAAGTAATCAATTCCCACAAGGATATATCTATGGCCCTTCGACGAAGTTGGCTTTATCTCTCCAATCACATCTAGAGCCCAACCTCTAAATGGCCAAGGTTTGACTATGGCATGCAATTCATTTGCAGGTACATGTTGTATCCCAGCATGCTTTTGACACTCTTGGCATCCCTTAGCAAATTCTATGTAATCTTTCAGCATAGTTGGCCAATACATTCCTTGTCGAAACAATAACCACTTCATTTTCTGGCCTACTTGGTGTGAACCACACGCTCCACTATGTGTATCGGAAACTGCTAAATATGCCTCATTTTCACTAAGACATTTTAATAGTACTCCTTCAGGAGTCTTTTTAAACAATCCGTTTCCAATTATCACATAGCTCAAAGCTCTGTATTTTACCTTTTTATTGGTATTTCTTGTGGGATTTTGCAAATATTCCGCAATAGGCCTTCGCCAATCATTATTGGTCATATTGTCAAGAGCAAGAATTTCTGCTAAGTCAAAGTCACCAAAAAATTGACGTTTTTCGACAACAGCTAGTTCCTCGTTTGCATTTGTATCTGTTGCCCCCCCAGTTGTTGGTGTTGACAATAGTGACGAAGAATAGTCATTAGAAATGATTTTATCCTTTATTTCAATTAACTCCTCTAGGCTTCGCTTTGAAACTTTATAGCCTGAAGCGATTTGTGCCAATTCATTTGCCACTTGATTATCAATTCGTGGTAAATGTTCTAAGTGAACAGACTCAAATCTTTTTAACAAAGCATTGGCAACAACAAAGTATCTGATAAGGTGCTCTTTAATGCATTTGTACTCTCTTGTCAATTGTTTGACAACCAACTTAGAGTCACCTTTTATTTCGACGTGCCTTGCCCCCAGCTCAAGTAAAATTTCAAGGCCTACTATTAAAGCTTCATACTCAGCTTCATTATTGGAGCAAACATCTCGAATCTTAAACTTATACTTTGTTGGAATGTTAGTAGGAGATATTATTAAAATACCAATCCCAACTCCATGTTTATGGCTTGAGCCATCAAAATACGACCTCCAAGGATATACGTCTACAAAACTTACTGTTTCTTCAACAACAGAATGGTCTACTATAAAATCAGCAACCACTTGTCCTTTAATTGATTTTTAGAGGTTGATAAGTTAAGTTGTATTCTGACAAAGCCAAAGCCCATTTACCAATTCGGCTATGCATTATTGGTTTCGACAACATATGCTTAATAACATCAAAATGCGAATAAACAGAAACATCAGCTGGTTTTATATATTGCTTTAACTTTGTACACGAGAAATACAAACAAAGGCACAACTTTTCTATAGGAGTGTACCTCGTTTCGGCATCATTTAGGACCCTACTGAGGTAATAAATGGCTCTTTCGATACCACTATCATCCTCTTGCGCTAACATGCTACCTATTGTTCTATCAGAAGCTGCTATATACAATTTGAGCACTTTGTGTTTAACAACAGGCAACAAAACTGGTGCTTTCATCAAATAAGACTTGATTTCGTCGAAGGCTGTTTGATGCATTGGTTCCCATTTGAACTCTTCTTCCTTCTTCAGTCTTAATAATGGCGAAAAAACTTGTGTTTTGCCACTTAGATTTGATATAAATCTTCGTAGGAAATTGATTTTTCCCAGCAACGACTGAAGCTCCTTTTTGGTCGAAGGGGCCTTCGTTTCCATAATTGCCTTAGTCTTATTTTGATTGATTTCAATGCCTTTTTTGTGCACTATAAAACCCAAGAAATCACCTGCACGCACACAAAAGGCACATTTTAATGGATTTAATTTCAATCCATATTTCCTCATTCTTTCAAAAGAACGGCGAAGATGGTCTAAATGACCACTTTCTGAGGAAGATTTAACCACCACATCATCTATGTATACTTGCATAAAATCATCAATGAAATCATGAAACATAGAATTCATAGCTCTCTGATATGTAGCACCAGCATTCTTTAAGCCAAAAGGCATTACTACCCATTCATAAACACCCAATGCCCCTGGACATCTAAAAGCAGTTTTCGACACATCCTCTTCAGCAATGAAGATTTGATTATACCCAGAATAACCATCGAGCATACTAAGATAATCAAATCCTGCTGCTGAATCTATTAGCATTTCTGCCACAGGCATTGCGTATTCATCCTTGGGAGATGCATTATTTAAATCCCTAAAATCTATGCAAACTCTAAGAGTCCCATTTTTCTTTATTACAGGAACTATATTGGCTAACCATTCGACATACCTGGCAGTTCTGATGAATTTGTTTCTGAATAGCCTTTCGATTTCCTCTTTGATCTTAGCCAACACTTGAGGAGCAAATCTTCTTGGCACTTGCTTCACTGGTTTCTTCCCTGGTCGAATTGGTAATTGCATTTCCACTACTTCTCGACTTAACCCAGGCATCTCGTCGTAATCCCAAGCAAAACAGTCTTTGAACTCCCTTAGCAATGTAATGACTTGGGTTTTTAGAGAAACATCAATATTTGCACTAATATAAGTTGGCCTTTTTATTGAGCCATTTCCCAAATCAACTTCTTCTAACGTGTCTTGAGCTTGCATATGCTTTGTCAAATCTCTAGGATCCTTTTCAAAACCTAATGGATCATTATCATAGATACAATCAAGTCTTTCATCTATGACTATGCCATTTTCTTCATGTAACTCACTGGCTTCGACAGCCATTGTTTGCTGAATAATTTCGGCCTCCATAGCCGCTTTAAACTTGTTTTCGGCCATATAAGCCGTAATTTTGTCCCATGCATTGGGCACTGTCATAAGAACACTTTCAAGAACCAGTGTTCCACCCCGTTGGTCGAAAAACACCATCAGGATAGACACTATCATCTCCCATTATTTCTCTTTCCCAAACAAAACCATAATTTGGGTCAAGATGAACTGAGGCAAAAACATTATCCGCAGGAACATATGCCTCATTAGAAGATGAACATGGCGCAATCTTCGCCATTTGTTTCTCAAAATTTTCCTTGGTAACTTGGTTCACATCAGCACGGAAGTAGCTCTGATCGGCTTCAACATACTCTACCAAACCATCTTCCTTCCACATTACTAAACGTTGATGCAAAGTTGAAGGGACAGCACCAACTCCATGGATCCACTCTCTACCAAGGAGTAAATTAAAATTCGCTTTAGAGGCTATCACTAAGAACAATGTAGTCCTCTTTATGGAACCAACAATTAAGTCCACCTCAATGGCCCCCAAAGAGTGGCCAGTTTTGCCTTCATAGTTGCTTAAGACAATGTTATGTGGCCTGAGGTCAGTATCGAACTTACCAATCTTCTTCAAAAGACCATGCGGCATCAAATTCACTGCAGCTCCACCATCCACTAACACTTTGTTAATTCCAACACCATTGACCTTGGCTTGGACATACAGGGGTTTCAAGTGGTTTTGCATACTCATATCTGGCTTCTCGAAGGTAGCCATTTGGTCTTCGACACAACCATCGTTCATCACATAGTAACACATTGGCTTATGATGAGCCATGTCCTCTGTGAAATCTTCTTCAACGTCATTTGGTACCGTGATAACATCGTACTCAAGAGGCAGTATTGATACCACATTGCAAACAACGTCGAGGTCATCTTCAGAATCATTGAAATCAGACTCCATGTCTTCATCCATGTCAAAATCAGCATTTCTTTCTTTCACTGTTGACAATGGAGGAAATATTCTTTCAAGAGCAGGCCTTCTTGGCTTTTCTGTTACCACAGCCTTGCCTTTGGCCTTATTCGCTGCACACACATGACTAGCAACATCAGCATTCCTCTTTGTGGCAACTTCAGCTTTGTGAACCTCACTCTTTGCCACTATCATGCTGCGTGGAACTTGATTATTAGCCAAATGACTTGGAACCTGGTTAATGTCAAAGTGTGCCTTCTTCTTCTGCTGTCTTTGGTAACGACGCCACTGTGTTCTAGTCATAGGGTTCTTACCCTTATAGTTATTTTTATAATTAAACTTAATAGCATCAGTACCTGGCTTAACAGCTTTAGCACGTTGATTATTGGGTACCCACGCTTCGACAGGAGCACTAGCACTTGGGACAAAGGATTTACCTGTTGACAGCTTCAAATACCCTGTTGCTGAGGACTTCTCCTTAGCAATTTGTTGTTTACTTGTTGAAGGCTTTGCTGACACATTAGCCTCATAGCCAGGAAGATCTCCTTTTGCAAAGTCAAATCTTGGCCTGTTATCAAGCCATTTTCTTTTGCGTTGTTGTTGATCCTGATAACCTTCGACAGCTTTAGCTGCTTCTTTATCGAAGACAGCACTACACCTTGGGCAAAGCATAACTTCAGAGTTATTCCACTTACACCGATTGAGGAAATCTATCAACTCTTCCTCAGCCTTTGGATACACAGCATGTATCTTCCCATCATAATCTTTTAGGGTCACCTCCTGTTTCTTACCTTCAGCATACATAAAACCTTTTAATTTCTCGGTGGCAGTCTTGACACACTTAGTTGGGTCTGCCATTTGAGCATCCACCATTCCTACATCAGCTTCGACAGGTTCAGAGTACATAGCTTCAGCCTTAGGCAATGGATCAACATCAATCTGCATAGGAGCTTTCATTTTCTTATCAGCAAATTTGAGTCTTCCTTCGTCAATTGCTTTTTGCACAATATCCCTGAAGAGCACACAACGGTCAGTGTTATGCCCCAAAAAATTATGGAACTTACAATAACCCTTTTTCTTTCTTTGGTCAAGAGTTGGTATTTTAAGGCCTTTAGGCACTAATATTTGACCATCAGTTACTAAAAGATCAAAAATTTCATCACATTTAGTAACATCAAAAGTATAAGTCTTAGGCATAAATCTATCATTCTTAGGCTCTACGGGGTTATTCCCATTCGCAGGCCTTAATAATTTACAGGTATAAGGAGGACCAGGCTTAAGTTCAGCCACGTCTATCTCCTCCTCTTCGACATTACTATATGTAACGTCAAATTCTTCTTCGACATATGCCACTTTTTCTTTTTTATGATACCTATTCGCTCTAGATTTTTCCTCTCTAAGCCTTTCAACTTGTCGAACTCTATCAGCCAAATGAGCCATATCTCGCAAATGAGATGTGTCTAATTTCTTTCTAATTGAGTAATCAAGGCCACCAGCAGCCATTTCGACAAGCTCATGTTCAGGGACTTGTGTGAAGCAACGAGATTTCAACAGCCTGAATCTGTTTAAGTAATCGTCAATAGTTTCAGGCATTTTGCGCCGAACACTAGCCAATTCTTTAAGACTAATCTTCGACTGGCCCATGTAAAACTGTGCATGGAATGCCTTTTCTAATTGCCCCCATGTGTACATAGAACCAGGGGGTAAGGTCGTGAACCAAGTGAAAGCATTTTTAGTTAGAGAATTTGGAAAGCATTTCATCTTCAAATTTTCATTTTGTGCTAAGTCCCCAGCCTCAGTCAAGAAACGAGCGATGTGTTCGACTGTGGACTCATTTGTATCACCACCAAACTTAGTAAACTTGGGAACTTTCCATCCCCTTGGTAACTCAGTTTGTAATACATATTCACATAATGGTGATACGAAGTTAGGCCTTTGTAGACCTATGTTAAGGCCATTTTGCGCCAAAATAGTTTCGACTAAAGTAGCTATATTGTTTTCTGCGCCAGCATTGTGTTGTTGCATTTGTCGAACAACTTCATCAGCGTTCTGGTGTCTATTTACCACAACTACTTCAGGGACGTGGTTTACCGTCCCTTGTAGTTCGCCTACAACTGTCGACGCTTCGACTGCAACTGCTTCTTGGGGATTAACTGGCGACGCATTACCCGCAATAATAGGAACGTGCCTATTATTAACCGCTGGAACCCCAAAAAAGTCTGCAATTCTACTCATCTGATTTGCCAACATTTGGTAACTGTTATTAGTATTTTGAATCAATGGATTGAAAACTGTACCAATTTGTTGGGTAAGCATATTAACCATATCGTGATTACTCTCGTCTACTTGCTGTCTTAAGGCCAACAAAGACGTATTGGTTAATGCTGGGGGATTTCGACCAAATACGCTCTCAGAAGAGACATGTGTAGGGGAAAAGGTCGAAATATGTGGCATTCCAGTAGGCATGCCATACATTCCCAGAGGAAATGGGGGTAGATGCACGTTATTCAAACGTGGGTCTAAACCGTTTCCCATTGCCATGTAAGGGCTATGAAGCCCTGCACTTAACGGCAAAGACATAGGCAGAGATGCCATTTCTGACTGCGTTGAACCAACATTAGTCATTGATAATGAAGGAACGGCTATCGACGATGATGGTCCTGCGCTAATGTTTGCAGAATCCATTGTTGTTCCTTGCCCTTGTGAAACCACAGGGTTGGAACTAGATGCATTATTCGTACTGGACCGAACCATTTTACCACTTCTTAAGTGCATACAACAGCGAATACGAACAAGAGAGTATGAAAATGAACAAAATCAAAGGCAATGTCCCACTGGGCGTGCCAATTTGTTTGCTGGTGTTTTTAGCAAACAATCACTAGTTTTATTAGAAGGTTTGTGAGATCAAACTAGAAAAATCTCAAAGCAATTGCCTTTGAATTGCAAAAGTTTTTGTTTCAGAAAATGTAGAAAAGGGGACGATTTGCAAATGATTAACAGAATTGAAAAGAAAAGAAGCAGTAAATGGTGCAGGAATTGTAAAGAAAAGAAGAACAAATTGCATTGAATCATAAAAAATGGTACACGATCACATACAGGGATTCTTCCACTCGTTTTTCGCTCTGGCTTGGAAGTTAGAGTTTCAGGAATCGGTTGTGTATTGTGATTTTCGCGACCCTTGTTTCTTCTCAGAAACAGTTATTTATACAAGGGAAAAAGGGGGGAAAATTTCGAACTAGGTAACTGCCTAACAATTTGAAAATAAGTAACTGCTCCTACTTTCGGCCAAGTAACCGCTCCTACTTTCGACCGAAACTGCTCCGTCACGCTTCGACCAACTGCTAGTCTTCAACGCATAACTGCCCTGATTTCTGTCTGTCGAAAGCCTGTGTCGATTTTCCTCTCTCTTGCTTTTGCTTCCCTGGAAACTTGTCGAGTTTACCTTGCGCATGACCATTTTCTTTGTCGAAATAATATGGTCTTTGTGAAATAAATATAAATCAAGCCATGTTGACCATCTTTAATGAAGCCTGTCGAAATTACAGGCTAACAGTGGGTTATAAGTCCGTTAGTAGTAATTCAAAACATGAAACCGTAGTTCTATAACTCTATTATAATGTCATATCATTTTTTTTAATTTAGTAATTTAACAAAATTGCTTCAAATTGATCTAAACATGGTAAAAAACGCATTTTTTAGACTTAGGAAAAACCGGTTTTAGTCATTGTTTCGAATCTTGTACACGTGGGTTATAAGTCCGTTAGTAGTAATTCAAAACATGAAACCGTACTTCTATAACTCTACTATAATGTCATGTCATTTTTTTAATTTAGTAATTTAACAAAATTGCTTCAAATTGATCTAAACATGGTAAAAAACTCATTTTTTAGACTTAGGAAAAACCGGTTTTAGTCGTTGTTTCGAATCTTGTACACGTGGGTTATAAGTCCGTTAGTAGTAATTCAAAACATGAAACCGTAGTTCTATAACTCTACTATAATGTCACATCATTTTTCTTAATTTAGTAATTTAACAAAATTGCTTCAAATTGATCTAAACATGGTAAAAAACTCATTTTTTAGACTTAGGAAAAACCGGTTTTAGTCATTGTTTCGAATCTTGTACACGTGGGTTATAAGTCCGTTAGTACTAATTCATTTTTTAGACTTAGGAAAAGCCTTTTTTAGTCATTGTTTCGAAGGCCAGGATTGCACCGACACTTTTAAAGGTCAGGATTGCACCGACACTTTTAAAGGCCAGGATTGCACCGACACTTTTGAATTGTTCAATGTGCATTGTTCACTGCTTAGAGCAGAGTGCAGTGTCCAGTGCTTAGGAAAAGTCATTTTTTAGACTTAGGAAAAACCGGTTTTAGTCATTGTCTCGAATCTTGTACACGTGGGTTATAAGTCCGTTAGTAGTACTAACAATTATATTTCTTCTTTACGTTAACAATTTTTTTTTTACCAGATGGGTTCGCACGCCACTTAGCCACACTAAGTGTCCAAAAAGCCTTGTTTTGTACAGATCAACAATAGACCGCATGACACATGAAGAATTTGAGTGGTTGCCATATCGGGAATTCAATTTGCCAGAAATAGCATATCGGCACCAAGGCATATGGACTACAAACACGGCTATGGTCTGTTTCCATATTGTAGAATGGCACCATGCGGATAGAGTGACCTTTCAATTTGGCCTCGTCCAAGACATACCATCAGCACCAATAGATATCAGCCACATGCACAACATCACCATGCAGGACAGACTGATGTTAATTGGGCTGTATATCACAGCCAGTTAATTGATATATGGAATGATAGAGAAAATCGATGTGTTGTGGGTCAACCGTGCTTTGCTAAACCAACGCAGTCAGATAAATACATGCGCTGGTTTCTAAAAAAATCAAGGCCATACATTTCAGCCGACCAACATCTAAGGGATCCACGTGGTCTTGCAAATGTTGGTGATGTGGATGAAGATGATGAACAAGACGTGCCAACTCCCCCAACTACTCAAACCGAACGTCGAGAACGTAACCGTAATCGACATCGACGTGCACCACCAACTCAACAGAGGACCCAAGAAGATGTGCCAGACCGCCACTCTATCTCCCACACACCAACATTCCAAGAAGATGTGCCTCACCGCCACTCTATCTCCCACACACCAACATTCCAATATTACGAACAATACAACCAGTCAGTAGAACATACTCCTTTTCAAGATACATATCGACATTCTACCACCGAAAGGGACCCCGATATGTTCTATGAGTGCTTTGGGGTCCAACCCGGCTCTGCGCAATCTGTGGCGTTGCTTCGTCAAATTCAAGAGCAGGCCGGCGGTGCTAGTTCTTCATCAGTTCCCCAATATTTTCCAGAGCCACCGCCGCCTGCCCCGACTGAGGAAGAACATCAACCACCACATCGGCATCAACGTCCACGGCGTGTCCCCTAACCTCGAAAGTGTGGAACTGGGTCTCATCTTTGTTAATTTTTTTCTGTACTGTCTTTTTAGTTTAATTTATCAATTATTGTAATTTTATATTAACTAAGTTATTAATTTTAAGGGTTTAATCTTATGTGACATTTATTACATTTGGATCAATAATTTACTCTTTTATCTTTAATAGTGCTTTGTGCATAGTGCACTATTAAAGTGTGCATTGTGCAGAGTGCATAGTGCAGAGTGCACTATTACAGTGTGCATTGTGCAGAGTGCACTGTTAAAGTGTGGATTGTGCAGAGTGCATAGGTCTTAATTTCTTTAATGGCCTAGATTTTGCCGACACTATTTAACGACCTAGATTTTGCCGACACTCTTTAACGGCCTAGATTTTGCCGACACTCTTTAACTGCCAGGATTTTGCCGACACTAAACCCTAAAATCAATGGTTAAGATCATCCAAAATCAACGGCTTACATACGATCACCCCTATTATAAATACGTTCTCACATTACACTCAAATTCACACCAACAGTTTACCCTCAACCTATATTTCTGATTAATCTTCTCTTCTCTGGTTCTTCCCAAACACTGTCGCCCAACCCGCTAAAATGGAATGGCAGTTGTGCCCAACCCAGTACTCAAATGACAAATTCCTAACCGCACTTTATCACAGTGGAACTGTAACCACTGATGAACATGGTGTTGTCTTTCGTTGTCCTAATCATATCTTTTGTAGGATGAATAAGGACATCACATTCGCCCAACTCAAGGAGAAGGCTGAGAGAAAAATACGGCCAGAGGGAGGGTGGCGTAAAGACGTGGAGCGTATCCGTTACAGAAAGTACAATTGTGGAGATGACAAGACATTCCGTTATTCTGTCATGGAGATCCAAAGCGACGACGACGTTCGCGCAATGATGGAAGGTCATGCTAACATTCCAATGGGACGTAGTCTCTTGGAGCTGTACGTAGACACAATACGCACTCCAGAAGAAATCATTCATCTTCTGCGACCACCCCCACCACAACAAGTCATACCGGAACAATCATCAACCACTACTGCACACTTCACTGTCAGGCCCATGTTATGTACAGGGAAGAAGATGTTATTCCAGCCTTAAGAACAACATCACATTCGCCGAACTGAACGAAAAGCTAACGGAAAAGGCGCAGCTGGAGGGTGAGGAGCAAACGATCACTCGTATCGTTTATCGCTGCCCCCGGACCGGCGAAGGTAATCGTATTCGGTGGTGCGTAATGACTATCAAGACTGACAAACACGTTCGACAGATGTTTCAGCAGCATGAGATGTTTCAACCTCATACTCAGAGTCCTATCGAATTGTGCGTCGAAACAACTATTTCCACCGATGAAATCATCCGTCGGGTTATCCCTCCAGCAGTCCAATGGCCACTACCAGAAAATGTTTCGTGGAAGTAGTTTCGATCATGTTTTCCTCTCGTTTCGTTTTTTATTTTCTATTCTTGTATTTCTGAAAATTTTGTTGTTTATTTCAGTCTTTTTTCTATATTATATTATGTTCCAATTTTTAATCTCTTAATTTTTTTTCGTAAATATTAACGTAATTAAATTATAAATAGGTATAATCATTTTTATAAATTTATTTTTAATTTATTTAGGTATTTATATATCAATATATAATTGAATAAAAAATTTACAAAACACAGTTCAGAAGTCACCCTGGGGGGGGGGGGGCGACTTCTGAACTGTATTTAAATTTTTTTTTGCAAAACACAGTTCAGAAGTCACCCTGAGGGGGGGGGGGGGGGGGGGGTGACTTCTGAACTGCATTTTAAAAAAAAATTGCAAAACACAGTTCAGAAGTCGCCCCCAGTCACCCTGGGGGGCGACTTCTGAACTATAAAAAAAATTTGCCCTACTTTGATAAATAACCCACAATGTGCATTATTTTGGTAAATAATTTTTTTTTCCCCAACATGGTTTTTTTGCCTCAAATGCTTCCCACTTCACTTTTCATCGATAAAATAAAACTAGTAAATAAATAATTATTTTATTCACAATTTCATAAAAAGGATCAGCTTACACAGCACGCACTACAAAATAAACGGTCAAGATTGAAGTTTAAATAATACCTTCAATAGACTTTCCCACACCTAATGTCACCCCCAACTGAAATCGAAACTAACCCGCGCATTTTTTGAATAATTATGTTTTTCCGTAAAAAAAAAAAATCCACTCATTTATTATATCTTTTTTTATTTTATATATTAAACTCGAAGACTGAGACTAGAATTCTTCATGGTAGTGTTAGTTGAAGATTGAGAATGAAGAGGAAAAGCCCTAAGAATGGGAAGAATGATAGAAGAAAGTTGAAAGGAACGCTCGGTGTTATTAGCAAAACTAAACAATTACAGCTTCAGCTAGATCAATTCTCTCTCTCCACCGTTCCTCGCTTCCAGAACCTTCTCGATGCGGAGGCTCACGAAGGACCTTCCTCTCGCACCGCCGTTAACGACGATGTTGTCGGCGGAGGCGATAGGGGTTTTATCCTCAGCCAAGATTTCTTTTGGTAACAAACATTATCCCCTTTATTATTCCCTTATTATTTTCTTGATCTTTGATTCTGCAAGATTTGTGAATCAGCTTTTGTTTTTTTTTTGTTTGTAGCACTCCGGATTATATAACCCCTGATAATCAAAATATTTTGAATGGCTTTGATTTCAGTCAGGTGAGCAGTTACTTAACCGTTAATTCGTTGTGTGATGAATTAAAATTAAAATTAAATATAAATATCATCGCTTTTTATTATTTTGTTCTGCAGGGAAATACACCTTGCCCCAAATCACCTGAGAAGCTGAGTACTACCAAAAGCAAGAGATGTCGACTCGGTAAGATTCATTGCATGTTGTTTTCTGCATTTGTTACTAGTTAATTACTTGCATCAAACTAGTATCCTAGAGATTTTGCTTTGTTGTGGAGTATTTATTTTTATATATTTATATTTAGGTTTTGTAGTTGTCAAAAAAAAAAAATAGTTTTGTAAAATTGAAAATCTAAGTAGTGTGAGGAGTCTTGCGCAAAATTATGTGAAATGGCCTCCTTTTTATCTAATTGAGTGATTTTTTCATCAAGTTTATGGGAACATGTATCATGTTAGCTGAACAGCTCGATTTTCGGCTTTAGAAATAAAATTCAGGGAGTGTAAATTAATGTGGATTGCAGTCATATGTACGTTGAGATTTAGTAGCAGCAGTCATGAATACTAAGAATCTACAAGCCAAATTTGCATGAAAAATGTTTATTTCTCAGGATTGTACCCAACCACTTTCAAGTGAGGTATTTCTGTTGGTGGCTTTTTATCGAAAGAAATGTAGTGGTGCTAGGGACACAAATTTCTCACGACACACTGAGGATTGTGACTAGTGGATATATATGATCAACCCCCGGAAATTATCTGATTATACATAACAAGAGGGTAGAATCTGTTGTCAACTGTCTAAGTGTCTATATTGAGGTTTTGAAGCGAGGTTTTAACATATCTGGTGAAAGTGATAGAACTTTGCCAAATGTAATTTCAGTTTCTTTCATTCTTTATCACTGTGCATTCAGTTATTTGGGTACATTGCATGCTGCATTGGTTCCCGCCACATAGAAACAATTTGTGTTACAATTTTCTTTACATTTATTTACTCATTTTTTCTAATTGATATTCACTCTTGTCATAGATGGTGTAAACCCTCTGAGTCCCACCTTTTCTAATGACCATCACCTAATTGAGGAAATTGGAAAGGACTCTGTGGTAGAAGATGTGGCTTTTGAAAAAGCAATAGAAGCTGGTAAACCAAACGCCCAGAATTATGTGTCACAGTCTGCAGTTGCATTGCGTTGCAAGGTTATGCCTCCTCCTTGCATTAAAAACCCTTATTTGAAAGATGTTTCGGAAACGGAGATAGATCCTTTTGGAAACCAAAGATCAAAATGTGCAGGTATTATCTTGGTCAGTTCTTTTACTAATCCTTTTAAATAATTATGGAGAAAATTGCTGCAACCTGCATGATAATGTATCTGTTTAGTTTTCATTCACGCTTATTGCTAACTTTTAACTTCACACTGATATAATTGCAGGTTTCTTCCCTGCAATTACAGGCGGTGATGGGCTTTCACGCTATCGCACTGACTTCCATGAGATTGAGGTATTCCATTTCTAAAGCAAATTTTAACTGCTATAGACTATTTTGGTTTGATATTACCTTGTCATAGTTCAACTTTATGGTTTTTTGTGTAACTTCTACTTTTTTTATCAGCAAATTGGTAGAGGGAACTTCAGTTGTGTTTTCAAAGTATTAAAGCGAATAGATGGCTGCATGTATGCAGTTAAACGCAGTACTAGACGGTTACGTCTGGAAACAGAAAGGTATCGCCTTCATACCTATGGATGTTTCTTTTCTTGAGTTTAGCCACTGACACCAATCTTTCATCATTGAAGGAGGAAAGCTTTGATGGAAGTTCAAGCTTTGGCAGCCTTAGGTTTGTATTTTACATGTTCCTCTTGTTTTATGTTGCATAATGCCTTCTATATCTAATTTGTTTTTTTTTTCATTTTCCAATTCGCCTCTATAGGTTCGCATGAGAACATTGTGGGGTATCATACTTCATGGTTTGAAAATGAACAGCTGTACATACAGACGGAGTTATGTGATCATTGCTTATCCATAACCAAATGCTCTGAATTATTAACAGAAGGACAAGCGTTAGAAGCTTTATATCAGGTGAACATCCTTTGTTGACCATTGTTAAAGTAGACCTTAGTGTTATGATTCAGTAAAGACTATCATTATACGGTATCTATTGTTATCCAGTGAAAGTTCCCTATATTGTTATCCTTGGGTGCCTTATTCTGTATTTTTAATAACATGAAAATGTGGACAGGTTGCCAATGCCCTGCAATTTATACACGAGAAGGGAATAGCTCATCTTGATGTTAAACCTGATAATATTTATGTCAAAAATGGTGTTTATAAGCTCGGTGATTTTGGATGTGCAACTCTTCTTGACAATAGCTTGCCAATCGAAGAGGGCGATGCTCGTTATATGCCCCAGGAAATCCTTAATGAAAATTATGATCATCTTGATAAGGTTGATATTTTCTCCTTGGGAGCTTCTATCTATGAACTCATCCGAAGATTGCCTCTGCCAGAATCAGGATGTCAATTTTTTAATCTTAAAGAAGGCAAGTTGCCACTCTTGCCTGGTCATTCGTTGCACTTCCAAAACTTGCTCAAGGTACTATTAATTGTTTACTTACCTGAAATCTGGCGGGACATGTGTTTCCATTTAAGAACTGTTTAATTTTGTCAAAGATTCTCTCTTCTCTACGTTTTTTCATTATCTTTGAACTTGTCGAATGTCTAGCCCAAAGATGCTGCATGCTGCAGTTTGCATGAATAGGAAATCTAGTGCATGGTTTCTTGATTTGTAGGGGTACTTAATAACCTTGAAAGGATTACAATTTTATTGTTTCTATTATTACACATTTTCTTGTACTAAGTAGCATTGTTATTTATAATTTTAAGGAGCACAAAATTTGACTTATGTTTTGTATTTTTATTTTTATTGGGCTAATATGCTTTACTAATCTGATTCTTTTGGTAATTTATTTAGGTCATGATGGACCCTGATCCGGTCAAGAGGCCTTCTGCTAGAGAATTAGTAGAGAACCCAATATTTGGCAAGGCTCTAAGAACAAAAAATTGATAAAAAATCACGATTGTTTTTCACTTTTTTCTTCTGGACCATCAGTTATGCATATCAGTCTTCATTATGTCATGGCCAATTTTGTGAATGTCTTATATGGTTATATGCACCATATCTTTAACGAGCGTGGTGCTAGTTCTGTAAATGTAATGGTCCAGTCAGTAATCTGTTTGACTGATGTGTACACTGTAATGGACTAGAAATTATGCTAATGGAAGTTATCAAAGGAGATTCCTTGAATGTCATTATTTATGCTGCATGTTTGTTTGGCAATGTACAATGCAATAAACTTTAAGGTAGAAGACTGTGATGTCATGTTAGCCGTTGCTTTTATATCCACTGCCTACTATGAATCCTGTGTTCTCCATGAAACCAAAGTGATGAAAAAACTTGACATTGTTGATTTCAATGATTATAACTAAATGAATTTATTTATATGTTGAGATGTTTGATACAAAAGTAAAGAGAAAAAAGAATATATCTATATTAAATGTCATTTCACAATTTTTGCCTGCTCTTTATTTTTTTTTCTCCTGAGAGATTTTCTATGATTTCTGCAGAACATGATTTAGACACTCAAATTCAAATCACTTTACATTTAATTGAAATCAAATTTTCAATATTAATTTATGCAAAATCAACTTTTCAAAATTAGTTTATTGTCCTAAATACTGGAGGGGGTATAAGACCCCTAGACCAAAAAAGAAGTTCAATGATCTAATTTCAAATTTAGGGACTCAATTACAAATTATTGACATTTCACGGGCCCAATTATAAACTTTTGTAATTCATGGAGGTATTTAGAAATTATCAAATAAGTAGGGACTAGTAGAGTAATTACACCTAATAATAATAATAATAATAATAATAATAATAATAATAATAATAATAATAATGAAATTAACACCAAATAACAATCGTCTCAAATCCTAAGAAGGTAGCTCAGTTGGCGAGCTAAGAAATATCGAAAGAATAAGGAGGTTCAGGATTTAAACTTTAGAAACTAACATTTCCCTCACCCCTCTAGCAATTAACAACTAACATTGCCTATAAAAAAAACAACGGTCTCAGAATTATAATTAAGAAACAACAACCAAAGTACCTTAACACCAACTCAACATTCTAGTTATTTTCAAGTTCAGATGTGTACCAATTGCTGAAAAGAAAGTTGGGTACAAGATAATAAATAAAAAGCCATTCAAAACCTACCAAGAAAGTGATATTGAGAATGAAGGCGACATCGATGATACTAGGTTCGGATTTAACAAAATTTGATATGGCCCTAAAATGTATGGATTACACAGATGTCTAATTCAACTCTGAATTGTGTTCTTGAACAAAAAAACCTGAATTGTGTCTGAGCCCTTGAGAAATTGATGTTTAGTATGAAAAAAATACAACATTGGTTTAGGGCAATATATCTTTGTTGCAAACTAAATGTTACAACAGAGCATTTTACCAGTAAAATAAACTGAGAATTTTGAAAGGAAGGAACGTTAACTTTGATGTGCAGATTATCATTTAACGATTTTTGTCTTCTTTTTATTTTTTCCCATTATTGAGATTTTCTAGAGATTTTCTAGGGTTCCCCCAACATGGATGGTTTTTATTTATTTATCATGTCATAGATGCGTAGTTTCCACCGGTTTTGCCGGTGACTAATCTACGTTGGGGAACCTAGTTTGCCACGAGTTTCCGGCTTTGCCGGCCCGTGTGGTTCTCCCTCCCAACAGAGTTTTCGCCACACCCAAGATTCGAACCCGGCCCGTGTGATTCAAATACATTTATGTTTTGTCAAAAAAGAATTAATTTATTTAAAAACAATTTTCTGTTACCCTAGAATCAAATACACCTTACAGGTTCGATCCCCGACGATGAAACAAATTAGAATCATATTTTACTTACCTCCTAATCGAATTCTAAAATTTTCAGTATCCCTTTCTCTTGGACACCATAGCGGAGTCGAAGACCCAAAAAAATCAAATACACACTTAATCTTTTCTTGTTCTTTTCGTAACTCAGCTAATAATTGATAAATTTCTATCAAGGCAAGTCTTGACTGTCTTGTGCCCACAGCATGGAAAGGACGTTTCTACTCGATCTCATAGATCTACACTATAGCCAAAAGACCAATCTTTGAAAATTCTAAAAAATGGTTCCGTTAAAAAACAATTTCTAAACAAGTGGGATGGAATCCGTAAATTCTACACTAAATTAAATAATAATTAATGTGAATCGTTTTAATTTTTATTTAATCAATACTGTTCCTTTATGCGTTGTCTCATTGTTCGATGATTCTCTTGTCAAAAAATAATGTTGGATGAATTTAAAATATCACGATAACCTTTTTTCACCAAGACTCTTTTCCTAAGAATATTTTCTTATGGTTTCTCCAAAAAGAATATTTATTTATTATGGTATTTGAACTACTTTTCTTAACTGAATATGGTATTTTGAACTTCAAACTTACTAAATGACGAATAATGATATATAGTTGTAAAATTACATAATGTAAAAACTAAAATTCGAAATAATACTAGTCATATATATATATATATATATATATATATATATATATATAGAGGATTAGTTACTGCGTTCGGCAGTGAATACTCAGGTCTCGACCATATATATATATATATTATATTGACTTTACTTAATTACCATTTTTTTTGGGTGGCTTTCCTTTTCTTGGTGGGGTACTGAACTTGACTCACATATTAAGGGAATGAATTAATGGGAAATTCTTTAGAATCAGCTATTAAAATTAATTCCGAAATATTTATAAAGAATTAAACTCAACTTTTCTTTTTGACCAAAAATTAAACTCAACTTTTTTTTGACTGAGTTAAACTCAAATTTTAAATATATAAATAATTAGTTATTTATGATACCACAACCTGAATTGTAAAAAATTCAACAGGAATTGAATCAGATGGTAGAGGTCTCTTCCAAGGTCTGAGTTTTTTGGACAGTGTAAAATCTCTTTAGGGAGAACTTTGACGCCTATTGTGTCCTACCTGCTCGAGAGATTAGTCTCTAAATCTCTTAAGAGAGAGTTTTGCCGCCTATTGTGGTCCCTCTTGCTGAAAAGAAATGTAAAAGATAGCTTGGATACAACAATTTTTAACGTCGGAGAATTTCCTTTCTTTATTGATTCTCTCTTTTGATTGCTCGTTCCGTTGGTTCTCTCACTCTCTTTCTTTCCCTCTTTCTCTCTCCTTAATAGAACACAACTTTGCTGTCATCAAAGTTGAGCTATGTTTGTGATAATACGAGGTAATAATCAACCAATATGTTCCTGCCTCTACTCTTTATTTTATTTTCTATATTTTAATTAATGTCTCTGTTATTATTTTCAGTTCTCACCATCACCACCGTAGCAAAGAAATAAACACGTCGACAATCGAGGTTTCTACGAAGACCCATTTCCCTAGGTCGATTTTCACACGTGGGAATTCAACTCCATCAAGGTTCTTATTTCTAATCATTACTTTGCATGCTTTGCATTTCTCTTTTTCCATAACTTTTAAGCGGTTATTTACTTCTCTTAATTTTTCAACTTGATTTTCATACTTAATTATCATAACAATCCCATTGTTATTGCTTATACTTGGCTATTGATTGTTTGGTTCCTATAAATTACCAAGTTAGTTTTTTTTTCATCACTGAAATGTTATTTCGTCTTTGGTTTTCTTTAATTTTGCAATTTCTTATTTGTTTGATCGCTACTCAAATATGTTTATAGTGTGGAGTGTTGATCTAGGTTGAAATTACTCTTGTTTGTGTCTGATTAGATTTTTAGAATGTCCTCTTTATTTTAGAGTTTTCTGTGCACAATTTCACATCACCAATATAAATGAATTCTATTTTCTTCAGTAATGCATAGATATGTATGAATTTCTGATTTGATACAAAAATGATTTCAATTTAACCTACATTTTGCTTCAGTTTCGTTAACGAATGTTAGTTGGTTCGTGTTCTGATTCACTTAAATGTGTGAATCCATGAAGCACCGACACACACACTGACACGGACATGTAGACGGCAATAATAATTTGAAAAATAGAAGTAATTGAAGTGTCGGTGTCCGACACGAAATGTGTCGGACACCAGACACGATTTCAACCTAAAGTGTCTGTGCTACAGAAGTGGAAAATGAATGAATCATTTGTGCTTAATGTTTTAGTGATGAGATTGTTCTCCTAGCTTACTAATATATTATGATCGTTACAGATGGATCCTCTTTGCCTTGATGGCAACAAAAAAGACACTGAAGTGAAATCTGCTGAAGGATTTCTTAATTCAGATGTCTCAGGAGTGGAAGATGATTTTGGAGAGCCAGAAGTGGTCCCTCGTGTTGGAGACGAGTACCAGGCAGAAATTCCTCCACTAGTTGTAGCATCTCAACTATCTGATTCTGAAAAGAAGACAGGAGATTCAGAAATCACGGCGAATATTGCAGACTCTTTTTCCGTAGGACTGTCGTCGCTTCCTGTTATGTGGGCACATTGTAAATCTGATAGCAGTTGCAGTTGTGGGACTTTAGAATCTATCTCAAGTGAAGAGGGGGACTCAAGCATGGAACTGAAAACTGAACTACATCAGCCAAGTGGAAAGTATCTTCTCCCTGGATTATTGAGTGATCCATCATGGACTGATATTGAGTATAACAGTTTTCTTCTTAGCCTCTATGTATTTGGGAAGAACCTTATTCATTTAAAGAAATTTGTTGGGACTAAAAATATGGGAGACATATTGTCTTTCTATTATGGAAAATTTTATAAGTCTAAAGGATATTCCAGATGGTCAGAGTGCCGGAAGTCGAAAACAAGGCGATGCATATTCGGCCAGAAAATATTCACCGGATGGAGGCAACAAGAATTGCTAACAAGATTATTTTCACATGTGCCGCCAGAACGGCAAACTACTTTGATTGAGGTATCTCTCTGAGACTTTGACAAACTTTAGTATATGCAAGTCATCTTCATGCATAATCTAGATGAAAGGGAATTGGCATATAACAACAATAAATATGATAAAAAAAATCTTTCTGTCAATGTTCCTCACCTATATTTTGTATATTTGTTCAAATAGTCTATTAGTTAAATGATTACTTCTGTTGGAGATTAAATACTAATGAATCAACAGAAAGCTTTAGATTTTATTGTCATGCTAAGAAAGAATTGAAAAAGATACTTTCACTACCTTTTTGTTTTTTCTATGTCCTTGGTTTAATATTCAAGCCATACATATCTCTGTATGTGCACTGTTTCTATCTTGATTATTGAGGGAGAGATTAATGTCTTTTAAGAATTTGACTGCTAGCATCTGGAAAATTGTCTTAGGCATGCTAGCTATCTTGTGAACAAGTTTTGCATGAGGTGGTGATGCTAATAAGTAAACTTGCAATGAACTTAGAATTTAGGCTTAGGGCCTAACTCACACCACAAAACTGGCTTGTAAGGTGATGACTGCTCAAGCCTTATAAGGACTACTTAGGTCATATAGTGTGGGACTCCCAACACACTCTACTGCCTGGGTCCCGACATCTGAAGCGTGGACTAATGTGGGTGGAATAACATGGATCTCAACACACCCCTTCACGCCAATAACATATCTAGATCAAACTCATCCCCACAAAACGGGCTTGCAAGGTGATGGAGCGAAATTGAGTTAACACAAGCACCATACTGTCATGAAGTATCTTTGTTGATATGTGGATTATCAGGATACTTATTGACAAACAGCAATTTTTACAGCAGCTATTGGCTGTTACATTGGTCATGAAGTTCACATTAATTGCTCTTAGTGTGACGATTGCTGATAATTAGAGTTTCAAACTCTCTTTTATTTGGCAGATTTTTCCTTGTTTTCTGGATCTCTGCATTTGAATCATTTGACACTGTTATCAAGGCTGGCTGAATCTGTAACATTTCCTTGAAAATTGTAGAATTTACCACAGTCATTCTGTGTCATTCAGACACATTCCTAAAGTATTTTCCATGGAGAACATGGTTGATACTAAAACTTTATGTAGTTAATACTGATAAAATTATAATGTGGTTGTCTATTTTAATTTCTTATTATTAGAGGACTGCAGCTTGGAAAATGAACTGTTTATCAATCAGTCAAATGCAAGATTTATTAAGATCTCTAATGGTTGTGTTATGAAGTTAAAGAGATTGAATATGCAAAGATAGTATTTAGTACTGTCGTTAGGTCTTTAAAGGAAAGATATTTATGGTTCCAATTATGAACATTTTCTTTTACATCTGATGTTGAGGTAAGTCTATTAGCTTCTCAACTCGGATAATGATCACGGGACAAATTAGAACTGATGTGTTTCTTCCTCTATATTCTCTTAAGTTACATTCATGATTTTTCTTTTGTTTTCTTGCAAGTATTTGCAAAATTTACATCTCTTGCACAACTTTATAATGTCATGTAAATATTACACACTGCAGATTTCAAGGAATTTTGGGGAGGCAAAGATGCCATTTGAAGAATATGTGTTTGCTTTAAAGGATGCTGTTGGCATTGACTTGCTTATAGCTACAGTTGGTATCGGCAAAGGGAAGTATGATCTCACTGGCACTGCTGTCGAGCCACCAAAAACCAATCACGTCTTTTCCGCTCGTCATGAAATGCCAATTGGCAAAGCTTGCTCCACTCTTACATCAGAAGATATAATCAAGTTTCTAACAGGAGATTTCAGATTAAGTAAAGCTCGGTCCAGTGATCTCTTCTGGGAAGCCGTTTGGCCACGTCTTTTAGCCAACGGCTGGCATTCTGAAGTGCCTAAGGATAGTGTTGTTTCCGGATCAAAACAATCTTTGGTTTTTCTGATACCTGATGTTAAGAAATTTTCAAGAAGGAGACTTGTAAAAGGTAACCACTACTTTGATTCTATAAGTGATGTATTGAATAAAGTAGCATCTGATCCTGGCCTTCTTGAGACCGAAATTCAAGCAACTGTGGGAAGTGTAGTTAGGGAAAACAGACAAGACAAACAGAACACAGATGGCTTGTCAAATGGACAACAATGTCAATCTCTTCAAAATCACAGTTCGAAGACGAATCGGGATCTCGTGAAATTTACAATTGTAGATACCAGCATGGTTAATGATAAGGATCAAAGTAAAGTGAGACAGACGAGAAGCTTACCTTTTCAAACTATGAGCATGTCTACCATCTCAAGCTGCTCTAGTGAATCCGAGAGCGCCACATCGGAAGACTCGGAAGCTCAGGTTGAACAAGCTAGTGCTTCAAGTCCTGTTGAAGACCAGGCTGAACAAGCTAATTCTTCATACTGTGTTGAAGATGCGGTTGAACATGCTAAATCCAATAACCATGTTGAAGAAGTCTCTGATAAGGAGGTGAGGATACACTCGTCAGATTGTACTCCTCGAATTTCTGAGTCCCTCGACACCGCCAAAGTAGAAATAGAAAATCATAAGTGTCATTCTGATCGGCATAATGACGAGCAGTCGAGGGAAAGCAACGAGCATCCCTTGATTCAAAAGACGACATCTGATTCCACAAAAATGGAGGAGTTAAGAGCATGTAACCAAGGAGAGTTTAGCCACAGCACTGAAAACACTTCAATGGACAGATTGTTTGATTTAAATGAGCCAGTTTTACCACAAAATCTACATGAAGCATATGAAAGCACTCCAAACACAAGTAACGATGGCAGTGTCAATGAAAACCACCAGGTTGGAGAAGTTTCTGCTGAAAATTCTGAAACCAGAATGTTGATTGACTTGAATTTTCCTCAAGTTGCACCTGACTTGAATTTTCCTCAATTTTCCACTATGGTCATACAGCAAAGTGACAACCAATGTGGACATACATTGTCCTCTTCATCCGAGATTCCCGATCTCAACGCGATACAAGAGTATCCTGATGGGAATAAGGAGCAGGAGTCTATCAACCTTAACCGTCGTCAAAGTACAAGAAGCCGACCATTAACCACAAAAGCATTGGAAGCTCTTGAGTACAGATTTCTCAACTCAAAGAAGAAGAGAAAGAACACAGAATATTCAGACAATAATTCAAAGTCTCAATGTTTTGGTGCTAGTTTTGATGATGGCATTGGGAATTCTATTTCTATGGCTGACACAAGAGAAGAGGAGGATAATGGTATGCAGGCTTATAATTGTAGCTTCAACATTTACGGAGGCTCACCATAAATATTTCTGGCATTGAAGCTGCTAAATTGGAAATAATTTCATTGTTTTAAAAAGTATTCATAGACCATAAGTACACATGAAGTTCAAAGTCATTCACTTATTTTTCTTTCATTTTTTTTTCCAGAATGTAACTGATAGAACAGAAAAATAGCATAAGATTTGATCATATGATTAATGATTTAAAGATGAAGGACTATAGGTGCCAAAGTTCTAAGAGCGTAGACAAAGTTCTTTAATGCAAGAGTTAGAATAATCAACGGATGTGGTAGTTTCTGTTTCATATTCTAGTGAAGTATTATACTGTTAATTGTAACCACCATAGGTTTTCTCTTATGCCCATAATGAATAGAATATTTGTTAGGTTTTAGATATGACTTAGAATACTAAGGAGTTTCTTAGTAATTATTACTAAATGGGCATAATAGTCATTTCCCATTTAATGAAAAAATTCAGTGACCACCAGAAACACTAAATAGTGGTTAGTACCGTTAGTATGTACTAACCATTGGATTGTTGTATAATGGTTAGTAGCATATACTAACCACACAAACACTAAATTGTGGTTAGTATGTGCTAACCATTGGAGCGTTTTATAATGGTCACCGAAAAATTTAGTAATTGTTACTAAGGAATTTCTTAGTATCATAAGTCTTTGCCCGTATAGGCATAGACTACTCAGGTGTCTTTTAAGGTGAGAGATCAACTACTTCTCTTACCGTGTATCGATCAAATTAACCGTAAGATATAATATAAAAGCTATGTATTGATCATAAAATATAATATAAAATTGCCATGTTTTTAATTTTGCTCCTATTTGTATTGACCGTTTAATTCACAAAGAAATTATGAGTTTACTTTTTCTCAACAAAAGTGTTTCAACGATCTCTAATTGGTTTTCACGAGTCTTTGCATTTCATTAGCTATCTCGAGAAGAGAGATAAAAATGAAAACACAATATTTATCATTTCCTTACTATTTGAATATGTATAAGCAACCTCTCTAGCGCCCTACATAAGTTCCCTCTCTTCTATAAATACCTTAAAGCAAAACTTCAACTTCCTCATCCAAGAAGCTTTGCCACATAGAAACCCAATATACAGTTTGCTCATTCTTATGGAAAATGTCCTCAATTTTATTAGAATGGCTATGTATGGTGTTGACCTCTTAGAAGAAATTGATGGAATATGTCCTCAAATTAATATTCATAAATGTGACAATGAAGGATGTCGAAGGAGTGCAAGCACGAGGTTCAAAATTTAAATCTTGGAAGCTAACATTTCCTCTTCTCCCTAACTATTAACCACTAACAATTGCCTATAAAAAAACAAATGTGACAAAAAGACTATTGGATCAACCTCTTTCTAGAAAAAAGTGTAGGAAACAACCCTAAAGAAACAAGTATGCTTGAAAACCATCTTGCCAAACTTAGAGAGTTAAGGTGAAGTCCATTGCCAAACTATTAACCTTTTCTATTTATGTAACATGGTTGTTCATCAAAAAATGAACTTGCCGAAGTTGATCTTTAATCGCTTTAAGAAGTATATTAAGAAAGAAGAAAATATTTCTCACTTCACCTATCAATATTCTTTACTGACTACTATTTTTTTTAATAACAAGGGTTTATTAATATTTTTGATGACCTAACCATTTGTCAAAGAGAATTCACTTAGTGTGTTTGAATGAAGTATTTTTTTTAGGGGTAAAGTAGTTTTTAGAGGGAATTGAAAAATTGTAGCTTAAAACTTTAAGATAAATATTTTAGTTCGCCTAAAAATTACATTACGCCAAAAAAATATTTCACCCAAACACACCCTAAAAAATATTTTAATTCGCCTAGTTTTGTCTCTTATTTTATCAAATCAGTAATTTTGGTCCCCTTGTTTTATTTTTCGCAATTTTGATCCCTAAACTTTATGATATTCGCAATATTAGTCCCCCTATTTTATTTTTCATAATTTTGATCCCTCATTTTTATCAAATCCATAATTTTAGTCCACTTTTTAAATTGCAGTCCCTTTTTTGACAAAAATGCTTACGTGACAGACGCGTGTCGTGCTAACGTAATCATTGGGTGTCGTAGCACAACACATGTCACCACCTTATTGACACGTCAGCATTGCTGTAAAAAATTAGATGGCAATTTAACCGAGGACTAAAATTACAGATTTGATAAAATTGGGGATCAAAATTGTGAGAAAAAAATAAGCAGACTAAAATTGTGGATTTAATAAAATTGGGAGATCAAAATTACGAAAACAATATAGGGGGACAAAAACTGCAAATTTAGTAAAATAAGGGGACCAAAAGTACATTTAAGCTTAAATTCAATTGCTTATAAAAAATTGTAATTAGGTTTTGAATTTTTAAATAAGTTGTTATTATGTGCCTACATTAAGAAAACTATAGGAAACTAATTATAAGTTATTTAAAATTTCATGGACCCAATTAAAATATAGGAACCTAATTACAGTTTTTTATAAAAAAAAAAATAGGATTTCAATTACAATTTTTTTAATACATAGACCTGCTTACGGATTGCCAAATAGTTCAAGACTAATTAAAGCTATAGTTAACAAATACTCCCTCTATAGTAAAATATAAGTAAAATGGGTCAACATAAATTGTTGTATTTGGACTTGCATCAATTTTCGTTGTCCTATTTTTGCTTATATTTTGTTAGAGAGTGAGTGGTAAGCTGGGACCATAACTGTGCAAGTTCTTTTTACATTCTACCTAGCAACTCGCAACTCTTCATTGAACCAACTGTGTTGGCCAGTGGCTTAATCTAGCATGAGACATGGGGTCGACTTGGTGCTCTCGGATTCGATTTTATATTTTGTGGGTAGTCCAAGATTTGAACCCAAGATCATGGGGTGAGATCCAAACCCAGTTACCACTCGAACCAACCAAGTATATGTAGTCTAAGCACAATATAGCTATATGCCTATATCTACGCTCATCAAATAATTAAAATCAATAACTTAACATTAACGATAAGTTAATAGAATCATTAACATCAATTCTCCTCTCTGAAAACTCCACGCAGGCTTGATGATGACTAAATAGTTAAAAAGGATATTTTAACAATTAATTACCTAATCAAAACACGTCCATATCAACAATCTACTACTACTTTTATCCTTTCCTTGGATAAAACATAAACAAACTGTCAACTATGGACATGTTCATGGGAAGGTATAGTCCATGGTTGTCGCCTATGTTGGTCTTATCTATAAAACTCCTATGTCTATGTCAGTTAGCAACCATATCAATTAATAATTATGAAGATTTTATTTTTTGTTCACACGATAATTATGAAAAATTGGAAAACAAAGTTCCGAAGCATGCATGTAGATTGGGCTAAACATTATTTTATTAAAAAATCTTGGGATAAAATAAATATGTAAGGAAGCTTCTGTCGTTACTTTTTTGTATGTATGCAAGCTTCATCAAATGTATCGATCTCTACATCGATAATTTCTATGATGTCTTTTTCATCTCATCGATTTTATTAGTATTAGTTTGATAATAGAAAAGAGCATATGCTATTGAAAGAATACACATTTAATTGACTGAAAAAATGAAACTATTGCTCATGTTTGATATTCCAAATTCTGTCTTCTTGTTTGCTTCTTGTTTAACATTAAGCGTTCACTTGGGAAAGCTGCAAAATAATTCAACATATATAAACAAAGGACGGTTAGAATTTTTGTATAACGACTATGACTGCTAGCTTCAATCTTGCTTTTACGTCAAAAAAAAAATTAATTATTTATTATGTGTATATATTAATTCATCGCATTTGAAAATTAAGACATTTGTGAAATATGATTGGTAGTTAGTTCAAAACTTTCTTACACCGTTGGCACATAATTATTAATTTAAACTTATATAAAAAAAAAATTAACCACTCCTTAAAAACACAGATAGCATGGGTGCGTATGACGCTTATAAGAGGCTAAGAGCCAATTTAAATGTTATCTATATACGTATTTGGCAAAGTGATCATATTATGGTTCCTCATTGTTGGTTGTCTTGACAATTTCAGTAACATGAAGACGTTAACTCTCGGAGTTCAAACCCGAGTGGGGAGCAGTGATAGTGATCAATATGACTAGAAAGACTAAATGACTATTTACCGCACAATCTTATTCTAATCAACTGCATAACATGGATGGGTCAGCACTAATTTTTTCAAGAAGATTAAGAAAGAAATATCTTTTATATTTAAATTTAAATTAATCAACTAACATTGAGAAGATCATTAGAAAATTCTGTTTTTCTATTCTATAAACAATGGAATGTTGAGGAGGCCACAGGAAACTTAGTTATTGTCGTTGCTCATATAGTAAGCTTGAACTAATCTAGGTTAACTCGACAGCAACCCTCTTTTATGTCATTAGTTGCTACTTTATCATTATTTATATGAAGATGAAGATACTTACTTTGTGTGTTCTCCTATTCTGTATAACAAATTTGAATTTAATAAGACTAGCTAACATAAGCTACGGTTATATTCATATTTAAGCAAATTGAAGAAAATGGTATAATAGTATAAAGCTATATATATTTTTGGGAGGAAAAAAAGAAATAAATGAAACAAACTTCCTTATTGAATTCACAAAGCTAAGAATTGAACCTTCATTTATTTTCCTCCTAAAAGAAAGAAAAGGAGAAATTAAAGATGCCTATTATGGTTCTCTTCTGTAACCAAAAAAGATGCCTATTATGGGAATGCAAGAAATCAATGTCTGACTTCTCTACCTACTAGAGTAGCACAGATTATTAGTGAAATTAATTACACTCAACAATACTACCTTGCTTACACTTTGCTAACAATTTTTTTTTTGACCAACTTTGCTAACAATTTTAAAAATAATGAAGTGGGCACAAATATTCATTTTTTTCATATAAATGGGTCAAACATTATGCGGATTAAATAAAAAGAGTAGCACGAGTTGTATATACTTGGGCTCCTTAATCATCTTGGTTAAGGGTCTGATACGGGCCGTCGCGTATGAAAAAATATCTGTTGGGACGATTAACTCTTTAAATGGATCTCAGTACCTCGAGAGATTAGTCTTTGCGATTTTGCGCATGGAATACATTGGTTTACTAGAAAAAGAGAAATTTATTGTTTGTTTAGGATATTAGAATAATACCAAGATGTTAGGGGTATTTACCTAGTTAGTTGTCTTCATATGAGCATTATATATAATTATGTAAGGCCAAAGAAGACCAGCTTCCAATATTGATATCATGGCTGCAATAGCTTCTTAATTCCTCTACACAAACCAAGGACAACTACCAGAGCTTTTTGTCTTCCTCCAATAAGCCACAGCTTTTAGTGAGGTCCACACAGAAGCTTCTATTTCTTTATAAAAATGTCAAATATTTCAGGTGATGAAGGAAGCTTCTCCTCAGGAAATAATGGAGAAGAAGTTTATCAAGAAAGTAAGCAACAACAGCTGCAAAATCAGCTCAATGACTCAAGTTCAGGACCATCTGGTGCTTGCAATAGCAATGGTTCTACTAATCAACAAACCAACAAGAAGAAAAGAAACCTACCTGGAACCCCAGGCAAATATTCAATTGCTCTAGACTTTATTTTTTGTTACTGTACTTAATAACATCCTAACAAATAGAGATCTTATGTTTGAATTACTTTTGACATGGAAAAATCCCTTTGACCAATGTTTTATATCATGATCGCGGTCGCCTCGTGATCCTTAATATTGTGGAGAACTGCATAAACAACATAATCCTTGATGTTGCGGCCAAGATCGCGATTGTAGACTTTTTTTAAAACCTTGCTTTGGATATTCAATACTTCACTGGTCGTTATTAAGAAAACTACCAAATTAGATACTACTCTGGTCTGTATTATAAGAAAATTTTGCAGTTAGGTTCATTGAATAACTGATGTAGAGTTATAGTTGCTCTACTGGTCAAATTTTAAGTAGTCATTCGAAATCTTAAACATTGAATTATTGTTTGATAGAAGGAAACCGGTTGCTTAAGCAGTGATAACAATAACTCCAAAGAACTGTTGCCTTACTAAACTTAAAATTTTTGCCTTTATTTCTAACTTTTGGGATATCTGAGATAAAAATAAAGCATCATAAAACAACAGTAAATTTGCTAATTCAAATTCTGTGTATGCTCAAACTCTTCTAATGGAACTATTTGATGATATAGATCCTAATGCTGAAGTTGTTGCATTATCACCAACAACATTAATGGCAACAAATAGATTTGTCTGTGAGATCTGCAGCAAGGGATTTCAGAGGGACCAAAATCTTCAATTGCACCGCAGAGGACACAATCTTCCTTGGAAACTGAAGCAAAGAACAAGCATTGAGGTAAAGAAACGAGTCTATGTGTGCCCTGAGCCTTCATGTGTCCACCATAACCCAGCTCGTGCATTAGGAGATCTCACTGGCATCAAAAAGCATTATAGCCGCAAACATGGTGAGAAGAAATGGAAATGTGACAAGTGTTCTAAAAGATATGCTGTTCAATCTGATTGGAAGGCCCACCAGAAAACCTGTGGTACTAGAGAATACAAGTGTGATTGTGGAACCATATTTTCCAGGTACATATATTTTTAACTCTAGACGTGGCTCTTACTCTCTGAAGTTTCATAGATACTACTTCTTCTGGTTCTATTTATAAGAAAAATTTGCAGTTTTACGTTCATTGAATAACTGATGTATCTAGTTTATATTATACACCAAATACATCAGTTATCCAATAAACCTAAAACTGTAAAATCTTCTTATAAATAGGATCAGAAGGAGTATTATTCTTCAACTTTAAATCTTTCATCTAAGTACTATGAGTACCCTTGCTAAGCAAGGTTTTAAAAAATGGTTCGCAACAGTGATATCATGATTTTTATGACTCTATGACCAGTTTGAGGCCGCATCAGTCACAACTGATTGTGATTTTCTTCAATATCAAGGATCGTTTCTTGAGCACGACCGAGATTTAAAACCTTGTTATCTTAAACCAGTAAAATATCTACTTACAAGTGAACCCTTTTCTCTACATAATGCAGGAGGGATAGTTTTATAACCCACAGAGCATTCTGTGATGCATTAACTGAAGAAAACCACAGAGTAAACCAAGGATTAACAAGTGGAATGTCGCCAAACATGCAAAGTCAAATGCCAGATATTATGTCAACCATGCCACTAAAAACTAGTTCAAACACAGCATCAGAATTAAACAACTATGAACCTAAGAATTCACTAAGATCCCCATCACAAGAACTTGTCCCAACACCATTCAGGTCCAACAATGCAAGTGGAGGCATGTTTTCCACCAGTGCTGGTGCATTATTTGGTTGTCCAAAAACACTGCCTCCTTCTTCTTCTAGCCTTCAACTCAGTTCCAATAGCTCCACTAGCTTCAATTACTTTCAAGACAACAAAAATGGAGGCCTAATTTCTAGCTCAGCTCAGATGTCTGCTACAGCTTTATTACAAAAAGCAGCTCAAATAGGTTCTACAGCAAGCAATAGTGTTGACTCTTCCATGATGCAAAAAAGCTTTGTTAGTAGTATGGCCAGTCCACCATATTCGGGTGCCTTCATGCAGCACAACCACTCTTACGATTACTTTCCTACTCAACCTGATTTATCAAACATGGCTGGAGTTACTGGTACTGGAGCATTCACTAATCAGTTGTTTCAAAAAGGACAACAAGAAATGTCACTATTGTTTGATAATAACACTAATGGATCTATGCATGATATGGGAATGTTTAGCCCTGGATTGATGAAGAGTGTGGCAGAAAGTAACACATTGGAGCCATCAAGGTTTGGAGGTAATGACATGACAATGGTTCATGATTTCTTGGGCATTGGAGGTTCAAGTTCAAGTTTGCATGAACCTCAACAACATCAACCACAAAGATTGGAAGAATTAAGCCACCAAAGGATGGATATTATGAATCACTTCCATCAACATCTTCCGCTTGAGGATTCAACCGTGGAGAAATCTATTTGGGATGTTTGAGTGATGATACTTTCCTTATAATCGAGTTTTTCAAACTTAGAAATTGGAAATGTTGTTTGTGATACTTAAGAAACAGATTATTTGACCAATTTTAGTTATGTGCCTACCTTATGAATCAATAATTAAGGTCAAGCTGATAAGTTGACTCAATTTGTCTTTGCCTTAATATACGTTGACCAAAGAAAAAAAGACAAAAATTGATTCGGCAATGTTACATTCTCTCTGTTTGAAATTTAGTTCATAAAAGGTTTTAGAACCTCAAATATTGAGCACTTTAAACTATAGTAAAAACATTCTCACATCTTTTGTATCCCTCTATCGTGTAGGGTTTATCAAACAGTGTCTATCCTTGACCTTTTTTTAACAAAATCCTCACCCTTTACCTTAATATTTACAAAATAAAAGGTCAAGAATGAGGGATCCCATATTCCTATCATAATTATTTTGCTTAATAGTTCTTTTGTAAATATTGAATTCTACCATTCCAACCATCAAATCAAGAGTGTGTTTGAAAAACAATGTTTTCAAGGCAGGTAGTCACGTCGACTGAGAAGCTAAAACTAGTAGCGTGAGACAATCGCCCGTCCAAGTCATAGCGGACGTGATTCCAAACTTATACTAAAAGTTCTTTTGGAATTAACTTTTTCAAATAAGAATAGAAAAATATTTTTTAAGACAACAATAAAATGCATTATTATTTACGAAAATTATTGGGAAAAATTCAAGTCCCACATTGATTAGAGATATCGTCTCATAAGAGTATATAATGAAAGGGCAATCCTCACCTTACAAACTGATTTCGTAGAGAATTTTCAGCATTTGAAGATGAAATTTGACCATCAATTCATTTGATTTGTAAGTGTGTGAGAGGAGTACTTGGAGTGAGAAAGGGGTGCAAAAAGAATTTCCATTTAGTGGGCTTATCAACTCTCCCGACAGAGAAAGGCCCAGATAAGACAAATCCATTAAAGACAGGAGGGTAGTTCCGTCATTGAACTTTCAAGGTCACCGTTTTCTCCCTTCCCGCGCCGCAAACCCTAATTCTATGATTCCTATTTATACACTCCTTCTCTGCTTACAAGTATCGATTCTCTCTACGAATCAACTCGTAGCCCTGCTAACAGGCTCTGTGCTTCTACGATTTCTTTGATTTTTACTTCGGTATCTTCCTTTTTGTTCATTTTGTTCTCTTTTATTGCATTTTTTTTTCTAAAGGCTGCGATGTTGAAAACTACCTATTTTATGAGCGAATGGAAAATTTTCCTTCGTGATTATAAAATTACCAATGGATCCTTCTGAGCCTTTCTCTCTTTCCTTCAGTTTTTTTCCATTTTTTATCACAGATACAAATTTAACAGAAAATAAAAGTAATGTAGAGGCAGCAGAGGCAGTAGAATCAAAATAGCTATTGATGTGACGATATACTGATCTGAATTCATCATGTTGATTGTTAATTATCAGACTACAATTATCTGATCACTGGCTCTTTGATTCTAAATTATAAATTATCTTATAATCAAAGTAATTTTGTTCTTCATAGAATTATTAATTATTAATTTTTTATTGTTATATCATAGTTTTGAGCCTGAAAAAAGAGAGAGATGGTGTTAACTGATGATGAAGTAACGAAGCTATACAGAATCCGAAGAACGGTGATGGAGATGCTAAGAGACAGAGGTTACCTCGTCGTAGACGATGACGTAAAAATGTCGAAAGCCGATTTCAAAGCCAATTTCGGCGAGAATATGAAACGAGAAGATCTCGTAATCAACAAGTCCAAGAGAGATAATCCTTCAGATCAGATCTACGTCTTCTTCCCCGACGAAGCAAAAGTTGGTGTTAAAACCATGAAAACTTACACCAACCGTATGAACTCCGAGAATGTGTTTAGAGCTATTCTCGTTACTCAAATGGCCCTCACTCCCTTCGCTCGTAAGGCCATTGTTGAAACTTCCTCGAAATTCGTAATGGAAGTCTTTCAGGTATTTATACAATGGCTTTCTTTATTTCCCCTTTCTAAACCCTAATTTCAAATTTCTAAACCCTAATTTATAATTTCTAATGTTACACGTGTTTGGTAAATGTAGGAGTCGGAATTGTTGGTGAATATAAAAGACCATGTGCTTGTGCCAGAACATCAAATTCTCACAGATAATGAGAAGAAAATGTTGCTTGAGAGATACACAGTGAAGGAAACTCAATTACCTAGAATGCAGGTGACGGATCCTGTTGCGAGATATTATGGACTGAAGCGTGGTCAAGTTGTGAAGATAATTAGGCCAAGTGAGACTGCAGGAAGATATGTTACCTATCGTTTTGTGGTATAACGGTTTTGTTTTTTTATAGACTATTTGAATCATGGACAAAAACACTAGGGTTATTGTAGTTCTCTTTCTCACACAATTGTGGAGGAATTGTAGACTAATTTCCGCGAACTATTGAGATTTGTTTAAAGAATTAAACTCTCCCATCAAATATTTTTCTATCCGTGTCCAATACATTTTGTGTTCCTCCAAATTAGGTGAATTTTGCTTTATGAAGAAAAATAAATTCCAAATTGAAATTGGTGATCTATCCTTCCATTTATATTTCATGCTTAGCTTTTTTCTAGTCCTCCTTTCCCCTCCAAACCCCCAAAAATATCTTAAGAAAGAAAGTAAGGTGACGGGTTGTATGCAGAGTCGTTAGAAGAGGGAAATCATAGATGGGGTTTATTGAGGAGGAACTGATAAGACTGAACTAAGTTTGGAGAATCATGGTGTTGTGGTTACCTTATAAGTAATCTAAAATCATTTAAACATGAGTAAACTCGATATACGTTCAAAACTTCATTCGTTTTAGGCTGATTCGTCGAAACGGCAGAAATGCTATTTTTTGGGCACCTAATTGCCAGGTTCAATCCCCACTGGATGTCGAACATTACTTTATGCGTTAACCGATGTCACATACATGTTATAGGGAAAATTGCACGCTTAGAACGGACTTCATTTATGTTTGAGTTTATTAAGTTCACTCAAATATAAATGAGCTCAATTCTCTAACATGTTGCAAGAAAATTTTACCCGGGCCAGACCTACCCTCTATTGAGGGTTGTCAAGCTCATACTCTAAAAAAATAAAATTAGGTTTATACTCTAATAAAATAATATTTTGCACCCCTTGAAGAAAAATTACATCCAAACATTAAACTTTACACTCGGTACGCACTTACACAATCACTCATATCAATTCCTCTCTCCTCCGTGTGCATATAGCCTACGTCGGGCTAGGCTGGGCTTTTTTTTTTAAAATCAGACAACGCGTAGGCTTTTTTAAAAGTCTTTTTAGCTTAAAAGGTCAGGTCACAAGCCATTGAAAAATCTTTTAGGACTACCAGATCGGCCTATTTAAGTAAAAATAAATAATTTTTTATTGTTGTTATTATTATTATATTAAATATTGTACTTCATTTTTTCTGGCCAAAACATTTACTTCATTTTAAATCATAAATTAGCTAATTTTTTTTGTTAGTTAAATCATGTTCACCTACATCAATATTTTACATATTTAAAGTTGCTATTAATATAAATAGAATTTAAATCGAATGTCATATATATATATATATATATATATAATAGAACTTAATCTCACTGACATAGTAATTTCTTAGTCCATTTATAAAGAATACGCATACATCACTTAAAAATTGTAGGTTTTTATAGACAAAACTAGTGAAATAGGCTTTTAAATAGACTTTCAAAAAGGCTAGACCAGACCTAAAAATTGGACCACGATAGGTCAGGCTCAGACCTAACACTTTCAACACAGGTTAGACGTTTTGCAAAGACCACCTCGGCCCAACCTATTCCCACCCCTAATAGAGGACAATTATGAGTTATGTAATTGATTTTATTATATGTAACAAAGTTTATTTTTATTTTATTTTTAGTGATTTGTGATTTTTTTTTGGTTTAAATATTCGTTCGGCCCCTGCAAATACACGCACAATCCAAATAGGCCCCTATAAAAAAAACTTTAAAATAACCCTTGCAAATATAAATTGTTTACGGTTAAGCCCCTCGGTCAGTTTTCCATCCAAAAATAACTTTAAAATAATAATAAATGCCACGTGTCATCATCTCACTGAATGCCATGTCAGCACCCCATGTCACCATGGACACATGGCACTGACATGTGCCACGTCAGCAACCAATAGGTGGTTGCCACGTGGCGCATACATGTCAAAGTGGAAAATACCAAATACCACTAGGCTACATAATCATTTGTATTTATTTGGCGAACTACTTATATATAATACATAACGCACGATTTTTTTTTTTAAAAAAAAATGCAAATGCATCTTCAATCTTCAATCAACCATAAACAACAACAACCTTCAACCTTCAACGAAAATGAACGAAAACGCCCAAATTTATCAACCCTTTTGCTATTCTTCTCATCTAGAAATGTAACAGAAAAAATGCAAATCTGTAGAGCAGAAACCCATATCTTTAACAAGAAAAGAAGAAACGTAAATCATCAATCATCAATCTTTTTCCCAGATCTGCATTAGAAAAAGAAAAATGTTGATCAACTCAAAATCAGTCCAAAATCGAAATTGCAGAACCGAACAATGTTTATTGCAGAACCGAAATATACAAAGAAAACTGTTAATCGAATAACCGAAATCAAAATCTGCAGAATCGAAGTCTACAGTTCTTCGATTTTCGATTTTGGGTATGTTTCGATTTTCATATAAGTGTTTCTTCTTCTGGATTTTTTATTCAATATACTGGGCATGTGTTGATTCTGGATATGTTTTGATTTCACTGGGTAAATAGATCATGTTTGAAGGAAAGAGGGAAAGGATGAACACTTGTTGTTCAATATTATGTTCTTTGAAGATTTTGCAGATCTGGGTTTTGCAGTTTTTTTAAAAAAAATCGTGCGTTATGTATTATATTTAAGTAGTTGGCCAAATAAACACAAATGATTATGTAGCCTAGTGGTATTTGGTGGTTTCCTCTACATAAGGGTCACGGGTTCAACACCCATGATTCCCAAAATTCTTAATATTTTTAGTAACACACTATTTTCCACTTTGCCATGTATGCGCCACGTGGCACATGTCAGTGCCATGTGTCCATGGTGACATGGGGTGCTGACGTGACATTCAATGACACGTGGCATTTATTATTATTTTAAAGTTTTTTTTGGATGGAAAACTGACCGAGGGGCTTAACCGTAAACAATTTATATTTACAAGGGTTATTTTAAAGTTTTTTTTTACAGGGGCCTATTTGGA
Organism: Astragalus glycyphyllos; assembly: GCA_963573325.1. Lineage (NCBI taxonomy): Eukaryota > Viridiplantae > Streptophyta > Magnoliopsida > Fabales > Fabaceae > Astragalus > Astragalus glycyphyllos. The sequence continues at coordinate 24,801,249 of OY754312.1, forward strand.
TTGTGCGTGTATTTGCAGGACCGAACGAATATTTAAAACTTTTTTTTTTAAAAAAAATGACACCCCTAAACCCAATGCTCGTGTACTTGTGTTTCTTGTCAAGCAAATATTAAAATATGTTGGCACCTGCTTTTGTCATGCTCCTTAACACAAGCTTGCTGGAAGGATCTTTGTAGCAGAGGATCTTCATTGGTGGAACAAGCTGCTACAAAGTTTTACTCATCAGGAAGATAGCTTCATTCATTGAATTATGTTCGAAGCTTTTTGTCTATGCAGCTTTGTGTGAAACCTTCGGCTACCCTTGTGGATGGAGGTTGGTGCTACCTAAAGGCTTTTTGTCTATGGCACTTTATCTGAAAGCTTTGGTTGCCCTTTTTGATTGAGTTTGGTGCCAGCTACTTTTGATGTAGGACTGAGATGTGTGTCATCCCCATCTTCCAAATCACTTTGGGGTTTTTCTTTGTCTTAGAGCTTAATTAGGTATGAATACCGTTCTTGTTGCTTTTGAAGTTTATAATGTATAGACTGATTGTTGTCTTTGTACCCCTTTCAATTCCATTTAATAGATGAACATTTTCATTTAGCTTTTGTTATCCTTCAAAATCTCTTGCCCTTCTTTACTCAAACTCTTTGGAGTTTGGGGAAGTGTCTTCATCGTGTAGACCCCTTATTTTGGGGAAGTTCCTTATTGTTCACTAATCCTTCGTTACTTAAAATCTTTGAAGTTTAGGAGAGGCCTTAGTCAAACACTTGTGGAAAGTCTTTCGTGATGTCAAACCCTTCAAATTGCTCTAAGTTTGGGAATCCATGTGGAGTGATGGTTTAGGATCATTTGCATAATGGGACAATCATGGCCTACTAATGGTGACACTGATAGATACATCTCATATCTGATCGTTTCTAGGAAAGGATAGCATTTCGATAGTACTTGACTTTACTTGTATGATTGAGCCATATACGACAAAGGCTCATCCTCCATTCGGTTGCTTGGCTCATCGTAACTTTGTTGATTTTACATGGTGTTCGACATGGAATGGGATGGTTCTAGTATAAACTAGTAGAATATCCGTGCATACGTACGGGTGCTGTTGTGTTCTTTTTATGAATGAACTTAGACAGTATTTAAATAATTTGAACATTATTCCGTGAAAATAAAGACAAATTTAAAGTAGATAAAAAAGGAGTTTCAAATAAAAAATAGATAAATATTAAAATCTAAAAATGTAAAAGTATCATTTAAAAACATTCTATGCATTTATCCTGCGTTTTTTTACATATCAGTGCAATGTTTTTTATATATCAGTGTTATTATCACGTGGTTTTTTATATATCAATACAGCTATCCCGTGTTTTTATATATGTATCATTGCAATTGGATCCCTGTATTTTTTTTATATATCATTGCAGTTATCTCGTGTTTTTTATGTATCGGTGCAATTATTTCATAGTTTCAATTGATTATTTGAGTTGATTAATAGATTATGGTAGATAGTAAAAGATAGATAGTAGATTATCAATAAGAAATATTTATCCCGTGTTTTTTTATTTATCAGTGACAATTATTTGTCATTTTTTGGTATTAGTGAAAAATATGTGTCACTTGTGTATTAATCGATTTAAATAGTAGATTATAATAAGAAATATTTATTTTAAATATTAATTAGTAGTTTAAATAGTCATTAAGTCTTTTTGTTTTTTAGATAATAGGTTTGTAGTAATAGTCTTCAAAAATTTTAATTATCAATGACAAATATTAATCTCGTGTTTTTTATTTATCAGTGTAGTTATCCCGTGTTTTTTTATATATCAGTGCAGTTATCTCATAGCTTCAATTGATTATTTTAGTTGATTAGTAGATTATAGTAGATAGTAAAATATAGATATTAGATTATCAAATATATCAGTGCAGTGTTTTTTTATATATCAGTGTAGTTATCCCATGTTTTTATATATATCATTGCAATTATCTCGCGTTTTTTTATATACCAGTACAGTTATCTCGTGTTTGTTTATATATCAGTGCAGTTATTGTAAAGACTGAAATGATCGAATTGAGTATTGAATTGGCCAAAATTGGCTTATATGGTGTACAGTAGTGTCTAACAGAATTAGTTTCAAGGAATAACTAACCTCCTAAATTGATACATTTGCATATGTATTCTACCCGTATATACTAAGTATTTATTATACAATCAATTCTAAAACCAATACTCAATACAATGTTCAATATCTAACACCCTCCTTTAAACTAAAGTTGCCATTGACAATTTAGTTTATATCAGCAATTCTACACATTCCCATACAGTCTCTGATCTTGACAAATGAGTCCAGTTTCAAGGGCTTGGTCATACCATCTGCTAGTTGATCCTGTGTGTTACAATAGACCAATTCTATTGCTCCTTCCCTGCTATAATTTCTCAGAAAGTGAAAGCGTATATCTATGTGTTTAGATCTGCCATGTAGGATAGGATTTTTGGATAGCTTGATTGTAGAGCTATTGTCACAATAGACTGCAAGACAAGTCCTCTGCTTCAGACCAAGACACTCCAGTATTCTCTTTAACCATATTCCTTGGCACACACAATGTGCTGCTGCTATAAATTCTGCGTCAGTTGTGGAAAGTGTCACAACAGGCTGCTTCTTGGATGACCAAGACACAGCTCCACCAGCCAACATAAACAAGTATCCTGATGTACTCTTCCTATCATCTACATCACCACCATAGTCACTGTCAGTGAATGCAACTAGATCTGCTTCATTACCCTTCTTATACCAGATGCCATACTCCACAGTTCCTTGCACATATCTGAGAATTCTCTTTGCTGTCAACAGATGTGCTTCTACAGGTTTTTCCATAAATCTGCTTAGCAGACTCACAGCAAACATCAGGTCTGGTCTACTTGCTGTTAGGTACATTAAACTCCCAACCATTTGCTTGAATTGTGTGGCATCCACAGGCTCACTAGTTTCAGTTCTAGACAACTTGGTCCCTAGAACAACTGGACTACCCACAGCTTTGCTTCTATTCATGCCAAACCTATCCAAAATCTCCTTTGCATATCTCTGTTGGCAGATGAAGATGCCTTTGCTTCCCTGAAGTACTTCTATGCCAAGGAAATGCCTCATCTTTCCAAGGTCAGTCATGTCAAAGGCTCTCATCATTGAGCTCTTAAACTGTTCAAACATAGCAGCCTTATTACCTGTGAAAATCAAATCATCCACATACAAACTAATGATCAAGATATTTCCTTCCTAATCCTTCTTTGTGAATATGGTGTGTTCATAGGGGCACTTGTTAAAGCCTTCTTTCTCAAAGTGTTGTTCTATTTTACTGTACCAGGCTCTAGGAGCCTGTTTCAGACCATACAAAGCTTTGTGAAGCTTGTAAACTTTATTTTCTTCACCCTTTTTCACATAGCCCAGTGGCTGATCTACAAAAATTGTCTCATTCAATTCTCCATGCAAAATGGCGCTTTTTACATCAAGCTGATATATGTTCCACCCCTTTAGAACAGCCACTGCCAAGATGCATCTAATGGTGTCCCAACGAGCTACAGGAGCAAAAACCTCCTGGTAATCTATTCCTTGTCTCTGTGTGTACCCCTTGGCAACTAACCTTGCCTTGTGCTTCTCAATTTCTCCTTGCTTATTTATCTTAGTCTTGAATACCCACTTTACACCAACCTTCTTTGTATTCTGTGGAAGCTCTGTGAGTTCCCAGATATTGTTCTTCTCTATGGATTCTATTTCAACATCCGTAGCCTTCCTCCACACATCATGTTTTGCTGCTTCTTCATAAGTGGTGGGATCCTCAGTGATATTTGGACCAAACATGGTTAAATTCAGCAATTCTTCTTCACATTACATACTGAAGTTTGTATCATAGTCACTGAGCCAAGCAGGTGCCTTTCTGACCCTCCCTTCTTCTATGCTACTGTTTGAATCAATTCTAGCAATAGCCTCATCATGAATTCCAGTGCCAGAGTTTGAAGTTTCTCCTTCTTCAAACTCACTGTGTACCACGGTGCTTCTCTCACCATCTATTTCATTCTCCATTTCTTGGTCAGTCTCTTCAACTTTCTCTTTGCCCTTTTGATCCTTATCATTGTTCCAGTTTCATTGTTCTTCTTCAGAGAAAATCACATCTCTGCTCACAATTATTTTCTTTGTTGTGGGATCATATAACCTGTAGGCTTTTGACTCCTCACTAGTGCCCAAGAAAATGCATTTTACACTTTTGTCATCTAGCTTCTTTCTCTTCACATCAGGAACATGAGTGTGAGCAATGCACCCAAACACTCTCAGGTGCTTTACAGAGGGTTTCTTACTGTTCCAAGCCTCTTCAGGAGTAATACTTGTCAATGCAGCAGTAGGACTTCTATTCAGAATATGAATGGCCCAATTCACAGCTTCAGGCCAAAAAATCTTTGGTATTTGTTTCCCTGCCAACATACTTCTTACCATGTTTAAAAGAGTTCTATTCTTCCTCTCAGCTACCCCATTCTGCTGTGGGGTATAGGCTGCTGTTAATTGTCTTTTAATGCCATTCTCAGCACAAAAGTTATCAAATTCAGAGGAATTAAACTCACCACCTCTGTCAGTCCTGAGACAGCATATTGAATTACCACTTTCTTTTTCTATCATTGCTTTAAATCTTTTAAAACAATCAAAGGCTTCTGACTTCTCAACAAGAAGATAAACCCAGGTTTTTCTACTATAATCATCGATGAAAGTGAGTATGTACCTCCTTTTACTGCTAGACTCGGGAGCAATGGGCCCACAAATATCTGAGTGAATGAGTTCCAGCTTCTTTGAAGCCCTCCAGGAACTGTTCTTTGGCATTGCCTCCCTGTGCTGCTTGCCTGTCATGCAATCAGAATAAATCTGATCTGCATCTTTCAGTTCTGGCAGACCAGTAACCATACCCTTCTGTATCAGTGACTTCATTCCTGTCATGCTCAAGTGTCCATAGCTGCGATGCCACAAGAGTGTCTCATCATCACATTTTGCCTGCAAGCATGTAGGTGTTAGAGCAGTGGCCACAATAGGAAACAATGGATTTGAGCTCATCTTTGAGGTCATTAGTCTCCCCTTCTCCTTATGATACACCCTGCAAACATCATCCTCAAAGATGACAGTCAAGCCCCTGTGTTGCAATTGCCCTATACTTATCAAATTGTTCTTTAAAGTGGGAATGTAATAAACTCTTGTTATCACTTGCACAAAGCCATTCACCTGCAACTTCACATTTCCTTTTCCCATGACTTTCATAAGGGAATTGTCTCCTAATCTCACTGTTGTTCTAAAGCTGGTATCTAGGTTAAAGAACCACTCTTTAACACCACACATGTGGTTACTACATCCTGAGTCTAAAAACCAAATCTTTCCTTTAGAATCAACCACCATCACATCAGCATTATTACCAGTACTATAGGCCATCAATAATACTTCCTCATTATCATCATACTCAGCATAATTGGCATTTTCTTCTAACTTAGGACATTCATATTAATAATGACCTAGTTGTCCATATCTATAGCATTCTATAGTTTCTTTGTTAGAGAATTGCCTACCTCTTCCACGACCACCCCTTGCAGCTCGCCCTCTGCCTCTGCCTGCAATTCTGTTCTCACCTGAGACCTTCAGAACTTGATCCTCTCCTTTAGGATTCTTCATCTTCTGTTCATGGACCAAAAGACTTCCATGCAACTCATCAATTGACAAGGTTTCCACATTGTTGGACTCTTCAATGGCACACACAACATAGTTGAACCTATCTGTCATCGATCTCAACACTTTATCGACCACCAGTCTTTCCTTCACATTCTCACCGTGGATCTTCATTTTGTTTGCAATCGCTAGAGTTCTTCCAAGGTATTCATCAACTGTCTCGCCTTCTTTCATTGCAAGAACCTCAAATTCCTTCTTCAGAGCCAGCAATTGCGCTCTCTTCACCTTCGTGGAGCCCTAATATTTGCGCTTCATTGATTCCCAAATTGCCTTTGGTGAATCTTTATCAAGAATTGTATCAATTATGTTTCTATCAATCGATTGAAACAAGTAATTTTTTGCCTTTAGATCTTTGAGTTTGCTTTCTTCTGCGATTTTCTTCTGTTCTGGCGTCATGTTCTCCGGCACTGCCGGCACTCCTCCTTATACGACTCCCCAGTATTCTTTTGATCTTAAGAGGTTCTCCATCAGCATGGCCCAGTGGTCGTCGTGGCCATCGAACTTCGGAATTGAGGGTTGCCCGTAGTTGTTGTTGCCGTGTTCCGCCATGGATAATCTTCGTTGAGTTCTCTGTGATATCTCGTGTGCACTCGTGTTTGCTCTCTTCGTATCAGGCCCTTTGACAGAGCTCTGGTACCAATTGTAAAGACTGAAATGATCAAATTGAGTATTGAATTGGCCAAAATATATTGGCTTATATGGTGTACAGTAGTGTCTAACAGAATTAGTTACAAGGAATAACTAACCTCCTAAAGTGATACATTTGCATATGTATTCTACCTGTATATACTAAGTATTTATTATACAATCAATACTAAAACCAATACTCAATACAATGTTCAATATCTAACAGTTATCTCATAGTTTCAATTGATTGTTTTAGTTGATTAGTAGATTATAGTAGATAGTAAAAGATAGATAGTAGATTGTCAATAAAAAAGATTTATCCCGTGTTTTATTATATATCCGTGACAATTATTTGTCCTTTTTTAGGTATTAGTGACAAATATTTGTCACGCGTGTTTTAAATATTAATCAGTAGTTTAAATGGTCATTAAGTTTTTTTTAGATATTAATCTCGTGTTTTTTATATGACAGTGAAGTTATCTCTTTTTTTTTATATATTAGTGCAGTTATCTCGTAGTTTCAGTTGATTATTTTAGTTTTTTTAGATAAGCAAATTGATTATTTTAGTTGATCAGTAAGTTATAGTAGATAGTGGGAAAAGAAAGTGGGTGGGTTTGATTTGAATTTAGAAATTTGAAAAAAAGAAGAAAGTTGGAAAAAAAGTGGGAATGAGAAGAAAGTGCGTTGAGAGAAGAAATTTGAAAAAAATGTGATAGTAAATTACAACGTTACCCTTGGTTAGATGAGTTGTCAAGTAAATAGGGAGACTTGTTTGGGCAATTTAAGTGTGGTTTGTTTGTGTAAATAGATATTAGATTAGATATTAGATTAGATTGTTTGGGTAATTTAAGTGTGGTTTGTTTGTATAAATAGATATTAGATAGATAGTAGATTATCAATAAGAGATATTTATCTTGTGTATTACTATTTATCGTTACAATTATTTGTCCTTTTATAGGTATAGGTGACAAATATTTGTCACATGTGTTTTAAATATTAATCAGTAGTTTAAATAGTCACCAAGTCTTCTTATTTTTTTAGATATTACTTTCGTGTTTTTTATATATCAGTACAGTTATCGCGTGTTTTTTATTTATCAGCACACTTATCTCGTAGTTTCAATTGATTAGTAGATTATAGTAGATAGTGGTAAAATAAAGTGAGTGGGTTTGATTAGAATTTTGAAATTTAAAAAAAAAGTATGAGAAAGTAGGAAAAAAGTAGGAGTGAGAAGAAAATTTGAAAAAATGTGTGATAGTTAATTACAATGTTGTCCTTAGTTAGATGAGTTTAAGTAAATAGAGAGGCTTGTTTGAGTAATTTAAATATGGTTTGTTTGTATAAATAGATATTAGATTAGATAGTAAATAGGAGTTAATTGTAAATTATTTAATATTAATTTTATTATATTATATTATATGGTAGATTTAAAAAGATTGGAAAAAAAAATATTTTTAAATAAAGGGTGTGGGGGCCACAAATAGTAGATGTGTAAAAAAGTGAGAAATATTGAGAAATGTAAAATTGAAAGAGAGAGAGAGAGTTAGAAAGGAAGAGAAAATATAATTAAAAAATGAGAAATAGAGTGGTAATGTGTAAAAAAATAAAGATGTCCAAAATTGTCTTTTTGTAAGTTATTTGCTTAATTAAATAGATATTAGATAGATTAGATAGATAGATTAGAAGAGAAAGACGCATTGAATAAAGTAATAATATTTTAAAACAATAACATTTTATTCCTTGCTACTGTCTCTTTCCTACTGGAAGTGTCTCCTGAAGAACATGTGAACCCGTTCGACAGGAGGTGGGATTCTACCATTCCTCCTCTCCCCCGCTCGTGATTTCCCGCTCTAGATGGAATGAAACAATCTCTTAGCTCACACGAAGAAGACTCATCCATTCCTCCAAATGGGCTAACTTGAGCTAAGAGAATGAAACAATCCATACATTTCTTGGTGTGGCGATGTTTGCCTTTTGTTCGGGAGGACCATTTTCAAAAGTTTTCCATTCGTTCTTGAATAATGAAATAATGCCTATCAAGATATATTGTCTACCAACTGTGGACATGAGCTGTAAAACAGTACGGTATTATGATATTCTACTATCATTGATCACAAAAGTCAAGTACGGTACTTTAGTAGTGAACTAATTCCATACAAAAGGAACCAATTCCATACTTTGGTACAGTACCAATCCAAAACGCAGCAGGATCCTGTTTCACGTTAGGGTATTTTTGGAATTTTCAAAAATTGAGGGTGTGTGGTGTTATAAGTTACAATTCTGTTGTATTTTAGGTTACGGGTAAATCTAGTGTTCTGTAAATAAAACGAAGGCACGAGAATTCGAATCAAATGGACTGTGTAATTTTGTCAACGGTACTGCATCTCCTTTTTTTGTTACATGGTACTGCATCTTCTTAATATACCTCTAGTACTAAAGTTACAATTTTGTTTTCTAAAATTCAGAAGAAAAAAATGTATCAATAAACTTCAGGTGCTGACAAAAAAATAATTAAACTTAAGGTAATTTATCCTAAAGCTCTAATCAAAATGTTACGTAAAAGGCACCCACAACGACAGACTATCGGGTTTGAGAGAATGAAGCAAAGTCAATTATTTTTTGTTTTGGGGGTAAATATAAAATATGTGTTCTTTTTTACAATTGACTCATGACATGTTTAAACAATGTGACCACGCTGACTAGACTGTAATACGATTCAGTTAATATCCATCTTCACTTTCCAATTACCAAAACAAGAAACAACTGTTATGGAATCTAACTCTATACATCCAGAAAGTTAATGGGTCAGATGAAATTCAATCGACCAAACCAATCTGAACAACAAAATCATCATCGTCTCTGATCATGCCACTTTCTGTTCTCATGCCTGCCAGGGTCCCAGTGTCCAGAAGAACCTCGCTGCCTTGACCATCCAGGTCTATTATTTCTTACATTATTCATTCTAGATTCTGGGTTACTCCTACCTGGAACATGCCTAGGATTCCTAGTTGGACTATTCTCCGGACTCCATGTTTCATATCCCTCCCTTCTTTGATTATTTCTATCCCATGAACCAGATTGCATGGATCCCCCAACCGATGTGTTATAGTTGTTTTGATTTCGTTGAGGATGATAACTGGATGATACATCCTCCTGCCTAACTCTCCACAAATCTGACACAGGACCTGGTTTTTCGATTTGTGGTGGATAGGAATGAACAGGGTTACAATAAGAAGGTTCCGTAAAATGTGCTTGATGAGGCATATGTGGATGTCTCTGATGTTGAGTGGCTGAGTGTGATGTCGTTGGTGTGAATGAATTAGATAAACCCTCTTGCAAACTCAAATTAGCTACCGGTTTTACATGATTACTCATGGCGTCAACCCGCATTACTAGAGGTGCATGCGCCCCAGGTAAGTTAACCGAAGATACGTTTGAAGTGACTAAATTCTTCCTCATAGCTAACCCAACATCAGAGGGTGGTGTCCGTACATGCACAGAGGAGTGGGTGAGTGGTGGTGATGCTTTTACAGGGACAACATTATTTGCCTGAGATAGTAAATATGGAGAAACTGATGTGCTGGAGAAATTGCCTGAGATAGTACTACTAGCTACCGGAATCTGAGATGATAAGTTGGTAGTTGCCACTGAAGCAGAGCGCTGGATAATTCTATCAGGTGCTAAGTTTTGCCGTGTGAAAGGATTCTGTGATGCTTCTGTGAACCATCCACTCTGAAAAGTTGAAAAATGGGAAGCAATCAGTTACTGCAGTAAATCAATAATAATCTTTTCAATAATTGGTAGTTGTATTAATGATTTCAAAGTTTTTAGCACGTTGACAATTATTCTCTCCATCTCAAAAGATAAGCACCAAAAGTACATATATTTGGACTAAATACATGTACTTTTGGTGCCTTATATTTTGGGACGGATGGAGCATAATGCAATTGTGAGGGGTCCTTCATGTATTCATGGTCAAGCCAAGGGTCTCATTACGGTAAGTAAAAGAGACAGCATCATACCAAATTGCCTACTCTAAATACAAGCAGGATACTACAAGGGTACCCTATTAGCAGTACGAAAATCTAAAGACTAAACCCATTGGTCCCCTACATTGTCTACTTGCTAATATACAACACTTATTACGTGGCATCCAAGAAGTTGACCGTGCAATATCTTGGTGGTAAAAAGCAAAACGCAATGAAAAAGAATTCTAAAAGAACTTAGAAATCAATTTATTTCGATCATAACTTGGGCCACTGTTGAAAAACCCATTTTCCCCCAACACCCTCCTCCTATCCTACACAAATATATTATCTCTACTCTCAACATGTACAAGCTTGGATGGCTAAAGTGTAGAGTGCATGGCATTGTGATTGAAGACATCAGACACGATAAGTTCTTTGACAAATAGTTGTTGCAGTATGAACTCGAATCACGCACCGTTCTTGGATTGCTAGAAGGAGTTGGGGATGGGAGAGAAACTTCCACTTTCTCCTGGGATGGGACAGAAACTTCCATTTTCTCCGGGGCCTTTGCACTCGTACCATGATTGCCATTTGTATTTTCACTTGATCTCAAGGTCACACTGCCTCTCTTGATCATGTCAAGCAGCTTCACGGTATCCTCATTAGTAATGCTACCAGCTTGTCCAGAAGTTAGGGCAAATACCAACTCTGGATTTTTTAGCAGTACGGCAAGCAATTCTAAATCAGGTTCAGCAATGGCTGCATTGCTAGTTGAAGATGAGGAGGCCGCCCCTTCAACAACACAAGTTTCAACCTGATTGGAAGCAACTACTATTTCCGCACCATCACTGTCTGGTAGCTGTTCAATAGGAATTTCTGGCGTCAAACTGTCATCATAGTCCATTTCAAGATCCCAAGGCTCCTTGGGGTTAGATGGCATCTCTTGAACAGTTTGATAAATACTTTCCTTGTCCCTGCGGTTTCGATTTTTCTGGACATCAACCTCTTTGCTATTTTCACCGGCACCAACTCTCCAGACATCTTCGTGTTTCACTTCTGCAATAAAAAGGCAAAAGAGAACCAAAAAATGAAGATTTGAAAATCAAGAAGATTTACTGAACTTAATGTCATTGATAAATAAAAAATAATTATTACGATGAAATTAGTAAGATTGCCTCAAAATATAACAATAGCAGAGTAACATTTATATGGCAAATCCACTTCTTCCAAGATTGCCTTGAAATATAATGGGAAAGAACAAATTGTGTACAAAGCATCAAACCAATGCTTGGTGGATGCAATGGATCAATAGGCGTCGCAGTCGCAGTCGCAGACAAATTCAAAAATGAAAGAGACGGAAAAATTTAAATATCAAAGCGGCATCTTTTTAAGTTTAGCTAGAAAGTTAGTCATGACCGGTTAACCTAGTAAATATAAAATATAAATGACTTAATCCATCAAATCATTTGCTCATTTTATTTATGATTACAAAAACTTGTAAAGTTCCATAATGAACTTAGTGATGATTAAACAAATGCTGAGCGCCACATGTGTTTGACCAATAAAACTATAACGCAGCTTTTCATGAGTTTTCAAGGATTGGAATTGAATCTAACACCAGAGTGCAGGACACAAGTCACCAAAAGAAAACGGACAACAGTTTACTGTTTACGGCGCCTTAATATTATAGCCAAGAAAAATAAAGTCATTGACGTCAATCAGGCTCCCAATTGAACTAGTACGATGCTGGAGTTTTAATCACTGCAGGGTTTAGTTTACATATTCCAAACCTTCAAATTATACTCAGCAGTAACTATACTCCATAACCATAACCTAGTCCGCTTTGTAGTAAAACTATGCAAAGAAGGCACCATGAATGAAACCTCAAACTCCGCCAAACAAAGAACCAATGCTCCAATCAGAACTGTCATCATGATTGAAAATTACAAAATAAAATCCCCCAAATGCAACATTACATGACATGAAATATAGTTCCCATTTGGATTCTAAAATCAAAGCCACGGCCTATTTTAATCAATATATTAAAAATAACAAATGTAAAAGGCCGCCTGATGGAGTCGATAAACTCATAAAATTTTCTTTTAGCATTCTCACGAATGCATGCTGACTTTAACAGGGTCAGAAACCCCAGTCATATTTTAACAAAATCATAAGTGTGTATACTTTCATCTTTTATGCTTATCTAAAAAAAAATACTTTCATCTTTTATTTTGGGCCGGAGAACCTCAGGGTCATATGTCATCCTAGTGAAGTATCGGATTTCCCTGCAGCTTGGCTCATTAAACAAAAATAGAATGACATGGATTTATGGATTTATGCTGGTTTCACGCCCAAACCAAATCCATCTATGTACTTTTACTCCCATGATCCATCGCAACATTGTTGACCAAAAAAAAGTCATGGCAACAAGGAAGAACATTATTATTATTATTATTATTATTATTATTATTACTATTATTATTGCTTTTTAAAATACTGCAAGTTTGTAACAAGAATCAACATGCTTTTTTGCCAATTGGTAAGACACAACGTCCTCCATCCTTGCCCTACATCATAGCCCATGATAGTAAATTAAAGTCCTTAAACGAGATGTTTTAAAGTCCCTGTATTAGACGTTTCGGACTATCACACCATTTTAGCACAACTGTGCGGACAAGATGTGGGGGGAAGAATCAAGTTGAACCATTTACCGATCCTAAGATATTGAATGAAATCCCATGAAACAGACTCGTACAGCAATATTTTATAAACTTCTTGAATGATACTAGAATTGTAAGAGAGCATATACAACTGGCTAATATAAACAAGTAACTTGAAGAACATGAGGTTACATCTAAGACTCTTGCTTTATTTGTGTAAGGCAAGATAATCAAAACCAGACACCGGACATTGAACCGGTATAGGCACCTGTGGGTTTGACCAAGGTCAAATCCGAGTCAAACAATCAATGAAAAATAAATTAAATATATAATGCAGTTAGTATACAATATGATTATTTTTTAATAAATTATTTTATTTCGGTCAAAAAATAATAATTTAATTAATAAATATAGGTAGGGATGTCTACCAAAAAGAAATGCATTGTTCTACAGAGTTAAACGTGACCATATATCTATTAACTATTATAAATATACATACTACTGTTAAGTAATGATGTAGTATATAAGTGAAAAAGTATATATTTCCAGATGGGTTATAAAGTTAGTCCCAAATGAGTCGGTGGAATATGAGTAACAGATGACTCATTTAATAATGGGTTATAAATTGGAAACTTGAAATGACTTTAAACTACTATTTGCAATGAATCCCACATCGAAAATTTTGCAAGACTCAGACCAAGATGGGTTATAAAATCTAAACGTTGAGGTAGACTAGCTCACTTCACGGGACGAGCCTGGCTCCTTTAAAAGGACCGCCTGAACCGGATTGTACCTGGTTTTTGACCAGTTTAGTGGTTTTACGGCTGGTTTTTAATATGAGCGGTTTTGACTCATTCAAACTGGGTATGAGTTTGGTTTCTAGTTAGACCGGTTGAACCGTCCGATCCGGTTCTCATACCTTGGTATAAGGTCATAAAAGCTGCAAAAAAGGGATGGGTCAATAGAGTTAGCGTCAAAGTTGCAAAGAAGCATTTGAAATGTCCTCCAAGAAAATGTGCAGGGTTTTGACTAAGATATACCTCTTTAACAACACCGGCAAACCTTTTAATAGTGTTCCTTTCTTAGTCTTTCAATCATTCTTTTCAGCTGTCAAGGAGTTTCACCAATTTTTCTATCCTAATAATATTATAGGCATGTATTGATAGAAGCAACAAAACAGATGCAAATTTACCTGCTGGTGTTTTCCACGGGATTTGCACCCTCTTGCACTTCTCCCAGAAAGGTTCCTTCAAATCCATTTTCAGTTTGGAATAAGAAGCTTCTGCCCTATTAGTGGTTTTAGAGGGAAGCAGCAGATAATTCTTGTCGTCTTCAATTTTGAGTGGAGCTGTTACTTTAGAAGAGCAAAGTGCAATACTGGCCTGATTTGTCTGAGGTTTATTCAGGCGGTCAATTTTTGCTTCTTTATTTTCTTTTGAAGAACCATTTTTCCCGTATTTATTCTGCATAAATAACGCACGCATTTTTGCTTTCTGGATATCATCAGTAGACATAGGACGACCCTGACTTACAGACCCTGTCCTTGCCACCTGTGGGCTTCTTGACCCTGGCTGTTCCACCAATTGTACTTTCCTGCGCTCTCGAGATTCTGATAGAGGTTAAGTTCACATTTTTAGTGATTCAAAGGTGAATTTATTGTGTAAATCACCATCGTCATTCCAAAATACAATTCAAAGGTTTTATCTAAAGTATTTTATTCAATTGCACGTAATTTTACACATTTTGTTATATATTAAATAACTATTCATTGTTATATATTAAATAACTATTCATTATTATATATTAATATTAAAGAAATAGAATATTGATGGATCCCCATCAGCATTCTGAGGAACTAGTTAAGAATATGCAGTCAACAAAAAAAACTCCAAGGATACGAGATGAAGATACACCAAGGGGGGTTTTCTTATTATAATCATCTGAGCTGGGCAGCAACAATTTCATAGATTGAGACGAATCCAGTTTCCTGCACAGAGAATAATCAAATTTAAGCATTTTGAGACTTTGCATGACCGGTAAAAGCAAACAACTAAAATAGGTATGGAAATAAATACAATAGCACAAGGACTTCAATAAAAAATGACTGAAAGCCATAAAGTAATCAGCCACGAAAAACACAAACCTGAAATTGTCTGAACATTCATATGAGAGAGCAAGAATGTCTTCCTGGTAGCAAGAAAGTACCGCTAAGAAAAATGCAAACTGAAAAGTCATTGCTATTTAAAATGTATATGTTTAAGAAAACACTTACAGGAACATTAATATCGGAATGCCATGATTCAGGGCCCATGATTTGATTAAAACTGCAAAAATAGAAATCATGACAACTGAGAAAGAGGGCCGAATAAATTCTGTATGAAAATGAGATCAATATACAAGCTTGCCTCTGAGAAAGCATTCTCTCCTTTTGACCATTACCAGAAGGTCTAACACCATTCGGTTTCTTTATTGCTTGGTTCCTTGTCAACATTTTGCTCCACTTTGATAGCAAAACCCTTGCCCTGTTTGATATTTCTGATCCTCAAATCAGTGAGAATATAATTCAAAGTTTATCAAGTTGGTAACACTATTAAGTTTATAATGGATAATAAAACCCTTGCCCCGTTTATATGTCTGATCCTCAAATCACTGAGATTATAATTCAAAGTTAGTCAAGTTGGCAACACAATTAGGTTTATAATTGATGGCAAACAGCACCCCTCCGGAATTAAGATTTGAAACTAGTTACAGCCATGTAATAAAATGTTAAAATAAAAAGGACATTGAATTTGAAATGTTGCATAAGTCAACATAAACATGACTTGTATAGATCAAAGACAAAATTTAAAACATCTCTCATCTATTACTTGGCTATCCGTTACAAGGTGACATGACAGACCGACAAGTATGAATCAAAGGGAGATATGCGAATCTGAAACTCGGTGAAACAAGCATAACTGAAAACTTGAAATTGGCCATGTTATTAAAAAAAAGTTTGCCAGGGGAAACACCTAACCACGTGTTAAAATATGTCCTATCGTAAGAAAGTATCTGACACTGTTATTTTTATATACATCCATTGTAGTCATTTATCTATCAAACACATCACCCAGGTACAATCTAAGGAGAATATACATGATAGGGAGCTAATAACTTATATTGAATAATCAGAGTCATGCTTGATGAGCACCGGGCTTGGAAAAGATAAACCACACCTGATGTCCTGTAGAACCTTAGTCTATTAACGCTCTGCAGTAAAGCTGATATGTGTGCAGGAAGGGCTTTATGTAAAGGCAAATGACAAAGAACCTGCAAACAAGTTAACCAGAAAGTTTAATTATATTTAGTTATGTGTCGATGTAAACAACGCAGACATAGTATATTAACTAGGGGATCCAGATTTACCTTCAAGATAAGAAGCAGTGCACTTGTTTGCTCTTCAACAGTCGCTTTACTCAACCAAATTGCTAAAGTCATTGCACCTCCTTTGGTCAAAAACCTAAAAGGATACAACAGTAAAACTAAATCAGAAAAATATAAATAACTATACCCATAACTATAATTACACAAAATGAATTATTGAAAAAACTAAACACATACCACAACAACACTGAAATATTCTGTATCGTCAAAATCCACTCCAACAATTTCTCCTGTCCAGAAAATGCTTCCTCTTTCTGCATTAGACCAAAAATGTTCTCAACAAATTCCTTATCTAAGTCATCTAGATCAGACAAAGCTGCTTCCTGTGTTGAACAAGATGCTTCTTCGACTCTGATGGTGCCGTCACAGTTAAGGAGAGCTGGACTTATTGATCTCAAAGGCTCAGGGTTTATTTGCCCATCATGAGATTCTACACAAGAATTGGATCTCAATGCCCTCTCCCTTGACAACTGAACTAGTTTCCTCACCCTAGAACGTTGACTTGAGAAGTAGTCACGCACCTAAAACCAGAGTACAAAGACTTAAATTTAGTTTAATGCATAACAAGAAAGGGATAGCACGTAATCTTAAATAAAACTCAAAGTGAATATTTACTTCTCTTGTACACAAAAAGGGTAGTAAAAAAAATATCTAACAACTGGTTGGGAAGGATAACCAACTAAAAGCAGATGAGCAACAAAAGAATGGACACGAAAGGTTTTGGCATACAACATCTTGATTACCTAGATGACTAGATCATTCCATGACAAAAAGAAAGGAATATACAAGAAGTGGAGTATATAAACCTGTGTCACTGTTACACCAAATAAAGCACTGATCTCACGAGATTCTTTCTTGCTAATTGCATCTTTGATAGAAAAAATCGATTGCATGTAATTTACCGCCTTTGGATTTAAAAGATCTCTAGGTCTTTTTCCTGCAAAATTGGATCAAGTTACAGACATGAGACATGAAACAAACAGCAATTTTTTAAAAGAAACACAAATAATGCTCAAAAAGAGCCATATTTGCACTCAGGAGCACGGTTGTCAGTATCTTACAATACATACGATTTGTATCCCAATTCGATACGAAATCAAACAAAAATGATACGCATCTTAGTGTGTATCTTTTTTGCACCTATATCCCATCATGAATCCTGATACACTCTGTTGAATCTTACTATTTATGAATTTTATTGAATCTTACGATACAAAATTCGCACCGCTAAAATGCCTGCTCAAATGGTTTTTTGTGGAAATTTTTCTTAAATGATATATAATAAGCCAAAAGCAATCCTTCTAAATCCCCCAAGTTAGATTGACTAAGGAACAAACCTACCACATTGTGTTTGTGGTCTGCACTCCCTCCTGATATGCGGTTTCTTTAAAAAAATTCGACCTTGTTTTAATAGGGGTTGAATCAAACACATGTTATGTTTATTTATGATTTGATTTATTTTGAAGTTCATGAGTTTTTCTACTTATGTTACTTAGTTTTAATTAAAAAAGTCATATATTTTTTTGATCATGTATCTTACGTATCTTACAATACGATACAAGATATGATACACTATTCAGAAAATAGGTCTTCCAATACAGGATATGTATCCCGATTTGATAACCATGCTCAGGAGGAATAGAAAGAGACCTAAACACAATATCTCTGTTTTAGACCACTTATTCCATATACTAAAATTTCTGTTTCAGTCCACTTATTCCATATTCTGAAATGAAGAAAAAATTAAATTTCTGAATTGAAAGAGTTGTATAGTCATGATGAAAATGGAAAATATAGATTGGATAAAGACCCATGATGAAAATGGAAAATATAGATTGGATAAAGACCCGTGTAGCATTGACACGTTTGATTGAAGGCGTGTGTAGTCGTGTCGAACATAGATTGGATAAAGACTCGTGTAGCACTGACACGTTTGATTTAAGACATCTGGTCGTTTCGAACACTGACACTTCAATTACTTCCATTTTCTCAAATTGTTATTGGTGTCTACGTGGCAGCGTCATACCCCAGTGTACATGTATGTGTGGGTGCTTCATAGATAATAAAGACTATGAATGTAACCAACATACATTTGAAAAATGCGAGTCAACTATGAATGTCAGCTAAGTGAGTCATATTGTTGATATGGAACAGAAAATAGATTAAAAAAATTGTGCAGAGAGTTAGGCTGAGAAATATAAAGCAAGCAATCATATACCTCATTTGTCAATGTAAATCAATCTTCTCAGAAAAAATTGAATAAATAAAGTTCAAGCATAAGCTTACCAATTTTTATTGAGAGAGCACCAGCTGCCTGCACATAAAAAGCAAAAAACAAAGAAAAATTGACACGATTAAACACTTTAATCTTTCCTTCAAATGAATGACTAAACATAAGCAGATATGTTGAATCAAAAAACGCAATGGACTACAGGTGTTTGCATTTTTTTTTCAATTTGCCAGAACATAACAACGATGTTGTAAACAAAATTTGCATAATCAAGCTTATAATTATGCATCCTTTGTCAACAAAAATTGCATAACTATCCATTGCTGATCCGATGCACGGTACAGAGAGAGAGGGAGGGAGGGGGCACCATTTCTTGAGAGAGAGGATTGACGCCGGTGAGTTTGCATTGTGTGACAACGATGCCCTGAAACTGATCGATCTGGCTATGGAATAGCTCTTTTTGCGAAACCAAAAACTTCTGAAACGACTCCACGGAACTCCCAATCTCAAGCTCCGATGAATCGTCGTTCCAGACCTCCATCGTTGATAACGACGATCGATGTTTCTTCGCCGCAATGCGTGTTTCCACGCATTTAAATTGGGGAATTTGAATCCCAATGCTTCTTTCTGGTTCGCAGTTGAGAACAGAACTAGTTAGGGTTTTGGTTGGGAGCTAATTTTGCAGAGGGAAAATCAGATAGAGTTAAGAGACGAGAGAGAATTAGGCCGTGTTTGGACTCAATTGGATTTCAATAATTTTTCTCTGTATACTCACCGAAAAACTTATTAAAAAATAATCATGTAATAAAATCATGAAACAAAATTTGCAAGCTCATCGTAAAACAATCAAAATAAAATAAAGGGAAGAAAACAAATGAGGTATATGATTGATTGCTTATTTAGATCGCAACGGTGTGATGTTTTTGGCAAATTAGAAACAGAGTTGTTTTTGAAGGTCTTATTGCAAATGTAAATGCGGTTGTAGTTAATATAAAGTATATGTCATGGGGTTGATTTATAGCTAGGAAATGTAGAAATTGTGATTATGTATTTACTGATTGGTACAACTACCCAATTGGCAGTTGTATTATGTCCTTGTAATTGACAGTGTACTAGTATTCGCACCGGAATATAACTTCAATTTAAACTTTATTAAAAGGAAATTATTTTAAAGTAACATAAAATAACAAAAATAAAATAAATAATGGGAAGTGTATGAAATGATAATTGAGGACATATCCCTATAAAATTTTCACCAACTTTTGGTCCCTAAAACAATTGAGTTTTTTTCTTTTAATCTCTCATGATTTTTAATAACGCTTCAACAATATATGAACATAAATAAAAAGTAAGAAAGAGTGACAAAAGATAATGGTAAAAGAGTTAAAGTCTTCAACAATGCAGATTGTTATGTACACATTCAAATTGACAACCCAACATAATTAAATCGCGAGGTGAAATAACAACTAAGCAAATCTTTATATAGGCACATCCATAGGAAAAACAGTTAATCGATCTCAATTTAAGCAAAAACTCATATCAGAAAGTGAATGGAACATAATTATCTTAAACCTTCAACTATATAAAATGTGTCATACTTAATCATGGGGAGCATGTCACCTTATTCGGTAGCCTCATAAAGAGTGTTATTGTCAAAAAGTTTAAAGTTTAAAGACCACATAATCTGAAAACACAAAACAATCGATTAAATTGAGCATGTAAAAACAAATTTAATAATTATGTTTTAGCTTAGACAAAGAATTAGAAGTTACCTCTAAATGCATGTAGCCTCCAAAAGCAACCCACTAAACAAACCCACCTAATTCATTACCAAACTATAGTTAGTGACTCGTGTAAGGATTGAATACATGTGATTATAATAAATAAATTATTCTAAATATGTATATTAAAATCATCAAAATAAACTATCTGAACCAATAAGAGGAGAAGGTGGAAGAAAAAAACAAATAGTAATTAACTTGCTAAAGATATGAATAAAGAATCTACATATACCTGTATTTTTTTTATGAAAAGATGTACCTGGAATAGGCAAAAGAAATACACCCTTAGTGATTCTTGTTTCAATTCAATATCCACAATAATAATTGATAAAAAATTGTTATAATAAAATCATAAAAATAAACAATCTGAACCAAGAAAAGGAGGTGAAAGGAATGAAGATAACCAAAATTAGCAACTTGAAACAAAAAATGTGAATCAATCTAACAGATGTACCTTGAAAATTAGATAGAGGATAAGATGTTTGATCTATAATCTGGTAGAACTTGTAATCACCATACTTTATAAGACAACTTGGAGCAAGAACATGTCATCCTTTTTCTATTCCATAAGAATTAGGAACTTTGTCTAACATGGCCTCCAAACACTTACTATACTGTTTGTTAGTAAGATATGTACTACACTGCATAATTCCACACATTTTCTCTTAACTCAAATTGAACTCACCCATTGCATACAACTTGTTGGTCTCCACATTAGCTTCTCTTATCAAATGTTTAAAGACCTTTTAATCTAATAACACAACATACGATTAAATTGTGCATGTACCAAAGCAGAACGTGAACAACCCAAATGAGGAGTGAAGAAGAAGTTTTACCTAGGGAATGTGTTGGATTGGCACAGATTGTGGAGTAACATATGCAATCTTCTATTTTTGTCCGGTACAAAACAAATAGAGGGTGTAACAGTTAAAGGTTTTTGCAAGCAAAGCAAATGAAGGGTGATTAATGTCAAAAACATTCCTTTAAATATTTTTTATTTTTTAATTTTATATCAACTTTATTCTAATAATAATATTGTGTCAAAATAATAATAATAATACAATTTTAATCTTTGAACCAGTGTAAGTACCTCCGAAAATTTGACACTTATACTTCATACCAAATTAATGTGCTAATTTGATAGATTATTTTATTTCCATGTGTTAATTTAATACAAAAGTCTTTTATTTCCATTTCAAATTATGTTGAGTTTAGACAGCTTTTTTTTTAAATAACTTTAAATCGTTTAAGAAGAAGCAATCTTTCTTCATTCTTTTATTTGAAGTTTAAACTAATTAGATCTTATGCGTTTCATTTTATAGATAATAAATGCACATTATACCATTTAAATTTCAGTTATAATTGCAATCATATGTTATTGTCTGAAAATTTAATTGGAAATCATACTTTACTGTTTACAAATTTATACCCTCATTGAAATTCATTTATTTGTAATTATCCTTTTTTTTCATTAAATATCTTTTTTAATTTATTTTTTTAGTATGAAAGGATACCAATTAGGATTTGCATTAAATAGATTTTGGTGAAATTCACCTATGATTGACACCTAGGATAAAGAGCTCATAGAAACATTTTACTTTGTATGTTTATAGATTATATCCTCTGAACTCCTTTATATAAGATTTCTTATTGTTGATGAGAAAGTAATAAAATAAATCAAATGTATATGAAGTTAGGTTTATATTTTTTTTTTTATACTCTTGAACTTCAAATGTGACCGCGGTTACTCATAATCACCCTTAATAGCATTATTGATGGATTTCAGGAATACTTTTGAGTTCAATTAATGAAAATAACTTGTGTTCATTGTTTTGTTCTCATTCCTCTTTTTGAGTAAACAACTTAATTAAGCCTTTATAACAAAAATGTTAATTATATAAGTCTTCATGTTTAACTTATTTCTATAATTTCAGCTAAATTAAAGTCAAGCTATTTTCATGAGTTATGTTAGAAAGTTTGTGAAAATAGTTGAAAATAACTTATAGACATATCGAGAATTGTTTTAAAAAAGTCACTCAAACAGTCTCACAAGTATTTATGTCAATTGATAAGCTCAAATAGGTTGATCCAAACAGACTTTGAAAATAGAAAAGAGCGTTAGAACTATGAAAATTGAGAGCAACTTGAAGAAGGGAAAGCCCAGTAGTGGTAGGGGAAGGATAGAAGGGGAATATCATGTTAGGAGTTGTTAGAGGGTAAAATTGTGAGGCATAGGAGGATATGAGGAGCCATGTTCTGCTCGTTGATATCTTCTTTCAGGCTTAGTGCATTCATCTATATGAGTTTTCTTCCAATTTAGGGCATAGTGTTGACTACCATAAGACTCCAACTATGAATTCTTCCTTGTTTTGTCTCCTCTAGTTTTCAATTGAAATTTGTATAGTGCTACGGTGCTTGGAAGTTTATACCCTAAGAAATGATATGTGGAACCCTAAGAAATTCTACAAACTTAGACAAATGTATGTTACATTGAAATACAATGCCAACTAAGGTCACTAGTAGGCAGACCAACATCCTCTAGAGTGTCTTTAATCCTCTAAGGCTCTCTAAAACCTTGGGAATAAGAAAAATAAAATTTCATTGAGCTCTTTAATCCTCTAAGGCTCTCTAAAAATGTCTTTGACCAGTTTCAACAAGGATCTACCAACCATAGCTGACTGAGAGTGATAAAAAATTGCCTATAAACCATCTGGGCCAGGGGCTTTATATGACCCAACCTAGTGAAAAAAACATGAACACCCAAAGGTTTAAAAGGAGTATCATTTTAGAATCGATATCTGTAAAACTTTGTGGCCAAACTTTCTAGTTGGTCCTGGTCATAAACCCAATTCCCATTATTGTCTTGGAGGGCTAACACATGTTTCCTTTGGCGTCTAATGGCAATAACTCCATGGAAATATCAAATGTTGCGATTCCCACATTCAAGCCATTTAGCTTGAGACTTTTGAAACCACAACAATTCCTCATTTGCCAAAACTTCCTCATACTTTTTCCAAGTCTCAGATTGGAGCTTAATTAGATTGTTATTCCAACCCCACCTTAGCTTTCTATCAACCTCTTTCAATTTATGGAGCAATTCCCAAATTTTAGTGAATACATTGCCAAATACGATTTTGTTCAGATATTTGAGCTCACCTTGCAGTTCTGGATTTTTTTAACCCAATTTGAATCATCTCCGCGCCATACAGATTCCATAAGCGATTTAAAACTTTAATGAGTCAGCCACACTACTTCGAAACAAAAAGGATGACGCTTGCAATTCATTCGAGCTGGAACTTCAAATAGATTGCAGATATGAATTCCATTTGTCCCTTTTTAAGTGAGATAAATATAAATTCTTAGTGTTCTCGTATTCTAGGTCTTTGACTGAGAATCGTCCCACACCGTAGATTTTTTTTATATGTTACCAAAACAAACCCTAGATATTTTTTTTTGTATGAAAGAAATTCATATACAAGTCCTTTCAAAATACTATACTATTGCAACTACGGATTTTTCAAAACCCAGTTTGAATCATCTTCATGGCAGACAGATTCCATAAGCAATTGAAAATTTTCACGAGTCAGCCACACTAATTTAAAACAGAAAGGACATCACGTGCGTTTCATTCGAGCTGGATCTTCAAATAGATTGCAAATATGAATTTCGTTAATCCCTTTTTAGGTGAGATGAATATAAATTCTCAGTGTTCTCATACTCGATGTCTTTGACAAGAGAATCATCCCACACCCTAGGTTTTTTTATATGTTACCAAAACAAAACCCTAGAACTTTTTTTTTTGGTATAAAAGAAACTCATACAAGTCCTTTCAAAATACTATACTATTGCAATTCAGAATTTTTCAAAACCTAGTTTGAATCATCTTCACGCCACACAGATTCTATAAGCGGTCTAAAAGTTTCAAGAGTCAAGGAGACTGCTTTGAAACGAAAAGGACGACGACTGCAATTGATTTGAGCTGGAGCTTCAAAACAGATTGCAGATATGAATTCTAGGACATATAAAATCTAGGGAAGCCTAGAACATAGAAAATCTAGGATGTCGTTGACTCTAGGGTGTGGGACGATTCTCTAGTCAACGACACCCTAGATTTTCTATATTCTATGTCGTTGACTAGAGAATCGTCCCACACCCTAGATTTTTTTTTATATGTTACCAAAACAAAACCCTAGATATTTTTTTTGTATAAAAAACTCACATACAAGTCATTTCAAAATACTATACTATTGCAATTCTGATATTTTCAAAACCTAGTTTATCTTCATGCCACACAGAGTCCATAGGCGCTTTAAAAGTTTCATGAGTCAGGCACACTATTACAAAACAAATAGGACGACAACCTAAGATTCATTCGAGCTGGTGCTTCAAATAGATTGCAGATATAAATTCCTTTAATCCCTTTTTAAACGAGATGAATATAAATTCTTAGCGTTCTCGTATTCTATCTTTGACTAGAGAACCGTAGATTTTTATTTTTATTTTTCATTTTATATATTAGCAAAACAAAACCCTAGATTTTTTTTTGTATAAAAGAAACCCATATACAAGTCATTTCACAATACTATACTATTACAATTCTGAAAATTTCAAAACCCAGTTTGAATCTGCTTCGAAACAGAAAGGACGACGCCTGCGATTGATCGAGTCGGAGCGTCAAATAGATGGAAGATAAGGATTCCATTAAGCTCTTTTTAGGTGAGATAAATATAAATTCTTAGTGTTCACATTCTATGTCATTGACTAGTGTATCATCCCACACCCTAATTTTTTTCTTCATGTGTTACCAAAACAAAACCCTAGATTTTTTCAACTAGAAAGAGAAGACGATAGTTGCTTCTCTACAAAGTCTTTTCAACTGTGTTACCTGCTAGGCCAGTGATAGTTACATCAGTACGTAACTCTATATACACTCGTTATAATCGCAGTAATTTTTTATGCACACACATAACAAAAACAATCAAAAGGACCTTTCACCGCCATTCTTCAACCCTTTTGCTTTGAACTCACAGCCACACAGAAGTCACGCCATCAGATCGTGTCACTTCATCGCAACAGTTAGGGTTCGTTTGACTATTTTCCCCTAAATCTTTATCGTCGCGATTTTCGTTTTCTCGTTCTAGATTCCGTGATCGCTATGTTTTGGGGATTTAGGGTTTTTATTTTTTGTTTGGTTGTTATTGTTCAAAACTCGTTCAATGTGTTGAGCATTGCTCGGAATCATACCGATTCTTTTTCTGCTGCTAGGCTTTAGGATTGGTTCGTACACTGGTTGTGATTTAGAAACCATATCCACGTTTTCGTGGTGTTTTCAGGGTTACGCTTGAAACCTGCTTCGCATGATATGTGATTATAAATAATATCGATCTTGATGATTTTCGTGCCTTGCTATAATATAGTCTGAATATTTTTGATATTTCTGCAGACACAATGGAGCGGAAGACCACTGATTTAGATCAAGGTTGGGAGTATATGCAGAGGGGGATTACCAAACTGAAGAGAATTCTCGAAAGATTACCAGAACCTTCTTTCAGTTCAGAGGAATACATGATGCTATACACGTATCCTTTTTCTTGGATTCAGTTATTGTTCATGTTGTTTATTGACTCTGCTGTATTTGTTCTTGATGCCTAATTTTGGATATTGTTGATTGATTGTCTTTCCTTAAGTCAACCATCACAGAACCATTTATAATATGTGTACTCAGAAGCCACCGTATGACTATTCACAACAGCTTTATGACAAATACAAGGAGGCTTTCGATGAATACATCACCTCTACAGTAGGGAAATATCTCCGCCGTTTATGTTTTGCTTACTATACTGCTGAAACTTTTGTTTGAATAACAGTTGTCAATTTGTCATATATAGCTTATTCTGTGCAGGACTCTTTTTTACCATATTTATTTTATTTCCAGGTTTTGCCTTCTATAAGAGAAAAGCATGATGAATTCATGCTGAGGGAGCTTGTCCAGAGATGGTTAAACCATAAGGTCATGGTTAGGTGGCTTTCACGCTTTTTCCATTATCTTGATCGCTACTTCATTGCTCGGCGCTCTCTTCCTGGACTCAGTGCAGTTGGGAATTCTTGCTTCCGTGATTTGGTTAGTCATTGATCTAAGCAATCTTTTTTTTGGATTCCATTTAATCTTATCCATGACTATGCACTGAAGGGCAATACTAATCATTACTTTATGCATAGCTGCATGTATATTCTAGTGCACTGAATTTTATTAATTCCAGGTTTATATGGAGGTGCGGGCCAATGCTAGGAAAGCTGTGATTGCTCTTGTAAGTACGCCATTTTTCATTGTTTAATTGTATGTTACTGATGATGTTCTTTGATATAACCATGGTTCATGTTGCAGATTGACAAAGAACGGGAAGGCGAACAGATTGATAGATCATTGTTGAAAAACGTTCTTGATATATTTGTTGAGATTGGTATGGGTGAAATGGATCAATATGAACAGGATTTTGAGGCACAAATGCTTGACGATACTGCTGATTACTACAAAAGTAAGGCTACAAACTGGATAGAGGCTGACTCCTGCCCAGATTACATGCAAAAGGCAAGTCCATCTATGCCGTGCCTCTGAAGTTGGATTGTGGTATCTTGCCAATTGATATCATCCTCTATATACTAAATCTGTGGTCTGACTAGGACTCCTAATCTACTCTCCAATTGTGTCACGCGACTTTTTCTATTTTAAGGATTTCATATTTCTATTCCTCTTAAATATTAGTATTTAAATTGTGTCAATCGTAAATTTTTTGGTCATTAATTTCAAAACTCTTCGCAACGATATAATTTTATATTAAATTTCTGTAGGGTCCGTCTAATATGGACCCAGTCCAATCATGGACCCCTAAGTGTGATTTGCTGTAGCCGGCTTCTTATTTCCATTTGGTGTTTTTCCTATGTTTCTTTTGTAAGTGTTAATATAATGTTTGCCTCTCGAAATTGCACAGGCTGAGGATTGCTTGAGAAGCGAGAGAGAGAGGGTGTCTCATTACTTGCACTCGAGCACTGAGCAGAAATTGGTAGAGGTCAGTGTAAATCTTGACCTTTTGTCATGTTCAGTAAAAAAAGATTATTGGAAGGACAATTGAAGTGCTCAGTTTTTTTTCTGCTTTTTGTTAAATTCATTTGTTTGTATAATTGCAACTAAGTGAATGATGATAATAATTAATTTGGATGCTTTGTTTGTATAACTTAACCTTCGAAAATGTAAATAAGTAGACAATTTTACACATGTTCTTATAGAGATCATGAACTATGCAAAGTGAATGCTGCTAATTTATATATAGTCACCTAAGTTTGAGGAAGGAAGTTTCAATTACAACATGGCAATAAATAAAAAATAGTGATTGACTTTATCAAAAAAACAACCCACTCCCCATTAAAATGTGTTTGTTTCGATTTATACAAGAATATTCCTTGGAAAATGAACTTGGGAGTGAAACATTCTCGTGTTTGGTAATAATTTAAAAAATATTCTATATATCGTAAATTCCGATGAATATATTCCACTGTTGTTTCCTGTTCTTCATTCCCATGGTAAAGAATGGGAATCTTACATTTCTAAAAAGAGCAAAAATTGTTTTAAAACACAATCAACTATAACTTCCCACTCACCTCATTCTACCATATTTTTTTGTTATTTTTTAACTAATTTAATTTTAAAAATGTTCTTGGGATTTAGGAATATCATGTGCTTACCATGCAGATTCTACCTAGGAATAATATTCCCGATAGCAGTATTTCCAAGAACATCATTCCGAAAAAATTCTATACCTTTGAAACAAACTCCCCCTTTTATAGAACACGTTTTATTACTTATCTTATTTCTTTATTTTTTCATTTTAATAGAAAGTGCAACAAGAGTTACTGGTGAACCGTGCAAATCAATTACTTGAGAAGGAGCACTCTGGCTGCCGTGCCTTGCTTAGAGATGATAAGGTACTTGACTACTTTGTACTGCTTTTCTGTTTGATGATTTTCTCTCAGTTTAAACCCTGTTTATGTTTCCTTTTGTTCAAAATCAAGATTCAAAAGTCAGAAACTTATTCGTTTCAATCATCTTGTTTAGTTGCTTTGAATACCATGCCATTGAGTTTGGGTTGCAAACCCTGTAGTCACTCATCCAATCCAGGATTAACTCTGGATGACGAGACTTGGTAAATTTTTAGCCGTATCCTTGATATGAGCCCTTCTAAAAATTGATTTGTAGAATGTGAGAGTATCCTTACAAGTGGAACCTTGTAGATTTATCAAATTTGAGCAATTGTCTGACATTCTTACCCAAATGACACTTGATCATTTAACGTTTTACCTATCCACATCTGGTTTACTAAGTTGAATTTCTTGATTTTGTTCTATGCCTAGGTGGATGATCTCTCTAGGATGTATAGACTTTACCATAAAATACCTAAGGGTTTGGATCCTGTTGCCAATGTGTTCAAGCAGGTTGGTTTCTTTAATTATTATTGCATTATGCTATGTGACCAGATAAAGCCTCTTTGTTTTTAGTCTTTCTGCAATGCTGTATTATGATGATTGTCTGATTGCAGCATATTACGGATGACGGTACAGCTTTGGTCCAACAGGCTGAAGAAGCTGCTAGCAGTCAGGTTAAGCGCATACTTGTTCAATCTCATTTTGATGTTTTATCTTTTACTTAATGATACTTCCAACTTGGTGTTTAGTGGACTGTTTGCTTTGTGTTATCTGATAAATTGATTTTGCAATTAGCACCTAGGCCAGGGCTGCTTTAATATTTAAAGGGCATGTTATACTGGGATAGAAATAATAGAATATTTGCAAGTTGTTGAAGTTTAATGGACATGACTTAGAGCTTAAGTTCAATAGGCATGCAATAAGTTTGCTATGTTAGGTTGTTATGCATATGATCAGATGAGGATAATATGCTTGCCATATATGTATTTATGTTGTTATTGTTATGTGCT
The DNA here is from genome assembly GCA_963573325.1 of Astragalus glycyphyllos. NCBI lineage: Eukaryota > Viridiplantae > Streptophyta > Magnoliopsida > Fabales > Fabaceae > Astragalus > Astragalus glycyphyllos. The sequence goes on from OY754312.1 coordinate 24,830,655, forward strand.
TCAGTTTAGTTCGTTTTTTTTTGCCTTGTTTAAAAAGAAAAAAAATATGGATATGATACCTGACACCTGACGAGACGTGACATGAACATGATACAAGTTGTCATGCATATGATCAGACGAGTATAATGTGCTTGCCATATATGTATTTATGCTGATATTGTTCTCATGCAAATTATTATATATTATTTCTAGCGACATTACTGTGCAACTAAATTTGCCTTAAGTTATTGATTGTTGCTAATTGCTGATAGAGTTTCATTTTCATTTTCTCCAGACAACAAGTGGTTCTGGCTTTCAGGAACAAGCAAGTCCCGATACCGTTTATTTTCTTTTTCCTTTTTTAATTTTTTTCGTTACAATTGATAGAAAAGGTCTGAACGTTCATCTTGTGACACTGCAGGCCCTTGTCAGAAAATTCATATTGCTTCATGACAAGTATATGAAATATGTTAATGACTGCTTTATGAATCACACACTGTTCCACAAGGTATGTTGAGGCAATGAAAGAGTTACTCCCTCCATAGCAAAATATAAGCAAAAAAGTCCATGCACTTGGTTCAAATTTAGATCAGACACATAGGCTTTTTTTGCTTATATTTTGTTACAGAAGTATTGTGTTGTTCCCTTTTAATAACTGGCTAAATAATAGTATGCTTCATAGTTATTAAATATTATACTTCATTTTGGTCACCCTTGACCAATTGGTAACCCGAATTAATGGGCCCGAAATTGGACACATAGAGAAGAGTGTGGATAGAAGAAGAGTTAGTTACCAAGAATGTAAAAAAGGGGGGTCATTCATTGAGAGATAAGAGGAGAAGGGTGTATTTGGCCACAATGGCTTGGTCTCTCAGTTCTGGAATTTGAGAGATATCTTATCTTATACCGTTTCCTTGAATTCTTTTCGCTTAATACTTTTGGGCACATGTTTATTTTAGGTTTGGGTTTGGTCCCGTATGTATTAAAAACTCTGTATTGATCGTGTAAAAGTTGCACCTAAGTTATACTAATATGGAGCAAAAAGGGACCATATTGGTATAATTTTTGTAATATAAAGGATTATTTCGGTACACATTGATTTAACTTTTACACATAAAAGACCAATTTGAAACTTTTAATACTCGGGACCGAATTGAATCCTAAAATAAACAGAAGGGACTAAAAGTATAGTCTAACCTATTCTTTTCAATCGTATTTCTTTCTAAAGTCCACTGCCCACATACTTTTTACTCATCTCCTGAAATAACGAAATTGCGTGTTTTGCTTAAATTTATTGGTTTTGCAGGCATTGAAGGAAGCATTTGAGATATTCTGCAATAAAACTGTTGCTGGTAGTTCCAGTGCAGAACTACTGGCTACATTCTGTGACAATATCCTTAAAAAGGGTGGAAGTGAGAAGCTGAGTGATGAAGCGATTGAAGAAACACTTGAGAAGGTAGCTTTTGTCTTTAGTTTTCGTCATCAGAATTTGCATCAGTATGCTTAGTGTTGCCATGGTTTTTTAATTTCTATAGGTAGTCAAGCTGCTTGCATATATTAGTGATAAGGATCTCTTTGCAGAATTTTACAGGTTAGATTTTAAAACCTATATTCTTATATATGTTGCTCTTATGCTTTAAGTTCCATATTATTTTGTGAAGTGCTTCTCAAGAATTTTATGTTTACAGGAAGAAGCTTGCTCGGAGGTTACTTTTTGATAGGAGTGCCAATGATGACCATGAGAAGTGTATTTTGACAAAGTTAAAACAACAATGTGGTGGCCAGTTTACATCAAAGATGGAGGGAATGGTCAGTTAATTGGTAACCGTCTTATTTTAATTATATAAGTATAATTTGAGAATTTACTCGAAATATGTAATTTTCAGGTGGTTGACTTGACATTGGCTAGGGACAATCAGATGAAATTTGAGGAATATCTTCGTGAGCAACCACATGTAAATCCTGGAATTGACCTGACAGTTACTGTTCTCACCACAGGATTTTGGCCGAGTTATAAATCTTTTGATCTCAACCTCCCTTCAGAGATGGTAAGGGATATTGCTGATGGTAGTTATTTAAGTTTCCATTACTTTGATGAAGACAAGTCTCATTTAATAATCTGTCATGGTCAATTGTGTCTCAGGTCAAGTGCGTGGAAGTTTTTAAGGACTTTTATGAAACAAAGACAAAACATAGAAAACTCACATGGATTTATTCCCTGGGAACTTGCAACATCAGTGGCAAGTTTGAACAAAAAACCATTGAATTAATTGTCTCAACCTATCAGGTAATTTTCTTCCCAAGACCCATCCTCTTCTGTTACACTGAATATTGTGACGTTGAAGTAGTTGAGATTATGTTGTGATTTGTGAACATGTTTCTGTTTGAAAATTCTGTTTTACAGGCAGCTGCCCTACTGCTATTTAACACTGCTGATAGGTTGACCTATTCAGAGATTATGACTCAACTGAATTTGACTCATGAAGACCTAGTTAGATTGCTCCATTCTCTGTCATGTGCAAAATATAAGATACTTGTTAAGGAGCCCAACACTAAAACTGTATCTCCAAATGACAGCTTTGAGTTCAACTCCAAATTTACTGATAAAATGAGAAGGATAAAGGTCTGTATTTACTTTCAATCATAATTCTCATATTTGTTGTATTAACCGTTGTTAGATTTAGCTTTGTTAGCCAGGTTCAAACATTTTCCCCCTTAACAATAAATCTGGCACTTGTTAATCACAGATCCCTCTACCACCCGTTGATGAAAGGAAGAAGGTCATTGAAGATGTTGACAAGGATAGGCGGTATGCTATTGATGCAGCAATTGTGCGCATTATGAAGAGTAGGAAAGTTTTGGGCCATCAACAGCTAGTTTTGGAGTGTGTTGAACAGTTGGGACGCATGTTTAAGGTAAAATTGCTTGAATTAATTTATTGTTGTCAATGTGAAGGCGGTCATGATGCAGAAAGTACTGCTATTGTTATATAGATATTGGTTAACTGACTAATTTTCTCTGCTTCTGAAATTTACAATTTTTGGCATTGGAATTGTAGCCTGATATCAAAGCAATCAAGAAGCGGATTGAAGATCTGATCACTCGGGACTACTTGGAAAGGGACAAAGATAACCCAAACACCTTCAGGTATCTGGCGTAGTGAAAGCTAATGATGTATAGAGAGGCATGTGTTTGAGACCAGCCAATGAGAACTGGGGTTGTCTGGATTTGATTTTTAGGTAAGTACAGTCGAGAATTGCTAAGGTTACAGAATGCTGTAAATGCTTATAGTCGGTTGCTTAATGATTGGAGAAACTTAGTACTAGGAGCGGGATTTTTTGCATACATTTAAACTAGTTGCTATTTTCTTTGGTGGACGTATATATACAGGATACCGTATCCGCTGCTTTTATCTATTTCTCAGTTATACTTGGAGGTGCTTGCAAGTTGCAAGCACCTGGGTTGGGAAAGGGAGGGTGATGGTTGGCAATTTGCATAATGAGATGTTGAACCAGAATCGTCATTTTGATACTTGGCGGGGTGTCTATTGAGTACAAGCTAGTAAGTGCCTGTTTGGTGAGATTTTGTTTTTTCGTTTTCAAAAACTCAACACAGATCTGAGCTTGAAATTCAAGGAATCTAAAAGTTTGTCTGTCGTAGATTTATCCAACACCAAGTTTCACCGGTATTTTGAACTGGCACAATCTAAAACAAACATAGCTCTCTTTGGCTGCTGCTCTATGAGTTTAGATTTTATATACTGTCGGGGTAAAATGTTGTCATACTATTAATTGAGTAAATGAGGTTAAAATATGACATGTCATATTTTAAATATCCTCTTAAAAGGGAATGATAAATTGCGATAAATCATATTTTTTCAAGTCATCAAACTTTTTTAATATATATTTTAGAAACTGCATAATTTTTTTTATTTTTATTGCATCAATTTCAGTTTTTTTACTTTTTATATTTTAGTTTTCGAATTTATATAACGGGTTTCATAAAAAAAAGTTAATCTGTTTTCAACTAATAGCAAATGACTTTTGTTTGGTAAAATTGTACCAAATAAAAGTGTCCATACTTCGTCCAATCCCTCAGCTACTTATTGGACACTCCTGACCCTTTAATATTTCCAAAATACCCTCACATGAAAAAACCCATAACGCTGTATTTTAACTGGTTCGGAGCACGGCTGTCCGAACCGGTTTGGATGAGGTGCCACCAAATCGGTTCGATCCCTCAGCTACTTATTGGACACCCCTAACCCTTAAATATTTCCAAAATACCCTCACATGAAAAAACCCCTAACGCTGTATTTTAACTGGTTCGGAGCACGGCCGTCCAAACCGGTTCGGATGAGGTGCCACCAAATCGGTTTGGTAGGTTATCATCTGAACTGCTGCACTTGTTTACCACTGGCAAAATGGGTCTTAAAATCTTTCTTTTCTTGATGAAGAAATTCATCTCATCTCAAGCACGCAGGAAATGTTCCTCTCCATTAAAGAAGCCCATATCCCCAACATTATTATTGCATATATTTGCATAGATCTGATTGTGTTTTAAGCCAAATTCCACCATATACAATACATTTTCCATCTAATCTTATTTCCATCAAAAATATTATCTCATTTTAATTGTTTTACAATTAAAATACCAATAACAGTAACACACATAACCATGGCTTCCTTTGCTGCTTCTAAATCACTGTATTGGAATTGTTGGATCTTTGCTTTGTCTTTGGTTTGTTTTGATGAGGTTAATGAATTGGTGGTTGAGACGGTGGATTCGGCTTTGCAAGAAAGGGAGAGGTAACCCATTATGGAAAGATTGTAGCTTTGTGTTGATGAATTGTGAATTGGGTTGGAGTTGAGGAGGATGAAGATGAATTGAAGGGAGTCACACACAAAGAGAAGAGCGGCAGAAGAGAACAAAGAGAAGGAAGTTAGTCTTGTCCATTTTTTTCCATCAATTATGATTTCTGACACACGTTCGGCTGGCCGTGCTTCGAACCTAATAAAAACAGTTTTAGGGGGGGTGTCTCTTAAAATAACACATTCGGTGGCAGATCAACCGAATCGGTTCGGTTGACCGTGCGCCGAACCGTAGTTAACTCCAAAAAAAAAGGAAAACAGAACTTTCATCAAGGGTATTTGTGTCTTTTCACGTGTTTAGAGAGTGTCCACTGAGTAGCCAAGGGGTTGGAAGAAGTATGGGCCAATAAAAGTTGTACCTTTTTTCTAAAAAAATTCAAGACGACCGTATAAGTAAACCGGGTGTTTTTGTGTAATACAGTGAATGGGTAATGTACAATACGTGCTGGTGAAAATTTGGGCTATCATTGATTTAGGAGAAAAGTTGTGAAGAGAGAAATACGTGAGAGAGAGTAAGGAAGAGGAAATAGATTAGAGTGTTGAATAATTAATGAAAGACAAAAAAAATCATGACTTAATTTATAAAATTTATTTTAATAATTAAAAGGGTATATAAAGAAAATGACATATTTAACGACTCTCTTCCATTTCTTCTCTCTTTCATTATTATTTTTCAAACCAAACAAAAGTTTGATATTTATCTTCAAGTTCTCTCTCACCTATATCAAACGTATTAGTGTGGTTTTATAATGTGTCATTGGGTGATTGAGAAACCTTTATCAACCACACATACCTAAGTTTTCTTCGTAAGTTTTCTTTATAAGGGTTTGGTGCAGGTGTTTCACATTTGATAAATGTCTCTTTTAAGTTAACAGTAATTGATTTAATTTATGTACATGGTTGGTGTATGAGATTTTTTACATCGTCAGTCAATAATGAAATGACACATTATAGGAAATGTTAGACTATATTCTAACTAACTTAAAAGTCACTTAAAAAACTGTTTGCAAATTATTTATTTGCACTTGACAGTGTATGCTAATTAAGCACAATAATAATAATAATAATAATAATAATATTTAATAATAATCTAAACATATATATCTAAACATATATATAAAGGGGATTTATTTTGTAACTGATTTTTGGTGTCAGATTTTTCTGACCAAAATACCCTTATTGTAACTATCCACTAACACACCAACACATTTCTATTTCTAATTTTAATAATAATAATAATAACCACCCACTAACACACCAACACATGAAAGAAAGGCTTGGAGGGTCCGTCTTTCCCCACTAATAATAATAATAATAATAATAATAATAATAATAATAGCAAAGGTGCTCTGTTTTGCAAAATTGTAAAAGGGAAAAGATCCTTGGTACAAAGCGAAAGGTCTTGGGAATAAAAACTGGAACTCTTTTCTTATCACCCTAACACCCGTGTATTTTTATTAGGTCATTTCTTACATTTTGTCTCATACCATTTAGCAGTGTTGATTGTAAAAATATAATGTTTGGCACAATTGTAAAAATATAAATATAAGGTTTTACAGTAGTGTGTGTAAAAATGGTAGTTAACAATGGATAGTTAGTATTGGATGAAGAGAATCTTTTTTGACAAAACAAAAGCTTAACTTAATTCATTAAAATAATATTGCATAATACAATTAGGAATAAAACGCTATCAAAAAAAGAATAACGCTAAAACTAGCGAAAAGACACCCCCAAAACTAGCGAAAAGACCAAAATGACATTAATAAAACGTGCTTCCCTTTTTTCTTTATGGGTTTATGATGGTTCGAAAGTTTACCTCTGAACCTGTTCGGAAATAAACTCCTGAGTGTTATTTCTTGACAGACACCCCGTCCAATATAGATTTTACCAGGTTCGGAAGTTATGAACCGAATCGGTTCGAACCTAAAGTATCGAACGACTGTAAAATATGACAGATATTTTATGTCGTTCAATAGCTCAGATTCGACTTTCCATTATCACCAACGGCCTGAAATCAGTCAAAAAACCAGTCAAACGTGTTTCGTTATGTTTCTTTTTATAGTTTTATTTTTCGTTCTTGTTTCGTTATGTTCCAAAAAGATTGAAATAGAGATTGAATGTTTCGTTCTGTATTATTCAAATAAGGATAAAGATAGAATTGAATGTTAAACAACGCTTAATCTGTTAAAATAAAACATCCAAAATAAAATAACAATAATTTGTCAATTAAAATAAAACAACTCTAACAGTTCTATTTCAGTTGTCATCTTCACCAAATGACGACGGTCCTGAGACTTCTGTTTCTTCATTGTCGCTAACTTCATCACCAGAGACATAATTTGCAAGGAATGCCCGATAATCCGATTAGTCGAGTCTGATGCATGTGAGTCAATGTCTTCTTCGTCAGGCAATATTTTGACAACATTGAAAAGGCCAATCTGAATATATGTAATTGAATCGTTAACACTGTTCACATTCCCATATGCACTGTAGATAGCATGTGCATCAGTTTACCATATTACAGGTACGTCTATTGACAACAGCAAAAGAGACATGACCATTATCAGCTTGTAGGACAATATTGCGAGGCGATGTGTTGCAAATCTGCTGAAAAACATTCTGTGGAATATTGATGCGAATGACGCGGAAAAACCATCTAATCGCATGCTGATGCTGCATTGCGATATGATGACATTGAGCGTGATGCTAGGGACTTTATAGCTGCTGAGTTGGCCGTCCCATCTAGTGACCTCGTTGATACTTCTGGCCCATCAACATCTAGACCTTCACCTGCTCCTGCTGATACTACGGGCCCATCTTCTGCTGCTGATACTGCTGGCCCATCTTCAACTGCTGATACTTCTGGCCCATCTTCATCGAGTTCTTCAGCCACCTTCCCTTACCTTGGAGGTCCGGATGACAGATTTGTGTTGGCTACATACGGTTCACATGTCCGTCATGATATATGAGATGAGACGGTATGTTTATAATTACTTAATTTATTTTTTTAAAGATTTTATGTTTGGTTAATTATTTAGGGTTATTAAGTTTTGTTTATAATGATAAATGTAGGATCGTCTGCTGTTGAGGGTTCACAACCACAATCTGAAGGACTCTGAGATTCATGCAGACATTGAGGACTACATAGTGGGTTATAGTTTGTATCCCCTTCGAGAATTGGGCTTCGCCAACATTAATGTTGGGTTGCTGAATGCTTTCATGGAGAGATGACATGCAGACATCCAACTTCCACCTTCCGGTGGGTGAGATGACGATCACACTTGATGATGTCTCTCAGCTGCTGCATATCCCCATCATGGTCCGTTTTATGACATGACAGAGCCATCCAAGTATGACGCTCAAAATATGCTTGTGGACTATTTGGGTGCAGACCCTGAAGATGCATATTCTCAAATACTTGTAAAAGGGGCCACTGTAACTCTCAAGTGGTTGAAGGAGACAGTCTACCCCGCAGCCATCGCTGAGGGTCGCTTTCAGGAAGCCGCCCGTACCTACCTGTTTTACATGCTGGGGGCTACATTGTTCGCTGGTAAATCTGGCAGCAGGGTCAAGATTGCCTACCTTGGGTTGCTTGCGGATCTGGACCAGGTTAGCACCTACGGCGGGGGGGGGGGGGGGGGGGGGGGGGGGTATGGCCCTGACTCACTTATATGACAAGTTGAAGGATGCCACAGTAACAAAGTGTAGGCAAATTGCTGCCTGACTCACTTATATGACAAGTTGAAGGATGCGACAGTAACAAAGTGTAGGCAAATTGCTGGATATGCCACACTCCTTCAGGTATTATTTCAATTATTATTTCAGTCTACCAGCGGAGAGAGAGGCAGACACAGTAGTTGTATTTTTTTTCATGAACAAATTTGGGTTGTAAGACATATATGTGTGTGTGTGTGTGTGTGTGCGTTCTTTTATTTATATGTGTTGTTTGTTGAAAATTAGGTTTTTCATTTGTTGTTAAAAATTTGCCACTTAGTATAATTTCTCACCAGTTAAGAATAAAATGAAAGTTGTGTGTGGTACAGATTGGTTCGGTGGGAAACGTCCGAACTGGTTCGGATCACAAAATCCTAAACCTCTTCAAAAATAACTGAAAGAAAAAAAGGGGGTTTGTCTGTGCGTTGTTATACAAAATAACATAGAGCGTACAAGATTCATTAATGACAATTTGGTCTTTTTACGCGTTGTTGTCCACTGAGTAGAGAGGGGTTGTACAAAGTATGGGTCTTCTCCAATATAGTTTCTAGGCCTTTCCCAACTTCAAAAGACTTATTAAGACTCATTGGTAGATTTTGGACTTGAACCCAAAATACTACATGAAATGACAGTACCAGTGCAGGCAAATCCGTTGCACCCATAGTATTCAACAATAAGATATGCCCGTCAAAGTCTCAAGAACCTCTTTTTTATAGACAAGTGTTAGTGGTTAGTAATTAGTTAGGAGAGGAAAAAATGTTAATTTCAAAGATTTGAACTCCGACTTTCCTTCAAACATGTCATGTCTCTTAGCTAGCCAAGTACGCTACCTTCTAAGGACCTTTCTTAATCACATTTAGGGTTTAGGACCTTTCTTAATCTCTTTTTCAGTTTCCTTGATAGCTACTTTACTTCAAAGTTGTCAGACGCATCCTTTTCTTCATCATGTGTGCTTGAATAGGTTTTATTTCTAAGAAACCTACCCACAAGACATAAATATGGATCCACACTCTCTTCGTTTGATAGTTGTTATTCAAAGTTTAACACTTATCCATCATCACTAAGGTTTATATTCTCAAAGGTAGCCATGATTATAGAAAGAAATTTTAGTAGAATGCTTCTCAGTTCTCACAGATAGGCGGGATAGAGATCTTAATTCTTCTCAAAAAGTGGAGAGAGAAGAGTGAATATTGTCAACGCCAATAATATCGTTAATAAACATTACCTATATCTAAAATTGGATTTATTAAAAGTCAGATAAGATCAACGTTACAAAATAACTTTTATGCTACAATAAAAATGAGCCAAACTTCTTAGACGTAATCCAAATTTTAACCATTTTATTTTAACTCTCCCAATTTAAATTTGAAGTTCCAAATTATTTGAAACTTAATCTTTTCTCTACAAATTAATTTTGGCTTAAATATCATTATAGTCCCTACAAATATAACAAATATTAATTTTGTTCTCTGCAGAAAGTTTTTTTAGAAGTCTTTACAAATTTTATAATTTTTATTTTAGTCCCTGCAATTTTTTTTAAATAGCCCTAATAAAATTTAAAACTATTCATTTTGGCCCTGCAATACTTTTTTTCTAAAAATAGCTCTTGCAAAATTTAAAATTATTCATTTTCGTCACATGGACCAAAATGAATAACGAAAATGAATAATTTTAAATTTTGCAAAGGCTTTATCTGTTGGGAAGTTCAAGAGCAACGGACTTGGTTAGTAATAGTGGTTAACGACTTTGAAAATCATTCCAATAATTTTTGTTCTTCTTTTCCATTAAATTGTATTTTTTTTCTTCATAAAGTCCAATGTCACTGATAATTGAGCACTAACTTTATCATCAAATTTGAAACTGAATATAAAATACAGTTTTAAATACTTTACATTATCGACTTTGAAAAAAGTCCAAAATCTCTTATTATGTCAAAGCAAAGAGTAGGAGTCTCAATGTAATGATTTTGACAGCCAAAAAGTGACACAAATGAGTAGAAAAGGGTTTGGTTTCATGTAATGATGTGTCAAGCCTTCCTGTTTTGGTTTCACTATGCCGCCTTATATTTTCTTGTGTTAACAACAATTTCGTACATTTCGTTTCGCACTGTAAAACATTACTCTTCAATAAAATAAGCTGGTAAGTTAATCTCAAAAAAAAAAAAACTGGTAAGTGTCAAAATTTAATACTGAATGTCCAAGACAAGCAGCCATAATCAGCTGTTAATAAGAGAGCAGTTATGTTTCAAATACTGTAAACATAGGAAAACATAACTTCACCAAAGTCAGTTGCAATGTTTGCCAGCCAAACTGCAGCTCCATGTTGAATGTATCTCTTTTTTTTTTTATGAAAATCTTCAATTTACCTGTGGCTTACACTGCAAAACCAAATGCGCGATGCGATGCCATTTAGTACAAGTAAATACCGCATGTAATCAAACGCGACTACACAGATAAATATTGATTAAAAACAAGTGTAAATTCTTGCTTCTCCAAAAATCACCACACCATTAGTGTGTAAATTCTTGCTACACATGCATGACAAACTTGATAAAGATCCTTGCAACAAACAATGCAAAACTTAATCTCATAGGGTAACACAATTCAGAACAAGAAACTAAATCTAACTTAGGAGATCAGCCTGCACTTTTTAGGTTTGAGAAACTTCACACGGCGTAAACACATATCTGTTAGAATTGGTCTCCACATCCCTTTACTGAACTAACACATCAAACTAACACCATTTACTCATGTATATCTTTCAATACTATAATCATCTGAAATTTTCAACATTTTTATGTTTATGTGAAATTTCTCTAAGCATTGGATAAGTAATAGCTCTACTTTAAGATCATGCGGAAATGCAGGAATACGAATATAATACAAAACGATACCTGTCAGATTCTGCATACGGGAGCCACTAGCTTGCGCTGTCTCTGACTTGATTCTATAAAGTTTATTTACACGTCCACTGCATTCCTTCAGGGAAAAAAGTAAGGGGTGAAAATACTATCAAGAACTAGAGACGCTTTGACATAAACCAAAACACAATTTGACCAGATAAGGCGTATTTGTATACCTTTAAGTCGACAAACCATTGGCAATAAACCACCTTCCACTAAAAGTATATTGCTGTACATCTCTTCTTTAATGTTTTTTTGCTTATTCTCTATCTACAACAAAATGAGTAAAGAATATAGTTCTACCACTAGTCCCAAAACTGTACTAAACAACAAGCAAACAACCTGCACAAAAATCATGATTCAAATCAGGAAACTATGGTCATTGAGAAATGAACATGCATCTATCTTTACAGAGAAAACATGCATGTATTAAAAAGAAAGGATCAAAGGAATGCTTACTTCACTGTGACTTTCTATGACTGACCAAGAGGAGTAAGTTCAGCAAATTGCAAAATCCACAACTCCCTCTTGCCAGAAGTTACAACAACTTTTACACATTTACAAGGTTGACAAAAATAATAGTCCCTCCAGAATGAGAAAGAACAAAAGATGGTAATTAATTTCAAACATCTAAGTCTATCCATAACGACCTATCATATCTTCAATTTATAATCCTGATGTGGCATCATTCCCTACATCAAAGTAGCTCAGAATCTGCTTTACAGAAGCCAGCTTTCAAATGCCTCCACATCACCATCTCAGGTTTACCAACGATTTCATTCTTGTATACAACATACAGCAACTTAGTTCCCAACTGTACACTGAAATTTCATTTCATCAGTTGGCAAGAATGGTTCGAGATCCAACATAATAAACCCTGCCCTTCACAATTGGATTAAGACCGTGTTTTTTGTCGGTGAAGGTTTTATAGTTGATCGAGAAACACGTGTTAATGGGCTAGAATCACCCCATGACTAATTGCACTTTAACGATTAATGGCCTCCACAGCAAGCCGTACCAAACGTAGTAATCCCTCCACATCTTGAAAGCTAAAATCAAGAGCCTTTTTGATAGAGGAGATACCATCTGAATTCTTGCCTACACTTGGGCTCGCAGTAGCAACCGCAAAAGCATTTCGTGATTTCCTTGAGGCTTCCATGGCAAAAATCACATCCTGAGACTGCAATTGATACATGTCATTAATTCCAATGCTGATATGCAACCAAAATAAAAACAGCAATATGAAGCTAATACAAATATTCCTAGGGCATGAAATCCTAAGGTCGGATCCTTCACTATGATTTCTATCAAGTTTCTTATGCTATTTCCATCCGACATGGGAGGAAGGAGATGGCTTTTGTTAATATTTTTCCTCTGTGAAGAACTGTGTACTTACATAATTGAGCAACCTCACAAAATTGGGACGATTTCGTGCAGCAATAACATGGTTTCCAGTAACTTGGGGTGAATTGATACTTTTGGGTAAGGTAACCTTGTCAGCTGCTGTAGAATTGTTGACATTGTCAACATCAGAGGCAGATGATGATGGAGACTCACCTAACAAATGAAACAAAGCCCAAAACGAAAAATAAATTAGTTTTATATATACACATTTCATCACCACCATAATCTCATGGTTCATCCACATGATGAAAGGAAAAACACGCTTTAGACTTGTTTGTAGCAAACAAATGAGCCATATCTAACTTATCTTCTTCCCATTCTTATTCTTTTCTTTCCCTTTCTCTTATTCATACATGAAACAACAAACAGCCACCAAATAGATATGTGTCCAAGATTCTGCCTTATCAAATTCTTGCCACAACGGCAATATCGGATAATCTAATAATGTGTACAGTGGCGGAGCTTGAAAAAAAATCTTGAGGGGGCAAACACAGCAGTATATTAAGCAGTGAAATACGAAAAAAGATAAGTAAATATGTATTAAAAAGAAAAATTAAATATACAAACAAAACTTTTGTTTAAAGGGGATCAATAGTGTTCTCCACTTTCCCCCCTCTATGACTCGAACCCACAACCATTTAGGTGTAGGTGAAGCGTCTTATCAACTGAGCTGCGCTTCGTTGTCATTTACAAACAAAACTAAATTGTAAAAAAAATTATTTTGATTTGACAATAAAGACTCAATTAAAAACTCAAAATCACGTTTTTAAAAAATAATAGGAGCTTTAATTTTATTTTAGAAGACTGAATTTTTTATAGAAACTATCAAATATTTATATTATAAATCTTAATATTAATTAATATTAATGATGTTATTATTAATATTAAATACTATACCAACAAAAAAAGATGTGGATGACTCTGTTTTTTTAAAAAAATGATTCTACTAAAAAGCACAAAAAAACTTGTGCTACTCCTACTAATGTAATATAAAAAAATATGCCAAGCCTTCTTAAAAAGTAATCGACAGGGGAGTCGAACACGCTACCCAACACCTCAGCCATTTATACTAGTACTATTAAACCATTGCATTACCTTGATATCTAATCGATAAAGGACGAAAGATTATATATATACATGTTGGTTTTTTGAAATTATATATATATATATATATATATATATATATATATATATATTACTTAATGTTTAGTTTTTCTTGGGTCGACATGGCCACTCCCTGTCCACACTATGATCCGCCCCTGAATGCGTATCACGTGATAATTTTTCTACAAAAAGATGGTAATATTTTACAAATGCTGAACCTAGGATTGTGTTTGTTTATCCCCCCAGAGATAGGCTTGACAGGATATCCAGGCCGAAATAAAACCAAAGTGAGGAGTGGGGATTTCAGAAAGAAATAATTATTGTATAGTAAAAATCATGCAACAATATTTATTACCAAGAGGAACCATTTGCAGGGCTGTCTGCAACTCATGCCGATCTCTGCTTGCACTAGCGTGTGAAGAATATATTACCCTCATATATGCCACCTCCGTGCATTTGTAGGCCAGAGCAGCCGAAGCCATGTCCTTTGATTTCTCATACTCATGGGCACAAAACCTGTCACATGGAAAAAATATTAAGGTGATACCCAAATAAACATCAATAAATGCTACAAATCAATGTGATGAGGTCTGAAGGCATGTTTACACTTTACACATCAACCCCAAATATAACTAAAAAAATGAAGAATGTTTTACTCTAGTATTGAAAAACAGTTAAAAACAAGGACGGCAATATAATCGGAAAATCAAGTTAAAGCAAGGTGACAAAGAAAACTGTGGTCTTACTCGCACAATTTTGCTGTGCTACTGTACATCTGCTTTGATTGAATCATCTCACTGTGTTTAACATTATCAACGTTGCCGGACTCTAACAGAGCGGCTCCATGAAGAAACTTAAGGGCTGCCTGGAAGTAAAGACTAGTGCTCTCAAGAGTGGATCCATTATTCTGTATGATAAACACAAAGTTCATAAAACAAACACCAAGAACAGCAAAAACATTAAAAGCTAAAAGGGCTGTGTAAAAACCTTAAGACGATCAGCCAGGTGCTTAAGATCTTTAGCTTCTTTAACAGCGTTGTTAGCAGCATGGCTGTAAGAATCCTTTCTAGCTGGACTAGGGGCATCAAGCTCCTTAGATTTGTGTCCATTAATCGCAGGATTTCTTGAACCAATTTGCTGAGTTCCATTTTGATGATCAGCCTTTTTCATTTGCTTTTTGTGTGGCTTTAATGCATCATCAACTTTGGAAGGATCAATTTCCATATCTCCATTTCCTTTTTGGGAACCAACGACTGGTCGTGGGCAATGATTCAATGTCTCAACTTGAGATCCTCCAGAGGGAAATGCCGACGACTTAGATTTTCCAAGTACTTCTTGACCATGTCTTTCCAAAAGAGACTTCTTCAAAGATCTTTGAGCATCACAGTCTGGCAAATCATTCTGACTGGGATCATGTAACGACTCCTGTTTGCATACGGCATCTATACCTGCCTCTTGAACGTCACGCTCTCTCTTTATGTGATTCTCTTTTTTCCTACTCTCATTTTTTCCTGTATAGTCTTTCTTGCCAATATGTACATCCTCACTTCGGTCAGGCTTGAACTCAAACTTCTCCTGCAACTTGACTTTTTCGTCCCTATGTTTTATCTCACGTAGAGGAGTCTGATCTGGCAGATGACTCGGAGAATTAGAACTCTTGATTTTTCCAGCACGGGGTTCTAACTTACGGCTATCCTTGTTATCCTCGAAACCTGATTCGGTGCCAGTTTTCCTTGCATGAGACACATTAGCATTAGCATAATACATATCAGTCTCGTCTTCACCTTGGTGCTTAATCTGCTCGCCATCTCGAGAAGTCGCATCCTTGGCTTTAGTGTTTTCATTGCCATTGGTACAGCGGCTGATCGTCTGACCTTTAGGTTTGACATCTGACATATGATTAACATCCTTGTTCTGAAAATCAGACCTGTGGGGCATGGTGAAAGATTCCTTCTTAACCATTCCAGATCGATCACTTGCACCGTCATCTTCACCATCTGAGCATTTTCTGGGACTATCCACAGCCGCAATATCATGAGAGTCATCTTTCCTCATAAGTTCTCTGTTTGGAAACTTGCTTGTACTTAAAATTCTTAAAGGTGAGGAAGAAACTGACTCCACGGGTGAGCTTTTCAATTCCTGTAAGCTGGCCTTGGTTTTATGTGAGCCAGAGACCTTAGAAGAGCTTGAAGTGGCCGCAACAGATGCATGTTTAGACGGAAAGTCCCTTTTTGAACTGTCCACGCCATCGATGCTCCGTTGTGAAAGACTGCTTCCAGGATTTTGCCTGGATTTCGAGTTCTTTGTATGACTACCTTTTTTGTCAGTCCTACCACTTCCTTTACTGGCACTTGATTCTTTGCCTTCAGATCTTGAATTTCTTGCTTTCTTTTCCGTCCTGGAGTCACTGAACTCATGCTCCAGTATTCTGCTCTCGTGTAGCTGAGGATTACCTGTGCTACAAGTTTGAGCATCCTGATATTCCTTTAGTTTCCTCTTTTTCAGACTACCAACAGAACCATAATTCCCCAAATCCAGTGACCCCTCATCCAAGGAACCCTGACCCTTAACTTTTCTCTTTTCAGCAGAAACCGGCAGCCTGTCCTTTCTCGATTTGGAGTCACTAGAAGAGCGATGATTTTTTTGTCTAGGTCGATCTTTGCCAGCTGAAATGGATGGTAAAGTGTTGTTTGAGCTATGACTAACCTTCCTAGCAGTTCCATTCTGTTCTGGAACCCACTCTTCATCAGTCTTACCTTTTTTGGATGGCCTCGAACAATCTTGATCGGGATCCCTCCTGCTTTTCAACTTCGTATTCTTCACATCACCTGTTAACAAATATTC
Organism: Astragalus glycyphyllos; assembly: GCA_963573325.1. Classification (NCBI taxonomy): domain Eukaryota; kingdom Viridiplantae; phylum Streptophyta; class Magnoliopsida; order Fabales; family Fabaceae; genus Astragalus; species Astragalus glycyphyllos. The sequence goes on from OY754312.1 coordinate 24,847,473, forward strand.
AGAAATGAATACAACGCCATAGAAATTTACTACGTCTTTGAAAGCCTGTATATTAGTTAATGCGGAAGTTGGAAGGAAACAATGAATATATGGATCAAGTAACCTCTATCAGAATTGTACTCCGGCATCCTTGGCTTATTTTTGTGTTTCTCTCCTGACACATCTGCCTCACTCGCAACAGGAGATTTATTCACATCGTTTAAGCTCCTACTTTTCACTGATGACGGCAAGTTTTTCTTTATAGAAGATGATGATTGAGAGCCATCTTTATTTGTAGAATTAGATATTTCTTTCCCAACATTTTTCTTCCCTCCAGGCACGGCATGTAGATCATTATTTAGCTGGTGATGATTAGGATGATGGAGAGTTGCCCCAGTTCCTCCCACCATAATATGTCCATTGCCTTGACCATCAAGAGGAGGCCCTTGGTATAGCGCAATAAGGGCTTTAGTGGTTTCATCCTCACTAAAGCTACATCGATTCATGTCAGGCCTGCACAATAATGCACATAAGTTAATTTGTGCCATTAACCAACTATTTCAAAAACTTAAGTTGCTAGTCAGTGCTAGATAAAAGCATGTGAATGTATAACATACTCCTTTCAAAACACAGGAGTCTTATGGGCTATAGGGTCTGCTTACCTTATGTCGAAATTCAATTTTTTATTAGAAGACTGAGGGCGGCAACGATGGAATCTAGGCCATTTGGTCATAAAGGCTCCGATACCATGAACCGAACATAAAAAAAAAGCTTAAACTTTTGGGCGAAGAACATAAGTAGTTACCATAATATTTTAACATGTATTTCAGTTTCCTTAGCACGTTCTTTTTTGGTTTGCGTTTGATGTGCAGGCATTTTGGCAGGGAAGAATAGGTAGCCTTTTGGAGGATCAAAACCCTAGCATCATCATGACACCCCGACCTTAAAAAACTATTGAGCTAAAAAGCTCATTAATTCTTAGTATTTTAGTTATGGGACATGGACAAATATAGATAAAAATTTTAACCACTGAATAAGAACTTACAGCCAATTAAGCCTACTACACAGCCACTTTTCAGGTAGGCTTTCAGGATTTGTGCCAACAGGAAGAAGACGCCACTTATGACACCTGTCACACTGTACCCAATTATCTTCCACGTCAACAGGAGGCAACATTGCAGGAACCCCTTTTCCATCCTCCGCATCAGTATTAGGTGCATTTCCAGTGGAACAGACATTTGTGGCTGTTTTAGGGTATACTTCTGCCGTCGATGGCTTATCAATTTTCCTACCACGCGATCTCTCCTTCGCTCCATAATTTGTTATAGGCATGCCCCTCTCAGCCACCTCAGATTCCTTTAATTTATCCTCATAAGGGGTTTCGGTTGAATCAATTCTGTTTTCATCTTCTTCTAATTCTCCAAAGAAGTCTTTATAAGCATCTCTAGCCTTTCCAAGACCCTTTTGTACTTTGACATCTTCGATTTCATTTTTTAATGCAGAACCATCATCAGAACCCCTTTTCATTTTGGGAATCGAAGAGGATCCAACCTTTGTGTTTTGTTTTTCCCTCTCTATAACCATGGTGCCCTGACTTCCCTTTGACTTCTTCTTTCCCCCAGGAAATGGATGCTCGGTCACAACAGGCAATGTCATACTGTCTTGTTCGCCCAGGCTATCTCTCTGATTAGCCTTCTTAGGAGGCTCTATGCATTCAGTGTTTGATGCTGTCCTACCTTTGGAAACATTAGGTTCAGCTACTATTGAGTTGCAAACTTTATCTCCTCGAGGATTGTCTTTTGCTGTATAAAATGATATGTCATCAAGTGAGTCCTTATCTCCCACAACTTTTCTTCCAGAACTTCCCTTTGTCCTCTCGGCATAACCATTCACTTCAGCAGATGTCGGATCCTTTTGTGCCTTGTCAGATAAGGTTTTCTCCTTCACCATACCATTGTTCGTTTCCTTCAATGAATCATATGGTCCATCAACAGCCTTTACTGAGTCATCACTGAGAGAATATGAATTGGATAAAAGTGGAAGTTTCATGGTGTTTGAAACTAGCTCCTCCATGGTCAATACATCTGTACCTTGTTCTTTCTTTGAAAGCACTCCAACATCAATCTGAGTATTCTTCTTACCGCTACCCTTGATTTCCATTGAGGACTCAAAGCCGTCTAAAGAGTTCACTTTCTTCCCTCCTGACAAATATCTGTCACCTTTTACAACATTATTAGATTCATTTAGTAACATGCCAGAACTTTTTGCGTCATCCACATGTACAAGACCAGGGAACCTATCTCTGGCACGCATTTCCTTTTCAGTTAATTCAATGAGGTAATCAGGAAGAGGCGACAACAGCTTAGTGGTAAAAATCTGTTCCAAGCCACCATTTAAAAGAAAAAATTATATCATCAAGCTCAATAGGAAGAAAATAAAGGAAAATAAAATTCCAGGCGGATAATTCACCTTAAGGATACTACTTGGAGATTCAAAGGGAGCATCTAGAGGATCGCGAGAAATTCCTTCACTTTCCAAGGGACTGTCATCCAGTGATGATGATGGTGACACATCCAGACCAAGTCCACTGTATATTGCAGCATTTTTACGTGTTGGCAAATTATCAGTACCCATTTTGATTCGAACCTTCAATGTCTTCTGGTCTGATATGTTGGTAGCTTTCCTGTTTAGAGACTCGTAATTAGAAGTTAACGCATCAGCACTTGTGATTGGCGTGCATTTTCCTTGATTGGTTCCATTATCTAAAGAGAGTCCCTTTGCAGCCAGCCTTAAGGAGCTAGCAGAACCTGGGCCAAATCTCGTTGACTGAGTTCCAGTTGAACATTGTACAGCATCACCATTCCCATTCTGTATAGTACAATATTAGTTTCATGTATATCCAAGATGAAAAATAACAACACGGGTCATAAAACCTTATATCACCAACTTTGTTCTAAAAAAATGCGACACTGATGCCCCATTTTGGTAAAACAAATGTACCTCCGGATGAAAATTATTAGGAGATCTGGGAGTATTTTGACTATGATTTTTTTGTGGAGTCCTTGGATGAGACCAAACAGGAGAGCGCTGATAGGTGGGCAAAAACGATCCGTAACCACCAAATTTTGCCCCTGCAATATTGTTTCTCAATATCATTAGAACAAAAAACTATTTATAATGCAGGCTTATGCGAGATAAATCGTGGTTCTAAGTTAAAACTTACCCAGATTCTCTGCAGACACCCCACCTTCAAAATCTTTCTGAAAATGTCCGAGGACATCTTGAATTTTTTCATCCTTGGGTAGAAAGAATTGCAGAAGTAAATAATTGAGAGAAAATAAAGAAGAATGATTGATCGAAAAAAGGACATAAATCTAATTTAAAAAGACAAAGAGATTCAGACGAGTTATAATATGGAGACAAACGGCATCCCATAATTCACGGCGGAAGCAAACGGTTCAAATTAAGGAAGCTTCTTCAACACACAAATCTAAATATTAACCAGAAATGGTTAGGAATATATTTCATGCTCTCTCATAATTACAAAGGAGACGATAGACAGAACTACTCCCACTATCTTTCAGCGCCCACAGGACATTATATTATATATGCGAATCTAATTCTATCTGTTCGGAAAAACCCAAGTCCCACATCGGATATAGTATAGCCTGAAAAAGACTTAATATGTGGTAGACATCCCTCAATCTATAAGCCAGTTTTGGTGAGGCAAAATGGCATTCCAAAACCGAAAGCTCGAATTCAAAAGTAAAAGCACATGGTCAATGGAACATTTACTTTTTCAATAAAGAGAAAAGAAGAAAAACTAAACAGTAGTATTTCTATGAGCAGATCCAGCAAGTAAATTCCCCAACAACTAAATGCATCAAGTTAAGACTACAAAGTCCACATGAATTCAAAATCTTCCATATCATAACATCATCTATGTAAAAACACACCTCAGATAAAATTTAACTCACAAAAAACATAATTCATCACTGCACATCCCAAAAATAACACAACACAAACTATACCAACCACCTGAAACCAATTATGAACTTGGATCTAACAAAGTATAACAAGTAAAACCGACAATTCAAAGCTTTAAAAAGACAAAAAACTTAACTCATAACACAACAAACAAATAAAATCAAGATAAAAAAAGTCCTTACAATGTAAGAGAGTGCAACATCGGGATCAACGGCGGTGTCATAATCTTCATGGTTCTGAAATGAACATGCTTCTCCTTCTTCAAGCTCAGACTCCACCATCTCTCTCCTAACAGCACCCAACCCTAACCCTAACCCTAACCCTAACTCCTTTATTATTGCATCTCTACCTCCAGCATAAACCATTCAAAAATATTAACCAAAAATTATAAAAATCAAACCCTCCAACTTAAACCTCCACATTGAGAAACCTTCAACCAAATCCAACTACCACTTCTTCTTCGATCCATTCTTTAGAATCAAAAAACTATCAAATAATTCAACCCTCCTAATAATTGGAAAAAAAAATTCAACACGATCGAAGACTCGCGTTGAAATCACAACCACAAATTTCACAAAAAAAAAATTAAAATTATTTGATGATAAAATTAAAACTAGAATCTTCGATAATCGAAAAACAAAAGATGTTTGTGAAAGTTTTTGTTGTATATGTTAATTGTGTAGCTGGGATCGATCAACACAACACAACACAACACAGAGTTTGTCTCTGTCGTTCTTTCTCTCTCTCACCGTGTCTCTGTTTTTGGTATTACAGCAGCCGCGTTTCTTATTTTTTATTTTTTATTTTTATTTTGTTTCTAATTTTATTTTCATTATTAGAATAAAACAATTAATTAAATAATGCCACGGTGAGAGAGAGAAAAATAGAAAACCAGTTGATAAGAGGAAAAGTGTGATGATAGAAACTAGTTTACCCTTTGGCTCCTTGTTTTTTGTGTTTCTTTCTACTTCTAAACCTTCCTATCTTACTCACGCGCTTTCACATCGCGCGTGAAGATGCTTGTATGCCCTTTTTTGACAATGTTTGCTAGCTTGTTGTAGTAGTTTGTTTCTTTTTCACAAAATCCCACTTTTAACATTTATTGCCTAAATACCTTCAACGCTTCTTACATTCATTTTGCAAAATACTCTTATTTGGGTTTGCTGGGTTAAATTTTTTTTTTTTTGAGATTTACTTAAATGTGAAATCAAATCATCAAAGTGTATAAAACAAAAGCACTTGTTAATTTATGAATGGTGTGCTTATACATTTATATACAAAAAATTCGACGGTTACCAATGTTATAGCTTCTCCAAAAAAAAAATACTACAACACGAGTTAATTTATGAATAGTATGCTTGTACATTTATATACACAAAAATTCGATGGTTACCAATGTCGTAGTTTCTAAAGAAACACTATGAAGTTGCTGCAATGCAGATCTAGTCACACTTTCTTCGTTTAGGGTTAGTCATTTTTGTGGAAAAATAATCAACAATGGCAGTCATCTCCTGATGTCAGAAAAGGTGTTCTATCGCATTCTTTTTTTTAGCTGCAAGGGAACCGTTAGGTTGTAGTGGTTGAAGTAGAGCCAAGCAACGATGGACTAAGCGAGTCAAATAATGCTGGTGCGAACCATGTTGGATGACGGGTGAGGGTGAGAAAGAAGCTCATTCAAGGAAGCGGACCGTTGACGACAGCAGGCCGGGAAGGAATAGAAAGCGGGGAGAAGGTCTCAGTGTAGTCGATGTCCTCTTTCAGAGTGATGGCGACAAGCCTGGCCTTCTATCTCTCAATCTTGCCTTTTGATTCCCTATTGGTCTTATCAATTTACACCCTACGGGCTTGGCTCATTTTCTTTCTCGCAATGATAGAAAATGTTTGAATTTATGAGTAATTATAAATAAGGCTAACTTAGAGGGAAAAGGATAAAGACATGGCATGGCAATGATGGTTAGATAATGGAGAAAGAATATTGACGTGTGGAGAATATTTAAATTGCTGAAAAAAGTTTGATTTGTTGGAGAATGTTTTTTTTTTGGTCGAATGTTTAAATTGCTAAAAATTGTTGGAGAATGTTTCATAAAGGATCGTAGAAACATTTCTGTTTATTGGTAAAGATACCCTTGAATTGAAAGTTACTTAAGATCCACCTGCTTTCTTTATTGGCAAGCTAATATTGAATGCTATTTTTTACTGACTGTGTGTGTGTTGTTGCTAAGCAAAAACTTGCAAAAGGGAATCTGTAAAAAATACTACTAAGCAATATTTCTCAACAAATAATTGAAATGAGTTTTGTCACAATAAATATAACTACTTTTTTCTAATGGGTTTGTAGATAGCTTTTAGTAACAAAGAGAATTAAAATGCAATTGTACAAGTGTATGTAATAAAAACGAAAATAACATGAAATTTAAAACTGCATTTGAATACTCTCTCCATTCAAGAACTTCGATTGTTTTTAGTTTTTATTTTAAAACTTTGGTTGTTTTAAAATTCAGTGATGGTTTTGAGCAAGGGGCGGGACCCATTTTTTTTACTTTTTTTTTGTCAAGACCAGAGTTTTCGCTGCCGAACGCAGTGACTAGTCCCTTCGCTGGATTGGAGGCACCTCGAAAGGTGGGACAGTTGGCCCAGGGATTTAAAGCTGCTTCATACCCAATGCGATGATCGAACCCTCCACACTTGGTTAAGGGAGGGTGAGCCCCAAGGCGAGCACTACTATGGATTTAACCAAATTTATGTGAGACCTACATGTTTTACTAAAACTCATTTGAAATCCAACTAATAAGAGTGTATGTTGAGAAATGAGTGTTAGAAAGTGTGTCCTAGCTTCCTCTAATATTCATTTCTCAAAACAAAATCTCTCATTGGTTGAATTTCAAATGTGTTTTACTAAATCAGGTAGGTCTCATGTAAATTTGATGAAATCTAGATGAATTTCAACAAATATAACGGGATGTGTCCAAAATAGGGATGGCAAAAAAACATGTATCATGGCACCCGCAAGTAAAACTCGTGACGGGCACGTGGCGATCAGTTAATTGGGCACCCACGAGTAAAATAAATGGAAAGTTGTATTAACCGTTTGGTAACTCGTAGTGATGGGTAATGAGGTTTCTATACTCGTGGGTACTTGTAGACTAAAATTACTTAAAAACCTATATAGTTAATAACTAGTTACAAGTATTTAAGTTTATTTCATCTTCATTTATCAACTAAGATAAGGTGATTGGATATTTAATAGAATAACTACTTAAATAATAGCAAAAATAGTATTAAAAAAGTTAATTTTACATGCAAATTATTTTTATTTTATAGAAAATCGTTTTTAAGTAATTGAATAAGTACACATGGGCATCCCCATTGATGTGAATTATTGTAACTAATTCAACTAAAATAGAGGATCGTTCCATAATCAAATAAATAACAAGACCAATAAACAAGAAAAGACAAGGAAAAGGGAAGAAAACCGAAAATATGGAAAGACAGGGGATGAATCTATGAGATGAAGAGAAGCCACATCTTTCATGGAAAGATGATAATTTCCATGCTTGGATCGCCACAAAAACCTAAGCTCTTGATAAGATCCCAAAGATGGTTCAAGGAAGAACCCTTGAGATAGCACTTATGCTAATTCCTCTCAAATTAAAAATATGATCAAAAGGTCTTTTACAACTTACATAACCACACGTATTTATAGGAAATAGATTGTGGACTCACTAAAGTCACAAACATAAACCTAAAAGCCCTAGGCCTTACACAATTAGGCATCTAAGAATGAGAAACAACATGCCTAAGAATGTTTGGCTTATTACAATTATAAAATTAAAGTATTTGAAAGACAAGGAACAATTTTAGAATATTTGCTATCAATAAGCAATTTAATCATTTGAGCTTTCAGTTGTTCTTGTTCTTTAATCTTTTTTGCTCTTCCTCTTCTAATTGGTCCAAGTGCCAAGTTTTGTTTCTCCATGCTCTCTGTGTCCATAACATTCCCTCTTTCTTGAAGAAATTCGACCTCGAATTTGATCTCCATTGTGTCCTACATGAAGAAAGAACTCAAATCAATACCAACATACCCCCGGGGTCAAATGGAAATTGGGAAAAATCAACACATTTGACAAAGATAAGCAATACCAAATTCCGTGCAAGAGTAAACAATAAAAAGTAAAAGATAGGAAGCAATTTATACATTGTTTCTTTCTGCTTTCAAGGTTGGAGAAACGATTGACCCCGCATGGGGACTCTCTTTTTCAAACTTAGGCAATAGGCACAAGTTAGACCGTCCCCTCATTAAATTTGCAAGATTTTCAAGCGCATGGGAAAAGTAAATCTTAAGCAATGCAACACACAAGCTGTCCATCATGAAGTTAGAAAGCTTAATTGATTTGACTTCTTTGTATGGAACCAAAACAAATGAAACTTTCCTAGAATCAACTTCTTCAAGCACATGCCCTTCCTTGAAAACTTTTAAATTTGGAGTAGTGCCATCAAATACTAAACCATGGGGTACCTTTCATGAATATACATCCCTATGCATGCTCAAAAAGAGATCAACAACACTAGAGAAATTGTTAGCATAAGAAGACAAGCGATCGAATGGAACTTCAAGTTTAAGCATAGGTCTTACAAACAATGCTCTTGTTACCTCATTTTCCTTCTTTAAGAGATTTTTATTCTTACCAACTTCTTTATTTTCACTCTTTTCTTCTCTTTTACCACACTCCTTTTCATTTTCTTTCAACTCTTGTTTTTCTTTTTCTATTTTAAGTTTCATAGCCATCATGTCTTCTCTAACCTTATTTGGACTAAGAGGTTGAAGAGTGAATTTGATTCTATTGTGAACAAAAGTGTATTTGTTGGATTCACCATCATGAATAACTTTTCTATCAAATTGCCAAAGTCTCCCTAGCAATATGTGGCTAGCCTCCATGGGTGCTACATCACATATAACCTCATCACAATATTTATCAATGGAAAATGATATTTTGACTTGTCTATTAATCTCTAATTCTCCATGATCACTTAACCATTGCACTTTATATGGACTTGGATGTGGAATAGTTTCAAGATTAAGCTTTGACACTAACCTAGTGCTAGCAACATTTGCACAACTACCTCCATCAACTATCAAAGAACATACATTTCCTAGAATGAGACACCTAGTTTGGAAAATGTTATTTCTTTGTGAATCATTCTCATTTTTTTCATTGGCTCTAAACAAATTATTAACCATAAGCAAATCTCCCTCTTGAGAATTTTTCTTACATTCACGCTCTTGTGAATTAATGCACCCATTTTTCCTTAAGACCATAATTCTCTTAGTTGGACCATTTAATGCAATGTGTCCATACTCTAAGCATTTAAAACATTTCATGTTCTTTAAGTTAGGGTTCAAAAAGGAAGAGTTAGAATTTGTACCTTTACCCTTAGAGGTTGTGACATCATGTCTTTTGGATTGAGCTCCCTCATTCTTGGAATTGTCCTTCCAACTTAAAGAGTGATATTTTGAAGGGGATTTCTTGTAAGCGTCCTTTCTTTGCAAATCCTTTTCAGCCTTAATGGCTTAGTTGGCAAGATCTTCAATCGTTGCAAAATGGTGATACTCAACTTCCTCCATTATATCTTCATTTAGACCATCAAGAAACCTATCAACGGTATCCTCCAAATTCTCTTCCACATTAGCTCTAGTCATAGCCACCTCTAAATTCTCAAAGTACTCACTAACACTTTTACTTCCTTGAGAAAGCCTATGTAATTTGTCACGCAACTCCTTATGGGTATGAGAAGGAACATGTCTCCTCCTCATTGTGACCTTCAAATCTATCCATTTTTCAATAGGCTCAAGTTCACAACTCTTTCTAAGCTTTTTTTCTTTATCCCACCAAATAAACGCATAATCTCTTAATTCCAACACAACTAACTTCAACATTTGTTCTTCACTAACATCATAGCACGAGAGTATTTGTTCTACTTTAAGCTCCCAATCAAGATATGTTTCGGGATCATTCTTCCCATGAAAGCTTGGAATGCTTACTTTTTCTTTCAACTCATTTTCTCTCAAATAATCTCTATGCTTTCTCTCTTTTTCTCTATTTCTCCTCTCATAGCTCCTTTCTTTTCTATACTTTCCATATTTCTCTCTCACATTCTCTTCATACCTCTCATGCATCCTTCGGAGCAAATCACCAACCTTATACTTCTTAAGAGTTTTTGCAACACATTCTTTTTTATAGTCCAAACCTCCATTCATGATTCCAACAAGCTAGCAAGTACCAAATGTTCAAACAAGTAACAAGAACAAAAGTCCTCACCACTCACTACAATAATAACCCATATTCAAGTATCCAACATCACAACAATAATAGAACAATAAAGGAAAAAAAATTAAAATTAAAAAGGACCTCTCCACACACCTTAGTGTTTACACTCAATAACGGTCACTTGTGTTTATCACTCAATTATGGCTTTTTCTATAACGTTCACTCTAGCCTTTTTCCACTCCCTAAAAGTGTCGCTCTTGAGCTCTTAAAAGAACCAATCAAATCGCTTATCAAGCTTGTGGTAAACTTAGAGAAGTTGTGACAAAACAAGCAATAAAAATTAACATCCAAGAGGCCAAAAAAAGGACAATTTGAAACTCGAAGACAAAACTGAAGGAAATTTAAAGACAACCAATAACAAACAACAAAGAAACTCAAAAGAAAGGCAAAAGGACAATGAATGACTAACTAGTTGAAGACATTAGACAAAATAGTGTAGTATTTGTGTGGTTAGGTAAAAACACCTCAAATGAAGTCCAAAAATTCCAGAAAAAATTCAGAAGATCACCAATGAGTTGGGAAATGTTGTAGATTTTTTTCAGAATTTTTAGAGTTGTTTTGGATAATTTTGCCCTTAGTAGCCTTTTTTTTACTAATGCACAATTTTTTGTGCCACGTGCTCTATTCGCACACCAGGCAGGTTTTTTTTTTCTTTTTTTTTTGGATTTTTTTTTGCTACTAGAATTCTCAGTGGACGACCCAAAACAGAATTGGACTCATAAATTGGACTTGACAACACAAATAATCACTATCATATAACCTAACTTAGGTTTAAAGAGAAGAAATTGATGAATTTATAGAAAATTCACCTAGGTTGAGTGAGACTCGTGGATGAATTAGGAACAACAATACGGAGCCTCTCCACTCGAGGACCAAAACTGAAACGCCAACACCAGTAGCCAATACTACGAAAAAAACGAGAATGTCAGAAGAACAATATAATAGCAAGACCTTAGATTGAGAACCAATGACAATTAAATATTGAAAATAACAATAACAACAAACATGAGATACGATTTGATATGATTCTTCTTTGCAAACATATGTGATTTATTTTCTTACGCTAACAGAGAGGAATGAATCAAAACAGATGTTTTTGTTTTTTTGTCTTTTTAGAAATTTTGGAACAATTTTTTTTGATTATGGAGGAGCATTAGTGATACCACTTGATGTGAATTATTGTAACTAATTCAACTAAAATAGAGGATCCTTCCATAATCAAAGAAATGACAAGACCAATAAAATAGAAAAGACAAGGAAAAGGGAAGAAAACCGAAAATATGGAAAGACAGGGGATGAATCTATGAGATGAAGAGAAGCCACATCTTTCATGGAAAGATGATAATTCTCATGCTTGGATCGCCACAAAAACCTAAGCTCTCGATAAGATCCCAAAGATGGTTCAAGGAAGAACCCTAGAGAGAGCACTTATGCTAATTCCTCTCAAATTAAAAATATGATCAAAAGGTCTTTTACAACTTACATAACCACAGCTATTTATAGGGAATAGATTGTGGACTCACTAAAGTCACAAACATAAACCTAAAAGCCCAAATTCAAGACCAAACTAGGCCTTACAAAATAGGCATCTAAGAATGAGAAACAACATGCCTAAAAATGTTTGACTTATTACAAATATAAATTTCATATGAAATCTTAATTATAAAATTAAAGTATTTAAAAGACAAGGAACAATTTTAGAATATTTGCTATCAATAAGCAAATTAATCATTTGAGCTTTCAATTGTTCTTGTTCTTTAATCTTTTTTGCCCTTCCTCTTCTAATTGGTCCAAGTGCAAGTCTTGATTCTCCATGCTCTTTGTGTCCATAACACCCATGTACTCGCGAACATATGTAATCTGCAAAAAGTCGTACCCACAAAAACTCGTACAATATGGATCAAGTAGGGGTGCCATTTTTACTCAACGGAGCAGGTATGAGAACCGCTACATGTACTAGTCCAATCTCGTTGAAAAGACATGGTTCAAAAGAGTGTCCTAAAGAATGTAAATAAAATACATAATTCGTATAAAAATTGGGGTAGAATATTTTTTAATCCCTATAAAATTGGGTCGTTTTAAGTTTAGTCCCTACATTAACGAAATAGGCATATTGGCCCCCTATCTTATTTTGTCGTTTCATTATTAGTCTCTGACGTTAATTGTTGCTGACTGGGCTAACAATTTTTTGAGTTGTCATGTACAGATGGTTTTTTTAATCCATTGGCACAATTAAATTAGGTGTCATCCATTTTTTTATCCATGTGGCTTTTTTGTTTTTTACCAAAAATTTATGTTTTGTTTTCAGAAAAAAATCATCATCTTCTTCCCTACGCTGTTCCAGCCATGAAAACCTAGAAGCTTCACTCCTTCACTCACGTTCTCCCTCATCTCACTACGGCAAGCCCCCAAATTCCCCATGATGACTCGAAATTGGCCTCTGATTTCGATTCCAGCCTTGGTTTCGTCGATTGTGGCTTTGTTTCATTGATTTTCATCTCCCCATTAACCCCAAATGGACAAACTCAGACTTAGCTGCGCGCTCCACTATAGCAAATTTGTCGCGAAGTTGTTGCATTTCCCCCTTTAAGAATGCAGTTCAATATTAAGAAGTAAATGTATTAAAGTGACCACAATTACAGGAATGTTTATATCAAACAAGAAAATAGAGGAAGGAAATGAGAGTAACAAAAGGTCAACCAGAAGCAGAGTAAAACAAAATAATATAAGCTGCAAGAATCGACATTTTTCAAGCCATTGTTTGACTCGCATTACTTTATCATTAGCATCTTTCCATTCACTTGCAACCACAACAGCTGTGAGTGGCCACCGATTGAGCCTCTCTCTCTCTCTCTCTCTCTCTCTCTCTCTCTCCCTCCCCCACGCATGCCTCTGGTTTCCTCGTTTGCCTTTTAGTTTTTTAGCCGTTGGATTAATCCAACAGATGATATTTGATGAAGGAGAGAGAGGCACATAATAATTGACATGTAGATGCCATGTCAGATAAAATACTTGTGTGGCAATGCATGTCGACTGGGTCTTCTGTTAGTCTAATTAACGACATGGACTAATAGTGAAAAATGACAAAAGAAGATAGAGACCAAAACGCCTATTTTGTTAATGTAGAGATTAAAGTTAGAAATACTCAATTTTGTAGGGATCAAAAACATATTTAAAAAAAAAATGTAATTCTAGCATTTCTCACGTAGATATAGATAACCTTTATCGGATAGTAGTAGTAGCATTGAAAAGAAAAGGGAAAATTTCCACAGAGGCCGCGTTGACCGATACCAAAAAAGACCCATGCTGCGACGAATATTTTTCACATGAGTGGAGTAGTCATTCGTTCGTTCATGTTTTTTTGTTGAAGTTGAAAATGATGGAAATCATATCCATCCATTCATTCATCAACAGCCACAAACAACAATATGCATTGGATTGGAATATACTTCTCTTTCCAACCATATTGCTAGAGAATATGCCATCCAAACAAATTACGCTCACTCGAGGCATGCAATTTAAGAAAGAAAGAATGTAAAAATGGTCGCGAATAGAGTAACAATCAACAAACACATTAAAGTTGCTTCATATAATTATTCCAAAGCATTAATGCGACACGCGCATGCGGAATTGTCAAACATATTGCACGATGTTTTTGCATCTCAAAATCAAATATATAACAAATTAGGTTTAAATATTCGCTCGGCCCATATAAATACACGCATAATCCAAATAGCCCATTGTAAAAAAAAATCTTAAAAATAACCCTCGCAATTACGTAACGTGTTTAAATGGGCTTCTGCTGTTAGTTTAGCTTAACAGCGTGAACTCTATGTAATTCGTGGTACTTAAATGGGCCTCTGCAATTACATAACGTGTTTAAGTAGGCCCCTACTGGTTCTTCTTCTTCTTATTCTCCATTTCCAGAAATCTCTTGCACAGATTTCAAACCCTCCCTCTCTTGGTTAGAAATGGAAAGATGATGTTGGAGGTTAAGAAGAAGGCTAAGGAGGATGTTGATTTGAATGGCAATGTTGTGAATCTAGGAACAGCAGCTTTGGTTATGGGGTTTTCTTCTAGGTGTATTGAGTTGGGTTCTGCTCCTAATTGTCTTCAATAAAATAGGAAGGTGATTTGAGAGGTAGTTGAGAGGGAGCACTACAGGGAGAGAGAGGTGGTGTGAGACAAGAGACAAGAGTGGAGAGAAGGGGAGGGGGGCAATATGGTAGTGGTAAGGGAGGGTTTGGAATCTGTGCAAGGGATTTCTGGAAAAGGAGAAGAAGAAGAAGAACCAGCAGGGGCCTATTTAAACACGTTACGTAATTGCAGGGGCCCATTAAAGTACCACGAATTACATAGAGTTAACGTTGTTAAGCTAAACTAACAGCAGAGACCCATTTAAACACGTTACGTAATTGCGAGGGTTATTTTAAAGTTTTTTTTTACAGGGACCTATTTGGATTGTGCGTGTATTTGCGGGGGCCGAAGAATATTTAAACCAACAAATTATTAATTAATTAGTTGTACAAAAATACTACTACCCCGTAACAACAACTCTACCTCAATAATAAAACAGGGGTCAAAGAAAAGGCCATTGCTGAAAGATGGAAACTGTAGTTGAAAAATTATAGTACTACGTACTTTGATAGAATTGAAAGCTATTCTATGAACAAAAATATTAGGGAATTGCTTTTACGGAGAAGAATTGGGTATGATAAAACTTTGAATCTCTATATTCAAGAGTCATTTGGAAGAACTAATGTAGAGTTTTTTATTTTATTTTATGTTACAGATGTTAGGTTAGTTATTTAAATGATTCACCATGCGGATTTATTTTGATCATGATTAGGAACTATTGTCTAATTATTAGTATATTAATTATGGTTAATAAATATTTGTAATACCATTATAATGTATTATAGATAACCTTTTTTAATACCATTATAATACATTTTGTTCCTAAACAATATTTTAGGAACAAAATGTATTATATGCGGATTAGTTATTTAAATAATACATTTTGTTTAGATAACCTTTTTTAAAATGTATTATAATAGTATTAAAAAAGGTTATATATAATACATATTTAATAAATTCGCATATATGACCTTTTTTAATACCATTATAATACATTTTGTTCCTAAACAATATTTTAGGAACAAAATGTATTAGAGCATTTTAGTGGATTGTTTAAATGAGTGAACTATTGGTAAACTCTCGTAATTTTCTCATCTTCATCTTTAATATAGAGGTGTGTTGTACGCACCACTCTCTTTATCTTTTTACTCACTTTGATTTTTTTTTTTCTATATAGAAAAAGAAATCAAAGTGAGGAAAATTGTAATGTGACAAACTTTTTCAAAAAAATGGTAACATGATGTGGGATTCTACAACATATAATACAGTTTAAAACAGGATTTTGTACAAATTTGTTAGGAATTTGGCATCTTTAATAAAATATTTAAAAGCACAAAAAATGCAAAAATACATCGCGCTTTACATATTTTGTCACAATTTTTTTCACCAAATAGGTTAGTCAAGAATGAACATTACGTATCTGAACATTTAACATTCTTTTAGACTCTAAAGTACCTTGAAACACATTGTTCAGTGTCGCACTATACCTATGTTGTGACAAAAATAATTTTTTCATGAAACAGGCTAGTGAGTTAACTTTGGGTATTTGGACATGTAAGATTTTTTCCGTACTCTATAGTACCCCAAAACACTCAGCTTAACATCGCACTTTACGTATTTGGCACGAAATAATTTTTTTCCACAAATCTGACTATTGAAGAATGAACATCACATATTTGATGTATTTGATTATCTAAAATTCTTTCCCGACTCTAAAGTACCTCAAAACACACTACTTAGTATCACACTTTACTAATTGTATCACGAAATTATTTTTTTACCAAACCGGCTATCGAGGAATGAACTTCGCATGTTTAAATAGTTGAAATTTGTGCTAAAGTCTAAAATATGGCGAAACACAATGCTTAAAATATGAAAAGGGAAAAAGATGCGATTTTTGGTTGTGTGGTGTACATGAAGTGTCCACACTCATTCTTTGATCGAAATTGCAAAACTGTCACCAAATTTTTTGTCATTATTTGGGCGAGATCTACCCTCATGGTTTTATCAACGTTGCAAGACTGCCACTAACTTTTTTCTCTTTATTTGTGTGATATATGCTCTCATGCTTTTATTAAAATTACAAAACTGCCACCAATTTTTTTTGTTTATATCTGGGCAAGATCTACCCTCATGCTTTTCCTATAATTGCAAGAACCGCCTTCAACTTTTTTGTCTTTTATTTATGTGAGATCTGCCCTCAGGCTTCTATCATAATTGGGAAAAAGGCCACCAATTTTTTGTCTTTATTTGGACGAGATTTACCCCATGCTTTTACCATATATAATTGCAAAACTGTCATAAACTTTTTTATCTTTATTTGAGCGAGATATGCCCCAAGCTTTTACCATAATTGTGAAACTGCCACTAATTTTTTATTTTTTTTTACAAATCAATTTTTGTCTTTATTTGGGCCTATTATACATATACGTATAATACCTATCAATTTGCCTAAAAAATTGTTGCATTTTTGAGCCAAAATGGATGAATTTCACCTAGCCTTAGTATAAAGAAATACTATTATGAAAATACTATTATTAATTATAAGTATATAGTCATATAGTGAGTGTTTATTATGAAAGGACTTTTATAATGAGAGGAACCAATCATGGTCATAGTAGTGTTTTACCTTTTTAATTCATTTATACCCTTTTTACTTAACTGAGTTTTTGAATTGAAGTATAATAACCTTCCGACAATTCTTCTTTGTTCTCATAAAATTACCTAGTGAACATTCAATAAAAAAAGGAAGAGGTAATTATTTAAAATGCATAAATAGGCGCAATAAAAAAAGCAAAAAAGACAAACACTTAATGGATATATATGGGATAGACGAGGGGGCACTATCATCATCAAATAATAAAAGGGATGTACGAGAAATGAAAGGGTGGCCATGAGTTTCCCTGTGCAAAAGAATGAGGCAAACAAGAATCAAAGGAGTTCCAAAACAAAGTCAACTTGTCTCGCCCCCACCTACAATGGCAATACCACTCACTCATACGGGTGGAAAAACAAGTTGGGCATATCAGTAGTGGCGGATCCAAAATCCAAGGTTAGAGAGTTCAAAATTGTGTCTAGGCAGATACTTTGTACAGCCCCCATCTACTCAGTAGACACCCCATAACACCCACTATTCCTAAAATACCCCTAATTTTAAAACTGTTTTTTCCCTCTATCAATATCCCTCTCACCCCACACACCCCCTCACTTTCCCTCACTTTCCCATTCTTTCCCATTCTCCCCCACACACCCTTCCACTCCAATCCTTCACATTTCCACGCATAATCCATCAAGAATCAACCACATTTCGTTCCATTGGCATCTAGGTACGTCCTTATCCTTCTTCGCGAGTTTTTTTTTTACGCTGTTTAGGGTGGTTCGGCGTAGCAGAGGCCAAACCAGTTTGTTCAGGCGTGCGCCGAACCGCCTATTTTGTAACAGTTTTTTTTGTGGTTCGGCCATGCATGCGCCGAACCACCCTGATTGTTGCTGGATGCTGAGTTGTTTAATTTTAACTAATTTTTAACGGTTCGATTTGTTCTTTTCAGTATGGCTAACACCCGAGGAGGTAGGACTCTTGGCCGGAGGCAGGCTGAGGCTGAGGACGGGAGGGTTCGTCCCACTGCGTCTGTCCGCCGTGGCCGGGAATAGCATAATTGACGCGTACGTGGACGTCGTGGTGGACGCGGGAAACAGATCCATACTGATTATGACCCAGCACTAGACGAACCATTAGAGTTTCATGATTCAGACACTGATGCTGCAGCTGACATTGTGGCTGCTCTGTTGGATGGGTCATCTCAAACACAGTAGTTGTGTTTAGTTATTATCGACTTGTTCATTCTACGGATTGTTTAGTTATTATTTGCACGGATTGTTTGTTTTACTTTTTCGGTTTGTATGACTTATTGCACTTATGTATATATGTTTAGTTTTTGTTGTACTTATTAATAGTCGATAATTAAGTATTCAATTTATCGTTACATTCGTTAAAAGTTAGTAATTTATCGTTCCCAAATTGTTAATTTATCGTTCGAAGTAACTTGACAAATTAAAAAAAACCAAAAACAGTCTGGTTCGACTGTTCCACGTCCGAACTGGTTCGACCCACGCTTGGCCGAACCTGTTAAAAACTTAATTGGGGTGTCTACCTAAAATTTAACAGACTCGGTGCAGCCAGATGCGAACCGGTTCGGCCAAGCGTGCACCGAACCGTATTAAATTTTTTTAAGAAATAGAAATTGTAACTTTCATTAAGGGTATTTTGGTCTTTTCACACGTTTATTAGGGGGGGGGTGTCTACTGAGTAGCTCAGGGGTTGGACGAAGTATGGGCCTTGTGTCTAAGGTGCAATTTAGTACAAATCAAACTCAACTTCTCAAACCCACAACTAATTGGCGAGCCAGTCCACTCTATAGCTTTCTTGATATGCTCACTACTAAGCGAGGTGGACCAAGACATACCAGGATATTCTTATAAGTAGACTAGTTTATAGAAATTTGAGTTTGTTTCCAAAAATATAGAAAAACTAACACCTACTCCATCTACTATATTTTGGATTAAATGTTTA
This sequence comes from Astragalus glycyphyllos, assembly GCA_963573325.1. Classification (NCBI taxonomy): domain Eukaryota; kingdom Viridiplantae; phylum Streptophyta; class Magnoliopsida; order Fabales; family Fabaceae; genus Astragalus; species Astragalus glycyphyllos. The sequence goes on from OY754312.1 coordinate 24,866,472, forward strand.
CAAAATCACAATTCTTCAGCTTTTTTTCCCGATTGCACTGGCTAACACCAAATTTGTACACTACAGAAATCAAACTTGGAGAACCAGATAAAGTCATGTATCCCAATGTAGCTTATGCCGCTAAGCCAGAAATGTTGGTTAACAATCATTCAACTTATGTCACTGTAAGAATGTTATTTATTTGCACTTGCAGTCCCTATATTCAATAAAACTGCATGTTAATGAATGGAATTTGTAGAGATTAAGCTTGCAATGTCGTGATTTTGTAAGCACCAATAGTTTTCTTACTTACAGGAAATAGAGGACAAATACTTGATACAAAGTTTTAAAATATTCAATTTTATGTTTATTTTAAAATCAAAATAAATATTATGTATTGTAATTTATTTTACAAAATAAAAAAAGATAGCTTTTTTGTCACCACTGATAATTAGGTTATCAGATATAACGATAATTTGGCATAATTTGGTATGAAATGAACATCCAAACGACTAAACGAGATGTCAGATATAACCTCTTCTATAAATAGTGTGTGAACCCATTATAGTGTATCTCAAGACTTTGAGAGCTATGAACTAGGTGATTTTTGGTTGTGAGGAGAGAGTGTATAGACATGCATTCGGTCAACTCGAAGCCGTCTGATCAAGATCAAGACATGATTTCAAGTTTAAAATTTACATTAAGCAAAAATTAAAAACAAAGCTTAAAATCTGGACTGTCTGATTTTGATCGGACAACTCCAATTTTCCGAATGCTTGACTGCACGGTCAGACCGACTGCACTAGATTCAAATTCTGATTATGGGGGCATTCCTACCTCTTGGCGTATGATAAAATATAAATAATAACTTTTGCCTTGAAAGAAAACCTTTAGAAATATTTCCGGACGAAGTGTATCATGTATGCTATTAAAAATGTGGTGTGTATTTATTAATTGCTCATTTGTTTTTTAATCCAAGATTCATTTAGGGGTGCCTTCAAACTGATTCCTGAGTTGCTCATACTTCTTAAGCTCAGCTGTAGAGAGGGAAGGCTGCAATTCTCCCAAGACCTGAAAATTACGGAAAATAACAGTCACACGAATAAATAGTAGAAATTGCTAGGAAAGCAATTGAAGGAGAAGTTGGCAACTCTATACACCATTATTAGAATTTGGATTCTTGGGTAACCGAATTTATCAATAAAAATTGGAAGTTACCTGGACAAAATCATCGTATTCAACAACAACAGAATCTGCTTCATTATCTTGGCTGGAGGACTCAGGATTTGTATTCAAAACCTAGAAAAAAAGCAAGGAGTTTTAGTAGTTAGTACCCTCTCTCCAAGTCGCAGAATAAGTAATTATACATAAATACAGGCCTCAATAAATATCAAACAAAATGCACACAAAGCAAAACATGAGATCCCGCGATCCTGGCTGGCTGGACTTACCTTGCGCTTTGCGGCAACAAACCAGGCATCTGCACACAAGGCATACATGTCTGCTCCAGTGAAGTTTGGTGGGCATTTTTTCGCAATTGAGTATAGTGAAACATCTTCATGCAATTTGAACTTTCGAGTAAGAGCTTTCAGGACCCTACAAAAGATGTGCACAAATGCTATCAAGAATATTTAGTCCTCGACAAAAAGAACTGGAAAAGCAGATAGTTTAGCTTACCGCTCTCTGTAAGACGCATCAGAATTAACTCCAACATATAGAAGTTTATCAAATCGGCCAGGGCGCAAAAGTGCAGGGTCAATCAAATCTGGTCTATTACTTGCACCTATAATAAACAGATCCTATTAAGCCAGCAACAAAGACACCACTTGTTAGAAGCATAATAGGAAAACTTATTTTATTAAAAGATAAAATATTAAAGCAGATTGAAAAAACCTGTGATGAATCACTTAAGCCGTCAATTTCTGCAAGCATCTAATAACAAGGAAATTACATTTTACATTAGGAAGTCCATAGGAAGATTCCAAGACATCATGGTTGTCTAGCTCAGAAAAGGAATTCACCTGAGAAACTACTCTATCCATAACACCCCCAGAATCTCCAGAAGCACCCCGAGCTGGTGCAAGAGAATCAAGCTCATCAAAGAAGATGACACATGGACGTGCTGATCTGGCCTGTGAATTATATTGAAGTTCACTTATTAAAATCTGTTCCTAAAACTTCCTAATACACAAAAAATAGGCACACACATTCAATTCAAATTAGAAATTCTTTAAGTCAAAATAACAAAAATACTATTATACCTTCTGGAAAATGTCTCGAACATTCTTCTCGGACTCTCCTATGTACATGTTGATCAGTTCAGGACCTTTCACACTAAGAAAATTTAAGGAACATTCTGTCGCAACAGCTTTTGCTAATAATGTCTAGCATCAAGTAGAAATAAAAAAGAAAATGACATCAGAAAACTTCTGTAATAAAAAGCAAGTCAAATGAGGTAGAAGATTCTCATTTAAAAAGGTACTTAACAACTTACTTTGCCAGTTCCAGGGGGACCATACAAAAGAACACCAGACCGCTTGCGTAATCCAGATGAAAATAGATCTTTGTGCAGGAGAGGTAACTAAAATATGAAATACAAAATTAATCAAATATTCAGAAGTTGTAGAAAATAAATCAGTATCTCCAAGCTAACATATGCTTCAATAAGATAAATGTAAAAGTATAGAAGAAAGAAACGAGAAGGGAGAACGAAAATAGAAAAAGTGAGTTTATAAAGTGGTATATAGTATTTGCGATTCAATAGAAAGAAGCAATATATGCAGTAATATGTGCTGACAACATGGTAGAATTTGAACTTCAGTGAAATGCATTCAAATTTCAATTTTGACTCTCCAAAAACATCTTTCTTATTTTTTGATTCTTATAGCAGAGTATTATCTAAAATGTAATTTAACTCTGTCAGGTAATGAAATGTTGACCATGTAAACATTACCACAAGTTTCTTTTTACACCAAATAAATTTTCAAGTTGCTGTGACAGGCACTGTTTTTGATAAAGTAAACATAACTCCACATAAAAGGGTGAAGTTGCACTTCCAAATAAGGGGGAGGGGGTGACAACCAATAAAGCAATGCCATACAAAAAATCCACCTGAACAGTATCCAGGATTGATTTTTTGACATCTTCAAGCCCACCAACATCATCCCATTTCACATTCGGAACCTGCATAAAAATCCATACTTACTCAATGCATTGAGGAATATATTCTCCCGGAGAACATCTTGCATGCTAATGTGTACGCTTTTCAGCAATAAAACAATGGTAAATTGAACTGGATTTTGAACACTCCTAAATCAAAAGAGAAAACCATCACAAAAGCCTGATTGCATAATTTACCTTTGGAGTACCCAATGCTGATGCATTTCTTTTCTTTGATCGTTCCAAGGCATTCACCAAGTCTTCTTTCCCTGGAATCTGAGGCACAACTTTCGACTGATTGTCGTCTTCCGTAACCTTGGAACTAAGGGGGCTATCTGCATCAGGTCCACCTTTGTCCGTTTCAGCATTGCTCCTGTGAAATAGGTTGGAGCCAGCATCGGCTACTAAAGCACACATATCCCTGAGCATGAAACCGGATGTCTGTCCAACTATTTCTTTTACAAAACCCTCTGAATCATTCTGCAAGAAGCAGCAACGTGATTGTTTAAAGTCAAGACTTACCAGTAATGATCAGGGATTTAGGAGCATAAAGTGTTGCCAAGTGCCTATCACAAGAATTTTAGAGAAATAGCATGTAACATCTATATGATTACACAAAGGACATTCCTACATTAAGTATCTTGTTTTTTTTCCTTTCCCAGAAGTCCAGTGTTGTATATTTTAGCTGAGAAAAGAGGAGAAAACTTAAATTCCATTAAGTATCTAGTTTTTAAGTCAGTTTTCATTCAATGTTTTGAAAATTAGAGAGAATTTTCATCACAGCCTCACAGGTACTATTATTAGTCAAATTATTGCAAAAAATCTATCAAAAGAAGGTATAGACACAAGAGGAATCTCCTTACATCAGAGAGGAGTCCAGAAACATTTTGCAGTGAATGGAATAGCATTTCAGCCCTTTGCTCTTCGGTCAAAGTCCCCATGCTTATTTCATGGCTAAAGCAGCGTCTGATAGTTGAAGGTAGACCCTCTGAACTGTCAGCAGCTGCAATCAACAGAACCTGATGCCCGCTTGTCTTTTCAGCACTGTTTTCCACCTTCATCAGCATGCTGTGAAAGTAAATACCTTTGCAACTCTAATTAAAATAACAACAGGAAAATGTAGGTATTTTGAGTATTTTACAATCTAAATTTCGATGTACCCCCTGACTGGCCCCATGAAACAGACAAATTAACATATATATGGATTTTTATTCACACATGTATACACATATATACATACTTTAGGATTCTAAGAAAAAGAACAGAATCTTAGGGTCTTAACCTTATTGTTGTTATTATTATTATTGTTGTTATTATTATTACTATTATTATTATTATCATCATCATCAAAGTATATTGCAAGACATTTGATATAGTGCTTTTTGCCCAAGAGAAAAAGTCAACTTTAGAAGCTTGTTTCTTTAGCAGAGGTCATAGAGATTACTCCAAATAGTTCCATAAGAAAATAAGAAAATTCCTTCATCACCTTTTCTTTAACATGACAGAAATTGCTGTTGTTGCATGATAATATCTAGCCTATCAGCTTCTTTTGACGTTCACTTGTTCTACCACTTTATTTTGATTTACAATGAACGTAATATATAACATTTATTTCGATTTACAATGAACGTAATATATAACATTTGTGATGTGCAGAAAAAAAGTTTCATGAAAAAGGTACCGCAATAGCAAAATTTAACTAAGTTAGATCATACAAATTCACCGTTTGATTTCACCGGGGAGTTACTATCACCATGTTCACTAACTGGCTCAGATAACTTCCTAATAACTGATGCAACTTCAGATGTATTGCCTCTTTGATCATTTAGTGAACCCTCGGCTGAATGTGAATCTCGAAAAACATCAAAATGACGAAGAAGCAGTATTGCTGGCGAGTACCTGTAACAATATCATCCCATAAGTGCATTCTAGATGCTTGGAGGGAAAACATAATTAAAAGATTGAACGGCCAAACTTTTCAGAGCCTGAGACAACCAAGCGATCAAAAAAGTGGCTCAATTAAAGTCCATGTTAAATGCAGAGAAAAACCATCAGGGAGGAAAGGCAGGTGAATAAATGAATGAAATTATAAGTTCTTATCCTGATAGCTAAGTACGTGCATTACTCCATGCTAAAATAAAAATTGTACGCAAAAAAGTTCTCAGTATAATTTGTGTTCCAATCGTTCCATAAATTCATAAATATAACCTTCGAGCCATCTTGAAAGCTTGAGCTAGAGCAACAGATGTTTTATCAGACATCATTAGATCATGACAGTTATATTCCACCACATGCAAGCCCAGTCGACGAGCAACATATCTGACAACAGTCCTTTTCCCACAACCTGCATATTTATGTTGTTCAGGGAATATGATATGCACCATCAATGCAATCCATACACACAATTCATTTGGCATTTTCAAGCGACGTATTGTTTTAAATGAACAACAACCACTGGTGATGCAAATCACAAACAATTTTACTAGAATAGGAAAAAAATACTGATCCCTTTAGGTAGGTATGTTTGGATGAAGGGTTTTGAAGGGGAGCAATATAGAACACACCTGCCAAGCCATACAATAAGACCGAAACTTTAAACTTGGAAGAAAGGGCCGATGGACATAAAGTTGGTGCGAGTATTGAAGCCAAGGTATTTACTGTATCCCTCTGCAAAGGTACAGTTCCTTCCGATCCAGCAGTTAACAAATCCGGAGGAAGGGCAGATGAGGAACTCCCAACTAAGACCAAAGCAGTCATGGTTTTATTGACACGAATAACCGGTTCATCTGATGGTTCCATAGCAATGACCTGAAGATATAAGTCACAATCTAAAAAACAACCTGACACATTGCTTGAGGCTTAAGAAAATAACTGAAAGTAGAGATGATTATACCTTAAAACAGATAAGGTTGTCATTTTTCTTTTGTGTCTTTTGATTGCAAGGAATGCAAATAGTAGAATTGCAGTTCCAACTAATATTAATTCCAAAAACATCTCCTTTTGACAAATATCTATCCACCTCAAAGTACTTTTGCAATGCCAAGTCAATCATGTCTTGACGTTCTTGTGATTCAACATATGAAATTGATTTAATAGACTCAAGGATACCACATTCCGGTATCTTAACAAAAGCAACTCTAAGAAGTGAAGCAAATCTAGGAGGTTGAGCAAGAGGTGCCAACTCTATGTTAATGACAGAATCCTCAATACTTATAGCTCCATTCTCATCACCAAATTGACCTTTTGGTTTGAAATAAGATGCCAAAGCATCTTGACCGTGGTGTAGAACAGATTTCAAACATGTAATGTGCAAGTTCAGATTAAAGGCCAAAAGAGGAGATACATAAGCAGCTTCATCATTAAACAAGGGACTAGTAAGAGGGAAATCACAAGAAGGAAAAACAAGCATTATTCTAGAAGAAGAGAGTGGTGAGTTATCAATATCAAGGGTAGAGGTGTCATTTCCAGGAGGGTCAAGAGCAATGGCCACTGCAATTCTCTGTGTGTTCATCTCAACATTTTTTACCAGAACCTATGAAAATTCAAAATTCAAAATCAATGCTTAATGGGATAAAAATTGAAAATTTAATAAAGGGGTGTTTGAGATTAATGAATTACCGGTGAAGCTGAAGTGATGGAAAGTCTTTTGAGAAGAGAAGTTGAGAGGGCGAGGAGGGAAGAGTTATCGAGGGAAGGGAATTGAGATTGGTTGGAGAATTTGAGAATTCCAACGGGTAATTGGAAATTGATTGAGGAAGTAGAAGATCCCAATAAGGAATTGACGAGGTGTTTTGTGGAACATAATACCAGAGGCTTTCTTCTCCTTCTTTCCACCATTTTCTTTCTTCCCTTTGTAGCTTTGATTCCAACACTTGTTTCTTTTTTAGTTGAAAATTTCAGGTAACAATGAGAAGATTCTTATCGTTTTTTAATAAATTGCGGATTGGGATGAACAGTGTGCAGCGTTCGCAGAAGAAAAAATGGTGGAGGGGATGAAGTGAAAGGAAAGTGATGTTTTTTAGGGAAAAAAATGGATTTTTCTAGTCAAAACTTTAATTTTTTTTCAGTTTATATATTTGATCCCCCGAAAATATAAACAGTTTTCGTTTTCGATCCCCTCTGTTAGATTATATAGTGTATAATGGGTAAAAACCATGTACGGTTACCCCTGCAAAATATAAAAAGTTTACGGTTGAAAACACTTATTATTTGCAATGTTGATTTTAAAACTTTTTTTTTACAGGGGATAAATGGAAAAATTAGATATTTGCGGGGATCAAATATTTAAGCCTAAATTGTCATTGGAAAGTTAGCGGCTTGGATTCGATTGGTTTTTGAGAAAAAAATATTCGATCCAATTAATGTGGTTGGATATTATTATTTTTATTTTAACAAAACAAACTTATATAATTTCATTAATAATAAGAATAGTCTTAAATCAAAGCATAGCATTTTGATACCCGTGCAAAGAAATAAGCGATGAGACTTGCTTGTCCTCTAATATAGCTAACCCGAGAGCTATTATATCTAGAAAGGAAATTCTTACAGTAGGAAATTACAATACAAGAAAAACATGAATTTCCGGTGGATTTTTTCCTTCGGTACATTTCTGGCGGATGTTTGGCATTTCCGGTGGATTTATTCCGGCAGAAAATTACCGGCGGATTTTTGTAAAAAAATAATAATAATAATAATAATAATATTATTTTTTTTACGAAATCCGCAGAAAAAATTCAGAGGAAAAAAAATCCGCCGGTAATTTCAAAAAATCATCTATAAATAAAACTTTTTCCTACACTCCTCTCATTATCTCATTTCACTCTTTATTTCCTTCTCTTTCTGTTATACATTTTCTCTATCTTATATTTCTTCTTCTTCCTCACACTCTCCAATCTACATAAATTTCTCTATACATCTCTCCTTTTTTCTTCATTCTTATTCATTCTCACTCATTCATTCTTATTTCTTTTTTCCTATTCTCTCCAATTTTAATACTTCTCATCTCTCCTTCATTCTTCATTCTTCATTCTCACTCCTTCATTCTTCTCACTTCATTCTTATTCTCACATATTCTCTTTCATTCCTTCATACTTCTTGATTCTCACCCCAACCGGTACAAATACAAGGGGAAATTTGAAATTGGACAAAATTTAGATACAGTAACATTTAAATTTTAAAAAACGAAATTCTTATTTAAATTTTAAATTTTTAAATTTTTTAAAAAAAATCTGCCGGTAATGTGAAAAATCTGCCGGTAACCATTACCGACGAGTGAATTACCGGTGGATTTCCGGCGGAAAAAATCCGCCGATAATGCCCAATTTCCGGCGGATTTTGGCCATTACCGACGGATTTTGTCCGCCAGAAATTACCGAAATTCTTGTAAATTACCGAAATTCTTGTAGTGTTAAAACACCGGATTTTGTGCTAGTCTCCATTTACCACTGGTAGGCAATCGAACTCAATGGTCACCAAAGATAGTCCCATATAACATATTCCTCATTTAGAGTAGTGCTTACCAAAGTCCCATTACCTTTGCTTCTCGTGGTGTTGGTACCCCGTCAAACCACATCGTCTTTCTGTGGTAGAAGGCTCCCGTGTCAATTCTGATACACATGCTGACCTTATACTTATTCTCATTATTAAAAATAGTTGCATCCACATTACATTCACAGGTGTCTTTCAAAGGTCTCTCTGCTAGCGAAGCTCCTTAGTCTGATGAGTCTACGGCAGGCATTAAAGTGATTGATAGAGTTAGGCTTGGGCCAGTGGCCATTGAGATGGATTGCATCTCTGTGGTCAATGCGGTGAACAAAGCAACGTCTCTCAATACTGATTTTGATGTCATTATTTCTCATTGTAATAATTTACTATCTATTGTTCCAAGTTATAAGATAAGCTTTATTAGGAGACAAACAAATCTTATTGCTCATTCTCTGGCAAGGGCATCAAGAAACTATGCTAGCTCCCATGTTCATTATTTTAGTCCATCTTGTATTACAAACGTTATTGAAAGTGAAATGATATGAGTTTATTTGCGTCAAAAAAAAAGTTCGCTCAACAGAATAATAAAACTCGAGTAAAAGGGTTATTTGGAAATTGAAATAGAGGTAGATTGCAATACCATTGTTGATGTCATGGTTCAATATAAATACCTCAATATTGAGCTAGGTCTCATTTTGAGGAAATGCAAAGAAGAGTTGCAAGGTGTACAAATTTTAGGATAAGTTTTGTAAAGATCTCATAGCTTAGTGAGGGCATCTAGGTCTTATGCTAACTCCAAGAAATTCAATTATATCCCATATTGTATTGTGTCAAATTATTTCAATGAAATGAATGCTGATCAAAAATCTCAATGAAATGAATTAAGTTTTTGTTCGAAAATAAAAACGTTTTATTTTCTTTTTACAAAGTTAATAGACAATAGAAAAGGGAAAGGAGTGCAAAAAGAAACTCAAATGTTTGGTCCGAAACTTGATAATAAGTTGGGGCATAGTGTAGATTAGGGTTTGACTCTTTCCAACCCCCTACTTAACAGACACCCCCTTAAACCCCAAAAATACCCATAACTTAAAAACACTTTAATATAAATTTCGTTTTCAGTTCTCGTGGATCTTCGTCTGGTTCGGCTGAGGAAACCCGAACGAGTTAGGCTGTGGGTAGCCGAACTATATAACTTCAGTTCTTGTTTCCATTAGTTTTGAGTTGAGCTTTTGTAATTGCATAACAATGTAGTGCTTTAATGTAAAAAAATTATCCTTAATTTTGTGCTAGCTGGTATGTAGTTTATTTACACCTCTGTGTTGTTGATAGTTATTCACAAAGAAACATTTTTATAGCTCTGAACCTTGTTCATTGAAGACTTAAAGCTAGTTTGGATAAAGTTCTGAAGTAGTACTTATGAAAAAAAATGAAAAGAATCTTGCAATAACTATAAGTTTCTTAAATAATAGCTTCTACTATAAATTTAAATTAGCTTCAAGATCATCTATGTGTTTACAAGGACTCTTTCATAAGTGAGGAATCATCGGTGGAGTTTGAACCGTTGAATTCAAAAAAATTAAACAGGTTTGGTTGCTGGCAGCCGAACCGGTCGATTGAGCCCAACTGTACCATGTAAATATAAAAAAAGGGTGTGTGTGTCAAAATATATAAGGTACGGATGAGGGAAGCCGAACCGACTCGGTTGCCTCTAGCCGAACCCATTAAAATTTAGGAAAAAAAATATAGACACGCTGGGTTCATTAAAGGTATTTTGGTCATTTCGCAGAGTTTGGGGTGTGTGATGAGTAGGAGAGGGGTTGGGAAAAGCATGGGCTTAGATTAAACCTAGAAAACACGGCCCGGCCCACATCACTGAGCAGCATACACGATAGACACCGACTGATATATATAATAGCAGAAGAAACCCTAATCCCAAATCAAGCGCCCCGAGCAGTGAGGGAGAGAGGTGAGAGTGAAAATGGTGTCTCTCAAATTGCAGAAGCGGCTTGCTGCCAGCGTCCTCAAGTGTGGCAGAGGGAAGGTTTGGCTTGACCCTAACGAAGGAAATGAAATTTCCATGGCCAATTCTCGTTAGTACTCTCTCTATTCACACTACTTTTTCATCTCTCTAACACCATATGAAGACTAAATTTGTAGTTTTTTAGCTTTTGATATTCGTTTTGGTTTCCTTTGTAGGGTTTCCATTAGATCTGAATACCATGTGAATTCCTAGAATCAAAACAAATATTAGCAATGAATTACGCTTTAATTAATTAATTAACTGGAACGTGCATATATTGTCTTATCCTTTCCATTGAAATATTCAATTCTAGATTTTTAAGAGTTTTTTTCCTTCAATTTTTGAATGTATTGCTAACTGATGATATTTGAATCGATCTCAAGTATATTAGAACATCACTTGAACTGAATATGTCTGGGAGGTTGTATTCTAAAGCCAATGCCTGAAGTTGTGTCTGATATATGCTCTGATCCCTGTTTGGAATAACTTATTTTTCAGCTAATAAAACCCGTAGGAAAAGTTTATTTTTGAGTTTATGAAAAACAGCTTATTGAAATAAATAAGTTTTTAACTTAATTCATAAGTTCTCACTAATTATAGTTGTATCTCCCGTTTTTCATAAACCACCTTAACAGCTTATGTTCCAAAACGGTTTTTCGCTAAAAAATAAGCTCTTCCAAACAGGACCCCTGATCTTTCACTGTGCAAATTGCTTAACTTGGCAGCTTTTTGTTTGCAGGCCAAAACATTAGGAAGCTAGTGAAGGATGGGTTCATCATTAGGAAGCCAACCAAAATCCACTCCCGATCACGTGCTCGCAGGATGAAGGAGGCCAAGAGAAAGGGACGTCACTCCGGTTATGGTATTTATTCTCAACTAATATACTTATCATTAGAATATTTTTTGCATTACTACTTTGTGATTAGCATATAACCAAGGACATATTTGAGTTGCCATAGAAAGAATTGCTCTATGCTCCTTTTGGTGGGGGAAGGGGGTCATTTTCTAAGTATAATGTTTACCTAAATACTGTTAGGTAAGCGAAAGGGTACAAGAGAGGCTAGGCTTCCCACTAAAATACTTTGGATGAGGAGAATGCGTGTACTCAGGAGATTGCTTCGTAAGTACCGTGAGTCAAAAAAGATTGACAAGCATATGTATCATGATATGTACATGAAGGTGAAGGGTAATGTTTTCAAGAACAAGAGAGTCTTGATGGAAAGCATTCACAAGTCTAAGGCTGAGAAGGCAAGAGAGAAGACTCTGTCCGACCAGTTTGAGGCTAAGCGTGCAAAGAACAAGGCAAGCAGGGAAAGGAAGTTTGCTAGAAGGGAAGAGCGATTTGCCCAAGTAAGTTCTTTATATTTTCTTAATATTTGAACTTGGGAATTTATTGCAGTGAGAAGTGTTCTTATTTTTTCAGTGAAGTTGGTAATGAAAATTTTAACTGTTAAACTTTTTCTATAAAATATTTAGGGTCCCGGTGAGAAGCCAGCCCCAACAGCCAGTGCTCCACCTGCTGTAGCAGAAAAGCCTGCCCAGTGAGTATTACAGTTTAGTTTTATTCCCACTATGTTGTTCCATGTTTTTTGTTGTGGTCTAAATGCATTTTTTGTGTGCAGGGTGGCACCAAAGAAATCAAAGAAGTGAGTAGCATACCCAGTTATTCAAAGGATATTGAATCTTTGATGGCGCTGGCATAATCAGCTAGTCTAGTTTTGATGAGTTTTGTTATTTGGATTTGTAATCTCAACTTAATTTATCGCACATTTTATACTATTGTTTGTGTATTACTGTTTCTGGTATTAAGTTTTACCTTCTTTGGGACTTGTGTTATCCTTTTATTGACAATGCCATCTGGTTATGTTTCATGATAGTAGGGAAATAATTGGAGACAATTAGGTTCTGATAGAAAAAGAAACACTAGAATTCCGCATCCCCCTCAACCAAGAAACCATTTCCACAACATAATCCTCATGAATGCCATAAGTTGAAGAAATATATTGTAAGAAACAGCATCAATACAAACCCATCTTTATGGGATGGAGTCATTGAATGTTGGGAACATCATTTTTGACAATGCTGTGTTGGGTTTGTACACAAAGTGTCGTTCTTTGGTGAATGCGCAGAACCTGTTTGCGAAGATGTATATAGGGATGTGATTTCTTGAACTACTTTATAGATGGCTTATGCACGTGTTGGGCACTGTGAAGAAGCTATCGATGTGATTAAAGAAATGGTGTTGTTGATGGGCAAATGAGGCATTGTGGTTGTATGATAGATGTGTATGGACGTGAGGGATTTTTATGGCATTTGTGCCTGCAAATGAGGTATTATGGTTGTATGATAGATATGTATGGACATGCTAGTTTGTTTGAGGAAGCAGAGGCTTTCCATAGATGCATGCCTGTTGAAGCTGAGGGGCCTATTTGGGGTGCTTGTCTTCAGCCGTTCAAAATTCATGGGAATGAAAAGATGTGTGAATGGATTATGGGACACATTCGTGACAAAAATGTTGGCGTTGGTACTCTTGCTTTGTTGTCCAATCTTTATGCAAGTTCTGAATTGTGGGAGGAGAGTTGAATCTTCTGCAATTTTTATGGAGGGGGTTATGGAGGTTGGGAAAGTTGAAAAGGAACGGTACCGGAGGTTAGTGGTTGAAGACATTGTTAGGTCTCACTTTTAAAATAAAAAAGAAATAGAAAAATATGACATGTAAAATTGGAGGACAAAAGTTGGACATAACAGTATTTTTTTTAGCGGAGAAGTTAACATAGGGACAAAAACCATTGATATTTACAGGGATTATCTAAAAACTTTACAGCACTAAAATCAAATGACCTCTTATTTGTAGCAAAGAAACAAATTTAAACCTTAAATTAATAACTAATTAACCACATAATGAATTAAGTTTACTAAATATTTGCAAGCCATTATTATTAACCATACATTACACGAACAATATCACTAAAGCTGGCAAAAATTCATTATTAACCTTAAAAATCATTAAACATTTGCTTTTTAGTGGGTTGTAAAAAATATCTCGTCAAAAAATTAATAACTAATTAACCACATAATGAATAAAGTTTACTAAATATTTGCAAGCCATTATTATTAACCATACATTACACGAACAATATCACTAAAGCTGGCAAAAATTCATTTCTGAAAAAGGAATGAATCAAATGATGCATTGAAGCTCCCAAACACACTAATGATGTTGAATTTTAAAGATGAACCAGATTTTTAAAACTCTCTTCATAAATCATAAGTGGTTTCATTATAAAAAATGGGTTTTACAGTTGAATGTATATAAAGTGCGGTCGTATCTAGATTTGGATAAAAAACCAACTTGAACCATAACTAGGTTTGAGATCTGGATTTGGAATGGATTCTGAAAACCAATCCTTATTTATGATTTTATTTGAATAGGGTTTTGGATGGATCAATATACAAACCATGAACACCCCTAATTTCCATCATTCTGTACACAATATGAAGGAAATTTCTAGCTTCTAGTGCACAGGCAAACAAGAGTATTATTTATCAAACACTCTTACACAACGGAGAATAATATCTACTTCTATCTACTTTTATTTGGTGATACAAGAATCAATAAGTTATGCAGATGAAGATGGGGATTTCTAAGAGGGGACTTTCTCTGGCAACCTTTTTTCAGTACTTAGAAGTCAGAACTAGCTGCTTGTGTCAGAAGAAGAGGAAGATTCTTGGGAGAGCAAAGCTTCAAGTGATGAATCATCAGTCACCGGGGGGCTACAAGTGAAGTTTTGGCATACAAGAGCTACAACTTTGTTGACTGAATAGTTACTCTTTGCCATTAGAGCAATGTTGCTGTTATTTACTTCCCAAAATTCCATCTCTTCTTTGTTGTTGGGATCTATATGGATAACCTATGATCAACACAAGTGAAAATATTATTGATAACAATCAGAAATAAATATGGAGATATCAACTTAATGAAGAGTAACTATGCTCACGGTTTTGTTGGGATCATATAATGCATGAGCTGCAGCAAGCATGCTTTCAAATTCCTCAGAAGTTCTTTCACCAACCACCACCACTTGCTTCCGGGAAGGTACGCGCAGCATATCCGCTGCACAACACATTAAAGGCACTGCCATAGCCATCTCTTTTAATCGTTTCTCAAAAACTGCCTGCAATACCACATACTAGTCAATTGCAACTGACCCAAATCGCACTAATAATCCCATCCCACCATTTTTAGTGCATAAACGAGAAGAAACAGATCTTTAGGAGTAAAGAGGAGAGGGGATTTAGTTTTACTGACCAGTAGATGTTCTGCAATTTGCTTATAATGCTCGGCCTTACTTCCAGAAACCATGGAAGCCAATCTTGTAAGATTTATGGCAGAAACAGAATTCCCTGAGGGTTCTGCCCCGTCGTGGTCTTCCTTCACACGGAGGAGAACTGAAGAATCTTCTCCTGTATTGTTGAAATATCCACCTCCATCCTTGTCAAGGAACAAAGCATCCTGCAAGCAACTCATCTCATGAGCAGCTAAAGGCATGACAAGACAGGCAATGGAATTTCATTGAAGTCCAAACATCCATCTTTACCTGGGTTTCCTGCAATTCAATGGCCCATAAAAGCCAGTTAATTCCACCACCAAATTCGTAGAGATCCAGCAATCCAGAAATCAGAAAGGCATAATCATCCAAGAAGCCAGGAGCTTTAGATGGAGAATTTCTGAAACTATGTTGTAGCCTGTGATTCTCTGCATTGTAAAGTTGCTTCTTAATAAAGGATGCTGCTTTTTCTGCAATTCTCAAGTACTCCTTTGGCTGGAATTTGCAAAATCAAAAGGAGGAGAAAGTTAAATATATCATCAATTACTTGACAGAAAAGAGTCAATTTTGCTATGCGCTCCCCTCACCCCCTATTCATTAAATGCTTTAAACCATCAACTCTTACTAACAAAGCCGGAACCTACTTGTTGTCCAAAGCAAGAATTGTGATCAACAACTTAAATTTTATGCCTATGACGATAACTTACTGACATCTTCCAGAAGCAACATCCATAATAGAAGGACTGTCAACCATCTTTTTTTTGTTGTTGGTGGAATCCATCTTTTTATTTATTTATAGTCATTAAGCTGAAACGAAATATCAAAGGCTCTCTAACTAAATTACTGTATTAGTTGAGGGAAAAACTTACTTCAGTGCCAACAACAGGAAAGTTGAATTTGGTCCCTACTTTGCCCTCGAGGATTTTAGAAGCCCTAGCAAAAGATGAGATTGCCAGTCCATTCCAAGATACAATGACCTAGAAGCATAGGATCTCGAGATTTGAGAGCATAAACAAAAAGTTCAAACCTAAATCAATGTAGGCAGACCCTAAATAAATAGGTGTTTAGGGGAAATACCTTATCATCCAAATGTGGCTTTGGGCGCCTTGACCTTACTTCAAACAACTTTTGCCTACATTCTCCAAGAATTTCTTGATATGTTTCAATGGACATGCCATATTTAGATGCCATTTCTGAAGGATCCTTTCTCTCAATTAGAACATTATTTCCCTTGAATTCGTTGTGAGGGTCACTCATTGTAGAAAGGTCACAGTTACCCATCTGCTTTATGTAATAGTTTTCCTCAAAAAGAGCAGCATGCTCTCCAAGTATGTCTTCAACCTAAAAAGAACAAACCAGGTTGAGAGCCACTTCAAAAATTTAACCATCGATTACAACACCTTTAAGACACTGTAGATACAATCACAGCATAAGGGAATCAGGACAATAAGACACACTGCCAAGAGGTAGACATGTTCAGATTAAGAAAATATTGACATCTAAAACTTAAACCGCAAATTTCATTTAGGGAAAGTAATCTCTATGATTTATAGCTCACTGTTAACCACAATATTCTACTTGGAAGTACAATAAAACGGCCTACTTTAACCAAACAAATATAAAATCTATAATCTAAAACTTGAAGAGGTCTCATAACTCACAAGAAGTTTCAGCAAGTATTTCTAAATCAACTCTTAAAATAGTGTAGTTATATTTTCCTTAAAAAAAAGGCAACATATTGTGCTCGTGAAATTTTTTGACCTCCCTCCTTTGAAAATTGACATATAGGGATGGAAATAAGTCAAGTTGGGTTGGGATTTTTAAGGCCTGAGCCTGCTGTGTCCCAAATCTAAGACATGCGTTCAGTCTGTTTCCTATAGTCCTTTTTTGAAAACTTGGTTGCCTGAAAGCCTATTTAAAAGCTTATTTTGTAGTAAAACCTTAAATAAGTCATAAGATAAGACTATCACTGTGTAATCTTAAGAGCTCAACTACTCAACAATACATGTAAGCTACCAAATGTTAAATCTTTAAATAGGTCAATAAATATATGATTTTAACACATTATAATAAAAGTCTAATATGATAATAATAATAATAATAATAAAAAAATGATAATAATGAAGTTTATTATATCATTTATGTTTACTTTAATAGACTGCCTAGTTAGGCCTAAAAGGATTTTTTAATAGCCTTTTTAGCTAAATGGGCTTTCAAAAAAAATCTTGAACTAGCTTATTTGGTAGCTTAAACCTAATTTAGTCTAAGTCATAGGATACACAAGCTGACTTATTTCTATCCCTATTGACAGATCAATAATTAAGAAACAAGATAAACAACATAGTTATCAGTTATTACTTCCTGTAAGAGAAAAATAAATTGAACCATATTTAATTGACTGCCACGTCAGTGGATTTTTGGATCATGTCAGCAACTGAAGCATGGGTACTTCAAAATCAGAGCCGTACCTGTACCGGGTACGAATCCAGTACCAGTACTTGTGGGTACTTTTCGACCTACATTTGTGGTCCGATATATAAATATATGTTAGTCGTATGGTAAAAACTTAGAATTTTCTTTCTTTTTTTTTGGCGATACTGAAATTTTTCCTATTAGATTGTATATCTTTTTTCTATTTTCTACTATATAAATACTCTTTTCCTATATTTCATTGTATATCTTTCTATTATATGTTTTACTTATTTGTGTTTCCTTTCTTTTAGTCATGTTTATATCAAATTTATGTTACGTACCTGTACCCTATTTTTTTGAAAAATCACTTATCCCGTATCAGCAGCCGTACCCGGTACGGATACCGTACCCGTACCCATGCAACATAAATGAAGGTCATGTCTCACAATTTTATGTCAGCCCCAGATTTGTTTCATGAAATTATTGAATCAATTTCATTTGGGGAGCAAAATTAAAAAAATGTGTATTTTTCAGGGACCTATAATGTAATTATGCATAATAAATATATTAAGGAAAGGCAGATAAAACTTGGATGAAAGACCTCTTTGCTGGTCCATATGTAAAAGGCTCCTTCCTTTTTTCTTGTAGCTCCTTCAGTCTCTGCACTGTCAGCATCCTCTGCTGAAAAGATTTCACCTTCTGGACCAATCATGTCTCTCCTCAAATAGTCAAGGATATCCCGTGATATACACGAATAGGAGGTATCTTTTGTGATTGAAAAAACATCTAAATAAACATTAGCAAGCTGCCCTTGATCATAAAGCATCTTCTCAAAATGTGGAACTGCAAGGATATAACAGCTTAACAATTTAATCATCTTAACAATATTTTAGAATAAAGAGCATTAATAAATTAGCACACTCAGGTATGCATATGTATACTATTGTCCCTAGACATATAATAAACATATCAAATATTTACCCAAAAGAAATGACAGCGGTCCAAGAAGAACTTACCATGCCAGCACTCATCCACACTATATCTGTGAAACCCCCCTCCAATGTGATCATGAATGCCTCCTTTTGCCATACATTGCAAGGTAAAGAAAACCATTTTCCGACTTCCGTTAGCTCCATCCAAATTTCCAGTATCCTCCAACTTTTTAGAGTGATAAAGCATCAAGTTCATCTCAACTGGTCTTGGAAATTTTGGCGCAGATCCAAAACCACCAAACTCCGAATCATAGCTCTCAGAAAGCTTAAAGAAAATAGTAGATTGATTTATACTCCAATACATGCAGATATATGGAAGTTTCTCAGAGTAAAAGAAAAGCATATTGCTTGATCTATGTTGTAACAATATGAAAACCTTATAACAATGGTTGTTATCAGCCTTCTTGAATTAAATACACTTCCATGAATGATAAAACAAGATTTGAGTGTTTTTAAGAATGCCCTACTTTACCCTGTTCCTTCATATACAGAAAAACAGAAAACTCATTTTTCTTTTTCCTTATATCCCTCTTGTGTGTCTAAGAAATGGAGGGGAAACTTCAGAACAAAATTGAAATAGTAGACAAAAGCGGATGCACAAAGCCCTTACCTGCTCTGAGCATAGACGCAATGCACTTTCTGGAGCACCATCAGGCAATTTAACAGAAGCTGAACTACTAGACAATGCTTCAGAAAGCTGTTCAATTGCAAATGCTCCACTCTTAACTAGCATATCCCTCTTATCTTCCCAAGCTTCTTTTACCTTCCTGGAGAAAATAGGAACAAACAGTATACAAATAAGAATTCCAAGAGCCAGGATAATAAGTTCAAACAATAGAACCTAAGTTTTATTAGTCGCACAAGCAGGTTACTGAGAAAGAGAGTACAAGCAGGTTACTGAGAAATTCAAGCTGACATGTGCAATAATCTCACCTGAGTATAGTCTTAAATCCAGGTCGGCCATATTTGTCATCAGGGGGAAAGTAAGTTCCACCCATTAAAGGTTTCAAGTCAGGTGAAAGAAACACACTAAGAGGCCAACCCCCTCCACCATATAAAGCCTGCACATACGTCATGTATACCTGAAGAAAAAACAAATCTATTAGTGCACCTTGGCTTATTATCAATAGAACACCCTAAAATTTCTACAAGCATTTCAACCATTAAAATTTCAAATTTTCGGGGACTTCTACATAAATTAAGGATAATAGATGGGTAGGCTGATAGATAGACATTCCTTGTATGTGTGATAGATAAATGAACTGTTAAGTTACCTTATCGACATCTGGTCTCTCTTCTCGATCCACCTGTGGCATTGATAATGGTATAGAACAAAAGTAGACAAACCAACATGTTAAGTAATGGTGATTGTTGATGTAAGAATGCAAAGCAAGAGAAAACATAAAAGGGGCTAATTGAGTTACCTTAATGCTAACAAACCAATCGTTTAACAACTTGGCAACCCCTTCATCCTCAAAAGACTCAACTTCCATAACATGACACCTTAATTAAGATTCCCAAAAATGTATATATGTCAGTCCATTATCTAAAATCAAAACTTGAGAATTACATAAACAGTTGCAGTTGCAAGGCACACATACATACCAATGACAAGTGCTGTAGCCAACTTGGAATGGAATTGCCGTTAATACACCACATACAACATACATAGCGATTAATTACACAATCAAATAAACAAATTACTAATTGTCGGTGTAAATATATTTTACAACGTGAACCAATCACGAACTTCAACAAATCACGAAATGACAAGGTGAATAAAAAATGTTTAACTTAATCAAAACTACTTTAAAAGTCACTAATACAATAGTTTTTGATTGGTCGATAGTGTAAACTATTTTACAACAAACATTGGTGCATAACAATTAAATTCTTACAAAAAAAAAAATTAGAGTAGGAAAATACTTGATAAGAAGATAGGTGCGTCTCGGCGGCGTGCCTCGGCGAAAGCTTCTTCTCCCCAGGGATACCAATCAACCTTAGAATTGAAATAGGAATGAGTGAGTGAAAAGTGAAAAGTGAAAAGTGAGGAGTGAGATTGAAATAGAAGAGAAGTTAGTTACTTACAGGGTTATGAGCGTGTTGGAGAAGATAAGGGCTTTGCTGAGAAGCAAGTCGATTAGTGTAATTATGAAGGGATTGGGAATGCGATGTTGCCATTGAGAGAATCTTTGGAAGTGTAACGCGGCGTGAGAATGAGAAAGGGAATTGAAACTTTGAGGTGGTTTTGTGATAGAGAAGGCGATTGAGAACACCAATAGACCTTTGATGAAGCATAGAAGAGTTGAGAAGAAGAGAAAGAGAAAGGTGTTACTGGTGTTATGTTTACGAGTAGTCACTCTTCTCTTTTCTTTACTTGGCTTCTAACAGTTGCCTTGCCATGTATGTTACTTCTCTTCTTAACACATGGAGTTCCTTCTTCGTTCACAACTGCTTCATCTTTGTCCCCGTCTCTCTCGTCTCTTCAATTAAAATTAACATGGATAAAATTTACGAAAATCTTAATAACATGACACACAAATTTCTCAATAAAAAATATAGGGAAAACTGCTCTCGAGGTCCCTTAACTTATTTTTTGGTATCAAATCAGTCCCTTAACTTTTTTTGTAACGATTTAGTCCCTTAACTTTTAAAAACACGATAATGTAGTCCCATTTAAAGTTTTTTTGTTAACACCGTTACAAAAATGTTCAGGTGGCTGTTAGATACCCAGATCTTCATCTTCTTCATACCCGGATCTTCATCTTCTTCAAAGGCTCCTCTTCATCTTCTTCAAAGGCTTCCTCCGGTTCATCTTCTTCAAAGACTTCCCAACTACAAACCCAGAACTTAAATCAAAAACCCAAATTTTCGAGAACAAAGCAAAATGAAACAAAAATGAAAACGAAACGAAACAAACCCAGTTCGAAATGAAACCCAGTTCGAAACAATTTTATTTCATTTTCAGATCTACGATTTTCGTTTTCGTTTTAGATCTACGATTTTCGTTTCTATTTCAGTTCAATTTCATTTTTACAATGTTTCTGAATTTTTGGGTATCAGTTCATATTTCATTTCTGTTATGGGTATCAGTTTGATTTTCGCTTCTGTTCCTGGGTATCATTTCTGCGTATGTTAATTGCCAATCCCCAATCCCCAATCTGATAGTATATGCTACTGTTAATGTTTAATAGACTATAGATTCAAACTTATGAAGAAGAGTGAAGAAGATGAAGGAATAGGATGAAGACGACGATGGAAGAAGATGCATAGGATTTTTTTTCCAGTTTTCACCTATTGCTTAAATTCATGGAGCATGGAAGAAGAGGATGCGAACATGAAGAAGAGAATTTTTTCCAGTTTTCACCTAATAGACACGTCAGCCACTGTTAAACGGAGTTAACAAAAAAAACGTTAAATGGGACTACGTTGTTGTGTTTTTAAAAGTTAAGGGACTAAGTCGTTACAAAAAAAAGTTAAGGGACTGATTTGATACCAAAAAATAAGTTAAGGGACTTCGGGAGTAGTTTTGCCAAAAATATAATATTGGAATTTTAAAGTTATCTTTTTTTTGACTAATTTTGATTTTTTTATTTTTTTATTATATGACAATGTCAAAGAAGACCGTCAAAAAATTGACAATGTCAACGAATATCGAATGTCTTTTTTCCTTCCAAGAAGTAAAAATGAGTCTGGAATCTGGATGTTCCTTGGCATGTTGCCATGTAAATTTTGGAGGTGCATATAGTTGATACTAATGAAATTACCACTCTTCCAAAAGATGGACTATAAATTTGTACTATTGGTCTAAGTGGTAACTGGATTTGGATCCCACCTCAATGTCTCGGGTTCGAATCTTTGGTGCCCGGTGTAGATTAATCATCGGCAAAACCAGTAGAAACTGCGCACCCATGACATGGTAATTAAAAAAACGGTAAATAGTCAAATTAGTCCCTCAATGTGTATCTCGTTGTCAATTTGGTCGGTCTCTGAATCGAAAAAAATGCAAAAAAGTCCCTCAATGTGTGTTCCGTCTGTCACGTTCGTCCCTCACGTTAATGGGCATCCTTAACTCCGTGAAATTGGCTGATGTGGCACGTTTAGTGCCACATGGATCTGCTTACGTGGCTTTTTATACGTTAATCTCATTTTAAAGATGTCACTAACTGTCATTTTAGTCTCTGAAAGTAATAGTCTAATGTCATTTTAGCCCCTTCACATTTGTAATTTATATTTATGGCGGCATATGACTGAGTTGTTAAACTAATAGCAACATAACTGCATTACTTTTCATGAATGATATTCTACTGCATATGCATAATTGCAACTTCATAATTTGTCCAGGGGATTTATCTTTACCAACACAAATAAATCCGTTTTGAATTTTTTAATAATGGATTTATCTTTTAATAATGAATTTTTTAACAAAATACAATGGGGTAAAATATGAATAAAAAAGTGGAGGGGGAGGGTAGTCACTGGTATTAGATTCTTTACTTTTGGTATTTTTTTTTTGGGTACATTTGGTGTAGTATTCTTTGAGTTTACTTTTTTTTTCTTTTCTTTCTTTTTATTTGTGTACGGGTTTCGCTTGCAAGACTCCTTTTATAGTCACTATTATTTAAAAACATCCTCTCACTCATATAGTATTGTTTTTTTGGGTACCTTTAGTGTAGTATTGTTTGAGTTTACTTTTTTTCCTTCTTTTCTTTCTTTTTATTTGTGTATAAAAAGACTCCCTCTATAAACTTAGTAATTTTTTTTAAGACTACTATTATGGATTGTTATAAAAACACCACTAAAAATTCGCTAAAAGGTTATTAAATTATGCATATATTTTGAACAAATTATGAAGTTGCAATTATGCATATGTAGTAGAATATCACTCATGAAAAGTAATGTATTTACGTTGCTACCTGTTTAACAACTCAGCCTACCTATGCAGCCATAAATATGAATTACAAATGCGAAGGGACTAAAATGACATTATGCTATTACTTTAAGGGACTAAAATGACAGTAAGTGACATCTTTCAGGGACTAAAATGAGATTACCGTGTAAAAAGCCATGTAAGCAGATCCATGTGGCACTAAACGTGCCACATCGGCCAATTTCACGGAGTTAAGGATGCCCATTAACGTGGGGGACAAACGTGACTGACGGAATACACATTGGGGGATCTTTTTGCATTTTTGCTCGATTCAGGGACCAAATTGACAGTGAGATACACATTGAGGGACCAATTTGACTATTTTCCCAAAAAAAGACTTAAATATATGTTAGCCCCTGCAAATATTGTCATTTTCCATTTATCCCCCTGTTAAATTTTGTAGCATAAGAAGGTTTTGAATAGATTCCTTTGTTAAAACCTCCATTAATCAGATTCAGACCTGCTCTAGTACAAAGGACGGAGAATCCAACATAAAACCTTTGAGTACTCTTGGATTACCACTTCACATGCGAAATTTAAATCATTTTCGACAAGGGTTAGAAAGGCAACAACAACTTTATACTGTAGTGTTGCTATGTTATATTACCCATCCATTACATATGCTTCAAATTATATCTAGTTGCTGTTAAAACTGAAAGTGAGAAGTGAAAATGGAAAGCTTACTGGACTGGGCTTGTCCTCTATACAATGGGCCCAAAACAATCAACATGAATTATTACTTGAATATCTAACATAGCCTCCCCTAAACTAGATGCACACAGCAACTAGTTTAGCTCATTTCCAGCAGCAGCTTCACTTCCATCGCAGACACCTAATTTGTCTCTCATTTGCAGAAAGTCCTTCAGCTTGAGTGGCTTTGTCATTATGTCAGAAATTTGCTGTTCAGACCTGCAAAAGACCAGTTCAATTACTTCTTCTTTTACGAGATCTCTAAGATAATGAAAGCGCACATCTATGTGCTTGCATCTCCCATGGAGTATTGGGTTCTTAGATAGTTTTATGGTAGAACTATTATCACACATCATAGGGGTCTTTTTGTCTTGTATTTCACCAAGCTTTTCAAGTATCCTTCTGAGCCATACAGTTTGACAAGCTCCAGTTGCTGCTGAAATGAATTCAGCCTCTGTGGTTGACAGTGTTACAACAGCCTGTTTTTTAGAGCACCAAGACACAGCAGATGAGCCAAATAAAAACACATAACCACTGGTGCTTTTCCTATCATCAGTGTCCCCAGCATAGTCACTGTCAACATACCCCTTTAGTTCAAGTTTTCCTTGTCTGTTATACATAATTCCCAGAGTTATAGTACCCTTGAGGTATCTCAGTATCTTCTTTACTGCCATGAGGTGCATTGTAGTTGGTTTCTCCATGTATCTACTCACTAGACAAACAGAATACATCAAGTCTGGTCTAGTGGCAGTGATGTACATGAGACTCCCAATCATTTGCTTGTACAATGTAGCATCTACAGTATCTCCGCTTCCTTCTTTAGTTAGTCTACTCCCTGGCACAATAGGAGTTTTAACAGAGTTTGCATTTAGCATGTCAAATCTGCTAAGTATTTCATTAGCATATTTACTCTGACTAATGAAAATTCCTGTATCATTCTGGGTCACTTCTACTCCCAAGAAGTAGGTCATTTTGCCTAAGTCTGTCATATCAAACATTTCCTTCATAGACCTTTTGAATTCTTTGAACATCTTTTCACTGTTTCCTGTGAAGAGAAGATCATCCACATAGAGGCTGACTATGAGTATTCCTTGACTAGGATCAGTTTTCACGAATAAAGTATACTCAGAATAGCACTTCTCAAATCCTTCTTCAGCAAAGTATGATTCCACTTTGCTATACCAGGCCCTAGGTGCCTGTTTAAGCCCATACAGGGCCTTTTTCAGCTTCAAAACCTTTTCTTCTTCTCCCTTCTTTACAAATCCTTGTGGCTGATCCACATATACAGTTTCCTCAAGTTCTCCATGTAGGAATGCGCTTTTTACATCCAATTGAAAGACTGTCCATCCTTTGAGAGAAGCCAAAGCAAGTATTGTTCTTATGGTATCCCACATTGCAACTGGTGCGAATACTTCCTTGTAATCAATTCCAGCCTTTTGAGTGTAGCCCATGGCTACTAATCTTGCTTTGTATTTATCAACTTCCCCTTTCTCATTGTACTTTGTTTTATAAATCCATTTTACACCAATGGTTTTTGTTCCACCTGGAAGTGTTACCAATTCCCAGGTTTGATTTCTTTCAATAGACTCCAATTCACTTCTCATGGCTTTTCTCCATTTCTCATCTTTAATTGCTTCTTCATATGTTACTGGATCCTCAGGTTGATTGAACACAGCAAGGCTCAGTTCTTCTATCTCATCTTCAGTAAGATAGTCATTAAGATAGCTAGGCTTTCTTCTCACTCTTTCAGTGCCTGTATTTGCAGTGATAGGAGCAACATCACTGCTTTCTTCTTCTGAATCAGAGGTGTCTGCAGTGTTGGAAGCATCACCAGTGTCTCCACTGCCCTGCTCCTCATCCACTGCAGGGGTGTTTTGAGCATCACCAGTGTTTCCACTGTCCAGCTCTACACCTGCTACACCAGCAGTTGGTTCAAGCACTGTATCATCTTCAATCAGATCATTCACGTCTTTTTCATTGGATTCTTTCCAATCCCATTGACTATCTTCATCAAACACTACATCTCTACTAATTATAACTCTTTTTGTAGTTGGATCATAGAGCCTATAGGCTTTTGATTCTTCACTAACACCAAGTAAAATGCACTTCAAACTTTTATCATCTAATTTCTTCCTCTGTGAGTCAGGAATGTGAGCATATGCAATGCAACCAAACGTTTTAAAGAAATGCACAGAAGGTTTCTTTTCACACCAAGCTTCTTCAGGTGTTATGTCTTTCACAGCCACTGTGGGACTTCTATTTAAGACATATACTGACCAATTTACTGCTTCTGGCCAGAAAGTTTTTGGCATACCCTTCTGAGAGAGCATGCTTCTTACCATGTTCATAATAGACCTATTCTTTCTCTCAGCAACACCATTCTGTTGCGGAGTATATGCTGCTGTTAATTGCCTTCTAATTCCTTTTTCATCACAGAATTTTGTAAACTCAGAGGAGGTAAACTCTCCTCCTCTATCAGTTCTCAACATGCCAATTTGACAGCCACTTTCCTTTTCTACTCTAGTTTTAAACAATTTAAAGCAATCTAGAGCTTTTGATTTCTCAGTT
Organism: Astragalus glycyphyllos; assembly: GCA_963573325.1. NCBI lineage: Eukaryota > Viridiplantae > Streptophyta > Magnoliopsida > Fabales > Fabaceae > Astragalus > Astragalus glycyphyllos. The sequence continues at coordinate 24,893,034 of OY754312.1, forward strand.
AGTAAGTAAATCCAGCATTTCCTACTGTAGTCATCAATGAAAGTAAGAAAGTACCTCTTGTGGCTATGTGACTCAGGCTGTATGGGTCCACAAATGTCAGCATGAATGAGTTCCAGTTTCTGCTTGGCTCTCCAGGCACTTTTCTTTGGGAAGGATTCTCTATGCTGCTTTCCCATTAGACAATCTTCACACACCTTTTATGGCTCTTCAATTTTTGGCAGACCATTCACCATTCCTTTTAGACTCAGCAACTTCAAACCACTGTAACTCAAATGCCCATATCTATTGTGCCAGAGTATGCTAGATTCCTCATCAATAGTAGCTTGGAAACAATTAGGAGGTATGTCCTCAGATTGAGCCAAAAACATTCTATTTGAAGCCATAGCAGAGTTTACAATTAACCCTCTGTCAGGGTGATAAATCTTGCAGAAATTATCTTTAAACATCACAGCTAGACCTTTCTCTTGCAACTGTCCTATGCTTAGCAGATTATTTTTTAACTCAGGAATGTAGTAAACATCAGTTATCACTTGGGTTATGCCATTAATTTTCAATTTGACATTTCCTTTATCCATTACTCGCAATGTTCTACCATCACCTAGTTTAACAGTTAATCTAAAAGCCTCATTTAGATTGACAAACCAGTCTTTAATACCACTCATGTGGTTACTGCACCCAGAGTCAAGGTACCAAACCTTGGGATTCCTTGCTTTGCCTGGTTCTGTGTGTGTCATCAAGAGAAATGTTGCTTCATCAACATCTTTGACTTCCTGAAATGTTGCTTCATCAGCATCTTTGACTTCCTTGAATTCTGACTCTGTCATGCACAGAGTTTTTTCTTCATTCCTGTAATCAACATCAGTCTCTGCCATTAGAAGGACCTGCTCTTCTTCTTCACCTTCTTCTGCATAGTTGACTTTGTTTTCCCAATTAGGGCATTCATATTGGTAATGCCCTAACTTCTTGCAATTATAGCATTCTATGGTTTCCTTATTCACCTGTTGTCGACCTCTTCCTCGACCACCTCTTTGCCCTCGTCCTCTTCCGCGAGATCTTCCTGCACTGGAGGCTTTCAGAACTTGATCCTCTTCCTTAGGACCACACATTCTTGCTTCATGAACCATAAGACTGCTTTGCAATCCATCAATTGAGAGTTTGGAAACATCATTTGCTTCCTCAATTGCACAAATCACATAAAGAAACTTAGCAGTCATAGAACGCAGTACCTTTTCCACCACCGTGGTTTCTTGAATGTTCTCACCTAGAGCCTTCAATTTGTTCACCACAGTGAGGATTCTTGCGAAATACTCAGTTACGTTTTCGCCCTCTTTCATACACAACATCTCAAATTCTCTGCGCTGTGTCTGTAGCTGTGCAAGTTTCACCTTCGTGGATCCTTTGTGCTTCTGTCGCATTGAATCCCAAATTGCCTTTGCAGAATTCGTGTCAAGAATCGTCTCCAAGATTTCTCGTTGTATAGATTGAAATAGGTAGTTTTTGGCCTTGAGGTCTTTTAGCTTTGCTTCATTGGCGATCTTGATTTGTTCCGGTGTGGACGCGGCGGTGGTTGCCGGAACTCCACTCTCCACAACGCTCCAATATTCCTTAGAGCGGAGGAGGTTTTCCATCATCATGGCCCAGTGGTCATAGAATCCGTCGAATCGTGGTACTGAGGGTTGCGCAAAGGCTTTCTCTTCTGCCATTAACGCTTCGCAATTTCTTCGTTTCCACTTCGTTCGTTGCACTGATCTTCTTTGAGTTTGTTGGAATTCAACAACCAGGCCCCTAGATGGAGCTCTGGTACCAGATGTTAAAACTGAAAGTGAGAAGTGAAAATGGAAAGCTTACTGGACTGGGCTTGTCCTCTATACAATGGGCCCAAAACAATCAACATGAATTATTACTTGAATATCTAACAGTTGCACACATAGTCCAATTGGTGACAGAAGTCAAGAAAGGGAATGTGGGCGTCTTGCTTTAATGAGAGAATTAGTGCAAACTGAGAAATGCCGAAACATCATACGAATGGGACCTGCAGCATTTATGTTGCTGTGTCATAAATTGAGGGGAACTGGTATGATGAAGGATACGATACGGTCCACAGTTGAAGAGTAGGTTGCTAAATTCCTATATATCATAGGCCATAATGTGAAAAATCGTGTCGTGTCATTCTCCTTCCACCGCTCCGGTGAAACTGTTAGTCGTCACTTTAACAGTGTTTTACGTGCCATCATTTCATTAGAAAATGAGTTTCTTGTCCAACCTTCTGGTAGAGATGTCCCTCCACAAATATTACATAATAGCAAATTCTATCCTTTTTTTAAGGTATTGATACCTACAATTCACCTTGTTCCTTTTAATTCTAAAATTTATGATAAAACTTTATCACTAATCAAATAACATATTTAATAAAGGATTGCATTGGAGCTATAGATGGGACACATATTCGGGTCAAGGTCCCAAGAATGGAAGCCGCTCGATTTCGTGGAAGAAAAGACTACCCCACACAAAATGTCTTGGCTGCATGTAATTTTGACATGAAATTCACATATGTCTTATCGGGGTGGGAAGACACAGCATCTGACTCTAGGATTTTAAAAAATGCTTTAAGTAGAGAAGACCCGCTAAAAATTCCCGAAGGTTAGGGTTTACTATACATTATTTTGACTATTAAATATTGGAATTCCTAGTCATAATGTATATTTCAATTTTGTAGGAAAGTTTTATATTGGGGATGCAGGTTTTATGCTAAAAAGAGGGGTATTAAAAAAGAGATTTCCAATCACTACAAGAATTACTTGCATTACTGGCTGAACATTTCTGGCAGAATCAGTCCGCCAGTAAGTTTTCTAGCGGAATTTGGTGATTTCTGGCTGATTTAGCCTGCCAGTACGTTTCTGGCTGATCTTATAACATTTCTGGCGGATTTAAACCGCCAGTATGTTTACTGGCGGATTTTTTTATGCATTTTTGATGGAATTTGGTTGGGATATTAAAAATATTTTTTAAAAAAACATATCCGCCAATATTTACGGTTACGGGCGGATTGGTTATTAAATTTAAAATTTAAATATCAGCTAGTAAATGCAATTGCTAGCGGAAATATCAGCCACAATCAGCCACAAAGCTACCCTCAAAAGGCGCATTGACCAGAATTTAAAAATTCCGCCACTAATTGCACTCATCAAAGTTGAGCTACGTTTGTAATAGAACACAACATTGCTGTCATCAAAGTTGACCTACGTTTATTTTCTTTATTTTAGTTAATGTCTCTGTTATTATTTTCAGTTCTCACCATCACCACCGTAGCAAAGAAATAAACACGTTGACAATCGAGGTTTCTACGAAGACCCATTTCCCTAGGTCGATTTTCACACGTGGGAATTCAACTCCATCAAGGTTCTTATTTCTAATCATTACTTTGCATGCTTTGCATTTCTCTTTTTCCATAACTTTTAAGCGGTTATTTACTTCTCTTAATTTTTCAACTTGATTTTCATACTTAATTATCATAATAATCCCATTTTTTATTGCTTATACTTTCCTATTGATTGTTTAGTTCCTATATAAATTACCAAGTTAGTTTTTTTTTTATCACTAAAATGTTATTTCGTGTTTGGTTTTCTTTAATTTTGCAATTTGTTATTTGTTTGATCGCTACTCAAATATGTTTATAGTGTGGAGTGTTGATCTAGGTTGAAATTACTCTTTTTTGTGTGTGATTAGTTTTTAGAATGTCCTCTTTACTTTAGAGTTTTCTGTGCACAAATTCACATCACTAATATAAATGAATTCTATTTTCTTCTATTTTCTTCAATAATGCATAGATATGTATGAATTTCTGATTTGATACAAAAGTGATTTCAATTTAGCATTTTGCTTCAGTTTTGTTAATGAATGTTAGTACTGTTCTGATTCACTTAATGTGTGAATCTATGAAGCACCAATACAGACACAGACACTAGACACGACACTCACACAGACAAGTAGACAGCGATAATAATTTGAAAATTAGAAGTAATTGAAGTGTTGGTGTCCGACACGACGTTTTCAACCTGATGTGTCTGTGCTACAGAAGTGTGAGTGAATGAATGGATTGTTTGTGCTTAGTGCTTTAGTGATGAGATTAATCTCCTAGGTTACTAATACATTATGATCTTTGCAGATGGATCCTCTTTGCCTTGATGGCAACAAAAAAGACACTGAAGTGAAATCTGCTGAAGGATTTCTTAATTCAGATGTCTCAGGAGTGGAAGATGATTTTGGAGAGCCAGAAGTGGTCCCTCGTGTCGGAGACGAGTTCCAGGCAGAAATTCCTCCACTAGTTGCAGCATCTCATCTATCTCATCTAGAAAAACAGACAGGAGATTCAGAAATCACGGCAAATATTGCAGACTCTTTTTCAATAGGACTATCCTTTCCTGTTATGTGGGCACATTGTAAATCTGAAAGCAGTTGCAGTAATGGGACTTTAGAATCTGTCACAAGTGAAGAGGGGGAAAATGTGGGAGGGTTTTCAAATTTTAAATCCTCTTATGAGACAGATATTGACTCATGCGTTGAACTGAAAACTGAATTACATCAGCCAAGTGGCAAGTATCTTCTCCCTGGAGTGTTAGGTGATGAATCATGGACTGATATTGAGTATAACAGTTTTCTTCTTAGCCTCTATGTATTTGGGAAGAACCTTAATCATTTAAAGAAATTTGTTAGGACTAAAAGTATGGGAGACATATTGTCTTTCTATTATGGAAAAGAAAGAGAGTAAGGAAGACTGAAATAAACCTTTGTAATATTAACACAAATCTGAGGATCTCTCAGATTTGGTAGAAGGAATTACAAAGGTATTACAGAATGAGAATGACTATCTGTAGAACTTGCACAGAGTATGCAATGTTCCCAGCCTAATTCCTAGCCAACTCCAGCCTAAGAAAATATCACACATTCCTCACATACATATATCCTCACACTCGCTTTCCAATCATGAGAGATTCCCACCACCACCACCTGCACAGAATTGCCACGTAGGCAATTCTGTTATATGAAAGTGTGTGCCTGATTCTGTGGGCCCCAAGAAATTGGTTTCCACTCCCCACGTTTGTAAACTTTAGTCTTCTTACCATTTTGCCCTTCATTAACTAGGTCTGCGTCAGGTTCTTCGTCAGATGTCCCTTGGTAGTTGGTATGATAGTTGAGACTGACTGGTTTCTGATTCTAGGCGTTGGCCAATCTATGCAAGTCTGGCATATCTGGAGTTGCATTATTAGACGGCCTTAATTATGCAGTGTTGACTTCTGTTAAAAGAATAGAGAGATGCTATTTAGTACATATCAAATGATATGGATGAGTATGAAAGGGAGATATGGAAAACAAAGTTGGAAAAAAAGCTGGAAGAGAGAGAAATTATAAGAGATTGAATTGACTATCCGTTCTTATGAAGTTAGAAATGATTTTTCGTACCAAAAGTAGAAATCTTTGATCAAGATGTAGAGAAAAGTTAGCGGCAGGAATTTTCACCGAGTCCCATAGTCCAACTATAGCACTTTAAAGTTTCTGATTATAAGCAATTTGAAACTGTTATTATGCATGCCACTTAGTTTCCTCGTCCAGTGGAGTTTTTTTTGAAGTTAATGTCATAGATGAGTTCAAGGTCAAGGGTTTTGCCTTTGAAATTCTGTTAGAAGCTGCTTATATGTCATTGGGGGCATGCTTAATTTTAGTTTTGTAATGTGCATTTATATCCTTTTGTAACGCTGTATTCTTTGAGACTAAATGTTGATTTTCCCGACGCTGATGCTTCTTTTTCAGCTCTGCTGACATATGGAGTGTGGGTTGTACTGTGATTGAGATGGCCACTGGAAAGCCTCCCTGGAGCCAGCAATACCAACAAGAGGTGTCTTACATTTTGACTCCTTAAGTTCTGTTTGAGGTGCTCTCTGAACATCTACTAAAAGAATGAACTTTCAGGTTGCTGCACTCTTCCATATAAGGACAACTAAGTCTCTTCCATGATAAAAAGATTTTCTGCTAAAGTGCTTGCAGAAGTAGATTCCTTTTAATTTTCTCCTGCTTTCTTTTTATCATGAAGATATGCAGGAAATTTGATCATGCTAGATATTATGGTGTTTCTCTTTTTGGGGGGTGGGTCAGGGGATTTTTAAGCTTGTTCCTGCAATGTCAAGTAATTTGTCAAAAATGAGATGAGTTTTATTATTCCATTTGTGTATGTGTGCGCAAGAGAGAGATACTTTCGTTTCAAATGCCCATTGCTAGATTATAGATCTCACATAAAAATATGTAACCGTTTTGTAGGGAGCCGACTTTGAGGCCATCAGCATCGGAGCTGCTGCAGGTGACTCTATGAGCATTTCTCTTTTAACTCTAGATATGAAAGCTAGAACATTTGGCCATTTTAGTACTTCTATTGATTAGTAGTGGAGTCTACTTTGTTATTCTCAGTGTTTTGCATTAAATATTCATCGCCCACTTAGATTAACTTTCAGCTATGAAGCCCCGATACTCCAAAATAGGCCACGTACCCGTGTCGGATACGTATCTGATACCGATACCTGTCGGATACTTCCGGATACGTATCCTGGGAGTATCTTGAAATTTATATTTATTTTTAAATTAAAAAAGACAAGATACTTACCGGATACTTGAGAGACACTTTGGGGATACGTATCTTGGGAGTATCCTGAGATGTCTCTTGATGAACCAGAGTTGGAAGCCATGTTATTTTTTGACGATGGAAATGGAGGAGAGGAGAATGACACAGTTAATGTTAAATAGTGAATAGTAGGCAATTTTATAGATCCTAAACTTCTTTCGGATATGACTTATGATGTTTTTTCCTATATTCTAACTTGGGTAGTAGACTGTATATCTTTTGTGACATGTTCGTAGGAGGAAGAATATATTTTAAAATGGGTGGGGAAAGTACATTTAATTATGCTTACTTATTTTGATCAGAAGTACCTTTTTTGTAAATGTGATTTATTGAATATTATAAGCAATTGTCAATTAGTAAAGTGAAGTATCTTTAATTATGTTTTATATTTTTAAATTTTGATTTAATTTTTTATTGAAGTATCCCTGACGTATCGTATCTTGATTTTCAAAATTTTCCCGTATCCACGTATCGTGTCGTATTGTATCCCGTATCGTATCACGTATCCGGGCTTCATAGACTTTCAGTTTGTAATGGGCTGCAGGATCCCTTTGTTATTGTCAGTGTTTTGCATTATATACTTATATACTATAATGATAAGCAAACAATCTTGATCAAAGAAGAAATGAACACTCATTTGTTAAAAGAAGAAATGGTCGTTTTTCCATTCATATCTATTTACAGAGGCCACCACCATAGACAAATCATTGGTCAAGCACTCATTTTCTCCCTTTTTGAACAACCACTTGCAACAAGAACTAGTTAGTGATATAACAAGAATCATTTGGGACTTGAGGGAAAATGGATTACTTGTTTGTCATCTAATACCATAAAATGTGACAGAAGAGAGAAAAGAGATCAGAATTGCAAGGTTGAGATAAAATAAAGTAGAGAAAAATTAGCCTATGGCACAACGCCATGTTTTCTATTTTTTAGTTTTAATAGTTTTTTAAGGAAAAAATACAAAACAAATCACATATGTTGTTTTTCCCTCTCTCTCGGTCTATACAATATTTTCTTCTTAACTCTCTGTTTTTCTCTCAGTTCATTTTATTACAATGTATATTCTCACAATACACACAAAGGTATATAATGCCCAACCCCTCTAATAGAATAGAATCAGTTACAAGTACATTAACATAATAAAAACTTAATAACTAATAACCGTGAGGTGAGTTGGCGGAGGAGAGTGTTGAATAAGTCTTGCTTCAAAATACATGCCAAGATTTCATTTCTATTCGCAAATATTTAAATTTTTAAACATGCCAAATTGGTATTGGTATAAAAATACAAATGTTAAATATAATGAATATTATATAAACGAAAAATCAAAAACAGCAAAAAATTTATATCTCATGCTCATAATCATACCATGAGTATACCAATGTAGGTATACGGTGAATACAAAATACATCTTTTTATTTAATATATTTCAATTGTATGTATGTAGAAAACAATAAAAATATATTTCAATTGTATGTGTAGGAATCCCTTGTTTATCTTGTATTTTATTTTTAATGTTAACAAGATTGTTATATCAGCTTTTGCGTAAAAACAAATATTGTTATATAAGTTTTGATGAGATAATAAATTAGTGAAATAATACCGGTACGTAATTTAGGTATGGTGTGGTGTTTATGGTCATAAAAGTAATTATTTTGAATTTTGAATTCTTTTTGTTACACAATAATTTTACTCCATATTTTTCTATAAATATAATCCAAATAATAAATAGTGAAATCAGATAATTAATGACATGATTGCCTTATTTAAGAACCGCGTGCAATCTATATATTCACTCAAAAAATTTACTATATTGATTCTTTCAATATTTACCATTAAAATGAAAGGATAGGAGGTTGCAGTACAAATTATGATGCAGTAAATTAGTGAGATAATACCGTTACGGAATTTGGGTATGTATGGTGTTTATCGTCATCAAAGTATTAATTTTAAACTCTTTTGGTTACACAATAATTCTAATACTCTGTTTCCAAAAATATATAAATTATGATTTTTTTTGACAAGAATAATTCTGATATTCTGATTGCCTATTTTGTATAGTTTTTAATTTCGATAAATATAACCCGAAAATAATAGATACTGAAATCATATAATTAATGACATGATTGCCTAAGATTTATTTATTTTTTTGACAAATGCCTAAGAATGTTAAATCTTTAAGAACCGCGCACAATCTGTATTTACTCAAAATTATATTATTAATTCTTTCAAATTTACCCGTTCTATTATGGCACTTGGCAAGTACAAATTCATTTTAAAACTGATCTGGCTGCAGGCCTTGGCCGAGTCGAGACCGAGGTGTTCACCAAGCTGAGTAGCTAGTCCACTCCGCGTAACTAACGCGATGTAGCTGTTGAGGTGATAGATTGATTTCCGAGGTGATTAGGCTCGCATTTATCCGGCGAGGGGGTGATACCTGCACACACTCTGAGGCCTAAGTCAGCATTGAGAATAGATGATTGTGAGGTAATAAATGCATACTTGTAGCAGTGATATGACAATGCTTTTATTGGGATTAGTTCCTATACGTGACTCGTCCTGGTAGGCGCTTCGCATATGCGCCTAAGCTGTTGGATGGCGCGAACGTATTTGCACCGTTCTTCGAATTAGGCCTATCAGTTGGCCGATCCGGAAGAGTTGCCCCCCCAAGTTGATGTTACTAGATAGAGTTGCCTCGGCTTGATGATTGTACATCGGCCCTAGGGGTGTTCGCGGGTCGGTTTGGATCGGATTTGACTAAATCTGTTGCCCGAACCGATTATAATTATTCGGTTTGGTTGGTTCGGATTTTACATTTTTTCTCCAAAATCCAAACCAAACCAAACCGATATTGGAGGGGTTGGTTTTGATTCGGCTCAAGGGTCATTCTCTAAAACATTAATTTTTTAAAATATAAAAAACAACATTTTTTTACGAATTTCCAACACTTCCTGGATTAAAAAAGTTTGAAAATCACACAAAATCAAACTCAAATCCACTAGTAATCTTCTCATTCATTGTGTTAAAGTTTTACAACCTAATCATAAAATTTTAAGGTAAATATTCTAAACAAACAAATTTGTGTACATCTAAAACTACAAAATTTTTATAACCTAATATAGGTTGGTTCGGGTTCGCGGATTTGATTTTTGAAATCTGTTGCCCGACCCAAACAACTACAGGTTGTTTTGAATTTGTTTGATTTTGACCCGAACACGGAAAATATTCGAGTCAAACATATTGGGTTGGATTGGATTGTGGGTTGGTTTAGATCTGCCCGAACCACTGAACAACCCTAATCAGCCCAATGTTGTCATTCATGATGATGAACTGGATGACTACACCGCTTTGTTCATGAGACTCATTTATGGAATTTTGCGAACGTGTAAGGTTGACCTTGGGAATAGCGTGACAGCTGTCATTCTGGTTCTTTATAAATATGAAATGAATTTTGTACTTTCGAGAGTTTGTACTTTGAGAGTTCTTGGGTCAATCTGTTGCAGCTTTCTCCGATATTGGTCTGAGATCCATCCATTCTACCTTTGCTATTCTTTGCATATTTGAGGTATGTATCTTTATCTTTTTCTCTTTTCTCTTCTCCTTTTTGCTCGCATATCCGAGGTTGTCTGTCGTTGTAAGAGGCGAGCTTGAGTGGGCTAGTTGTGGAGTTTCTTACGATCTCCCTTGGTATCAATCTCTTTGTAGGTTGTAAGTATTCAGAGCTTGAGTGGGCTAGTCTCTTTATAGGTTGAAAATAGATTTATTCCAAGGGTTTAAAGTATTTGGACCATAAGAGTAAAGTTGGAAGGATGAGGTTCTCCTCTAGTCCTCTTAATAGACATACAGCATATATTTGCTGACAAACACAAACAATAATTTGAAAACGAAAATTAATGAAAGCAAATAGCAAAAAAAAACTGAGCCTAATCTAAATAGGCAAGACCTTAAATAAGTGGTCACTTAAAAAATAGATGCTTACACATAATGACTTTTTGTTCATGTACTTCATTAGGATCCACTAACATTCTTATAACAACTTTATGCAGTGTGAGATAATCAGGCCACAGGCCAGACAATATGCTAGACCACATTTTTTTTTTAAAGCTTACTTCACATGGTAAAAATATAAGAAAAGAATAAAACACATTTTTAAATCATGAATCAAGATGGTATGTCACAAACATCCTAACACAAATACATAGATCTAAAGCTCACTGGTATAAGCCCCCCTTCTTTAAAATTTGAAACACTATAAGTAAACCGGAACAGTACGGGAGCAACATAGCAGGAGAGCGCTCATCAAGGAATCAACAAGAGAGAACGACAAGGACTTCATTCTTTTTTACAAACTTTCCTGAAAACTTCAGAGCAAAACATATGTTGAAAGCCTTTCTTTTGTATGGAGACGTTAATGAAGTGGTAAAAAGAGATAAGCATCGGAAAAGATTCGGATTCGCTAGGGCGGTCAACGTGAAGGATCCAGACAGGTTTGTTATTAAATTGGATAACATCATCATCGACAGTGACAAAATCATGGTGAACTTTCCTAGGTTTAGCAGAAAACTGAATAACAGCACCTTCAAACAACCACCTAACCCTCGATCAACACCTAAACACCCACCCCATGATGCATACTAGACCGTCTACCTCAAGCACCCCCATCATCCAAAGCCTGTTGTTGAGAAAAAGAAGATTCCAAAGGAAACGTCTCACAATCCCTAGCTGCATCCTCTGAAACCTACCCACCTTACCCCAAAAAAAAATCACGCAATAAACGCCCCACCTAAGCCAAAGAAACCTTGGGCTCATAGGTATTATAATGTAGACGAGTCGAAACTGAAAAGGCTCGAGAATGCATACATTGGTGTACAAGAGAAGCCAGGCATGGTATATAATATACAAGAAGAGTCTATTCAACAAGTTTATTTCTCAATCAGAGCGACTGCTATGGGATCAAACTTAGGCTTGCTCGAGAGTTTGAAGGACCCCAAGATTGGTTTGCAAATTGGTTTGTTGACATGAGAAAATGGAGCCCTTCAGAAGTTGATAATGAAATATCAACATGGACCAGGGTTTACAGAACACCAACCCACACTTGGAATGAAGATTTCTTCAAGTTTCTGGTGCTCGAAACAAGTCAGTTTATGGCTGTCGACGAAAACACAAAAAACACAATCACTTGATGTATACAGAGTACTTATCAGAACAAAATGGCTTGATATTATCAATTTTGTGGAAAGATTTAAGATTAATGGAGAAATGTTTGTGATAAATAATTTTGAGGCTCATTTAAAATACTATTTGAATAACTTAAATGAATAATTTAAGTACGATAAAAATATGCTTAAAAAGTACGAAAAAATAAATAATTAGTTTAAATTGGGTAAAAATAAATGAACGAATTAAGACCTTTTATTCAATTCAAAATTGGAGTAAAACAAATTGCAACAACTAGACACCACATTGACTATAGTGACAAGAGAGGACTAGCATGGTAGTTAAGGCATGATTAAAAATTAATTGCCTTATTCTGTGAAAAAAAAAATACATTTTATAGGGCGCTTCTAGGGTGAAAGAACAAATTAAATCTTTTATCGTTGAAACACTAAAATTGACCATTGGATGTAGTATAAAAATTCATCAATAGTTGAGATTTAATATTAGTTCATTCAATCTTAACCATTCATAGTATTTTAAACAATATCCAACAGTTAATTTTAGTGTTTCACCGGTGAGAGATTTGATTTGTTCTCTCACCCTAGAAACACCCCATTTTATATAGTAATTAAAAAAATGATTATAATAAATATGTAAAAGTGGGTAAAGAAAAATGAGTTTAGTGTGTGTAAATGACCATGGTAATTTTTTTGACATCAAATGACCGATTGTACGTGAGTAGCCAGGCTGGTGGTTAGAAATTGCATCTTTGATTTTCATTACTTTGATTTGGTTAGAGTTAAGTTTTTTTTTTATGAACCCAAAATCCAAACCCAATTAAGTTTGAGTTTCATTACATTGATTTGGTTCAGATTCTCCAATTCATCAAGTTGAACCAAACTAACGAAACCCCTGGAAGGATGAGGGAGCTAGGAAACGAAGTTGAAGTTCAATACCACATACAATGCTGTCAGCACAAAATGCAAGAAGTTAACTGCACCTCTTTAAATAAAGAAATAACAGTGTGTTACGTATAAAACCAGACCATATCTACCCATTAACACTCAATCAACTCGGAAACAATATACGTGGCAGATCTTCCCCAATGAAAAGTGATCCATCCCAAGAATTTTCCGATGAAGTGGGCAAAATCTGCTGCATCATTTGGCAGGAGCTCCCGCAGATTCAGCAAGTTCTTCCATAAGTTCCTTTTGCTCCATTGAAACACAAGACTGCATGGAGAAAGTTTTTCAAAAATAAAAACCTTGCTATTGATAAACCGCATTCATTCAAATGAACCCATATCAATGACAACATTGGTAATCTGCAGTATATCCTTTTTAATGTAGGTGCGCAGGTGCAACGTTTGATCAGTCTTCTAGTGTTTTCCATTAGTTGCAGATTGCTAATTGTGTTTTCACTTTGTTTTTTCAAAATCCAAAGCAAAGTGCAAGCCTATGAGGTGCCAGGGTTACCAACTTACCATTCTTCACCCTTGCTGTATTTTTTGGTATAATTGAAGAAGCAATTTATCTTGGGTTTATGTGAATTTTGGTATGGGACCTCTGGAGCCAAGGTTATTCCTCGGCATTCAGTACTTAGCAATATCCTTCCAAAATCTTCCACTCAACATCATCAAATACAACCTAGAGGTTTCAATGATTTTGGGGTTCTCTGAAAAATATTCTCGTTCTAGGTCCCTGCTCACCACTCACCAGACCCATTTTTATCTTGATGGAAAACTGTCTTCATCTAATAATACTTAAATAAGCTACCTCAAAAGTTCCCAGGTGCACTTATATTGATATATACACTATCTAAGCATATATTGCATGCAGTTGGGAGGTGCGCTAGAGAATATACCTGAACAGCATCTTCTATGTTACCGTCCAGAAAAGAAGTGAGATCAAAATTCCTCTTCAACCTGTGGTCAGTAACCCTGTTGTCCTATAAGAAAAATCAAGTGTCAAAGTTGCCGGTAAAAACCATAGTTTCATCAAGAAAAATGGGAACATAAACAAAACTGTCTCAGGTATTCTACCTCCCTAGTGGCCTAAGGAACAACATAACAGATCACCGAAGCTTATTCACTTTACTCAATGAATGTGATTTTCAGAGAATTAAAAATATAATGTTGCATGTTTTCATGTATCTTCTGCTTTTCTAAGTACCAATGGCGTTTCTCACCTTACAATTTATAAAGGAAATTTGTTATGAATATAATTATTAATTATTGAAACTCATTAAATTTTGGATAGGGAATGGAGAGGTTAACAAGCAAGAACGTGCAACCACCACATCAAAAAAAAATGGAGACTGCAAAATTGAGTACCTTATAGTTGTATGTTCTAATTTTTTCTGAACGCGATCCTGTACCAACCTGTAAATTCAGATAGTGTGATAAAAATTTTAATTTGATATCTGTCTGCTCACCCAAATAGCAAGTTCACCAAGTAAATTATGCTTGACGCCTATCATGATAGACAAAATCTAAAATATTTGATCATGTACATCCAAATATAAAATTGAAAGTTGAACTGAGGAAGAGGATGGCACAGAGTTGTGTTTGTTGTGGTTTGCTGATAATCAAGCAAAATCATAATTTCCAGGTAAGAGAAGCAGGGTCTGCAATTACTTATTACTGTTTTAGTTGATAGAGTTCTGCTGGATTAGTAGCTGAATAAAATTTGAGGTTATCAAAGAAAATAAACGAGACATATATATTTCTAATTCTTCATCATGATGCCTGTGTATATGAACAATCTACAAAGGCAAAATTGAGACCATGGCAACCATTGTACAACTGCAAAGTTGATCGACCGAGTGGCCGATCCTATGTTGCGCTTGTAAGGGTGGCATAAATGCACCGTGATAAACTTTTACAAATAACTCAAAGGGCCAAATAATTAGCACCAAGGCATCATCAACAAGCAAATGGATCGAGTTTACACCAGTAAAACCAAAATCTAACTAATATTTCAAACACCCACACAAGACGGATCATACCTGAGAGTTCCTCTGATTTCGTATCGACTCTTGCTGCTCCCTTAGCTTTATCTCATATCTGTAAAAGGATCTTGTATCAAATCTCAATGCAACATACTAAGACAAAAAGATGAAAGAGAACACTAGAAAAGAAGTACTAATGTGCTCATGATGTTTAATCAGCTTTTTGCTACGTGATATCTTTTTTCTTTTTTTTGACCAAAACTTTGTGATATCTATATCCTTCTGTTCCTCGTGTATAATGAAACTCAACAAACCATAAGCATATTTATCTTGTGAAAATGTATTTAAGAGGAAGAAAAAAAGTTGAAAACATTGTAGACTTGCACACAACTCAATTCTAAAACCAGACTTGTGATGTTGACAAAAAACATAGATGGCATGGCAAGTTGATGCTTACAGTTTGGCCCGGAGTAACTGAAATGCACGATTCTTGTTCCGAATCTGAGTCCTTTCTTCAGTACAAAAGATGCGGATTCCCGTTGGTTTATGAACAAGATCAATTGCTGTTTCAACCTTGTTAACATTCTGACCTGCAAGATATCTTTGTATGAGATTCCTTGACTGATTACTTGTTAACCTTGTTTCAGGAAATATAAAGATTGATTATTTGACTGAAATAGTTAATTTTATAGATCTATATACCTCCAGCACCCCCAGAACGTGCCGTTGTCAGTTCAATATCTTTCGGGTCAATTACGACTTCAACTTCATCAGCCTAGATAAAGATTTCAGATCTATAGGTTTAGATGTTGTTCTTAAATCTTGAAAGAAGGAAGGAAGGCATATACACACTGTATCGGTAGGCTAAAAGATATGCTGGCTAAAGCACACATAAATTTAGAAAAGAAACAATTAGATAGACAAAACACATATTGAAATAAGCCATCCACAAGATTCTGTACTAGACAACATAAACCCACTTCAACAAAAAAATTAGACATAAGCTATCTACTTTTACGACTCAGATAAATCTTTATATAAAAACAGTAACTTTTGAAAATAAAATATCAAATTAACAATTTTCCAAATGCAAAGGCTAACAAATGCTTTCAAGCCTATATGTTGGAATCATGAATGATGTATTGCTAAAAGCCTGAAACATGTACTCCACCTCTGGCATGATAGCCACTGTTGCGGTAGAAGTATGTACACGGCCCTGTGTTTCTGTTAGAGGAACACGTTGGACTCGGTGGACACCGGATTCATATTTTAGTTTACTGTAGACACGTTTTCCTTTTATCTCCATCACATAAGTTTTGTATCCTCCTTTTTCTGCCTAAAAGATGACATAAAACACATTATATAAATTTCAAAAGCACTAGAAACTATATTTTACAGGGTTTTCATGAAGAGTACCTCAGAGCAAGAGATGGCAGAATGCCTCCAAGAATTACGTTCACTATATCTTTCATACATTCGAACCTGATTCAACATCAAAAAAGCATCAAAAAATGATTAGAAATGAACCTCACACTAAATTTTCTTTCATTAAAACATTTAAAATAGAGCAATCGAAGAGGCTAGAATGCAAAAGAAATAGAAAATAAATCTTGGAGACATTCAAATGATTCAGAAATTATCCAATAACAGATTTTGTGTGTCATTGTTGATTGTTCTCCAAGCATTCTGCATGGGTTAGAAAGGACCCATGTAGTACCAACACTTAAAGGTTGAAGGCGTGTCCGACATGTGTCGGTGTCCACGACTCACTGTCAAACACTGCCGGAATATATAGAAAAAATTTGCTTCAACACGTTGAGAACAAGGCTCCAACACCTGGCCAGCACTTCCATTTGGCTGGACACAAAAGAGGGCCCTGGTTGGTACCAAAATTTTCAATTTCTTCAATGATGATGATCAACTAAGGGGCGAAACAAAGGCCTTCAATTGATAAAATCCTTCAGCTTTTTGGTATTAGATAAAAGGGTTGACGGTGAAAGATAGTTCAATAGTTCATCATCTTGTTTTAGAATCTTTTTGCAAAGAAAAAATCGTATAATAACGTCTCTTAGAAAGGTGAGATTCATTATCATAGGGAAAATGTAATACTTGATAAGTTTTTTTAATATGATGATGAATATGTAAATTTGATTCCAATTTAGATCTTAAATAAATGATTTTCATTTAATAGATATGTATGTGTGCGCGCGCGCATGTATATTAGTGTCGCGGTGTCCTATGTTTTGGATATAATCGGTATCTTCGTGTCGATGTCCACTCATTTGTGCTTCATAAAGGATAAATAAAAGCATGTACCTACAAGATCACCAGCCCATATTCCAGCCTCGTCACCACCAGTACCCGCTCTTACTGCAAAGGGGAATGATGATTAATTAAAAATAGAGCTTGAATAGTTAAATGACACAAATGGAAATAACAATGATAATAGTAATATACGAGTTAAGCTTGGCTATCCAGAAATTGTAGAAAGTAACTACAATGATGAAACGTAGGAATTGGGAGAAGGGGGCAAGAAATTATGCCACTCCTAGTAACGTGTGATGTATAAGATAAATCAACACGTACCTACTCCTTTCACAGCTAAACTAAAAAGCAGTAGCACTAGTAAATTGTAACAATTTAAGTTTTATGAAATCCTCACTTATATCAATTTTAAAAATTCCTCAATTTTACATATTTTCAACATTTCCCATTATTAGAATTCGAGTAATAATTAAATTTTCAGAAATTAGCTTTATGTTCTCTACCATAACTCTCAGCCAGCCATACAACATAATAAGCCATGAAGTAAAATCATTTAGTTACAACAATGTACTGAAAAGAACACAATCTACCTTCAAGCATTATGTTTCTATCATCAAGAGGATCACTGGGAAGCAATAAAGCCTACAAGCATGTAAGATAAAATTAGTAAGTTTCTAAAAACTAAGAGAAGTGTAAAATATTTATAAAAAAGTGAGAGAACATAAAGCTAAAGACAAAAGAGGGTACAAATCAAAATATTCCTGGCATGGTTTTAAAAAGAAGAGGTGTGAAAGCTTATGATAGCAATCACAAAGAGAGTACATAAGATGAAAACGTTAAAAAGTACATATAGATTTCTCTGCTTGGTTTTAGAAAAAGAGGAACGGAAGCTCATGATAGCAATGGCAAAAAAGAGCGTACATATGATGAGAATGTTGAAAGAACATTTATATTCCTCTGCAAGGTTTTGACATTTAAGCTGATATTCGACATTTTGGGTTGACTAATTGGTATTAATCTATAATAAGCAAACAGCATGCAAACTTTCAAGTGAAAATAGTATGCTCCCGAATCCCGACAACAAAATATATCGATAAAAATATTTTCGGAATGAGAACACAACATACTTGGTCTGCATAAGTTAGGATTAAATACAATTTACAATACCCAAAGTAAATAAATGAATAAAAATAAACCTTAAGCTTTTCCTCTAGTTCTGATAGTTGATTGGACAAAGACTGGATTTCGTAAGATATCATTTCTGTCATATCCTCATCATTGCCATCATCTTTTGCCAAAGCTAACATGTTGATTAAGAATATTTGGAAAAATAAAGGCGATCAATATGAATGATTGTTCAACTTGAGATATGGACAAAAAAATGACTCATGGGTGACTAAGTGAGAGTCCTTCGGTCAAACCTTTGGTTTCTTCTAGCTGCTTCTGACAGTCTTTAAATTGCTTATAGATGGACACAACCTAACATCACAATTTCACATAAATAACCGCAGAAGTCAGTTTGTATGAAAAGAAAAAATCTTGTAATGACTATTTGAGTTTCAAAACAATAACTTCTAGTTGAAATTAGTTTATACATCTCAAGTTCTCAGATTTGAATTATCTAATGCCCCTTTTATCTCAATTCACTTACATTTACATATATTTAGGCTAAATTAAAGGGTATTTTGGTATTTCTCTAATTCACCAACTCTTTCTAAGTATTCTCCCTCATCACATTTTGCCTAAATGAAGGTGAATGTAAGTGAATTGAGGGAAAAATGACTTTAGAGAATCCAAATCCCAACTTCTCCAGAGCTTTCCTTTAATATTTCTAAACATCCATAAGCTCATACAGACTTCTTAGTAAATGAAGAAAAATAAATTTATTTCAAATTTAATTAAGTTTAGAAGACTTCTTTGTAAGTGAGAACAATAAAATTATCTTAATTGAGAAAATGACAATAACGAGCAATATGAGTCAAAGAACCGCATCAAGCTCTGAAACCGATTGTGCCAACTTCTGGTACTCGCTGTGATTAGATACAATATCTGGATCAGCAAGCTTCACCTGAAAACAAAAATAGCATTCAGAATTCAGACAAAATTGTTTGCAGAAAAATGAAAGTGAGTAGAGTGTATAGGAGCATACCGATAATTCTTTCCATGTCTTCTCAGCAGATTCAAGCTTCGTTATCAAATAAGGTTCCTGAAAATTCAAAACCGTGCAAAGCAATTGCAACAATTTCAGTGAATTGAACTAATTATAGAATTATAGATTTCAGTGATTTTTGGTGAGGTACCGCCATGCAGACAATTCTTGGAGAATTGAGCGTTGTGCTGGGAAAAACGGTTACCCGTCTGTTAGTGAATTGATGAACGGAACGGTGTCGTAGAGGGACTACGTCCCGTCGTGTGCCATTTATTCGAGCTGTGAAGCTCCCCGTTAAGCTATTCATGGTGTTAGAGTCACACAGCGATGACAGTGTGTAACGGATAAAGAAGCGGAAAACACGGATATAGAGGGAGAGCGGTTGTTTTCTTTGTTTGGATGGGGTTGGGCCCTATTTCTTTGCTTTTCGGAAATTCCTAAACACACCTCCTCTACTTACACACTCCCTCTCCCTTTTTATAAATTTCTTGTATTTGTTTGAAATATTTCAAATACTTCAAGTCCCACATTGTTTGCCCTTGGACACTTTAAGGCTCTACATACGAATGTTGTTTGTTGAACTTGTAAAGAAGCTAATAGGAGTAAATGCCTCGTGCACACAAAATGTCCCTTGTTGTTCTGTTTCACTGTAAATCCTCTAATTTGCCTCATGTGCGCACGATAATATTCAAATCATCTACATTCTTGTCTTGTGTGAATATGTGTATATATTCTTCAGAGATGTCATTTGTTGAGATTGAGAGCGTGGTTCTTCCTGATTCATGTGCGGACAATGTTAGGAAGACAGATATGGAGTGACTTGAAAATAAAGTACTATACGAGGTGGTTGTTCGATAACTAGTGGGGATTTTCAATTACATGGGTCAAGTGTCATACGCATATAGGGGACCCAAGTTAGTTAACGCTAGATGGACTGACTATGTTAAGATAGTTTAGTATTTACCTTTTTACCAAAACTAGGTAAATCCTAAGGATAGGCACTAAGTTCTAGTTTCGACTCGTCCATGCAGGGCAGGTGGCAATGCATGTGCCAACTGGCGAACACTTTAAAGGAGATGACTTGGATTAGGTCGGGCATCCCCTTAGGTTCACAATGAGGACGAGGCGGAGGATAGAAGTATATTTGTTGATTATTATACTTCAAGTCCTTAGCTATAGGTGATAGGAAAATGACGGACCATCAAACTTATGTAGTTCCCCTCTCTTTTGCATAGCTAGTGTGTCGTTTGGATCCTCGTCAGGTTAGTGTTTTGCAAGGCATATCCTTATTTGTACTTTTCGCTGGGTGTGTGTACTTTGATGTTATGTTGAATTTTTTGGTGGCGCTTGGAGAGACTATGTAGACAGAATTATAGTAGTGCCAGTAGCGCCGGGTTGGGCTACGCCTTTTTGCCTTTTCATGTAGACTAAGAGGTGTCATGATGGGCCATGCGTTTTCGTTATCAGTATATTTACATGTGCGTGCGTGTGTGATATGTGTTTGATGCATATGTTTTAAGTTTTAAATTTGGAGATTCAAATTATAAGTAAGGGTTACTATATGAGGATGAAAGATCATTTCATGAACCCAACACTTATTAGTTCCAATGCACTTGGCAATCTTCTGAGTAAAGTGCTTCTAGCTGCGTATTTCTTTACAAAACATTTCACACAAGATTTATTGAAAAGTAGAATACTAGAACCTTATACAAATAATTGAAATGTTATAAGCCTAATTTGAAGTACTGGAAAGGGTGGGGGTATTTAGCTAAGGTAATGCCGTCTGATCCCACACAAAAGGAGCGGGCGAGCGGTGGATGCATGCATTAGTCTATAGGAAACCATTAATTTAAATAGCATGACAAAAGTATAATTAGTGCCCAATTTTTAAGATTTGAATACGGACCCTTAAGATTTGAATACGGATCCTGCATGGTAATACTTTTTTTTTTGTTACTGTGTTATTGGTGTGCAACGTCTATCGGGTTTGGGGTGACTAGTATATGTTGAGGAACCTAACTTACCATGTGTACCCCGCTCACCACGTGACTAATACATGATAATATGTTATTGGATAGTTATTTAACTTTTTTATTGATTGTATGATAAAATTATGTTTTTATTTAATTGTTTTTTTTTTTAAATTATAACCTAGTTATATAAACTTATACATTTTATTCAAAACGTGTATTATTATAATCTATCCTCAATCGAATGATGTCTATACGTCCCAGAAGGGTATCTCACATGACTGAGTGAAAAAGACATTGTTAGTGAAAACGTAGACGTACGAGATTCAAACCCCGCTTTCCGTCCCATCTAACAACTAACACACTAATTGCTAACTACTTTGCTTAGAAAAAATCATGTCTATACCAAAGACAAAAGAGTCACGTCTAAACTGATAATTTATCTATAAATCCAACCCAATGAAGATATTAAACATAATTAAGTCAAGTTAAATGTAAAGAAGCTTACTACAAATTCTTAGTATTAGTCACTACTGATTATAATAAAGTAGAGAGTAATACATTCTTATTTTGTAGGAAACAAGAGAGTGTTTTGGTGAAGTTATGTTATTTCATGGTGAAGAGAGACAAGAGAGTTTACGTAAGTCCTCATTGTTTCATATGTATACGTTAGTTCAAGAATTGACTAATATGAACCCGGTCTAATAGTGAACTCTTCTTTTTTTTTTTACAAAGGTAGTGGACTCTTCTATATTTAGTAAGTTTTAGTAAAATATTATTTTATTTTTTAAAAATTTATGTTTTACTAAAATCGGTAAAGTTACACTTTTAGAATTTTTTGAAAGGTTAATATTAGATGCAACCATTAGTTGAAGTCTTTTTTAAGTGAGCAACATTAGCTCAACTTTTAGAATTCCAAATATAGCATAACAGTACAATTTGAAAAGACCAATAAAAAGTTGCCCTATTATAAGTTGAAGTGTCATTTTTATCCCCTATGTCCTCCTTTATAAAGGTTTTATCAAAGGCCACTTTTGTCACATCACGTCCCACATACAACCCCCCAACAGTCGCACCAACCAAATCCCCCGTTCCATCATGAATATTTGAAGGGACAGTTATGTCATTTCCATGAGGAGAATTGTCGGTTACCTTACCTCTCCCTCCCTTTATTATTTCCCCACAAAACCGTTTTCCCTTTTTTTTTAAACTATATTCTCCTCGAATATTAACATTTTCCAGGTGCGCCATTTGGCGGGTACGCACGCAAAAACTTAAATTTTTTTTATAAATTAGGTTTCCTCCGTACGCAATTGCAGATATTAATCCCGCCAAGTATCTACAAATAAGACTATAATAAACAGCAACAAAACTCTTCCTAAAAAAATTTAACACTTTTATACCTAAGACTGGATTTGACAGAACCTTAATTAAACTTAAAAAGACGAAAAAAATATTAGTTAAGATGAAAGAGACCTTAAATAAAAGTTAAGAGATACTAGAAAATTGAGCTGAGAAAGCCTACACCAGACCGTACAGTCCGAGAGAGAGGAAAAAGAACACACACTCCGTTTACACTGAAATAATAACCAGTCTCCGCCTATCAGATTCGCGACGCTAACGTCGCCACGAAGAAGACGATCCATCCAATCTTCTTCCAGAACATTCCAGAACACTCCAAAACCATTGTAAAGAAAATAACACACACGTCCTTCACTATCGCATCTTTGAAACAGTGTTACTACTTGTACAGTATTCTCAAACCAACAAAATCTATTTACATGGAATTGTACGGTCGAAATTCGGCGAGGAATGGTTCGAACCATGGAAATCAATCTGAATGGCGTTCACCGGGTGGAGCTACTACACTCGAAGGTGTTCCTTTTTGTAACTCTCTGTTTCGTTTTGTATTTTTTACGTTGAGTTTCTCGTTTTTTTTTTGTTTATTTGGTTAGGGTTTCTGCAATGTGGATGTTAAGTTTGGGGGTTTTGGATTAATTTGTGTTGTGGGGCAGAATCGATGTGGCATTTGACGCTTGGTAGTGGTGAATCGTTACCGGAGCGACCTGGTGCTCCTAATTGTGTGTATTATATGCGAACTGGTACGTGTGGATATGGTGGAAGGTGTCGTTTTAATCATCCTCGTGATCGTGCTGCGGTAAATCCTTTTATCGTTTTTAAATTTTCTGCATTAGGTTCCATTGATGTGTCCCCTGTTGCTGTTTTATTTGTTGTACCATTCGGTTGACTTTGGAATTCTGTGCTAAAATGTTAAACTCGGTTGTTCTATTTATTATTTTGGTAGCTTGTTGTGGGGATTTTAATGAGCTTAAGAGCTTTCGTTTACTCCTTTCCTTTCCTAAATATAAGTTGTGGGGATAAATTTGTTTCCTATTTGTATAAATCCAAGAGGAATGTGGTTGGCTAATTTGGCATTTCATCTTATTGCTATTGGTATGATTGCGTAAGTGTGTGAATATGAATTAAGTCATATGTTGATCAGGTTGTTGCAGCTGTAAGAGCTACAGGGGAGTACCCAGAACGAATTGGGGAACCTCCATGTCAGGTAAAAAAATTACTTTTATATTATCTCTTGAATGTTTTATTGTCTTTCTATTTTGGTGTCCCTGTCATTTTGGGTTCTTTACACTGTAGTTGAATTAGTTGTCTTCTGGTTATTACTGATTGTGTATCTTTTAATTATAATGAGCAGTATTATTTAAAAACTGGAACCTGTAAATTTGGTGCATCCTGTAAATTCCACCACCCAAAACATGGAGGTGGTTCTTTGAGTCAAGCTCCACCGAATATTTATGGATATCCATTACGTCCGGTATGATTCCTTTCAACATTTTCTTTGCTTATGTAAATGTCACACAACAGCAAATTTCGCAATGGTTAACCATGCCTTCTTTTTACAGGGCGAGAAAGAATGCTCCTACTTTTTAAAAACGGGGCAATGCAAATTTGGTATAACTTGTAAATTCCATCATCCTCAACCTGCTGGTACATCAGTACCAGCCTCTGCACCTCAATTTTATCAACAGGCGCAGTCTCCTACAGTTCCACTGCCTGACCAGTATGGGGGAGCATCCACTAGCATGAGAGTGGCTAGGCCTCCGGTGTACGTACAGGGGGCTTATGGTCCTCTACTTCTTTCCCCAGGAGTTGTTCCATTTCCTGGATGGAGTCCTTACACGGTAAGAAGAGAAATGGATTTCTCATAAAATGCAGAGAGGCTTTTTCTTTGTTTTTTTCTTATTAGTTTTGGTATTTACTTTATTGTAATGTTGATAAATTGGCGCAGGGACCGGTAAGTCCTGCGTTATCTCCTGGTGCTCAACCTGGTGTTGGGGCTACTTTGTATGGAGTTACCCAGTTGTCTTCACCAACATCAGCTTTTGCTAGACCATACACTCCCCTTCCCTCTTCTGCTGCCCCTCCAGGAAATAACTCAAAGGAACGGGCGTTTCCTGAAAGACCTGGCGAACCTGAATGCCAATACTATTTAAGAACAGGGGATTGTAAATTTGGTTTAGCTTGTCGATATCATCATCCTCAGAACCGGGTGGCGCAGCCACTTCTCAGCCCCTTTGGTCTTCCCATACGACCGGTAAGACTAGTTACCATTTTGATTTGATGATTTTGTTATTATTTTGATTTGATGATTTTGTTTAATTTACTGATCAACTATCTAGATAAATTAAATGAAATCCTGTGTTATATGGTATTTCCAAGTTAGAATTTTTAATGATATCCATAGTTTCTTCAAATTAGTAATTCGTGGCTTACGTTGTTTTAGTGGGCATACTGTAACCCAAGTCAACAACAATAAGATATTTTGTAGTATGCATATTTCATAAACTTGATTATGCAAATAATTTTACTTTTCCCCCTTGTGTGTGGCAATGTCACAGTTGCTGGCTGAATGACTTATTTGCTTATTCTACTCTTTTGCTCTGGAATGAACTGAAGACTTGCAGCTAAGTGTTTCCTGAGACGTCTGATAATCTATTGATTCTGTAGATATTGTGATGAGAACCTAGTTCTTCCTAACAGCATTGGTCAAGTAGATTCTAGAAAGGGTAGAAAGGGAATTAATCAGGAATTCAGTAGTGGGGTGGGAAGGATTGTAACCAACTTGCTGAGTTGGCAGAGTGAGAAATTAGATCTGAGGGGTGCTCACGCATGTGTGGTGGAGTTGGAGAATAAGAGGAGTAGGTGAGGTAAGAGAGAGGCTGGCTAGTATTCACCTATTGGTTGGGTTGGGCATTGGGAGTGCAGACACCACTCTGGTGTTGCTGTACTAGTTTCTACTCTGGTGCAAATAACCATAAAAATGGAAACAAAGTGCAGTAATTCTGAGAAATAGTACTGTACTCCCACCCAATTGCCTAGCCCAATTCTTGCCTAACTCTTTCTTACATCCTTCCTACCTTTATACCATAGCTCAGCAAGTATGCTTGAGCAATTCCTGCTGATCCCGTTTCCTTTTCTCTCTCCTGCCAACTCAGCAAGTTGGTTACAATCCATCCCACTCCACTACTGAATTCCTGATTAATTCCCTTTCTACCCTTTCTAGAATATACTTGACCAATGCTGTTAGGAAGAGCTAGGTTCTCATCATATTGCCTCAGTTATATTTCTTTGACCTTGAAGATTTGTATTTACCGTCAATATCTTTTTCTCCCTGAACATTTGTCCTTTCCTTGTCAGAATGCTTGGGAAAGTAATTTGACTCTGTATTTACTGTTAGCTGATCAAGAAAGTTTAGGCTTTTATTTCCCTCTATCTTTTTAATGACAGTTTCTTGTTCCTGTATTAGAGGGTAAAACATAAACGCGATTTGGAGAACTTTCTAAGTAAATAATTTTCTTTCTATTATTGGTTTTATTTGTAAAACCATTGTAGAAGAAAAGCCTAATTGTCACCTAGCTGGATGCAAAAGCATCAATTACAAACTTTTTGGATGCTGAATGACAAAATGAAAATGTTAACTAAAAGATACTCAGTAAGAGTGTTTTTCTTCTCTCTGTAGCATATGATTTTGGTTAGTGTGAGGGAAGACCACTTCTCATTGATTAGAATAAGTTTTTCTAAAATGATATTCGGTAGAAGTGTTTCCCTTCTCTCCATATCATCTATTTTAGTCAGTGTGATAGAAGACTGCTTCTCAGTGATTTTGGGCAGCAGTGACAATGACATACACTGACCTCCCATGCATTATTCATTCATCTCCACTTTTGTTCTTGTGGTCGATTTTTTTGGTTGAGTTGTGCCTACATACATAAAAGGATAAAGGTTTTCAAATCAAGAAGTTACTTCTGCAATTTTCTCTTATTTGGACGTAGTGAAGAATTTTTTTTTTCTGTTACAGTTTCCTACACATACATAATTACATAAATTAGTAATGAAATACATCCATACTGCTCAAGACATACCCCTATGACTAGCTACTTATTCAGAAACTATATTAATTGCGAGTCTATATAAGTTTCTCTTTCAATTGGTTTGGTCCTGAGGGCATGAGTGCCCCCTGCTTGGCATTTAGTCCTAACCTGACATCTTTTGCAGTAGGGTAAATTCGGACATCAGTAGGACTGGAAATCAAGTGCTGAGGCAGATTATGATTCAAAACACTTCCCTGTCTGTAACAGCAGTTTGAGACGTCAGACAATTCATAAAGCAAAAATATTGGTGTTGAACAGCATTGAATGTTATCATAATAGATGAATAAATATGTGAAGTCATCTGTAAATTTACTGCTTAATTTAATTGTAAATTAGAGTTCGATTTATCAATCATATCTTTGTTTCCCCCCTCATTTTTTGCATGTTTGGATAAGCTTATTTTATATTAAATTAAAAATCTCACTGAGGTCTGAGGTAGCTAGCTTCTGAAAAGGAAAAAAAAGCATTTTTTTCCATATAAATCAATGGGAACTAAAGCATGCCTT
Source organism: Astragalus glycyphyllos (assembly GCA_963573325.1). NCBI lineage: Eukaryota > Viridiplantae > Streptophyta > Magnoliopsida > Fabales > Fabaceae > Astragalus > Astragalus glycyphyllos. The sequence goes on from OY754312.1 coordinate 24,920,153, forward strand.
TACATCAGTGTTTACAGTTAGGTAGCTGATTAAACAAGTTAACAATATTTATTCAAGGTATTAGTTTTGTGAAATGTGAAAGAAGAAATGTTCATAAACATCTTAGTACGTTAAAAGCAGCTCTAATGAGTATTGTATAATTGTTTAATGTATTTACCAAATATGAAAAAGGAAAAACTTGGTAGTCTAGATGATCCTTGTAAGATTATCTTTTTGTTCATTTTTTTGTAAGTAAATGGTTGACTATTTGATGACAAAGTAGTTATTGGAACATTCTTACGGTTCACTCTTATGGTAGTGCATGAGTTTGGATCCTCTCAACTCTCAAGTACTTGTTGTGTCAAGTAGGAGAGAGTGTGACAAATAAAAAAATGGGGTTGTACACAAATTTATTTTGAATTATACTTGAAAAACCTAATGATGTCTCTTAAATGCATTGTATTTGCTTTCAATGAGGTAATCATACGTAGTTGGAGTTTAGTAAGGGCATGTTTAATTCTTCGTTTTACTTTTATTATTATTTGTGATGTTTTTAGATTTGATTTACTTGTTTCTGCATAATGTTTAGCATTATAACAAATGGGTTTTCTTTAGGGAATTTCATTTGATGAATTCATTTTCTAGAAAACATTTTGTTGGTTGTTTGGCACAAGATGCAAATTTGACGATCCTTTGAGTTAGTTATACCAGTTCCTACGCTGCTTGTAGTTCGCTACTATTCCACGTGTTTATGTGAAACATTTTCTCTTAAACAAAAATAAGAGTTTTAATTTTTAAAGTAATGTTGTCATGAGCGAAACCAATTTTGTGTATTGTGTATTTGAAGGGTTTTCGGTATTTATAGGTTATTCATGTGGAAAATGCTCCATGTTAGATGCATGATCTGTAAGGACCCATGTTCGGTAAGTACCTCTTTGGTGGGTATAAGTACCTCTGTAAACGCTCAAAGAGTCTTGGGGTCTGCCCTGATTCTGGTGAGCCTTCGGAGCCCAACTCACCAAACTTTATGTAACAAAAAAAAAGATGGCATTACTTTGCTGCTGATAAAAACACTTGGGTATCTTGTGTGAGTATAAAATAAATGAATGAACCGATTTGTGTTGATAACAATATATATTTGTTGATACCAATTTTGAAAAGGCTACTCTTCCTTTTTAAGTTAGGTACAATTATGTCAATGATAATAAATCATATTGTGTAACTGAACCCATGTTTAATAGTACACCGTTAGTAGGACATTCACAGTTTTTCTGTTAGGCACAATTAAGTTAGTGTTAGATAATGTTGGAAGGAAGGAACCTAGCTGAAAACAAGGTTGGTTGCAGTGCAATCTGCTATGTATTGCTCAAGCTATATGCAAAGTATCTTCGTACCCCCACTCCACTCCTCAAAAGCTTTATAAAAGGGCGGGGTCAAATGTTTACTCCACATTGCACACCATGATGTGGTCTCCATCTTTTTTAACACCCGTACTATAATGTCTAATCCTATGAAAATTGTAGAATGTATTGTCTAATAACCTTATGATGTACAGCAGTACAGATACAAACAAGACTGCAATTGTTAATGGCGATATTTCGTTATAAACAAATGAATTTGAAACTACATTTAAATACGACTCGAATTAGATTCTTGAGTCTAAAGTTGACAAGTTTAAAGTACAAGATTGTGTGAATAATATTTAAGCATTCAAAATGGATTTGAAAGCAGTCAATATGATGTTGAAACAATAGCACTTGGCATGTCTAGACTTAAGAGAGTGTGACACTAACATTTCTCTTGGCTCTAATCCTTTTTTTGTTGGTTGAGGAGTAGTTGGGCGGGCTTATATGGGAAACAATAGCGCTTGGCATGTTTAAAGGGGTTCAAAGTGGGAACGAGGATATGATTGTGTCCATCCCATCCCATCTCCAGTATATATGAAGATGATACCCCACTGATTAGAGAGATCTTTGTTGATAACTTGCGAGACAATTATGTAATGGTTTGAGCTTATTTCTAAGTTGAAGGTTATCCTTGCACGTAATTAGAACAATTTTTTTTAAGAAAACAATCCTTATTAATTTGAAGCACCAACTCAAAATTACTACATATGAAAATCTATTAAAAATTAATAATAAAAGTATTTTCTCAAAACATTTATTAAATTATGCATAATATTTTCTAATATGCAAAGGGAATAAAATAAAGGAAGCCAGGACAGGACCCACAGGCAGAAACGAACAAAAAATGTATTAAATTGTGCTGATCATCATATGGATTCACCGAAAGAAATTGATACTTTCATCATAACCACCAGATCTACTCAATACTATGTTCATCATTCATCAACACCAACAGTCAGATTTTCTGTTGGTGAATGTGAATGAGAATTGGTGAATGTGACACATATTACATGTAGTTATTTATGTAGTATTCATTTACCATGCAAATTGCAATCCAACTCATGCTTTTAAATTTCAATTCCCACTTGTGTTAACTTTACACATATTACATGTAGTTATTTATGTTAGCCTTTTTAGTAACATATAGGTAGCTATAATTTAACTATAGCCATATAACATTTATAAAACCAATGCTCTTCCATGTAAAGAAAAGCAAAGGCCACTCAAAAGTGCAAGCACACTAACCTTCATAGCAGAGAATCATGGGAGTAGTAACTCTTGGTGAATTGAAGCCTAGTGTTTCAGGGAAAAGGACTTTTCGTCCAAGTTCCAGTATAAGACATTCCACTCAATGGTAATCTTCTAACATAACATGTTTTACTCCATTCCATTGCAATCAAACACGTGACACTTAGATATATTATTAATGAGGAGATGATTTATTTATTATCTGGTGCAAAATAACAAATGTGACAAGTGACAACGATATGGTGCTCCATGGTGAATAATGTTCAGATTTCATTTGTTAAATAGTGTTTGTCTGTCAATTATTATTAGCTTCTGGCTCAGAATGAACTTGGAGATGTGAATTGTAATAGGAGCTCACCGACAATGGAAATTTGTTTGGCTGCATATTAGAACATGACAACCATGAAATCAACTTGACCATACTAGACTAACTCCAATAATTTCAACTTCTTATCTTTGGTAGTCAATGATTTGGATTAATGGGTTCCACTATATTGATATTTATTTGACTTGAAAGTTGCAACTTATGTAACAACCATGTTTATTTTGGCTATTCTCCTCTAACATCTTGATCTTGGAAGCTTAATTTGACACATATATTCAGCTTCATTTGTGTTAAATTTATCTAACTATTTGCCACATTACATTGGAAAAAAGTAGATTGGAGAGTCTCTTCTAAGGTCACTGATAATTTCAATTTTTTGTAATAATGTATGCTTGAAGTTTTTGCTTTTCAGTCAAAATTTTCATGTCTATGAATATATATACTGATTCAGACAGAGTAATTTTTTTGCAGGCCAATATCTGATGTCTCTAGTGATCTTACTATTGAAGTAGGAGCATCAATCTTTGCACTTCACAAGGTAAAGAAAACAAACTTCCATTCTAATAGAGGTTAAATATTCATCATCATGGTTTTTTAAGTAGCCAATCTAATGTTATCAACATATAGTTTTGCTGTCAAAAATTTGCAATTTTAGTTTCATTGAATAACTGGTGTATCTGATCTATATTTCCACCAGTTTCCTCTTATTTCTCGGAGTGGAAGAATTCAGAAGCTGTTATTAGAAGCAAAAGATTTAAAACTAAAAGTTTCGCGCATAACTCTCCAATCCGTACCAGGTGGTGTAGAAGCATTTGAGCTAGCTGTAAAATTCTGCTATGGAATAAGCATTGAATTCACACTCTCAAATATTGCTATGCTACATTCCACAGCTCATTTTCTAGAAATGACAGAAGAATTCTCAGAAAAGAATTTAGTAGCAAGAACTGAAGCATATATAAAGGAAACAGTGCTCCCTAACACATCAAGCACAATACATGTTCTTCATCACTGTGAAACTCTTCTTCCTATATCAGAAGAAATTAACCTTGTTAATAGGTTAATTAATGCAATTGCTAATAATGCATGTAAAGAACAACTTACTTCTGGTTTACTAAAACTTGATCACAAAACTTTCCCTTCTAATATGGAACCAGAAACAGAAACACCTTCTGATTGGTGGGGGAATTCCTTCAATGTACTTAATCTTGATTTTTTCCAAAGAGTTATTTCTGTTATGAAATCAAAGGGATTAAAACAAGATTTGATTAGCAAAATCTTAGTAAACTATGCACATAATTCTCTTGAAGGGATTGATGTTAAGGACATAGAATTTCATAAGAAACAAAGGGTTATTGTTGAAACTATAGTAGGTTTACTTCCAACTCAATCAAGGAAAAGTCCAGTTCCAGTGGCATTTCTCTCAAGTTTATTGAAAGCTGCAATAGCAATATCAGCATCAAATACTTGTAGAAGTGATTTAGAGAGAAGAATTGGTTTACAACTTGATCAAGCAATTCTTGAAGACATTCTTATTCCAACAAATTCAAGTACAATGTATGATACAGATTCAATGTTGAGGATATTTTCTACTTTTCTTAACTTGGATGAGGAGGATGATGATGAAGATAGTGATTTTAGAGATGAAAGTCAAATGATGTATGAGTATGATTTGGACAGTCCTGGATCTCCTAAACAAAGTTCAATTCTAAAGGTTTCCAAGTTACTGGACAATTATCTTGCTGAAGTGGCATTAGATTCAAACTTGGTTCCTTCAAAATTCATAGCACTTTCTGAATTACTTCCGGATCATGCACGCGCCGTAAGCGATGGACTCTATCGAGCTGTCGATATCTTCCTTAAGGTGAGAACTCGAAATTCCTTCTCTAGTTCACTTTAATTTCATTGCAAATTCTAGTCTCATCTTAAATACTACCTCCGGTCTACTTTGTAAGAAACAACCCAGTTTTAGGTTTATTGAATAATTGATCTATCTGGTCTATAATATATACCAGAAACATCAATTATTCAATAAACCTAAAACTGCATTGTTTCTTATAAAGTGGACCGGAGGTAATATACTATAAGGAGTGAAACACTGGTTTAGTCTCAAATTATAGGGCTAGACAATTTGGTCATGAAGTTATTGAAGTTCTAAAAGGATTCTTGAAAATGAAAATCCTCGATCACATTAATCCTCTCGCTTTTAGTCAATTTAGTCCTTACAATTTACCAGTAAAGGTCTAATGGGGTCGAGAATTTTCAATTTCAACTTCAAGAGTCATTTTAGAATTTTGTTAATTTCAGAGACTGAATTTTTCGTCCCTAACGTTTTAGAGATTAAATTAGTGATTCGCTCGTACTTAAAGTTAATTATGTGATGTGATGTGATGTAGGTTCATCCAAACATGAAGGAATCAGAGAGGTATAAACTATGCAAAAGCATTGATTGTGAGAAATTATCTGAAGAAGCATGCAGCCATGCAGCACAAAACGAAAGACTACCAGTTCAAATGGGAGTACAAGTACTTTACTATGAACAAATGAGGCTTAGAAATGCAATGAATGGAGGACACAATAATCAAGTATTCTTTGGTGGAATCCCTCAACGTTCAGGAAGTGGTGTAGGTAGTGGAGCTATTTCACCAAGAGATAACTATGCATCAGTAAGAAGAGAGAATCGTGAACTGAAACTTGAAGTTGCAAGAATGAGAATGAGGTTAACTGATTTGGAGAAAGATCATGTTTCAATTAAACATGAACTTGTTAAGCCACATCCTGCTAATAAGTTCTTTAAATCATTTACTAAAAAGCTTAGTAAGCTGAATAATCTATTTCGAATAAACAGTATTCGTGGTAGCGGTAGATCTACTTCACAATCTCGCTTTGCTTTTTCAAAGCCAAAATGCCACTCAGTTTTGTGACTATATCATTAAAATGTAAGATATAAAAAATGTATAGTGTGCATAAACATAATGCATCGCATGAATGTAACTTTTTTTTACACTTTCTGTGTTGCTTTTATTGTGTTCAGTGGTTGTAATGTACTTTATGGTATTGTATCATTGCTTTGAGTAAAGGTTCATAACATAATATCAGCATGGGGAACATCTATTTAAAGAGAGAAAGGGGAGGGAAAAGTAATATAAAAGAAACAATTGCAGAAAAAACCATTTTATTGTGATAATGACTAGAGTGACAAACATGCTATGATTATATTTTTACCAAAAGAAATGCAATGATTATATAATTTCATGCGTAATAATGTCATCTTCACCACAAAATTTTTATTATTTGACTCCATTTTTCACTCCACTCGAATCTTTGATATTTTTGGTTACTTTCTTATTTGGTGGGTAGCATCTTTCGGCTTTATCGATGCAGGGAACCTGGTTGCCACGAGTACTTGGCTTTGCGTGTGGTCTCCAATTCGAATAGAGTTTTTGTTTGCCACACCCAAGATTCGAACTCAATACCTTAAGTGAGATCCAAACCCAGATAGCGCTCGAATCAACCCTTATTGAAAGGGATCAATGATATTAATCCTCATTTTACCGCTATCACTTTAGTTTTGTTTAATTTAAGGTGAATACTCTCATACCTACCTAGTGAGTTTTGTTGGATATGATGCTTTGTAGGCAAAATTAGTACAATATTTAAATTTAGGTGATTACTCCCATACCCATTCAGAGTTGGGTGGGTATGATACATTCTACGCAAAACTAGTCAAAATTGGCTCAAATTTATTTTTATTTTAAAATATTTAAATAGAAAAAAAGAGGTGTCATCGAGTATTTTGCCTAGAAGGTACCATACCCACCCAACTCTCAGTGAGTATGGTAGAATTTACCTTAAATTTATGTTAAAATACTTAAATATAAAAAATGGCCTACTCAACAAAATTCAATAAGTATCAAAGAGTTCTCCTTAGTTTAAATAAATAAAAGTTCTAATTTTCCTTTTTTTTTAAAAAAAAAAGTGGAGTAATTTTTTTTGTGGATCAATGGAGGTTGGGCCATCTAACACGTTAGCAGCCCAAACCGTATCCATACTCCAGCCCATTCCCGCGCGGCTCCTGCATTGGCACAGCTGCATACGACGCCGTATGACGAAAACAATGTCTTCAACTGGAGTTGGATTCTGCGTTTGTTGCAGGGTTTCAGAATGGGGATATCTTTAGCAGGGTTTCGAAGTTCTTTGCCCTTTTCTGGGCTAATTAGGTAACCAACACATTCAACTTTATCTATTATTTTAATTTCAATATAAATAAATGCATATTATTCCTGCTTTATTTTTATTTTTCTTAATCTTCTTCCCCATATTATTCCTGCTGGTGTTGCAATAATGAAACAAGCTTAAAATCTCCCACGTAATTCATGATGCATTTTCTATTTTGGGGTTCAACATGGTTTAAATCTGCTTTCTGAGATTTCCTTGTATTTTCGGTTGCTCTGGAAAAATAGGATTTAACTCAACTAATTCACTTTAGTTTAACTAAGTAATCTCAATAGTTGATGTTTAAATGAATGATTGATGTAATGTGCATGTATACAACAAATATTAGCCGTTATTTTTCCCATCAACTATTAAAATGTCTTACTTTATCCTCTAAAATAAAACAAGAGTTTGCATCAAAGGAGGCATGTCCTAAAAGAAATGTATGGTTAGGGACTTAGGTCATTTGATGGTAGTAGAATAATAAAATTTTTATTTAAAATGTGGCAGTTTGTCAGATATTTAACATATAGTGGTTCAATTGTATCTAATTATCGATTATCGATTATCGATATCGATTAGTTAGCTTTCATGTTACAGTTAGTTAGTTATTTAAAAGTTTTGCTATTCATTGATTCATGTATATATATATACATTCAGTTGGCAATCAATGGAAGATAGGGTTCATTTTTACCATTCTTACATGGGTATGAGCTGAAAAATACACATTTTCCAAGTCTTCTCTTTGCTTCTTGCCAGATCTTGATTCTGTTCCTACTTCTTCATTGCTATCTTCTGTGATTCCTTGATCTCCATTCTTCTTCTGCGTTGATTCAATGGCTTCCCCAACTGGTTCTGAATCTTTTCCATATTCAACTCAGATCACTGTACCTGCGAATCATTCTCCCAATTCCAATCAGGATTCTCTTAATCCTTATTACATTAATCCTATTCAAAATCTTTCTTTGGTCATTGTTTCGCCTGTTTTGGATGGTCCTAACTACCATTGCCAGGTTCAAGTGATGATGATGATGGCTCTAGAAATGAAGAATAAGTTTGTTTTTGTCGAAGGATTGACCTAAAGGCCTGCACTGCAACCACTGATTCAAAATTTCCTTCGTGGAAGCAATGTAACATGCTTGTGCTTTCTTGGATCAATTATTGAGTGTCAACTGAAATCTCCTCCAGCAATAGTTTGGATCGCCGAGGCTCACAATGCTTGGAAAAAACTGAACAATTCCTCTCTCAAGGTGATCATACACGTATTGTATCCAAGAAATAAAACATAATATCTAAGTCTTCTTTTGAAGTTCAGTACAAAGCTTTAGCTGTCAGCCTGTCGCAGCCTGCGAAACACAGTGGTTCTTCTTTTTATTGAAAGATATGCAGCAACCTCACTCTCCCTTGGTCCCTCTTTATTGTGAAAATCAATCTGTCATTCAAATTGCTCAGGACCCAACCTTTCATGAGAGAACCAAGCACATTAAGCTTGATTGTCACCTTGTTCGAGACAAGATTCAAGCTGGGATAAATGATCTCATGCCGAGGAGTGTCAAATACTCACAGTCCAGCTTGGGGGGTTCAAATATTTAACATACATCAGTTCAATTGTATCTAATTATCAAATAGTTAGCTTCTGTTTTAGTTAGTTAGTGTACCGTATCTCCGACCTAGGAGTTTGATCCGAGATAGTAGGTAGGTTCAGTCCTTGATCTGAGATGGTCCGACCCGATGGGGTGTTGTACCTGCAAAGACACTCTGACGCTCAAGTCAGGGAGGTAGTCAATCACAGGTATATTAATGAGAGAGATAGCTTACCATTAATGAGGCATTGAATGAGTATTTATAGAGTTTGGTGGTGTTGACCTAATGAATTCGGACCGTTGGATTAGGTGATTTGATCTGGGCCGTTGATGATTGGACTTATTCCCAATGTGGGCCTTTTGCTATTGGGCCTAGTAGTTAATGTGCAAATAGGGACCTTATCCATAACAGTTAGATTTTCTGTATTTCTGTTACAGTTAGTTAATGGTAGTTAGCATTAGCATATATATACATTCAGTTGGCAACCAATGAAAGATAACATTCATTTTTACCATTCATGCACAGTTTTATTTTATTTTATTGTGTAAGACTTGTTTTTATTTACTGACAGACAGCTTGAGCAAGAGATGGAAACTGTAGTTAAGGTGCTGCAGCCTGGACCTCTGGGAATCATAGAGCATAAGTTTTCTGCTGACGAGATTCAGAGAGCTAATGCTACCGTTGCTAAAGCAGTAGCTGCTTGGCGAAGAAATGCAATTCTCGAAGACAATAATCATATTTTGAAAGACTATATTCATCACAAGTGAAAGGAATACAAAGACTAGCCCCTGCAAGGTTGAGCATTTTGACAAACTCTTTGAGGAAACTTTTATTTTTAAATCCGTCATAATTTAGTTCTTGCCCCAAATTTTAATCAGAGGTCAAAATTATTTTCTTTGCTCATATGTGATGTTGTAAATGCTGGTTACCCATTGATAAGTTTACTGAACACTAGTTAATAATAGTATCTGAACTTTGGTAAACTTGTCATTAGTTGTGTTTTTATTCAACTAAATTAGTGAAAATATAACAATATTTCTTTGTTTTCTTTTTCTTAATCCAAACATAAGGTTAGGGAATTCATTTGCACTAACCTTTTGTGCAGAATGAACTAATCGTTTGTGGAGTGTTAGTAGGACTTGAAGATGACTTGGCTTTGATTTTGGCCGTTGTGTTAAAATATAACAGCGTTTTGCCTTATTGTGTCTTGCGTTTGACATGTGACAGGGAAGAAGTTTCGCGTTGCTGCTCATGCAGACACCCCACTAATAAGAAATGATGCAAAACATGTCAAAAGTGTTTAAAAGGTTAGACTTTTGTTGAGAATCTATTCATCAACAAGGGAGAAAACTGAAGCAGATCCTTTTATTTTTTATTATATTGTTTTTATATGGATGTTCTCTAGCCCATTTCTTCAACATGCAGCAAACTTTCGGTGGTTTTGTGAGATAACATGGAACACGGGAATTGACTTGCGGGTGCATTGTTTTTCAATTGATCAAGGCTACTTGATCAATCAAGCTCTTTACCACATAAATCAAGCTAGCATAATGTTCAGTTTCTAGAAAGCTTTTCAACTTAAATATAAGGGTCAAAGTTCCCCTTTTATTTAAGTTGAAAAGTTTTCTAGAAATTGAACATTATGCTATGTTTTTTTCCAAATTTTTTATGTAGAATGAACTAATCAATCAAGCTCTTTACCACATAAATCAAGCTAGCATAATGTTCAGTTTCTAGAAAACTTTTCAACTTAAATATGCGGGGTCAAAGACAAAAAAAGCGAACCTCTTTATTTTAGTCCCTGAAATTTTTCTTTTGATAATTTGGAGCAGCTGTTTTGTTAGGAGTTTAGTTTTAAAATTTGAAATTGTTGATTCTTTTCATCTCACTATTCATTCAAGTTTAGCAATTTTAATTATAAAAGTTGATCTATAATGTTAAAAGATGATATCTAACTTGATGGCAAGAAAAGACACATAACTCTAGGTGATTTTAGACATAAAGAGAAGAAAAAATATAGAAAGATATAGAGGGAAATATGAGAGAGAAAATGAGAGTTGAGAGATATAGAGAAAAAGATATGTGCCTTTTTTTCGCACTAAAATTAGAGAATCTATACGTGTTTTTTAGCTAAAATTTGTCTTGAAAACACGTGTAGATGGGTAGCGAACTAGCGATTCTCAAGTGATATAAATATTTAACAAAAATACATCTTCCCAACCTAATTCATAAAGTTATTTGTACCATATAAGGTTACATAAAAGTTTAACGTTATTGACGTTAAAATGAAATAATTTTATAAAATGTTTTTTTGACAAGAATTTTTGTACAATGCTAAAGAAATAGAAATTTCAAATCTTGGAAGCAAGAAACTGATTAAATTGATACTAAAAGATATTTTTCTAGGAAGAAAATAAACTTTATAAAGGCGTCGTTTGGAGAAAATAAACAATAATTACTATATAAGTTCAATTATTGTGAGCATATACCAACCCTGCAAAACAAAAATGAAAAGGATGTCGGCATATCCATTATGAGAACTAATATAGAACATAAAAACTAGTGCGAGGTCAGTTCTTGGCATCACAGTGGGGAGTGGGCACTATGGATTCCTCCACAACTGCTTCTGCTTCAGGATTGATTAACTAATATATATATATATATTTATTTATTTCTTAGTATATCCGACGTATAAATCTGAAATATTTATGTGAAAGCTGTGCTATTTTGGCCACTCAGCATCCTGCTAATCTTCTTTGACACTAATATATATTGTCTAAAATATCTTCATTATTCAATTATACTTAAAACTTTACATCTTTTATTTAATTTATGTGACAAAAATGTCACAAATATATCTTTTGGAATGAATTATGTAAATGACTTTCTCAAATGCATTTACCAACATGTACCACAAGTAGTAGATATTTGGGCTCCTTTGCCATAACACAAGTGGTAGATATATCTCTCGTAAAAAAACAGAGGAGTTAAGCAGTACAATACTGTGCACACACACACCATACTCTCTTTGAATACTGTAATCTAAAAACTGCAGAATTTTACAACCCACTCCCCATAACCATGGTACTTTCCTTATTTATGTGATACCATCCTTGTTTGAATTTAGTTACCTGAACATTGCTATGTGAAAATAATTGATGTGATACTTCTCTTTCATATTGCAAAAGTTAGTGAGTATTACTGATAATTTTGTTTGGTAAACCAAGGTTTTCCGAGCGTACAACTACAGAAACTAACCCCTCGAGGTACTGAGATTCATATAAGTGGTTGACCTTTTCAACCAGATGTTTTTCCACAAACACTAGCCAGGAATCGAACCATTGAATTACTGAATTTGATAGAGTACATATAAAATTTTCTTACTAAATAGAGGTGTTTCCAGAACTCAAAATTGGATTATTTCTCATGGAAATAAGTGAGAATTACATATACAAAGTGCCCGTTTGGATTAGCTTATTTTTGAGTTTATGATAAACAACTTATGGAGATAAATAAGTTTTTATGTTGATTCACAAGTTCTCACTAACAAAAATATATCTCCATAAGTTGTTTTTCCATAAACTACCTTAACAAGCTTATAAATAATACATAAAAGCTTATTTATTTGCATAAGTTATTTTACATAAGCTCAAAATAAGCCCTATCCAAACGGGCCCTTTGAGTTAGCTGGATTCTACTCCACAAAAAAGAAAACAGAAGACTGAAGAGTACAAGCATAGCTAGAGGAAGCTCTATATTTCTATATAGGTAGTAGGAACTGAAATAGTAAAGTGTGAAGCCTCTTAATTACTTGAGATGAATTTGCAACTTTGCATACTATAATTAGCTACCTACTCCATTGATGTATAGCTTTAGCCTCAATAAGCATTTGACTAAGCTTATTTTGAACATTGAGGTGTATAAGATCATCAGTACTACCAATAAATTGCTGTCCAATGAAGATAGCAGGTACAGTTGGTCGACAGCCTAGTTGAATGAGTGCACTCTCCACTTGTTTTCCAATGAAGCTTATTTTATCAATTTGAATAACTGTTGAGTTAGCACCAAAACTTCTTATCAGTGCCTCCACTGTGTGGGTCATGCTACAACTGCTCTTGCTGAAAATCACCACTGGCTTGTCACGTGTCAATGATGCCAACACATCCATTGCTATCTATGAATTTGATCTAATTGGGTTATAGGTTACTAGGATTTGGTTTGATTTGCTTTGTTGTGTTGGAATTGAGATGAAGAGGAGGTGTATTTATACTAGGTGAAGCTGGTTTATTCTAGGATATAGATGATAATGGATTGTTTCACTTACACATATAGAAGAATAAACATCTTCAAAAGAATAAACCTTAAAGTTATGTTATGGTGGGATTCCCAAAACCAACACCGTTACCACACTGTAGGAGTGAGCTGCATTTCTATTTTGGAAAGGGATATGTGTTTGATGCCTAGATAAACTTTTAGAGGGAAGATTATTCCCAATATTTTTAAAACCAGACCGGAGATGAACTAGAGAAATCTCGACATCATGGTTCAGCTGGTTGATTCGATTTTTTTGGGTACAAGAAAATTTAGGAGAGTTGGGTTCCAAAGACTCACAAGGGTCGAGGAAAGCCTCAAGACTCTTTGAACGCTTATAGAAGTGTTTACATATTATTCACCAATGAGGTCCTCACATGGGGAACATGATTTGAATCCACGTCCTTGTGGGATGTGAGCTAGATACTTACCAAATGGACTAATAAATAATTAATTGACTATTATATTTGGGGGGGAAAAGTAAATTTAAAAAAGTTTCAAACAGTTCAACCCGATTCGACCACGGTTCATTCTGGTTCAACCAATTCTAAGTGTTTCAACTAGATTATGGTCCAATTGACTTTGAACCACCGGTCAGACCAGTTCTGGACAACATTGGTCATACCCTAAGTTTGAAAAAAAGTCTATGCCCACAATCTGGGTCGTTACATTATGGTTTTTAATGATTGAGATTGGATCGATTGTAGCTGACTGTAGTTCTCTGAATTATCGCATATCGCGACTGGGCCTGTGATTTAAAATGATGATTATACATTTATACCATTTCACTCAATACTAAAGGGGTTAGAATCCCAGAACAAGAAAAGGTTGACAAATCAAGGGAATCCCAAATTGCCTTTTCTAGAGAGAATGAATAGTGATTTGTGGTTGAGAGAGTAAATGCATCCAACCCAAGTTCTTGGCAATGTTAGCCTTAGCAGCCACCCTCATTTGCAAACCAAGTACATTCAATTCCAATTAGCATTCAGAAAATTATTCCATGATTAAGCTAAATCTTATTAATAATTAATACATTCTTCTAATTAATCATCATGTTGAAAATATGCCATAACATAAGTATTGAGATCACCAATTAAGTCGAAATTAAAAAAAATATATATCAGAAGAAAAACAGAGAACTATCCTCTGTTTATGACAGGACAGAAACAGAAGCTAAGGTTGCCCATTGTTGTTTCTCGTGGCGAATCTGGTCGGCAAGAGGAGTTTGGTTCATCCAATGTATATCAAGTAGCAATATTTTTATGTCATAAACAAGATTCGCAGTACCAAGTTCAAATGCCAAAGCTGAATTGAAAGGTGAGAAAATAGAGAGAGAAGAAAGATATTTGTTATTTTTATTTTTCTGGCAGAGATGCCATTTTAAAGGCTACATAATAAATAGTATGTTGCTTTTTTTTTTTTACTCTAAGGCTAAATGGTTGGCTAGCCCTTAATAATAATACAATAATTAATAATACAATAATGATATTTAGCAAAAATGTTTCAGCAAAAAATAGACAAAAACCAAGTTAGAATATCAATTAACCAAGTTTTATAGGTCATTAACCAACCTATTTTTTCACAGTTTTCTAGGCCATTGACTAAAAAATGTGAAAAAACAAGTTGGTTAGTGGCCTATAAAACTTGGTTAATTAGTAATTTAGTATTATAACTTAGTTTTTGACTATTTTTGGCTAGAACATTTTGGCTAAATAACATTACTGATAATAATATCATGAAATTTTTCTATACTTAATAATGGAATGGAATTGGAAAAAAGAAAACGCTATCGTTGGTAGTGTAGCACCGAATTTACCACTTGTTGCATTTTGTACTACTACATTTAGAAGAAGATACTAGGAAGATGTTCTGTACTCCTATATTCTTAAAGCTTTATGATTTTCGTCAAATAGTTTTAAACTATTAATTAGTTCTGTTTTGTACTTTGTACTACCACATAGGGTAAGGAGGATGATACTGAGGAAGGTGAGCATCTTATTTCAATTAAATAGTTACATTGTAACCCACATTGTGTTGTAACCCTACCATTTGTGAGGTTGGCTGTGCAAAGCATGTGCTGGATGTACTCCCCCACAGATTTTGACTATTGTTACTCCATTGTGGCACAAGCGATGCACACGCTGTGAAGGTTGTCAATAGAAAACGATGTAGGAGTATTCGCGGTGCGGTTAAAATACGTGTAAAGTTGTAGGAGGGGTGTTTTGATTCCTACCCTATCCAATATGTATCTATTTACTACCTGTGTATGTATCCACGAGTACGAATATTTTTGCCACCCTTAGTTGTGACTTCTTTTATACTAGAAGTCACACGAAAAAACAAAGGATTGCGTTGGAGGGTAATGCTAATAGGACCGAATCAAGAGGGACGAGTTTGAAAATAG
The DNA here is from genome assembly GCA_963573325.1 of Astragalus glycyphyllos. Classification (NCBI taxonomy): domain Eukaryota; kingdom Viridiplantae; phylum Streptophyta; class Magnoliopsida; order Fabales; family Fabaceae; genus Astragalus; species Astragalus glycyphyllos. The sequence goes on from OY754312.1 coordinate 24,935,622, forward strand.
GGTATAAAACACGCTTTTGCTAATATGGACCGGCTAATTATAAACCTCTCACCCCTCCCCTCGACAGTCCCCAATCTCCTTCCAAACAATACCCCCTCAATCATATATTTATTCTTTTAGTTCTACTAATGTATCCAAGTATAATCATTATTCAATCTTTTTGTGTACTTTATGCTTTTCCTGAATTTAATTTACCAAACTAGGGTTAATTTAGAAAAAAGAATATTAATCGCGAATGACCAAACGGATTAATAGCTTTAGTAAAGGGATTGGTAATTAAATAAAATAAGGGAATTCAAGTAGAATTAGACATAGGGGAATCGAAACTTGCAAGTGAAACCGCGATCCTAGACCTCTCTCCATTGATTCAAACTTTACAACTTAAGTTCTTGCTATTTATTTCTATTTATTTTGTTTCTATAATCATCAAATATTTGTTTGTCTAAATAATGATAAATCTTAAGTAGTTTGGTACTTTCTAATTAATCCCTGTGGATACGATAATCTTTTATACTACTTCTGCGAAAGAGTACACTTGCTCTAAGTGTGTTTTTAACGCAACAAATTTTTGGGTAATTAAATGTAAGTTTTTTGGCCTTTAAAAGTTAAAATTAAATAACATAAAGGACAAATTTGTTACAATTAAATAATTTAAAGGACCTAAGTCGTACGAAAAAACTTAATGAACCAACTTGTTACAATTAAATAACTTAAAAGACCTCTAGTGTAATTTAGCCTAAATCTTAATTATACTCTTTTTTTAACCCACATATACATTCTTATATCTGAAGTAGTCCAAGAAATTTCTGAACACTAAATGCGGACACATCTTCTAATAAAGATTTAAACCATGGTTTACCCCATTGATTCTCAAACTTATAATCTCACAACATCAACTAGGTTTTTTTGTTACCGTATTATTGATGCGTAGTATTCACCAGTTTTGCTGACTGACCACTTGTATACTCGGCTTTGCTGGTCCGTGTGGTTCTCCCCTCCCAACAGGGTTTTCACCACACGCAAAATTTGAACCCAGGACCTTGAAGTGGGACCCAAGTATAGTTACCACTTGGACGAACATTTGTGGGTAGTCTTTTGTTTAATTTGATATACTAGGCAATTTTGAATCTAATAAATGGACTAGATTATTTGTTCACTACAAAGCTTAGAAGGTTTCTCTCCAAACCCTAGCCACCACTCTCGATTTTCTCTCTACTCTTTTATCCTTTCTTACTCACCTACTAGAAGGGGGCGATTTTAAGTCAGTTTTTGGCCTAGAATCAGCCTCTATATTGTTTGTTTCCCGTCTTTTTATTTAAATAAGTGGTTACCACATAAATATACCTTTTATTTCTCTTTTTTATTCGTCGTCTGAGTGCGGCGTTATTGTTGTTCGTCGTCTGAGTGCGGCATGATTGACTTCCCGTCTTGTTGCGGTGTTCATTTGGTTCAGATTGACAGATCAACTTCGATCAAGTTTAGATTCAACCAATGACTAAAGCCTCAAAGTTACAGATCTGAAAGCATGAGTACTCCGGTGACTTTTATTTTGTCAAACTTGCAGACATTCTACCGTTTTACGCTATTAACTTGGGTGCTGTGAGTTTGGCCGCAGATTCATCCATTGTGTTTTTAGCAATATTGAAACTGTATTATCAATGATGTTATCTCTCAATTTGAATGAATGAATATATTTTTTAATAAAAAAAATTTGTTCACTATATGTCGTGTACAATACAATATTTTTTGGTATAAACGTGGTTAAACTGGAAGAGACACTAACCATCTCATACAAGAATAGAGAGAATCTTGGTTAAACCGGAAGAGACACACGACATGTTAGCGAGTGTTGTCATTATTTATTTATAAAAAAATGGTCATTATTTCAGCAGAATTGTGGATGGAAACATAGAGAAAAAAAGGTAATTATTCCTTTGTTATCGGAAGAAAACAAGATCTGAGAGCTCAATATCAACGCGATATAGCATTGTTGCATCAATCGGGATCTTACTTTTGTAAGGCATTATCATATGATTTCCAGATAACATTAAAAATTACATATTTCATACTTAGACATTATTATTCGGAATGTTCTAGGAACAGAATTTTCCACGTGCCTACAGCTCGTTGAAATAACCCTTGGCACCTTGTTTCAAATCCTGTAACGTCAACTAAACTATGTTTCATAAATTTTGATAAAACGGCTCAAACGTAAAACAAAGGGTCACTTAATCTTCAGTGTTTTCATTCAACTCCTCCAAGATCGACACACACAAGCATGAAGCATCACATTCATATGGAATTTATCTTCTCTTTTCTCTTTAATCACATTTTAGATTATATATGCTTCTAGTTATGGATGCGATGGATTAGGACGGATGTGCCGAATAGGACGGAGGCGACTTAGTTAGGGTTTTTTTTCATACCCCCACACTTATCACCCATACCTTCATAATACCTAATTTGGACGAAAACGCCTCCAATTTTTTAAAAAAATATTGCATTTTCCGGAACTTATCACCCATACCCCCATAATACCTAATTTGGACGAAAATGCCCCCAATCTTAAAAAAAATATTGCATTTTCTGGATTTACACTGCAAATCCAGAAGGGAAATTTACAAAATTTCCGGATTTTGGTGATATTAATAGGGGCTAAAAAGCCCAGGAAGAACAACACAAATTACATAGGAATAACTCTAGGAGTAAAGACTCCATTACAATCATCATGCACAAGTTGAACAATAGAAGGAGGTGGAACGTCACACACTTGCAAGCCGTCCAGACCATCACACGCCATAGTAGCCAAGGAGGTGGAACAATAGAATGTATTTGGCTTCCGAATTTACGTCCATTTGACGTAAATCCGAAAATTCTGAAAATTTTGTTTCCGGATTTACACTGTAAATCCGAAACGCCCACCCCTCACCCATTACATTCCGAATTTATGATGGTATTGAGGTAAATTCGGAAGACAAAAAAAAACCAAAAATTTATTCGATTAAATACACTTAAACGATAAAAACAGAGTACATAACACACGAAATAGACGAAAACGATAAAAAATAATAACATAATATATTTTTTACCAAAAAAAATATATATAATATATTCGTGGAATTAAATACACTAAAATACAATCATCAAGTAATGTCTATGTAATCAATAATAGGTTGTTCGGTCGGTGCAAGACGATCTGGAAAATAAGAAGATCATAACTGGATACGTCCCACATACGGATACAACCACGACCTAGCTTCATCTGAAGCATATGCACCCCAACTAGGATGAACAGGAGGTAATGGAGATGTACCGTTCAAAAAGACCCGGACCCAATGGTTCCTATCAACAAACCCAACACAATGCAAAGGGCTCTGAGTAGGACGATAAGCTCCTCTCAATGGAAAAAAAGTGAAGCAAGTAGTAGATGCAGGTGATAGCATAACAAGGGCTACCTGATATCTCGTCGCTATAACATGTCCCGTGTCAGGCATCGTCATCCACTTCTCAAGAGGTTGAATTGGAAGCGGGAGAGCAACTAATGAATCCGTCACTGTCTGAATGTTGCCCCCCATGACTTGTTGGTATTGAAACCAATTCTGATCCACCTCCTCAATCAACTCATTCCTCACTTTTTGCCAACAATCTTGTGTCCAGCCAAGTAACCCAGATATGCATCTGAATCCACAGTTTCCATCCCCCACCACATTGATAATGTCATCAATGTACCTCTAAATAGAGTTTGGAAACTGACCTAGATAATGCATGTCATGCTGTATAGCTGCTGACCTCTGTGTCGGTATCTGGGGTACTTGCTGTGAGGACCGCTATGGTGGTATGTTTGAGGACTTATTTGCTGACGTCTGACTGTGTTTCTTAGTGGGCTTCTGAACAGAACTCAAAGATGCATCCACGTGCTCCCAATAAGAAGGGTCTCTCTTCACATCATACTCTTTCTTCTTCTTCTTCTTCTTCTTCTTCTTCCCCTTCTTTGGTGCACCCCTAGTCTTGACTTTGTGTGTGGGTGGAACCATAGAGGTAGTCTTTTTGAAAACATAGTCATCAAGACCTCTCTTCCATACACATCTCTCCTCAAGAGACATGTCACCCCATTGCTTCCAAACCTGCTCTATTGTATAGCTCAAGTCATAGTCAATTGAGGCTTGTTTCACCCGCTCCTCATCCATACTCTCCAAAGTGAGTCTCCTCCAATGAGAGTCAATCATCTCTAGTGGGATTGGAAGGCCATTTTCGTGCAACATGCCAAGCTCACAAGAACAAGGTAACCCATGGGTAACCCTAATCACACAACTGCAACGGCTCTTATCGGCTCCAACTTGATCCAACATACTCTTAAACTCATGATGTATGTGATCCAATGCCTCATGAGATACCAAACCGTGTAGATCCTTGTAGAAAGGAGTGTTGTGATGGGCATCTACACGGGTGATGCTCTTTTGCAAAGAGCCGATAATTTTATCAATTTGTGATTTGATCATCCCATGCATGGTCTCCCATGACTTGCATAAATCACCTCCACTAGAGCCCAATGATTTCTTCAATGCCCAATGCATTGACTCAACCCTAAAAAATATTAAACACGTGTCAAAAAATTTAAACTACGGTAAAAATATTAAACACGTGTCAAAAAAATTTAATCTATGCTAAAAATACTAAACACGTGTCAAAAAATTTAAACTACGGTAAAAATACTAAACACGTGTCAAAGTAATAAAGACGTACCTATTAGTCGTGGTATTTCCTAAGTGTCGCACTCTATCCGTCCACGGTCCACAAAATCTTTCCTTGTGAGGAAACAGGTATTCGGTGTTGACATATTTGATCAAGTGGGGTTTATCAGTACATGATTTTTCAAAATCATTCAATGCCTCATAAAACTCATCCTCAAATGAAGATTCAACCACATTACGCCAAAGTGTCATCAATGATACAACCCTATCACCCTTGACCGCCAAAGTGGTCTCCGGAAACACAAGCCTAATAGCTTTCATCAAACCGTCCTCATTGTCAGTCAGGATCACCCGAGGAAGTGAGATATCACAGACCATCAAATCTCTAAGACTCTAAAGCGCCCAAGAGTAATCATCATATCTCTCATGAGATAGATAAGCAAAAGCAACAGAAAATGTCTTCTCAGTAGAGGTGACACTAACAATCTCAAGGAGAGGCAATGCATATTTGTTGGTCTTGAAAGTGCAGTCCATAATCAATACTTGAGGAAACATCCTCAATAACTTAATACTATCGGGGTGTGACCACATGATCTCCTCCACAGTATCAGTTCCTTCAATCTGTCTGCTCCAACACAAGTAATGATGCTCCTGAATAAGTGTCAAGAGCTCCTGCATCTCAGTCCTACTACCTCTCTTTGCCTTCCTAAGTCTGTTGTGGGTTCTATACAACTGAGCAATGTTACTACAGTTGTCGGTAAATCTCTTCTTAATTGCCTCAAGATTTTTTTTGTGCTTTCACTCCCAACCACAAATGCTCTTCAACAGTCGACCGCTCTGTTTGGCCAAACACCCCAAATATGGACGCTCCAACGATAGTCTTAAGAGCCTCGTGATTGTGAATACCACAAACAACTCTAACCTTCCAATCAAAATGAGGAGGTACTAGTGGTTTCGCTTTCAACCTAAATGGACAACCACATTTTTTTGATGTTTTGTGTCGGGAAGAACACCCAACATCCACTACATTGCTATATCTACCATGTCTATCACACCCAAGAACAATCTTATTTTTCTTCCCTTTACCATTCTTTGTGGACTCAGATCGAATGATAATGACAACGACTCCGTTGGCCTTTCCGATATCTCTAGCCCAACGCATAAGATTATCCCGAGTAGCAAAAACCTGAAAATTATTCGTAAAATTAATTAATAAATAAATACAAAGTGATAAATAATTAGCGTTTTAGAAATATATATATCTGTGATGTCATAAACGCTGTCGATAAATCCATAGTAAAGGGAAGGTTGCCGTCTGTCGTGGCCATATCTGTCAAAATAAATAACGAAACACGGTTATTAAAAAAATGAATAAAACAAACGAAAAAAAAAACCTACACTTTCGAATTTATGATGTAAATTCGGAATGTTATTTTAATACTTCCGAATTTACGCCATAAATCCGGAAGTGACCTGCTGAAAATTTCTGGATTTATGGTAAATCCGGAAGTAAACTAGGGTGAAATTTCCGGATTTACCATAAATCCGGAATGTAACTCATATTTCCGGAAAAAATAGGTAAATCCAGAAGTCAATTTTTTAAAAAAATACATTCCGGAAATACCATAAATCCGAAAATTACCGTAAAAAAATTTCCGGAAATACCTTAAATTGAGCTATTTCCGGAAAATTCACAAAATGGTGGGGTCTGAGCGAAATTTGTGAAAAATGAGAGGGGTATTTTTGGGATATAAGTGAAAATGGGGGTATGAAAAAAAAAGCCACTTATTTATATAACATTTATGATTTGTAACCAAAAAAAAAGTACATTTATGATTTGGATTCGAATTCTCGAAATAGTAACTATACATAAGTTTTAATTATATTGTAAACTCCACTTGTGTTGGTGTTTGTACCTAATTTTGCATTAAGATGTGTATCTCTAAATCTAAAATTCGTTGAACCTTAGTACAATTACCATTTTGTAGACAAAACAAAAGTGATGTTACCTAAGAGCGTTTGAATGAGATGATTCGGGTCTCTTATAGGTTAACCAAAGTCTTGAGTGCTTCTACTACAACTCTGATTCTTTAGAGCTTCTACTACAACCCTAAAGAATCAGGGTTGTAGAGATGCATAGATGAAAAAAGATGTTAAATTAAAGTTTTAGAGCTAGAATCTCACCTGACAACAAAGAATGCATAGTCATCCAGATTGGTAGGACTGGACTGTGGTGTCATTGTTTTGAAAGATTATTTCCTTAAAACCTTTGTGAGTGCCATTAATGAGAGAGGTATCAAATTTTGGAGGTCTGTTCATCAATCAAATTGGAAAATCAAGCTTGTTCATATTGTTCGGTACTTTAGTATCGCATTTGTATTTTGTAATGCAAAATACAAGTTCGGGATCAAAGCACCTAACTGATTCAGTACTAAAGTACTGAACTTGTATTTTGAAATGCAAAAAACAAGTTTGGTACTAAAGTACCGTACCATGTTAGTACTAAGGTACTGAATAGGAGGCAGATCCAGAGAATTTCTTTTGCAGAGGCAAAAAATAGTCTATAACATTTTCCCAAAAATCGTATTATTAATTTTTACAGTTTACATAATTTCATGACAAAAAATCCTAAAATACCTCAATATCTACAATTACAAAGCTAAAAAGGAAAAATTAATAGCTAACTTATTCTCTATTTTATTATCTCTAATGAGTTTCCAATTATTTTTAAAAAATTCATCACATGAAGGAAACACCTATTTTTTTTGTGGGGCCAAAATAAAACTATTTTTTATATTACTAAGTAAAATAATTTTTTAAGTAGGAGCAAGCTCCCCCAATTTCTTTAAGCTAGATCTGTTCTGGTACCAGACTGGTCCAAAACGCAGAGTGGAGTAGGTTTGGGAGCGTGTATCTGTGTAGGGTATTTTTTGGATTTTTTAAAATTAGAGGGTGTTTGTGAGTAGGAGGGGGGAGTGGTATAAAAAAGGCCAAAGAGAAATAAGGACCTCTGTTTAATGTTTTAAGTTTGAAGTTTGAAGTTTGAAGTTAGTTGTTTCGGTACTTTGTTTGATTCATGTGGTATTTATGGCTAGTAATAATTTTTTAGGAGTTTATGATAGTCCTTAATGTCGTGCCTATGGATTGATTTTTGCGCTTTTTTAGTGAGCTTTTGCTTATATTCTGTATAATATTTTGGTGGCCTTTACCTGTTATCAATGAAAAATCACACTTTGAAAAAAAAAAAACACGTCTGCTTGAGTAGTTAAAACATAGGAATGTAGTACAATCATCACTCTTAAAAGTAAAAAAGAATATAAGTTTCAGGTTAACAAGCAGAGCTTGTATAATATGTCATATATATATAGTAACTATTTTTTCCTCCTTTTTTCAATGGGAAGACTTCCTAAAATATATTTCTATCTCAAATACATGTAACTGCAAAGTTCTGATGAGATCCGATGTATATATCGTAACTAATTAAGCATCATGTAAACGCGGCGCCGCCTTATTCAGCTATTAGATGTTGTGACTATTGATGACTCTGTCTCAAATCCATATAGCCCCGGCTTCTTTGAGCATAGGAACTAATTGATTCCTAACATGCAGGCTCATGATTTTCTTAGAGCCACCAATGAACTGTTGACCTATGAAAACAGCAGGTACACTTGGTTTGCACCCCATTTGAAGCAACTCACTTTCAATCTGTTGTCCATTTGACATTTTATCAAGCTCATAAACAGTTGGGTTGGCACCAAAGTTACGTATCAGTGATGTGACTGAGTGGCTCAAACAACATGTGCTCTTGCTGAATATCACTACTGGCTTTTCAGCTACCATGCTTGTGATTGTGTCCATGCTAGTAAGTGATTATAACTATGCAATTTCAAGAAAATGGAGCTTGTAATGGATGGAAAGTTAAGGTTATTTTGAAGTGTTATTTATAAGTGATGTTCATTGTGGTGTGGTTTCCATCTGTCATGATATAAAAGAATAAGATGGTAAAAGTGAATTTTAGACGATTCCCTATATAGTTGTGTTGTGTTGTGTTGTGTTGTGTTGTCCTTTTGCATTGTACAGCATGTGTAAATAACATCATAACACAAGTTGGCTACTTGTTAAGTTCAATCTACTAAAATCCAATACTTCATCAAGAATAAGATTCACTGTCGGCATATATTTAGATCTTTTTTCTCTTTTGCCAAATCCATATATTTTTGCCACTTCATATCACCATGCAGCCTTGTACATTAATTTTGGGGTAAGTCCAAGCCTGTGTTTTAGTTGATTTTTTTTTATTATCATATATACTATAGTCTAAACCTCAAATGACTTATATGACATTATTACTTTTGTTGGCATCTCTTCAAATTGTTTCAGTCCTGAGGTCGGACCTGAGATGTCGCTGGTTTATCTGTCGATGTGCTCTCTAAGCTGTAGCCCCACACGGGTGGGGTACTTGCACACACTCTGACACTCAAGTCAGTATAGCGAAGTTTAGTGTGAGGTATGGATTATGAGAACCTACTTGGGTAATGTCTGTCGGGGGTCTACACAGGGATCGCAATTGATCTATGCCGTCGAATTCAAGCGGGCAATCACAACCCTCGAAGTTCACATGACATGGATCACGATACGCATCTTTGCCTATAGTTACTGACCGCGCTGACTTGTGCCGCACGATGCTTACTGTGCTAACCTCAACCGTACGATGGTGAAAACTAGGATGGCGTATGTTGGGTGGCCGATATTCCATTAACAGGTTGGAGTGAGTCCAAACTCAATTCAGAATAGTTTCATTTGATTTAGAAACTAGAAAACCAACAATGGTTGATCGAGCGTAACTGTATTTGAATCTCATCCCATCCCAATGTCTTGAGATCGAAGCTTGGGTGCGCCAAAAACTCTATTGTGATGGGAGAACCACACTAACTGGAAAATCCGAGAAACACGTGGCCAACCAAATTTCCTAGCGTCAATTAGCCCGTAACATAGTCAGTGGATACTACACAATTATAACATGGTAACAAAAAAAGAAACCAAAAATCCCCAGGAGGAGTGGTTTTATCATATTTTTCAAGTAGACATTTCTTTAAGCAGTGATCATGAATCAACGATCATAGATTTTGTTGGGTATCCAATTGTGAGATAGTCTCACTTCATCAAATAATGATTAAATAGAGAGTATATAAGAATATATACACATTAACCTTCACCTTAAGATTTTAAGTATAAATGTGCTCAAGTCTCTTGTTAAGTTGTTATACACTAAAATATACAAAATAAAGATCGATATAAAAACCCAACAATATTTTTGTTTTGATTTCTTATTTTGGGTTCAATTATGAAAGATATTCCCACAACTAGCACCTCTATTCCAAATCCAATCCTTACTCACCACCTCAACCATAAGTTGGGACACTAGGCCAATAATGATTTGAAAATACGAATATATGGTGTGAAAGTGGTGAAGATAAAGACAGAGATAGAAAGTGAATAAGAATATGCAATAGTTGTGAACGAATGTGACTAGCTAAGACACTAATAAAGGAAAACGAAGACGGTTTTCAGCATACAGGCATGGATTACAGATTAAGGAACCCAGATATACTATCTCACTTGTTTTGACAACGATATATGTAAAGTTTCAACTTTAACCCTTTTCTAGATGCAAAGTAGAGCTTATATTCGCTTTATTAAATGTCCCAAAATAAAATATGTAAAACATGGTCTTCATTCTAGTCGGCAATCAAAAAATCTTATCGGTAAACTCATTTATATTGTCCTCCACTACTAGTTGCATTGATAATTTCAGTGACATGAAGACGTCGACTCCTCGATTAGAACCCAAGTGTGATAGTGTGTGTGGTGTTTATTTACCATTTTGTCTAAGCTAATAAAAAAAGTAAAACCGTCTACAATGATCCCCACCAGACAAGTGCATGTAATTTAATATCACCGATTCTTTTGGTGGAATATTTATCCGATTTCAATCTGGTTTTTCTTTCGTTTCGTTTCAACATGGTGCACTTCAGGCTAGATATCACGACTCTGCATATGTTATCTCTTAGCCAGCTTCCAGAAAATGTTTGACAATGTAATAACTAGTTAACAGAATGATATAGTTAAGTTACTAGTCACTTAATCAATACACTAAAGATCAGTCATCGACAAAAATAGTGGATACTTTGCACCTATGACAATAAAAATAAATCAATACATTAGAGAGCACACATTCATAGTACACTCTATAATCTTAGATACAAGGAGAATTCCATATAAACCAAACCATTTAGCACTCCATCTTGCCAGGAAGTTGGATATTTTCATGTAACTTTTTCTATATTTCACAAATAAATTAAGCTCAAAGCATTAATAATCAAACATAAAGCGTTCATAATACAATGCTTAGCTGATTGAGTTTATACAGCATAGCAAACAAGCCTCTGTCAATAGAGAAGTTCACCTGGTCAATAAAATATCATCATTCAATATAAAAATTTACCCAAACATTCAAAATCAATTGATACCGAAGGAGCATTTGATACATAATTATCGATGTAATCATCGAGAAATTATCAATTACAGTTGAGAAATGTACAGCTATAGCCACTTCAAAATAAGGGATGTATACTATAAGCATCCCTGTGATATATTATGCCCATTTAATCATGTTGGGACCACAGAATTATAATGCTCACCAAGCCCAAAAGCATGCTTATGGTAAGAAAGCATAATACTCAAATCATCTGATTTATACTCTTTCCCCATTTCCACATCAGGAAAGGACCCTGAAAATATCAGAATATGCTTCTTCAGACAGTGAGTCAAGGCACCAAGCTCTAGTTGTCCTCCCCATACAGCTGTGGACTCCACCTCATTACAGTAATTTTCAAACTTCTGAACCTGTGATTCGTCAGAATCATCGTCAATCAAATTCTCAGACAGAAAAAATGGAAGGAAATCAGATGTATGCTTTCTCATGTAAACAGCCACCATCTTTCGAAGTTCTTGGTACGTGTAAGGAGATTTACCCCCAGAGCGGAAGGCTAACTGATTCTCAACAGCTCTATAGAGGCAGTGACCATCAGGCTTTATTTCACAAACTGTCAAACCAAGAGGCTTCAACTTCTTTCCAAGTTTCTCATTTTCAACCATACGATCACTTATAGTGTCATTCTGCTCTGCTTGAATTCTCTGTTCCCTTTCAACTTCTTGTTGAGCTTTTTTGTCGCGCCTCTGTTTGGCTTTGCTGACTTTTGCATTCTCAGGTTGACTACTAACAGATACTCCAGCTATGGCTTTCACCAAATTGTCTAGATTGCTCTTTTCATTTCCATTACCACTGCTATAGCCTAATGCAGCCAGTTCTTTTGTTTGTTTCTCCTTCAGCTTAGAAGAAAGTTGAGAAACTTCTTCTTCCACTTGCTTCTTCTTCGCTTTTTGCTCAGCCTTGCTACCTCTAGCTGCCTGCTTTTTCATTTCAACTTCTTTTTTCTGCAGGTCTGATATTTCTTTCCTGAAAATCCATGTCATTGTGGAAGAATAAGAACTAAAAAAGCAACACTAATGTGAGCCTTAATAGTCAAGTTAAGAAAAAGATGCTCAAACATGAATCAATAAAAAACATGGATTGTAAAAAGAGAGGGGGAAAAGCAATCTTGTATTTGGAAAACAATGACATTTAAGGTATGTAGTTATCAAGTAGGCTGTCTACTGTGCAAAACAAATGCAGCAGCAGTGATGAGCCAAATAGTTTATTGATATAGAATATGACTGTGCTAATAGGTCAAGTATCTTCTAAACTAATAAACCTCAAATAGTATTTAAAACATTTCTAGTTGATCGCAGCCTAGTGGCCACAACTGCATCGTGAGTTGCGTGGCGGCAGCCGAGGACTACATGAACTTTTGTTGAGGTGCAGTTCCGCATCATGGCTGTTTCACTGCAAAACATAGCCTTATCGCCTCCGTAGCAGGGGCTGCAAAAAAGACTTGAGGAAAACCTCAAAAGCCCTCCATTTATAGCAGTTTGATGTTTTTTGGACTTTTTGGTCTTCTTTGTACTAAAATTCTACAATCGGGAACGAAGAAACAGAAAGCCAAAACCCCCAGCAGCATCGTATTTTCCTCTCCCCATCACTTCTGTGACTCAGGCGAAGGCTGCAAATCTGGAGCAGCCCTGCAAAAATGGCAACACGAATTTGTTCTACTTTGTTCTCTGCACAGCCCTGCAATAGGGAGAACTACTTTGTTCTTTTATATGTTGACTGCTTGATTGTTCTCTTCTATGTTAACTGCTTGATTGTTCTCTTATGTTTTCTTTGTTATCCCACTGCTATGGCATCATCTCAATACTAACCACCAGCATCAACACCTCAAAACAACACAACATCCTCCACTGCCTCTTGTGTTTTGGTTAAACCCATTAGGAATAGCCTTAATGCAACTTGGGAATGGAATAGCATAAGAACATCAACAATAGGAGGAGTGTCACTTGCGATTTTTATGGGAAACTACTCCCAAAATTGGAGGGGTGATGTTGGCCCTTGCAAGACGACATCCTCTTGATATAAAGTCGAAATTCTAGAAAGGCTACGTGAAGAAAAAGGCTGAAAGTAATGCACACTTGTTTAGAGTTGCACGAAGATGATATTGACCGTTTTGGGGGTCAGCCGCTACACTACTCTATCCACCATTGACTAGGAAGTTTCAAAGTATTTGGAGACTTAGGGAAAGAAGCTAACAAAAACTCTAGATCAACTTGTTTTCCTTGATTTCTCATTCATTCATGTTAAGGGAAAAATAAAAAAGATATCAGTTAATGCATTTACTTTTAAGGAATGCAACGCGAGCAGGTTCAGTGTGTACTAGGAAAGAAATAGATTAAAAAAGGACACATGACAAAAAAAGGACGACCTAGGTGGAGTTATAGTACAAAGCTACTGGGAAAACTACGGGTCGACCAATTGGATCTATTACAGATAGCCATGTTTACAATTGCAAAAGACTGATTCCACGATTCAAACCCAGACCGCATAGCACATGACAACAACTCCAACAGTTCAAAAGGACTCTGAGCTCTAGCCTCTAGCTCAAAAGAATTGAAACAAAGTACCTCACTAAACCAAAAAAATCCATGAAAAACCTCTTAAATATTGTTATGGAACCTTTGTGTTGGAATTCTAGGGTTGGGGGTCAAGAAATATGCAGAGAAAGGTTTTAAAAATAAGGGCTCCCTTGCTCAGGCACTCACCTAGGTGGCAGCTAGCTTAGGTCTATCATCTATGTAGAATGAATCCCTAACAAATGACATCAAATTCAATACATTATTAAATGGTTCTCTAGGCCTTCATCGTCGCTAATCTACTGAAACCGCAACCTACCTGTGCCGTTGTGCGTGAGTTTTGGATCCATCTCATTTCATAGAGTATATGTAATAATATGTAAGTTAAAGTTAAATACATTCATAAAAACATTGAGACATCATACTGTTAATTTAACATAGTGAGAGTCACCTGTGGCGTGAGAGAATTTCATCTCGCGTTTCTTGGTTCTTTTCAGATGTTTTGTCAGAAATCACTTCTTCATTTCCCTTGTCCTCAACTTCTTGAGTATCCTCCATTGGAACAACCCTAAAATAATAATAACAACAATAATATCACTAATAATATGAATAACAACAAGATCTTACAGTGATGAGAAACTATCAAAATAACCAATCATTAATGCTATTAATTAATAAATAACGAGTCCCTATTACCATACTATTTGTAATGCCATTTCAAAAACTTGGTGATACCAAAACCCTCAAAGTAGAACAAATGAACAATCCATTTACAAAATCATTCCACATATTCATAGTGTAAAAGATTGAAACTTTGGCCAGTTTTATAACAGAGCAATTCGTTGCTGCATTAGCAGAGCTTTCAGCTATAGTATATGAGTTTGGATACCGACATGAAAAAGAAAGAGAGAAAACATTGTGTGTAGAAGTTAAAATGAATAATAATAATAATAATAATATTAAAAATAAAAAGAGGCATGTTTGAAGTGTAGAAGCGAATTGAAAGTTGAAAGAGGAAGAGAAGAGAAAGAGAGTGGTTTACCTAGTAGCTACGGCGGAGACGACGTTGTTGTGTTGTGTCTCGGAAGAACAAAGTAGAATGGGAATGCAAAGGTATGGAAGGACTAGAAGCGAATCTTATTGGGTTGGGCTGCTTCGGATTAGTCCAGACTACCTGGACTTGGTTTTTTTTTTTTTACCCCATCCATTGCCTATATACCCACATGTTTTTTTTTGACGAAAATACCCCTGTTTTATTTTTGCCTCAATCGGATTTAGGTTTTAAAGACATAAATACGATTTTTTTTTACAAATCGTATGTACGTATTGGTGGATACATACGATTAGCCTGAAAAATTTCCAATCGTATTTACCTAGCCTGAGGTAAATACGATAAAAGTAAAAAAACAAAGCGTATTTACATTGGGGTGAGGTAAATACGATTCAGACCAAATACAAAGCGTATTTACCAATGGGTGGGGGTACATATGCTTTGTAAAATACGAATCGTATGTACTCTCACCCAAGGTAAATACGATTTGTTAAAATAGAAATCGTATTTCCCTTAACCATAGGTAAATACGATTTGTATTTTAATCGACGACCAGATTTACTCCGCTGGCCTAACGCCTATTTATTCAATGGTGTAGATTGCACGGATAGTATCAACGGTTGATATTCATTCACAAATTCTATAAATACCCACCTCCACCCTCATTCTTTTCACACCAAAATTTCACTCTCAATTACATTTCTCACACATTCAGAATGCAGATTTGTCTAACACAACGGTCCGCTGAGAATAGGCTCTGCGGTATACATTATGGGGGCAACATCACGATGAGAGAAGATGGGGTCTACTTTTGGAGTCCGAAGCCGGCGTTATGCCGAATCGACCACGCCATGGGGTTTGATGGGTTTAAGGATAAAGTGTGGTCAAAAGTACAAGTGATTGGGGACGACCGCGACGTCACTAGTATCACTTATCGGAAACCCGATCGTGGAGATGATGGCTGCATTTCCTACTTGTCCATGTCTATCAAGACCGACGAAGACGTGGCGACCATGTTCGATATTCACGACAGGCTTATGGGGTATAAGCCTTTGGAGCTGTACGTGGAAACACAACGGAGCGTGAATGAGATTTTACGTCGTTTGCGATATCCGGAATATTAGGGTTTAGTTTGTTATGTTTTATCTTTTATGTAAGTTTGTTTTATCGAATCAATGAAATGAATGAAATAGAAATTTTAAGTAAACTCATAATAAATAGTAATCAATTGATATAAAATAAAAGAGTTCAAAAATAAATCCAGAAAGTACAGACATAAAATAAAAGTAATAATATAAAAGGCCCTAATCATCGGTCTCTATATCTAGCATCTGCATCAACTGGTAGAGACGGGCGTACGTCGGAGTGGACATACGAATATGCCCGCGACGAAGCCCCTCCTGTACCGCCTCTATCACACTCTGTACCCAAACTGGAACGCGCTGTGGGGGTGATGGTGCAGCTGCCTGCTCTGGTGGTGGTGGTGCAACCGGCAACAGCCTAAGAATAGATACTCTGACGTACCACTCTAAGTAGTCCGCAGCAACCTCACCCAAATCCCGAGCAGGCCTAGTCGTCTGAAGCACCTCGTGCACACTGGGCAAAAAGTTTGAAATCTTGAAGATGCAGGTATCATGGCTAGGACGACCGGTGAGAGGGGGACAGGGGATGACCTGGACGTACCCAAACTGGCGGAGGCATCTATCTGGCATGTAGGGAACGGTGATGTCTCCCCAGCTGAGGAAACCCCTGTAGAGTGCAACATGCTCGAAGGGTCTAACATCCCGATGACCCTCAAATGGTCGCCAACATACATCATCAACAGTGAGGTCGTCAATCCTCCGCCTGTAATCGACCAACTTCAGTGCATCTGTCTTCTTCCTCTTCTAAACCCCACAGAGTGGTGTGTGCACATCAGATGGCTGCCTCTCCACCAGATGAGGAAAGTACCATAAAATCCAGCTCTGAAATGCAAAGATAAATAACTGAGTTATTTAAATTAAAAATATAATTATTTAAATTAAAAACATAATTATTTAAATTAAAATTATAATTATTTACCTGTAACATGGAGGGGTAGCCAGCTAAATGTTTGGCCTGGTCCAACGATCCATAGTTCAGCTGGTCGTACATATGAGCAAGTGCAGCCACATCTTATGCATATGATCCAGCACCATCAGCAGTAAGGTCCTCAAGCAGCAGCAGCCACTTGGCCTCAGCCCTATCATACGTCTTCACTATGAAGATGCTCCAACTCAGAACCAGAATGATCATCGCCCTGCAGCAGGAGACATGTCAGCAGACATGGACGATGCAGCAACTATGTCCAGGAGCCAGCTAAAACGGTAATACTGCCCCTGACCAAGTCGACACTCAGCACGGGCCTCCTCCTCAGTAACCCGAGATATGCCACAGCAAGCTGAACTGCCTGCTCAGCGGTGACCCTAGTGGGCGGTGCTCTGTAGTATCTGCCTGAGAGCGGAAGGTGCAGCAAACAGGACATGTCATCTAAAGTAATGGTCATTTCACCGAATGGTAGGTGAAATGACGAGGTCTCCTGATGCCACCTCTCAACAAAAGCGGACAGCAGCTCGTGGTCCACAGTAGTATGTCCTGTCAATATGAGGGGGCCCAAACCTGAAGCTGTGAACCTCTCCAAAAACTGGTGGTTTTGGGAATAAACCAGGAGTCTCATAGCTAGCTTGTTACCGTGGTTCGTAGCCTTCACTTTACGCTCAGATCTGTTTTTTTTAAAAAAATGCTATGTAAAAAAAGATGAATTTAAATACAAACACTGTAAAAAAAAATTTCACTAACCGGGTTAAGCTGAACACGGTAGCAGACATGACACTCCAGCCCAGTGAATAGAGAATGCTCCTCCTGATCGTGGTGGAACTGCTGCTGAGGCTCGCCCATATGCTGGTGCTGGGCCTGATAGAATTGCTGCTGAGGCTCGCCCATATGCTGGTCCTCCTCCTCATACAGGTGGTGGTGCTGGCCCGGCTCGTACTCAAACTCTGGAGACTCTGGCTGTGGGGGCTCTCTCACCTCAGCGCGCCTACGCCTAGTGGAGGCGTGTCCCACAACTCTCCTACGGGTGCGTGTGTTGGGAGCGGAAGACGACGACGCCTGGTCAGTCTGTCGATAAGATGACACTGAAAAAAACAGGTTAGTTACCGAAAAATAGAAATCGTATTTACCCTAAGAAGAGGTAAATACGATGCGAAATATTTGAGGAAATCGTATTTATCTATAAAAAGGTAAATACGATTTACTTGTTTTTGCAGGTTCTGGAGGAAATCGTATATAAGTAAATACGATGAGAAATTTTGGTGGAAATCGTATGTATCTCCTACGAGGTAAATACGATGCGCTCTGAAATTTGACTGGTCAAATCGTATGTAAGTGAGAAATGGTAATTGTTTTGTAAATTTGTAAATTTTTTAGGGGTATTTTCGACTTTTCGCCTTTTCGTGGGGGTATGGAGTCAATGGGTGGGGGTACTAAAAAAAATCCCCCTGGACTTTGACTACACTCACTGTGACCCATCTTCAAGAGCTCACACAACTATCTTTGCCTATTTTCGATTCGATGTTATTTAAGGCACCATCCATTTTCGAGGGGGCACATCCATTGCGGGAAAAACGATAGTACACCTGAGATTTACTTTAATTTTTTTTCAATCTTTTCTTCCCTTCTGTAACCTATATTTTTGTTTTGGAGTACTCAAAACATCTCACTCTTCTGGATATTTTTCATGTGCGGCAAGCAATTTTTCCTTAACTTCTCTGACAAACGTAGTTACGGTACGCGAAATTTTCAATTGTGTACCAAAAATAAGCTACTTATGTTACATAGTTAACAATTTTGTGCATCATTACTAAGTTACTTACGTTACACATAATCTTCAATTTGGATCGTAAATGGCTTATTTGCGGTACACACAATTCTCAGCTTTTATCGTAAATAGCCAGACTTACGTACACAAATGAAAAATTCTATGTGCCCTAGTAACTTAGGTACAATACAGGTCGAAGTCCCCTACCTCCTAGAGTAGAAGAGCTAGCAACTCACGTTAGACTATCATTTCTGATCAAGTGCAACTTAAAATATATAGACAAGAAGACATAGTCTGCATTTGGTGAGAGGTGGCACCGCGAGACTATCAGCTTCCACCTCCCATTTCGAGAGATAACCATCGCGATGGATGATGTGTCATGCCTAACGTCGTTTACTAGCTTCTTTACTCTGGGAGGTAAGGGATTTCGACCATGACACATCTCATTTTTATACCCGAGCTTTTTTGCCCAGTACATAAATTCCCAAGGCCATGTCGGGCTTGCCTGGTTGGGCCATGGGTATCCCGTAGGCCCGCTGTTTTTTAAAAAGAATGTGTCACATTGCCAAAAGCCCAAAATAGTAGGCCAAACCAAAAGCCCCAAACACAATTACACCAGCCCAAAATACATATCAATTCATTTTACTACTACGGTGGCTTTAAATTTGAGATCATTTGAATCCTTTCTTGCAAGAGATAATATTTGGGTATTTGAAATGTGAATGCCTTCTTCCATAATATAACATTTGGCATTTGAAATATGATATTGATTTTTTGATCACAGTGGCGTTAAAAAAAGTCTCACAGTGGGCATTGGCGTTAAAAATATATGATTTTTTTTTAAATTATTTTTTAATTAGTGTTGTTGTATAATGCGGGCTAGCCCGTATAGGGCCAGTCTCAGGCCATGAAGGTTGAGCCTGAATTTCAACCCGGATTTTTTGACCCGGCTCATAAAAGTCCGAGCCCGACGTGGGCGAGCCCGATGCGGGCTTGGTAGCCCGTTTTGCCAACTCTACGTATTTATGATTGTTTGTGGTTTTTTTCGACTTTGAAAATTTTCCATATTAAATTCTCGTCTTCCGATTGTTTTACTTTAACTTTTCTGTGTTGTTCTTTCAACAAAATAGTGGTTGACTACTTGAGTGTCATATTATATAATCATGTGAGCTCAACAAACTGGGGTTGTGCTTCTTTTCTCTTCTAAAATAGTATTGTAAAGGTTCTCCAAGCCACCTTAGGGTGTTATAACAGTTGGTTATGTGTATTTCAACATCTTGTCCTCAAGGATAGCATTGATCACGCCAGAATTGTAATTAAATGGCGCACATTTCAATAACATTTCCTGTAAAGTGCTACTTAAAAGAAAATACAGAGCCCTTTTAATAGTGTTTTGTTTAGAAGCGCTTGTTGTTTAACCTTTAACCTAAAAGAAAACACAGAGCCCTTCTAGGAGGTGATTTGGTCTCACTACCACACCCCACTATCTCCTACAACGAATGGCATTGAAGAGAGATATGATTGTTTGCACGCCCATGAGTTGTTATCATTTTGGGCTTTGAATTTCTTGATTCCACCCATTACAAGAACATTATCTATTTGAATTTTGAATTTTGATGATATGTTTATGTGTTGTCTGTCTTGTACAGAGATAAGCTTCCTAACCATATACTTCCTAGATTTATCGACAAAAAATTGTTAAGTTAGCTTTGTCACTAAATACATTCTAAATACATGGCATTCTCTAACCCACTTTGCTCTTTGGACAATGAGCAGCCTACCATAAAAATATACCTTATCCTTCTAGCAAGTTCTTACTTTGAAGTTGACATTCTTTACCCTTGAGTTGATACTACAAATCGATAAGAAATTCAAATCGTTTGGTTCCTGGATATATACAATAATTCCCTTAAAGCGAACATGCATGGTCACCCAAAAGGAGGAATTTATGCCAAGAGATTGAATGATATTGATTAAATCAAGGAGAATTCTATAATACGTATTGAGTTTTGTTGGGTATGATATCCTGTTAAGTAAAATTAGTACGATATTTAAATTTATTTTAAAATACTTAAATATAAATAAAAATGAGATGTCATTAAGTGATTGGATGTTGGATATCAATTAAACCCAATAAAACTCAATGAGTATCGAAGTGTTCGCCGTCAATCAGATAACAATAGCATTGGAATTTTCATGACACCCAACATTTTGAAGAATCCCTTCCCACACTCAAGGGCCAACACACACATAAGATTATTGGACATTACAACTGTTTTTGGATTCCATGATTCTGATGCAGGGACCAAAGCAAAAAAAGTGGAAAAGAGAATTGGATAAATAGACCCTTATCTTTCTCCACATCAGCCTCAAAACTTGCATATCATACAGAAATAGAACCAAGTATAACATGTGGGTACGTAACTAGAAGAAAATGCCACATGAATAGTAGACATTATTGTAATTCGTTAAATAAAAGAAATATGTATGATGAGCATAATCATTTTATTCTTCCCCATTTTCTTTGTTTTTATTAAAAAATCTACTCTTTAATCAAATATTAAAAGGGTAATCGCAAGCCTCCCTCCTAGTTATAAATACATTTTCAGACTATATTACATTCGATATGGGACTATCAATATATATACTGTTTTTATAAAAGGTATGCTACCCCCATAAGAATGGTAACTTCATGCTTTTTAGCCTTGGCGTGGCTGCAATGTGATGTAATCGAGATTGCAGTAACCGCATTTGACTGATTTAGTCTGTAATATCAAGGATTGCGACTCGACCGCAACTGTGATTTAAAACCTTAGGCTGGGATGTATGACCTTATTGATATGATAGACATGCATATGTGCCACTTGGAATTCCTTACTTCTTCTGGCCTCTGACTTTGCATAATACTATATTTTATTGGATTGCATTCTTTGGATAGATTTTCTTGGTAACACAGCATTGTTTTTGTACCATCTGCCTTGGAGAAGTTTGTATAGAATACACTATTGTTAACATTATAATATACATAATAATCTTAATGATGCTGAAACCAAAATCGAAAGAGATTTTAGACTAATAAATAAATAAAACAATGTTCTTATTCCATTTCCAGCATTGATTGTAGGTATGGTCCATCCCCAAGAGATTTGGATTATCAACTATCATTTACAGTTTGATGCTAAATGCAACTTGTTCATAGCATTTCCAGTGTCACCATCCCAAATGATCACGAAGCATTTCTCTTATCCAAACAAATATCTGAAAAAAGAACTTTCTTTCTCTTTCCTATCCATTTTTTAACAATAATTAATTTAATTTTCTGCTTTTTTCTATGCAATCCACTCTCCTTACTAGCCACTATAAATAACAGATGAAGAAATCTCAAATATCACAAGTTAAAACAAAACAAAAACCCTAGCAAACAATCACACAAGCTAACTTTGCAGTAATGGATAGAGTAAAGGATTTGGCATCAAAGAAAGCTGCAGTTATATTTACAAAGAGTTCATGTTGCATGTGTCATAGCATAAAGCAATTATTCTATGAACTTGGAGCAAGTCCTGCAGTATATGAACTAGACAATGATTCATATGGAAGAGAAATGGAGTATGCTTTAAGGGGTATGGGGTGTAACCCTTCAGTACCAGCAGTGTTCATAGGTGGAAAGTTTGTAGGGTCATCAAAAGATGTTATATCTCTTCATGTTGATGGTTCTCTCAAACAAATGCTTATGGATGCAAGGGCTATTTGGTTTTAGTTATTTATACCAAAAGTGGTATGAAAAGAGTTTTGAGTTGATACTATTTGAAGACAGACAATGTTTTAATCAGGATATACACCTGGTTTTTCTTGTGTGTGTTGACGTGTTTAATTTCTCTTTAAGAAGTCTATAAAAATTAGTCTTGCTTTTTTTTTTTGTATTTTCTGTAAGTCTAACATATGCAACTTGATCATTCAGCAAAAAATGGCTGTATATTAACATGGTTGAGTTGAGGGAAAAACAAAATCTTTTGAGTATTAAATTTATGTAATAACTAGGGTTCTGTTGAGCATGCATGGCCTTAAACTGAAATAACTAACAAACTTTTCTTCAACTACTAATAATAACTAGAATAACAAATATAACTAGAGAGTTCTGTTGAGCATTCGTATCGTATGTGATATAGGCCTAAAAAAATATTTATAAGTGAGAGACATCTCTCACCTTACAAACGGGTTTTGTAGGGTTGAGTTAGACACAAATCAAACCTTAAAAATTGTTATTGTGTTGCTTCTGAATGTACTACATCCGCATCAATAGTATGCTCCAATATTAGTATATCAATGTTACAGTAGAATTTATGGGAATCACTTTTAATTTTCAAACCTTGGAGAACAATAGTGCTTCAGTGTCACACACTTCATCGAATTTAACCTTGAAATATTTTCCCACACTTTTAAATTAATAGTATTGAAAATAGTCAATATAAGTTGATTCCATTGCAGGAAAATATGCTTTGGAATAAAGTTTGCAGAGTGAATTTAATGAAATAGAAGTTTTCCATAAAAATGAATCGGTTTAGTAAAAGGGGATTCTCCTCTGCTTGGTGGCATAAATATTCCAATTGTTTAGAGGACAACCAAACCATGTGTTGATTCGCAGCCACTATATTGGGGACCTGGTGCGAATGCGAGTGCGAGGAATATTATAAAGTAGCTAGGCGAATCGCTTTACGTTATGTGCAATATTCAAATTATATACAATAATGTTATTCCAACAAAAAATTCAGACAAAACCAGCCAAAAATACTCAACACCATTTGAATACCTGCAAAAATACGGTGGTGGGACCCAGTTGATGAAAAGTTAAACTATTTTTTAGAATTATTAAAAGTAAAAAAACGCAAAAACCGAAACACGGTGTAAACATTTCACGCAAGCTCCCTCCCTCCCACAGTCTCTCCTCCGTCCCTCGACGTCTACTCTCACCCCTGACCTCCTACCCCCACCGCCATCCGCCGCCGTAAATATCACTCTTAAAAACACGCTTCTTCTTTTGTCACGCCGTTCCAGCGAAAAAGAAAGACACTTTCCTCTGCCACTCTCTCCTCCGTTGACCACCACTCTACTCCGACGACCTCCGCCCTTTTCTCCACCGCAACCACAAGTTTCTTCAACGTAGGTAATTTATATTGTTTTCATTAGTTTATCCCTAATTTTGCTAATTGTAGAAACCCTAAATGTCCCCATCTTGGTTGGAGAAGATTAAGTTGGTTTTTCTTGATTTTATTAAGATAGTTGCTGATATTTGGGGTTGTGATAGTTGAAATGTGACATTTGGGGTTGTGGTACTCATATAGTGCCCCCATACGGTTTCAGTCTTTCAGAGTAAGTACAAAGGAAAACCATCTGAAAAAGTAGTAATGATTCTAAAAGAGATAAATTTAGTTTGTGTAACATGATCTACGATTTGCACATCAACAATTGAGGAGTACTTGATACAAAAGTTGGTTAGTTGGTGTTGACATTTGGTTATGATGAAAAGAAAAACATCTGACAAGCAACTTGGTCTAAGAGCTACAAAAGTTGGTTAGTTGGTGTTGACATTTGGCTATGTTATTCAAAGTGATGAAGTAGATGTCACAGTAGAAAACATTGATTTTCCCTTACTTGAACTGTCCTATTTAGCACTGAAATATTGCCCTCTTGTTGTTTTACAGTTAGATTGAAAGAAATAAATGTGAAATAGTAGAGTGGTTTATGGATTTGAAAAATTGGTTAATTGGGGTAGTAATGTGGCTATCTGGTTCAATTGGATTATGTACATGTCACACCAGAAGCATTTTAGTTATACTTAAATTTATTGTCCTATTTAGCACTTAAATAGATCCCTCATGCACTTTGACAGTGAGTTAACATAATTTTATAGAGTTAACATAAGAGATTACCTATTATTGATATTCTGCATATTCCGGCATACACATTTCGATTTTCATCTATAGACTATATTCATTTTAAATATAAGATATACATAATTGGATTTTATTGTGCAGTATTGTTGTGACGAGGACATCTAAAAGTTCATGGAAGGTGGTGATACATTCGTTGAGGGTGGTAGTGCTCATGCTGAAGGTATAACAGTTGACAACTCCAACGATGACGATGCACGTTGGGAGCCTGCAATCGGGATGTGTTTTGCTTCGTTAGATGAGGGGATATCATATTATGGTGAGTATGCTTTAAAAAAAGGTTTTGGATGGAAAATTAGAACATCAGTAAAGGGAAAGGATGGGGCAATCAAATACAGAATTCTTTCATGCTCAAGAGAGGGGTCTAGTGCGGTATTGTCAAAAATTCCATGTTCATTGAAGACACTTCCGACTAAGGTGAGCAATTGTCCTGCCAAGATATGTTTGAAGTTAGAAACCGATGGACTATGGTCTATCAGAAAATTTGTAGATGAGCATTGTCACCAATTGAGCCCCACAAAGTCAAGGATGTTTAGGGCAAACAAGAAAATAAATCTGCATGTGAAGAGAACAATCCAAATCAACGATGAAGCGGGCGTGAGGATCAACAAAACTTTCCAATCTCTTGTTACAGATGCAGGAGGGCATGAAAATATACCATTTTGTGAAAGGGACGTCAGGAATTTTGTAAACAAGGAAAGGTGTTCAATTGGAAAAGGGGGTGATGGGAAGGCGTTGATTAGTTACTTTTATGAAATGAGGGAACAAAATTCAAATTTCTTCTATGATCTTGATTTGGATGATGGTTTTCGTGTCAAGAATGTCTTTTGGGCCGATGCAAGAAGTAGAGCTGCTTATGAATATTTTGGAGATGTGGTGACATTTGATACAACATTTCTAGTCAATAAATATGATATGCATTTTGCTGCGATTGTAGGTGTCAATCACCATGGACAATCAACATTACTTGGGTGTGGCCTAGTTTCCAATGAAGACGAAGGCTCATTTGTGTGGTTTTTTCAAGCATGGCTTCGTTGCATGCTAGGAAAGGCCCCCTTGGGTATTATCACAGACCAATGCAAGGCTATGAAAAAAGCCATTGAGATAGTCTTCCCTACTACTCGTCATAGGTGGTGTTTATGGCATATGATGAAAAAAATACCAGAAAAACTTAGTGGCTGTGGTGAATATTACAAGATAAAGGCGGCAATGAAAGAAGCAGTTTATGATACTTACACGGTAGTTGATTTTGAAGAAAAGTGGCGTTCTTTCATAGACAAATTTTAGCTTCAAGAGAATGACTGGTTGAGTGGGTTGTATAAGGAGCGACATAGATGGGCACCGACATTGTTAAGAAAATATTTCTGGGCGGGCATGTCAACAACACAACGCAGTGAGAGCATACATGCTTTCTTTGATGGATATATCAATTCAACAACAACTCTAGGTCAATTTGTAAAACAATATGACAATGCTCTAAAAAATAAAGCAGAAAAAGAATTTGCAGCAGATTTTCAATCAATAGATACAACAATTCATTGTGGGTCCACCTCATCAATTGAAAGGCAGTTCCAATGTGAATACACACATTCAAAATTCAAGGAGGTTCAAACTGAATTTAGAGGTAAAATGAATTGTGTCCCCTCTTTGGAGTCACTGGAGGGTTGCCTTGCTACATATAATGTGTTGGAGGAGATATTAGTTGGAGATAGACCAAAAGAGCGCTACCTTAAAGTTGTGTTTAGTCGTGAGAACCACGATGTCAACTGTGAATGCTCATTTTTTGAGTTTAGAGGAATTTTGTGTCGCCATGTATTATGTGTTTGTGCTCAAGAGAGGGTTGAAAAAGTCCCAGACAAGTATGTTTTGACGAGGTGGAAGAAAAATATTAAAAGGAAGCATGCATATATTAAGATCAATTACGGTGTGAAGGAGTTGGCGCCACACATGGATAGGTTTGATAAATTGTGCAAGCATTTCTACGACGTTGCTGAAGCAGCAGCCGATTCAGAAGATGCCACAAAAGCACTTCATCAACTCTTGCATCAATTTAGTTCTGATTTGCCAAGTATGGATCCTACAATGGATAATGTTAAAACGAAGGTTTTGAATGATGACTCAATCCCCGACAACGTCCCTACTTGTCACAGTCCATTGAGGGTCAAACGTAAAGGTCGTCCTCCTACAAACAGAAAAATTTCTACAGTTGAGAAAGTTGTTAAAAAGAGAGTGAATAAGCGAACCAAGCGACCTAATGACAAAAACAATACAGAGGTTTGTGTTGTTGCTTAACAAATTATGTATTAAGCATTAAACTACATATGATATTAATGTTATTGTATTTTGTATACTGTGTAGGCGAGCAATATTGGAACGGTGGGTCATCAAATCAACACCGACATTTGTGTGGAATCAACTGTTGAGGTGACTACCGGTGGAAATGTGACAGAAGCAACTACTTTGGTTCGTGTCCATTATAAGATTTTAGTAAATGTGTAGAGTTTCGAATTTTCTATTTGTTGACGGACTAATTAGAAATTCGGGAAAATTTATGTACTATTGTTGAGTTTGTGTTGTAAGTTGTTGTGAAAAATTTCAAGACTTATAAGCAGATCATTCGGTTCGATTGATTTATAACTCATGGAGAGTTGTTGGATGCAAACAAAATGGTTTAGTTTGCATCAGATGCTTGTGCAAAGGCCATTTAGTATGTTAACTATATTGTGGTTTTAGCTGTACCCTTTTCATCGTTCAATGAAATTAGTTATTTGGCACTTTTGGATAACTGATGTTACATATGTTCAGTTTGACTTGAAGTTGAGTTTAGTTTAACTTATTTAACAATTCCTCTATACAGTCAGGAAATGTATATATAAATAAAGATGCTGGAGTGTCAGATTTCGCAGAAAACAGTTGGGCTTCTCAGTGTCCAACCGTTACAGAAGCAACTTATTTAAGATTAGACAATACAACTAACAACTTTAGTTCGTCTTCTCAGGCATGTTGTTTGTTTGTCTTTTATGAGATTTTTTTATTTATATGTTCATGTTCTTAAACAAAATAAATGATTATTAACAGGTTGGAAGTAACATTCCATTCATGGAACTTTTGACAAACATGGAAACAAACTTCACGGGATTGTCACAATTGACTACAAATCTGTCACTTTAGCTTCAAGGATACTCCCTGCATATTAATGCTCATGACTAATTTTTTTGTAATTAAATATATATGTAATTAGACATATATGTATGTTTAGGTGCTCATGAGTACTTCTTGTGGTAATTAGACATATATGTATCTTTTGAGGGTCATTGCTGTAAATGTTGTAAATGACATTAGGTTCTTGTTTTGATACACTTTGTATCGACAGTTTGTAACCTTTTGGGTCTAACTATAATAGTACATAGTATGATCACAATATTTTGTGTTCTAACACAATCATATAGTGTCTCTTTTGAAATTGGTTTATGTCCTAGAAAAGTTGGTGAATTGAAGTTGTAACGTGGTTATTAGTTTCAGACCGAGCAAAATATGTGTCGCTTGACAAATGATTCACTTGGGTTTACATTAATAGAGTCATACAAGACTCATATAGTGCCCTCATGGTGTTTCAAAATAATTACCCAATAAAACCATCCCAAAAACAGGTTGGTGTATTGCCTAGAAAAGTTGGTGAATTGAAGTTGTAAGGTGGTTATTAGTTTCAGACCGAGCAAAATATGTGTCGCTTGACAAATGTTTGACTTGGGTTTACATTAATAGAGTCATACAAGACTCATATAGTGCCCTCATGGTGTTTCAAAATAAATATCCAATAAAACCATCCGAAAAACAGGTTGGTGTATTGCCTAGAAAAGGTGGTGAATTGAAGTTGTAACGTGGTTATTAGTTTCAAACCGAGCAAAATATGTGTCGCTTGACAAATGTTTCACTTGGGTTTATATTAATAGAGTCATACAAGAGTCATATAGTGCCCTCATGCTGTTTCAAAATGATTACCCAATTAAACCATCCCAAAAACAGGTTGGTGTATTGCCTAGAAAAGTTGGTGAATTGAAGTTGTAACGTGGTTATTAGTTTCAAACCGGATGGTTTAAGTCTGTTTTCACTAAAAATCCCAAATGTTTCACAGTCCCTCTCTCTCTCATTCACGCTCATCTTTCACTAAAAAGCCCTAAAATTCCAGTCCCCTCTCTATTCACGCGTCTCTCTCACTCTACTCAGTCTCTCTCACTCTACTCACTCTCTCACTTCCACACACTCTGTTCACTCTCTCACTCCCACGCACTCTGTTCACTGTCTCACTCCCACGCACTCTGTTCACTCCTATTCCTCTCCGTCGCACTCTGTTGACCTCGCTGGCTGTTTTCCTATCGTGCTTTGTAACTCGCCATAACAGCCGCACTTCGTAACTTGCCGTCACCGTCGCCCTTCGCTGTGGTTCCAATTTCTTCAGGTACCCCCTTTTTCTAATTTCTAGGGTTTTGTTTTAAACTTCTTTTTATTTTCTTTGGTCCAGTTTGTTGATATTAAGGTATTATTCAATTAGTAAATGAGCACTTATGTTAGTTGATAATTTGATAGACCATCGATCATTGAAGGAAGATAAAACAAGGATGGATAGTCTTTTAATTTAGTCCCCACAACTGAAAAGTTGGATTTCAAACATTACAATCCTTTTCTGGTAGATAGATAGTGCAGATGAATGCTTCCCTGTTTTTCATTTTTTTCTCTTTAGGTTTGAGTTAGATGTACTGTTTGGAGATTTGATGATTACCATTTCAAAGCATAGCTTATCAATTAAATGAACTCTATTGATATATTTGTCAGTTAAATTAACTCTATATTTCATATATTTTTCCATGAGGGTTTTCTAAGATCTTTCAAACTTATCAGTTCAAACTTGGCACTGCACAGTTACATCTATATGTCCTAGCCTATTTTTTCTATTGTCTTTAATGAAGAATGTGGTTTAGCAAAAGACGGACTCATAGAGTTATTTGCCTGAAATGAAATAAGAATGATAAACCCTAAATAGTATTTGTCTTTCCCATTTTTGGAAGGTATAACATATTCTGTTTAATAGGAAATAACTAATGAAATGACTTTCATATACCCCAACCAATCATGACTAAATGCTATATTTTGACTTCTCCCAGTCACTATAAATTAATTTTGTTTTTAACTAAGTTAGTGTAGATTGAGTGTTTGGTTTTTGATACGCATTCATAACTGTCAATGATTTATAACAACACTACTATGATTCTGTCTGAGTTCTATAGATACCCATTGATGTTTCTTTGTTTGAAGGTATTTTTTCCTTTTGCAAAGTTTTAATACTAGAAGACAAGTATAATGTCGGGCACTAGTTCTTCAAAATTCGGAACGGTGAGTAATAGTAGTATGGTTTTAGGTTTATCAACTTGTGTAGTTGTTCGCATTTACCATAATATATATCCCACTTTCATAATTTGTCTTCGGTGATGTTTTTCTAGGTGCGTTTGCGACATAAGTGCACAACAAAATATATCGGCAAAGTTAATCAAAATCTTACAAAAGCTCAAAAGGAAAGGATTGATGCTACGCGTTTTAAATGGTTAATGTTTTTACCGGAAAAAATAAACATATCTGGAATTTTGTTGGAAGAATTATGTAGACGTTGAGATGAAAAAAGAGGGGGGTTTAGAATACAGAATAGGATAGTTGATTTTAGTCCTTTAGATGTGTGTTATGCGGTAGGAGTTGGGATAGTTGGAGAAGAAGTCCATTTTGAGGATGACATTACTTCATATACTCTAACCTTACTTGAAGGAACAAATATGACTTCATCGGCAATTTATGAAAAACTCATGATGCTTTCCGGTGATGAGAATGTCGATGATTTTTGTAGACTATATATACTGCTTGCAATGGAAGAGTTTTACTTCCCCAACGCATCCACTGGTATTAGTTGTAGATGTATTAAGCTATTCGACAACTTAGATTCCCTTGGAACATTTAATTGGGGCCTTGCAGTGTATGGTAATTTGGTGCAGAAGTTGAGCAAAGTTTCGGATACTTTGGTACAATCAAATAGCTCTACAAGTTTGTACCTTATGGGGTGTGTTGTTGTGCTACAGGTATTTTATTGTGTTGTGATTGAGTATATAATTTCTTTTATGTTTTTGTCAAATCTTTTACTAAGATATATATTACTCTATAGGTGTGGGGAATTGAACATGTCTGGCCAAACCACAAGATTAGTCCCAAAGTTCAAACTTTGTTTCCGCGTTGTTTGAAGTGGTTTGATGTTTGGCTTGATCGGAAACAAGTTGTGGCCACACTTAATAAAAATCAGGTAACCATGGAATAAATATATGTCAGACAATTTTTTATATATATTTACATGGCTAAACAATAAATTGTGGGTTGACAATTTTTTCTTTTCTTTTTCGTATATTGTTGCTAGGTTTTTCACGAGTTGACTGCAACAAAAGAAGAGATTGAAATTGATGTTGTGAGACAAGCATTAAATCATGCGCCGAACGGATTTCAGACTTTGCGACAAGAGAGATTTGAACAGTTGGAGGCTGAGCAGAAACTACTTGAAGAAAGACTAACTAAAGTTGAACGCATTTTAAGTGACCTCAAAAGCTTACCTCAATCAGAAAGGGAATTACTTCAACTTAAAATACATGAACTTCAACGAGAATTAGATGAACTAAAACAAGCAAAAGAAGCAAACCATTCAGAGCATATTCAAGAACAGTCAGCTGAACCGGCTTTTGAACCACCACATGTTGATCATGTAAACAGTCAAACAC
This sequence comes from Astragalus glycyphyllos, assembly GCA_963573325.1. NCBI lineage: Eukaryota > Viridiplantae > Streptophyta > Magnoliopsida > Fabales > Fabaceae > Astragalus > Astragalus glycyphyllos. Next base: position 24,967,022 of record OY754312.1, read on the forward strand.
AAGTACTTCATCATGACCATGATGAGTCAAATATGCAGACTCGACGAAGGAAGAATCCAAGAAAGGTAAAAGATAGTGCAGCAATGCGAACACCATATCAGGCTTATGGTGTGAAAAAGAAGGAGGAATTGTAGAGGACACGACAGATTTTATATGACTAGGAAAATTAGTTTTTTTGAAACCTTTATGCCATCATATGTTTGATATCTATGTATGTGTTTCTTGATTCAAAAAGATGGAGTCAATTACTTTATTGTTGTTGATAATATCTTTTTACCATGATATATTATTCAAAGACATTTGATCCTAGTCATGTCTACATTAATTTTATTAAATCTCTGTAATGTGGTATGAACTCTTGAGTACCCCACTCCCATTGAAGTTTCACATACTGGTCTTAAATGTTATACTTATTTCATAGTTACTACATACAGATAAAACTAAAACACCATTCGTTAGGAATACAACCTATACTCCCTAAAATAGACTTATTATTCGTCAGATAAGTCCCCATCAGTACAATACTGTGGGTAATATTGTAAGTCCATTTCGTCGGGAATGGTTCGTGAATAATCTTGTCTTCTGCATGCAGCGTGTACAAGTTGGTGCCTGTTAATTCGAATTTGCATCTGGTTATTTTCGTGCCTAACCATATTAAGTGCCTTTTCTAGAGACTCATCGTTGTCTAAAACCACTTCAACTGATTTTTGCTTTGGAGCCTTAATGCAACACTGCCTTAGCGAATGTCTCATCCTTGTCGACTCCTCGAGACGATATACCCACTCTCTACGATACTCATTCATGTTTGATATCGAGTACCGGCTGTCATACCCTAATTTTGTCCGCCTAGTTTCAAAACCCTAATTTTCAGCAAAAATAAATAATTTTGTGAGTGATGCATTATTTGAGAAAGGGTTTAGGGTATTTACCCAAGCATTCTAAGGTTTTCAAAATCATTTTTGAGAAATTAAGGAATTTTGGGGCATTTAAAAGGGGCATTGTTTGGTCAATTTCAATTTAATAAATTTTTGCTAGCTGAAAATCCAATTAATTAATTTTTGGGAATTTATTTAATGAAATTGTATTATTTTGAACAAAAAAATAAATAAAGAAAATCATTTTTCAAATTATGCGCATATTTTATATGTGTAGTAAAAAAATCAAGTTCAAATTAATTCAAGAAAGCATTTCAAAAAAATAGTACAAGGAATATTCCCAAAAATTATATGATAAGATTTTTGTTGGCAATTTTGGTCATCTCTCATTTTCAAAAATGGCATATTCTTCAAGATACCTTGTATATGGCTCAAAATGGTTAGATTTATGTACAATTATCTTGAAAAGAATAATCAAAATTGAGAGGATAATTGGAAGGTTCATGGATAGTACAATAGTACAATTGCCAACTTGCAAAACTTGGGCACCACTCTCCCAATGTGGTCGAATACCCCCCTTCATTTCCCTCTCATTTTGCATTTTTTTGCCCCTCATCAAAGTGTGTTTCAATCCTCACCCTTGATTCAAAATTAAAATGCAATCCTAGAATGAGATGAGGTACACAATGACCTAAATGCCCCTAAACCTAATTGCACATTATATATACCCTCATATCCTCACCTCTCACAAGGTTTTGGCTCACAATTCACACTCAAAAAACCTAGCCTCTCCTCTCCTCCTTTGGCTGAACACACCTCCTCATTCCCTTACCTCATTTCTTCACTTTTTCACTTCAAATCAACATTCTAGTCCTAAATCCTTCATCATCCTTGCATTCTCTTCAAAGATCCATCTTCAAATCTCAAGAATAAAGCTCAAGATTGAAGATTAGAGGGTTGATTCAAGTGGTTTAGTGTTCATTCACCTTATTTCTTTTGCTATTCTAGCTTGGAGTTGAGGTATACTCTCAATCTTAACATCATCAAAATTTTAGCATAAAAAATGTAGGTCATCAATCTATTTTTGCATATCAAGCATTTTTTTGCATTTTAGTGCTCTATTTTTTTTTGTTGAAATGTTGATATAATTGTTGTTGTTGAATGAGAGATGTGTTTCAAGCATTTTGACAAACACTTTGGGAGGTTTGGATGCTTGAAATGCATCTCTCTCTTGGAATAAATTGTGTGTTTGTGCTATTTTCATTTTGTGCTTGCATTTTCATGAATAAAATTGTGATTTGGGATTATGTTTCATTTCGCATATTATAGAAAAAAATTAGGGTTTGTGTGATTTTAGTGCATTCCTTTGCTTAATCATGTGAATCCTTGCCAAAAAGCTTGATCTATGTCATTTGCTTGCATGATTTTGTTGCTTTCAAAGAATAAAATGAGCTTTTAGCTCTATGTTGGTGTCGCAAATCATGATTAGAATTAGGGTTTGTTAATTCTCTTGTGAAATGGGTTTGCAATTGTGATCAAAAACGTTTTCTCAAGTTATTTTGATGTTAATTGATTGTATCTTGCTTGCAAATTGTTATATGTTGATGATTGGCAAGAGGACTCACACTTGTGCCTTAGGCACTTCACTTTAAGTGATGAGGATTGCCTAAGATGATTCAATTTTCTTTGTGCAATTCTTGCTTGAAAATGCAAATGCTAGTTTTCTAACTTGATTAATCAATTTTGGTTACAAAAATGACTTGTTAATGCCCTCTTTTGGTCACTTTTGGTCTTGCAAATGTGATGTTCTTTCTAGGTCAATGTTATGCTTTAATGTTGATGATTTGGTAAAAGGACTAGACACTTATGCCTTTGTGCATTGTCTCAAATGTCAAGGATTACCAAAAGGGATTCAACCTTGTGTTTTTATCTTGTGTTGATGCCTATTTGAATTAAACTTTTGCATTATCTATTTGTGTGCCTATTCTTGCAATCTATTTGGTTAATGTTGATCTTGCATGTTCATGGCCATTAAATGTTAGATGACTAAGTGTCATTCTTGTGCTCAAATGTTGTAATTGGTAATGTTTATGCTTATGCTTACATTGTTGATTGCTTTGCTTGCAATTTGTTAAATGTTGCACTTTGGTTCTTGACTTGAAAATTGATTGAATGTTCTACTTTCTTCTCCTTTTGGATGCCACGCCATCCCAACAAACCTTTTGTGACCAATGTCACCCTCAAACTCCCTTCTCCTTTCTTCAAATCAATCATTTTCTAAAGTTTTTTCCAAACTCAATCTTTTCTCAAATTGTTTTCATAAGACAATCAAATTCTTTCTAAGATCAACAATAAACCTTTTTGAAAACTCATAAGGAGGCAAGTCGGACGTACGGCCGGTGTTGTCTAGCGTCCTAAGATCGGAGCTGTACAGCTCAAACATTTTGGGATACTTATGAGAATCAAAACAAGTAATTAACAACTTGAACCCTATTTCAAAAAGTGAGTAAGGAATCGAGTCGGATGTACATCCGGTATTGGTTAGCGTCTTAGGGTTAGCGAGCTGTACAGTTCGTGCGAGCCTAAGATACTTGCTCAAATAAAAGCAACCAACCTCACAACAAATCTTTTTCTTCCTTAATCAAAAAAACATTTTCAATAAGTAGGGGGCACGTCGTCTGTACAGGCGGGGTTGTCTTTGTTCTAGGTCTAGTGGACTGTACAGTCTAGGACCGAAAACCCCTACAATAAAAAACACCAACACAAAGTTTCTCAACTAAGGAGAACTACGTAAGCTTTGAATTCTCCATCGCACCGGGAGATACGTAGGAGCGGGTCACATCCCGTCAAGCACACTTTTAAAAAACAATAAAAAGATTCTTCTTTTCCCCCGTTTTCAAAAACACTTTTCTCAAATAAAAAAGAAGTAGAACGAATTGTTTCAAATCAACTCTGTCAAAACCGCACATCAAGTTAAAGGTTCCCTTTCGGTAGAAAGGAGGTGTGGGATGCTAATACCTTCCCCACACCTAACCGACCCCCGAACCTACATCTCTAGTTCTATCTCAAAGGACCACCCGCCTTAAAAAGGACCCTTTTTCAATGTTTTGGTCCCTAAATAAAAAATGTTGATGGCGGCTTCACAAATTTTCACGTTGTACGATGGAAGGTCCAATCCGGATTTTTCGGGGTGCAACACCGGCTTTGGGGGCACAAACTATATTGAAACATGTCTCGCTCTAATACCCAACATATTAGCATGCTCCAAAGTGACACCCTAACATTTTACAATCTGCTACTGGTTTTGGCTACATGATTCTTTTCTTGTTTTTTTCCTTCATTGTTCTGAGAAGCATCTGCCGAGCCTATACTATTCCTTATGTCCCTGTAATCCAAAAGTAAAGTGAAGAGCAGTCAAAATAAATACTAAAAGGTTACACATAACTCTCCTATTTGGTCTATCAATCGCAAAATCTTATTTTACACAACTCTTTGGAGGATCAAGTAGACAATATCCTCATGTGAAAAATACAACAAAATATTCAAACAATATATACAAACATTGCAGGAGCAAGTAACTAATATTGTATAACTTAGAAAAGAACTTTATTTACCATATGAATGTTGTTCAACATTTTGAGACAACTTTACTTCCCACCTTGCCAATGGCTATGAATACATCAAATCTGTTGGAAGTTTCGCTTCTGCTAATACTTTTTCTTTACATCTATTTCTTTCATGAAGTACCCATTTCCAGACAAACTCTTGACGAAATTTAACTACATCCTCCTAAATGAATGGGTTTTTGTTAATACGAATGCACTAAAACCCTGACTTTTTTAATTAAAGAACAAAACAAAAAACAAATTAGAAGTTTACCTCTGAGTAGTAAGGCATTGTATTTTCACCATTCCACAATTCTAAGTATTTTAACACATACATTCCACAATTAAAGCTGTATCGACAAAGAAGATGCATTTCAAAACAACAAAATAAAGACAATGAAAAACCAGTAATAACGAAACATTTATAGAAGAAACCAATTCAAATGACTTACCCATTTTGTTGTTTGGGCAAATTTTCATGAACAATCTCCACAGTCTTGTTAATAACTTTCCCTTTAGAAATCATATTCAACAACTGTTCCAAACGGGTGCACTAAAAAATCCCAAATATTGAAATTGTCAACTTATTTGAAAAGCCTTCAAAGAGACCAATACTGAAGTAAAACATACTTAGTGGCAAATTTGAATGAAAAACCTGAAAATATAAATACATAGAACAATCAAAAAGTGTTAAAGTAACACAATACCATTGCCAAATCAAGCAAATACCAATCCTCATGCCTTAGGTGTTCCAACGAGTCCAACACATGCAATTTCCTTTCGTGTTTGTTTAGCACGTAGCAGACCCAATGCCCCCTAAACACGACTGGTGCAAAAATCTAAAATATGTATACAAGTTAATAAGGTAATTTTCATAATTTGAACATGTGCAACAAAAACCAAACAACTCCAAATACAAGCTTACCAAATCGCACTCATATAAGTGGTAAATGGGTTTTCCTGGGAACTTATGATATTGCACAAAATCTGTAAAATTCCAAGGCTTGTGACACACATGTTCGAACATTGGTAATTCACGAATAAGTTTGTCCTACATTATAAATCAGAACGGTCAGGACAACTATATTTACTAAATATTCCCTAAATGAAATTGCCTCAATAACACAGAATTTTAAATTTCCTCACAGCAAAAAATGAATTAAACATGAAACGGCTGACAACACCCGTTCTCTTAAATTCTTCTTCCATCATCACACCCGAAGTGAATGAAATGACCTGAAATAAATTATCCACATCAAATACTAGTTGATAACAAAAATTGGAAAACAAAATAAGATTCAATAAAGGGTCTTAGTGGTTACAAAGTTGTCCAGCCATTTCCTTGGTCCCAAGGTTGTGAGGCTAGTTCTTGTAAGAAAATGACCTTTCAAGTCAACCAAAGTACTGCATAAATTAGACTAATCAGTGTCAATAAATGTACTGTATAGCATTTCAAATTATCAAACGGATTAACACGTACTCGTCCAGTATTGACTTTGTGATTCGGCGGGTGCAAAATCTATACAAAGCAACCAATGATTTGTTCAATTCATTCTGATATGCCGTTGTTGTCACACGTACTACATTAGGTCCATACGATGCTTCTGCGACCTTCTAACTTCCAACAATATCATTGCTTGTCGATGCCCTTTTATCATCACCTTTTATATGTACTTCCATTTCATCCTCAATTAATGACAGCCTCATCCCAAAGTTCTTTTGTTTGTCTAATAAGCTTTTCTTTTGAGATGAGCAGCCCCTTTTGACATTTTGAATCACTTCATTGACAACTTCATTTGTATAGTCTTCATCTTTCAAAGATAAATCCTCAACAACCTAATAACAAAAATATAACATAAATCATTATAAATCACCAGCTTTTACAACTTCTAAAATTAAAAATGAAACCAAACATTAATCAAATCTAATCAATTAGGAAATCATTTATTAAATAAGCTTTCTAACCTTTTCCGGATCGAATATTTTTGCAACTAAACACTTGCCCGACCCTACATCAATCCAATCTAAAATACGGGGAAAACACGTCTTTTTTGAACTAGGCCGCAATGATAGGTGGTCAACCGTCCAAATCTACATCATCATCGATTAACCGTTTAGTTCCATAGTCAAAATTCAATACTCAATAATAAAAACTTTAAACACTTAACTTTTTGGTTGTACCTGTAGTAATGATGCACAGCCTGCAATATACAACGAATCATTGTTCTTCCCTTCATTTAACCGAGGAGCGACACGGTTTAGGCTACCAACTAACACCCTATAAACCTCACCACCCCAATTGTATTTACAAAGGCTACCTAAATCATTTAATAGCCTAAATGGTAGGGTATGGGCATCTGTGGTAGTTTTAGGAAAGTATAAGGTTTTGAAAGCAAGAAGAATGTACAACCTACAAAAATCGTCTACATCATCATCATGGGTCATCTCTCCCATTTTCTCAACTATAGTTGACACTGTAATCATCCCCCCATTGAACAAATGTTTGACTCTAGATTCGTTCCCATCATCAACATAAACGGGCTCTCCAACAATCCTAAGCCCCAACCCAAAACAAACATCTAAGGTCGTGAAGGAAATAATCCTATTCCCAACCCGAATACCTTCACTATGTATATCCCACCTACGCACTAACTCTCTAAGTAACACACAAGAAATTTTGTTTTTTTTCTCAACATCAATCAATGATTTGAAAGGTGTCATTTTAAGACATTTCTATTGTGTCGGAGTCAAACATGCATTAATCTTCACTAAATGTTCAGTGTTGACAACGTGCCTCAGTCGTTTCTGTAAATAAATCAATTAATATTCAATAACAACACGTGAAGAATAATATAACACTTTCACTAACTATGGGGAATTCAACAAAATTCGCAAATATGGTAAAACGGACTTACTTCCATTACATTTGTATTATCACCCTTATTCTTCCTTCCCATGATGTAGATTCGCTTCTCTGAATCATGCATCAAACATCAAAGTTTGGTGATTTGCACGACAAATGAAGCAATCAAGTACTCGTTAATATTTTATGTGCAAATCGTAAATCATGTTATACAAGCTAAATTTCTCTCTTGTACTTACTCTGCACTTACTTTAAAACAAATAAAAACCAAGAAAAACCACAGATATCACATACTACCACAACCCCAAATAGAAGGACTTCAATTCTAAACACATGGGAAAGCTGGTATATATGCTCATTGCATCTCAAATACTACAACTTCTACACACTAATCTTATAATTTCTGATACTATTATATCATCATCATCTTAGGTTAGTTTCTAACCAATATTCTTGTAACTGATAAACAGTTGGAAATAGGAGTACCGCAAGAAAGATAGACAACATCACAATGTGGTTACCAGATTATCAAGAAAAACCAACTTAATCTTCCCCAAACAAGCTAGGGACATTTAGGGTTTCTACAATTAGAAAAATTAGGGATAAATTGAGGAAACAAAATATAAGTTACCTGTGTAGAACAAGCTTGTGGTCGCGGTGGAGAAAAGGGCGGAGGTCGTCGGAGTAGAGTGGTGGTCGACGGAGGAGACAGTGACGGCGAGAAAACGAAATTGACAACTACTTTGCGTGATTGACGGTGGTGCGATACGGTGGCTGCGCGAGATGAAGGAGATGATGGTGCGATACGCTGGTCGTGAGCTGAGAGGTTGAAGAGAGCTGAGGGTTTTGCGTTTTGCGTGGGAGTGTGTGTTGGGTTCTGTTTTGCCTGAAGCGTGGTAGTGATGGTTCTGTTTTGCGTGAAGCGTGGGAGTGATTCATTATTGTAAAACTTGGTGAATTGTTTTTTTTTAAATTCATTTAAATCACAGCGGGTCCCACCACCGTATTTGTTCAGCTAGGTGTACGTATTTAGTAATTTTGGCTCGTTTTGTCTGGATTTTTTGTCTGAATAACATTGTTGAATTACATAGTGTGGAACGTGCATGACGCCTACAAATATATATTAGACAAAAAGGTGATGCTACCACTTATATTGTGTCACCTTTATTATTCCAACGATGTTATTCCAACAAAAAAATCAGCCAAAACCAGCCAAAAATACCAAATATGTACACATACCTTAAATAATACGCTGGTGGGACCCACTGTTATTTAAGTGAAATTAAAAAACAAATGATTATTAGGTTTTACAAAAATTCACCACTTCCCACACAAACAGAACGCACGCAAAACAGAAGACAAAACTCACTCTCACGCAAACTCTCAGCTCCTCTCTCACGCAAAACCCTCAGTTCCCTTCAATCTCTCAGCTCACGGCGTAGTCTCCCCTTCCATCTCTCATTGTCTCCTTCAATCTCGCGCAGCCACCGCAACACTCTACTCCGACGCACTCTCCCCTTCGTATTCTCGCCGTCAGTGTCTGCTCCGTCGACCACGACTCTACTCCGGCGACCTCCACCCTTTTCTCCACCGCCAACACAAGCTTCTGCTACACAGGTAACTTATATTTGTTTCCTCAATTTATTCCTAATTTTTCTAATTGTAGAAACCCTAAATGTCCCTAGCTTGTTTGGGGAAGATTAAGTTGGTTTTTCTTGATAATCTGGTAACCACATTCAGATGCTGCCTATCTTTCTCGTGGTACTCCTATTCGCAACTGTTTATCAGTAAGAAGAATATTGGTTAAAAACTAACCTAAGATGATGATGATATAATAGTATCAGAAATTATAAGATTAGTGTGTATAAGTTGTAGTATTTGAGATGCAATGAGCATATATACCAGCTTTCCCATGTGTTTAGAATTGAAGTCCTTCTATTTGGGGTTGTGGTAGTATGTGATATCTGTGGTTTTTCTTGGTTTTTATTTGTTTTAAAGTAAGTACAGAGTAAGTAGAAGAGAGAAATTTAGCTTCTATAACATAATTTACGATTTGCACATAAAATATTAACGAGTACTTGATTGCTTCATTTGTCGTGCAAATCACCAAACTTTGATGTTTGATGCATGATTCAGAGAAGCGAAGCTACATCATGGGAAGGAAGAATAAGGGTGATAGTACAAATGTAATGGAAGTAAGTCTGTTTTACCATTTTTGCGAATTTTGTTGAATTTCCCATAGTTAGTGAAAGTGTTATATTATTTTTCACGTGTTGTTATTGAATATTAATTGATTTATTTACAGAAACGACTGAGGCACGTTGTCAACACTGAACATTTAGTGAAGATTAATGCATCTTTGACTCCGACACAAAAGAAATGTCTTAAAATGACACCTTTCAAATCATTGATTAATCTTGAGAAAAAAAACAAAATTTCTTGTGTGTTACTTAGAGAGTTAGTGCGTAGGTGGGATATACATAGTGAAGGTATTCGGGTTGGGAATAGGATTATTTCCTTCACGACCTTAGATGTTTGTTTTGGGTTGGGGCTTAGGATTGTTGGAGAGCCCGTTTATGTTGATGATGGGAACGAATCTAGAGTCAAAGATTTGTTTAATGGGGGGTGATTACAGTGTCAACTATAATTGAGAAAACGGGAGAGATGACCCATGATGATGATGTAAAGGATTTTTGTAGGTTGTACATTCTTCTTGCTTTCAAAACCTTATACTTTCCTAAAACTACCACAGATGCCCATACCCTACCATTTAGGCTATTAAATGATTTAGGTAGCCTTTGTAAATACAATTGGGGTGGTGAGGTTTATAGGGTGTTAGTTGATAGCCTAAACCGTGTCGCTCCTCGCTTAAATGAAGGGAAGAACAATGATTCGTTGTATATTGCAGGCTGTGCATCATTACTACAGGTACAATCATAAAGTTAAGTGTTTAGAGTTTTGATTATTGAGTATTGAATTTTGACCAAGGTTGTCAAAACCGGACCGGCCGGTTCAACCGGTTGAACCGGGAACCAGACCCCTATCCGGTCCAAATGAACCCCAGAACCGCCTGGGGGAAAACCAGGAATTGAACCGGATAACCGACTGAAAACCGGGAACCGGACAGGAAACCGGCCAAAAACCGGGGAACCGTGCAGAAAATCGGATTTGGTTTATTTTCCTTAAAAAATGGTATACCAAGTTGATTTTTGGAAAAAAAAATGATAAATGATGTTGATTTTTGGTATATGAGATATTTTTTATCATTTTTTATAATTAAATTGATGTAATAAATAAATAAATAATTAAAAAACAAATGTGTACACTAATATTACTATGAGAGTATTTACATTATAGTATCTAATTATCTATGATTGTTGAATATTATAGTTTTATTATGTCATATTATGATTCTTTTTGTTTTTTATCCTTTATATATTGTAAAAAATATATTAAATAATCTATTTAATTAATTTCGGTTCAACCCCCGATTCAACCGGTTGAACCCAAGAACCCCTGAACCGCTACCTCTTCTGGTTCAATGTCCGGTCCGGTTTTGATTACCTTGATTTTGACTATTGAACTATACGGTTTATCGATGATCATGTAGATTTGGACGGTTGACCACCTATCATTGCGGCCTAGTTCAAAAAAGACGTGTTTTCCCCGTATTTTAGATTGGATTGATGTAGGGTCGGGCAAGTGTTTAGTTGCAAAAATATTCGATCCTGAAAAGGTTAGAAAAGCTTATTTAATAAATGATTTCCTAATTGATTAGATTTGATTAATGTTTGGTTTCATTTTTAATTTTAAAAGTTGTAAAAGCTGGTCATTTATAATGATTTATATTATATTTTTGTTATTAGGTTGTTGAGGATTTATCTTTAAAAGATGAAGACTATACAAATGAAGTTGTCAATGAAGTGATTCAAAATGTCAAAAGGGACTGCTCATCTCAAAAGAATAGCTTATTAGACAAACAAAAGATGTTTGGGATGAGGCTGTCATTAATTGAGAATGAAATGGAAGTACATATAAAAGGTGATGATAAAAGGGAATCGACAAGCAATGATATTGTTGGAAGTCAGAAGGTCGCAGAAGCATCGTATGGACCTAATGTAGTACGTGTGACAACAACGACATATCAGAATGAATTGAACAAATCATTGGTTGCTTTGTATAGATTTTGCACCCGCCGAATCACAACAACTTACAACACAAACTCAACATTGGTACATAAATTTTCCCGAATTTCTAATTAGTCCGTCAACAAATAGAAAATTCGATGCTCTACACATTTACTAAAATCTTATAATGGACACGAACCAAAGTAGTTGCTTCTGTCACATTTCCACCAGTAGTCACCTCAACAGTTGATTCCACACAAATGTCGGTGTTGATTTGATGACCCACCGTTCCAATATTGCTCGCCTACACAGTATACAAAATACAGTAACATTAATGTCATATGTAGTTTAATGCTTAATACATAATTTGTTAAGCAACAACACAAACCTCTGTATTGTTTTTGTCATTAGGTCGCTTGGTTCGCTTATTCATTCTCTTTTTTACAACTTTCTCAACTGTAGAAATTTTTCTGTTTGTAGGAGGACGACCTTTACGTTTGACCCTCAATGGAATGTGACAAGTAGGGACGTTGTCGGGGATTGAGTCATCATTCAAAACCTTCGTTTTAACGTTATCCATTGTAGGATCCATACTTGGCAAACAGTTGATGAAGTGCTTTTGTGGCATCTTCTGAATCGGCTGCTGCTTCAGCAACGTCGTAGAAATGCTTGCACAATTTATCAAACCTATCCATGTGTGGCACCAACTCCTTCACACCGTAATTGATCTTAATATATGCATGCTTCCTTTTAATATTTTTCTTCCACCTCGTCAAAACATACTTGTCTGGGACTTTTTCAACCCTCTCTTGAGCACAAACACATAATACATGGTGACACAAAATTCCTCTAAACTCAAAAAATGAGCATTCACAGTTGACATCGTGGTTCTCACGATTAAACACAACTTTAAGGTAGCGCTCTTTTGGTCTATCTCCAACTAATATCTCCTCCAACACATTATATGTAGCAAGGCAACCCTCCAGTGACTCCAAGGAGGGGACACAATTCATTTTACCTCTAAATTCAGTTTGAACCTCCTTGAATTTTGCATGTGTGTATTCACATTGGAACTGCCTTTCAATTGACGAGGTGGACCCACAATGAATTATTGTATCTATTGATTGAAAATCTGCTGCAAATTCTTTTTCTGCTTTATTTTTTAGAGCATTGTCATATTGTTTTACAAATTGACCAAGAGTTGTTGTTGAATTGATATATCCATCAAAGAAAGCATGTATGCTCTCACTGCGTTGTGTTGTTGACATGCCCGCCCAGAAATATTTTCTTAACAATGTCGGTGCCCATTTATGTCGCTCCTTATACAACCCACTCAACCAGTCATTCTCTTGAAGCTGAAATTTGTCTATGAAGGAACGCCACTTTTCTTCAAAATCAACTACCGTGTAAGTATCATAAACTACTTCTTTCATTGCCGCCTTTATCTTGTAATATTCACCACAGCCACTAAGTTTTTCTGGTATTTTTTTCATGATATGCCATAAACACCACCTATGGCGAGTAGTAGGGAAGACTATCTCAATGGCTTTTTTCATAGCCTTGCATTGGTCTGTGATAATACCCAAGGGGGTCTTTCCTAGCATGCAACGAAGCCATGCTTGAAAAAACCACACAAATGAGTCTTCGTCTTCACTGGAAACTAGGCCACACCCAAGTAATGTTGATTGGCCATGGTGATTGACACCTACAATCGCAGCAAAAGGCATATCATATTTATTGACTAGAAATGTTGTATCAAATGTCACCACATCTCCAAAATATTCATAAGCAGCTCTACTTCTTGCATCGGCCCAAAAGACATTCTTGACACGAAAACCATCATCCAAATCAAGATCATAGAAGAAATTTGAATTTTGTTCCCTCATTTCATAAAAGTAACTAATCAACGCCTTCCCATCACCGCCTTTTCCAATTGAACACCTTTCCTTGTTTACAAAATTCCTGACGTCCCTTTCACAAAATGGTATATTTTCATGCCCTCCTGCATCTGTAACAAGAGATTGGAAATTTTTGTTGATCCTCACGCCCGCTTCATCGTTGATTTGGATTGTTCTCTTCACATGCAGATTTATTTTCTTGTTTGCCCTAAACATCCTTGACTTTGTGGGGCTCAATTGGTGACAATGCTCATCTACATATTTTATGATATACCATAGTCCATCGGTTTCTAACTTCAAACATATCTTGGCAGGACAATTGCTCACCTTAGTCGGAAGTGTCTTCAATGAACATGGAATTTTTGACAATACCGCACTAGACCCCTCTCTTGAGCATGAAAGAATTCTGTATTTGATTGCCCCATCCTTTCCCTTTACTGATGTTCTAATTTTCCATCCAAAACCTTTTTTTAAAGCATACTCACCATAATATGATATCCCCTCATCTAACGAAGCAAAACACATCCCGATTGCAGGCTCCCAACGTGCATCGTCATCATTGGAGTTGTCAACTGTTATACCTTCGGCATGAGCACTACCACCCTCAACGAATGTATCACCACCTTCCATGAACTTTTAGATGTCCTCGTCACAACAATACTGCACAATAAAATCCAATTATGTATATCTTATATTTAAAATGAATATAGTCTATAGATGAAAATCGAAATGTGTATGCCGGAATATGCAGAATATCAATAATAGGTAATCTCTTATGTTAACTCTATAAAATTATGTTAACTCACTGTCAAAGAGCATGAGGGATCTATTTAAGTGCTAAATAGGACAATAAATTTAAGTATAACTAAAATGCTTCTGGTGTGACATGTACATAATCCAATTGAACCAGATAGCCACATTACTACCCCAATTAACCAAATTTTCAAATCCATAAACAAGTCTACTATTTCACATTTATTTCTTTCAATCTAACTGTAAAACAACAAGAGGGCACTATTTCAGTGCTAAATAGACAGTTCAAGTAAGGGCAAATCAATGTTTTCTACTGTGACCTCTACTTCATCACTTTGAATAACATAGCCAAATGCAACACCAACTAACCAACTTTTGTAGCTCTTAGACCAAGTTGCTTGTCAGATGTTTTTCTTTTCATCATAACCCATGAAAACAGATTTTAATGTTAACCCATTTGACTAACATCATTAAAGTTTTGAAATTATCCAGATTACACAAGTTAAAAATACTAAAACTTAGACATGGTTATCCAGAAGACACTTACCTGACTCAAACTTAGGATTCACATTTATTCTTCCACTTCGATTTCGTAGTTCTTCACTCAGTTATCATCAACGGTTTCCATGGAATCCAAGTGATGGGAGATGAGAGAGCGATAATGATCTTGAACGAAGATGAAGAAACATATGGCGACGATCTCTCACTGTTGCAGTGGAGGTGTTGTGTTCCTAGACATGGTGTTGGATGGTGAAGTCAAGTGATGAAAGAGTTGGTGGAGAGATGGATATGGAAACCTAAAAACTTGAAGAAGAAAAAGCGTGAGGTGAGAGAGTACAGAGAGATCGAGTAGTGAGTCGTGAGAGCGTGAGGTGAGAGAGTTTTTTTATTTTTAAAACCTTGTCATTTGTTTTTTTTTTTCATTTAATCAATAACTGGGTCCCACCAACGTATTTCTGCAGGTAGCTATACGTATTTGGTATTTTTGGCTGGTTTTGGATGATTTTTTTTGTTGGAATAACATTGTTGTTATTATTCTCCATATCCACAATGTGAGAGGTGCAGGGAAGAGAGAAAGAAGTGAAGTCAAAGCACTAGAGCTGGTAAAATGGGCTGAGACCGCAGGGCTGGCCAAAAAATATAGGGCTTGCGCTGTGAAAAGTGGGCCCATTTTTATAATCTGACTTTTTAGCTTGGCCCATAAAAACCCGAGCTATAATGTCATAGATTTAGAAGGGCCTCAGGTAGCCCACATGTTCCCAAGCTATAATGTCATAGATTTTTTAGATGCTAATGTTTTAGAATATTTTTTTGATTCTATGGATGAATTGCCTAATGGAGCTACTTGCCTAATAACATGACTTAAGCACTGCAGCAGCTTGTCTAAACTGATGCTATTGTCTAGCATTGCAGCTGCTTTTCTGGTTTTGATCTTTGAAATATATTAGGAGTACATTCATTACACTGAAAATTTCATTGGGTGTTGGAAGCCAAGCTACACTTTCTCCATCATATCATTAACCAGTGTCTGACATTGAATTGTTTTCCCAGAGTTAAATTCATCCACACATAAAAGACAGATACACTACATGTCTACACGGTCAAATTTAATAAACAAGGTTTTCACTTAATGGCTAATAGATGTTTATTCTAAGCCTTGGTATTTCCTTTTGATAAACGTTGGATGTGGGCATTGCCATGCCAATTTTCCATTAAACCATTACGATCGAGGAGCATATTTCCTTTAAAACAAAATATTCTTTTTAATTTTAATTAATGTTTATGTAACACGGGCTAGCCCGAAAATCCCACACCCGCATGGGTCAGGTTTGGGTTCTAAAGTTTGAGCCTGGATTTTTCGACTCGTCCCAAGAAAATTCAATCCCACTGCGGGCCGGGCCGACACAAGTAGCCCATTTTACCATCTCTATCAAACACGAACGGTGGCAATGTTCAATATGCACATTTATTATAAATACCTTACATATTTCTCAAACCAAAACTAATATGAAGCAAGGTGCCATGCTCTTAATAATAGTGATTTCTTTCCCTCTACTTCTCAAAAGGCAAACGGTTTTCTTCTAATTATTATGCTGTATTCCATACATGTTACATGTACTCACCTACAATACAAGAGGGAATACTAAGTAAGTGCTACATCTAACTAGTATCCCAACTCCAAAACTAATTAAACTGTTTTGAGAGAATCATACAAGTTAGTGGATGCAACACAGAATCTTGCAGTCACCGAAAGCAATCACAACCTCCAATCTTTCTGCATAACGATTCAAAGCAATTGATTGTGAGAATAAGGTATAAATTGACCATCTTCTAATGTTTCCACTTCTATTATTAGTTCTATTACCTTCACAAAAATCTTCACAAGTTTAACAAATACATAATTAGTGGCACACGTTTGTACAAGTAAATCACAATATATTATTAGCTGAGTCATAAGAAGACACTGTTTTCATTTGTATATGTCGATGAAAATCTTCATACATGTTTATGCACCTAGTCAGTCTATTAGTAGAGAGGCATATGCTTGTAAATATGTCTCCCAACTTGCTCAAATCGAATAAAATCACACACTAAGTTGGGTATCTAAAAAGCACAACCTCTTTTGAACGTGCTTTGCTCTTCCCAAACAAACTTGTCCCTATAAATACTCTTGTATACCACTACCTCATTTCAAATAACCTCAAGCCTCATATATATAATTTTCTAATTTCTTACACTACCAATACAATACAAACCATTGGATCGAATACAGTTCGGATTCGATCTAATGGTTTGGCAGTTCTAATAAGTCTAAGGTAATCTATACCTATAACACATATCTCAAAATTACACTTATTTTCCTTCTTGTATTGTTCTCATTTTATTTGTCTCTTGGAACAGAATTCTGTATATATTTCACTTCACTTGATAAGTATCATCAAGATGGACAAAGTTACGAGGTTAGCATCAGAAAAGGGTGTGGTGATTTTCACAAAGAGTTCTTGTTGTCTCTGCTATGCAGTGAAAATTCTGTTTCAAGAAATTGGTGTTAGGCCTATGGTTCATGAAATTGATCAAGACCCTGAAGGTAGGGAAATGGAGAAAGCTTTGTTGACGTTGGGTTGTACTGCACCTGTTCCTGCTGTTTTCATAGGAGGGAAGTTAATGGGGTCCACCAATGAAATCATGTCCCTTCATCTAAGTGGTTCACTCGCTCAGTTGCTTAAACCATACCAATCTTGAATGTTGTTACCTTGCTGGAAGAATAAACTGCCTTGAATTTTAATTAGTACATTAATTACCTTTAGTATTGATAGTTTATCTATGTAGTAGTATTTTATTTTATGTATCAAATGCTTTCTAGCATTATGTAATCAGATAATTATTCTTAATGAAGTTTGATTTATATTATCGTTAACTTTATTAATCAAAGTGATTTTAATGGCTATTTTACAACTGTCCCGAGGAGATTTGAATTGACCACAAACTAAGCTCTTACCACTGAACTAGCACCTCAAGTAATCTGAATCTGCTATTCTCAGTCTACTAGCACATTTTTGATTTGCTATTAACATGCTAAGAGTAATATTCGATAACCTTCAAATCATGCTATAGTGACATGCAAAGAAAATATTTTATGAAATATATATATATATATATATATATATATATATATATATATATAAAAGCTGCATCATAACCACCAAATTCAAAATCAAATTTCCTGTCATATTTTGCGTATCTCATTTATGTGAACCTTATATGATGGACTAAGGGAAGGTTCTAAGTGGACCTAAAAAGTTTTAAAATAAGAAAGCATTTGAAACTTGGTAAATTGCTTTAAGGGGAAGATAGAAAATGTTATGGTGAGACTTTTGACTATATATACCCCCTTTTATGCATCTATTTGCACCCCACAAGGGTCCACCATCAAAAGGCTCAATCCCAAAAACAGATCCAAACATCAATGGCTCAGATCAAACCACAGGATCAGACGGCTCAGATCAAACCACAGGATCAGACGGCTCTGATCGTCGGGTCAAACCCCACCACACTCTATAAATACAGCATTCAATGCCTCATTAATGGTAAGCAATGTCACATTTATTACTCTGCTAGACTACGACTTGAGCGTCGGAGTGACTTTTCAGGTACAACCCCAGCTCGAATCGAACAGCTTATTGATCAAGGACTACATCCATCAACTACCTTAGACCGCCCTTCAAAGTCGAGAGTACGGTGCAGAACAGAAAAGAATATTGAGGTTAGGCTATATAGAAAAAGAAAGAAAGATATTGTCCACGTGTTGTAAAAGTTGAAGGGGGGAATTCTGTTCTTTTATGATCTAGTGCAATGGAATGGATTCTTCAACTTTATACCCGGGAAAGGAAGGTATTACATTCCTTACCTTTTTTTTGTTCTTGTGTTTATTTTAGGGTTAAATATGTTTTTGGTCCCTATAATTATCGCGAGTTTTATTTTTAGTCCCTATTAAATTTTTTGGGCACTTTTAGTCCCTACTTTATTTTCCGTTAGCAACACTTTTAGTCTCTGTCGTTAGTTTTCATTAACGGCGCTGACGTGGCATGGCACATGTGGCGTATTTTTAATGTGCTGGCATTTTAGGCTGTTTCCACGTCATTTAAATGAGACACCTCAGCTTCCATGTTGGAAAATAAAATACAAAATAAAAACAAATTTGATAACAAAAATTAAACAAAAAACAGATTTTAAAAAAAAACAAATTAAAAATCAGAATCCCTAATCTCACGTTTTCTTCTTTACTGTTGTAGCAAGGCTATCTATGGAAAGGGTTGCATGTCCAAAATTTGTGTTTCGTTTTAGTTTCTTCCATCGTTCTTCAGATTTGTGATTTCGTTTTCGATTTTTGTTCTATGTTTTGTGAGTTCTTCTGTTCTTCTTTCGTTCTGTGTTTTTATGTTCTTCTTTTCGTTCCATCTTCCATTGTTCTTCAAGCTTCTTTGTGATTTCGTTTTACATATTTATTTCTCCACTTCTGTTCTTCATTTTGCGTTTCAATTTGATTTCGTTTTGGGCACTTGGGCTTCGATTTCATTCCGGAAAGGTGTGCATTTGGGTTTGTACTCTAGATCTGTGATTGGTGATGAAGATTAAAGATGCATAAAATCGATTTTGAAGATTGATGGTGATGGCTAGTTTGTTTCGTTTTTGAAGATGCAGATCTAGGTGTTTTGATGATGAAGATTGATAATGGAGATCTCTGTTTCCTCAATTACTACATCCACTTATTAATGTTGTTTTACGATTATTGGGTTTGAAATCAGATCTGGGTGTTGGGTGATAGTGTTATGCATTTACTGGTGTTAGTAATCAAATATGGTGTTTGGGTGTTGGGTGATGATGTGATGGTGTTATGCATTTTCTGGACTTATGCGTTACTGAGTTTTGTGTTTCAACGGAAGAAGAGGGTGAAGAGGAAGAAGAGGATTGATTAGGATCCAAATCTGGAAATTAGGGATTTGGTTTTTAATTTTTGGAATTTTGTTTAATTTTAATTTCTGGTTTTTGTTTATTTAATTTGTGTTTTATTAAATCCAACATGTCAGCTGAGGTGTATCATTTAAATGACGTGGCATACACCCTAAAATGCTAGCACATTAAAAACTGCCACATGTGCCATGCCACGTCAGCGCCGTTAGTGAAAACTAACGGCAGGGACTAAAAGTGTTAACGAAAAATAAATTAGGGACCAAAAGTGCTCAAAAAATTTAATAGGGACTAAAAACAAAACTCGCGATAATTATAGGGACCAAAAACATATTTAACCCTTTATTTTTTTCTCTTCTTTGTCACTGTATATCGAAAATTAATGTTGTGAAACTAATCCACCCGTTGGAAATCATGAGAGCTTTGGTCCCCTTTAGGAGACCAAGTTAGTAGAGATATAGTTTGCTAGTAGTAGTAAATGCTTATTAATAGGCTTAAGTAGTTATTTTATTTTTAACGTTTCTCATTTGAATCACTTCTATCTTTATTTATCAATATAAAAGTCTTTTAGAGCTTTTATCTCTAGTCTTCCATAGATGTCATGTTCTTCAACATGGTATAGGCACTTACTACTACCAGCAAACTATATCTCTAACACAAGTCCCTAAGTGGTGTGAATTGTCAGGTGCAACTATTTCATGTACTACCTTGAGAGGCAAGTGATTTTAAGGGTATATTTGATAAAAGAAATAGCGGAAAATAGATAAACCAATTAATAGTGCGTTGGCGAGCATATATAGCTTACAGTAGGTTAACTAGCCGACTAAATTTTAAGTGTTTCTTAAAATTAACGACTGAAATAATTGATAAATATGACTAATTTGGTATAAACTAGTGAAAGAAGTTATTCTAACCTAGTAGTTGGAAAAACACTATAACTTAGTAGTTGCAATTTTTAAAATATCACACTTAATTCGTTTGAATAGAGATTCATTTCAGAGAGAGATGGAATGGAGATTCTATTTCAGAATTTGTTATTCAGTTTCTCAAGTCAGTTATATAGCACACAGTGCCTATATATACAAACTCATTACAATTGATAATCTATCATTACAACTAGCTAATCAACAACATAACTCAATCTCTCAATAATGGTAAATTACATTTACACCCTTATATTCTATCAAGGTTGAGGTATGAAATCTCAATCATTTATTACATTTTAAATTTTATATTATATCTTATTATTGATTATCCGTGAAAGATTTAGTTCATTCATCATCTGGACGTTACAACTTAAAATATTTGTTAGCTTCTCGTACCGTTCATTTTTTAAAAAAGTTTTTTTAGTGATGCATTCTTTTTATAAAATATTTTAGGTACAAGGGAATGACTCGAGAACACTCAATTATTATGATAAATGATAAGATTCAATTGTAACGGTTGGTTGTGGCAAAAAAAATTGTAACGGTTGGATTAAAATTAATGTCTCAGATTATGTCATAAATTAAAAATGGAACAATCATACAAGATCATTATAATTAATGATGTAATGTGAAAAGTTAATTTTAGTTTAAACACTCTCTTTCCAAAATACACTAAAGTCACTAAAGTTACCAAATATGAAAGTTATACAACTCATTTCTAAAGGCACAACTTACTTTTAAGCTGCTAACTGGTACACCCGCCACACACCCGCCAAACCAAACGCCACACGTAAAGAATAGTCTCTACTCTCTACAAACCCATATTCTCAACAGGGTTGACGTGGCAGAATGTGAGTAGCGGACACCCATCGGGTTTTTTTTGGTGAATGTAGAGAAGCTCTCCTCCTCTCTCTCGTGACTGTTTTAATTTTAACTATCACTGTAACCGCTTCGTTACTGTTAGATCCCTTCTCTCTGTGAATACAGATAAAAAGAGAGGGAGAAAAAGCCCAGTTAACAAACAAAACAAAACAAACCAACCCACGCCACGTTCAGATAGATCTCTATCACTTTCCACTCATCTTCCATTAATGGCTTATTGACCAGGTATCATCTATTCCTTTTCTCTCTTTCGTCCTTTTCCTTTCTTTGCTGAATTTCACTTTTATATAAGCTTATTTTGAAATCGAAATCGAAATCCGGTTCTCCGTTATTTAGTTTTGATTCTTCGTTTTCACTTCAATTCTAGGGTTTAATTTGTTCTTATTACCGTAGAATCGTATTACGATGGCAATATAAATTAGGAAATCGAACAGTCGATAGCTTATCAATTAATCGGTCCTGAATCCTGATTTTCATTTCTATAGTTTTGTTTAGTTCGTATTGAATCAATTTCGATGTGAATTTAATGTGATCTGTTGGAATCTGATCTCTCTCGTTGTCTTTTTGGTGTTGAAATTCCTTATCTGGACGCAGAGAAATCTCTCGTAGTAAGTCGTAACGATTGTTTGGAGAGATATTGGATCATATGAGGTGTTCACTTGGTTGTATTGGTTCAGCAGCTGTTAATTCAGATGTGCAATTTTTGCAAGCTTGCTTTAATAAGGAAATTTCCCTCAGAATCAGACAGGTAAGTTGTGAATTTAAGTTAAATTACATAGCATGCGTGTTAATTTTCACTCTTCGTGTTTAGAATTCGGGAGATTTCTATTTATTAGTCCGTATCCATCACTGAAAATATGCCATAATTTAGGTGATTAGTATACGCATGTCATTTTGGCCAAAAATAAAATATACGCATATCAATTTCTTTAATAATTGAAAATCGGGAGTAAATAAATTGGAGTTGTGGGAATTCATTTGCAGGTGAGCAAGGCAAAACCGAAACCTAATCCTTTGATCCAAGGTAGTACTGTTTTGCAGTTCCATAAGCTTGGTAGAGGTGGACACGGGATATCATGGCTGAAGGAGAGGAGCGTCTTGAGCTTAAATTCCGGATATATGATGGAACCGATATAGCGCACAGCACTTATTCGTCACTCACCACAGTTGGTACCCTTAAGCAAAAGCTAATTGCTGAGTGGCCCCAAGGTTAGTCTCATCTTGGTCTCACGTGTCTGTATATTTCTTCAGTAAACTGTTATTTTGGCTCTGTGTTGACACACTGCACAACAGTTTGGTCCTTTAAAAATTTAGAACATAAGTTGTCTTTCAAAGATTAAAATAAAATAAAAACGATCTAAATTAATGTAACATGAAAGATTGATTCAATGTTGCAATTTTTTGGAGGGTTTAATTAATGTTAAGTTGTCCTTGGATTACCAAGAAGCTAGTTTACTGTTATCTTTGCTAACATTGATTTTATATCATGCTGAGAGTTGATAATTCCCTTTTCTTTTAGAGTAAACCCTTAAATTGGTCGCTCAACTCTCACACTCTCTCCAATTTAGTCCTAAAACTATAAATATATAATAATTAGTCCCTAAACTATTCTATATCCTTCAATTTAGTCCCTCAATTACTTTCTAAATAGGGAATAGAGTTGATAGTTCAGGGACTAAATTGAAGAATCTAGAATATTATAAGGACTATTTATTATATTTTTATAGTTTAAGGATTAAATTGGAGAGAAGGCGATACTTGAGGGACCAATTTGAGGGTTTACTCTTTCTTTTATTTTGATTCATTGCTGCTAAATACTATATTCGTATTTCTTTTATCTTTATATCCCATAAAAAACTATAGTGCATGCTTGATTTACCATTGATAAACTGCAAACATACGTTTGAATTAAGAGTGTCTACGATTATAGGCGGATTCAGGGGGTGTTCCGTTTGAATCAAGAGTGTCTACGATCATAGGCGGTTTCAGGGGGTGTTCCCGGAACACCCAAACATCATGTCTTAGTGGTAATACACCCCAAACATCCTACATTTGTGGTAATACATCTTGTCTTAGTGTTATTGAAGGAACACCATCCTGCCTTGGTGGTAATACATCATGCTTTAGTGTCATTGAAGGAACACTCTATTTTTTAATTTTGGATCCGCCACTGTCTACGATGTTCCTTTTGAACCATTGATACAAACTTTTTGATCCAAACATACATTTGGAACAAAAATCCAAACATTCACTAATTTAAAATGCACATTAACTCTATGTTAGGTTTCACGGTCTAAAGCCACAAAATTGATTTTGTCTCTTGTTAAACGCGACTTTAGTAAAATATCAAGGTTTGGTTTCTATCAAGTGAAATTGATTTTGACTTCAAACCATTTGACTAAAAGTGATAAAAGTAGTTTTCCCTTTTGGTTGAAAAATTACTCTAGTTCTATGTCAATTGTTTTGGAGTAAAAAACATCTGTAGATCATTTCACTTCAAACTCAATTTTAACAAAATCAGTTTTGCCCAATCAAGTCCATTCTCTATCACTTTTACACATATAAGTTTTGATGATAATGTGTAAATATGAAGCATAACTAAAATTTTGCATTTATTTTCCTACTATATCTATCTATTCTTTTAGATTTAGAAATGTATGCTGTTCTCTTTAGTTATACTTGTGAGTCCAGTATTCCAGTCTCAGTTGTTCAGCCAAAAACGAAAAGAAATGCACACGGCCATTCTTGCGGTTAAATGACTCATTTTACCTTTCTCATTAATATAGATATATCCATCACATATCAATTTTTTTCTCTTTTCTGCCACATGTTTGTGTTATATCTTTTAATGAATCTTTCCATTTACAGGTAAAACAGTTACACCGAAGTTGGTAAATGACGTAAAACTTATTCATGCTGGTAAAGTTTTGGAAAACAGCAAAACACTTGCTGATTCCAGAATTACTTTTGGCGACATCCCTGGTAGTGTTATTACCATGCATGTTGTCGTTCAGCTTCCTGTAGCTAAAAAGAAGACAGGTTTGTTCAATCTTTTTATCTGCACTTTTGTAGTGGTTGTGCAATGAAACCTCCGATACAACCAAATTTTTAAAAGCTGTGATATTGGTATGGAACTCCAAACAAAATAACTTTCTTTAAAATATGTTGAAGTTTTAAAGACGCCATAAATATGTAAAAAATAAAAGGAAAATGATTACTATTATAAGAATATCAGTACGAAATTCAATTCAACGAACATGTTAAAACCAATCTCACACACGGTGTATTGTGAATTAGATGCCTGTGTAACTGTGTATTGTAACAATTAGCACGGCTCAAAATAAAAATATGCATAGAAGAGAGTAATATAATTTTAAAGGAAAATACTAAATGTTATGAGAAATGTTTGAGAAAAATACTATGTTGCAACATCTAATCCTGACAAATTATAACTATCCACTCTTTCATGTGTTTTTAGCCAATTGGTGATTGGTCAAATGACCTATTTTTATACATTTTTCTTTTTTTTGAAAAATTCTTCGTAACAAGTAGCAATACTATGTTAAAAAAGGCCCTCTTATTTATTAATTTCGGACTTGCATTGCTGCATATATTATGACAATCCTAAGTTACATTTTGCTAGAATTTTTCACGTGCTTTTCACTTGGTTACTTTGCAGGGAAGAATCTGGAGGACAAGCAAAAGACGAGTTCATGCTCATGCACTATCCTTTAGATTAGAAAGCATTCATTGTGGCTGCCCTTGAGAAGAAGGTTGCATTCTTCCTATTTTCAACTCTCGGAATGATGTGTACGCAATGCGCCATCCAATGGCATTGCGTAGGACATATCTGGCTTTATTAAATCGTTGTTTTTTAACAAGATTTATCAAATCGTTGTTGCTTGCTTGTAATAATGTTTAATTAGTTTCTCGTCATTTTCTTCGGAGTGAAATCAGATTAACATTGTAAAATTGTGATCTCAACAAGTACAATAAAGTGTTAGAGGCCACAAACCTTGGCCATAAATCCAGATCACGCTGCACCCTACATTGATGAATCCATATCGTTTGGAAATAGGGGTGAAAATAGGCTGGGCCGAGCTAGACTTTGTAAGACTTGGGTTTGACCTGCGTTAAAAGTGTTAAGCCTGAGTCTAGCTTGTGGCATATCATAAGCCCAACTTTTAGGTCTGTCTCAGCCTTTGTGAAAGCCTAAAAAGTCTTGAAAGCCTGTTTAAAACCTTATTTCAATTTTTTTTTACAAAAACATACAATCTTTAAGTGATGTATACTTTTTTTTGGTGTCCAATGATATATGCTTTTGTAAATAAACTAAGTAGTTAATAGATCACCGAGATTAAGTTTGATTTTATATAACATTTAATTTAAATTCTATTTTACAATAATAACTTTAAAATTGAAAAATTGATGTATAGGCCAATATGTTTAAATTAACATAAAATATTAGCAAGTTTATGATTTCACACGAAATACAAATTTAATAGAATAATAATACTAATAAAAATATTATTTATTCTTACGTAAATAGGCCGGTCTGGTAAGCTTAAAAGACTTTTTCAAGGACTTGTAAACTTGACATTTTTAGGTAAACAGGCTTTTAAAAAAGCCTAAGCTTTATCTGTTTAGAAAAAAAAGTTGGGTCTGCAGGGCTAATGTAGGTTGTGCCATAAGTCCCTTCTGATCGGTTTGGCCTATTCTCACCCCTATTCGGAAGTATATATTTTGACAAAGTGCATGTTTGGATTCGTTTTTGGGGGAGTCTCAAGTGGTTTTGAAGACTAAATTGCTTTACTTAAGGATGACACTCTCATACTCGTGATGTAAAGAGCAAAGGCCGTCGACAGTTTGCATTCTACGATTTGGAATAGTTAGCCATGTCTGGAACCCTAAATTGGGCAAGGAAGCAAGAATATAAACTCTAATGCACAAAACCTGGTATGAATAATCAATCATTCACAAATAATTTTAAGGCTAAATACCACTTTTGGTCCTTTATCTTTGCACTAAGTTTCATTTTGGTCCTTTATCTTTTTTTTGGTCCGTTTTGGTCCCTCATCTTTCATTTTCGTTTCATTTTGGTCCCTACCGTTAGTTTTTGTTAACAGACGTCACGCTGGCAGTTAACTGTTGACGTGGCGTCTTAAGTGTCACTGTTGACTTGAAATTCTTTAAATGATGTGGCATATAAGCCAAGGGACCAAAATGAAAATTAAAAAAAAAATATGAGGGACCAAATTGACAAAAATAACAAATCTAGAAAAACACCCAAATCTTCATCTTCATCTTCTCCGGCGAGCAACCACCACCACAAACTGTGGCATCGCCTCTCACTCTCTCTCTCCGTCATTGAAAGTGCCAAAAAACCCATAAAATGTGAATCTACATTTCCATTTCGTTCTCAATTCTTTATCATATTTGTTGAAATATTTTGCTAACAGTCAATTACTGCACCAATTTCGAGTCTATTGCAAGTGATTTGGTGAATTTTGGTTGAGTTTTGAACGTTTCCCCAATTTTCAAAACACAAAACATGTTTTCCTCTGAAAATCACGTTTTTGATTAAATTCTTCCACTTTTTTGTGCCAATTGGTGACGGATTGTAATTCCTTGCGAAATTTCGCATGAAATGCACTACTTATTTGCTTGATTTGGTGAAGAATTGAGAATCTTGGAAATTAGTGTTGTTCTTGGTGTTCTTGATGAGGAGAGAGAGGGAGGAGGAGGAGAGAGAGGCGATGCCACTGTTTGTGGTGGTGATGGTGGCTCACCGAAGAAGATGAAGATGAAGATTGGGGTGTTTTTCCAAATTTGTTAATTTTATCAATTTGGTCCCTCATGTTTTTTTTTAAGTTTCATTTTGGTCCTTTATATGCCACATCATTTAAAGAATTCCAAGTCAACAGTGACACTTAAGACGCCACATCAGCAGTTAACTGCCAGCGTGACGTCTGTTAACAAAAACTAACGGCAGGGACCAAAATGAAATGAAAATGAAAGATGAGGGACCAAAACGGACAAAAAAAAAAATAAAAGACCAAAATGAAACTTAGAGCAAAGATAAAAGACCAAAAATAGTATTTAGCCTAATTTTAATCTCGAGTTGGATTTCAATCTCTCCAAATGGTATCAAGAAAATTGTATTGGCACTGCATTTGATCTAAGGTAAGGCAGAAGAGAATGGTCAGAGGAATAAAGAGACTATTTTTAATTGGTGCACGATATGCAAAAAAAAAAAAAAAAGTCACAAACACAAACATGGGTAAAAATGTTGTGATTCGTGGAATGGAGCTAACAACAAAAGAATGCATATACATCAAAATCAAGAGGTGATAGAACGAGTAGCTACAACAACTATCTTATATGCGAAATCTTATAAAATAATTGCTCAATGTAGTAAAAAAATATATCCATTTAAAATAATTAATTTAATATGCAATAAAGAATCACATTTCACATTTAACTTACAACTATCGCTATCAAATGGAGAAACAAATAACAAGAGTATAATATTAATGCTAAAAAAATAACTAAATAATTCAACACAACAAACACACTCAAGGCGAAACTATACATATATTTAAATTAAAACATAGACAAAAAAATGTGTACACGTTGAATGAAGTTTTTTTTATGGATGAATGAAGTTATTATGAATGAATTTTACCAAAAAAAAAAGGTTATTATGAATGAATTGCAAGGAATACTTTTGCCGGTGAGCCAATAATTCGGCAGACAATACTAATGTTGTGTGCAGTTTGTAGTAAAATTAAGTTTTAGGGAAAAACTGGTTTCTGCTTATTTGGGGCAAATACTTCGTCCAACCTTCCAGCTACTCACTGGACACCCCCAATCTTTAAATATTTCTAAAATACCCTCACGTGTGGTCACCCCCTCACGCTACATTTTACCTAGTTCGGAGCACGGTTGTCCGAACCGGTTCGGAGGAGGTGCCACCGAGCTAGTTCGAACTCTAAACCACCGAACCTCATTGTTGAAAGAGAAAAGAAGGGAAAATTGAAAGTAATCAATACAAGCCCAAAAATTTCCACCACACAGATCCAACACCTCCCCATATGATAGCGTTAATAACCGCCATAATGAACCCCGTTTTGATATTACGCCAAAATTTCAGAACAAATGCGACAGATATTACGCGACATTATAGAAAATCTGCTGTTGATGCAAGTTTCAAAAGACTTGGAGTTGAAAAACTTAGCATCAGTGATGTTCAACGGTTAGATTGGGAGCAACTTGAAACGAAGATAAGACGTTGGATTAAAGCTGTTAAAGTTTGTGTTAGAACTTTATTTGCTAGTGAGAAGAAACTTTGTGAACAAATCTTTGATGGAATTGGTACTTCAATTGATGATGCTTGTTTTCTGGAAACTGTTAAAGGTCCTGCAATTCAACTTTTTAATTTTGCTGAAGCTATTAGTATAAGTCGTAGTATAAAAAAACAGAATTTGAAGGTCGGAATTGTGAAATTCATGGTTGTTTCTCTTTTATCTCATCCATATTCATCAGCTGTAAAAAAAAGGCGTGTTTCTCTACTTTTCCTTGGTTCGGCCGGCTGTGCTCCGAATCGATTCGGCTGGCCGTGCTCTGAACCTAATAAAAATATTTTTAGGGGGTGCTCTGAATTGGTTTGGACGACCGTGCTGCGAACCATCATTATCTCCAAAAAAAATAAAAAGCACGCGTTTCATTAAGGGCATTTGTGTCTTTTCACCCGTTTAGGGGGTGTTCAGTGAGTAGTTGAGGGGTTGGACGAAGTATGGGACTTATTTGGCCCTACACTAGTATGAAAAATTTAAAAAAAGAATTGGGGTGGCCCAGGCAGGACAGTGATTCCCTGCCTGCATTCAGTGTAAAAATCTTGAAAAAACAAAATAGAAAAATAATAATTAATTAGGAAATGTCAATTATACCCTCAACAAAACACTAACGGCGGGGAATCACTAACCGCCCAGGCATCTGCCTGCCCTAGGGATGTTCCGCCACTTGGAGCTCCACTTAGCTTATCATTTCACTCGCGTTCTATTTGTAAATCACTTTTATGCATAAAATAATATTGATACTATATCTTACTATAACACATGTTTATTGTTAGCAAATTAACTAATAAGAAAGAAAAATATAAAATTCATATATTAATAAGATAAAAGTTGAAACAATAGTTGTAACAAAAGTAAATTGATTAATTATCCTTTCTAGTGCTACTTTTGAATAACCCTCAAGAGGGAATGCAAAATGTATAAATTGTTTTTCTCTTCAATTATGAGAACAATAGCATGTTTTGTTTAGATGAAAATGCCATGAACGACAAAGAATGGCAATGCAAAGTGGCAGGGGTGGAGACCGGAGAGCTCCTCACTTCTGGTCCCTAAATTGTCCCATCTCTATCCTTAATTGTCGTTTTGGAGAGTTTCCCTCCGATTACGATCCCAATTCAAATTTAGTGATAAATTAATTCTTTATTTAGTGATAAAACTTAATTAACCACAATAATTTTATAAATTATCTTTATTTTGTTAATAAATTGTCTTTATTAGCAATTGGAATATTAACACTATCATAGATAATGCATACAATATTATTTAGGGGATAAAATTGGATGACAAATTAAATTAAGCAAAATGACGCCTAATCTGAAATAGAGGGAATACTATTTTTTAACATAAGAATTTGTATTTGTGTTTTAGGGGGTAAATTTTTTGCATATGATTTTACTTATAAGATAAGAATTTGTGTTTGTGTTTTTTTCCTACATTTTTTTGTTACACTTTTGTTTTTTTTTTGTTTTTATCCTTTATATACATGAACATTTTAAACTAATCATCAAGGTATATAATTGCTTTCAAAATCATCTGTAAAAAGGCCAAATAAAAAATAAGATTGGGCTATTAAAACAATATTATTTTCTTAAGTTACTGTGCATGCTGTCAAGCACGGTTTGGAGAAGAGCCAATGAGTTTTTGTGGGACTGGGAAATCGCAAAAAACAGGTCCAATTTGGATTCGATTGTGAAACAACTGCTTTATTTAACCAATGAGTTTTTGTGTTGATGCTGCATTATTTAACCAAGAAGGTAAATATGGTATTGGGAAGTGCATCTGAAACAATATAGGGGGGTTTGTCAAAACCAAAACTATGATCTTAAATGGCATACCTCTTCCTCAAGAAGCTGAAGCTATAGGGCTAAAGTATGCAATTAATGGTTGAGAGAGTTGGGTCTTCAAACGGTGATCATTGAGCTGGATTGTTTGTTAGTGGTGAATGGGGTGAAAATAACCGACAATCACAATAGACTTAGACATTATTTTTTCTTCTTTGTAAAATGTTGTTATCAAATTGTCAAAGCTATAGGATTAGCTACATTAGGAGACAAACAAACATCGTTACTCACACCCTTACTAGGGCATCGAGGTTTCATGCTAGCTCTCATGTTTTTGATTTCAAATCAACCTATATTGATTCGATTATCATGAATGAAATGCACTAGTTCTCTGTGTAAAAAAAACAATATTTTTTTTTGAACGAAAAAAAAAAACAATAGTATTACTAATTTTTAATGCTATACTTGTTTTCAGAATACAAAACCTAAACCCATTTGTGTTTTTTAAATCATTTTATAACTTTACTATAAGATGATATTAATTATTGAAATAAAAATACTACGTAATTAATCATTACATTATGTTCTGGACCGGGCCACAAGGCCCATCCAGCAATTGGACATGGATAGGCCCAATCACTTTGATCTATATTCACAATATGCAAGTCAATTATGACTCTCATACTTGTACGGCTCAGATCAACTCTATCAATCTGACGGCTCACAATGGACATGTGTCCCTATAAATACCGACTCACATTGTCATAATTAGGTACATTCTCATTCTTCGCTAAATCATTCACCTATTCTAAATGCTAACTTGAGCTTCGGAGTGGCTTTGCAAGTACCCCTTCCGGGCTCACACTGACCTCCGGCCAGACAACGAGAGACTACTAACTACAATCCCCTACACTGCAAGGTACAGAACACATTACATCATGTATAAATAAATTAAATTATTAAATGGAAGGCATACAAATAAAAAAATATCCCTCATAAATATAGGCAAAATTACACCAGAGGACCTTTAAGTTATTTATTTGTAACAAGTTGGCCCTTTAAGTTTTTTTTGTAACAAATAGACCCTTTAAGTTACCTAACGTTGACACCGTTGACCCTTTTAGTAAAATGTCATATCGTTTATTACATCAAAATACACCAAAATATGTTTGGTTGCTTCAAAATACATAAGCTAGAGTAATCAAAAAATATATAAAGTAGCATTACATCAAAATATATAAGCTAAAATAATCACTAAAAGGGCCTATTTGTTAAAAAAAAACTTAAAGGACTAACTTGTTATAAATAAATAACTTAAAAGTCCTCTCGTGCAATTTTTTCATAAATATATCGGTGATGATTCATTTCACGTTCACGGGTTGGTGGTCGGAGTTGTAAAAGATGTTTCCACTTTCCAGCAAGTTCGGCTGAAAAGGCCATTTTCCAATTTGGACCCACGAAATTAAATGTCCATACTGCCAGCGATTTCTCAAGAAAACGAAGCGTCCGTGTCCTCTATATTCCAATCCTCTAGTGAGTAGTGACTACTACACAAGCATTGAATTGTCTTCTATCTACACAAAATTAATGAACTCTAAACTTGTGCTAAAAAGTTCCAGATATTTAATTTCACTACTCTTGTATGAAAAGTTCCTTTTAAATGAAAAACTGAATTAAAAATTAACAACTAAATTTCTAATATATTTCATGAAATTATAAAAAAAATATTTTTTTAACAAGAAAATTATAAAAAAATTATTAAAATGTATTTTTTGGTAAATTTCTAATGTATTTTTTTGAACCTCGAGATTCTCGTTAATAATATAGGTGACTTCTAGTGTGCCTCATCTCATTAGATACACAATGGAGGTGGGTCCTGAAAAGATATCACGTTAGTCATTAGGTTAGACCCACAGTGAAGATATGACATCATTTAAGGTTTAATTCGAGGTTCACTTCTTGATCATTTGGCACTCGACATGAAGCCCCAATAAAACTTTAATGATAGCAACAATGAGGAACCTCTAACAACACAACGAGGAATAACAACAATGAAGACAAGCAACTGAAGTGTGGGGGCAAAAATTACAATAGTAACCAAAACCTCTCCAAAAGAATCCGAATGGATTAGTCGTCTCGAGACCTCATCCCAGGGTTTTCAACCATTTTTCCAAGGAAAGTTAGGGTGGTGGTTGCACCTCTTAATTTTAAGAAGACTATCATCTAGGCCTATAACGATTTCAGAGATACTTGTCGTCATTCAACAACTTTCTAGATTCAAATTTATCAACATAGGCACTGAATTTGCAAATGTTTGTTGAGAAGTTGAAGATGTGTTGCATTGAAATGGTTCGCGGGGTTACCATCTCAATCAATGGCCGAATTTGAATCGCCAGAACAAGAATAAACAATCGAAGAAGGTTGACCTCTCCAACGTCAAGCCACAGTAATTGGAAAAATCAAAGACTGTCTTGCATGATTATTTAACGTGACATTTCTTGTGGGAGGATCTAAACAAAAAATTCTTCTCCAAAACTTTCTTAAAAGGCATTGCTGAGGCGCACCTTCAAAGAGGCCATTGTGTCGAGGAAGCCACACATGTTAGAGACGATCACTGTTTGCATTGAAAAACACATTGAGGCGAAGGAAATCTTAGTGGAAAAAATGCAAGAAAAACTACGAACTTCGACCATCAAAAGCAAAGTAGTTGTCAAAAGTTGAATTACGTGTGACGAAAAATGAATCAAAAATTTATAACTAAATTTCTGAAAGATATTTATATGCACACATGAAATTATAAAAACAATTAATCACATGCATTTTTTTGTAAATTTTCATATACTTCCTTCCCTAATCTCTCCTTTCTATTGAATCAAACAAACCACCATTAATGACTATGTGACCGACAAAAAACCACTAATGACAAAGTACTTCTCCCTCATACATGTTTATTGCTAAACCACTCAAAAAAAGTGCAAATTAGATTTACAAAATTTAGTTGAAGGTGACATATCCATAAATACAAAGAAAAAAAAATAATATTGAGCACATTCTAAAATCACCTAAAGTCCAAATATTTCTACTTGTGGCCATAATCAAAAAAATCAACTAAATTATCTTCAATGCATTAAAAGAAAAAGGAAAGAAAAGAAAAGAATTAATTGCTCAACTAGTATTAGTTCTTGTTCCCCAAGTAAAGAGAAAAAAAGTCACATGCCAAATTCTCTCTTTTCTTCAAACCATATCTCAAAATCCACCTAACATTTTTCTCCTCAAATATCTCCTCTCATATTTCTTCACAATACTTCACAAAAACCATGAACAATTCTGTGAGACACACTCACTCTTCATTCAAAGAAGAAGAACCAGTGAGACCTTGTGATTATTGTGGAAACTCCAAAGCTGTTCTTTACTGTAGAGCTGACTCAGCAAGGCTCTGTTTGTCTTGTGATCGTGAAGTTCATTCAACAAATCAGCTTTTCTCTAAACACACTCGTTCTTTGATTTGTGATGCTTGTGATGATTCTCATGCAACTATACTCTGTTCCACAGAATCCTCTGTTTTTTGTCAGAATTGTGATTGGGAAAAACATAATCTTTCTTTATCTTCTGTTCATGAAAGAAGGCCTATTGAGGGATTTACTGGGTGCCCTTCTGTTACTGAGTTTTTATCTATTGTGGGGTTGCAAGATATTGGGAAAAAATCGTTGCTTTCTTTAGATCGAGAAAGTGGAGTTGCAGGGGATGGGTTTTTGAGTGGTAATAATGAGATTGATGGGTTTTATGATTTCTTTGTTTGGGATACTCCTTCTTTTGTTAGTCTTGATGATTTGATTTCTTCTTCTGGTGCTTCTCATAATTATCGGGCTATGGAAGTTCCTCCTTTGCCCAAGGTATATATAAATCTCTCTCTCCCTCTCTCTCTGTTTTTCTCTCTGTTTACCCTTATTTTATTATCTCCTTGTTTGAATCCAATAAAAAATGGTTTTTTTTCTAAGATTTGAGGAGTTCCTTTTGTGTGGTCAAACCCTTTTTTATTGTAGATTAGGGATAGGGATTCCATCTGTGTTCAGCTCTTGTATCTAAACCTGGCATGCTATGATTGGTGCTAAATTGTAAAAGAATGAAAACACTAAAAGATGTTTGAATAGTTTTTGAAACAGTTTTTTAATATAAAATTGTTTTAAATTTGGTTCTAGCAGTAGAATTTGGTTTTAAATTCTAGTCTTGGATGTGCTAAAAACACTATTTGGAGCGGAGAACCACACAGACACTCAAAACTAATAAACACACATGCCATGCCAAGTTCCAATAAAACGGTATCCAAAAAACATAATCAACCAATCTTTAATAGTTTATGTTTCTTTTTGTGAAAGACGATATTGAAGATAAGTGTATATATTGTTACAATTTTGCCATGTTGAGGGTTTTGTTATTGAATCAGAATCGTAAGGCTGCTTGTGGGAGACACAAAGAAGAGATTTTGAGACAGCTACGTGAACTGTCAAACTCTGAGTCCTTCAATCCTGAAAAGTATTCCCAACCTTCAAAGACTCATGATGATGTCCTTGTTCCTTCTCCTCATGAGGTAAGTAAAGTTTCTATAATCATTCTTTCTTTATAGACTCAAATTATCATTATTAAGAAAAATATATGAACTACTTAAATTAAATGACACTCACTATGCTGTGGCATTGATCATGTATTTCAGTGGCTTACAGAAAGTAGTGAGCCTATGTATCAAGTTGTTCCTCCAGATAAATCATTCAATGCTTACACTGAAGAAATTCAGGTTAAAAATTCTACATCTGTATTTGTGGAGACTCATACAAATGGCAACAATGAAGGGACAGCTTCAAAATCTTTAAAGTCTGAAACCTTGTCAACTACTACTACTCCTAAACCTGTGCCTGCTCCATATGACTTAGCTAGTCAAGAAAGGGATTCCGCGTTACAGCGATACAAGCAGAAGAAGAAAACTAGAAGGTATATATGTAGTTAAGATCTTGATGATTGTTGTCTTATATAAATTTATAACTTCCACAGCTTTGTTTAATTGACATTAATTTTACTTGGAAAACAACAGATATGACAAGCATATAAGGTATGAATCACGAAAAGCTCGAGCAGAGAGCCGGGCAAGAGTTAAGGGCCGATTTGCCAAAATGGAACACTGAAATCATGGTAGGATGCTACAAGATTGTAACCAAAATTATTGGCTCACGTTGCATATATTATGTAGCTTGTCCATTGTGTAGTGAACTTAACTATATTTTGCTAGTGATATATCATTGATATTATGCAGACAAAGTAATCCAATGCGGTTGACAGTAGTGTTTTTCATCCTTTGCATCTTAATTGACCGGATGCATGGAAGATAAAGAGATTGATTCTTCTGTAAATCAAAGGAAAATTTACAGGGGTCTTTGGCATGAATTTTTGTCCTCTTGATTCTCAATAACAAATAACTCTACCTGAGATAGGTTTTGGTTTGAACCTCAGTGATGACTGAAGATTTAAGAACAAAGGAATGAACTGTATCTTATGCAATTTCATATCTTGTTTGTTTCGTGGGATATACGTCTACTGGTTTGGAACTCAGCTGAATCTGCGTGTTTTCTTCCTACTTTGAATTTACTGAAGTATGTGCTTCGATGTAGTTTGTGTTTGTGGGAAATGTATGCTGCAAGGGGGACAACTGGATGTGCCTCTCTTGGTTGTAGGGGAAAATGGGTCAAATTTGAAGTGTGTGCAAAAGCATGGGACATTGAAAGTCCAATTTATCAGATCTAGTTCATCTGGCAAATACTGAAATATACGACTCAAGTCTCTTTTATAAGCAAAAGTTGTTCAACTCGTTGACTAATTTTTGCTTTTAAAAGAGTCCGGAGGGAGTATGTAGATAAACAGCATTGTGTGTTTTGTGTTCTTATTGTATAGATGAGCTATATAATCAATTCTGTTATTTACTTTATGTATTTGAAATTGAATTTGAGTTATCAAGTTATGTAGTTTTAGCTGGGGTGGAGCAATCCTTGTAATTTTAGACTTTAGAGTGAGTGAACATTTGAATTTTGATACCTGTTCCAGTTTGTTTTACATGAGATAATCTATTATTTTCTCTTGAATTCAATATCTTGTTTACTAAAAGCAATGATATCTTGGACCACAGATATTTCCAAGCATATGATGTACATGAGAGAAGGTAGCATGTTACCAGCTACTGCTTTCTTCTTTGTAGTTCTTTTCAAAGCTGTAGTTACATTGGAGCAGAATCAGCATTTCTGGAAGGTTCCTCCCTCTACATTATGAGGAATGAAGAACTCTACTGCTATGGTTTTGGTGTTTGAAGACACAGGTTACATATATCAGACCTTTATACACTCAAGTTTGGTAATGAAGTTTTTCATTTCGATTAAGAAATGGAGAGACTCTTAAATCCCTCTATGAGTGCTTATAAGTTGTAGATATTCCGGTGATGGTTCGTAAATCCCTCTATGAATGCTTAAAAGTTGTACAATGGGTGGGTGTTGTAGATATTCCTATGAGATTTATAGTATGTTGGGGTAACGCAGAAACAAACAAACCATTATGTAAAAGTTTGTTATACTAGTTGGTTAGTTAGTAGCATAAGCTATTTGAGATTAGTGCTCCTAATTAGATCGATTGGTGTAATAACATTTGCCTCTAAACATAACTATCAACGGTCCCTCTACATTATGGGGTGGGGGAAATGTTAGTTTCTGAGGATTGAACTCGAGACCTCCTTCTTGCACTCTTTTGGTGCACTCCTTCGGTATCCCTTAACTCGCCAACTGAGCTACCTACTTGGGATGATTTCGCGAATTATTTGTACGATAAAATTACATTTTAAAGTGGATGTTAATAGAAGGAGAGAAGGAGGTAACCTTTGCTAAGTTGTCTATAGGGTGTTGATACCCATTTTAGTAATTTTACATGTAAAAGCACTTTTGATCTAATATATCCAAACAATAATAGTTGGTGAAAATCACTTTTCGATAAATTTGTCCAAACAAAAATCACGTTACATTTAACTCGCTTTTAACTAAACTCAATTCTGCAAACTCAATTCTGGCAAACTCAATTCTCCTCACCGTGCAACCAAACATACACTATTAGGCTTTAAAACCGTTATAAAAAAACCCAAAAAGCTCTTAAAAAGTTCTTCCAATTAAATACCCGAACTACAATACATTAATTTCCTCTGTAGGCGTTACTATAGCTGCAGTTACACACTTCCAAAAGTGAAAGGACTTCATCATCAATCATCATGATGCATTCAGAAAAGAGTAGCTATATTTAGTTTTACTGCTCTTAAATAAATATACCTACCAATACCCATCCAATAGAAAGCACTTCATAAATTACATTACATTACATAGATACATATAGCACCTATCTATATTTTTAAGTTCTCCATAACCACCAACACCAACTACAAATACATTAATCTAGCTAGTTTAACCTGTAATGAAGTTTGAAAAGAGAGTGAACCACAAGCAAAAGAAAGACAGTGGAACCAATGATAGAGAGAACCAAAGCAACTGTCATGTGACGACAATAAGCATCAAACACATTGCACACTCTAATCCACTGCACGTGCGAGTTTCCTTTCTGTCCTAACACTCCTACAGCAGAACCTGCCCCATTGGCTGAGAATAGCAATGCCATTATTATAAGGTCTAGTACTGTTATCACCAACAGTATTGTTTTATTTCCATTGCTTCTTGCCATTGTTGATATCACTAAAGATATTGCTGCATATGAACATCCTATTGCGTTTGATACCAAGAAGAACCTGATAGATAGATTAACTTTAATTAGATTTTACATGAAGAGAAAAATATATAAATAAAAAACTGTCACTATTTATATCCCAAGTAAGGTGGAGATATAAACATTAATGAATATGACAAATTAAATAAAGTGATTAATATGGGCCAGCTTATTTTTAAAAATTGTTATTATTTTTGAAATAGAGCTTATACAGATTGCTATATAAAAATAAATCTAATTCAATTGTGCATGTTTTTTTATCCTATTAAATGCTAGAAAAATTGGTACGTCAATCTTGGCCATCGAAAAAATAGATGGTCAAAATCTCAAGGTCGGATTGACGGTCAAAATTTTCTCTTGACTGTGAGTAATTTTTAGGTAGTCACAATTATTTAGTCACACACTTAGTGTTAACACACTCCATGCATCTAAAAGGGTCGAACGTAGTACTCAAGTTTGATCGATCCCATTGGAGATGAATTTACTTTCGATCCAACTCCGAATTAGTTGATCTCTATTTTCTCTACCAGTGTGAGGTTGGAGTGAGGTCGAAGAGGTCTAGACAAAAAAAAGACACACCTAAAACCACTCCTCCTCTTCCACGGAGAGGGAGATGTATAACATCTCCAAGATAAGTGCTTAGTGAAACCTCCTAGTAATTAGCTCATGTTCATGAGACTCTATAAGGGATCTACACAACTTTTCTAGAAGAAGCTATGCCATAATATATAGTTTAAACTATTATTATTAAATATAGTTACGAAAAATGAAATAAAAGTTGAAAGAACAAAACATGATCTTACACAATAGCAGACATGTATTCCCACTTAGCAGTGGCTTTGAAATCCAAACCAGCGTAGGAAATGACCTTAGTCTCCTTGTCAACACCTACAATGATAGTAGCAGTTAGAGTAAGTAAAAGCCCTAGAAATCGAAGCAACACATCGTAAGGCTTCTCCCTCCTTGTTGGCCTCTCCACCACCTTCACATCACTCTGCACTCCACCCACGCTTCCCATATTCTTTCTTTCTTTCTACTTGATTTGGACAAAGTGAACTAATAGTAGTTATTAACAGAAGAGAGTTTTGGGGTGTAACCAATGATATATATAGAACATATAGGTTTATAAGGAAGAAGAAGGTTGATGAAGTTGTAATATGAATGAATGTGAAAGGTGGGGAGGTTGGAATTGCATTCAAGGCAACTTGTACGGTCTCTACGTTGGTATTTAATGTCTTCGCCAATCCTCTTCCCTTTTCTCGCTTTTGTCTCACAACGTCTCTATGGAATCAGGTCACTCTCACCACTCTTTTTTATCACACTTTCTTTCACGCCACAAGAAGGTAGGTTCTAGCCGTAACCAAGTTCGGATCTCACCTTAAGATTTTGAGTTCGGATTTTAGATATGGCAAAAATTCTATTAAGAGTTCTCAGTGGTGTAGCTCAATAGGGTGAAGCTAGAAACATCTTTCGGTTGCTCTCGAATTTGAACCCGGTATGCGACACTCTTTTTTTTAAACAAAAGAAAGGGATATGGAGCCTCGTTAAAACCTTCTTTTCTGATGCAAAACCCTCATTAGGGAAAAAGCAGGAAGGAAAGAGTTCCCCCCTAAATTTTATTGATAAAAAAGGGAAAAAATACAGAAAACATGGGGGACTAGACCAAAACCCATGAGCATAAATATTATTATAACTAAAAAAAAATAAGAGCAAATCTACCAAGGTGTGCAGAAGCATCACTATAACAACTCTCATCCCAACCAGATTGGCACCAGAGTCGCTAACAATCATCTGCAGCACACCAATAATAGGAGGCAAGAGGCGAACCCAGCCCATCGAGGGACAACAAAACTAACAAAACCTGTAGTTAGGCAAACCTAACCTATTCCTGAAAAATTAGTGGCCATTATGTCGCCTCTTGAACAAAAAAAATTCTATTAAGAGAGAAGAACACCGGACCGGCAAAGTCGGGTACTCGTGGTCAGTCAGATTCTCGACATAAATTAGTCACCGGCAAAATTAGTGGATAATGCTCACCAATAACACGTAGCAAAAAAACACTCTCTTTCATGCTAAAAAAATTATTACAAAAAATAACGGTAAAAAATTATTTAAAAAGAAAATATTTGACTGTTGATTATTTTCGGGCCACGATTATTTTTACATTAATCGACATAATACCAAAATAGTTCTCAGAGTTATGAAAAATGGATTTACCTTAATCAACCACGGTTTTTTTTATTCACAACACCTAAATAAATGTGGCCTATACGTTTAAACCATGTGTTATTTTTTTCTTCTGATTTTTTGAATTTTCATGTTGAAGGTACAAAAAATAAGGGTATGTTAGGTATTAAATTTTCTAGAAGATACATGAGGTTTATACTTAAAAATTGTGGTGTACGTAGCACTGACCATGAAAGAGAAGGACAAAGATTGGGTTAGTAGTCCAGCCCAGCACAAAATGTGGCCTACTAGGGATTTTTGTTTGTACCCCACCAATTCACCCTATACCCCATATAATTTGATAAACCCAAAATACACCCCACTTAAAATATTCGCTCGGATTTATCTAATAAGAGCTAAATCCTTTTTTGGTTTTTTCCCAAAAACGGATTTTATCTCTTATTAGATAAATCTGTTTTTCAAAAAATATGGGAAACGGATTTACCTCAGGTGGGAGTTAAATTCGTTTTTTGTAATGTTTAAAAGCGGATTTACCTATTTATTAGATAAATCCGCTTTGAAAAATAATTAATAAATAGGTAAATCCGTTTTGTAAAATAATTATTTATCTAATAAATAGGTAAATTCGTTTTGTAAAATAATTAATAAATAAAAGTGATAAATCAGTTAAAAAATTAAAATTAAGTTTTTTTAGAAAAATAAAATAGATATGAATATCGACAGTTTTTTTGTTCTATTTAGTGTGTAGTTTGTTACCACATGACAATGTTGTACGTCTGGTGAATAATTTAGGCTAAAATATCGGTTTTCGGGCAACCTACTCGGATTGTAATCAAACCACAGTCATTAAATCCAAAAAAAATCAGGGATCAAGACTCCCGAGAAGGGGCTTTTTTTCAAGATAAAGGGGCTCAAAATCCCAAATTCCATCGTTTACTATTTTTTTTTTAATTTTTTTAATTTTTCATAATCTCCAAAAAATCTAAAAAAATTTGCATAACCTTATTTTGGTTTTATTACATTTTTAGTAGTGTTTTTATAATTTTTAGATTAGTTTTGACTCTTTAACGAATTTTTAGTAGTGTTTTTATAACTTTTTTAAAAAAAATTTAAATAAAAAACAATTATTTTTAATACAAAAAACGGACTTACCTATTTATTCGATAAATCCGCTTTGAATTTTTTCAAAGCGGATTTATCTAATAAATAGGTAAATCCTCTTTGTAAAATAATAAAAACGGATATAACCCCCACCTGAGGTAAATCCGCGTTTCAAAATAACAAAAACGGATTTACCTAATAAAAGATAGGCTAAATACCACTTTTGGTCCTTTATCTTTGCTCAAAGTTTCACTTTGGTCATTTATCTTTTTTTTGGTCCGTTTTGGTCCTTCATCTTTCATTTTCGTTTCATTTTCGTCCCTGCCGTTAGTTTTTGTGGCTAGCAGTTAACTGCTGACGTGGCGTATTAAATTCATTAAATAACGTGACATTCATTAATTGAGGTGGCAAATAAATGTATTTTTTAATCCTAAATCTAATGACACAGGCATTTAAGTTTTAAAAAAGAAATTAACTAAAAACATTAAAACTAAAATTAAAAAAACTAAACCCAGATCTGTTCATCTTGTATCTCAAATTTCCAGATCTAGTTCCTTCCCTCAAATTTCCAGATCTGTCCATGGTAGTGGTCGAATTGAAAAACAGAACAACCACCCATCTCCAGGTGTTCTGGTACAATATATACACTCACATTAGATTCACTAAATTAACAGAAATGAAGTTCTGAAGCAAGGAAACACTTACAGGATTTCTGGCGATGAAGATC
Source organism: Astragalus glycyphyllos (assembly GCA_963573325.1). NCBI lineage: Eukaryota > Viridiplantae > Streptophyta > Magnoliopsida > Fabales > Fabaceae > Astragalus > Astragalus glycyphyllos. The sequence continues at coordinate 25,009,368 of OY754312.1, forward strand.
GTTGGATCCCTCCTCCAACTGGTTTCTGGAAGTTGAATTGCGATGGATCTGTGAAGAATAACGGTCGTACAACTGGCTGTGGTGGAATTCTGAGGGATTGCCATGGCAAAATGAGCTTCGCGTTTTCTCACAAGTTGGATGCGTGTTCGGTAATTGAAGCTGAACTGTGGGGCATCTACCATGGAATTAGCTTGGCTTGGGGTAGAGGTTCAAGAAGATCGAAGTTGAAGTTGATTCTATGGTTGCGCTTGAGCTGTTGAACGACAAAGGAAGAGGGAATGCTGAAGTTTCGAGACTGGTTCGGAGTATTCAGGGAATTGGGAAAGATTCTTTTATTATCAATTGGAAGTGGATTGGGAGTGAAGTTAATGTGGCAGCTGACAAGTTGGCAAGTAATAGTTTTGTGATAAAGGAGATATGTGTAATTTTTGAAGTTGTACCGGACTTTTTAGTCCAAACTCTCATTGTAGACTCTGTTGGGCTCCCTAGTCCTTCTATAATCTAGTTTCATGTGGGTCTTTGGGTCCTATTTCTCACCCAAAAAAAAAAAGCTTTGTTGAGGTGGATGGGGGCCACAGCCCCCACAAAAATCACAATTTTAATTTTTTTTATGGTAATAGTCAAAATTTACAAAAAGAGGTTGGGTGTATATAATCCGTTTGCTAACTGTTTCACAATCTCTTACAAGTGTAACGGATCGGTCAAATAAAGTCAAATGAATTTAACCACGTGAATTTAAATCAATACATATGAACATTCAAACCTATTTGGTAATATAAAATAAATAAATAAGTAAACAAAACATTTAATTAGTATTTTTTTTGTCTATTTAATCAAATTTTAAATTACTACTAGTATAATTTTAAGTTGAGATCCATTTTAGTAATTTCACATCTAAAAACAATTTTGATTCAACTTATACGAACAACAAATATCGGTAAAAACCAATTTTTTTGTAAATGTTTACAAACAAAAATCATGTTACTTTAAACTTATTTTTAGCTGGAATTAATTCTAGCAATTCTAAAAAATTAAAATTCTGTAAAAATCAATTTTTATCACCGCATAACCAAACACACACTAATACAGTGTTTGTTTCCACGTCTAGGCCTCAGCTAACGCGCGCGTCTAACATGAAGTTACAACCAGTAACTTCATATCTACCGTGAGTTTGCAAAAGCATTCCACTGCAAAACCAAATGGTCATTAAGTAAGTAATATCATCTTATATAAAAAAATAATTAATATTAGATTGCGAGAGTTTGCTTACACTAATTCAATTTCATTCTTTGGGGCATTTATTTTACTATATCTCAGGCTGATAAAGCTACTTGCAGAAATGTGGGAGCACTTGCTACTAGTCTACCACCAAAGAGGTATGATGGAGTGGTGGAATTGAAATTTAATCCGGAAAATATTAAGAATTCACTATTATTCTGTTAAATAAATAAATAAAAACGAAAAATTACAAATTGGAAAAATATTAAAGGCAGAAACAAAGAAAAGACAAAATTAAAATTACAATAAAAAATACAAAAATTAAATAGTACTGATATAGTTTGGAAATCTTTTATTTTGAGTTATGATCCAAAGGTCTTTTTTGAAGGCATGTTTTGTGTGTTTACAAGGAGTAAAACTAGTACACCTCAACTGCTCCTCCTCAACTACTCCAACCACGCCTCTGTGCCAACATTTGTCATGATGCAGAAGTTTTATATAGTATAAAGAACAGATGAAAAACTGAAGTAAAATGAAGCAATTAGATAAAGAGAGAAAAGCAAGATTTTAATTAAAAAAAGAGAGGAGAAACTGAGTGAGAGAGAAGATAAAGAGAGTACACCACCACTCATCCCCCTTCACCTCCCTCTCGGTTTGTTACTCCTTCCTCTTTTGCATCTTCGTGACCCTTTTTATCACTTTAGATTGTGTGCTTCTGTTTTTAAATTCTGGGTTTCATTATTCTGAGCTATGTTATTTGCACCCCTCTGCTTTCATCTAAATAAATCTGTTTTCTTAAGAAAAATCATCGGCTTCTTACTTCTGCTTTTGAGCCTAATTTGCAAGTGGGCCAGCGCTAATCGCACCACTTATTTCTCTTATATACTATCCAATAATACAATAATTTTTATGTTTACCAATGTTTTGATTTTACTATTTGTGCTGCACTGAAAAGCATTATATTATATATTATATAAAAACAAATGTTAATATTTTATTATCTCTGCAAGACTTATACAATACTCTTGTGAAAAATAATGAGACATTCCTAGGCCTTAAACATTGAGTGGATGATGTATCATGAATTTATCATGTCACTACACTGCCATATTCACGACATGTGATTATGAATGCGAGAGGTATAATTTTTTTACTGTTTTTTATTTTTCTTTAATATCATATTTATTATATTATATATATAACATTTGATTTTGTTTGTTCATTGATTTATTTAATTATGTTTAAAAATTCAAAGCTTTATACAAGTTACAAACCCGTACTAATAGAGAAAAAAGGAAAATAATTGTTTTCAGCATATTTGTTTTGGTCCTAAGAACTCAACATTTTATAAAAGTTGAGTACAAGTTTCATAGTAATTTAGATTAACTTTTGATTCAATTTTTTTGATAAGATTATGTAATTTTAAGATGAGATTTATTTGTACTCAAGAGAAAATTTGAGATTTAGAGAATATATCATTTGCATGTCGTTCTATTAGTAGATTTTTTGGAGATGAGAAATAACAAATGAGTGTTGATTTGATATGTCTTAAATAATGCGCAGAGAAATTGATGAAACAGTGATAGTTGCCACGAAAGGCTAAGCAAGAAAATAAATGAATAAAGCAGAAAACGATTGATCAATAAAGTTGTGATTATTATTGATAAAGAAGAGAGGTGTACAGTACATGCTTATATAGCAAGTACAGCTGACCACCATACACTAGAGGAAACCCTACATTACCATAGTGAAACTAAAAGAAAAAATCTAGAAAGGGAATAAAATCATAACCGTAAATAGCCAGCTCATCCTCCAATTTTCTCTCCCATGTGCATAGTATCTAAAGGATCCAATGCTGCATCAGTCTCACCACAAATTGATTCATTTGTTCCAAGTTTACCCTTGGACACTGATTTTGGTATTTTGGCACTGTTACATTGCTTTTTGCTGCTAGTTATTAAGTCTGCTGCCTCATTAGTATGCAATGCACCTATGTCACTGTCAACACTTGTTTTGTTCTCAATCAAATGTTGCTCATGGTTAATTCTTTTCTCCTCTATCTTTAATAGCCCTCCACAAGCTGGACCATGATAGATATTAATCATGCCAAGCTTGGAAATAAATGTAGAGAAAGGTGTAGGTGCAAGTGCTTTTGTAAAAAAATCTGCTAACTGAGCCTTAGATGAAACAGGAAGCAATTTCATCATTCCACTTTGTAATTTTTCCCTTACAAAGTGACAATCTATCTCCAAGTGCTTTGTTCTTTCATGAAAGACCGGATTTGCTGCTATATGGATAGCACTTTGATTATCACAATACAAAACTGGTAGCCTCACACTTCTGATCTTCAATTCTTCAAGCAGAAACAGCAACCATTGTAATTCACAAGCAGCAGTTGATAATGCTCTATATTCTGCCTCAGATGAGGACCTTGACACAGTTTGTTGTTTCTTTGTTCTCCAAGACACAAGAGATGATCCCAAGAAGAAACAATAACCAGTAACAGACTTCCTGGTATCAACACAATTGGCCCAATCTGCATCAGAAAAACCAAACAGCTGCATAATGGAATCTCTAGGAAAAAACAGTCCACGTCCTGGTGTCCCTTTCAAATATTTCAGAACTCTGCAAACAACATTAAAATGAGTAATTGTAGGTGTGTTCACATGTTGACTAAGTTGCTGCACAGCAAAGGTAATGTCCTGTCGAGTGTTTGTTAAGTACAGCAGCTTCCCAATCAACTTCCTATAGAGATTAGTATCTTTAAAAGGTTCTGCAGAGTCTTGAAACACTTTCACATTAGGATCTAAAGGTGTAGAAGCAGGTTTTGATGCAAGGTGACCCGTTTCTTTCAATAAATCTAAACAATATTTCCTTTGACATATAGTAATTCCCGTTTTGGATTGAGATACCTCTAATCCAAGAAAATATTTCAATGATGCTAGATCTTTTATCTTGAAGGCAGTGTCCAAAATAGCTTTGATTCTTTTAAATTCCACCAATGAATTTCCTGCTAGTATCACATCATCAACATAAACAAGAAGAGCAGTAAATTCATTGTCTTTCTCATGAGTGAATAAGGAGTGATCAGAATTGGACTGTTTATATCCCTGTAATAGCAGCAGACTAGTTAACTTTTCATACCACTTTCTACTTGCTTGCTTTAGACCATAAAGAGACTTTTTTAACTTACAAACTTGATTCTGCCCACTGCAAGTGACTCCTCTAGGTATCTCCATATAAACATCCTCATTTAAATCACCATGCAAGAAAGCATTGTTAACATCTAATTGATGTAAGAACCAGTTATTCATAGAGGATACAGCAAGTAACAATCTCACAGTGGTAAGTTTGGCTACAGGACTAAAAGTATCAAAGTAATCCAAACCTTCAACTTGATTATATCCTTTTGCAACCAGCCTAGCTTTGTGCCTTTCAATTGAGCCATCAGCCCTATGCTTCACTTTGTACACCCATTTGCTTCCAATTGGCTTGACATTAGCAGGTAACTCAACAATATCCCAAGTCTCATTCTTCTTTAGTGCATCTAACTCTCTTTCCATAGCATCTTTCCAACAAGAGTGTTTGTTGGCTTCCTCAAATGATTGTGGCTCAACAACAGAACTTAGATTGACAGAGAAAACTTGTTGTGCACAAGCTAATTTGGAAAAAGAATGGAAATCAGAGATAGGATAATCAATACCTGAGGATGATTGCTTGGTACAAGTCTTTGAGACATTGCCACAGAGATATTCAGATAGATGTGCAGGTGGCTTTTTTTGTCTGGTTGATTTTCTAGTTTCTGGTGCTATGACAGGTTGGTTAGGTGCTGTGACAGTTTCTGTAAGAGGTGGTTCTGGTGCTGTAGTAACGGATTCTGGTGCTGTGTCAATTTCTGGTGATTCTGTATGACTTGGAACACTTGTTCAGGTTCTGTACATGTGAGATTTGGTGAATTTGGTGGAGGAGAGGTGGTTGGAATGTTTGGTTCTGGTGCATTTTCTGTGTTTGGTGGTGAGAAGTAGGTCCATTTGGACAAAGGTTGAGAGTTTGTGTAAGGTAGGATATTTTCATGGTAAGTAATGTTCCTAGATAAAAACAACTCTCTATTATGCAAATCAAGTAAAATGGCACCCTTCATACCAATTTTGTATCCTAAAAACACACACTTCCTAGCCCTAGGCTCAAGCTTTGTCCTATGAGCTTGTAATGTGGATGCATAACAAAGGCATCCAAAGACTTTTAAGGATTCTAGATTAGGTACAGTTCCTTTTTGTAGAAGGAATGGTGACTTGTTATTCAAAATAGGACTAGGAACTCTATTGATTATAAAAACTGCATGAAGAATAACATATGGCCAATATTGTTTTGGTAATTTTGATTGAAAAAGAAGTGATCTTCCTACATTGAGAATGTGTTGATGTTTTCTTTCTACCCTCCCATTTTGCTCTGGTGTTTCAACACAGCTTGTTTGATGAATGATGCCTTTTGAAGCATAAAAGTTTGGTATTAAAAACTCTGGTCCATTGTCAGTTCTCACTGTCTTAATTTTGGCTTCATTTTGATTTTCAAGCATTGTGATAAAACTCATGACATGTTTGCTCACTTCCCCTTTTGATTTAAGTAAAATTACCCAAGTGTATCTGCTATAATCATCAAGAATTGTTAAAAAATACTTATGGCCATGAACTGAAATTGTTGAAATGGGACCCCATATATCAAAATGAAGTAGTTCATAACATTTTGTAGCTCTATTGGAACTTAGACTATATGGTAACTTCTTTTGCCTAGCATAATGACAAATATCACACACAGCACCTTCATCTATGACAATGGAAGGAAAATCACTATGCATAAGCTTCATTCTAATATTAGAGAGATGTCCTAATCTAAAATGCCAAAGAGCTTTATCTGGTAAAGCTTCTGTTTGTGTTTGGATTGTGCTGGCAGTGTGCACATCTTCTCTTGGTATCTCTAAGTAGACAAGTCCTTCAAACATCGTACTCGAACCAATCATCTCCATGGTCTTGACATCCTGTATTTGACATTTTGGGACATCAAAAATGACTTTAACATTCAGATCAACCATGATTTTGGGGACTGAAATTAGATTGAGATTGAACTCAGGTACATACAGGACATCTGTTATGTACAACTTTGAAGAAAACTCTACAGTTCCTTTGAACTTAGCAAAAACTTTGTGACCATTTGGTAGTCTTATACTAACAGGTTTTATAGGCACATAATTTTTGAAGTATTTCAAACATGAACAGACATGAATACTAGCTCCAGAATCAATAATCCAAAGTCCAAGATTATTAGAAGAGTAGGAACATACGAATGAAATTATACCTGGATCGAAATTGGAAGAAGAAGGGGAAGCATACTTAACCATGTTAACTGATTTTGAAGTGGAGGATCCACTTTGTGCAACTGAAGTAGCTTGAATTAAGTTTATCAGTTTCTCATACTGATCTTGAGTGATTCCCAGAGTCTTGCTTTCTTCTGTATCTGTCTTTGGTTCTTCTGTATCATCACTGACCACATTGGAAGCTGTCTTCTGCCAATGAGGTGGGAATCCATGCTTTTTGTAACAAGTTTCTGCTGTGTGTCCTGTTTTGTTGCAGTAGGTGCATACCTTGGTTCCATTTCTGCCACTATATCCTGAGGTATATCCTCCTCTTGGCTTAAAACCCCCTTTCCTGCTATCAATACTGTTAGCAAGTAGCTTAGAGTCATCAATGCTAGGATACTGTCTTTCATGTTGTATAACTAGAGAAAAAATCTTGTTGAGGCTAGGCAAGGGCTGCATAATCAAAATCTGAGATTTGATCATTGCAAAGTTATCATTCAAACCAGTGAGAAACCTGATAACTTTACTCAAATTGTGATTCTTGCGTGCTGATTCTATTCCAGTTTCACACACACATTTTCTAGGACAAGCACAAGTGGGTTCTGGCATGTAAGTCTCAAGCACTTCCCACAAAACTTTGAGCTCAGAAAAGTATTCAGTGACTGAGAGAGAACCTTGTTTCAAACCAAATATTTCACACTGCAGATCTGAAATTCGCACTAAATCACCCTGTGAGAATCTCTCTCTTAATTCATTCCAAACATCAATAGCGTTTTCAAGGAAAACAATGCTATGACCAATAGATCCAGCAACAGAGTTCATGATCCATGAATGAGCCAACATATTACACCTAGTCCAAGCCTTGAAACTAGGGTGAAAAGATTCTGGTACCTCAATGGTTCCATCAACAAAATCCATCTTATTTTTGCCTCCTAGTGCCCTCCTCATGGAGCGAGCCCAACTATGGTAGTTAGACCCATTAGCACTCAGCACTGGTGTGACAGACACAGATGAAGGTCCATCACTTGGATGAACATAGTAGCAACTGCTTGGATCACTAGTAGGGTCTCTGGGTGGTTGATTCACAGCACCATTACCAGTACCAGTGCCTGAAGCAGAAGCACCACTATTACGAGTCATAGCAAAACACAGCAGAAGGAAGAAAAAAAATTAAGCAAATATAAGAGAAAGAAATAGAAACAAGGTAATCAGAGCATTAGCTCTGATACCATCTTAAAGTATGCGCAGAGAAATTGATGAAACAGTGATAGTTGCCATGAAAGGCTAAGCAAGAAAATAAATGAATAAAGCAGAAAACGATTGATCAATAAAGTTGTGATTATCTATACCTATATATAAAGGGAATTCATTTTTTTGGTGTCAGATTTTTCTGACCAAAATACCCTTATAACTACCCACTAACACTATTTCACTATATTATTATTTATTATTTATATATTATTTATCTATTACTTCTATAACCACCCATCAACCCACCAACACATGAAAGACGGGCCCGAAGGGCCCGTCTTTCCCCTAGTAGAGAGATAAAGGGGATTCATTTTGTAACTGATTTTTTGGTGTCAGATTTTTCTGACCAAAATGCCCTTATAACTACCCACTAACACTATTTCACTATATTATTATTTATTATTTATATATTATTTATCTATTACTTCTATAACCACCTACTAACACCAACACATGAAAGACGGGTCCGAAGGGCCCGTCTTTCCCCTAGTTATTGATAAAGAAAAGAGGTGTACAGTACATGCTTATATAGTAAGTACAGCTGACCACCATACACTAGAGGAAACCCTACATTACCATAGAGAAACTAAAAGAAAAAATCTAGAAAGGGAATAAAATCATAACCGTAAATAGTCAGCTCATCCTCCAATTTTCTCTCCCATGTGCATAGTATCTAAAGGATCCAATGCTGCATCAGTCTCACCACAAATTGATTCATTTGTTCCAAGTTTACCCTTGGACACTGATTTTGGTATTTTGGCACTGTTACATTGCTTTTTGCTGCTAGTTATTAAGTCTGCTGCCTCATTGTCATACCCTAATTTTGTCCGCCTAGGTCAAAACCCTAATTCTCAACAAAAAAATAAATAAATTGAGAAGTGTGGTTTTATTTTGAAGAGTGAAGAGCATTGTGCATGCATTTTTGGGTTTTTAAAAGTCATTCTAGGGCTTTTAAATTCATTGTTAGAGTGGAAATGCATTTGTTGTAAAAAAACAATGTTTTTAGGGCAAAAGGGTATTTTGGTCATTTCCAAAATTAAGCAATTTCTCACCAAAAATCATTGTTCAATCTCAGAGGAATTTATTTGGATCTAGATGATTTGGGTTATGAATTTTTGTGCGCATGCATGCATGATTTTTGGCATAAAATTCAAATTTTAAGCAAAAGGGCAAAATGGGAATTTCCATCAAGGTGAGGTCTCAAATCAATTTTGGGAAGGGTGATATCATGGAATTTTGGGCCCAATCATTGATTCCTAGGATATGGCCCAAAGTGGCATGATTTTTATGGAATTATCTAGAAAAGAATAATAAAAAATGGTGAAAATAAGGAAGTGTCCCCAATAAGACAAAATGTACTATTTTTCTTGACAAGCTTGCAAAACTTGGGCACCAAGGCCTCTTTGCTCCGAATTTTCCAGCTCATTTTCACCTCATTTTGTGTTTCCTCATGCCCTTGATCCATGTGAGTTGTATTCCTAGCCATTGATTAAAATTCTAGATCAAATCCTAGGCTACAACTTTGTGTAGAATGACCTAGGTGCCCTCAACAATTTTTGTGCAACAAAAACTCATAATTTTTGTGTATGACCAGCTATTCCTCACTCATTTGTGTTTTCTCCTTGTCCCTAATCCATGTGCATTGCAATCTTGGCCTTTGATTCAAATTCTAGCTCAAATCTCAATGGTTTGCAAAAGCACAATGTCCTAAATACCCTTAAACCTAGTTGCTCTCTATATATACCTTAGAAACCTCACCTCAAAAAGAACTTTTTGCCTCACAATTCATTCACAAAACCCTAGCACCCAAATCTCTCCTCTCTTTCTCTCATTCCTTCGAAGCAACCAGCCACCATACCCATATTCTTTTCTTCAAAATTCTTCCAAAAAATCAACCATCAAACCTTGTTTATTCTTCATCCTTTCAATAAATCTACTTCTAAACTTGCATAATCATCAAAGTTTCATCAAAAACCATCAAGAATCAAGCATTTACGAAGGGTTCAAGAGGTTCTTGTGGTGTTCTTCAAGTGTTCTTGCTTCTATTCTCTTTCCTTCTTCATTTTCTAGCTAGATCTAGAGGTAAGCTCACTAACCCTTGCATTTTCTTTAATTTTCATCATGTAATCTCTCTTCTATTCCTCTTTCCTTCTTGAAAGAAGCTTTGAGGACTCATTTCAAACATTATTGGACAAGGACATTGGGAGCCTTGGGTGTTTGAGATGAGTCCTTGGCCTTGAAGGAAAGATTCTTGTGTTTTCTCATCATTGCATTTCTACCTCATTTGCATGATTTTGGTGAAATAAAACCTTGTTTTCCTACCTATTTTGCTTCGGCCATAGCATGGATTTTAGGGTTCTTGTGTTCATTTTGTTCATTTCATGATTTTAAGTTGAATTTTGGCTTGATTTTGGTGTTGGGTGCCTCGGGTTGTTGCTTCAAAACCTAGGGTTTTTGTTGCCTTTTTACTTCTTTGATTTTGTGAAGAATAAAATACATGATATGCTTGATGCTTACTTTAGAACATGGCATGATGATCTAGGGTTTAGTCTTGTGAATTGTTTCATGTATTAATTGTGAATTTTAGCATGAAATTTGATGGTGATTTGTGCTTAGCATTGCTTCGGCCTTAGGCCACTTTTGTGCATATTTTGTGCTTGAAAACGTGTTGTTTTGATCTTGTGTGAATAAATGCAATTGTGCAATTGTGTTTTTACCCTTTTACCTTTTTACTTTACCATCTCATTAAATTACCATTTACCTCATGCATTTTTACTCTACCATTTCATTAACTTCTCACTCAAATTTTTTACCACTTGTAAATTTGCATAAAAAAAATCCCAAAACATTTCAATCATTTGCATTTTAAACTTTTACTACTTCTCATTTAAAACCCCAAAACATTTTTACCACTTCTTACTCAAAACATTTTCAAACTTTGCATTTCACTTATTTGCATCATCTATGCGACACCTTGCATGCTTGCACACACATTCACTCATACTTGTATACCATGCATAATAAATGCTCATGCATTATTGTATGCTCATGCATTCTCTTGTATACTTATTCATGCATTCTCTTGTATGCTCATGCATTCACATGCTTGCTTAATCATGTATCATCGCTCACATGTTCATTCATTAAACCTAGAATACTCTATGCCTATGATCAATTGTGTTCACTTGTTCTTGATGCCATTTGAATGACTCGATTTAATTGTGTGCCCTTCCTTCCACTAGTATGTATTCTTAATGAAGACGTAAGCCTACTTTTCCGGTTGTAGCATAGAGTCATTAAGGTATATGCACCCCTTTGAGATTGTTGCCCGTCCCGTAGCAATTCTCACACACACACACACAATTGTCTTGAGAACTTTGTCTTGCATCCTTAATAATTGGATCTCTTGATTATATTGGCATGTTTAATCTTGGTTAATAATCAACATGTTTATGATTGCTTGATTGGTGAGTATGTTTGGATCTTGTTCATTCATTGTTGCATTTGGTTATGGACTTGGAATTGATTGAATAATGTTCTACTTGTTTTCCAAAACCCATTTTTTAAACTCATTTTCAAACGCTCCTTGCTTTGTGAAAACATTTTCTTCCTCCATTAAATAAAACAAATTGTCATTGATGATCACTCGCGCTGTTGCCGTTTAGATCGTTAATGACGATTTTATTTTCAAAAAAAGAGTTAGTAGTGAGGCCATTCTAACCGTTGTTGTTCGGTCTTCACAAACGCTCACCCAATTGCGAAAGACTCTTAAGCCGTTTTCAGACGCAAAAGGAGAACTACGTAAGCTTTGAATTCTCCATCGCACCGGGAGATACGTAGGAGCGGGTCACATCCCGTCAAGCACACTTTTAAAAAAATAATAAAAAGATTCTTCTTTTCCCCCATTTTCAAAAACATTTTCCCAAATAAAAAAGAAGTAGAATGAATCGTTTCAAATCAACTCTGTCAAAACCGCACATCAAGTTAAAGGTTCCCTTTCGGTAGAAAGGAGGTGTGGGGTGCTAATACCTTCCCCACACCTAACCGACCCCCGAACCTACATCTCTAGTTCTCAAAGGGCCACCCGCCTTAAAAAGGACCCTTTTTTCAATGTTTTGGTCCCTAAATAAAAAATGTTGATGGCGGCTTCACAAATTTTCACGTTGTACGATGAAAGGTCCAATCCGGATTTTTCGGGGTGCAACACTCATTAGTATGCAATGCACCTATGTCACTGTCAGCACTTGTTTTGTTCTCAATCAAATGTTGCTCATGGTTAATTCTTTTCTCCTCTATCTTTAATAATATGGTTCCAGAAAGAAGACATAAAGAGAAAGAGAAACCAATACAATCAACAAAAATGAGAGAATCATAGAAAAAAGCAAATACCACACATCAATCGTGAAATATCACAAAACTGCAATTGAATGCTTAGGTTTGTATACCACATGATTTTGATTATTTTTTTCTGAGAATGAGTGTTGATGAAGAAACTTCCTTCTTTGATATCCTGTCTCATTCTGAACTTAGAAAGCAATAATTGATGCTAGTTGTGTGCCAGCTTTTGAGTTAGGTTTCTCAGTATTAAGAGGAATGAGTTTCTCTTTGGTCTACGGAGACTTAGAGAGTGAAATGAAATGGAATAAGATGGAGTGGAATTGAGTATATGTGGAATAAATTTACCATTCCATTGTTTGAATAGTTTCATGATGAAATAGAGAAAGAAACTTGTTCCCTCCCTTACCCCTAAAATTGAGGGAAAGAAAGATTGGGATATTGGATAGAATGGAATGGATGTATTCCATCATATTTTAAAAAACCCAAGCAATGGATGTACCCCTAAAATCCACCTTCAGAAAGAGAAGAAGATGTTGGGGTCAAGAAAAGAAAAAGAATGGAAGTAGACCAACAGAAGCATGAAGCATGCCACACATATGAAACTCAAGCTTGGCGTTTTTTAACATGAAGCCAAAACGTTTGGTGTTATTAATTCCAACAAGTATACGACCCCCAAAAAAAAATTATAAATCCAGTGTGGCGAAAAATAGGAATATCAGTTTGGCAAAAAAATAGCAATATCTATCTATTTAACATCGTAGGCACATTTGCCAAAAAGCCTCTTAGTCTTGATTCACATGGCTTTTTTTGTTCACATAATTGAATATTTTGGTGATAATCGAACTGTAATTCCTTGTGATGATTTCTTCAAAGTATTTTGTCCATAAAACATGAGAAATTTCTTACTTTTGGAACTAATATAATATGTTCTGAGGATGCAGCAATTTCCCATTTTATGTTCTCTTTATGGTGTTGTTTTCCTGTAATGTAATGACAAGGTTAGTAACTAAGGTTCTGGACCTTTTTCCCCGAATCTGAATATATTTTATTACTTCTCATTGTTGGAATTATGATTTAGGATGAGAATGTGGATGTGATGAGACCATATAAGAATGCTAAGAATGTGAAGAAATATAAGCTGTTAAAGCAAGAAAACCAGCAGAATGGTCCCTCGGTGGCGCAGGGACTGGTTGAGGTCTGGTATCATATTTGCTGCTTATTGTTATTACATATCTATATCTATAGGTCAAGACCTAGCTAATATTCAGATGCGCTGAAAATACTGATATAGTTTTACTGCAGTTAGTATCTATCCCGTGTGTCATAAAAATATTAATTTTTATGGTTTAAAAGGAAGAGTTGTTGTTGCAGCCTGGATTATATCTGAAGTTCTTTATGATTTAATAACATGATTGACAAAGTGGTGGGGCCTAAAGAACATATACCGTTACTCTAGTTAATAAATTACTCTGTTAAATGTTCCTGTTTTTATTATACAATTTATTTCCTTTGTATTTGCTGTTGCAGACTTGCAGAATTTGAATGAAATGGAAGGGAACAAGGACATTAGTGAGAGGAGGAAGAGGAAGAAGAACAATAGTTCTCGTAATTTGGAAGACATATACATATGAAAAGAAAGATAAAGAGAGATTGGAGAGAGAGTTCTGAAGGAAAAGAAGGAACGGAGAGAAAAAGCTGAAGCTCGTAGAAAAGCTATACGGGAAAAAATGCTTAAGAAGACCCGGAAAGGCCAATTAATCCTGCTTTTGGAAACTATTCAAGGCTCATCCAGAAATGCAGGTGGCAATTAATCCTTACTGGAGTAGTGAAAGGCCAATTGCAGATGACAATCGTTTCAATTTTATCAGCATGCTAATAGTTTTACATCGAGATGCTATTCACCAGAATTTTGTGCTAGACAATGAGTTACCTGCTTCATCAATGTTATATGATTGTATCAAATTTTGTACCTAAATTTATACCAGCAATTGTTATGCAGTAGCCGTTATAACTGCTGTATGTAGCGTGTTCGTAATGCTTTTGCACCGATATAGATGGATACCGTTAAAACCGTAACAGAGAATATAAGCAAAAATGGGTTTACAATTGGATCAAATACCTCAACTTTTGTAGACCAATTTTTGCTTATATTCTATCAATATCAATATTCTTCCAAATTAGATGTATCCCTGATTATTGAAGAAAAACAATTTCCCCAGCACATGAAATGTTTCCATAGTAAGAGATACAGGAAACAATTTCCCAGAAAGATTGTTTGCTTATCATTATAGTATATAAGTATATATTATGAATACATCAAAATCAAACAAGGGTAAGGAACCATATAGAATCGTACTAGTAGACAACAAAAAAGAAAGGTCAAGGCCATCGACACACCACAAGTCTTCTCTTAGGAGGAGAGGAACAGACGAGCATGAGAGTGAGAGCAAGAACCAACACCATGAGAAGTCCCATGAAATCAACACAAAACTCTTTACAAGCCATCTCTATATGATTCTTTGTCTTGTGCAAATCCTGCTCTGCAAAATAAGTAGATGTATGAGCATTGTATTCATATTTTTATTTTTATTTATATAGCAAGAATCATCTAACTTAAAGTTGACCTGAACCTTAGTGCCTTCACTAGTCAATGCTGTTTTAATTGCCAATTTTCTCGAGGTAGGAACTTTCGAGGTTTTGAGTTTCAGCAATGTTGACCGAATGAATGGATATGATGCAATCTGTTAATAAATTTCTCATTTTTGTTCTAGTGGGTGGTGGTTAATTTAAATCTTTGAAAATTGACAAAACTAGAGACAGGCAATTTTCTAATTTTTAATTAGGTTTTTTTTTTTTACCCGCAGCTTCTCTCTCATACCCCCATTTTACGCAAACAGACCAAAATATCCCTTAAAAAACTTTAAAAAAATACAATTCTCCTCATTTACACATATATCTGGAAATTAGTGAGTTTGTCTCCCTAAATTTTCCGGATTTATACGTATTTCTGGAAAAAAAATTGTAACTTTTCTGGAAATACGCATAAATTCGGAAGGCAATTTCAAAAATTTTAAAAATTTTCGGGAAATACATGTAAATTTGGAATGTAAATCCGAAAATTACCTTCCGAATTTACATGTATTTCCGGAATTTTTTATAAAAAAACCTTCCGAATTTACACTTAAAATTTGGAAGTTTTTTTTTTTTAAATTCGTTTTACCTCATTTTTTCGTTTTTCAGTGGCTACCAGTCGAGGAGGAAACTTTGCACCAGGCGAGGCATCTGGACCTACACTGCGAGATGATCCTGCTCCTAGTACGAGGATCAGATTGGTTAGACAGGCCGATCACGCTTTTGAGCGTCAGAGGCGTGTCCGACAGCGACAGGACCAGGAGCAGCCTGCTCAGCAGCCAGAGATACAGCAGGCTGAGCAGCCAGACATACCGCTGCCAGACATACCGCAGGCTGAGCAGCCAGATATACAAGAGCCTGTTGAGCATCAGGCTGAGGCTGCTGCTGAGCGGCCTTTGTTACACCGTTTTGTGGATCACCGTGTCAGTCGGCTACTGGCCGGGGAGGTAATTATTTATTAGTTTAAATTATTTATTAATTAATTTTATTTTTTAGTTTAAATTATTTATTAATTACTTTTTTTTATAGGACCAAGGTACGCTGAAGGTTGCATCTCACGGGGGAAGATATCCACTATTCGACCTGAGGTGCACCACCCTCATATTGCAGCATGGTTGGACCAGGTGAAGCTATTTCAATTGGACCCCACACCTCTCAACAACATCAACCATGAGCTTGTATCTACTTTTGTTGAGAGGTGGCATTCTGAGACTAGCTCCTTTCACATGTCTTGGGGGGGGGGGGGGGGGGGGGGGGGAGATGACCATCACATTGGACGACGTGGCTGCGTTGCTCCACTTGCCGCTCACCGGCAATCATTTGGCTGAGCCTCTACATCTTTCACATGCTGAGGCCGTTTAGGCTGGGGTGGATTATCTCGGAGTAGATGGGGTGGCCTACTGGACCGAGATTAATGCCTGCAGGACTCCGGCATTCATATTCAGATTTTTAGAGGATGCCTACAGAGATAACATGCATCGGGGGCAGTTTGATCATGCAGCACGGTGCTATATTCTACACTTGTTGGGGGCACCATCTTCTCCGACAAGAGTCACACGTACGTGCCTGCTAAGGATTAGTCTCATTTCAGATTTTGACACATGTGGCCAGTGGGCTTGGGGTCCAGCTGCTCTGGCATATCTCTATGACCAGCTGAACTTGGCCGCTTACTGGGACACTAGACAGATTGGCCGATACGCTTTTCTCCTACAGGTAATTAATAAATTAATTACTTTTATTCTTTTAATTGGTTTTATTGATATAATTAATTATTTATTCATTTAATTATTTTATTTCAGTGCTGGATTTATGAGTACTTCCCCACTATCGTCCGACAGAGGATGTTCCCTGATACTGGGCTTCCACGTTGCAGCAGGTGGAAGAACTTTAAGTGCGATGATCTGAAGCTTATACATTTTCGGGAGCGGATCGATAACATGCGGTTGGACCAGGTCATTCTGACGCCTTGGGAGGACCACAAAGTGTACACTCCATTCCACATTTCAGAGGTTGGCTGCTCTGGGGCGACATTTCTGTGACATATATCGCTGACCGGGTCCGCTGGCAGTTTGGGTGCATCCAGCAGATTCTCCTGCACCCATCTCAGGACCACGTCCATCAGTGATCTCCATTTTAGAGAGATTGTCGGTGTATCCATCCCAGCGCGGATTTTTTTCGTACTAGCAGAGTCGCAGGCATGGCGGGTGAGTGCACCGATGACTATCTACCTTGGTATCAGCGGGTGTCCATTCCACGACTGACTGCAGCTAAGGATGTACTAGAGCAGCATGGACCAGAGCAACATGGACCAAAGCAACATGTACCAGATCAGCAGGCTGTAGCTGAGGATGTCGGTCCATGGACCTATCAGGATGCGATGGATGCTGCCGCTGGACACATACTGGATGCTATGGGTTATGAGGGAGGCATTCCAGCCGATGTATATAACAGTCTCCTTCAGGCTTTAGGACACTTAGACTTTCATCCGTAAATGTATTTATTTTGGTTTTCTTTTTGTATATGTACTCGTGGTTTATCGACTTTATTATATTACGGTTTTTTTTCCGTTTGTTATCATTATCGTACTTTATTAAATTACTGTCGTTATCGTCTAATTTAAACTGATTTTTTAAGTAAATTTTTTTTCACATTTTCGAATTTATGTGAAATTCGGAATATAGTTTTTTATATTTTCCGAATTTATACGTAAATTCGGAATGTATTTTAATTTTCATACCCCTTCCAAATTTATGTGTATTTCCGGAAAAGAAAAACATTTTTTTTTAAAATGAGGGTATTTTGGTCTAAAACATAAAAATGGGGGTATGAAATAGAAGCTGGGGGTAAAAAAAAAACCTTTTAATTATCAAGTAGCTCCAATTCGCAATATTTC
Organism: Astragalus glycyphyllos; assembly: GCA_963573325.1. Lineage (NCBI taxonomy): Eukaryota > Viridiplantae > Streptophyta > Magnoliopsida > Fabales > Fabaceae > Astragalus > Astragalus glycyphyllos. Next base: position 25,027,052 of record OY754312.1, read on the forward strand.
CTAGAACATTCATCCAGTCAAGAAATTTCATCTTTAGTCACTTGATTTATTGTATCAAAATCTAGTGAATCCCTATCTTTCCCACCGTTTATTTTTTACTTCCATTCACACGTCTACTATCCATACCACAAATTCAATGTCTTTTTTCTTTGAGAATTAAATACAATGTCTTTCTAAAAATCGTGGATACGTAGTACTATTGTGAGATCAGCTTACTTGCTTCTTTTATGTAGAAATCTACTTTGATTTGGTGGTTCATTGCAATTAGACCTACTAGTGTGGAACACCCGTGCGCTGCACGGATATACATTTAAATTGAACTTAAAATTTGAATTTTAAGTTTTGGACTTGCGAAAGAGGCGGTTCTATGTTATTAGCAGTAATATATACATTTCATTTTAGATTAAAAGATAGACATTTCATAATCTCGAATTCTCGAATGATATTTAGAATGTTCCGAAAAAGTTTACAAACATGACAGACCAAATTAACAATTTAGATAATATATGTAAAAATCTATTTAGGATTTATTTGAAGTGAATTGAACTTGTTTGCCTTACAAACTTATCCTTAAATTTTCTTAAGATGGAAAATGTTATTGGATCGCTATGATGTTGTGGGAATATATCTATTTTTGTTAATATCATAAGTTTATATAGTTTGCTATTGGATTTATTTGAGACACGGGTATTAAATTATATTGTATCATAATGTATCCGATATTGCGTTAACACAGTGGGGCTGAACATCACTATCGATTACTAACAGTAATAACAGTAATGGTTATAAAATAATAGTCCAAAATAGATTTTAAAAAGATATTACATTTGTCATAGTGCTTTTTTTAGTCGCTCAAAAAATGATATCTACACTAAAACATGTATATTTTGTAGAAAGATATGTTATTAAAGACTTACTATGAATATTTATTTCTCAATACTAAAGATTAATATAAATCATGATTATGTAAAGGGGAAAAAATTTATATAGTGAATTAGTTCAGGGATATTTACGGATTTAACTCCCAAATTAGGGGTATTAGCGTCATTCAATTGTAAGTGAGGTGAACTTCCCATTGTGGGAACCCAAAGCATCAATTACAGCATCAGCGCACTTTCCTTTTCTCTCTGCCGTAGTTGCGTGAGTGGATTCTGCAATTCTGTGTTCGTGCCTACAGCAACTCTTCGCGCTGTTAGCTGCTGTTCAGCCTATCGTTGAATATAATAGTAGACAACTTACATCAGATGGATGATCATCGTTGATGGACCCTATGGAAGATCTGCGTTGGAATATGAATCTTTGAATCACGCTTCCGGTTTGCTCCATTTGTCGTAGAAACAAAGTACAATGTGTAGGTATTGCTAATCTGTAAATGTTCTTTTGTGTACGTACAGGTGCGTGGATCCAGAAGGTATTCTCAACAAATGATCATGAATGGAATTGAGAATTAGGTTTGAGCATCATTTTCCGCTAATGTTATTTCCTACTGCGTATGAAGCATAAGTCTTAAACAGGAAATCATACAGTTTTTGCTCTTTTTTGTATGGCTGTGATTGTTTCTTTGATTTTAAATTTCCTAGATGTGTGGCTAGGATTATATCATTGTGACATTTCATGTTAATTGTAGATCCAATTTTGTAGGGATTTCAATTATTGGGGATCAAATAGTTTTAATGATGGAGAGAGACACACGCACAGGGTAATAACTCACTGCCTTTTTTAGCCAGCCAAAATTTTTAGCCCCATGAACTGTTGATTAAGTGGGTGAAAATCAGGCAAATCACAGCCTTTCATTACAATGTCTGAATCTTCTAATATGTAAAAGCAAGCGTTGGATACATATTGTGATAAACTTGGTAAGTATGGTACGCTGCAGGGTAATGTTTTTAGTGCTGATGTGGTCACTTGTTGGACATAATTGCCGACGTGGATATGAATAGGATCTGAGGTGTTTTATTAAAAATATGTGATGTGGAGATGACATTGTAAAACCTATGGTTTAGTATAATAGAGATTAATCATTTGAATCGAGTTATACTGTCTAGAGTCAAGACAAAGTCGAATCAATCAAACAATTTTATAAAATTATTCTTCTTCATTTTTTATATTAAATTTTCGTCACTCTTTATTCTTTATTTGTATGATAAGATGCGTTATGTATTTTATGTTTTTTTTAATAAGATAAGAGTATTTTCTTGTTTTAAACTCATCTTAAAATTATAGTTATTTAAAGATGTAGTATTTCTCGTGAAGAATCTCCGGTGAATGAGCTGGTTCTTGATCTTCAAGATACCTATATAGCGGAAGCTTCAGTTCAACAAGCTTCTCCAACTGTGGATCAACCAGTTTGTGATCAAGATCTGCAGTTAGGGTGCCCCGCTTTGGCCCGCCCAGCCGTGAGCCCGCAAAAAATTAAGCGGGGCAAGCCAGTCCACCAAAAGATATTGGGTTGAGAAGTTGAGCTCGTCCAGCCAAGGCCGCCCCCTTGGTGGGTTGGGGGACCGGCGGGCTAGCCCACCATTAAAATTAACAAAAAAAGAATATATTTAAAACATACTTTTTGGGTTTAAAATAGGCGGGATAGCAGGTTAGCCTGCCCAAACTCGCAAAAAACAAAGAAAAAATAGGAGGTTGGTGAGTCGGCCCACTACAACCCGCCAAAAAAACATTTAAAAATATTTTGAAATAGTTAAAAACAAGGAAAAAAAATTTGGCGAGCCGGCCCGCCGAATTGGTGGGTTAGGTGGGGCGGGCCACAACGGGTTGGCGGGATGAAATCACCAACCCAACCCGCCATTTTTTACGGATAGCGGGTCGGCCCGACGGGCTGCCATCCTCTAGTGAAGCAGCAAATTGTGGATCAGCAGGATTCTTGTACCGCGTTGAATTCCCATGTTAAAGATACTCATCACGGAACAAAAACATTCGCCTTTAGTGAAAGAGCTTATGGCATAAGTTTCAACCATATTAGCTGCTTCCTCTAATCAAAAAGCTACCCCTGATAATTGCTCTAAGCAAATCAACAAGAAAGGACTGGAATTAGCTTCCCTGTAGATCGTTCTATTTAAGCTAGCTTCTCTGAAGCGCTTCTGTGTAGCACAAATTTAATTTCTTCATCTAAGAATTATGTTGTTCATAATGATATTAAAATAGTGGGTAGATTGTACTCTAATGAGGGTGATTTTAAGGTAGTGATGAATAGTGGGTAGATCCTGGTTTCACAAAAGTTACTTCTAAGTCTCATACTTTTTTTTGCAGAAGAAACATTTGCAGGTTAAAAACGCTTATGCATGCGTATCATATCCATTCCAAGAGTGGCTCGCATTCTATTGCTCCATGAAGTTGTTTCTTTTTGGAATGTGAGTGTTTTAGTAATTAAACTCACTAGACATGTTCTTAAAGATTTGAGTAGACTTCATTATCATGACTTTCATGGGTTTTGGTTTTATATCCTCATTTAAAACAAAATATATAAGTGAAACATTATTTGTGACACAATCACACAAACATAGATCCCCAACCGGTGTGATTAGTGATTCTAATTTGTGTCCCTTCCATGTGATCAGTACTTACTGTTTCGATTCAACAATTAGTCAATGAGATAATTTGATTGACAGTTGGAGTGGCAATGTATATCTGCTGAGTGCTGAAGCTAGTATAGAAATCATAATGTTATTGACTTCAAATTTGAAAGTGAGAGAATATTAATTAAGCAACTATATATTTTATCGTTCTTGGATTCGAAGATTTGAAAGGTAGCTAGCGATGCAAGGCATTGACTGATAGCTATTGTTTCTCATTAGATGTTGTTGATGACAATAAATAATGATGCAACTCTAACTCACTTAGACAAGAAGAATAGTTGTTGAACTTGAATGTTACAGTTACAGCCTTTTCATTATATAGGAGCCAGTTTTTGTAGCTCTCTCCTCTCATCAAATCACACACCGAGGAGCAAGATAAATGCTTACGTTTCTAATCTCAAATTTCAATACACTGAAGGCTCAACCTTATTCTCCCAAGTTCCATTATCGTCCTGTTTTACCCGTCTTGCAAACAGGTAGCTACTTTAACATAACATGGGACCTAGCGGACCAGGAGGTCCTGGAGGAGGAGGACCGAGCCCTGGTGGACCCGGTTGGGGCCCTGGACCTGGTGGACCTGGTTGGGGTCCTGGCCCTGGAGGACCAGGTTGGGGTCCTGAGCCTGGTGGACCAGGTTGGGGTCCGGGACCTGGTTTCTTTGGACCTGGTGCCTTTTTTGGTGGATGTGCCAATGGTTTATGCAGTTTCGTATCTTCATGGTAAGTAATAATTAAACAGTTTTTTTAAGCTAATGCAGCATTATGTCGTTCTTTTAGCCTGTCAATTTTTTAAGTAATAGAACTTAATTTTTTTTTGACATGTCAATGAAAATATGTAGTAATATAAGACTCAAATTTTTTAACCTGTCAATATTCTATTTGTTGTGCCCAAAATGCAAGGTGTTGTATTTGTGTCAACCTATGATTAAGTTAATTCATTCATTAATTTCTATCTCTTAGCTTTTTTTTGACAGCATTTCTATCTCTAATCTGATTCTAAATTTTCATTCCTCATAAATGAGGAAATGCAGCTTCTACTGTTTATGCTGTTGCTGGTTGTTCCAAGGTTGCTTCGGCGGTCCACCACCACGAGGCCCAGGCGGGCCACCTCCTTTCTAGTAAAGAGATTATGTTTTCACGTTTGTTTCCAGTTGCACTTCTGGTTGGATTAGTAAATTAAGTTGAAGGTTCATTGTTCATTTTGGGATTGTGTGACTTCCCAAATAGTAATTATAAATTGGCGATTGTCTTATCTGCGATCGATGTTTGTATTGAAAATGTGTTGTTAGCACTTCTCTTATTTTATTTCCTATGATACTACATCACTACATTATAAGGCATTTTTTGTGTGAAATGGGACTTATCCGTCGTATATCTACATTTTATATACCTTTTTTTAACTCAAAAATGACTATTGTATATCATTAATCATTAATTAAGAATTAGAGTAGTAATATATCTGGAGATGAGTAAAACAAATGAAAGCCAGATTCAACAATGACTATCCTGCTAAGAAATGACGGTCATATTTGCTTGCCTCTTTACCTTGTATTTTTTTGTGTGAACGGTGTATTTAGATATTAATCTTTTATCTTAATAGGGGATAAAATTCTCCTTCATAAGTTTTAACATATTGCTGCACTCATGGCTGAATTCGAATCTAATACTTTTGGTTAAGCTCGAAAAGACCAAAACTATCCCCTCCAAATACTCTCGGAGTCTCGGTAACAAATTGGTATTAATAGTATCTTTTTATTCTTCTAAACTTTATTATTCTCCTAACATAAATATAAACAGGAACACCAAACCCATTAAATTTGGGAATTTTAAAATTTCTTGTCATAAAATAAATTATTGTGCAGAAATTTGTAGTATTTTTCCGAAGTTAAATAGTTGAGATTAATTTTTACCTCACATTAGAGAAAATTCCTGGATTCCCGGTCGCGAACATATCAATACATCATGAAAGAACGTTGAAATAATAGTTTACACTAATTGAGTATATAATTACTGGGAACGAAAGGAATCAAGGATAAAGGGTTGATTTGTCAAAAAAAGGATAAAGGGTTGATTAGTTTTTGGTACACAGTAGACTGCGCGCAACTGCGGAGACTAATCCCTCGAGTCTAGTAGAACAACATTAGGCGGTAAAGCTCTCTCTCAAAAGATTTAACCAAAGTTTTGGGTTCGAATCTAGCCTTGGGTATGAAGCAGTGTTAAATCTTTTGAGGGAGAGTTTTGCCGCCTATTGTAGTCCTACCCAACTGAAGGGATTAGTCTATACCGTTGCGATTTATTCAAAAAATAATATAACTTTTTTTTTGACGGACTATAATATAACTTTTATTCACCGTGATTCTGACCGTTGGAGAGGGTTGGGACTTGACATCAGCACAGGTGGCAAAATATGATAGAACTTTAGAATGAGACAAATATGTAATTCAAAATGAGAATGAACAATATTTAAGCCGCTACACCACCACACCACTGTTGCTGTTTCTGAGGCAGAGAAAGCGAATCTGGTTCCTTCCTATCTCCATTCTTCTGTTTTTACATTCATTGATTCATTCCTTCATGCAATGGTTGTTTTAAACTCGAAATGCCAAGAATGCCCTTGTTCTGTAAGGGATGAATACTACAGTGGGTTGAGTGAGAAATTAGAGAGTGGTGGGGTAAGCAATGTTGAGAATGATTGCAAATGAAAATTAAGAAAGCAACGAAAAAGTTTTCCTCCGTGAGTGGAGGTGACTCTAGTTTTCACTTAATTCATTCATGCCTTTATTCCATGGTTAACATCCGTACATATAGCAATAAGAATACGCCAGCTGTGCTAGTAGCACTCAATCCAAATAGGAGAATATTACAAAAGGACAACCAACGGTAAGAAATAGTACTATAAGGTATCCTAGGTAAATTAGGCATGTTCTCTCTTATCCGCAATAGCCATTACTTCATATGAAAGTCATTTTGCCACTTGGGCTTAGTGATGTTCCTCTTGGCCCTATCTCTTGGTTTGTGTTTGATACTGGGCCCATCTTCAATGTCTTCACCAGTATCATCAATTGGGCCTAAGCCCTCAGCTGCAGTTGTTACATTCCTTCCTTCATCACGAGGAACCTTGTCCTCAAGGTTCAAGGCTGGGAAGTTCTTTTTCAAATCTGCAAGTGATTCCCAAGTCGCATCTTCAGGATACAACCCTTCCCATTGCACCAGAGCACGGTGTTGATCAGGTTCAGCAGCATACTGGACATCAAGGATTGCAACTGGGTGAATTACAGGCTGATTGCCAACAGCTTCTGCAGGAAGATTTAGCTCTGGCAGTGTGTTTCCATGACATGGTTTCAGCTTTGAGACATGAAAAACTGGGTGAATTTTGCTATCAGCAGGCAGCTCTAGCTCAAAAGCTACTTCACCAATGGCTTTCTTGAGTTTAAAAGGACCATAAAAGCGTTTGGAAAGCTTTCGGATACGCATACCAGCCACAGAAGTCTGGCAGAAGGGTTTTAGCTTGACAAAGACCATGTCACCTTCTTTGAAAGGATGTGGAATCCTCCGTTTATCAGCATATATTTTCATAGTGGCTTGAGCTTTGAGAAGTTTGCGTCTCAAGGTATTCAGAACTTCAGTTCTTTCAGATAAGGTAGCCTCCACAGCTTCCACATGGCTTGAACCTTGAATATACTGAGGTAAACTAGGAGGGGGCTTCCCATAGACCACCTGATATGGTGTCAATCCAGTAGTGAAATGCAGAGCAGTATTATAACTCCATTCTGCCCAATGTAAGAACTTACCCCAATCTTTTGGTTTCTCATGAACAAAGCAACGGAGATATTGTTGGAGAGTTTTGTTGACAATCTCCGTTTGGCCATCACTCTGGGGATGATAAGCAGTAGACATTCTCAGCTTTGTCCCACTTAAATGAAACAGTTCACGCCAGAAATGACTCATGAAGATTGGGTCTCTATCTGAAACTATGCTCTTAGGCATGCCATGGAGCTTGCATACCATCTTAGCAAATAGATCAGCTACTTTAACTGTTGTGAAACCCGTGGCCAGAGTTCCAAAATGAGCTGTCTTGGAAAAACGATCTACCACCACAAAAATTACAGTTGAGCTTTGGAAAGAAGGGAGCCCCACTATGAAATCCATTGAAATGTCTTCCCACACACCCGTAGGGACCGGAAGAGGCTGCAGTAACCCAAATGGGCTATGATTGGGTGGCTTTGTTTGCTGACATATTTTGCATTGCTTGACGAAATTAGCCACATCTTGTTGCATTCCATCCCAGTAAACATTCTCCTTGAGTCTTCCCGTAGCCTTGTAGACACCACCATGTCCCCCTAGTTGCGAAGAATGTAATTCCTCCAATAGTACTTGTTTAAATGGTGAATCTGCAGGTATGAATAATTTGTTCCTGTAAAACAACAAACCATTAACAACAGAAAAATCAGCATTCTCAGATGGATCCTGTTGCACTTTGTGAATCAGTTGCTGTAATTGATCATCCTTAGCAAGAGATGACTGCAATTGCTGTAAGAAATCCCAGTGTGGAATTGTGATAGCCAAGTGTTGTGGCTGCTGGTCATGCACTCGAGAGAGTGCATCTGCCACTCTATTCTGAGCTCCTGGTTTGTAAACAATTTCAAAGGAATAACCAAGAAGTTTGGCTAGGTAAAATTGCTGTTCCGGAGTCTGTATGACCTGTGTCATGAGTTCTCTCAGGCTCCTTTGGTCCGTGTAAATTGTGAACTTTCTCCCCAACAAGTATGTGCGCCATTTCTTGACGGCGGAAGTAATAGCGCACAGTTCACGCACATAAGTAGAAGCACTCAGCATACGCGGACAGAATTTCCTACTGTCGTAGGCAATAGGATGACCTTTCTGACATAAACTGCACCCATTCCCAAGCCTGAAGCATCAGTTTCCAATACAAATTCCTCTTGAAAATCAGGTAAGGCTAGCACTGGTGTCTCTGTCATTGCTTGTTTCAGAGTTTCAAAGGCAGTCTCAGCATCTTGTGACCAATGAAATGAGTCCTTCTTGAGAAGGTTAGTAAGAGGAGCTGTCACAGTGGCATAATGCTTGACAAACTTGCGATAAAATCCTGTGAGCCCCAAGAATCCCCTTAACTGCTTTAAAGTAGTAGGTCTTGGCCAATTCCTCATAGCGTGGATCTTCTCAGGATCTGGTCCCACTCCTTGTTCAGACACAATATGACCCAGGTAAGCAATGGAAGGTTGAGCAAATGTGCACTTGCTTTGTTTGAGAAAAAAATTCTGTTCAATTAAGCACTTAAAGACAACTTCTAAGTGAGAAATGTGATCATCCATGGACTTGCTGTACACTAGTATGTCATCAAAGAATACTATGACAAACTTACGCAAGTGTGGCTGGAATAGAGTATTCATAGTGGTCTGGAATGTTGAAGGTGCGTTGCACAAACCAAAGGGCATCACTAGAAATTCATAGTGACCTTGATGGCTTCTAAAAGCAGTCTTGTGCACATCATAAGGAGCCATTCTGATTTGATGATAGCCAGAGCGCAGATCTAACTTAGAAAACCATTTTGTGCCATGTAATTCGTCTAAGAGCTCATCAATTGCAGGTATTGGAAACCTGTCCTTCACAGTAATTGAGTTAAGAGCCCTGTAATCCACGCAGAATCTCCAAGTACCATCTTTTTTTCTCACCAACAAGATAGGAGAGGAGAAAGAACTTGTGCTAGGCTGAATGATCCCTTGAAGCAACATGTCCTGTATCTGGTTCTCAATTTCTTGTTTCTGAAATTGAGGGTATCTATAAGGTTTTACATTGACTGGGTCTGCACCATGTAAAAGGGGAATTTTGTGGTCTGTAGGCCTTGGTGGAGGAAGAGTTGTGGGCTGCTTGAAGAGGTCAGAGTAGGTGTTTAGGAGGCAGGTTATTTCTGGTGGGTGAGGTGTGTTTTGTGGTGATGTGGGTGAGCTAGGAATGAGTTGAAGCTGAATGACAGTGTCAAGGCTTTTAGTGGAAGCTAGTCTTTTGAGTTGGTGAAGGGATGCTGCTGTTGGTGTGGGTTTTGGGGTACCAGATAGGGTAACTTGGCGATTGTCTTTGGTAAAAGACATGGTGAGTTTGTTGTAATCAATCAATATAGGACCAAGGGTTTTCAACCATTCAACACCCAAGACCATTTCAGCACCACTCAAGGGAATGACAAACAAATCCACAGAAAAAAAGTGATCATCCAGATATAAATCAATATTTTTGCAAGAAAAAAAACAACTTAACTCTTCACCATTACCTACTAGAACTTGGAAAGCTTTAGAAGGTTCAAGAGATAGGCCTAGTTGTTTTGCAACTCTGTCTTGTATGAAATTGTGTGTACTACCACCATCAACAAGGACTGTGATTTGTTGGTTTTTGATTCTGCCCTGTACCCTTAAGGTTTGAGGAATAGAATGGCCTAGCAAAGCATGTAGGCTAATGTGTGGGTTAGAGTCAGTTGATTTTGGTGTCTCAGGAATAGTTTCAGTAATAACAGGTTCGAGAGGATGTTGAGGGGTGGGATCTGGGTCATCTGGGTCAGCTACGAGAAGGAAAAATTGGCGTTTACAACGGTGACCCGGTTGGAACCGTTCATCACAGTTGTAACACAAACCTTTTTCCCGTCGCACTTGCAATTCCGCTGGTGTAAGGCGTTTGATGGTTGGTTGTTTACTAGCTTGGTTTGAAGAGGCTGTAGTATTTGGTGAGGTGGTCATGGTGGGTTTAGGGTTATGTTTCTGGGTGGACGATGATGGTGCTGTGTCAAAACGGCGAGTATATGGTGGCTTATCATTCAATTTTTCCTCTTGCAATTTGGCTAAATTAATAGCATGATTTAAAGAGATAGGTTGGAATACTTGTACCTCACGACGAATCTCCGGTTTGAGTCCGGAAATGAAACAACTCATATAGAACTCATGAGGAAGACCAACGATTCGGTTTGCCAACGCCTCGAAGGTGCTCTGGTACTCTTTGACGGAGGAGGTCTGAGTGAGCTTGAAGAGAGCTCCCTTAGGATCGTCGTATTGTGACGGCGCGAAGCGGATCTCCAACGCGTGCAGAAAAGCCTCCCACGAATGCAGAAGACCATTGCTGTGCATCCATTGGTACCATGTTAGGGCTTCACCCTCCAAATAGAAAGAAGCAATGTTCATGCGTTGAGCTTCAGGAGTTCGATGGAAATCGAAAAACTGGCGAATCTTGAAGATCCAACTCAAAGCATCTTTACCGTCGAAGCGCGGAATGTCAAGCTTCACCGAAGTAGTACCGAAGGCGGTTGCCGGAGATGAAGATTCGAAACCCAGAGCTTGAAATCCCGGAGGACCAATGCGCGTGCGAATCTGGTTGAGCTCCGTTTGCTGACTCTCTTGTGTTTCCTGGATGGTGCGGACAGTTTGAAGGAGCTGTTGCAAAATTTCACTGAGATTTGGTGGTGGCGGCGGGGATGACGACATTGCAATGCAATGAAAGCACCAATTGTAAGGGATGAATACTACAGTGGGTTGAGTGAGAAATTAGAGAGTGGTGGGGTAAGCAATGTTGAGAATGATTGCAAATGAAAATTAAGAAAGCAACGAAAAAGTTTTCCTCCGTGAGTGGAGGTGACTCTAGTTTTCACTTAATTCATTCATGCCTTTATTCCATGGTTAACATCCGTACATATAGCAATAAGAATACGCCAGCTGTGCTAGTAGCACTCAATCCAAATAGGAGAATATTACAAAAGGACAACCAACGGTAAGAAATAGTACTATAAGGTATCCTAGGTAAATTAGGCATGTTCTCTCTTATCCGCAATAGCCATTACTTCATATGAAAGTCATTTTGCCACTTGGGCTTAGTGATGTTCCTCTTGGCCCTATCTCTTGGTTTGTGTTTGATACTGGGCCCATCTTCAATGTCTTCACCAGTATCATCAATTGGGCCTAAGCCCTCAGCTGCAGTTGTTACATGTTCTGTGACCTTGTTTCAGACTCTTAGGTGCGTTTTTCACTCTTATCTTCTCGCTGTAACCCACTGCTATTTTTAAAGCATGTTGTTGAGATTTTGCTACAGTTAGTTTGAACTTTGAAGTTATGTTTTTGATATTTTTAAATGGAAATTCATGGTTTTCTTTTGTTATTTTTTTTCCTGTTTTTGTTCATACATTTAAAGCATGTTATTCAGACTCTGCTGCGGCTAGTTTTAAGTTATGCTTCTGCCATTTTTATGTGGGAAATCCATGGTTTTCTTTTGTTGTTTTCTTATGTGGTAACGTTGCCTTGTTTTAGAGGAATGAAAACTCAATCTTCCATGAATCATTATACAAAACAACATACTTACATTCTTTCATTGATGCTTTGCTAGCCTCTTTCGATCAAAAATAATAATGAAATAATAAGGGAATAGAAAGTGATACTTAATCACATGCAATCCAAATTGAGTATCGGCAAATTGCACTTCAAACTACTAACACACTTTTGGCAAAGCAGTCAAATAAATATCTAATTGACTAATTCTCTATCAATGTCTCAACCTTCGTAGTCGTCAACACTGTCGATTTTACTTCCACTTCCACACTTCCAATCGCCAAACAATCCCATAACATTGTCACCGTGAAACTAAATAAAGTAGATAGCTATAGACAACAATAGATTATCCTTGATGCTTTTAATTACATTTGCTAGAAAATGAGTTTATATAATAATCTCTCATCAAAATAAGTATTTATTAATTAAAAAATTATATGTCAGTTTCCGACATTCTGACAATTCCAAGTGCAACATCCTCTAAAATTTAGATAGACATCCTGTCGGAATATTGAAAACTCATTTATTTTTTAGTTAACAAATACTTATTTTTAGTTAACTTACTTTCTAGCAAATGGAAGAGCATCAGGGATAATCTGTTGTTGCCTATGGCTATTTACTTCCTTGAGTTAACCGGTGGTGGCGGTGTCATGGGATTGTTTGGCGTCAAATGAAACTAAAATTGATGGCGGCGCTTCGTAGGGTTTCGGGTTTAGAGTTATGAGAGGGTTATTCTTTGTTCGTTTCTTATTCTAACAACCATGATTTCCTACAAACAACTCTTGCAACTTTTTTTGTTCATTGTTATGAATTCTATTTGAATGTCTCATAAAAAAAGATCCGTCGAACTCAAATCGAGTGAGATTGGACTATTTAAAAGGTTTTTCTTCATCTTGCTTGACAAGGAAACCCAAAAGGGTAGGAAACGAGAAAACCCTACTACATAGTGGTTTCAACAACAACAACAACAACAATAATAATAATAATAATAATAATAATAATAATAATAATTATAACTTTTTTGCCGACTTAATAATAATAGCATTCAATAATTAATACAATTATACAATGAGACATTGATTAATTAGAGATTCTAATTGATAAAAATGTGATAGTACTTTGAAGTTACTTTGAAGTTACTTTGAAGTTACTTTGTAGTGCAATTTGATGAGACACAATTTAGATCACATGTTGTTAGGGTTTAAGAGTGTCTAAGAGAGGAAATTGCAAATATCTCCGTGAGTGGAGTGACTCTAGCAAATTGCTTAATGATTGCTTGCCATTATTTCCAATTACATAGGATCCAAAGGGTGACTGACAGCTGTCCAAAACAAATAAAACAAAATAACCCTAATAGTACCTAAGATATTGAAGTAGTTTTAGTAATTCAATTGTTATATTTTCAGTTGTAATTCATTTTTTCTCTTGTACAGTTAGTTACAAACTGTTAGTGTATATACATAGATATAAATACATTGATGAATATCTCATATTGTGCAGAGCTTTACAGAATCAATAAAACAGACCTTTTTCTTCTCTTCTTTTCTCTTCTCTTTTTTCCCTTAATTCCAACAATTGGTATCACAGAGCTCGACGATCCGTGGAGAAATCTCGCATGGCGAACACCACGAAAGATAGAGATCATTTCCCGGCGAATCTTCCAATCTTCAACGGCAAGAATTATGATCGTTGGTGTGCTCAGATGAAGGTAATTTTCCGTTACCAAGACGTGCTCGAGATTGTCAACGATGGCGTACCGGCGCTAGCGGCGAACGCCACTGAAGCCCAGAGGAATACCCATCGCGAGCTACGAAAGAAAGACGGTAAAGGATTATTCTTGATCCACCAGTGTGTTGACTCGAATGTCATCGAATTGATCATTGACTGCGACTCAGCAAAGAACGCATGGGATATTCTCAAGAACGCGTATGGAGGAGCAGACAGATTGAAGAAAGTTCGATTGCAATCTCTCAGGAAACAATACGAAGCGTTGAAGATGAAGGATGGAGAATCAATTGGAGAATTCATCACAAGGTTAGTTACTCTGACTAATCAAATGAAAGGAAATGGTAAAACTGTATCTGAACATAGCAAGATAGAAAAGGTTCTTAGGTCTTTAACTGCAGAATTTGACTATGTTGTCACCGCAATAGAAGAATCTAAGAATTTAGATGAGATGAAGTTAGAAGAACTTCAAGGTTCTTTAGAAGCACATGAGCTAAGGATTAGGCAAAGAAGTTCAGAGAAAGAAACTGAACAAGCTTTGCAAGCTCATCTTTCTAAAAAGAATTGGAAAGGAAAGAATGATAAGAAAAGCAAATGGAAGGGAAAAGAAAAGATTTCTGCCTCAGGTACCAGTGAGAAGAATTCTAGTGACCTAAGTGACAAGAAAAAAGGTGATAAGAGCTCAATTCAGTGTTATAATTGTCAGCAGTATGGACATTATAAGAGTCAATGTAAGAACAAGAAAGTGCCAAGAAAAGATGCAGAAGCAAAGTTTGCAAATGATGGCACAGATTCTGATTCTGATTCTGGGTCAGATGATGTCATGTTAATGGCAATTGTAGAAGAAGAACCGAAGGTTAATGCAGTAGGTAAGAGGCAGGGCAGTGGTGACACTGGTGATGCCAAAATTACCTATGCAGTAAGTAAGAGGCAGGGCAGTGGAAACACTGGTGATGCCAAAATTACTCATGCAAAGAATGAGAAGCAGGATAATGCAAATACTGATGATACTTCCATTACTGCAGCAGACAAGTTCAGAAAAATCAGAAGAAAGCAACCCAGAAATGTCTTGTTGAAAGCTGATACATATGTGTATGATGAAAAATCTGATTCCTGGAACCTTGACACAGGTTGTTCAAACCATATGTGTTGCCACAAGGAATGGTTCACTGAGCTAAAACACATTAAGAAAAGAATCAGATTTGCAGATAATAGCTTTGTAATAGCAGAAGGTATTGGCACAGTTAAAATTTGGAGTAAGGAAGGTAAATGTTCATACATACAGGAAGTATTTTTTGTTCCAAGCATGAGAAGTAATCTGATAAGTCTTGGACAGCTACTTGAAAAAGATTTTTCAATAGAAATGGAGGACAAACAGTTGAGATTGTTTGATAAGTACAAGAAGCTGATACTTAAGGCTCCTTTGAGAAACAATAGAACATTTAAAGTCAAGCTTACCATGGAGCAGCAACAATGCTTAACAACAGTTGTTGAGGGTGAAAACTGGAAATGGCACAAGAGGCTTGGCCATTTGAACTTTAAGAGCTTACACAAACTGAAGGTTGAGGATATGGTTCATGGTCTTCCAAACATCAAAACTCCAAATGAGGTGTGTGAAAAGTGCTGTGAGTCTAAACAGCCAAGAAGCTCATTCAAGTCAGAAATTCCAAGTAGAGCACAGAAGCAACTTGAGGTAATTTTCTCTGATGTGTGTGGTCCTTTTGATGTGAAATCACTTGGAGGAAATAGCTATTTCGTTACTTTCATTGATGAATTTACCAGAATGACCTGGGTATATTTGATCAAAAGGAAGAATGAAGTGTTTGATGTCTTCAGAAACTTCAAGGTCATGATTGAGAAGCAGAGTGAATATGCAATCAAGACACTTAGAACAGATGGAGGTGGTGAGTATACCTCACTTGAGTTTGAGAGCTTCTGTGTGAAAGAAGGCATTGTTCATGAAGTAACATCACCCTACACACCTCAACATAATGGAATTGCAGAAAGAAAGAATAGAACCATTTTAAATATGGTTAGAAGCATGATGAAAGAGAAGGACTTACCTCATTTTCTATGGGGAGAACTGGTGGCTACTGCTGTGTATATAATCAACTTGTGTCCTACCAAAAGGCTGAGTGGAAAGACACCATTAGAAGCTTGGTCAAGAAAAAGACCAAGTGTGAAGCATTTGAGGATTATTGGCTCTCTATGCTTCAGACATGTACCTGAGCAACTGAGAAAAAAGTTAGATGACAGAGCACAGCAGATGGTGTTGATTGGATATTATCCAACTGGTGCCTACAAGCTTTATGATCCAGTTCAGAAGAAAATTTTCAAGAGCAGAGATGTTGTGATAGATGAATCAAAAGGATGGAAGTGGAATGAGAGCAGGGAAATCAATGAAAGATCAGCAAGAACAGTGGACTTTGATGTGATCCAGGAAGATGAGGAACAACATGAGGCACCAGTAGTCACTGAAGCAGAAGTGCCTGATGCAGTAGAAGCACCACTGAGAAGATCACAGAGAGATAGACAAAGATCAGTGAGGCTTCAAGGCTATGATACATTCCCTGACACTGCAATTACTTCAGAAGGTGATCTGTTACACTTTGCTTTAATGACAGAGGCTGAACCAGTAAACTTAGAGCAAGCATTAGAGCACTCTAAGTGGAAAGAAGCCATGATTGAAGAACTGAAGTCAATTGAAAAAAATAATACTTGGAAGCTAGTTGAGTTACCTAAGCAAAAGAAGGCCATAGATGTGAAGTGGGTCTACAAAACAAAGATCAAACCAAATGGTGAAGTGACCAAGTACAAGGCCAGATTGGTTGCAAGAGGTTTCTTGCAGAAAGCTGGTGTGGATTTCAATGAGATTTTTGCTCCAGTAGCAAGGATTGAAACTGTAAGATTAGTGGTTGCCTTGGCTAGTAAAAAGGGCTGGTTAATACATCAGCTTGATGTAAAATCAGCTTTCCTAAATGGTCCTCTAGAGGAGGAAGTATATGTTACTCAACCCCCTGGTTTTGAGCTAAAGGGACAAGAAGACAAAGTGTTCAAGCTCAACAAGGCACTCTATGGGCTTAAGCAAGCCCCTAGAGCATGGAATAAGAGAATAGACAACTTTCTCTTGAAGCAAAAATTTGAAAAATGTACTACTGAACATGGCTTGTATGTGCAGAAGCAAAATGCAAGTAATTTGTTGCTGCTATGTTTATATGTAGATGATCTACTGATTACTGGCAGCAACCAAGCAGAAATAAACAAATTCAAGATGATATTAATGTCTGAGTTTGAGATGACAGACATGGGACAATTATCCTATTTCCTTGGCATTGAATTTGTGAAAACTGACAGTGGGATACTCATGCATCAGAGGAAGTACTCTGATGATGTTTTAAAGAGATTCAACATGGCTAACTGTAAACCATCTACTACTCCAGTAGAAGCAGGAATCAAGCTTGAAAGAGATGGAGATGAAGAAGAAGTAGATGCTACTCTCTACAAACAAATAATAGGATCTCTTAGATACCTATGCAACACAAGACCAGACATTACTTTTGGTGTTGGGTTACTAAGTAGATTCATGGAAAAGCCTAGAATGTCTCACATGGTCGCTGCTAAAAGAGTGCTCAGATATATCAAATGGACACAGAACTATGGAATTTTATATGCTGGTGAAAATGATATGGCAGAAGCAGAAGTATATGGATACACTGATTCTGACTGGAATGGTGACAGAAACGATAGAAAGAGCACAGGTGGATATATTTTCATGTATGGAAAAGCACCAATCTCATGGTGCTCAAAGAAACAAAGCATTGTAGCCCTGTCCTCATGTGAGGCAGAATATGTAGCAGCAGCTTTTGCAGCATGTCAAGCATCCTGGTTACAAATGCTGTTAGCTGAAATTGGTGTTGAAACTGCTTCAGAAATGAAACTGTTGATAGACAACAAATCTGCCATAGACTTGGCAAGAAATCCAGTAGCTCATGGGAGATCTAAGCACATAGAAGTTAAGTATCATTTCCTTCGTGATCAAGTAAACAATGGCAAGCTGAAACTGATTTACTGCAAGACAGAAACTCAGGCTGCTGATATACTTACAAAGCCAATCAAGAAAGCAAGGTTTGAAGAGCTTAGGACATTGATTGGAATGCACACTATAAACAATGTGAATTAAGAGGGTGTATTGAAGTAGTTTTAGTAATTCAATTGTTATATTTTCAGTTGTAATTCATTTTTTCTCTTGTACAGTTAGTTACAAACTGTTAGTGTATATACATAGATATAAATACATTGATGAATATCTCATATTGTGCAGAGCTTTACAGAATCAATAAAACAGACCTTTTTCTTCTCTTCTCTTCTCTTCTCTTTTTTCCCTTAATTCCAACATAAGACAGCTATATTTTACAATGATAGAATCTAGGGCAACCAATACAAACATAGTGTTGGATTTATTCAAGGCTTAAATACTTTTCACCCCCTGCAAAATTACCTGATATCCATTCACCTCCCCGCTTCCAAAAATACTCTGCAAAATATAAAATTATCCAGTTACCCCCCTCAAACTGGGGGGGTAAATGGATAGTGGCAACATTTGTAGGGGGGTAACTGGATAATGTTATATTTTGCAAGGTTTGTTTTGCAAAAAGAAATTTTGCAGGGGGTAAATAGATATCAGGTAATTTTGCAGGGGGTGAAAAGTATTTAAGCCTTTATTCAATAGTCCTAATTTAGGCAAAGCATATAAAACATGATCAATTCAAGTGTAGTACTCATTGGACCATTTGGGCCTGACCTTCTCTCTACGGGCAATGGGCACATTAATGTCATCATATGGGTCATCAATAGCAGGCTCTTCCTCATCAATTGTAGCATGGGTTTTTTTTACCCCACAGTTTGACATAATACCCCCACAAAATATGAAAATCTGAAAATACCCCCCAGAAATTTGACTCAATCGGATTTACCTCCTGAATAGGTAAATCCGCTTTGACATAAATCAAAGGCGGATTTATCTAGATACGATTAGCATGAAAAAATTGCATCGGATGTACGTGTGAGCAAGTACATTCGATTTGTTAAATATGGAAAGCGGATTTACCTCGCAGGCAGATAGATCTGCTTTGTCACTTTAAGAAGTTGGATCTACCTATTGGTGAGGGTACATCTTGTTTGATAAATTCAAAAGCGGATTTACCTTGTACTATAGTAGATCCGACTTACAAAAAAAAATAAACTTTTAATTTGTTGAATATATATATATACACACACACACACATACGACTTACAAAAAAATAATAAACTTTTAATTTGTTGAATATATATATATATATATATATATATATATATATATAGACACACACACATTAATATGGATAAATAATTACAAAAAAGTGGTACAAATAAATACAAGAAATGTCAATCTAAACCGTCAGAATCATCGGCTAAGTCTACGTCGGCGGGCGCATCTGTGGGAGGGGGCATGACCGGAGCCTGGGCATGCCATAGGGCGAAACGGCTGGTATGCGGATCCAACCATGTAGTAGATTCCTCAGATGCATTATGCTTCCATAATGGGCAACTAGAGGCAACAGACAGGCAGGCGAGATCGAATATGCACCCAATGGTTACCCCTCACGTGCAGAATAGATATGATTCTACGACTCTTAGAAGAAGAATAAATACCTCTCAAAGGTAGATAAGTAAAATTCATTCCCAAAGATAATTGAACTAGGGCCACATTATACTTGGTAGCTATAAAGTACCCCATCTCAGGCAAACTTAACCACTTATCCTCCTCCTGAAAACCCTACGTTTAATGGTTAACGCTTTTCGAATCACTGCAAGTCTGTCTTCCCCAAATATGTAAGAATATAGTTGCTCCCTGTCTTTTGTTTCTTGGATTAATTCTTGCCTAATTAAATGCCAACTATCCTCACCAAGACTGAGACCAACAGCAAATGCTCGGAATCCACAATTACCATCAGGCTATCAATAATATTTTCAACATAAGAGTGTAAGTGTTGAGGAACCCACGGTAAATTCAATTTAGTCTCTCCCTATTGTGTTAATTTTTTATAAGCACTCTGGATACCTTTAACTTTGATGACTGCTGTGAGACTTTAGGAGAAGTCCCAGATTCTTGAGTCAGCTTCATCTTCTCATCCACATGCTCCCAACCAGAAGGATCACGCTTGACATCATATAATTTCTGTTTTTTCTTCTTTGATGCACCTTTTGTTTTAACTTTAAATGGTGGTGGAACCATTAAAGAAGTGGTAGGGAATGCAAACTCACTAACTTGTTTCTTGAACACAAATCTCTCATCAGGAGTCATAACATTATATCTCGCCCAAATCATCTCCATAATGTAAGATATAGCACAGTCAACATATTTTTCTTGAGAGAGATCATCATCAATAGAATCTAAACTCAAATTTTTCCAGTGACTGTCAACAACATCCAATGGAATAAGAGTACTAGAGACATGGTACACACCTAGCTCACAAGCACAGGGAAGGAGATGTGTTTTTCGAAGAACGAACCAGATGTGTTTTTCGAAGAACGAACCCACAGCGAGCTTTGTCATCATATCCAACCCCAGATGTCGTTTTTGAAAACTCTTTAAGAATATGATCCAAAGCATTTAGAGACACAAGACCGCGAAGCTTTTTAAAAAATGGAGTATTGTGAGACACTTCAATACGGTTTATGCTTCTTTGGAAAGACCCATGACTTTATCAAAGTCCAATGGGCTGACTCGACTCTTAAATAATAACAACAATAAATATACGATAAAAATACAAAACACATGACAAAAAATATTAAACTACGATAAAAATACAAAACAAATGTCAAAAAATATTAAACTACGATAAAAATAGTAAACATATGTCAAAAAATAAAAACACTACACATGTGCAAAAAATATTCAACTACGATAAAAATACTAAATATCTGTTGGTGGTTTGATTCTCGAAGTGTGCAATCCGGCCATGCCAAGATAAATCTTTCCTTATGGTTTGTCAACCAGGTGTTGTGCACGTACTTAATAAGAGCAGGCAAGTCAACGCATGAGTCCTCAAAAATCTTCAACCGAGCTGAGTACTCAGACTCGTCAAGTGAATCAATAATGTCGTGCCAAAAAGAGAGGACTTCTCCTTGCCTATCCGCGTGCACCAACTCTTTAATTTTCGCCTTGACATTTTTTGTTATGTGCCAACAACTTAACAAATTTGTAGCAGAAGGAAAGACATCAAGAATACCAGACATAAGACTAAGATTTCTGTCAGTCAAGAATACCTGAGGTTGAAGCCCGCGCAAGTCAAATAATTCTTTCAGTTGCTGCCAAGTAAAATGATTTCCAAGCTCGTGTGCAATATAGGCAAAAGCAATCGAGAAAGTTAACTCCGTTGAAGTGACTCCGACAATCTCCAATAGAGGTAGATTGTATTTGTTGGTCTTGTAGGTGGTGTCGAGAATAAGGACCTTTGGAAACAATCGGAATAACTTAATAGAAGTGGGATGCGCCCACATGATGTCACTTACCACATCGGAACCCTCAACTTTTCTGCTCCAACATAAATAATTTTCTGACTCAATTAATCGCAAAAGCTCCTGAATGTCCGTTCTAGGACCCCTCCTAGAAGACTTATAGGCGTAACGCTGCCTATATATTTGAGGAAGAGAAGTGACGTTGCCCAAAAAAAAATTTCTTCAAAGTATTAAGTCAGTCTTTCGGGGCAACGTTCAAAGAAGTGTGCTCATCAACCATAGCCTTCTGCGACTTACTTAAACAACCAAAAGTTGTCGACTCGATCGGGGTAGTAAGCAACTGATGTGTGTGTAGATCACACCTAACCTTCACACGCCAACCCCCATAACGTATTGTACAAGTAACACTCAATTTGAACGGACAGCTTCTTCTTTTAGATCTGGTAACTCTAGAATCATTACAGAAATTCCCTTGCTTCTCGCAACCAAAAATAATCTTATCTCTACTCCCCCTTTTACCTCCACCTGTGTCGGATCTGACAATAATAACAACACCTCCAATACGTCTCCAACCGCTTTCGCCCACGCAACAACATTCTCGCGTGCAGAAAATATCTACAAAATAGAAAAATGTTACGTACTTAATTAATTAAATATCTATCAAACATAGTTAAAAAAATTAGTAATTAAATATACCGTCTCCCGGCGGATTGGAAATCGGATTTACGTTGGGAGACGGTATATTTAATTACTAATTTTTTTAATTAAATTTGATAGATATTTAATTAATTAAGTACTATTTTTTTCTATTTTGTAGATATTTTCTACACGCGAGAATGTAACAGAGTGGGCGAAAGCGGTTGGGAGACGTATTGGAGTTGTTGTTGTCATTGTCAGATTCGACATAAGTAGAGGTAAACGGGGGAGTAGAGATACGATTATTTTTTGTTGCGAGAAGCAAGGGAATTTCTGTAATGATTCTAGAGTTATCGGATCTAAGAGAAGAAGATGTCCATTCAAATTGAGAGCTACTTGTACGTGATGGGGGTTGGCGTGTGAAGGTTAGGTGTGGTCTACACACACATCAGTTGCTTACTACCCCGGTCGGGTCGAAAACTTTTGGTCGTTTAAGTAAGCCGCAGAAGGCTATGGTTGATGAGCACACTTCTTTGAACGTTGCCCCGAAAGACAGTCTTAATGATTTGAAGAAAAATTTTCCGGGCAACGTCACTTCTCTTCCTCAAATATTGCGATTAATTGAGTCAGAAAGTTGAGGGTTCCGATGTGGTAAGTGATATCCCACTTCTATTAAGTTATTCCGGTTGTTTTCCAAAGGTCCTTATTGTCGACACCACCTACAAGACCAACAAATACAATCTAGGTTGCTTTCTCGGAGTCACTTCAACGGAGTTAACTTTCTCGGTTGCTTTTGCCTATATTGCACACGAGCTTGGAAATCAATTTACTTGGGAATTGCAGCAACTGAAAGAATTATTTGACTTGCATGGGCTTCAACCTCATGTATTCTTGACTGACAGAGATGGTGCACGCGGATAGGCAAGGAAGTCCTCTCTCTTTGCCTGGTTGACAAACCATAAGGAAAGATTTATCTTGGACAAACCGGGTTGCACACTTCGGGAATCAAACCACCAACCATAAGGAAAGATTTATCGTAGTTTAATATTTTTTGACACGTGTTTAGTATTTTTATCGTAGTTTAATATTTTTTGACACGTGTTTACTATTTTTATCGTAGTTTAATATTTTTTGACACGTGTTTAGTAATTTTATCGTAGTTTAATATTTTTTGACACGTGTTTTGTATTTTAATCGTAGTTTAATATTGTTGTTATTATTTAAGAGTCGAGTCAACCCATTGGACTTTGAAGAGACATTTAGGGAGTTCTGGAGGAGACTTGTCAAAATGTTTTCAGTCTGTGCGTGGCATGCTTACCCTTCATTTTGATAAAGTCATCGGGTCTTTCCAAAGAAACATAAACCGCATTGAAGTGGCTCACAATACTCCATTCTTTAAAAAGCTTCGCGGTCTTGTGTCTTGGATCATATTCTTAAAGAGTTTTCAAAAACGACATCTGGGGTTGGATATGACAAAGCTCGCTGTGGGTGCGTTCTTCGAAAGACACATCATTTTCCCTGTGCTTGTGAGCTAGGTGTGTACCATGTCTCCGGTACTCCTATTCCATTGGATGTTGTTGACAGTCACTGAAAAATTTGAGTTTAGATTCTATGGAGATGATTTGTGTTCAAGAAACAACTTAGTGAGTTTGCATTCCCCACCAAAGAAGAAAAAGCTGAAATTATATGATGTCAAGCGTGATCCTTCTGGTTGGGAGCATGTGGATGAGAAGATGAAGTTGATTGAAGAATCTGGGACTTCTAAAAAATCATCACAGTCAAAAAAAGGGCCTTCTCCTAAAGTCTCACAGCGGTCTTCAAAGTTAAAGGTATCCCAGAGTGCTTATAAAAAATTAACACAGCAGGGGGAGCTAAATTGAATTTACCGTGGGTTCCTCAACACTTTGTTTACCTTGGATTTTGGTAAACACCGCTAGTTTGGGTTTGAAATTGCTTCTGCTTGCAGGATCAACTAGTAAATCCTAAGACCGTTTGTGTTTAAAGTTTTTCCAGAATTGCGCGTTTAAAAGTAAAAAGAAGAAGATAACCGTCGATTTCTCCGCGAAACCGTCGAATTACTCCAAATGAGGGAGGATAAAACAAAGAGAAAATTTGCATGAAACGTAAAGAAAAGGAAAATTAAAATTGCATTAATTTAAAGGGGTGGTGCACAAGATCATACATGTGTTCCTTGTACTCGTTTCTCAGTGCGTGTCGGTACTTTGAGCGTGGGAACTTGGTATGAGAGATTGTGACCCGTTTTTCCTATGAGAAACTACTATTTATACAAATAGAAAATAACTGTACAAAGTTTAAAAAATGTAACTGCTACGTGCTCTTGGTAACGGTTACTTGATCCTACTTCGACATCAGCCTCCAACTCCTTCTTGTCGAAATATCTGTCTTCAGCTTCTTCGACTTAGCCAAATCTGAGGTCGAAATCTACTTGATGTAACTTGATAGCTTAATTCATTTCAGTGTCGAAATTGATACTTGTCTCTTGAAATACAAGGTCAAACCTTAAAAATAAATCAAACCTCGTTGACTGCATTTAATTTAGCCTGTCGAAATTACAGGCTAACAAATTGCCCCCTCAAAAATGTCTTTTTCGACAGGAGCTATGTGAATGGCAGAAAAAGAGTATTTTTGAAAATCCTTCTTCAGTCGAAGTAATGACGAAAACACTTGGGTTTTACCACTTAGATTTGAGATAGATCTTCTAAGGAAATTTATTTTTCCTAGTAATGACTGCAGTTCTTTTTTGGTCGAAGGAGCTTTCGTTTCCAAGATTGCTTTCGTCTTGTTTTGATTGATTTCAATGCCTTTTTTATGTACAACGAAACCCAAAAAGTCATCTGCACGAACACAGAAGGCACATTTGATTGGATTCATTTTCAATCCATATTTTCTCATTCTTTCGAATGATTGTCGGAGATGGTCTATATGACCATTTCCTGAAGCAGATTTAATAACAATGTCATCTATGTATACTTGCATAAATTTTTTCAATAAAATCATGAAACATAGAATTCATTGCCCTTTGGTACGTTGCCCCAGCATTTTTAAGGCCAAATGGCATTACAACCCATTCATAGACCCCCAATGCCCCTGGGCATCGAAATGCTGTTTTTGACGTATCTTCTTCAGCAATATATATTTGGTTATATCCAGAATAACCATCAAGCATGCTTAGGTATTCGTAACCTGCAGCTGAATCTACTAGCATTTCTGCCACTGGCATGGCATACTCATCTTTAGGTGTAGCATTATTTAAATCTCTAAAATCTATACACACCCTAAGTGTACCATTTTTCTTAATTACAGGCACTATATTAGCAAGCCCTTCGACATACTTGGCAGTTCTGATGAACTTGCTCTTCAGTAACCTTTCTATTTCTGCCTTGATCTTTACCAAGATTTCTGGTGCAAATCTTCTTGGCGTCTGCTTCACTGGCTTCTTTCCTGGTCGAATTGGTAGTCTGATTTCAACAACTTCTCGACTCAACCCTGGCATTTCATTGTAATCTCATGCAAAGCAGTCTTTGTACTCCTTCGGCAATTCAACAATCTGCGCCTTCAACTCTTGATCAATCTTAGCACTGATGTATGTTGGCCTTTTTATTGTGCCATCTCCCAAATCAATTTCTTCTAAGGGATATTGTGCTTGGATCCTTTTGGTTGAACCCATTGGATCTTTTTCAAAACCTAAAGACTCATCATCATAGACGCAATCAAGCCTCTGGTTTTCGACAATGTTGTCTTTATTTTTATCTTCAGCGGCTTCATCAACTAATTGTTGTTGTAAGTCAGCTTCTAAAACCGCTTTTTGCTTATTTTCGGCCACATAGGCCGTAACTCTATCCCATACAGTGGGTTCATCCAGAAATAACTATTTACGGTCCTTCCCACCCTGTAGGCTTGACATAGCCTTGTGGGTAGTTGTCTTCATCAATGACCTCTCTATCCCAAATGAATCCATAGTTTGGATCAAGAATCACTGAGGTCCTCACATTATCTTGGCTTTCATAACCATGTTCAGAGGAAATGCATGGCGCAATGCTCGCCAGTTTCTTGTAGAAGGTTTTCTTGGTGATAGTATTCACTTCAGCCTTGAAATAGCTTTGATCACCCTCAATATTTTCAACTAGGCCATCTTCTCTCCAAATAATGAGCCTCTGGTGAACTGTCGAAGGAATTGCCCCCACAGCATGGATCCATTCCCTTCCCAACAGCATATTATAATTTGCCTTGGTTGAAATCACCATAAACATAGTTGGCCTTCTAATGCTTCCAACAGAAAGGTCAACTTCAATGGCTCCAAGAGAGTGGCCACTTTTACCTTCATAGTTGGTAAGGATTACGTTGTGTGTTTTCAGATCCGTTTCACACTTCCCAATCCTCTTCAGCATATGTTGTGGCATCAGGTTCACAGAAGCGCCACCATCAACCAAGATCTTGCTTACCCCAACATTGTTCACCTTTGCTTGGATATACAAAGGTTTGAGATGATTCCTCATCCCACAATCAGGTCTCTCAAAGACAGCGTGTTGTTCTTCCACACAACCATTCTTGAGGACATAGTAACAGATGGGTTTGTAAGTGGTTTCTTCGTCGAAATCCTCTTCGACGTCGTTTACTTCCGAAACCACGTCATACTCAATCGGGAGGATTGAGACTACACCACACAAGACGTCGAACTCTGACCCAGAATCAGCGAAATCTAAGCCTATTTCTTCATCTATGTTGAGACCCTCTTTGATCACTGAAAGTGGTGGAAATATCCTTTTAGTAGCTAGCTTTCTAGCCATTTCAAGAGACTTTGAAGGTGTTTGTTTGCATTTCTCTTTGTTGGAATTTTCCACCTTGCCTGCAGCAGCAACTTTCTTCTGGCGTTGATATCTACGCCATTGAGTTCTCGTCATAGGGTTCTTCCCTTTGTAATTATTGATATAGGCATACTTGTTAGATTCAGTTGCCTTATTTTGGTTAGTAGCACTAGTGCTGCCCCTGACCAATTTTGCCGGTTCTTGTTGATTTCCAACATCCTTTCAGCATAATACACTGGGTAATACCCAGTGCTCTTTCCACCAGAATGCACCCATTTCTCGACAGGTGACTTTGCTGGAGGAACATAAGTCCTAATCTGACCTTTCTGAGGATTCCTTGTCGAAGTAAACTTATATTGGATCCCTCTGTCATTGTAACTGAACTTTGGCCTTTTGTCGACCCACTTTCCTTTACGTTTCAATTGAGGCTTGAATCCCTCAGGATTCTCGGTAACCTCTTTGTCGAAGACAGCACTGCACCTAGGACAAAGCATGACTTCAGTATTGTTGATTTTGCAGCGATTGAGAAAATCAATCAATTCTTCTTCAGCCCTTGGATATACTATCTTCATCTTTTCAGCATACTGGTCATCAGTGACCATTTCGACATCAACCTTGTCGACAGCTTTCTCTGCCTTAGCATTTTCAGCAACATCTTCAGTGACCTCGACCACATTGAGATCAACTTTGACCAGCAATGCATCAGCTGTTGGCAAGGGATCAGTATCAATCTTCATTGGTGGCTTAGACTTGTCACCAAATTTCAGCCTTCCTTCGTTGATAGCATTTTGAACCAAATCCCTGAAAATGACACAACGGGAAGTGTTATGACCTAAGAAACCATGAAACTTACAAAAGCCTCTTTTCTGTCGTTGTTCTAATGGTGGAATCTTTAGGCCTTTAGGCATTAAGATTTGACCATCAGCCATAAGCAGATCAAATATTTCGTCACATTTAGATACATCATAAGTGTAAGTTTTTGCGACAAATTTATCATTCTTAGGTTCCACAAAAATTTTTCCATTAGAAGGTTTTAACAATTTGCAAGTATAAGGAGGTCCTGGTTTTAGTTCTGCAATGTTGACCTCTTATTCGACATCTTCATAAGATATATCGTATTCTTGGTCACTGTCATTAGCTTCGACATAAGCAACCTTTTCTTTTTTACTTTGGAATCTACCAGTTCTGGCTTTTTCGGCTTTGAGTCTTTTGACTTGTCGAACTCTATCAGCCAATTGTGCGTCTCTTAAATGTAGTGTGTCTAGTTTCTTTCTTATAGTATAATCTAGACCACCAGCAGCCATTTCGACTAACTCATGCTCAGGCACTTGGGTAAAACACCTTGCTTTGAGTAGTCTAAATCTATTGAGATAATCATCAACAGATTCTGCCCCCTTGCGTCGAACGCTAGCTAGTTCTTTAAGACTAATTTTGCATTGGCCCATATAGAACTGCTCATGGAAGGCCTTTTCTAATTGATTCCAATTAAAAATTGAATTTGGAGGCAGTGTAGTGAACCATGTGAAGGCATTCTTAGTTAGAAAATTTGGAAAGTATTTCATCCTTAAATTCTCATTGTGTGCTAGATCGCCAGCCTCAGTCAAATAACGAGCCACGTGTTCGACGGTAGATTCACTGGTTTCTCCAGCGAACTTTGTGAACTTGGGAATTTTCCATCCCCTAGGCAGCTCTGTTTGTAAGGTGTATTCTGACAAGGGCGACACAAAATTAGGCCTATGTAAACCAAAGTTAAGGCCATTCTGGGCTAAAATAGTTTCGACCATATTAGCCAGATTGTTTTGTGCTCCAAAATTGTTTTGTTGCACTTGTCTGACCACTTCGTCAGCATTTTGGTTTCTATTCACCAACACAATTTCAGGGATTGCTTCTATCCTCATAGGCTCTTCGACAATTTGTTGTTGTCCTTGGTTTCCCTGATTCATAGGTATTGGAATGTTAGGTCTTTCAACAGGTACTTCGACAGGCCTGACATTCTGAATTTGGGGAATTTGCTGGTGATGTATGGGTGGAGTACCAAAGAAATCAGCAATTCTTCCCATTTGTGTTGCCAACATTTGGTAACTGTTATTAGTGTTTTGTATCAAAGGATTAAACACAGTACCAATTTGTTGTGTTAACATATTGACCATATCATGATTGCTATCATCCATTTGTTGTCTTAATGCCAACAAAGATGTTGTAGTCAAATTAGTTTGGGCATTTCGACTATGGATGCCCTCCGTCGAACTATGAATAGGAGAATACCCTGTACTTGCATTTTCTGCAAATGTAGACGAATTTGTCTGAAGGCCTGCCATCAATGTTGTTGGCATGCCATACGGTAAAGCCCTTCCACTCATAGTAAATGGCATATTTCCAATCATTGGATTTGCCATCAAAGGACTCGTTGGTCCTACTATTGATGGCACAGAAGCCATTGTATTAACATTTGTTAATGCTGCAGTGGTCATCATTGACACAGGAGTAATTATGGGAGAAGTTATAGCGGTTACTCCCATTGTTGTCGAAGAAGGCATAGCGACGGTTATGCCTGCGACATTTGCAGCGTTAACGTCACTAACTGACGCTTGTTCTTGTGTACTTTGTGCATTTGATGCAGAAGCATTACTTGTACTAGAGTGTGCCATCTCTGGAAGATGTTTACCACTCCTTAATTGCATGTACAGACAAACACAAAGTTTAAGAATTTAACGAAAAACTTTTAAAATTAGCACAAACGTCCCACTGGGCGTACCAATTTGTTTACCTTGGATTTTGGTAAACACCGCTAGTTTGAAATTGCTTCTGCTTGCAGGATCAACTAGTAAATCCTAAGACCGTTTGTGTTTAAAGTTTTTCCAGAATTGCGCGTTTAAAAGTAAAAAGAAGAAGATAACCGCCGATTTCTCCGCGAAACCGTCGAATTACTCCAAATGAGGGAGGATAAAACAAAGAGAAAATTTGCATGAAACGTAAAGAAAAGGAAAATTAAAATTGCATTAATTTAAAGGGGTGGTGCACAAGATCATACATGCGTTCCTTGTACTCGTTTCTCAGTGCGTGTCGGTACTTTGAGCGTGGGAACTTGGTATGAGAGATTGTGACCCATTTTTCCTATGAGAAACTACTATTTATACAAATAGAAAATAACTGTACAAAGTTTAAAAAATGTAACTGCTACGTGCTCTTGGTAACGGTTACTTGATCCTACTTCGACATCAGCCTCCAACTCCTTCTTGTCGAAATATCTGTCTTCAGCTTCTTCGACTTAGCCAAATCTGAGGTCGAAATCTACTTGATGTAACTTGATAGCTTAATTCATTTCAGTGTCGAAATTGATACTTGTCTCTTGAAATACAAGGTCAAACTTTAAAAATAAATCAAACCTCGTTGACTGCATTTAATTTAGCCTGTCGAAATTACAGGCTAACACACTTACACTCTTATGTTGAAAATATTATTGATGTTGAGCCTGATGGTAATTGTGGGTTTCGAGCATTTGTTGTTGGTCTCGGTCTTGGTGAGGATAGTTGGCCTTTAATTAGACAATAATTAATCCAAGAAACAAAAGACAGGGAGCAACTATATTCTTACATGTTTGGGGAAGACAGACTTGCAGTGCTTCGAAAAGCATTAACCATTGAACACTACGGTTGTTAGGAGGAGGATAAGTGGTTGAGTTTGCCTGAGATGGGGGTACTTTATAGCTACCAAGTATAATGTGGCCCTAGTTCAATTATCTTTGGGAATGAATTTTACTTATCTGCCTTTGAGAGGTATTTATTCTACTTCTAAGAGTCGTAGAATCATATCTATTCTGCACCTGAGGGGTAACCATTGGGTGCATATTCGATCTTGCCTGCTTGTCTGTTGCCTCTAGTTGCTCCATTATGGAAGCATAGTGCATCTGAGGAATCCACTACATGGTTGGATCCGTATACCGGCCGTTCACCCTCTATGGCATGCCCAGGCTCCGGTCATGCCCCCTCCCACTGATGCGCCCACCGTCGTAGACTTAGCCGATGATTCTGACGGTTTAGATTGACATTTCTTGTATTTATTTTTGTACCACTTTTTTGTAAATACTTATCCATATTACTGTGTATATATATTTATCCATATGCACCCCCACCAATAGGTAGATCCGACTTCTTAAAGTGACAAAGTGGATCTATCTGCCTGCGAGGTAAATCCGTTTTGCATATTTAACAAATCGGATGTACCTGCTCACACGTACATCTGATGCGATTTTTTCATGCTAATCGTATCTAGATAAATCTGCCTTTGATTTATGTCAAAGCGGATTTACCGGATTCCGATTAATTCAAATTTCTTTCATATTTTGTGGGGGTATTATGTCAAACTGTGGCGGTAAATAAAAAAAACCTTGTAGCATTCATGACACATGCGGTTAAGTGTTACTTTCTCTCCCTTTTTTTTTATTACAAAAAGGCTAACAATGAAATAATGACGAATTTGACAATAAAATTTAATTAGTTATGTTGTTGTGTATAATGGTCGATGAAAAATTGACTATTTCTTACTTCTATTTTCAATAATTCACTTGATCATGAGGATGGGTTAATAACCACCAAATAATCCCTACAATCCGCTCTCGTGTTAATGTTTAGTAAATGAAAAATATTGTGATATAAATAAATTAATAAAAAGAAGCACTAGTGTAATCCGCATAAAGGTTACTAGGGGTGTGGTTGAGGGTTCGATATTAGAATCTTGTCCATCTCCTTAAAAGTGGATTATATCTTGAAGATATGTTGCAATGAATACTACGAGATGGACCAAATTAGTGAAATGTGTAGTATTCATTGAAATAGGGAAAAGACCACCAACATTACATATAGTGTAAGTTCATAGCTTGCAAACAAAGCACCAAATTAGTCCATTAATGGACAATCAATCAAGTATAGCTGAAACTCGTAGAAATCAATAATAATCATATGAGCAGCACTTGAATGGACATAGTTCATAAAAATTAATTGAAGTGAAACATAAACAAAACCAAATACAACCTAAACAACCAATTAGAAAGAAAGAAAAGCCATAATAGAAATCCTTCATAGCCTTCACCGCTAGGCAAGAACCAATAAACTTGCCAAACTGTAATCGTCGAACATGCTCCACCATTGAGCAGGAGCAGCTGCTCCACAAAGAAAAGCCCGAGACCCACAAAGTTAAACTTTTCTCTTATTTGAAGGCTAAATGAGACTTTAGATCTGAAATTAAGACGCCAAGCGAGATAAGGTAATCACCAGTTGAGGTAAAAATGAGTTTGAGCAAGGGATGGTAAGTACAACGAGGGAACTGGGAGGGATGGCCTTAACACTAATAAAATAGATGTTGAAAGAAATATGGAAGTAAATAATTATAAAGAATGTCAAGAGGTTTTGGAGGGGATGAAAAGTTAGGTGTGAGAGGATGGAGGCGGGCCAGTGGAGGTTGAAGGTGAACCAGAGGCGGCGGTCGAACCACCGCGAGTTGCCGCAGCGAGAGAGACCAAACCAGAGGCTATAGGAGATGAACTAGAGCCATCAGCGAGACAAATGACTGCTGTGAATTGCCATATAGAAGCTAGCTGCGCTAGGACCGGAAGGTGATGCTATGCACCACTACTCAGATCTAGGGTGCATTTGGTGTACGTGAATTCACTTTTTTGGACTAGACTTTCGTCTGCTGATCCAATATCTTTATGTTGCAATAGGACTTGACATTTTTAATATCATGACAAACTGTGATTGATTGATATTGTAAAAAAATTGAACATTATTGGTACATATAAATTAAATCCCTACATTTATATTAAAAATGCTTTTAGGGTGAGGGATCAAATCAAATCTCTTACCGGTGAACCACTAAAATTAACTGTAAGATATTGTGTAAAATGCTATGAGTGGTTAAGATTGAATCAACCAATACTAAATCTCAACTGTTGATTAATTAATGTATATACTACATCCTATGATCATATTTAATAGTTCATCAAATATGAATTTGGTTTGCTCTCTCCTAGAAGCACACTTGTATTAATTAACAAATATAGAGTTTTTCTTCCTTTTACATTACTTTCCATACGATGAAGCAATAAAACAAAAACAAAAATCAGTCCACAAAAATTGTTCATGAAAAAGGGATTTATTTTTTTGTAAAAAAGGGTTGAATAATTGAAGTGTAGAGTGGACGAGATTGGGAACGAAAAAAAGAAGGAAAAGTGCGCTTGTGACCGTTGTACCAAAACAAATCTTTTCTAATCTATGCACGCTCCCGTTTGTATTCCATAAAGCATGACCCGAATATTGACTAAAAAATCCATGAACCGAAACTCCGTAATTGGGGCAAAAAGGGCGAGAGTTGGGCCTTGAAATTAGCACACGTGGCAGAATATGATAGGTGGAGAGTTTAGAAAGAGACAAATAAATTCAAAATGAGAATGAACAATAATTTATGGAGCCACTCTGATTCCTAGTCCCTGGAGTGACCACTACTCACCCCACCACCACACCACTGTTGCTGAAGCCTGAACCAGAGAAACCGAACGACGAATTAAATCAAGTAAGGTACCTTTCTATTTCCCTTCTTCGTTTTTGCATACATTCATTCACTCACTCATGCAATTGGTGTTCTAAAGTTGAAATTCCAGGAATGCCCTTGTTCTGTGACCTTGTTATTTTTATATGTTGGAAATTAAACAAGAGGCGGTTTCACTTTCAGTTTCTTAGTCGGTGTGCGTTTGTTACATCACGCAAATTTTCGATAAATGATAATTTTGCTGTTTTTCACTCATTTTTAAAGCATGTTATTCAGACTTTACTCTTGCTAATTTTAAATTATGCTTCTGCAATTTTTATATGGCAAATTCATGGTTCTTTTTTGTTGTTTTTTTTTTTTTTATATTTTTGTTTATACATAGGACCTTGAGAAAGAACAAGAAAGGAGTGAAGGAGAAGATGGCTGGAATGACGAAGAATCAATGGTGGATGCTTGATAGCCACACTACCACCAAACGATCCCCGTGGCTTCAATCCACTCTCACTGGTACTCATTTTCTTCTTCTGCCTTCCCCCTTAGTCCTTATCAATTTTTCCACAACTATTTATTTTTTCACTGCCTTTAATTTAATGATGGCTAATTTGTATTCAATGAAGACAAATTGTTATGTTATCTTCATAAATTGTTCTAGTTTGGTAAATGAAAAATTATTATTTTGTGTTAATAGAAATAGAGAAGCACCGACGAACATGATATGACACATGTGCTAGATACTTGTATCCCTAAACTATTTGGTCCCTCGGTTCGATCCCTGGCGGTGCGTATGAAAAAACGTTTGTTGGGAGATGTCAACAATGAAACACCGACACTTCCGGTTGAAGACGTGTTCGTGTTGTGTCGGACACTCAACACAACACTTCACTTGTATTTTTTCGTGTCTGGTGTCCGTGTGTGTGTCAGTGCTTAATAGGAGGCCAATCCCTTAAATGGCTCTCCGACACCTCGAAAAATTAGTCTCCATAGTTGTCGTGGAGGATACTTGGTTTAAAAAAAAGAAATAGAGAAGCACTAGTGTGAATGGCATAAAGGTTATGGGCCAGCTTATGATTAATTAATCCGACTTTTGCTTTTCAAGTTCTTTTTCTTTTCCATTGGATTTAGCCGTTGGACACTTTTGTTTGCTTCCGTTGGGACTTATATATGGCATGTTTGCCTTTTTGTTCTATTTTAGAGTGAATCACCAATTGAGTCTATATAATAATTAATATTCTAAAACTAGAATAGTTTGTTGACTGTGTCCTACAATTTCTTAGCTAAATTACCGATTCATCCTTTAGTTTTTGAAGGGTGAAAAGAGATAAAATTGATGTGAAATTTTCTGCTTTATGTTTATCTCAGAGCTAAATGAGAAGACAAAGGGAATGTTAAAACTAATTGAAGAAGATGCAGATTCATTTGCACAACGTGCTGAGATGTATTACAAGAAACGACCTGAGCTTGTGAGAATGGTTGAAGATTTCTATCGAACACACCGCTCATTAGCTGAGCGGTATGATCAAGTTAAACCCGACACTCTCAGCTCGGTCGGATCACCTTTTGCTTCGGCCAAATATCAGTTAGAGAAGTTGATGACTTTTGCAGATAATGGTTATGATACTTATTCTGATAATTGTGACTTAGATGAGTCTATTGAATCTGAAGTTGATGATCCTGATCAAGAGGAAGAAGAGATTAAGCGAGTTGTAATTAAGGCGCCTAATGATGATAATGAGGAAGTGATGAAACTGAGAGATGAAATTAAGAGACTAAGTGAAGAGAACAAGGATCATAAGGAGCAACTGAAGCAGAAGGATGCTATTTGTGATGAAGTTATAATGTTAAGGGAAGAAATAAAAAGACTGAGAGATGAGAATGTGGAACAAAAGAAGCAATTAAAGCAGAAGGATGAAGAAAAAATAGAGGTTATAAAGCAACTGAGTTTGGCAATTGATATGCTGAAGGAGGATAATGTAAAGATGAGAAGCTTCATTGCTAAAGAGTCTAACAAGAAATGGAAGTTTCCATTTGAGTTCAACAAACTTGGTGGAGCATTGTCTGTGAAATTGTTTAATGGTACTCCAAGGAATCAATCTGGTGTTGAGCTTTCTAGACGTGGTTAACTAAGTTAAATAGCCTAGTTAGTTATGTACAAGAGTTTTTATACAGTATATGTTCTTAGTAATTTTTTATTTGGATGAAAATATGTTCTTAGTACTTAATTGTATTTTATTTTCAGATTTCAGATGTGTCTTTTACTTGGTTGGTTGTATTCATCCCAATTATTTCAATTTTTTTATTCCTTATTCTTATGATTGTAATTTTAGCCCAACTCAATTCTCTCCTTGTTTCTTAATGCCGAGTGCATATGAAGCAGAGACCTAAGAAGTTTCTGTATGCCAGAACCTTCTCCTTAGGGGAAGGGGACTCACTCATCTTTAGTTGGTTAATTCATTTAATAAATCATAAACATACCATTTTAACTAATTATTTTTCAGTCAATAATTTTTTCTTTGGTATCAAATTTTCCAATCAATAATTATAATTTCACAGTTTATCTTTTGAATTCTACTAATCAGTTAGGAAGAGTTAAATGTATCTTTTACGCATTCAGGTTATTAGTACCTTTTGCATTCAAGTTAATAAGAATGTCGTGAAATTAAAATGGTCTCAATAAATTTTCAAATGCATACCATTCAATGATTCATGCCAGGATAGTAATAGGAGGACCCTTTTTGGTCAAGGAAAGTTAATCTATTTGGTGAAGGGCTAAAGCCCAATGATTCGAAAATACAAAGAGGCCCATACAAAGCCCAAACTGTCTAGCTAGAGCAGTATCTCAAAGTCTGTAAAACAAATACAACTTGATAAGAAAATGTCTGAGACTTAGACAAAAAAGTAAGTCTGAGCCGATCACCTACCAAAAAAAACAAGTTAGAGAGAATATAATCTAGATACGTGCTAGATACTGAACTATCTAGAACATATGAAAACAAAAAAACATCGTGTTATTGGCCGTACCCCTTGATTCATCTCAGCCATTAGTTAGGAGTTGCGATTTCTATCTGTTTGCGTAAATCTCTATGGGGACCACCCCATTTCGACCCTCACAAGTGGTGAATTTGTTCTCGTGGGGATGGAGATAAGGGCAATTTTGGAATGGAGATGGGGACGCAAACCATGCTCTTGCCTCAAATACATTACATAGATACCGTTAAATTCCCCATTACTATATATATATATATATATATATATATATATATTATATTGTAATTGGTTTTTTTAGTATTTTTATGTGTTTTTAATTAAAGCTATTAATAAAATATCAAAATGTGCTAACTTTTATTCTTACTTTTATATTTTTTACAATATTAAAATATAAAAGTAAGAAAAACTTAAAATTCTTTTCAATTTTAATTTATTAATTTTTTTATAGTTTTAATAAATTTTTGGAGTCCATGCGAGGAATCTATGGGATGGGGAGCGGAGAAGTACTCCTTGTTGCCGCCCTACCTATTGTCATCCCTTTATCTAATGGATAATACAAACTTTAGTTCATAATCATTCATATTCGTAAATTTCTTATCCTAATTTCTGTGTTCTTATTCTAACAATTAGGCCCACATTATAAGACAACCTTACTTAACACGCTAGCCTTGTAAGTGTTGTAAAAGACACATATTAATTAGTGTACATGCAGTCTCGAAAAATGGCATCCCTTGAACCACAAAAAATACTGTAACATTTATGAATTGGAAACCAACTTGATCAAGTAATTGAAAATCACGTTACTGTGACATGACAGTTACATTCATCGACTCAAACACATAACGTTACAAGTTATACTAACAAAGAGTACCACTCACCAACTATCTAAAAAACACAAACCTGAGAAAAAGGACAAAATTGGCAAATAGCAAAATGCAAGAAGCATCGGTGATAATCATCGGAGCTGGAACTTCCGGCATAGCCACCGCCGCTTGTTTAACAAAACAATCAATTCCTTTCATCATGCTTGAAAGAGAAGACTGTTTTGCTTCTCTATGGCAAAAATACACCTACGACCGTCTTCATCTTCATCTAAGAAAACAAGTTTGTGAACTCCCTCACTTTCCATTTCCATCATCTTATCCACACTATGTTCCTAAGAAACAGTTCATAGAATATTTAGACAACTACGTTAACCACTTCAACATCTCACCTTTGTATCAGAGAGCTGTCGAGTTAGCAGAATACGATGATGATGATAGGAAATGGATAGTGAAAACTATGAACAAAAGCTCTGATCTCGTTGAGGAATATTGTAGTAAGTTCTTGGTTGTGGCTAGTGGTGAAACGGCTGAACCTTTTGTACCTGAGATTGAAGGGTTAGAGAGTTTTAAAGGGAAAGTGATTCATTCAACTAGGTATAAAAATGGTAAAGAGTTTAAAGATAAACATGTTCTTGTTGTTGGATCTGGTAATTCTGGTATGGAGATTTCATTAGATTTGGCTAATTTTGGTGCTAAACCTTCAATCATTGTTCGAAGCCCGGTCGGTATATTAATTTAGTTAATTATTTTTTTAATCATTATTATTATTATTATTATTTATTATATAATAATATAATATTAGTATATACTCCTGTTAATGTATCTGGTTCAAATTTTGGACTAGATACATCAACTTTCGTTCAATGAAACTTTTACTTATATTCTGTAACGGAAAAAGTATATATGCATGTAATGTGGTGTAGGTTCATTTTCTTTCAAGGGATATGATGTATTATGCGGGGGTTTTGTTGAAGTATTTGTCACTAAGCACGGTGGAGAAACTGGTGGTGATAGTTAGTAAGATTGTGTATGGTGATTTGAGCAAGTATGGGATTCCTTTCCCTAGCGAGGGTCCTTTTACCATGAAGAGTAAGTATGGCAAGTTCCCAATTATTGACCTCGGAACTGTCAGCAAAATCAAATCCGGAGAGATACAGGTGCGTGCGTGTTTCTGGTATATCTTATCTGAATTATAAGCTAGATATATCAGTTATTCAATGAACTTAAAACTGTAAATTTTTCTTATAATAGCGACTAGAGCAGTATTATATGATGAGTGATATTCTATATATTATGCTATCTATCATGTATAGGTTGTTTTATAGACGAATGTTAGTGGTCACTATTTCAACATGGAGATTCATGTTTCAAACTCTATTGCCGTCTCTTAGCTCACCGACTTGAACTATATATGTATAGGTGTTGTCAGCTGAAATAGAGAGGATTAGAGGTAACGAAGTGTTGTTTCGGGATGGCAAATCACACACATTTGACTCGATTATTTTCTGCACTGGATTCAAGAGATCAACGCAAAAATGGCTTAAGGTATGTGACAGACAACATTAACTGATGTTCTGTTTTGTTCTATCTTAAGGTACTATATGACTACTGGTTTTTGTTTTTGGAATAGGGAGGTGAAGATCTTCTGAATGAGGATGGTTTTCCAAAGCCAAGTAGTTTCCCAAACCACTGGAAGGGTAAGAAGGGTTTGTACTGCGTTGGACTTTCAAGGAGGGGATTTTATGGAGCTAATCTTGATGCTCAAAACGTAGCAAATGACATTGCTTCTTTAATTACTCAAGAAGAAAGAAAAGGAATTGTGTCGTATGTGATATGATTGGCTGCTAAATCGTGTTACTTTGAAATAGGGAATGTGATTAAACTGCTGAACCAAGTAATCGTAATATACAATTTGTTTTCAAAAACTTGTGTGATACAAAATGTTAAAAAGACATTTGTAGTTTGCCTATCATGACTGATTTGGAAGATCAAAGTTAAAATTTGTTTATTTCCTAACCAATAACAAGTTTGTACTTATGAAACCATTGAGAATTTTAAATAAAAAATTGTGGAATTTTAGATTCATAATGCTTATGATGTGTTGTTCTGAAGGCAATTTGGTAGATATTATTTATGCAACTTCTGCTTTTTTTATAAGAAAAAATGCAATTAGCATCTGTAATGCCCACACTTGGTGGGCTAGCATGGAAATCTTGAATAGGCTCACACAGCTAGCCCACTTCATCAGTGCTGGTTTTGCGTGGGCCAGACCAAAGAATGGGCTATTGCAATTGGCGTCGGCTTTGAGCCCATGCTAATAAGTTGCATTCTTTTTGTTTAACTGTTTATTGATATGCAGTATCTATCGGTTTTGTTAGTAACTAATCTACTTCGAGAAATTTGACTAGCCACACATATACACGATTTTACCCGCATGTGTAGTTTCTTTTTCCAACAAAATTTTTATAAAACAGTTTATAATAACTAAAGAACCATGCAGTCAAACAAAGGCGCAAATGTTTTGAAGAAGAAGCCTCTGAATTTGTCATCATTTGCATGTATCCAAGAGAGAGACACCTTTAAGTAGACTCAATATATAGGTGGACAGAGCTTTAAATTGCTGCACGCGTACACCATTTTACACAGGGGCTGACCTAATTAGCAGCTGGATATAGAAACCTTCACAACCAAGCAGCATCAACATTGCTTCACTTTTTAGCTTTTGTCTTGCTTTCATTAATGCAAAATTCAAATTTAGTTTCTATCTATATATATATATATATATATATATATATATATATGTAAAAGAAGAAAACACACACCTACGCAAGAAAGTATGCAGAAAGAGGAGAAGAGAGTGATAGTTGTTGGAGCAGGCCCATCAGGCCTCTCTACAGCAGCATGCTTAACAAAGCAATCAATTCCATACATAATCCTTGAAAGAGAAAACTGTTTTGCATCTCTATGGAAGAAATATTCCTACGATCGTCTTCATCTTCATCTCAGAAAGCAGTTTTGTGAGCTTCCTCATAAGCCATTTCCACCTTCTTTTCCTTCATACATTTCCAAGGACCAGTTTTTGCAGTACCTTGAAGACTACGTATCTCACTTCAGAATCACTCCACTGTATAAAAGATTTGTTGAGGTGGCAGAGTATGATGAATGTTCTGAGAAATGGAGAGTTGTAGCTAGAAATGGTGACTCTGGTGATGTTGAGGAATTTGTTGGAAAGTTTTTGGTTGTGGCTAGTGGTGAAAATAGTGATCCTTTTGTACCTCAAATTGAAGGGTTGAGTAGTTTCCCTGGGAAGGTTATTCATTCTACTGAGTTTAAGTCTGGGAATGAGTTCAAAGATCAACATGTTCTTGTTGTTGGGTCTGGAAATTCTGGTATGGAAATCGCTTTTGATCTTATCAACCACGGTGCCAAAACGTCCATTCTCGTTCGAAGCCCGGTAAATTTTTTGTTTATTTAAATAAATGAACTGATATTTGTATATTCAAAATCTTAGACATTCGTTTTGGTTTGAAGGATTAGTCTCTACATTTACATGCAGAGGATACATAGTTTACACACAAAAAAAATTCTAAACACTTGTACAACACCTCATTTTTTCTTTATCTCTTTTTGTATCATATTAAGCATCTATCACATTTATCATATATGATATATCATGTTCTCTCTATTAATTAATTTCATAATGGTTGTTGGAGGGATTTCGGGTGTGTTGTGATTATTGGATTGGGTTTCTTTACGGTTGAAAGTGGGTGAAACAATCAAGAAGCTTGAGGCCTCAAGCTTTAATTAGATTGTTCAAATTTCAACTTTGCAATTTTATATTAAATCAAATAAAAAACTCACATTAAAAGCTAGTTCGTCTCATCTTCGATCGAATAGTCCCAAGTTTCTGACTTTATGACTGCACAATAGTTTTGACTGCACGTAATCCAAATTCGTTGTGATCATTTGTGTTAAATGAATTGTATGAGTAGAGCTAGTTTGCTTGTCACAGCTAGAAATACTAAGTGCATATAGTAAATGCAATGAAATTAATGTGCAGGTTCATTTTCTATCAAGGACGATGGTGAATTTGGGGTTGTTTCTAATGAAGTATTTGTCATTAAGCAAGGTGGATACACTAATGGTGAGATTAAGCAAGATGGTTTACGGGGATATAACCAATTATGGGCTTAGAAGGCCCAATGAGGGTCCCTTTTATATGAAGGTCAAATATGGCAAATATCCTGTTATAGACGTTGGAACTTCTAAGAAAATTAAATCTCGAGAGTTAAAGGTACGTTATTTTGGTTGGTGTAATTTGAAAGTCCATCATCCATAGTGAAATTAATTAGGTTTACTTCATAAAAAGTGCAAAATCAAATTGTTTAGTTGTGTTTGTTGTGACTTGAAGGTGTTGCCAACAGAAATAGAATGCTTAAAAGGCAAGGATATAGCTTTTAAGAATGGCGAATTGCACCCATTTCACTCTATAATTTTCTGCACCGGCTTCAAGAGATCAACCCACAAGTGGCTTAAGGTATATATATATGTATTAGTTCAAACAAATACATATATGGGAATATAAGAAATGCATTAAGCTAATAATGTGATAGTATATATTTGATCATATAACTAACAAAAGTAGTTAATTGTGTTTTGGTAGGGGGATGATTACCTTTTGAATGATGATGGTCTTCCCAATCTGAGTTACCCCATCCATTGGAAGGGAAAGAATGGATTGTATTGTGTTGGACTATCAAGGAGAGGTTTCTATGGAGCTGGGGAAGATGCTCAAAATATAGCAAATGATATAGCCAACATCATGCAAAATTTTTAGATATATGAGATAATTGTAACACCAAATAGATGATCTTGATTGTTGATTAGCTAAAGATACATGGGTAAATCATAGGGAGATTAAAGGGAGTGTCGAATAGAGCTATCTCAATTTGGCTCATGTGGGCCAACTCAATCCTAGCCCACATGGGCCAGTACTTAAAAGCCCACTTGTGTAAGGGCGAGTAAGGCCAAAAGCCTACAAAACCATGTGAGTTAAGGTCAACCTGTGGGCATGAAACTAATATTTTTGGCATATTTTTATTACACCCCCTTCTACTCATTAAATACCATGATCCTGCGAAAAAACCCAAAATACCCTTGATGAATAAAAAGTTCCAAGTGCGTCTCTTTTTTCTAAGGATTTAAACGGGTACGGTACTTTAGTACAGAACTAGGTATGGTAACTTGGTATCGTGGCATCTAGTTTCCCATGCACACCTAGTACAGTACCGATGTACTGAACCGGTTAGACACTATAAT
This sequence comes from Astragalus glycyphyllos, assembly GCA_963573325.1. NCBI lineage: Eukaryota > Viridiplantae > Streptophyta > Magnoliopsida > Fabales > Fabaceae > Astragalus > Astragalus glycyphyllos. The sequence goes on from OY754312.1 coordinate 25,069,308, forward strand.
ACCGTACGTGGAGTATGCAAAAATATATAACGCACACTATATAATACTGAACGTTTCTTTCATTAGTTGTTTCTTCGTTTCAGTTTCTCCAATCCAATGTTGTGATCTTTCTAGAGATTTAAGTTAGCAGATAGTTGATAGGTAGCTTATAGCGGATTGAATTTAAAGTGTTTGGTAACATTAAGGGTCTGTTTGGGAGGAGGGTTTGCGAGGGGAAGGGAGAGGAGGGCTTGAAAAAGATTTGTCTATATTTTAATATGTATTTGAGATTTTAAAAAATTAAAAGAACAAGTTGATAGGTATCAATATGACATTTTTATTTACATTAGATTTATGTTTAGAAACATTTTACAGCTTCCTCAATTTAGAATTGAAAAATATGCCCTCCCATCCCAAAACCCCCTCTCAAACATAACCTAAAGGTTGAACTAGCTTATAAATATAAAATGACACAAATAGATATTTGTAACTAATGTTTAAACATTGATAATATTTATCTAATGGAGAATAAGTGAAGAATCTAATTTAAATAGCAAGGGTAAAAATGAGACTAAAAATGGAACACTATAAAGTATTAGCTCAAATAACGAAGTAATGCTTAAAAAAAAAATCTACAAGCTAGTCATGTCAAATAGTAAAAAAATTTATCTACTATAACTTTTGTTCTAAAAATCCATTAATTTATTACTAATTTGACATATTACAATTTTAGAATACAATATTAAACCATTATTACCACTGAGCTAGCTTGAGAATACAATGTTAATTTATTACTACGGAGCTAACATCTTGAGGATATCCACTATAACTTAGCAGATTAGCATTTCAAATTCTAAAACCAGTATGATCTTTCAAATATAAAAAAATGTTCAACTTAATCCTCCATATTAACAATATTTCTGACCAATATTTTTAAATATTTATCCCTTAAATTCACAATATTACCTTTGGTATTAAATAATTTTCTCACGGTGCACTCTCATCCAAAATATTGCGAATGAATGGTCCATATTGGTAGTTCCATTTTCATTTCTGAACGTAGAGAAAACGAGTGGAGAGGAGCAGAGAAGAATTTGTATGATGACAACCTTGAAATTGAATCTATATCCCCGGCGTTTCACTTGTTTGAGTCCCACCGCCACCGCCACCGCCACAGCCACCGCATTCCCACCTTCCTCGGTCACCGTAACTCTGCCTCACCAACTTGATTTTTCTTTATCATCCATTATTAGTCATACAGCTCGTAGTACCCATTCACCTACACTGGTCAGGTCCTCCCATTCTCCTCCTTTCCCTGAACCCGATGATCAAGTTGAAGACCTTCGTGTTCCCGACCAGTGGTTAGTCCCAACCACCGCTTTGCAGGTATGAAATTCTTATCAACTTATTATTATTATTATTATTATTATTTGAGTTTTTTTTATAAACACATAGATAAAGCTGTCAAATTTTACCCAAACGGGCCGGCCCAAGACCCAGTGTTTTGGGCTGGGCTCGTTAAATAGAGGCCTCGGATCGAATCGGACTATTTTGGTCCAACCCAGTTGGCCCACGGGCCGAACTGTGCCTACTTTGTTTTTCTTATGTTTTTTTACAATTTTTATGATTTTCTTTATTAAAGTTAGATTGGATCGCACGCCGGTCCATGACCTAGTATTTTGGGCTGGGCTGCCCAGATGACAATTGGGCTGGCCCAACCCACTTTTACGTTTGGCCCTGTAGACCGGGTCGGGTCACCCACCTTGACAGCTCTACACATAGGGTGTAGAAGCTTTTACCACCACAACAAATCACACTTCATGGAATGATTGATTACTAATTAACTAATTGGTGATTACTAATTGACTGATTTGTTTTTAATGATGTATCAACTTGTAATTGGTAGATATTATAAAACACTTACTTATTTTGTATATAAATTATTTTGGGCTGAGGGTATGTAATTTTAGAGTGTCATTGATTTTCATTTCACACTTATGATGATCATGATCAGGAATCAGAGTGGCTGAGAGTAACTTTACATAAATGGTTGGATGATGAATACTGTCCTGAGGAAACCAATGTTGAGATAAGCAAGGTTGCTGCCAACTCCTATTACAACTCCTTGCTACAAAATCAAACAGATTTGGGTGAGATTTTATTGAAAATGGCCATTCAATTGGAGTCTATTTCTTACAAAGAAAGTTTTCATGGTGCATTCTCATCTGCAAATGCTGCTGTTAACCTAATCGCCCAACGAATTGAACAACACTTCTCTCACCCAATTTGAATTTCATTCCACTACATGGAGAGATTTTAAGACCTTCAGTTTTGCAGTGAAATCTTTGTTAGCATATTCTTGTAAGCCAGGTTGGTTAGTTTGCATGCAGAGATCCTATGTGTAGTGTAGCTCTTCTACTAGTAAATGGGGATCAATAATGTAAAGCCACCAAACCTAGTTTTGAATTGTATAATTTGGGGATTCACCTTGACATAGAGTCTGTTTGGATTTACTTATCTAGTGGCATAAAAGACATGTGAGGCTGTTTGGAAGAGTTTATGAAAACAACTTAAGACATATCTATAAGCCGCTTTTTAGCTTATTTTCATATGCTCTTTAACATAGTTATAAAAATAGATTATAACTTATAGGAAAATTATTTGACTTCATGTTCGTTTTGTTTTATAAGTAGCTTATACATAACTACATAAGCACTCATATACCATAAGTGTGTGTGTGTGTTTAGATTTGCATCCAACTCGCCAATCTTATGTCCCATACTCATTTCACTGTTATTTAATCGAAATTACTAAGTATTTGTAGTGTGATTTCTCATTGTGATTCCGCCAAACTCTCGCTTAATTTCCTATCAAATTCACTAGGAGTGTGTAACCATTCTTCATAAATAAATAAATAAATTTTACTTAAACATGGGAACCAAAAAACTATTTTCAGCAAAGGGAACCAATTTTTTTTTCTTAGGTTTTTCAAACAACTTCGAATGACTATAGTTTTATGTGGTTTAAATCAAAATGACCTGGGTTTGTACAGCAGTGGTTTTTAATATCTATCATTGGATAGATTCCATTCCATAGGTGAGGCTTCTAAATGCTATCATAAAAAGGCTTATTGATGGAAAGCTTGATTGGTTACAATTCCCACTGTCTATTCAAATTTGACTTTAACTACAATACAAGCATCTTTTTATATGCTAAATTCTAAAGGTAACTAGAACAAGAACAAAGTTCTACTACACTTGATCTGGTGCAGGAAACCCCAAATTCTTAAAAGAAGTGAAACCTCCATCCACAACCAAATTATGCCCACTAACATACCTAGCATCATCAGATGCAAGGTAAACTGCAGCATCAGCAATATCATTAGGTTCACAATTTGCTCCCTTTAGTACACCAACATTATGAACAATATCTACAAGTCCTTGAGAATCAACACCCGGATATATCTGACTCATTTCGCTCATCACGAAAGGAGTAGGAATCGCGAAAGGCGATATACAATTGACTCGGATTCCATGTCTACATAACTCAGAAGCCAGAGATTTAACAATGCCTACAACCGCAAACTTGGATACCGAGTACGTGTGTTGCGCCATCCCTCCCATTACTCCAGTGACACTAGCAGTACAGAGAATAGACCCGGTTCCACGCGGAATCATCACACGTGCTGCATGTTTCATGCCTGCTATAACCCCACGAACATTTATGTCCATAACTTTGTCAAATAATTCTAGATCAAGGTCAACAATGCTTGGAGGTGTTCTACAAGCTATTCCTGCATTGTTATACATGATATCAAGTTGTTTATATTCAGAAATTGCAAAATCAACAGCATTTGATATGTCTGTCTCTTTTGTAACATCACATGTTATGAATGTAGCATTAGGCCCTAGTTCTTTTGCTGTCTCTTGGCCAAGTTTTTGTTGGATATCAGCAATAATGACTTTTGCACCATTATTGATGAATTTTGTTGCTGTAGCTTTTCCTATTCCACTTGCTGCCCCAGTGATTAATGCTACCTTGTCTTGTAGCTTCCTGGACCACCACATCAAATGTGAATTAAAGACATAAATATCAAATATCCTTTTCATAACATTGACATACTCCCTCTGGTTCCGGTCCTTATTATAAGAAAATTTTGCAGTTTTATGTTCATGAAATAACTGATGTATCTAAATGAACCTAAAACTGCTAAATTTTCTTATAAAAAGGACCGGAGGGAGTAATGCTGAACATCATTTGATAATGTATTAATTTTAATAATTGGTGGCCATACCTTTCAGTCTGAGTAGACAATAACCTGTAGAAGCTCTCAGTAAACAAAGGCCTTGACTGGGAAATGTTTTTGCTGTTTAACAATTCACAGAAATATGGTCAGCTAAAAATTTGTTCATAATTCAGAAATAATCAAAGAACGCCTAGGTGTTAACACTGCACATTTCTTCCATGGTTCTACCCAACAAAGTGAACAATAAAGAACATCTTTGGCCACTTTCTTAATCCCAAATATTCATAACAACAGATAAATAAATTAAAGAGTTTTGATAGTAGACAAGTGGAGAATACAAACAGAACATCATATCATATGCTAGTATTTCATTGTTCCAATCATCAAACTATATAGGTAGATAAAGAGAGGAGATTAAAACAGAGAAATAGATGAAGGCAGACAAATGAAATGTGGAACCAACCTCAAACAAGTTCTTAACATGTTGTTTTGAAAAAATGACTCAGATCTCACACACTGAAGGGTATTGTAGTTTTAGGCTTTGACCTTTTGCTTTGAATACCTATTAGATTAATCAGGAGTTGGAGAGAAAAATGTGGTTTTCAGAGCTTGTTATTATTATTATAGTGATATAAAATAATGCAAGGGTAATTTGGTCAATCTGGCTAGAGAATATATATGTTATATATGGACATTTTTGGGGGGATAAGATGCATGTCCCGTGATGAACATTATAGAATAGTTTTGTTAATAAAGGAATATTTTTAAAGAAATTTTAAACAAAATTAAATCTTGTCAGAAGAAAGGAAAATTTTAAATATAAACTGAATAATAGAGTAATTTTTTAATACATATTAAAAGAGTTTGTTAAATAATTTAGTCTAATAATACTAAGACTATTGTATCAAAAGATCGTAATACAAATCATAAATATCTTCTCTTGTTGAATATCAGTTTACAGTGAAAGAAATGAATTGTATTGATTGCTTGAAGTGTTACACGCTTGTAAGCTTTATACATCAGAATCAAGTGTTAAGAGTAAAGAAGATAAAACTGTTATAACTAATCTAACTAACAGAGGTTAACCTAACTAACTGTGGTAACTATACATTGACCTAACCACAGTTAGAGCAAGGATAACTAAGGTTACAATATAATTAAAACTAATACACCAATACCCCCACCCCCAGCAGGAATCTGGCAGCTGATAAGGGTTTTGTGAGCACATCAGCCCATTGATCCAGGCCAGGTATATGAGCTACCTTGATCTGCTTGGAAAGCACTTTGTCACGAACAAAAAAGAGATCAAGTTCAACATGTTTTGTGCGAGCATGAAGTATGGGATTGTGAGCAAGTGCTATAGCACTTTGGTTGTCACACAAAATCTGTGGAGTGGTGTGAGCAATGCCAAGTTCAGAGAGTAAAGACTGGATCCAAGTTACCTCAGCTGTTACAAGGGCTAAGCTTTTGTACTCTGCTTCAGCACTGCTTCTGGCCACAAGTGTCTGCTTTTTAAACCACCAAGACACCAAATTAGGACCCAAATAAACTGCAGCACCTGAAGTAGACTTACGGTCATCTATATCAGCTGCCCAGTCAGCATCACACCAAGCTGTGAGTGATAGAGGTTGGTGAGTGGAAGCTGGTTTGAGGAGAAGACCATGATGTAAGGTACCTTTGAGATAACGAAGGATTCTTTTGACTGCTATCCAATGTGATTCCATGGGAGTGGCCATGAATTGGCACACCTTGTTCACTGCAAAGCTAATTTCTGGGCGAGTAATTGTGGCGTACTGCAGAGCACCAACAACAAACCTATACATGGCAGGGTCTTGAAGAATATCACTGCCTTGTTTTGCTGTTTCAGGTTAGAGACCATAGGTGTGGAGAATGGCTTGGCTTCAACCATATTTGTCTTGTGGAGTAGGTCACGGATATACTTGTCTTGTGTGAGCATTAGTTCTCCAGTAGGTAGATGCTTAACCTCAATCCCCAAAAAATAATCTAAGTTGCCCAACTATTTTAAAGAGAAGATAGAGTCAAGTTTTTGTATAAGCTTCTGAATTAGTAAGTTGGATGTGCCTCTAAGGATGATGTCATCAACGTACACAAGAAGATATACTACAGCAGATTGTTGATTGTATGTGAAGAGAGATGGATCACTGTTGCGTAGAAACGTGTGATTGTTTCTTGTGCAAGTGTACACAATCGTAACAAGTAATACAGTGAAAAGTGAGATCGTTCCCACGAGGATTAATTTGCTAAACAATTGCTTAATCAATGTAACAAATAGTGATTTGGGGTAAAAAGTAAATGACACACAATTTTGGGTAACAAACAATAAAAGTAAAAAGTATCAGGGTAATGAAAATCAGATTTGGGAGAAGTTGAGATGCAATACTTCAATAAATCCATTAAAATGCTCAAAATGCTATGCTAAGTGCTGCAGCACTAGGTGCTGCCGCAATTTTGCATTATTCCTAATGCTTAACACTAGGCTTTAGTCCTCCCAAATTATTCCTAATTCAGAAAGGATTATTTCCCTAGGCTACTGGAGAACAAGCAGCTTTACACCTAAGTGTTGTACCTCATGGCTTATGCCTCTCCTATCCCTAGGACTCAAGCAAGGAACAACTATATTCCTATAGTGCAACATACCATGTCATCTTGTGAGATATAAATACAAACCATTCCTGTGAATGTATTTCTACTTTGATTAGACGGCCAACCCTAAGCTAAGATGGATGTAGTAAAACACACAAGATAAAGTGCTCAACACAATAACATAAGCATCAAGAACAAATTAACTTCATTAAATTCATAATAGCATCCCAACTACAGAGGTTTAGCTCATATTGAGCTTACACAACATTACAACTAAACTAAACATCAAGGGAAGTAGGAATTTCATACTAAAACCCGAGAAGAGAAGTTCAACTACAAGTCTTGATACTGAGACAACTTCAATGGTGATCCACCAAGCGATTCCAGCTCTCAAAATGCAGCTCATTCGAAATTGAAGTAGTTCCAGTATTGCTGCAGCAATCAATATTCCAGCAACTGATTCTAAGTAACAATGGAGGCACGAAATCAAGAGGCTATTCCTATACCTCTGAAATTCGGCTTAACCTAATTCTGAGAATGTGGTCCTTTATATAGAGGAGGCTAGGGATGAGAGGTAACCCTAATTGGGGAGGCGCCTTTTGTCCTTTAATGGGGGCAAAAGGTCCTTTTTGCCCAAATCCCTAGGTCACCAACGAATATTCCATGATTGGCACGCACACCCACGTCTGGAGACAGCTGACAGGTGTCCTTTCCTCAATTTCCGCGTTTCCTATTGCTTTCTCTCTCATGTTGTGTAATTTGGCGTTGCTGCCACAATAAGTGCTGCAGCAATTAAACAAACGCATTAGACCACAATTTGGGCACCAAAGTGCCCATTATAACAAAATAAAGCTTGCACCTTAAATTATTCTAAACTAACATATTTACAACATTTAATCACTAAATTGCTTGCGAATAATCAATGATTTAAGCTTGAAATAAGAGGTAATAACAATCATATTTGATTGTTATCACACCCCCAAACTTGAACCATTGCTTGTCCTCGAGCAATGACACTTGACAAAGACAAGCACTATACCAGCAAACAAACCAGATAGTTGAATTATTCATAAAGGCACACAACAGAACATTAAGATGAGCATAAAACTTTCAGATTGGCCACTCAACTTGCAAGCCCACTGAATAGTAAGTTCCCTAAATTACTCCTGCTCAAAAGTGTGTGTGTGACACTTAACTCAGTTCAGAACATAGCAAGGTTCAAAATTTCACTTAGTTAAAACTAGAGAGGCTTTCTTTTGAGATTGCCAAAGATGTTTCAAAACTAAGGGTAGACTAACAATTCAGCACAGAAAGAGGGGATAAGCATGACAAAGGGCTTTGATTTAGCACTTCAGAACTCTAGGCCAGTGCACTTATTACAACTTGACTGAAGTGCTGCAGCAACAGTTGCTGCAGCAATACAACTAAAACAGAATTAAAAAACAAACAATACTTGACACATGTGTTGCATTGCCCTTATTCTTTACATTTCTTTTTCTCAGCAATTTGCTTGCTTTCTTCTTCTTCTTCTTTTTTTCAATGGGCAATGACAACAATTACACATATTTACAACTTTGGTGCTTTATAACACAGCACAATACATAATACACTTAATTTGATTACTTTCTAAACTATGTGCACTTGGCCTAATTCCATTCTTTCATGCTTTGCCTTAATATAGCTCAAAGAACCCCCAAACTTAGTTTCTTATGCTACCCTAAGTTTTTAGTAAAAATTTAGCAAGTCTCTAGGTCTACCAACACTAGCCTAGCTTCAGATCATTTCTAACTTACTAAGTCATTCCTAAGTTTCATGTAAAGTGTAAAAACAGGAGCAATAGAGTTCACTCACAAACAGGGGCACTAATCACTCATTTCTCACCATTTCATCACTAAGTTTTGCTCAACTTAACTTCTAAAATTTAAAATTTTCATTCAACTAACTGATAAACATGCTAGTACAATACATAGCCATAGGTCCTCCCCCCTACTTAAGACCTTGCAGTGTCCTCACTGCTCATGCATACTAAGGGGAGGCCTAATTAAAAGCAAAACAGACATAAAAACAAACAACTACCACAACTATTGAATGCTATCACAGAACACAAACATTCAACACGTTTATTCATCAAAAGCATTAAAAGACAATTTAAAAGACATAAAGTAAAAGATTAAGATGCAGAGGCCACTGGTTTTGCCCTTGGGCTTTGTCTTGTGGCTCCTCCTCTTCTAGCAGGCTTCTTGTAGACTCTTGGAGATTTAAGCTTAGGAGCATCTGGCTCCTTCGAGGTTTCTGTTGCTGCAGCATTGGATTGCTACAGCACTGGGCCTGCATCTGCAACAGCAGGACCAGCATCAGAAACACTTGCATTCTTTTGGGCAATCACGAAATCCAGAGCCTCCTTAGCTCTCTTTTCAGCATCAGCCTTTTCAGCAGCTTCAATTGCTGCAGCATCTTCTACTCCTTTCATCACACTGTCAACAGTTGCTTGAATCAGCACATCCTCTTCAGCAGTCACTCCTTCAGCATCCAATTGTGTTTCTTCAGGTACTTTAGTCATCTTCCTCTTCTTATCATTCTCTTTGACCTTTGCTTCATGGATGGTGTAACAGCAGCTCCTTCTTCATTACCAGCAGCATCAGTTGTTGCAGCAGCAACTGCTGTCACACCCTCAAACTTCCAATTGCTCAGAATTAAATTCCTGCAAAACAAACACTAAAACAAACAACAACTAGTTTATTAGATAAAACCCTGGGCTTCCTCCCAGTAGCTCTTGCTTTAAGAGTCCTCAGCCTGACTTCCTTCCAAGATCATAGGTTTTCCAATTCAGTGGTGATTTTGCTCCTCACCACTGGTTCTCCATAGTATTTCTTCACTCTATGACCATTATCCTTGCAGGTTTGCTTTCTCACATCATCATACAAGTCCACAGCTCCATGAGGGTATACTTTCATCAATTTGAATGGCCACTTGATAATTTTCTTTTTCACCACTTCTTTCATGATAGGATTTAGTCTCCTCTGCCCTTCAATTCTATTCTTATCATTTTCATCAAGATTGATTCTATGCATGCAGATGGTAGGACTAATCCCCTTTATATCAGCCATTTGCCACCCAATTGTCTTCTTATGCCTCCTTAGGGTAGTAGTGAGATCATGCTCTTGACTGTTGGATAGGTCAGAAGCAATGATCACAGGCATACTTAAGGTGCTTGGGTAACTCTTTAAGCTCAAGCACAGGAGGTTTTTCAATAGAAGGCACATTATGTTTAAAATCAGAATCCCCAAGCTCAAGGGACTCATATTGCCTACTACAGATTTCCTTCACAGTGGCCTCCTTGTGCACCATACCTTCTTCCACAAGTTCACTTTTATCAATCTCATCAAGAGCTTTCACCAAATGATCATTCTGCTTGTGGAAGTGTTTCTGAACCACAGAATCAAGAGACATCACAAAAGAACACTCCTCAGTTCTTGGATCAGGCAGCTTGAGAGCATTCATTACATTGAACTTGATTTCTTGCTCATTGACTCTCATAGTCAATTCTCCTTTTTGCACATCAATTAGAGTCTTGCCAGTAGCTAAGAAAGGTCTTCCAAGAATTATAGGCACTTCCTTATCTGCATCAAAATCTAAAATCACAAAGTCAGCAGGAAATACAAATTTATCTACCTTTATTAAGACATCTTCAATGATTCCTTCTGGATATGCAATAGATCCATCAGCAAGTTGGAGAGTAACAATTGTAGGTCTGGCAATCCCTATACCCAGCTGAGTGAAAACAGACTTAGGCATCAAATTGATGCTTGCACCTAAGTCACAAAGAGCTCTGCTATTATAGTTTTTACCAATTGAACATGGAATAGTGAAACTGCCTGGATCCTTCAACTTGCTTGGAAGCTTGCTTTGCATGATCATACTACACTCCCCTGACATAGCTACTGTTTCAAATTCTCCAAGTCTTTCCTCTTAGAAAGCACATCCTTCATGAACTTTGCATAGTTGGGCATTTGTTGAAGTGCTTCTACTAGAGGAACATTGATGTGAAGTTGTTTTAGCACCTCTAAAAATTTGCTTTCTAAAAGGAAAGACTTGGAGAATTTGAAACAGTAGCTATGTCAGAGGAGTGTAGTATGATCATGCAAAGCAAGCTTTGTTTTGCTGAGTCTGCTTCAACCTTTGAGGAAAAGGAGGAGGTGGATAAGCTTGATCAGCAACTGGTGATGGAACTGGTGCAGCATCAGATGCTGCAACATCAACTGTGACAGCATCTGTTGCCTTCTTTTTTTCATTTTTCTGATTTTTTTGGTTTTTGTTGGTGCCATCACTAGGATCAGTAGATGGTCCATTCAAGTCCTTCCCACTCCTTAGAGACATAGCCTTCACTTGTTCCTTCCCCTTAGAAGATGATGGTTTAGTAGTGGATGGTAATGCTCCACTAGGTCTTTGGGTAAGAGCAGTGGCTATTTGACCAATTTGATTCTCCAAGTTCTTGATTGCAGCCCCTTGAGTTTGATACTGAGTTTTAGTTTCATTCATGAAAGCCTTAAGCATGGCCTCCATAGAGTTTTCAACTGCTGGTGCTGCTGCCTTGGGTTGAGCAGGGAATCTTGATGGTGTTGCAGGAGCTGTAGCAGGTGTTGCATTGTTGTTCCATTTGAAATTAGGATGGTTCTTCCACCCAGGATTGTAGGTACGAGAATATGGGTTATTGTTCTTGTCATATCCCACACAGTTGACTGAAATAGGGTTTGCAGGGCATTCTTCATACAAATGGTCTCCTCCACAGTACACACAACTAACAGAACCCACTGGTACTTGTTCAATTGCTGCTACCTTAGTTTCTGGTACAGATTCAGTTGCTGCAGCAGGTGTTGCACTCATATTTTTGATCATGTTGGACAAATATGCAACCTGAGCAGATAAAGCAGTAACTTCACTCACTTCATGCATACCAGCAACTTTCTTTTGAGCACTAACCCTGGCTGTTGGCCATTGATAGCTGTTTGCAGCAATAGTTTCAATAAGATCATAAGCATCTTGGTAAGATCCATTCAGCAAGACTCCTCCAGAGTCAAGCATCAGTCTAGTTTGAGGTTCCAAACCATTATAAAAAGTTTTCATTTGAACAACCACAGGCAACCCATTATGTGGGCATTTTCTTAACAATTCTTTGAATCTTTCCCATGCTTCAAACAAAGTTTCAAATTCAGTTTGTCTAAAAGATGTAATTTCAGTTCTCATCCTGGCATTCTTGATAGGTGGAAAATATTTTGTCATAAATTTTTCAGCCATCTCATTCCAAGTAGTGATAGAGTTAGGTTCCAAAGAATTTAACCAAACCTTAGCTCTATCCTTCAAGGAATAAGGGAAAAGTTTAAGTTTAAAAGCATCATCACTTACACCAGGGAGAATGAAATTACTACAAACTTCTACAAATTGTTTTAAATGCAAATGTGGGTCCTCAGTAGGTTCTCCACCAAATTGCCCTATTGTTTGAAGCATTTGAAACATCATAGGCTTAAATTCAAAATGAGTTGTGGCAAGTTCAGGCCTTACTATGCTAGTTTGCATAGTGTGAGAGTCAAAAATTGCATAATCCCTCATAGGTCTGTCCCTGTCATTAGCCATGCCAATGACTGTTTCATTTAAAACTTGTCTCACATGTTCAGGTTGCTCAGTGGCAGCTATAGTGATGACTATCGAAATGAATAGTTTTTCATCTATGTGAATTCAGGTTGAATGACACAAGCAAACAGAATTGGAAAAGTAAAAGATAAGAACAAGAAAGAAGAAATTAGAAAATATGGAGGAGATAAGAAATGGGAATGGCGCCACACTCTTAATTCATTGAGAGAAAGAAGAAGTGATAAGCCTAGGGAATGATCGCCACAAGAAAACTTGGTTTCTTGATAAGATCTAAACAAGGTTCAATGAAGAACAAAAGAGAGACATACTCTCACAATACACAAAGTATTATATCATAAAATTCTGAGTTGTTATTCTCATAGATTGCTCCCCCTATATATAGGAAAGGATGATGATGGGCTGATTCAATACAAGGTAATACAAAGGCCACAAATAACTAACAATAATTCCTAGTGGCATTTCAATACACCTTAGTGGAAGAATGGTTACAAAACAACCAAGAAGAGCAAGAATCATCTTCAGCAAGCAAGCAAAGAGTCATCCCTCCTTATTACCAAGGTAATTTCGTGCACTTTGCTATATGGATCAGCCACACCTTCATTTTGTTATTCACTCCTCCTTGAAGTTTGTTCTGGACCCCTTTTGCATGGATATTTCAGCCAACTTTTATTTTAAACATAAACTCAAGTGTTTTTGAAGGCTTGGGCCATGTAATAACCCAATCTTCACTTAAAATTAAAATAACAAAATTTAAACTAAGTGTATGGGCTGAAACATAGTTTAGCAACCCAACACATTTTATTACAACTTCAAAAGAAAAACAAGTGCAATTGTGGTCCTATTTCATGTGCCCATCTCCTATTCATATGGACCCAAGCAATTGACCAATTTGGGCTCCATCCCTTCTAGTTTAGGCCTTGCTTCCATTATAGTTGTAACTATTTGATGTAAGCCCTCCCTAGCTTTCTTGGCACGTGCCCGTGTCATTGGTCCTCCTAGCCCTTGAAGTGCTTCATTAGTGTCTTTGCTCATTATGTCCTCATCATATAGTATGTCTGTCAGAACCATGGTTGCTAGGAGGTGGTGTTCCCCCATGATTAGAAGGTGGTGGTGTAGCCATATTGACAGCTCTTCCCAAAGAAATCAGACCAGAATGGTCGTGTCCCCTTCTCAAAGCTTTAAACAGTCTTTCTATCTCAGGATGAAGTTGATATTCTGGTGATCTGCGTCTGTACATATGCTGCAGCAATTAACTTACTGAAACAACCAAAAACAGAGCACCAGAATTAGCAACAAAAGAAATCACTAAATTGCCAATTAATTAAACAGTGTTTAACTAATTAATCCCCGGCAACGGCACCAACAACTTGTTGCGTAGAAACGTGTGATTGTTTCTTGTGCAAGTGTACACAATCGTAACAAGTAATACAGTGAAAAGTGAGATCGTTCCCATGAGGATTAATTTGCTAAACAATTGCTTAATCAATGTAACAAATAGTGATTTGGGGTAAAAAGTAAATGACACACAATTTTGGGTAACAAACAATAAAAGTAAAAAGTATCAGGGTAATGAAAATCAGATTTGGGAGAAGTTGAGATGTAATACTTCAATAAATCCATTAAAATGCTCAAAATGCTATGCTAAGTGCTGCAGCACTAGGTGCTGCCGCAATTGTGCATTATTCCTAATGCTTAACACTAGGCTTTAGTCCTCCCAAATTATTCCTAATTCAGAAAGGATTATTTCCCTAGGCTACTGGAGAACAAGCAGCTTTACACCTAAGTGTTGTACCTCATGGCTTATGCCTCTCCTATTCCTAGGACTCAAGCAAGGAACAACTATATTCATATAGTGCAACATACCATGTCATCTTGTGAGATATAAATACAAACCATTCCTGTGAATGTATTTCTACTTAGATTAGACGGCCAACCCTAAGCTAAGATGGATGTAGTAAAACACACAAGATAAAGTGCTCAACACAATAACATAAGCATTAAGAACAAATTAACTTCATTAAATTCATAATAGCATCCCAACTACAGAGGTTTAGCTCATATTGAGCTTACACAACATTACAACTAAACTAAACATCAAGGGAGGTAGGAATTTCATACTAAAACCCGAGAAGAGAAGTTCAACTACAAGTCTTGATACTGAGACAGCTTCAATGGTGATCCACCAAGCGATTCCAGCTCTCAAAATGCAGCTCCTTCGAAATTGAAGTAGTTCCAGTATTGCTGCAGCAATCAATATTCCAGCAACTGATTCTAAGTAACAATGGAGGCACGAAATCAAGAGGCTATTCCTATACCTCTGAAATTCAGCTTAACCTAATTCTGAGAATGTGGTCCTTTATATAGAGGAGGCTAGGGATGAGAGGTAACCCTAATTGGGGAGGCGCCTTTTGTCCTTTAATGGGGCAAAAGGTCCTTTTTGCTCAAATCCCTAGGTCACCAACGAATATTCCATGATTGGCACGCACACCCACGTCTGGAGACAGCTGACAGGTGTCCTTTCCTCAATTTCCGCGTTTCCTATTGCTTTCTCTCTCATGTTGTGTAATTTGGCGTTGCTGCCACAATAAGTGCTGCAGCAATTAAACAAACGCATTAGACCACAATTTGGGCACCAGAGTGCCCATTATAACAAAATAAAGCTTGCACCTTAAATTATTCTAAACTAACATATTTACAACATTTAATCACTAAATTGCTTGCGAATAATCAATGATTTAAGCTTGAAATAAGAGGTAATAACAATCATATTTGATTGTTATCACACCCCCAAACTTGAACCATTGCTTGTCCTCAAGCAATGACACTTGACAAAGACAAACACTATACCAGCAAACAAACCAGATAGTTGAATTATTCATAAAGGCACACAACAGAACATTAAGATGAGCATAAAACTTTCAGATTGGCCACTCAACTTGCAAGCCCACTGAATAGTAAGTTCCCTAAATTACTCTGCTCAAAAGTGTGTGTGTGTGTGACACTTAACTCAGTTCAGAACATAGCAAGGTTCAAAATTTCACTTAGCTAAAACTAGAGAGGCTTTCTTTTGAGATTGCCAAAGATGTTTCAAAACTAAGGGTAGACTAACAATTCAGCATAGAAAGAGGGGATAAGCATGACAAAGGGCTTTGATTTATCAATTCAAAAGTCTAGGCCAGTGCACTTATTACAACTTGACTGAAGTGCTGCAACAACAGTTGCTGCAGCAATACAACTAAAACAGAATTCAAAAACAAACAATACTTGACACATGTGTTACATTGCCCTTATTCTTTACATTTCTTTTTCTCAGCAATTTGCTTGCTTTCTTCTTCTTCTTCTTCTTCTTCTTCTTCTTCTTCTTCTTCTTCTTCTTCTTCTTCTTCTTCTTCTTCTTCTTCTATTTTTTACAATGGGCAATGACAACAATTACACATATTTACAACTTTGGTGCTTTATAACACAGCACAATACATAATACACTTAATTTGATTACTTTCTAAACTATGTGCACTTGGCCTAATTCCATTCTTTCATGCTTTGCCTTAATATAGCTCAAAGAACCCCCAAACTTAGTTTCTTATGCTACCCTAAGTTTTTAGTAAAAATTTAGCAAGTCTCTAGGTCTACCAACACTAGCCTAGCTCCAGATCATTTCTAACTTACTAAGTCATTCCTAAGTTTCGTGTAAAGTGTAAAAACAGGAGCAATAGAGTTCACTCACAAACAGGGGCTCTAATCACTCATTTATGGACACAAAGAGCATCGAGATTCAAGACGTGGCACTTGGAAGGAAAAGCAAAGAAGATTAAAGAATTGTTCCTTGTCTTTTAAAACCTTTTATAATTAAGAAATTATAGGAATTTTATAATTGTAATAAGCCAAACATTTATAGGCGTGTTATTTCCCACTCTTAGAAGCCAAATTGTGTAAGGCCTAGTTTGGGCTTGAATTTGGGCTTTTAGGTTTATGTTTGTCACTTAAGTCCATGACCTATTTTCTATAAATAGGCGCGGTTTTGCAAGTTGTAAGAACCTTTTGATCATATTTTTAATTTGAGAGGAATTAGCATAAGTGCTCTCTCTAGGGTTCTTCCTTGAACCATCTTTGGGATCTTATCAAGAGCTTAGGTTTTTGTGGCAATCCAAGCATGAGAATTATCATCTTTCCATGAAAGATGTGGCTTCTCTTCATCTCATAGATTCATCCCTGATCTTTCTATCTTTTCGGTTTTCTTCCCTTTTCCTTGTCTTTTCTTGTTTATTGGTCTTGTTATTTCTTTGATTATGGAACGGTCCTCTATTTTAGTTGAATTAGTTACAATAATTCACATCAACGTTCATGCAAGAGCACTTCACCTGTAGCCTGAGATTTCACAAGGCAATCATTTAAGTGGAACTCAACAAACACAGGGTTATCACGAAGCAATTTATGAATGCTAATTAGATTCTTAGAGATGCTAGGAACATGCAGCAAGTTATGTAGATAAAATGTGAAATTAGGGTTAAATGGAGAATTAAAAGCAGTAGAGCCAGAGGAGAGAACAGGCAAACCTTGGCCGTTGCCAACAAAGACCTGACTTGGGTGATCCATGTTGAGCTGAGGATGTTGAATATTCTGACCATCATTGGTAACATGAAGAGACGCTGCAGTATCACCAAAGAAATTGGGGTTCTGCAATGGAGATGAGTTCACCATGAGGGCATTTGCTGGTGCATTTTGTGGAGGAAGTTGGTTGGTGTTCTGTGGCCTCACATAGGCATAAGGGTTGGAATTCTGTGGAGGCATGCCTGATTTGAAAGTTTGATTGAATCGATAGTAGCAAAAGCAGCAGAATGGCCAAAACGGTTGCACACTTGACACTGAATCTGAGAACAGCCTCCACGACCATGGCCACGAAAACCAAAACCAGAGGAGGAAGTAGCATTACCGTTTGGGTTGCCGGTGGAATTACCTGTATTCTGAGAGGGATTTGACTATTGTGCAGGGGCTTGGGTGAGAAGAACAGATGCAGAATCATTGGCATTCTGTTTGCAGTATCTTTGTAGTCTAATTTCTTGACCTAAAAGAAGAGCTTCAGCTTCTTCATTGGTGACATAATTGTCAAATCGACTTTCTATGACGGAGATAATCGAATCATACGCCTGTGGAAGGCCATCGATGATGGCGTCGAGGTGATCTTGAGGCGAGACCGTTTCACCAACAGAAGATAGTGAATTGACAAGGGATTTTATCTTTGCAAGGTATTCTTTGATAGTCAGATTCTCCAATTTCGTGGTGCGTAATTCTTGACGCAGTTGTCAAATCTTGGTTCGACCTAATTTCTTGAAATATGCGAAGATTCGTTTCCGAAATTCGTGAGTGTGAGTTGCGCCTACGACGCGAGCTTGAATTCCGGTGGAAAGAGATGATTGAAGCCAGGAGAGCAGCATTTGATCTTGAGCTTCCCATGTTTGATACGCAGGGTTTTCAGATTCCGATTGACGATCTTCTTCCGTTAGAAAGCGCGGCGGAATGCGAGGACTTACCAAGAAGTGTTGAAGGCGGTGAGCTTTGATGACGGGCTCAACTTGTTGACGCCACAGTATAAAGTTCTCATCGTGGAGTTTTTCCGTAATCTTGTGACAGAATTCTTTGATTTCCGATACGACGGAGGTACCGGCGGTGATGACGGCAGCCATCACCAGAGATGAAGATACGAAGGGAAAACGCGAAGCGAAAAAAAAAAGGAAATTGGATCAAGACGCTCTTGATACCATGTTGAATATCAGTTTACAGTGAAAGAAATGAATTGTATTGATTGCTTGAAGTGTTACACGCTTGTAAGCTTTATACATCATAATCAAGTGTTAAGAGTAAAGAAGATAAAACTGTTATAACTAATCTAACTAACAGAGGTTAACCTAACTAACTGTGGTAACTATACATTGACTTAACCACAGTTAGAGCAAGGATAACTAAGGTTACAATATAATTAAAACTAATACACCAATATCTCTTAAATGATTTGCCTATTTTAAATTAGTATATAATTCTCTATTAATATTCAATTTAAAATTTATTTTAAATGCTTGCCTATTTTAAATGAGCATATTTTTGACTACTAATATTCAATATTTTAATATTTACATAAAATGTTATGTAAAAAAAATAGGTAACATATATCATCAAAAGATTAATCATTTTACATGAGATAAAATAAATGTATAAATAAAAATATGATAAGTTGAAGACAGAAACATATCACAAGGAAATTCGGTGTTGGCCAGCGCGAAATTTGATTCTAAGCACTAGCAGAAATTAGTCTTTCATTGAAAGCGTTAGGACACTATGTGGGTAGTCAGCAATTATCCAAATCAAAAAAATATCACAAGGAAATGATATTTTTAGGAAATTGAATATTTTATGTAATTATTCTATAGATTACTATACAATTATGGGTGAGAACAGGTCAGACAATCAAATGAGACCTACGACACAGTCTATGCCTGGCCAGACTTTTGTTTAAATAGGCAAGATAAGAGTTTTTTAGTAGTCAACTTAGTTAAAAGACCGAGCGCTTTAGCAGACCAACTTACTTTAGTATATATAAATAGTATTTTTTATAACAATGTTTTTTATTATTACTGCTATAATATTAATTTTTTGTACTTTGTTTTAAAACATAAATTTACTAATATTTTTTGTAATATGAAAATATTGACCAAAATTAATTTTTGACATATTTAAAGGTAATATTATAAATTATAATTTAAATAAGATATCATATATGAGATAAATGTAATTCTATAATTTTTTCACAAAAAATAGATCATTCTTTAAATGGTTATGTTAGATCTTGAATTAGAGCTATTAGCTTGTTAGTCTACTTTTCATAAAAAAAATAGTGAAATAAACTATTGAATAGACTATATGATCTTGTTGAACTTTCAAAAAGATCATACTAGCTCCTAAAAATGGGACTATTTTAAATCACAACACCATACTTAAAACCAGGTTTATTCCCACCAATTAAATTCAATGAATACTTTATAAAAATTATACATGAACATAACTTTTATAACTAGGTTTTTAAAGTCCAATGCACATGTTTTTGTTTTTTTTTTACTTTCTGTTTTTTTATACTTAACTTTTTTATTTTTATTGTAATTATTATGATGAATGTTTAGAACTACTAACGCTATCATACAAAAAAAATTGACTTGATTATACAAAAAAATTCTCTATTCCATTTTATTTTTTATAACATAATACATTTTTTATATTTTAAAATTAAGTTTTTTTTTGGCAAAATTTATAATTTAGTTGCTCATATATTTTTACGTTTTTATTATTCACGATACATTTTTGTAAAGCTCAAATTGTAAAATAATTCTTCCAAAAACTTATGAAATTGTTACAAATATATTAGTAAATCAGTGAAGTGACTATTGTTGCCAAAAAGAAAAGGAAGCACGAGAAAATAACCAAAATAATAACATTTTTATTTATCTGCAAAAATCAACAAAAACTAAAAAATAGAGGGGCATTCCGAGAATTGAACTCGGGACCTCTCGCACCCTAAGCGAGAATCATACCACTAGACCAAATGCCCATTACTGTTAAGCTTCTGATTGTTTTCTTTGAGATGCGTTGAAGACGAAGATTTTTCCCTCCAAAACTGAAAATCGTTTCATTTTCCCAATTCGTTTTTAATTTTAAAAAATTTCCCTTCAACTCATAAATTGTTTGCTGGGTTTGTAGAACTTCGCCTTCTTCACTGTCAACAATCTGATCACTGCATTAGGGTTTTACTTCAATTTCACCATCACCAAATTTCTCTTCCATTTTTGCTCTGATTTCAAGTAAAGGAGCTCACATTGCAATGATCAACTGTGAACCTTCATCTACACCTTGTGGTAATTTTCGATTCTTCGATGCTCTTTTTTTATTTTATTTTTTATTTTACTGTTAACTTATTTATCTTTTGCTTTGATGATTTGGTCATTTCTTTCATTGTTGATTTTGGCATAGAAAATTGGAAGACAACAATCGTTTTGTTTTTTGAACGTATTGAAATTTCTGTGCGCTTTGAAATTACTCGGAAACTGCGTTTCATGTCTATTTGTTTTGTATTTGGGTTTTGATTTTCGTTTCAAATTATTATTATGCATGTTTGTGGTCAAAATAAGCACACCAATCCCATTCACAAATTAATCAAAAGCTAAAATAAACAGTGCGTAGGGTTTTGGGTACTTAATCTGATCAATAAACTTTGTTCCAGATCACCCCTTGAGTTGAAAAATGTGAAATGTATATATGTACAAAGTAAGAGCTTAGAAGTAATTGTGATAGCTATTGCTTCTATTTCTGCATGTGGGATATTGTGGAGTATGAATAGAATTGAACTACCTTAAAATAATAAGAATTTTGTTTGGATAAAATTAGGAGATGAAGTCAAAGATGCAGATGAATATGAGCAGTATCAGGAAACTGAGCTCTTTGAGGACACTTTAGTGCTCAATAGTCCCTTCACTGAGGCTGAAGTGGAAAAACTCACTCTGGATACTGAGATTGTAGAAGATTCGGATCCCTTGGAGAACATGACAACTGGCATAACATGTGAGTATGAACCAGAAGTAGTGCTTGATAGTGAGGATGAAGAAATGAATGATAAAAGCACACCGACTGTTGCCAGAGGATTTCTTCAGGATGAAACTAATCCCGCAGTGAAAAATCCTTCGATGCGCTTCCAGAAGAGATGGCGTAAGCTACCCGGTGAGCAAGTAGACTCAAATGCTACCACAAATGGGAAATCTGCAATTGGTATGTATTGTTTTTGTTATCAGTTTTCACCATTTAATATTTTTATATGGACACCTTTTAACATTTAAGAGGCATCTTTTGGTCTTTTATATAATTGTTGCTTAATTTTTTCTATGGTATCTCTGTAAGACTTCTTGATTTGACTTACCTTTATACCTTGTAAATAAGTAGTGTACTGAGTAGTTGTTTATTCCTGAGCACTTCAATAATGATTGACTTTTCAAGAATATGATGTGCTTGAAGGGGACGGAGGAACTTCAATCGATGCTGAGAGCTTTGATGACAACAAACATCTATATCTACTTGGTAGGTTAAATCACACTCACTCAGCAAAGCCTAGGGATTCAACCCAAGCTGCACTAGGTTTCGTTGATCAGTACTTGTCATCAAGCAAAATGGACCTGTTTCAAGGAACTCAATATAGAAAGATCACTAGGGAAAAATCACCTCATGTCTTGAGTGTAAGAGGATCATTAAGTCTGGCTAAGAAAATTAAAGCCCGGACTCGAAATGAAGTTAAAGAACCTTTCAATTGGGATGACAGTAATCAAAATGACAAAGAAACTGGTATTTCCTATAAGAAAGTCAAAGCATCTTCAACTGTTCGAAGCTGCGGGCAAACATATAAGAGAAGGCAGAAAAAAGGTAATCATCTTCAGAAGAATCAGAACCAAGGAAACTGCAGTAATAGATGTGATGAGAGTTTAGTGCAAGGACCAATAATTGCAACTGAAAATGACAACTCTGTCAAGGACTTGGATGTTGAAACATGTGCTACAAAAGAAAATGTTAATATTTATTCCAATGTAGCACGTACAGAAGACATGCCTGATATTGGCTTAGACACTCAAATAGCTGCTGAAGCTATGGATGCCTTAGCCTATCCGTCCCCTCCTGGCTTTCATTTCAATGATGCTCATAGACAAGAGGATGCCTTTGATGGATCTATGAGTGATGTGAAACAGGCTCATCAGAAAAACTCTTCATGTAGAGAAAATCTCGGTTTACATTCTATCGCACTAAAATCAAATAACAGAAATGAATCTTCCTGTAGAGATGTCGGGTCATGTGCTATAAGAGAAAATGTTCATATTTGTTCCAGTGTAGCACTTACAGAAGACATGTCTGATATTGGCTTAGACACTCAAATAGCTGCCGAAGCTATGGATGCCTTAGCCTATCTGTCCCCTCTTGGCTCTCATTCCAGTGGTGCTCATCAACCAGAGGATATATTTGATGGATCTTCGAGTGATTTGAAACAAGCTCATCAAAAAAGTTCATGTACCGAGAATCCTGGTTTACATTCTATTCCACTAAAATCAAATAAGAGAAATGTATCTTTCTCTAGATTTAGCATAGTAACTTCTACTTCCTCTTTGAAGCGCACTAACAATCAGGAGTCGAATCCCGTCCCAGGGAAAACTAAAAAAATAATGGGAAGCAAGTCAACTGTTGAGAGAAAGTTCAAAAATAATACTAGTTTATCAATATGCAGGAAAGGTGTATCACATGAAGGGGTTTGCTTATCAGGAGAGTATACAAGCTTTCAATCTGGCGCTCAAGAGCCCAAAAACTGGAAGAAGAGCAGTTTGACAAGAATCAAAGAGCAACCAAGCCATCTTACGGAGAAGAGCAATAATGTCGAGGAGACAGGTATTATCAGATACAAGAGGAAGGGAAATTGTCTACTGGAAGATCCAGTGAAGTTGGATATTAAGACAAAATGTCCTAAGTTGCCTACTAATTCGTGTGGGGTGGCTAGGCAGAACAGGTTGTATCCTCAAGTTCAAATTAGTCCACAACTATTGGCAACCGGCAGTTTTTCAAGCATTGATTCTTGGAATTATCCAAAAGGACCAAGAGGGAAAAGAAAGCGGGCCAATGTGCCTAAAGTTTTGCGTATTGATGCTAAAAAAAGAAATTTCTACTCCACTAGAAGTCCAAAAGGCCAAGATGTCACGCAACCCTTGTTGCTGGCACATGTTGAAGTATCATCTAACAAGAGTGTTGCACAATTGAGTTCGGAAATTTCAGCTGCAGTTGCTTCAAGTGAAGACATGGAAACTTCCAATGCTAACCATACATTCAATGAGCATCACAAAGAGCCGTGTGAGAAAAACCTGCCAAAGACTTCACTTTTGAAGGAACTTATCAGTTTAGGAGTTCCCAAATCCACATCTGATATGACATGGAAAGATCTGAGACATCGAAGAGATATGAGTCATGTTCGAGTTCTGTTTAGCCAACATTTGAATGATAGTGTCATCAAGCAGCAAAAAAAGGTAAAATATTGCTTTTATGTTTATCATAGGAGATGCTAAATGATGTCACTATCGACTAGTGATTTTGCTATTTCCTCCTTGCAGATCTTGTCACGCTTTAATATATCTATTGCCTCCACCTCAATGGAGGCCACACATTTCATAGCCGACAAATTTACACGTACAAAGAATATGCTAGAAGCAATGGCTCTTGGGAAATTAGTGGTGACCCACTTATGGCTTGAAAGTTGTGGACAAGCCAACTGTTTTATTGATGAGAAAAATTACATTTTGAGGGATATGAAAAAGGAAAAGGAAATAGGCTTTAGCATGCCAGCTTCTCTTTCTCAAGCAAGACAGAAGCCACTCCTGAAGGTATTTATATAAACTTCAGTTATGTTATGCTCAAATTCTTCTGCACTATTGCCTCAAAACCAGGTTGTTTGTCTCTACAGGGTAAAAGAGTCTACATCACACCCCACATCAAACCTAATAAGGAAGTGGTTGCAAGCTTGGTCACAGCTGTTCATGGCCAGGTATGATGTATGCATATTCAATTATTCATCCATGCATTCCACTCCACAGCTACAATTGATTTGTGGTTTCGATATTAAGTGTTTTGGATTATTTTTTATGCTACGTTCCTAACATGTTCATTTATAAATTGTTTTCACTCTTCAGCTAGTGGATCAAAATCAGATATCTGCACACAAGAATGATAAAATTCTAGATGATCTATTGATTCTTTCCTGCGAAGAGGATAATGC
This sequence comes from Astragalus glycyphyllos, assembly GCA_963573325.1. Classification (NCBI taxonomy): domain Eukaryota; kingdom Viridiplantae; phylum Streptophyta; class Magnoliopsida; order Fabales; family Fabaceae; genus Astragalus; species Astragalus glycyphyllos. Next base: position 25,093,619 of record OY754312.1, read on the forward strand.
AATATGTTGCCATTTCCTTAAAAAAGGTTTTGAATCCTTCTATCTTCTCGATTAACAATGTAGTTGTGTTTCTTCCTTTGTGCATGTGTCATATGAAAATATTTAAATTTGCAGGAGTTTCCGTTTACAATTCGGAACTTATTCTGAATGGAATTGTAACCCAAAAATTGGAACTTGAGAGGTACTACAATATGATAATTGGAAATCATTTTTCTTTCATGTTGATATCATATTTGGATGTCTTTGGAATATGAGATGTATGATGATAATATTTGGAGCCTGATATATTAGCCTAACTATACAAATGCTGCCCTTGAACCTATCATCTCCATTCTTTCCCCACTTGAAGTATGTCTAAACTAGATACTCACTAAAATTACATTATCTTTTAAGTGAACAAATAAGGTTATATTTACCCTTCAATTTAGTGTTAGGATAAAAATGCGCATAAGGGCAAATATACTCTTGTTCGCTTAGCGATGAGTTCACTCTGGAAGAACTCTGTTAGGCACATATAAGCACAACCAATGTTGTGCCAAAAAGCAGGCAATTTTCAGACAACTTCATTCAGAATTCAGATTTAGGAACCTTTTCACATATTCGTATATAGCGAGTCTATCATTCAGCTCTGGGTAAAAAAAAAGTGTTTTCTCAATAACTGATAAGTAAGCATCACCTCGACAATCTTGTTGAAATATAACAATGCTATGAATTCTGTTTTTGGCAGACACAAACTCTTCGTGAATCAAATCACAAGGAGTAACCCAAGTACATTTAATCGGTTTGGGAAGGTCTACAAAAGGCGTCTGAAGTCTTTATCTTGACAATAGCCGTTATCTGATAAAATATCACCATACTCTACGGCAGAATTGACAAAAACAATTGGCATTCTTGTGCCAGATGTTGACGTACTGACGCTACTTGTTCAATTTCTTACAAATGCAACTTAATCTTCTTTCTTTATGTTACTTTTTGGGGCATGTTCTGTTCTATTCAAGTGACTCAAATTGAAGGCAGCAAATATCTACATAACATTGTAAAGGGAGTTATTTTAGTATAGTATATAAGTTGACCAAGGTGTATATGGATTCGGACAATTATGTCTATAATCTGTTATTCTGCAGCAGATAACTTAGCTTTGGATGAAAGACTGCCAGCTGCGTTATTCTGTAAGCTGTAGAAAGAGTAGCTGTTATAAAAGAAAAACAAAATTAGCTGTTAAAGTTCTTTTTTGTTCGTTTCTTACTCTTAAATTATAGATCTAATACTGTCATGTTACCAGATTATTTCACTTGACGATACAGTTTCAATCTTTCTGGCAAATAAGTTTTCTTTAGCTTTTTTTGTTGTGGATAAAGTCTAATTTGTGAAGTATAACGATTGAAGTTGTTTATCCACTAAAAAAAGAGTGAAATTGTATTCGTTCTTCAATTTTCAACTATATAAATCCTAGATGAGGCTCCTATTCTTTTTTCCGCCCTGCATTTATCATTTTTTTGCAACTTCAGCTCCCCAACCATAGATTAAATGGGCGGCTGAAAGGGCAATGAGGGTTGGCTCAGTTGGTAAGGAGTTGACCCATTCCCCATAAGGGCGTGGATTCAACCCCCGCTGCCAGCGTGAGGACCCTTTTGATGAGGTGATCTCTCAAAGAGCCTTGAGATCTGTCTGACCCTAGTGAGTTTCCAGAGCTCAATTCACCTAAACTTTTTTCCTTCAAAAAAAATAAATGAATGGCTGAAATGTTTCTTCTGGCGCATGGGATAAATTGTTAGAAAATAAGCTTCTTCACTTAACCTACCCATATGCTTGCTAATGTGTTAGATTGTAGATTTTGTACAAGACTAGTAAGGTTCATTGTGATAGAAATGATTTTGAAGAATTAATACTAAAAGAATTGCGTTTAAAAAAATTAAGGTGTTGGGTAATGGTGTTTCAAAATTAGGTTTGAAAGAATTGTGGGTTAGTGTTTAGCAAAAAAATCTCCATTGACCAAAGGAAGATAATGCTAGCTTCGGTCAAAAGTGTTTTGGGACGGAAACTTTGTTAGTTGTGTTTAGCACTATTGCCATAAATAAAATCTAATCCAAATAGTCACCTAATGATGAGGGGGACAACTTGGTTTGCTACATGCTTATTGTTCTCAACCAAAATCTATCTTTTTTACAAAGAAAAACTTGAGTAAAAATGAAAAATAGTGTAACTTTTATATCAAATTGATAAATTAGTAATTTAGGCTATGTTTGGTGTGTCCTATCCGCTAGCCAACAACGGATGAAACTAGCGGACGAAGAATACATGTGCTTGGTAAGTTTAACATTTTTTGGGTAGCATTTAGTGTTTTTTCAGACGCTACTTCAAGTAGCATTTTTTCAAACTCTAACGGATAGCATCTAACTTTTTTTTTTGTTGACATTTTTACTATTTTTATTTTTCTTAAATTACTTCTCCTTCCTCATTATTTTTTGTTTTACTTCTCATTCCTTATTAAACATTTTGTCATTATTAAATAATTTAATCATTAATTAAATATTCTTTTATGTCATTTTACATTTATCAGGTATTTTAATCGCTAGTTTTACCAAACACATTATTTGCTATCAACTAGCTTATTCGCTATCCGCTACTATTACTTTTTATCAAATTGAGCCTTAATTTGATAAAATTAAATCTATCTAAATTCAAATTGATAAATGCGCGCCCGCCCCGCCAACCAACCCAAATAGTAGAATAGAACAATCCCAAAAGAGACGAGCACAAAACAACGTGTTGCTGAAAATGTTTATGACAGGCCATTAATCCATTGCAAGTGCAAATATGACAGCCGTCACTGTCTTTCAACTCATTTCCTAACGTAGCAATCGCATCGCATGCACAATAATCAAAAGGGTCCCAACTGGATCTTCATTTGAGCTGGTCCAATATATCTAATGCAATTACAAAAATGTGATAATTAGTTTCCCCTTTGCTTTAAACACCAAAGGTTTTCCCCTTTGTATTGACCTGAAAGTAATTAAAATTAAATAAAGTGAAAAGGAACTATCGAACTATCTTTGGTTTAGTGCGAATGATTCTGGTTTTCCACTTATATTCTTCATTTGTTGAATTCGATCGTTGTTAGGCATTGACATTTTGTAATTTTAATTAATCAAAGATAATATTGAGTGGGCTCGATCGGTTGTTTCTTAATTATACGTCACGACCACACGACAATTGAAATCTCGGTTATCATTCATGTGACATGTGCGGTACTGTAGATTCTAAAACCTTAAAAACAAATACAGGAAACAGTCCATGCAAAAAAGTAATAATTTATTCATACAAAGAAGATAAAAACTGAACCAGCACTGTTGGCCGGCCAAGTGACTTAATCTACTCTGAGACACGATGAGTCGACTTCGTGCTCTCGAGTTCGATTCCCAAAATGGATAAACACGGTGTTGATCAGTGCAAAATTTAATGTTAAGCATGAGTAGAGATTAGTCTTTCATTGAAAGCGTTGGGGCACTTCGTGGGTAACAAATAAAAATAGAAGATAAAAACTATTGAAGTGAACTCTTGCAAAAGAAAAGATAAATTACTAGTTAGGAATGATATATTTCTATTTTTTCACGGTTGAAAATGTCGAAGACTCGTGTTTGAGACACGAAACCAAACATGCACCTAACATTGCTTTACTAATTTGCAAAAAGGCATACTTTGCACACTCTGAAAAAAATGGCTGCACCTAAGCTCCTAATTTTACACTCAATCCACACTATATCACACTCATTAGAGCCGTCGATTTGGCTCATGTGGGCCAGCCCACCCTAAGGCCTGTGTGGGCCTAGGCCTAAAAGACCATTGGGCCAAAAGGCCCACCTATTAGCTGATAGCATTTTTTGAAACGCTACTTGAAGTAGCCTTTAAGCTTATAGCTTATGTCGTTTCATTTTTTCTCTCATTTTTACCCTCATTATTTTAATTAAATTCTCTATTAATCCTCAATTAAATAAATCTTCTTTCTCTCATTTGTAAGCATTAATTACAAATGTCCATTTATGTCATTTTATATTTATAAACTAGTTCAACCACTACTTTTACCAAATACTTTAAATTCAATCTGCTAACTTATCAGCTATAAACCATTCATTATCAGCTCATCCGCTATTCGTTTTTTTTTACCAAACAAAGTCGTAGTCATGCAACATGAGGGTATTTTTACCAAAAGAAAAGAAGAGGGTAGGGTGGCGTGGATTGGTGCTGTGATTACGGATGGGGTAAAAAAACATGAATGCTCGCTCATTCATTCCTTTATCTTGATTCATTTTGTTTTGGACAACATTGACAAACAATGGCATTTGTTGGCGGATGAAAGAAAACCTTGGTAGAGTGAATGAAGAAAAGATGGCAACATCCATCAAATCAACCATTTGCGCTGTCTTTCTTGGCGGGAGGGACAGTCTGGCGTACTTATCTTTATACCTCCTTTTCATCGCTTACTACCATAATACCCCTTTTCCTCTTATTTACTTAAACACCCTTTCCTCCACACATTCTTCATTCATTCAGATCCCCGTTCTATGTATGTACTATAGATTTCTTTATTCTTTGGTCCCCGTTCTTTATTCACATCCTCTTATTTCTTTTCCCTTCGCATTCATTGCAATTTTAAGGACACCTGCTAAGAGCATTCATCCCAAGTAGGTAGTTCAGTTGGCGAGCTAAGGGATATCGAAAGAGTGCACCAAAAGAGTGCAAGAAGGAGGTAAAAAAGCATTTTAAAGGTGTCAATTATGTAATTTTCTCTCTCTTGATTTACCTATTTTTTTAAGAAAAATTCACTATATAGTTGATATTAATTAAACAGAAAAATATAATTATTATTTTTCTCCAAAAAAAATATAAATGTGAGGTCAAATCTGAATTGGTTATATGTTTCTTTTGACAGCGTGAATTGATTATATGTAACCATCATTAGAATAAAATTTTGTATTTTATTGTTTATGAATTGCTTAAATCTTATGTGGTAATTTAGACCCCCACCGAAAGAAACTCATTTAGTTGACTTTTACTAGAAATGTTCGGAGACACTTTTTGTTTTACACTCTCAGTTGTTATTTAAAATATAAATAATTTCAACTAAATCGTGTAATTTTCATATAAATTTTAACCAATAAAAAATAATTGAATATTGTGTTTTTAACAATTTTTTAATCCTTTAGAAGTAGACCAAATAGATAGTTGGGACTAATTATAACATGTTTTTTCGTAGAGTAGAAAAAAAACAAGAAACTACATACTCATAAAGAGGACTTTAGAGGCATCAGTTTGAAGAATGGATTGATGCCATTGGGGGGGAGGCTCTTCCAACTATTGCCAGCCAAGTGATTGAGATGCTCCTTTCTTAACCAAAAAATTTGCAGTTGCCTTTGCTTCCCTCAAAGTGTGAGACAGCTGAATATTCCAATCTCTAGCAATAAGCTCCTTAATATTATAAATAGTAGTTGCAGAATGATGTCGCAGATTGGCAGTATTGTGCGCTAGGTGAATGGCCAACAAAGAATCAGAGTAGCAAACAATATCACATTATCATTTCTCCCAAGTTAATCTTAGCCCATGCATGGTAAATGCTCAGCATGACAGTTATTAGTAAGTCCCACAGATCTCATGAATTCACAAATCCAACTACCATTAGCTTGTCTCAACACACCACCAAATCCCGATGCACCTGGATTACCAATGTTGCTACCAGCTACATTTAAAACAACCTCAATTAATTCCTCCCTAATCAGGATGCCAACAAATAAAATGGGGCGCCAAGGAACTAGAAGCATGAAGAAAAGCTTCTGGAGATTAGTCAGTTTGTAAAATTTGCATCTTTAGTTGATATATGGTGATATTTTCTTGTGCCAAACAAAACTAATTTCGAGCTTTCTAGATCCACCAAATAGCTGAAAGGAACAAATGTGGATTGGTGTCTGCAATAATATATTTCTTTAACCATGAGATGAAATTAGCATCACTGAAAAAATTCATGTTATCAAATCCTATTGACATCCAGAGTTGATGGGGGGAAATGACAATTCACCAAGCAGTGGAGAATGTCTTCACCTAAGACATCACATCTAGGGCAATTGGATAATATTAACATTCCTCTATTATGCAACATAGCTCTAGTAGGAAGAGCGTCTTGACAAGTTGTCTAGAGGAAAAACTTAATTTTCTCAGGAGCAGGAATCTTCCACATCCACTTCCAATACTCAGGATTTGTATCTCTATTCAAAAAATGATTAGGACTCGTTAACCAATGATATCCATCATTCATTGTATACAAATCATCCAAATTACCTTTTCCTTTGAGACCATCGGGAATGTTGTGATTCAAGCAGCGAGACATTGCCTTGATAGCAGCAATGACATTATCAGGGAAATGTGCACAAGTTTGCTCTAGATTCCATTCTCTCCATTTTGAACAACATCTTTAACACAAACTTTCGAATCATGAATGTCTACAAATAGAACATAATTACATAGTTTTTCTTTACTAGACCAAGTATCAAACCAAAAGGAAGAATTACCATAACCCAACTTGTACTCAAAGCCATCTCTTAAAACCCTTCGAGCCTTCATAATCGAATTTCAAATAACCGAGCCAATTTTTTTGAATATCTAAAACCGAATTATTGCCAACATACTTATTTTTAAGTAGTTGCACCCACAACTTATCTGCATCTGTGTGAATATCTAATAGCAACTTTCCTAGCATAGCAATATTAGCTTCCATTGCTATCCTAACGCCAAGTCCATCTGCCGTTTTGGTTTGGCTATTTTATCCCAACCAATAAAGTGGATTCATTTGTCATTCATGCCTTTCCAAATAAAGTCTCTAGACAACTTGTCCACTTGGGCACAAATAGATCGAGGAAGCCAAAAAATCTGCATGTAATATGTAGGAATAAAAGTCAAAACCAGTTTAGTTAAGGCCGATTATTCAGCAACTTGTTCTTTCAATAGGCTAATCTTTTGGATGAATTTTAACCTCAAACATATTTGAAAATAGAAATATGGTAGAGAAAAATTAATTTTATAAATTGTTTGAAAAGCTATTTTTTAAATTGAAGTAAGCTAAATTAAACAAGTGTCAATTATCTCTTCACCCACTACCTCGCGCCTATCTTATCTTTTGAAATTAAGTATTCAAATAAGCAAAGTCAGCATGCTAATTAATTGGAATTTGGCGGCATTGGTGGGTTATAATGCGCCTCTCTCCATGTTAAAATATCACTGTGGATTGATCACTGAAAAGAAGTTCAAATATTTGTTAAGATCCGTTGCTTTTCAAAGAGTCAAAGGCTTTTTATGGGTTTTAAAGATTATCTATAGAAATCTCAAATCTGTGATGTTTGTAATGTGATATCATCAGTTCCCTAAAGGCTTAAACAAATGTTCTTGGTAGGCTCCCCTTGCAATTGTCTATACGATAGAAGCAGAAAAATAATATACCAAAAATATTGTTAAAACAAAGTAAGAAAGCAAAAGCACTTTTCATGTAGTCGTACTCCCCTTGCTATTGTCTTCATGTAGTAAGTAAATTTCAAGTGTGAGTTTTTCTAGTTGGACTATATGAAAAGGTAATCCAAGTTCTCTTCTTCCTTGCGGCAAAGGGGACATATATTTTTAACTTGGACTCCTTTCCTAGGTCTTAGGGGAAAGTTTTGTTTCAAGTCTCCACGTGAAGTTGTTGACCTTATTAGGAACAAAGACATTCCATATCTACCCCTACTACTCTCCACCATTAGAGCTTAAGGGTACGTTTGGATAGAAGATTTAGGAGAGAAAGGGAGGAGAGGGCTTGATTTTCAATTCTAAATTGAAGAAGCTATTAAAATAATTCTAAACCAAAATGAAGTGTGGTTAACTAAGTTTTATCATTATCTATCATGTTATTCTTTTAATTTTTTTAAATCTCAAATATGAAAATATAGACCAAGCCCTCCAAAAGCCCTCCCCTTCAAAACTCTCCCAACTTCCCCTCCCACCGAGGGAGTGCCACAACGAGCTTGCCAAAGACCTGAACCACCCAGAGATTTGGACGTCTCATCTCCACCAAAATCTTAAGGCATTAGGTATATGAGTCCCGTTTTTTATATATAATTCATTTAGCTCATTCCTAACCGATGTGAGACTAACTACTCACACTTGAATTCCCAACACAAACATACCCTAAGGGTCATGATCGGTCCTTAATTTTATTGTCTCCAAGGATGAGACACATTTGCTAATAGTTTGTCACCAAGAAGAGTTTGGGATGAAAATGGATCTTTTAATTTTAGATTTTCTAACTTTAGCTAACTTTAGATATTTTTTGATAAGAGAGAAAAGTAAAAAGAGGAGAAAGTAAGAGGATCACTATTCGTTTGAGACAATGATAGACTATTTACTTATAGAGGTGTTTATAATTCGTTCCGTAACAACCAAAAAGAACAAATCGAATATAGTGCGAACATAAAATACAAAGCTTGTAATAACAATAATTAATTGTATATTTAAATGTATGTATGGAAAGCATTTGTAAATTTGCGAGCTTGCCTATTTATTTTAATATTGGTGCATGTATTTATTTGAATATTGAATATTTGAATATATGTGTGGAAAGTGTTTGCAAAATTCTATTTTGATGTATGAAGTTTTGCTAATTTTCTAATGATTTAAAACACCAAATATTTAATTAATACCGACTTGAGCTACTCTGAGACGCGATGACTCGACCCGTTGTTCTTATGTTCAATTCCCGCAGTGACAAACTCAGTGTTGGCCAGTGTGAAATTTATTTCAGAATGTGATTGGAGATTAATTTTTCGTTAAAAGCGTTAATATACTCTATGAGTAACAAACAATGGTCCAAACAAAATAACACGAAAATTTGACTATTTTGATTATCTATTAAGTTATGATGTTATGAAATGAGGGTTATTTTTATTTGTACTTGATGTAGTAAACAATTTTAGAGAAGAATTAAAAAACCAATAACGAGTCTAATCCAAACTAAAGTAAATCAAATCACATCGGAGCGAATTGATTTTAAAATCAAATTGATTGAATCATTACCAAACCGCAATGAATGGATCAAATGGTTTTCCATAAATGGATCCATTCCAATATGTAATACCCCTTCTCAGCTTCACAAGGGGGTTAAAAAGAGGAGGTTGTGGAGTTGAATTGACATCCAAAGAGAGTTGATGGAGCTAAAATCAATAAATATACACATACCCTTCTCATGCTTTTTGGTTATCATGGAGCTAAAATCAATAAATATACCCTTCTCATGCTTTGAACTAAAGTCAAATGATATATTTTTTGGTTATCGTGTAATCAAGTAATCATCAAGGAATTGTTGGCTCTCTTTCATGGTCTGAAATTGAAATTGAAATTGGCTTGGGATTTCGGGTTCAAGGTATTGGTGTGTTATTCGGATTCTAAGGTAGGAGTAGCTATTAACTTAGTTACCAATCATGTGAATGATTGATATGACTATGCTGCAATCATCAGTAATATTAAGAACTGATATCAAATGATTGGAGAGTTCAACTTAGGCATACCTTGAGGGAAATGAATTTTTGTGCAAACTTCTTAGCAAAGCTTGTTATATAGTGCTACATGGTGAATTTCGCTTGAGAGTGCTATTGATACATCCTTTCCCTAGATTTTAGTTTTCATTTTTCCTGCTTTATTTTTCTTCCTGCATCAAACATCATCATCGAGGTGTGTAACAGACTATTTAGTGAAATATCTTTACTCATCTACTTTTTCTTTCTTTCTATTCACATGATTCAAAAACGAACATTGTTTAAGGAATTTGAGCCTTTTTCTACTAGGACCAATATAACATTGTTTGAACAAACAATTTGTAAGCGAAAAAATCCCTAAAATTCATACCAAAAATACTAAATGATGGGAGTCCCACACTTACTTTTTTGATAGAACAAACAAAAATTTCTCAACCTACTAAAAAAGCGCATAAAAAAATAAATCACTAATTTTCCATAAATTCTATAAATATTTAATTTTTAAAAACAACACAATACTCATTTTTCGATTTTGCAATAAGTATCTGTTTAAGTCAAAGTAACTACACTTGCACATTGAGTGAAAAAGAAAAACTACAATTGCATAGGATAAATGTCAAGTCAACAAAAAGGTTCGAGTTGCATATGCTGACTAGGCTACGTTATTATCCTACTTTTTCTATAATTTTAAAAAATCCACATTTGTTAACTCTAAAAATTTTCTTGCATATGTTTAAACAACATTTATTAACTAGTTTACAATAAGCAACATTGATAATCGGTACATTGCCTAGTGGTTTAATCTATCCTAAGATATTAGAGTCGACTAGGTACTTTCGAGTTTGATTCTCGTAGTAGACAAACTCAGTGTTAGCCAATATAAAATTCTATGAATAGAGAGATTAATCTTTTGCTAAAAGCGTTAATACACTCCATAAATACCCAACAATAGTTGAATAAAAAAAGGAGTAAAAATTTGCTCATTAATACGAGTAAAAATTAATCATTAGGAGACACTATGGATAGTGAGTAATGCTGAAAATAAAAGTCTTTAGAGGACAACCTGGCAAGGAGCACTGGAGTCCAGAAGCAGTGGCATATTGGTAAAAAGGTAGAGAAAAATGTCGTGAAGAAAAGGTTTTAATAATTAAAATTTTGCAATTGCAATTATAATATTGTTATGCAATGAATTGAAGATCCAACTTTGCCATCCATCCATAGACTCCTCCCCAATTTACCTGCGACGACCAAATCTCGGGGAGAAAGAGAGAGAAAGCGAGAAATTCAGTGCTAAAGTGAAGGAGAAATTCAGTTCTATTCTAAGAGAGAGAGTGAGAGAGAGGAGAGAGACATTAATGGCGGAAGTGAAGGAAGAGAGTAAATCTAGCGAAGAAAGTGTGAAACTGTTCGTAGGGCAAGTACCAAAGCATATGACAGAAGATGAACTTCTTACAATGTTCAAAGAATTTGCTTTGGTTGACGAAGTCAACATCATCAAAGACAAAGCTACTCGCGCTTCTCGAGGTTTTATTCTTCTTTCAATTCAATTTCAAGTCAATTCAATTCAATTCAAATCTCGCATTCTCTGCTTTCTCCACTTGTCTTTCTTCTAACCCTAATTTCGCGCATTTTCTGTAGGTTGTTGCTTCGTGATTTGTCCTTCCAGAGAAGAAGCTGATAAAGCCGTCAATGCGTGTCACAATAAGAAAACACTACCAGGGGTGAGAAATGAGAATCTCTTCTCTTCTCGTCTCGTCACTCTCTCTTAAATTGTTTGTTTTTATGCTATTATTAGTACTACTCTTCAATTCAATGTGATCCGTTTTTATCCAATGGTATTGATGTGATTCTGATTCTGATTCTGTTATAGTAGTAAATGTTTGGTGCTACTTACCTATGTAGTAGTAGTATTATGCTGACGGCTACTACTACTTTTTAGTAATGTGTGTCTTAATTGGCTGAAACCGTTTTTGTCTAATTTTAGCTATTTATGTTTCGTTGCTTACTATTTTTGGGTAACCGACTCAACTCATTACTGATTTTCATTCCCCCCATTCCACAATGTTTCACATTTTTCTGTTCCTTATTAATTGTATTTGGAAGTTTTCTAACTGATCATTGGAAGCTCCTGGGTCCAATTTTGTTATTTTAGTTAGTCTGGATCTGACATGCATAAGCAGTTAAGCACAAGCAGAAAAAGATATACATAGTATTAGTCATGGATCCCTATTAACATTGGGAAATAAAATAGAAATGTAAGGTAATTTGATGTGTAGAAAATTAACATTGGTTTCACTTTGGTTTGAAAGATGTTTGATCCATGTAGCTGACCCACTTAGTGGAAGAATACTGTTGCGAGAGTATAGTTTTGAAGTTGGCTACTTTTTGTGAACCTGTGGGTTCTAAAAATTATTTACTATGAATATTCAGTGGAGACACCTTGTATAGCTACTCTGGCCTTGTTCTGTTATGTATATAAGTCAACACTTGGAGTTGGATATGATGGGTAAATTTGCTAGCTCCTTCAGGAATTATTCATAGCACATTCCTTATGGTTGTAGTTCAATAAGGGATGGTGGGAGTGGGAAGAGAAATAGACAAGTTTTGTGCCTTAAGATAACTATGAATCTTCTCATAAAGTTGAATGGGGAAGAGTACGATCCTTTAAATTGGTGCATTGCATAGAAATTTATTCAGGAAAATAGGTTTTCAAGAATTTTGCAAGTAGAAATCAAGTATGTAATTATTAAAGGAATACAATTATAAAATTAAATTTGCTGACAGAATTACGGTCAGGTCTGGTAAACATGGTCCTAAGCTAAATTATAATTATTTGTTATTGTCGATCTAACAAAAAATGTTTTGGCAGTTGACTTTTCTTTGAGAAGATGTTACATTGCATTTTTGAGACTTTTTGACCTAGGAATTATATTAACTGACAGGTGTCCTTCTAGGTTACGCTCATCTTTATGGATGTCGCTAGTATTCAAATTTGGTTTCTGCCTGCATGATAAATTGTGTTTCTTGATTATCCAATGCTTTCCATAGAACACTGAAGTAATTGTATTAAGGATGTTACTGCTTTAATTCCCATGTAATATGGCATGATTAATCTTTTTCTGATTGGGAAGCATCCTATTGTTTGTGTCTAATCCAGGCATCTAGTCCTTTGCAAGTGAAGTATGCAGATGGCGAGTTGGAAAGATTAGGTTTGATATAATTTTATGATACGATTAATATTATATGCAGCAATCAGTATCTGAGATTCATTCACGTGTTGAAATTCCTTTGTTATCTCAAGGGCATGCCTTGATAAGTAATTGTTTGTTGTCCTTGGATCCAGAACACAAATTGTTCATTGGCATGCTTCCAAAGAATGTTTCTGAAGTTGAAGTATCTGCACTTTTCTCCAAGTACGGAACTATAAAGGATTTACAAATTTTAAGAGGTTCTCAGCAGACAAGTAAAGGTGCTAATTTTACAGCTTAATCCATCCTTTATTCTTTTAGGGTTCTGGCATTTCTTAACCACAAGGCTTATTCATAGTTCTAGTATGTTGTGGTAGTAGGTTGTGCATTTTTGAAGTATGAAACCAAAGAACAGGCTCTTGATGCTTTGGAGGCAATCAATGGAAAACATAAAATGGAGGTTGGTGTTTATTGAATCTGTATTCTGGATTGTTGTCTGTAATTTTATTTTGGTAGTAGTGGAGTTATTGTGTAATATATTGCATATTTTCAAAAATTTCACCTGTTAGTAGTTCATTAACGAAGGGATGGGTGGGGATCATCAGGTTTAATGTGCAGGATTGAACTACATTGTTATCCGAGTAATAATATTATGCAGTTTAGTGGTACTATATATAGTTCTTCTGATGCAATGAATGCAGAGTATACTGAAACCTGACTATAAGAAGGCATGAGTAAACCATTCATGCACGTAAGGAATATTTTTGGTTCGATAATATGCTTTTGGTTACTTGTATGTGGTAGAATGGAAAACTACATGTCTTCAAATTCTAATTACAATTTTAGTTGTAAATGGTGTTTGCAGTATTTTGGAACTTCAAGCGGCATTCAGCCACAAAATCCTGTCGGTGAGAGACGTGAACATTTAATCATGTCCAGATTTCATTGTAGAACCACGATTATTATTTCATTTTTTTTATCCTTGCTCAACTTGGAAACCTAAGGATGGGCTTGTTCCCTACATTGGCTTGTATAAGATAATGTTCCGGGCCTTGGCTTGACCCATTACTCATTGCTTATATTACAGGCTTGACTGAAGCCAAGCTTGGAAAGGGAAAATCAAGCTCTGGCTTGTCAAGCTCGTCACGTTTTTGAAATAGATGAGAATCTCAAGTTTGGGATTGTTACCCATGAACAAACCCTTGTGCACTGCTTGGTCAACATATGCATTTGTAATCCACGTGAAATATAAGATATATGAACTGAAGCTATTGAACTTGCAAAACGATGCCATAGTGGAGTTGCACTAGTATCTTATTTTCCACCACCCACTGGATTCGGATTTTCTAAAAAATTACATTCCCTCTTGGCAACTAGTCTCCAAATGACATTACTAATATTTAACTTCATCTGCGCTCTTTTTTTTGTAGCGGTGCATCATGCATGACTTGAATTCATTTATTTTAGTTTGTTTTAATGTTCTCTGCTCATAGGTGATGGGAGTTGACTGTGACATTGCTAACTTCACAAGTATATTAATTCAGACATCTGCAATCTGATATTTTTTGTCTTCCATAGGGTTCAAGCGTTCCTTTAGTTGTCAAATGGGCCGATACTGAAAAGGAAAGACAAGCTCGAAGAGCTCAAAAAGCACAGTCCCAAGCTTCTAATTCACATACTGATTCTCAGCATCCTTCGTTGTTTGGAGCCTTGCCTATGGGTTATGTTCCTCCATATAATGGATATGGTTATCAGGTTAGTTCCATCATGATACTATGTTATAGCATTTTTTTCCCTTGATTCATGCAGGTCTTCACTATAATGTGTGATGGTAATCATTTTCTCTTGATAGGCTCCTGGGAGTTACGGGCTCATGCCTTACCGCATGCCGCCAATGCAGAATCAACCTGGTTACCATAATATGGTGCCTCACATGAATCAAGGAAACGCGTTGCGGTCTGATCTTGGCCCTAATATGAATCCTAGAAATTATCATGTGCCTCCTGCAAGTTATGTTGGCTCATATCCTGCTGTGCCAGGTCTACAGCATCCAATGGCATATTCTGCAGGAATGATTAGTCCAAGGCCTATGAGTAGTCCTCCAGGTTCAGTTTCACCTGCTGGTGGAAATGGCAACTCGGCTACATCTTCGGGGAGCAATAAAAGTTCTGGGGGCCAGATTGAAGGTTATTTATATCTTACATGTGCTCGGTTATTAATCAATGCATGCATTTATCCATGTTAATATATTTATGTTTCAATTTTTACCAAACTATTTCCCTACAACAAGAAAGGTTACTTGGTGCTAATTCTGCTTATTACTTTTTGACTTAGGGCCACCTGGTGCCAATCTTTTTATTTATCACATACCTCAAGAATTTGGGGATCAAGAGCTAGCCTCTGCGTTTCAGCCATTTGGTAGAGTTTTGAGTGCTAAAGTTTTTGTTGACAAAGCAACCGGTGTCAGCAAATGTTTTGGTAAGCTTAATAAGCTCTACCATTAATGAATTTGATTCGGTTCGGTGTGGAGCTTGTGATTAGTCATCGATAAATCTTTTTATTTATCCCATTTGCAGGATTTGTAAGTTATGATTCCCCAGAAGCTGCTCAATCTGCCATTAGCATGATGAATGGATACCAATTAGGAGGTAAGAAGTTAAAGGTTCAGCATAAGAGGGACAACAAACCGGGTAAACCTTACTGATGAAGCTGAACAATGGAATTTTGTATGATTCACATTGTAATTTATGACTAGTCTGATGTTAATACAATTTGTAATTTCTATAACATGAAAGTTTATTTAGACATTGATTATTAATTTTATTGATTTTTCTCTCAGAACGTTTATTGACTGTATTATTATTATTATTATTTTTTTTTGCAATTGTATTATCCTTTTTAGTTTCATTTAAGGATGAGCACTCAGCTTCATGAATTGGACAACAACCACGCTCTTCAATTCTCAACTTTTTTTGGTTTACATTTGTTGGGTTTGATTTATTGGCCAATTGTCAGCAACATTGAGTGACTTTGAAAACGATACGCAGATTCAAATAAAAATAGTAATATTTAGCACATAAAATTAACGAGTTCTGTTAGATTAATAAATGAGTTTCAATTCCTTAAATAATATTTTCAGCACATAATCATCCAACTATATGCTATCATGTCACTAATGAATTTAAAAACATGTCACTTTATTTTTTTGGTTTGTAGACAAAGTGGCAAATACCACTAGAAACTCACGCACACAACTGTGAGGTCCTGGGTTCGAACCCGGGACATGATATCCAGTCTAACAATTTCAGCATTTAGTTGAGCTAGGTCTAAAAACATGTCACTTGTCATTTACATTAAATAAACATCGTATGTAGGTTTAATATTTTTGTATTCACAGTGTATACAAACTAGTATATTCTTAATAAGTTGTATATTATTTTGTACTCTGAGGGTTCGAGATGTCACTCTGAGGGTTATTCTGTGGGCCAAGCTCATTGCTCAACAAGCCTAGGTGGAAGCCCAAATGGGCTTGTTAAAAAAGGCGTGATATCACCTATGGAAGGAAAGAAGGGAATGGAAAGGACAAAAGCAAAAAAAAATGCAAGACACTACCAAGAATTTAAGTTCTCAAGAGAACACACTAATGAAGACCTTCAAAAAGCAAGGAAAACATGAATTTAAGTTCTGCACAAGGCGGTTCCTTTTTTTATATGCATAATGGAGTATTCTTTGCTATCCAAAAAATAAAATAATTCGTTGAATCAGGTATATTTTTTTGGGAGTTTGGATCCTCACAAGTATTTATAGGACAATTTCGGAGAGAGAATAACACATACAATATAATAATAAATGCAATAAATAGTATTATCTTTTAATTTGTGTCACTCTCTCCGAAATTGTCCCACAAGTACTTGTGAGGATCCAAACTCTTTTTTTGAGTGAATATTATGAGGTATATTAATAAGTCATTACTTCCCCATATAAGTTTCATTTTCCTAAATTTGAATTTATAATAATTTGGTTGTGCTTTTATATTATAATTGGTTGTTTTTTTTCATATAATAATTTGTTTTTGTTTTACGCTTTATTTTTCATATAAGTATCACAAGAAAAGTATGAAGGAAGGAATACATTGGTCACAAGAAGAAAAAAATATTCATGATTTGTTAAGTCCATTTAAATTGTGTTACAAAATTCAAAAGATAATTAATTATAAAGTAAATGCATGACTAGTAGAAGTCCATTTAAATGCGTTACTATCATCAATATCATGTACTACTAATCTTAGGATTAGATGTATAATCCTGCCTGCCACAAAAGTCTAGCGTGCCGGTTTTCATAGCTTTCATTCATTCATTTTTTTTAAGAAACGAGTGGCCACCCACCAACGCTGGCCCCATTTTGATTCATTTTTCTCCTAAATCAATCAATTCATGTTTAACATTTCTTGTTTTATTATCAATTTTGCTTTTTACAAAGGTGTGGCTTGAGTAAAAGTTTGGAAAACGTATTCATAGAGATATGGCTTTTTCTTGGTTAATATGATATTAGTGTGCAGTATCCACTAGTTTTATCGAAGGTTAATTTAGTTAAGGGAACCTAGCTGGTCATGAGTGACTTTGTCAGCTCGTGTGATTCTCCATTTCTAACGAATTTTTTACCAAACCCAATATTCAAATTCAAGATTTTGGAGTAGGTCCGAACCAAGTTACCGCTCGTACCAATCTTTTTTTGAGATCGTTGTTATTTTTATAGTCATTAAATTACTTGTTATTTTTATAGTCATTAAATTACTTGTTCATAAATAAATATTCAAACCTCTTTCATTTTTGTAATATATTTTATATTTCTTGTACAACAAAGAACTAATAAAATATCAATTAAAATATAAAGAACTAATAAAATAGTATACTCTAGCATCCTATGCAAGCAAGGCGAATGGAACTTAGTTTACACAACATAGAAGCTACTCTCTCTCTCTCTCTCTCTCTCTCTCTCTCTCTCTCTCTCTCTCTCTCTCTCTCTCTCTCTCTCTCTCTCTCTCTCTCTCTCTCTCTCTCCATGTGTGTGGTCTAGTTCCTCACGTCAATTTCCCTTCCCTAACACAGTTAGAATTCTGAAAATATAGGTCAAAAGTGAGCAAAGATTTTTCTAAGTTGGCTGATTTAAGTTTCATGCAGGGAGGATATGCAGCTAGGCTAAACGTGTATTAGCATACCCATTATTATCAATTACACGGAATTCTCCATATCATGACAACAACATAAGCCAATATTCCAACCTAAGGTTGGAGAATGTCACACACAATAGATTAATTTTTAAGCTCCAGCTAGCAGAATACTTAATTCTCCATGGTTTGTTTGGTTATAAAGAGAAACTTATCAAGTTAATTAAGCATACTTAGATTAGCCTAACAGATTTAGTTAATCTAACTATGATATGGATGGCCAATTGACCACTATGGAGAATCAAGTTAATTAAGCATAGTGGCCAATTGACTTAATAAATCAATTAATTAAATCTGTGGCATAGTGGTCAATTAATTAACTTAATTGACCACTAGGCTAATCTAACGGAGAATTGGCCACTATGCTTAATTAACTTGATTAACTAAATCTGTTAGGCTAATCTAACTATGAATAAGCTAATCTCCGGGTTCATGGCTTACAATTGGAACCGAAGAAGGCGTGTAGTTTGAATTATTTGATATGGATGGCTGTCGCTTGATGTATATGGCTACATCAGAATTATATTCTTTTCAAAGGTCAAGTTTTTGTTTGCAGGTGGTTATTACTCATGTTATTATTTTGCTTATAAAAATGACTTTTTCCTTTCTCATATATAGTAGAAAATAATTTATTGATCACTTCTACTCTGTAAGTTTCTTTTTACTACTCTTTTTTAAGAATGAATTTATTTATTTTTATTTGACATTTCGATAATTTAAGTTATATTAATTACTGATTTTTTTGAATATACTATTAATTATTTATCTTAAAAATGATTAAAAAAACATAGAAAGATGACTAATAAAAGACATTCAAAAGTGTCATAGGACAATGACTAATAACAGTAATAGTTTTTAATTAAATATAAAGACTAAATATAAATAAAAAATTGACAAAAGAATAAAATAAAAAATAAAAAATAAAAAATATTTTCTCTTTTTTAATGTATTCTCACATGAGAAAATAAATTACTATATAATTTTTTTTCATTTTTAAACGAATTTTTCTCTTTGCTGGCTGCTTCATATTTTATTATCTGAAAGTATAAATGAAGCGGATTTTGTAGACTCAGGCACTCTCTTTCATCGGTTCCTCTGTTGCATCAAAATTCAATAAACTTGAGTCAAGAATCATGAATCCTGACACCTTAAAAACAAATAGAGTCAAAATCTAGCCTGAGTAAGAGGTTTGAAATCTCGTATGTACCATACCACCACCAGCTACCAAGAAGAAAATGGACATTCATTAATTTAACAAGTATTCTAGAAATATTTATAAAAAACATGTTATTTTAGATAAATAAATATTAACTTTTATTTTCAACTTAATTCCTGAAAGACAAACTTCTAGAAGACTAGAAGAGTGTTGGAACATGTTCCTTAATTGGTCTATTTTGACAAGCTGGTTACCATGATATATCCTCTAGTTGACCGTGACAAACTTGATCCAAATTCTTCTCCTTTTTTTTTAATAATAATAATAATAATGACTACTCACTACTAGTCCCCCCATCCAAGGTTTTGAATGATTTCCCTGTCACTGTCACAAAAAGTACTAACCAAGACACCCTCCTAAGTTTTTATTTATAAGATTTCATAATTATTTGTTGGAGTAGCTGAAATATGCCCTTGTAAGTGTATTTGGATCCAACAGTAACATTATAATTTCAATACACCAAACACAACAAAGGTAGATGGACATGAAGGATTACATGTTCCTTGAGGCCACGGGTGACTCTGAAGCTGATTCTGATATTCCCATTATTGGTGAATATGAATATGATGATGATGATGCTCAATCTTGCAGCCAAGTTAATGGTGATGAATTCAAAGGATATGAGTCTTTTGATGATGATGAGAGGAATATTGGTGATGTTTATGGAACTTCAAATTATGAAGATGATGAGATGCAAGAACATTACAAGTCCTTTGTATCTGATGATGATGATTCAGATCAAGGGTCTATTGATGAGATGGAAAAGAACAGGCTCTTCTGGGAAGCTTGTTTGGCATCTTGATTCTATTAATGTTATGGTTTTTTCATTTCTATAAGTATTCTTCCCATAAGGGAATAGCATAGAATCACTAGTATTTATTTATTACTATTAATAAGAAATAAAAGCTTTCAATTGTATCTATGCTTTGCTTACTATGTTGTTTCTGCACTTTGTTCTATGGTTGATCGTGGAACATATATAGATTGCAGCATTGTTCTTACATTTTTTATTGTTTACAGATTACAATTGTATGAATCAATCAACAGTTCTGTCATTTTATGTGATCCTTTAATTAATTTTAGTTTGGTTTAATTAAATTGCATTAGCATACTCTGCCAACAATCTTGTTACATAGTTGGTTAAATTTGAAATTCAGATCATCACGTGCCCCGTTCAAGGATATTTCAGTAAAGTTGGGTAAATCAATGTTCACATTTTTTTTTGACTTTTAGTTGGGGAAGCCAGGGCACATGGGCAGCTAAATGGTTGGGAAGTAACGCATATTACTTTTAGTTTCGTTGAATAAATGATGTATTTGAATTTGGATTAAGTCCAGTTGGAATTTCACGCGGTCATGTAGTTGGAAGGTTCAGAGTCGTTTGACTAAAATCGAACAGTCCAGATTTTAAGATCAGTTTTTGAGTTCTGCTTAATAGAAAATTCCAAAATTGAAATCTAAGACTGTCCGGTTATTATCAGATTGCTCTGAACTTGTTGACATATGACTGCTTTGGATTTAGTGAATAATAATAATAATAATAATAATTGCAATATAACACGTGATCTTAGAATAACAAAAATTCAATTACTGTACAACTCAGCTAAGCATTATAATATTACTAGGCATGATGAAACATTCAAACCTTACATTATAATTTGGTCTTAACCATTGAAAATATTTGGTCGAGTTCTTAAATTTACTTCAAATTTACGGTAGTGGACCTTGACGAATTGTATTTGTAGTATTTTCATTCAACCAAACTTGTAATCAGGGGCAAGGACCTTCTTTCAAGTGTTACTATTGAATGAATCCAACAAATCTTTCATCAAAGAAAAAAAAGAAAGAAATGAATCCAACAAATCATGTTACTATTATAATATAGGGAATTCAACATTTTGATAATGCACACAGCGTACATAACAAACACCATTTTTCAAACTTAATAAATCTCCCACTACTGCCCTTATAGAATTCATCACCAGCGTACACAACATCTACCTATGTCAAATGCATTACTACTATATTCCTATCTACATCTGACATAGTTATAATTGTCCAGCACTAAACTGAACATAATCACCCCACAATCCACAACAACCAAACCACATATCCTACTCCGTGTAATGTACTAATTAATTTACACAAGCAACCTTGCTTGTAGAGACGAAATCTAAAACAAATATACTAAAAAACTGCTTATAAGAAACTCAGTTCATCTTAACTAGATGCAAACAATGGCAAGAGTGAAAATGAATCTGAGAATTTATCTATCATCTCCACATCATTGGTGCCAATACTTCCTGTTGATGGAGTTGGACTACTTGTGTCAACATTTGATCTCTCAGCAGTTAAAGTTGTTGTTGACTCAGCTCCATAAGAGGAACTCAAGCATGAATTATCATCTTTGGTGTCATTCAACTGCTTCAATAAGCATTCCTCTATCTCACTTACAAATGCAACTTCCTCCTCTTCTTCTTCCTCTTCATTGCTGTGAATGTAGTCAACATGTTCATCAAAATCTAACTTGGTCTCTCTCAATTCACCACTGGTATCCATTTCTTGTTGGCTGTCATAGTAATCATCTGATTGGGGTTCTGAGGAATGAAATGACATTGGTGAATATCCTTCTGTTGATGTTTCTTCACGATCTCTGAGTGTCCTCAATATCAGAGTTTTCAGTAAATTCATCACTTGGACCGCATGCATCAGTGCAGTTAATGGATCAGACATCTGTTTCAAGAGACAATAATAAAATTGGAATTTAGAAAAACAACTTCTCTGTTTGCATAGCTATATCATGCTAGTATATACAAGCTAAATTGTCATAACATGATTTCATTTGGCATGCAAATACTTTAACATCTTGTACAACACTATGAAACACCGACATAGGCTCAAACACAGGCACCGGAAACGACACAGACACGAACATATATTACGACACATGTTGGACATCGAACACATCTTTAACTGAAAGTGTCTGTGCTAAAGAGGCACAACATCATTTACACATACGAAATATGGACGAGATTCTTAGAATTTGGGCTTTAGGCCTAAACAATAATCAATTAAGAGCAAAGAAACATGCCTGAGTCATATTTGGAGCAAAAACCATAGCAATATTTCTTGGATCCATTTTGTTATACTCCTCTTCTACTACAACATCAGCCATGAGATCAACAGCCCAGTTTAACAAACCAGACTCAGTTGGATTTAACTGTTTCACAAGCTCAACAGATTCTTCTTCAGTGTTACACTGAAGAACTTGCTCAGGTGAAAGTCCATCTAGCACTCCTGAAGGAAGTTCTCTAAACCATGCTTTAATTAAGCCAGCCAAGCAATGCACATCAATATCATCTGGCACAATTCCCTTATTCAATTGGTCCCTCAAATTCTCCTCTTCACTGTTTTCTGGATTTATACGAAATATACCTTCAGCCTGAAAATTCATTTACAAGAGACAAAAAAATTTATAGTTAATCTCATAATCTAAAACTTACTGCTATCACAAGACCATAGTGTTAATAAATGAGAAAAAATATACTAGTATAATAAATGTGACACTACCTACCTTGAGGCCTCCTTGTGAGTATAACCGCTCCTGCATTAGTAACAGAATAGTGGGGACACTGTTTCCTTTTGAATCATATGAACACTGCATTGACTCTGCTGAGACTCCAAACACACTTACACTGTAGAAGTATTCATGATGATAGCAATACATCAGAACATGGATAAAGTTTTGGCTCATAAGAAACAGTAAATAGAGATAGAAACTTCAATTACTATGTCAACTTTTAATTAAATTATATATTTCCGTTAGGTGTATTTCTTCAAGAGATTTAACGCTACAGGAATTTGTACCAGGACCGGCTATATTTCCGTTAGGCGTGCTTTTGAGAAAACAAAAGGAAACGTTAATTTAACTTTAATGCAACTATTAAACTTTCTAGTTCCGAATCTCCGTTCTTTCACTTTCTCATTGAAGTAAAAATGTTCACAAGATTCTAACCGTTAAATGTATACTTCCATTCACAAACAAGCTCATCTTCAACAAATCAACTCATATTCACATACAGAGAAACAGATCCACCACAGCAACAATAAAATCTCTACCCTACAAAAATTAAATTAAAAAAAGAAAAAAAGAAGTAGTATATACCTGGCGCTGGGAACTGGAGCGGGGACTTCAACTTCTAATTCAAGAGGAAGACCAAGAAAGCCGTTGAAACGATCGAAGGTGACGTGGCTAACGTGTTTAACGTCGGTAGGCCAACCAATCTCGATAGGATGGACGGCAGAGATAACGTCGTCAGGACTCTCGACACTACAGGCTACCATTGATTTTCTTAAAGCTGCTAAGACTAATGACGCCGGAGAAACGTCATCGCCGTCTCGGTTTGCTCTCTTTCCCTTGATACTACCACCGCAACCGGCGCTCTTTGTCACCATCACTGGTCCTCCCATTCTTATCTTCTTAGTATTCTCTTGTGTCTCTTTGTGGCCAAGTTGTGAGTAGTGTGGAGAGAGATTTTTTAAAATTTGAGGATGAGTTTTGGAAGTTTAGTAGTAATGTGTGTTTTGTTGTGTTGCATTGACGTTGTTGTTGTTGTTGTTGTGAGGATGGTTTTGAAGAGAGAATGTGTGTGTGTGTATTTGTGTTGTGAACTTTGAACCTCAACGGCCACTCGTTTTCAAATTTTGTTCACTTTATCAACTACAGTCCTCTCTCTCTCTCTCTCTCTCTCTCTCTCTCTCGTCCTTTTTCGTCTACTTGTTTTGATTACAACAACAATTAACGCTACCTGCCGCCCCCACCACTCCACATTAATTAATTAATCTTCTTGTAATAATCAAAACTTCAAAAGCTAATTACTACTAGTACAAATTTTGTTTCTTAAATTTAAATGAAGTAGTAATCCCGCATACTAGCATTTTAATGTTTTTAAAATACTATTGCAGTTATTAATTAGACACAAAGCATGTGATGAATGTCGACCCAATCTCATGTCACCAAGATCTCCCAATTTTGTAATTTTAAGTTGGGTTAAATAGCTGTCAAAAAAAGTTGGGTTAAATATGTTTTTTGTTATTTATAAAAATTGGATTTTGTGTTTTTAGTCTCTTAAAAATGTTTTACCAATTTTTGGTCCCTATAAAATTTGGGTTTTTTTGTTTAAGTCCCCCAAATTTTATAGAGACAAAAAAGTTGGTGAAACTTTTTTGATAGACTAAAAACCAAAAACTCAAGTTTATAAGGAACAAAACATATTTAAACCTTTAGTGTTTAAGTGGATCATATGTAAGTGGATCTCACATATACACATAGCTTATTTATAATTTTTTAAAATTGTTCACCTCTAGTAAACAACATGATCCCTAAGAGTGATCCAATATGTAAGTATATTATATACTATATATTTTGAATGGTATGATATCATTAGCCTCAAAGGGCGATAATATTGGGATTACGATTACATAAATGAAGAAACAATCAACTATTAGGTTTTTTTTAAGTTGGTTGACTAATTACAAGTGCTTGGTCATATCCTGGGGGAGTAAGTGAGACCTCTTGCAACTCAATCGAATGACTTGGTTGTTCAGTTAAACCTTCTCGAGTGTAGCTCTTCATAGTCTTCGTATGGTAAAAAAAAAAGTTACTACTACTAAATGGGTTCTTCACCACTTAACACATCACTAATTTCTCTATATATGTAAAAAGATAGCGAGTCTCGCAATAGAACGTCATCTCTCCCTATTAGCATTATGTGATTCTCTCTCCCCAATAGAACTGCTTATGTTGTATCCATCCTCATGTTTATTGCGCAAGGCCCAAACTCCCCCTTTAATATGGTTATTGACTAGTACGAGGAAGCTAAAACAATAAAACATGACATAGATGTGAAATTTGTGTGTAAAACATGCTGTTCATACTTTGGACATCAAGTTTGTAATGTTCGCTTACTTTTAATTTAATACTTACAAAGTTGCTTACAGTGGTTTGATTTGATTGTCATAGAAATCATGGAATTTATTGAATTTGAGAATATCATTAAGCACATATGTACTTAGTTGCATTTTCATGACTGATGATGTTGTCAGTTGAAGGACAAATTACCAGGTTTCCAAGTAATTATAGAATGCCCTCATTCCTTGGACACTGAAATTCGAATTTATGGAAGACCGTTACATTGCATAAAAGGATGCCTCTTTTTTATGGGAACTTTTTTGGAAGGGCTCCTTCCTTATATCGTGTACTACTAGTATTACTATTGTGTTATTAGGCTGCAACGAATAGTTTCATCACCTTTTTCTTTTATTGTTTTCATCTTATTATTATTGGGGACTACTTTGTATATACTATGCTTCCTTTTTACTAGATTCTAAATGCTTTATAAGAACAACACTGATAAACGGTTACGTTACAACCTTTGCAACAGCTAGTTAGAATTAGATGGTTGAGGTCTGAAAATAAAGGTAGTTGGGGTCCTAAAATAACTAGAAAATAAAAGAAATAAAGGGCCAAAGGTCTCATATTTTTGTTTGGAGCAACACAAATGGTGATGTTGACTATTCAATTCATACCTATGTTGTGAATGACTTCTCTTTACCAATTTTTTGTTGAGAACGGGTAGAGGCCACTCAAACATACAATATTTTATTGATAATAGGTTGAGGCTACCGAAACATTACACAGAGTGTAAGCAGGTAGCGTACAAATTAAGAAAGCTAGCTATGAGTTGAGAAGTTGAGTTCCTCCCACGCCACTACCAGTTGACATATCTTTAAAATAAATGCACATAAGAAATTACAAACAATTGCAAAGAAATTTGAGCTAAAAAATAGCTGCTTGGCTCGACCAAGCCCATACTATTTTAAGTAAAAAAAGTCGATTTGATTCTTAAAGTCGGCCAAAAAATTGGGTTGTAAAAAAATGGTACTTAATTACATCATTTAAATCAAAATCCTCTTTGATATGAAAGACTACAGTTTTTTTGAGGGAGAAGTTCTCAAGTGGGAACATTGATACTTTCTTTGCATCATTTAAATCCTCTCTTGGTTAGTATGAGAGATATGGTCGTCTTCTCGTTTCTTTCATTCCTCCATTTCATCGATTTTTTGCTCCATCTTTACATTCTATTCCTAAAGTAGTTTGATGACTACAATAAAAAGGACTCATCTTCTCTAGTTGCCTTTGCAGGTGGGGGTCTATGTCGCAGTAATTGTTATCGTTACGAAGGTTCTCAGGGTGTGTTGTGCTGCCAATGCATTCCATCACAAATGAGACAACATGAAAGAAAGAACTTTAAGTCAATAATTGTTTTATCAGACCTCACAATGGGTGCTAATGTTCTTCTCTCAAATAATGAGAGTCTTCTTCCTAATATTCGAGATCTTTTATCAAGCTCCGACTATATATATAGGAGGTGTACTTATAAAGTATGACGCTTATTGGAGATAGGGTTTTTGAGAGGTTTATGATAGTGAAAAAGAGATAATCCTACTTGGTGGTGAAACCCCCTTTTCATATTGCTTGTTAGTCCCCTAAAAGCTAGGGATCACTTGGCCAACTAGAGCCTCCTTGATAAGATCATATTCTTATCTAATATTGGGACATAGGCTTTAATTATCTAGATATAATATTTGATTTTCGAATACTATTGTTCAAATTAAAATTAGCTCCTTAAAAGAAGTTCGAGGGGCGTTTGCTTCAGAGATAAAAAAGATTTTTAGGAATCCAGTGGGGGAATATACATTCCCATTTTTTGGTAGGACAGATGTTTCTTGCCGATTAGAAAGGGATGGGAAAGTTTAATTCCCAAGAATGTGAACACATGTTTTAGACTTTAGAGTGAAAATCCTCTTCTGTCATCACTTTCTTTCAAAAATAAAAAACGAAAAATCAGTGAAGGGTGTTTTAAGAATGGTAAATTATATTTCCAGGAATAAATATTACAAACCAGACATGATTTAGTTATTCCTAGGGATTTAAAATAAACATTTCCCGTCAATCTTAATTTTTTTTTAGATAAGCAATACTTCATTGAAAAAAAGCATTAGGGGTGCTCAAACCCAAACAACAAAAGTTACATATTGTTTAGGCAATGAAGTGGATCAGCCACCAAGCAGAAATATCAAAATTTAAATTACAATGAGATCTATAGACCAACCAACTCCAAGTTAACTGCTTGATGCGTGAAGATAAGAGCATTCCTAGCCAACCAAATACTCGTAGTCAACCAAATTAAGAGCTTTGTTTTCTTGGCCTTTTTACCTTTGGATAGCTTCCCCCACCAAAGACAATGTTCGAGCAAGCTGTTGGATCCCACATGGTCGATCCTACACCAAACGCACACCCGCGACCAAATATCCGATGCAAAGGTGCAGCTCAAAAACAGGTGAAACTGCGATTCAACTTCATTCCAACACAATGGACAGAGAGCGTCATCGTCCGATGCGATAACAAGTCGGTGTCGCAAATTTCTGCGAGTTGGAAGAGCATCCCTAAGTAAGCGCCATCCAAAAACAATAACCTTGGAGGGAGCGACACATCTCCATAACTTCTCCAACATCTTATGTAATTCATTTTGATCGCTCCCCATTACCTCCCGAAGCATCTCTTTGTAACAAGAACGGACGGTAAATTTTTTCGATGTCTCAAGCTTCCATATCCAAGTATCCTCAATCCCTTGAGAAAGAGTCACTGGGGCCAAGATTTGTTGAAGATATGCAGCCTCCAAATGATTAACACGCGATTGAGATACTAGCCAAGATTCATTCCACCGCCAAACTCCATCCCTCCACCCTCCAAAGTCCCGCACCACCACACGGTTTGATTCACGGCCCGTCCATAGAGAAGGAAAAAGCCGAGAAAAAGAAGAAGTTCTCAGCCAAACATCATTCCAAAAATCCACCGAAGCGCCATTCCCCATCCTACGAGAAACCTGCTGGCCGAAAGAAGATAGAGGAGAAAACGCGAGATCAAGCATCATCAAATCGCGCCACCAAATAGACCCAACAACACCTCTTCTTAATGCACCCTCCGACCGTTGTATAAAGGCATCCTTGAAGCTTCCATACCTATGAAATAATAAGCCTTTCCAAGGAGCGAAATCATCAACAAGTGCCCGCCACTTCCACTTACTTAAAAGAGCCACATTAAATAAATCTAAATTTTTGATACCTAGGCCTCCGTCATTTTTCGGTTTGCAAATTTTGTCCCAAGCAACCCAATACATACCCCTATCTCCATCATTGATTTGCCACAGAAAATCCCTTAATTTGTATTTTAATCATTGCTTTAATAACCGACTTCGGTGCTTTATAGAAAGAAAAGAAATACAAAGGGATACTATTTAACACTGAATTAATAAGAGTGACTCTACCTCCAATTGAAAGATGACGCCCCTTCCATGATGCTAGCCTTTTTCTAAGCATATCAAGTACCGGCTTCCACGTTGTCGCCCTTCTCAGATTGGCCCCAACCGGAATCCCCAAGAACTTAAACGGGATGGACTCCGTTTTACAATGAAGGAAAGTAGAAGCGGAATCAAGAAACTCCTCTGAAGTGTTAATACCAATGATCTTGCTCTTATGAAAATTCACACGTAACCCGGAAACCAATTCAATGCTTCTTAAAATTGTCTTGATGGCCCACAGATTATCCCAAGAAGGCTTCCCCATTAACACTGTATCATCCGCAAATTGCATAATAGAAAACCGGAGAGAAGAATTAATATCATAACCCGCAAAATAGTCAATCTCCACCGCTTTAGCTACTAAAGCCGACAAGCCTTCCGCCACAATGAGGAACAAAAAAGGGGAAAGAGGGTCCCCTTGTCTCAAACCTCTAAACGCCTTAAAATCATTAGTGGGACTCCCATTAACCAACACCGAAAAAGTAGTATTGCAAACACAAGACTTCATCCAAAGAATCCATTTTTGAGGAAAGCCCATCCTATCTAACATATAAAATAAGAACTTCCACGAGATGGAGTCATATGCCTTCTCGAAATCAACTTTAAAAATAAAACATTCATCCTTCGATCTCTTAGCATAATCAACTACCTCATTAACGACCAACACCCCGTCCAAAATTTGCCTACCCCCCAAAAAAGCCGATTGGCTATTCGATATAACACTAGGGAGCACCTTCTTAAGCCGATTTGCCAACACTTTTGACAAAATTTTGTAGAGAGACCCTATCAACGAAATCGGTCTATACTCCCCCAAACCTTGAGGATTATCATTTTTAAGAATCAATGCAATCTTGTCAAAAAAAAAAAAGAATCAATGCAATAAAAGTTGCGCTAATGGCCTTAGGGTGAAATGCTTTATCATGAAACTCATTAATAAAATCAACAACATCCTTTTTCAACAAATCCCAACATAATTTGATGAAGCTCATGTTAAAACCATCCGGCCCGGGGATCTTATCGCCATCACACCTCCACACTTCCTCCCTAATTTCTTCCTCCGAAAAAGGTTCGATCATGAAATCCATATCAACCCGAGAAAGCTGATTAAAAGCAAGACCATCAAGAGTGGGGCGAAATTGACAAGACTCCACAAAACAATTCTCAAAATGGTGTTTAACCGAATTCTTCACTTCCTCCACCTCCTGCATCATCTCACCATTACTCCTTAATAACAACAAACTACAATGGCGCCTTTTAAATAATAAAAGGGAATGGAAAGACCTTGAGTTCATGTCACCTTCCTTGATCCACCGTGCTCGAGACTTTTGCGCCAAAATTGACTCCTTTGCTTGAATTTGATTCCAAAAAGAAGTTGAGACCTCCTTTCGGTTCATAACTGTTCTGGACCGGGCCACGAGGCCCATTCATCAATTGACATAGATTGGCCCAATCAGCTTGGTCCATATCCACTATCTACAAGGCCCAATCTAACCTAAATATTTGAAGGGTTCAGATTAACTCAGCCGATCCAACGACTCACAATGGGCACGCTTCCCTATAAATACCAACTCATATTGCCATAATTAGGTACACTCTCATTCCTTGCTAAATCACTCACCTACTCTCAATACTAACTTGGGCGTCGGAGTGGCTTCGCAGGTCCCCCTCCCGGGCGCCCGTTGACATCAAGCCATACCGCAAGAGACCACCGACGCAGTATGCCCAGCACTGCTAGGTACAGAACAATAACCAAAGCGCTATCCCACCCCTCACATAAAGCATGGTCAAGCGAATTCAAATCCCGAACCAACGACTCTATGTTCAAGTCAAGCTTACCGAACACCTCTCTATTCCAACCCCGCAATTTCTCCTTTAAAAGCTTGAATTTTTCCTTTACCACATGAGCCTTATGACCCCTAATATTGAACCCATTCTAGCACTCCTTCACAAAGGGTAAAAAATTAGCATGATCATACCAAGTCTTAAATATCCGGAAAGGCTTTGGCCCCCAGTCTTTTGCAAGACGAAGGAGCCAAATAGGATTCTGATCGGATATGTCACGCTTACCAATCCATTGTCCATATATGCCCCACAAATCAATTAAACCCTCAGAAACAAGGAACCTATCCAAACGACTCATAGAAAGACCATCCGAACAATACCAAGAGAATCTGTTACCTGATACCGGAACATCAATCAAATCCATGCACTACAAGAAAAACTGGTTTTTCCTGCGACCAAAATCCGCCGGAAATTTGGACTTTCCGGCGGATAAAATCCGCCAGTAAAACCGTGGTAGCAAACAGTTTCCGGCGGATTTTAGCCCTCTGAAAATCCGTCGGAGATTTCCGAGGGACAATCCGCCGGAAAATCCAAAGTCAAAAAAACGAAATTCAAAAAAATACGCCGGAATTTTTTTAAAAAAAAAAATGAAAAATCCGCCGGAATTTTTGTTTTTTTTTAAAAATTAAGAAATCCGACGGAAAATTAAATAAATCAGCCAGAAATTAAAATTTTTTTAAAAAAAATCCGCCGGAAAATAAATAAATCCGTCGGAAATTAACTTTTTTTTTTAAAAATAAAAAATTCGCCGGAAATATTTGGAATTTTTTCTTAAAAAAAGCCGGAAATCTATTTAATAAATAAATATTATTGATTTAATATAATATATTTTTTAAAAAATTATTAATAAAAATATTAAATATACGAATTTATTAATAAATTAAATATAGTATATATAATAATATATTTTTTATTAATAAAATTGATTAATAAAAATATTTACATGAAATTAAAAAAATATTATGAAACTTTATTTTGATTGTAAAATAAAAATTAATAATTAAATTAAAATAATAAATTTAAAATACGATTCAAAATCAATAATGAAGAGAAGACTCTGGCTTGATGCTAATCCCACCCTCCTTCGAACAAAACTGACAACGAACCAAACCCAAACAACTCCTAAACAAACAACACCACAGTTAGTAACTAAACAATACATAAACTAAAACTATTAAATCATCATGTTATAAAGATACCTTATATTGAAGAAATGTGTCAGAGAGCAAGAGATTTTGTAGAGACAAATTTCGGATTTGAAGAAGAGAAGAAGTTGTGAAGCGAAGATGTGAAAAAGTTGTGAAGTGAAGATGTGAATATATATAGAAATTTGAAATCCGCTGAAAAATGTATTACCGGCGGATTTTGTCCTTTCCGGCGGATTTGGATCCCACAAAAATTCGGGTTTCCGACGGATTCTATTGGTCGTGGTATTTCCGGCGGATTTCGTGGTATTTCCGGCGGATTAGGATCCCCCACAAAAGCGGATTTCCGGCGGATCCTATTGGTAGAAGAATTTCCGGCGGATTTAGTAGTTTTCCGGCGGAATTTGCTCAAAAAGTTAAAATCCGCCGCAAATACGTATTACCGGCGGATTTGAGATTTCCGGCGGATCCGGATCCCCCGCAAATACGCATTTCCGGCGGATCTAATTGGTCATGGAATTTACGGCGGATTTAGTGGAATTTCCGGTGGATTTAGTGGTTTTCCGGCGGATTTTGGTCAAAAAGTTAAAATCCGCCGCAAATACGAATTACCGGCGGATTTGAGATTTCCGGCGGATCCGGATCCCCCGCAAATACGACTTTCCGGCGGATTCCATTGGTCATGGGGTTTCCGGCGGATCCTGTGTAATTTCCGGCGGATTTGGAAATTTAATTTTCCCGCTTTTTTCGTAAATCCGCCGGAAATGACGGTACCGACGGATTTTTTTTAATAATTTTTTTTGGTGAATAAATTCGCCAGAAATTAGTATAAATCTACCGAAAAGTTACCGGGGAATAAAAATCTGCCGGAAATTCGATAGAATCCGCCGGAAAATTTTCGTGGGACTAAATCCGCCGGAAACCTCTAAAATCCGCCGGAAAGGCAATGCCAGTAAATCCACTTATTCTTGTAGTGATGGTTGATATAAAGTTGTTAAAATCAGAAATTTTTATATAAGAACTATCACCACTTCTCCCCCGCCGCTCCTCCACACTAGAAACCGCATTAAAATCCCCAACAACACACCATTCCCCTTCTCCAATGGATTGTTTAATCAGTGTCAAATCATTCCACAGTCTTCTCTTTGCCACTATCGAGCATGGGGCGTAAACATTGAAGATATGCACCAAGCTAGATTGGAAAGATATAGTAACTCCCAAAAAACCTTCACTATTAAAAGTAGAAGAGACAGACCAACCACTTTCAACCCAAGAACACAGTAAGCCACTTGAGAGACCCGTCGACGAATGATAAATAAATTTAAACGGCTTTGCTCCCCATAACACCCCCACTTCCCTTTCATCCACCACCTCCTCTTAGTTTCCTGAATGCAAATAAAACCAAAGCAACCAGACTGAATATTAGTTGTTAGCCGGCGCCGTTTACTACGGTCACCCCACCCTCTCATATTCAACGAAAGCAAATTCATGGAACCCCGTTGGTGTTCACCCTCTTACTGCATGCCTCTTCATCTCTTGCCTCCCCTTCCTCAATCAGCCTAACATAATGTTCGTCAGGCATGTTTCCTTCAATTTCCAAACTATTTGCAGACTCCCACACCTTTTGAGCAACTGACTTACTCTGCAGAATCCAGAACTTATTGTTATAGCAAGCAATATTACCCGAAGAGATAGAGTCATCATACTCGCCGAAAATAAAGATGATGAGTTTGGCCTTTGATTGGAAACCGAAGGAACAGCGTCAACATCATTTTCCTCAAGAGAAGCGGTGGAAACAGATTTGAGCTCACGGGGAACTTTCTTTAGCTTGCCTTTTCTTGGGTTATGTTTCGGTGCCACCATTAAAATTTTACGCTCCTTCTTGGTTTTGGTCAAAGCAGGTGGGGCGTCCACACCATGCTGATCATTAGGAACACAAGATACCAGCGCTGGTCCCGATTTTTGATTGGAAGAAAACAAAGACTCTTCCACCATAGTTGGAGTCGCTCCACCGGCCTGGGTCCCACCCATCATAGCCTCATGATTCCCATTTATATTTAAATTTGAACTTTCCCACAAAGGTTGAACCTCATCAATGGCTTTCTCATTAATACCATCCTTAATTGCTCTGTTACTCCCCCTTAAATTGCTGGGCATTGATTCCCCATTAAAGTCGTTATCATCACCAGATGCATCCCCGAAGGTATCACCGTTACCGGAAAAGTAGGACTCCAAGAACTCCGCATCAGAACTAGAGGAATCATCATTCACCTTTTTTGTGTCATTCTTAGTCCACACCGATGGACCACACCAATCTTCCACCATTTTAATCGAAAAAGATACCTTGTTAATTGATACTTGGATCACCTTGTTGACCGTTCTCGTGATTGGAGTGCGAACCATGATTCGGGCAACATCGAAAGACTTCTTCAAAGCTGTATTATCATCTGAGCAAATATAGACGCCAACATTAGCTGATTGTTTCTCGAAAAATCAGCGTTCCATGCATGCACCGGAACCTCGTAACATTGAATCCAAGTTACCCTCTCTGTGTCAACATCAGTGAGTTTCCACGGACTGACCCATTTGAACCATTGAGCTAACCATTCCTTCGCATCATCAATAAAGCCAGTGAAATCATCGTCATCTTGTCCACCTTCCAACAGTACTAGATTAGATCCCAACGGAGTAGCTTTGATAGTAAACACCCCTTCCCTCGCAAAAAATTCATGGATATTATAAGCATCTTCTGGATTAATAACCTCTCCCACCATCGCTCTTACCAACTGCCTAACGTCCGGAATATCATAGGACCACATATCCTTCGTCGCATCTCTCTGCTGGATGAAATTTGGATTGAGTTTCTCTTTCCAAACCATTATTGCTTTCGAAGAAGCCTTGGGAATGGGATTTGATCGAAGTTTCTTGGGATCCTCCCTTTGGAACCTTGTCAATCTTAAATATACTAACGAAACAGATTTTTTAAAAATACCTTAGAATCAAATTCCCATTTTTATGTTCCTCGGCAAGCTATTCCTAGGATTACCAAATGAGAGTAACTGAAATCGATTCGAACTAAATTCATATGTGAAGTGTTAGTATATTTTTTACACAAATCTGAAAGAATATTATAAATAGTTGGAAAAAAATTGACACTGTTATAAGTGTTGCTTGTTGGTAATCAATTTCCAATATGTCACATGAGCTATAAAATTTTCACTTTAGATGAAATTCAAAATAATTCTATTTATACTATCAGATTCATATTTCATGTAACGAATATATTGTTAAACATAAAGTATATTATTTAAATGATATATATGGAAGAACTCATGACAAAAAAAATATAGGATTTCTTCACAAACCCAAAAACTAATTAAGAAAATCATGGGTCTATACGTATAAGTTTTTTGTTCTTCCCATTATAAAAGAACATAAAAGCTATTTATATCATAAAAAACAATCTCATTACAGGAAAAAGAAACATACAAACAAAAGATCTCCCTTTTGGATCGTCAAACCAAATCAACTTTTATCTCTTTTTTAATTTTACGAGACTTTTAGAGCAATCATGTGAAAGTTAAATGTCTAGGTGAAATAAGTTGTCAACTACAAATTTGATGAAATTAAAAGTGAAATAGGCCAATTTTAAGAAATTGAAATATGTGTTCGCAGTACGCCAATTTTTAAAGGTATTCCAATCAGCATGTTAGCTAAACCCATAGTGGGCCAACCAATAAATTTTTGGGTCAAGTTGGGTTCAGCCAATATTTTCTGAACTCGTTTTTACTTGCACAACTCACCTACTTTATCGTGCGTGTTGGGCAAGCCCATCAAACTGGGCTAATTCTTTTTTCTTAATTGAATTTTTATTGGAATGATAAAAAGGCAAACGACAAACATGTTGCGGCCTATGATCACACTGGGACACACCTAACATGTTGTGTCCCAATGAGAAGTTGTCGGTCGTTGGCTCTTTTTATCAGCTTCATTATTATCATAGTCTAAAATTCCATGTTGGCTTTGTTGGTGGTGTATCTATAGCATCTTTTCGAACTTGGGTTATTTCCTCCTCGGGATTTTATTCCCATTGGCTTTTAGCTTGGGGGTTTAACGAGAAACCCCTTATACCTATACGGGTTGGAGTATCCATTGTATTCCTTTTAATAAAATCTTTTTCTTATAAAAAAACAATGAAAACTAGCCTAATCTAGGAAAAATCGCATCCTCCAAAGAAACAAAAATCACACTATACATCGCATTTTTGGTATCATTTTGATGGCTCTAGTTGTATTGTTCATCTTCATTGAGAGAAAAGACATCTTGATGGAGTCTCTAGCAATCATCTAGGACTGCTATAGACGACAAACCTTATTTGCTTAACTTGGAAGAAAATATGGACAATGTTGTGATGCCTTTGACTTATACGGATTGACAAACTGGTTTTATAATTGAATATATTTCTTTAATCGTTGACCATCAATCACGATAACTACCAGAATTATTTGTACAACTACCAAATTAACATATACGAATACATCTTCAAAGATCGAATTAATTCGTTAACATTAGCTGGACGAAACAATATGGAGATCTAGATCTTCTTTTTTGTCTCTTGAAAAGCTCCAAATCAGGTTTGAAACTGAGTACGAAAACATTTTATTTAGCTGGCTTAACATGTTCAACACCAACCCTCTCTATTCTTTATACATATCATTACGAATAAGGAATAACCCTTTCTAAATAAACCTCCCAAACATGTGCAATTGTTGTAAAATTTTAGCCCCATTATATATATTTAAAAATATTTCTAATCTCTTTTGTTAGATTTAAATATATTTAGCGATTTCTAGTTTTAAGATTGAAGTTGCTTATGTGATATGAAAAATCCCAGTCCTATGGAATGAAAAATTGAAAACTAATACCTCGAATAATTGTTTTTATAACCTAATATTATATATATATATATATATATATATATATATATATATATATATATATATATATGTTAGTTTAGGTAACTAGTAAACTAGTAAATAAGTACATGCACGACTTTAAACAAACAGAAAACTTAAAAGAGAGTTGACAGCCAAGCTTGAGTGCAAAGGGCTGCCATATTCTAATGTATATATGCAACTCTTTCAGTAACAAGCAGACTTTTTTTTCAAAAAAAAACAGACTTATACTATTATAGAGTGCCGTTGCCAAATTATATAAATATATTTAGATAGTTTTTCAAAATTAATTATATAGATGACATTCTAATTCTACATTATTTGTACGTATCATCTCTATGACTCTATCCATTAGTTAGGTGATTATCTTAATGCAATGAGATCAGGCACGGATCCACGTTTACCATATTGGGGTCAGCTGACCCCACTCTTTGCTCTTTTTTTCAACTAATAATAAAGTATTTTAATATGTTGACCCCACTTTATCTTTTATGTTGACCCCGCATGACCCAACTAATATACTAGAGACAAATCAATGACATGTATGTAAACTAATATTATATTATATTTGTTAAAATAGTACTATTTGTTATACTGTATTGAAATTGGATCAACACTTATACTTTACTAAAGTGCCAATTTTACATTTTTAGCTATGTAATTTGTAGAAATTTAGGTATTTTAGGACTTTTATGTAATGAAATTATGTATTTTTTAAAAATTTACAATATTTTTTTGAAAAAAATATTATAGGCTATTTTTTTGCCCCACAATTAAAAATTTCTTGATCCGTCACTGAATGAGATGGAGTAAATGCCAACCATGATTGAAGTTTGCAATTAACTATATATTTTGAACGCGTATTAGGGCACAAGTTTTTTTTAAAACAATTTCTCTCACAAATTCAATGCATAATGTAAAGCTTAGCTGTTTTTTTTCTTTACGGAAAAAGATATCTAATGCCTATAAAAGGGAGCAAACTGCATTGTAATTAAGCATTCAACTCTCTAGCTAATATTACAAAAGAGAAGAAAAGCACAAAGGCAAATTAAAGGATTTGAAACATGAAGATGAGATTCTTCCTAGTAACTTGTGTGGTGGTGGTGGTGTGTTGTTTCCTTGGGGTTTGTGAAGGAGGTAGCCTCAGAAAGAATTTCTATCGTATTTCTTGTCCTCAAGCCGAACAGATCATTCAGAAAAAAATCCAGCAGTTTGTCTCTGAAAGGCCTAATTTGCCTGCCAAATTGCTTAGAATGCATTTTCATGATTGTTTTGTCAGGGTAAAGTAAACATACCTAGATATATTTTTATATTATTATTGTTCTCCTATATACTATATAAAGTTTTTCAGTAGTATTTTAAATTTAAATACAACAATGTTAATTATAATTACTTTAAGTGAAATTATTGAACACAAATTAACATTTGAAATATTTTTCAGGGATGTGATGCTTCGGTTTTGTTGGAGTCTACTGCCAATAATACTGCGGAGAAGGATTCCATTCCAAATTTAACTTTGGCAGGCTTCGATGTCATAGATGACATAAAAGAAGCCCTGGAGGCAAAGTGTCCTAAAACTGTATCATGTGCTGACATACTCACATTGGCTACCAGGGACGCCGTTTCTGTCCAAGTAATTAAGCTAACCATTATTTATTTTTCTAACAATCAACACATAACCTTATTGCTTCTATTTCTATTATACTACTAGATAAACTTGTTTTTAGAATAAGTAGAACACGAGAACCTCTCAAGAGTCATTCATTTTTGTATTATTCTAGTCCAAATAAAAATGAATTAAAATTTTGAAACGCAAATAAAATTTACCGGTGAAATTAGAGACAAATTTCATTTTGTAAACTCTAATTTCTATCTATAAATAATTTAATTTTTTTTGAGTAGTATTATACATACACAGCATAATTTACATATGTTTGTCCATGCAGCTAACCTAATGGATTTATTCTTTTAATAATTTAATTCATATATATTTACAGTTTGATAATAAGCCTATGTGGGAAGTGCTTACGGGTAGAAGAGATGGTTCTGTGTCCATAAGTAATGAAGCTCTCGTCAATATTCCAGCACCTTTCCACAACATCACACAGCTTAAGCAAAGTTTTGCTAGTAAAAAGCTAACTCTGCACGACTTGGTTGTATTATCAGGTACACTTAAATTAATTATATCATTGACAAGTTCATATATATGCTACATATATTAACTAACATATATAATATAAATGTATATATAGGAGGACATACTATTGGAAGAGGTCATTGCAACTTGTTCAGCAACAGGCTATTCAACTTCACAGGAAAAGGTGATCAAGACCCTTCTCTGAATACTACTTATGCAAACTTTTTGAAGACAAAGTGTCAAGGTCTTAGTGACACAACCACAACGGTAGAGATGGATCCTAATAGCTCAGAGGACTTTGACAGTGACTACTATTCTGTCCTTAATCAAAACAAGGGTCTATTCCAATCAGATGTTGCACTTCTAACAACAAAGCAATCTAGAAACATTGTTAACGAATTGGTTAGTCAGAAAAAATTCTTCACCGAATTTGCACAATCAATGAAGAGGATGGGTGCCATTGAGGTACTCACAGGCTCCGATGGGGAAATTAGAAGGAAGTGTTCCGTTGTCAACTCTTAAGAATGTCTGAGTATCAACAGTGTTTTCACGTGAAAATCGAATTTTCTGTTTCTTAATTTGTGATGTATTGTTCTCGGTTGTGAAGTTGTTAATAAGCTGAAAACTTATTCACTTTGTGATAAGATTCCAATTCAATTAGTATTAATTCACACCTGATTTGTTTGGGTGTAGTTGCTTTTCTTGACTCTGGCTATGATGATATATGTTCTACAGTGTTTGAATTCTCTTCAAAGTAATCACACAAAAAAGAAAACTTAAAAGTGATCTGCTCTAGATCTAGCGGTGCATACTTGGACTCTCTGTAAAATTAATAAAGAATACTAGTTAATATAAGAATAAATAAATAAAATCATTAAATCAAAGTTTATCTAATGATAATTGAAATGTTTTTCTAGATATACCTTTGATATTAAATAGAAAGTATAGAACAAAGTTGAGTTTAAAATAAACATATCTCACATTACGACAAAACATACATAAAAAATCTTGTAACATGAATCCGAGGTAGTAAAAAATTATTTTCCTTTGTAATTTTCAATGTCCTCATGTAATTATCTAGAAATATATTTATAAAGGTTATAAATAGCCTATAAATGAACTTCTCAAAAGCTAATTTTGTGTGAACTGAGCTTATAATGTCTGGAAATATATTTTTGAGCAGATACTTTTTGGGCAAGGAGCACTGTTAATTAATTTGTCCCGACATGCTCTTTTGCGAGATGATCTTAAGTAACTCCTTTGATAGAATGTCTTAGTGATCTAACCATGTATAATATTATATAATATTATGGATTGAGAAGATAAACCCACGAAACAAAATATTCAAAACTCAATTTGTTAAGAGAAAATCAAAGTTAAGATCAAAGAAATGCATTTTTGTTACTTAATCACTGTCTTTTGTGTTACCTCATTTAAAAGAAAATCGAAGTTAGACTCATCTATGCCCTTTTGTCTTTGTACTGAAATGATCTAATGTTTTTATCAAAATTTCGAAAATGTCTCAACTATATTTTTTTATGTGTCCAGAAAAAATTGTCCTTATTGTGAATAAAGTGGATGTCTAGGCATTATTCTTTTCTAATGATTGTATATATTAAATGTATGTCATAGGTTAATATTAAATGTATGTCATAGGTTACAAAACTTGAGCCTATAAATAGGACTCATATGTCATTGTAGTTTGAGACCTGACATCTCATAGACTATTTACAAAGGTTATAAATAGCCTATAAATGAACTTCTCAAAAGCTAATTTGTGTGAACTGAGCTTATAATGTGTGGAAGTATATTTTTGAGCAGATACATTTTGGACAAGGAGCATTGTTAATTAATTTGTCCCGAAATGCTCCTTTATGACATGATCTTAGTGATCTAACCATGTATAATATTATGGTTTGAGGCGACATGTTATCGGATATATATATATATATAAGAGTTAGGATATGTTGACACCAGGTGAATTCGAAACTCAATTTGTTAAGAGAAAATCAAAGTTAAGATCAAAGGAATGCATTTTTGTTACCTCATCAATGCCTTTTGTGTTACCTCATTTAAAAGAAAATCGAAGTTAGACTCATCTCTGTCTTTTTGTCTTTGTACCGAAATGATTGTTCTAATATTTTTATCAAAATTTCGAAAATGCCTCAGCTATTTTTTTGGTGTCCAAAAAAATTATCCTCATGTTTTTATCAAAATTCAGAAAATGCCACTACATATTTATGTCTTTTTCCAGGAATAATTGCCCTCGTGTTTTTATCAAATTTCAAAAATGCCATCAGCTATTTTTGTCTTTATCTAGAAATAATTGTCTCCATTTTTTTATCAAAATTTCAAAAATGTCATTACATATTTTTGTCTTTATCCCGAAATAATTGTCCTCAATTTTTCATCAAAACTTCGAAAATAGCATTACATATTTTTGTCTTTTTCCCCAAATAATATCCCTCATTTTTTTATCAAAACTTCAAAAATGTCATTACAAATTTTTGTCTTTTTCCCGAAATGAATTGTCCTCATTTTTTTATCAAAACATCAAAAATGTCATTACATATTTTAGTCTTTTTCTTGAAATAATTTCCCTCATTTTTTTATCAAAATTATAAAAATGTCATTTCTTTTTTTGTTGTACTTTTTCCAAACTGCCCTTATTTTTTGTCAAAACTACAAAGTTGACATTACTTTTTATTTTTTTTTCTTTTTTCTAGGCATGTATACGAAGAATATGCAATACGTATCCGTTTTTGCATCTTGACTTGCTTTTGATACATCCAGCTTTAAGGTATAAAGGTATGGGCCGACATCTCTAATGAGCATGAATAGTTTTTTCTTAGACCATAACATCTCATTATGCCACTTGAAGAACAATCTTGTCCTCAAAGCTGTAGAATTAGCTCCAAGAAACAATTTTGATTTCATTTCCCATGGTCTCATTCTTGAATTTGAGAAGACCTAGTCATTGTAAACGCTCAAATTTGTCCACTGGATTCCAGTCTCGCACTGAATTAGTTTTAATCGAGACAAAATACATTCTTATGGAGTCCTTAATTAGCTACTACAGATCACAAACTTGGTAGCGTAACTTGAAAAGAAATGATCGAATGTTTGTGATGCCTTTGACTTAAACGGATTGACCAGAGCTGGTTTTATAATTGTTTATTTCTATATATATATATATATATATATATATATATATATATATATATATATATATATATAGTCGTTCACCATCTATCACGATAACAATAAGAATTATTTGCACAACTACCTTTTTTTTAAACATATACGACTATATCTTCAAACATGGAATTCGTTAACGTTAGCTGGACGAAATAATATGGAGCTCTAAACCTTCTTTTTTGTCTCCTCAAAAGCTCCAAAGAGGTTTGAAACTGAGTACAATTACAACATTTTTTTAGCTGGCTAATTAACACATTCAACGCCAACCTTTTCTGTTCTTTATATATATATATAACCCTTCAAAATAAACCTCCCAAACATGTGCAGTTGAAATAATGTTTTAGCCCCATTATATATTTAAAAATATAAATATATATACATTAATATTTTATTTGTTCGATTGAAATATAATATATATATATATATATATATATATATATATATATATATATATATATATATATAGTTAGTTAGTTAGTTCTATTTTCTTGATTGAATAAAAAAAATTTTAAACAAAAGAAAGGGATATGGAGCCTCGTTAA
This sequence comes from Astragalus glycyphyllos, assembly GCA_963573325.1. Classification (NCBI taxonomy): domain Eukaryota; kingdom Viridiplantae; phylum Streptophyta; class Magnoliopsida; order Fabales; family Fabaceae; genus Astragalus; species Astragalus glycyphyllos. Next base: position 25,136,038 of record OY754312.1, read on the forward strand.
AACCTTCTGATGCAAAATTGATTGAATAATTAAGTTGCCTATCTGATATGAAAAATCTGTTGGAATATTTTATTCCAATATCATAAATAATGGGCATATATTCTTTATTAATTATATTAGCTATTTATCAATTAGGAGCTTTGATTGATATGTGATCAAAATAAGTAAAAGGCTATATTGGATTTCTAATTATATAATTAATTAATTAATTATTATTGATATGGGCCCAATATGAGTGGATGTCAGTGATAGCCCATTAGAGGGATAATGGGAACCCTAATAGACTGTCACACTATAAGTAGGCTATGGTCCCCAATATACCGGACTAACCGCAACACACACGTTTACTCTCCTCTCCCCATCTGAAGAGAGTCTAAAGCACTAGGAGTCCAGGTTGAGGAAGAACCATAAAGCCAACGAGTAGCTGTTGCTCGTTTTCACTCACTCTTTCTTCTCAGGATTCGTTCTCCACTTCTTTGCTATGGATCCAGGTATTTATCTAATCCTTGATATATCAACATGTCGTAGATCCTAAGGTTATCAAGGTTATGGCTTTGTTCTTGATTATATAGAAGCATGCTTGTATGTCTTTGTTTTCCGCTATAGTATATTCGTGATTATAAGCATGTCTTGTAGATAGATTAATTCCTACAAGTGGTATCAGAGCTGTCTTCTATGTTGATTTATTGGGATTTATTTTGGTGATACAATTAGGTTCTCCTCTATCATATGTATTTTGTTGTGTACTTTTGTTGTTTCACGATTTTCCGATAAGCGCATGTCACTGAATTTGTTATCCGTGTGTTATTGGATTCATAGTCAATAGGTGATAAAATTTGGCTTTTTCATCCGTTGGCTCTATCACATGAATTGATGAATAAATATATGATTAATTGAATCTTCATGTAATTGTTATACAATCAGATCCAATTTTTATTGTTATCATTGAATTCATATAAGAGATGGTTGATTTCTTGCCTATAATATAATATAATGATCGTGGCAATCAAGGCTATTGAATAATAGGATCGCATCGTATCTCTTTCCTCTATCACACTTAATATTTATTTGCGTTAGATTCATAGAGGATAAATAACCTTTTTTTTTATATATTCAATAATATTTCGGTGTTCTCATTATTGAATAATTTGCGTGGTTATGGTTATGGCCTTAGTATTTCGGTGTTGTTTATACGTTTATTTATTTCGGGCCGACCTGCGTGTCGTGATTTTAGTTTAAATGCGGTCTGCGCACCGTGACTTTCTCTTTATTTATTTTATTTTATGTCTAATATTGTAATTGATCGAGAAAGGCAAAAGGGGACAATACCATAGAGAACGCCACTTGGAGAGGCCGTTTTTTCCGCTAAAGAATTGTAATTTTTGTAATTTTATTCTTTTGCGTTTAGGAGGCCATAACCGTACATTCAGTTTTTTTTTCTACGCTTATGTGTAGGATATATGTGAATTAAGACCCTTTCCCATATTTTATTATTAGCATAAAATTGTCTAGTATATTTTAATTGAGTTGGTTGAAATAACACGTTGCCAAAGTAACCTCTGTTACGTAGGTCAATTTGATTAAATTTACAAAAGATGTAGTGTGAAATTATTCATGCGAGTTGTTGTCGGCCCAAAGGAAGGCGCAACTTGGCCGAATAATAACATGCATGTGATGGTAAATGTGTGGTGATTATAAAGTTATTTATCCATGTGAGCAATTGCGGTGCCCAAAGGCAACCATTGTTTGACAGGACTTATCACCAATATTTGATCATTGCGTTGAGAGTACTGCTTGCAGTTAGTCTTTGCAATCCAAAGATTGGGGACTAATGGTGCGCTTAGTATCTTGTTTGGGTCTTTAAATTCACAATTAAAGTTATTTTTGCACATCTAATAATTATTTATAATTTGATGTGCTACTAATGTTGATTGTATGTTTATTTGTTCTTTTTTTTAGTTGCTGTTGCTAGCTCTCCAAATTTTGTTACTCAAATTAACCAAATCCCTATGCTGAATGGGATGAATTTCAAGTCTTGGAAGGAATCCGTTGAAATCGTTCTCGGATGTATGGACTTAGACCAAGCACTGAGGGAGGAACGACCCATTCCCACTCCGGAGAACTCTTATGAGCTCAAAATTGAGAAATGGGATCGGTCCAACCGAATGTGCCTCATGATCATCAAGAAATCAATTCCGGAAGTTTTCCGGGGCTCAATTACTGAGAATGAGAATGCTAAAAAGTTCCTGGAATCAATAGAGAAATCATTTGAAAAAAGTGATAAGGCTGAGATAAGTAGCCATTTGGCCAAACTTACCTCTATGAAGTATAATGGTAAATGGAACGTAAGGGAGTACATTATGGAGATGTCCAACCTTGCATCAAAACTCAAGGCACTAAAGATGCACATCCCTGATGATGTGATTGTGCATTTGGTTTTGATCTCTCTTCCTGCACAATTTGGACAATTTGTGGTGACATATAACACTCAGAAGGACAAATGGTCCCTCAATGAGCTTATGTCTCACTGTGTGCAAGAGGAAGAGAGACTGCGGAGGGGAAGGACTGAAAGTGCTCATTTGGCTTCAAATTCTCAACACAAGAAGAGGAAGAAAAATAATGTTACTGCAGAAGGTTCTTCTAAGAAGAAGCAGCAGAAAAACCAAGATAAGGGCTCAGCTTGTTTTTTCTGCAAGAAGGAAGGACACATGAAGAAGGATTGTCCTAAATACGCCGCATGGCGTGTAAAGAAGGGTAAACCTCTCACTTTTGTTTGTTCTGAAGTTAATTTAGTTTCAGTACCTAAAGATACTTGGTGGGTAGATTCTGGTGCTACTACTCACATTAGTATGTCCATGCAGGGTTGCCTGTGGAGCCGACCGCCGAGTGATGCTGAAAGATTCATCTATGTGGGCGATGGCACTAAAGTTGTAGTTGAGGCTATAGGAACTTTTAGACTATTTTTAAAGACTGGTTATTATTTGGATTTGTTTGAGACATATGTTTGCCCGTCAATTAGACGGAATTTAGTTTCAGTTTCGGTTTTGGACAAATCTGGTTATGACTGTTCATTTAAAGATGCCAAAGCTAGTCTCTCTTATGGTCCAAATATTATTGGTTACGGGTCTTTAATTGATAATCTTTATATGCTTGATGTTAAGCATTCCTATAACCAAATATTGCAAATAAGTTCACATGGTACGAAACGAAAATTAAATGAGAATTCCGCCACTTTATGGCATAAGCGCTTAGGTCACATCTCTAAACAGAGAATTCAGAGGCTTGTGTCGGAGGATATTCTTGGACCCTTAGATTTGTCTGACTTTCAAGTCTGCATAGAGTGTATTAAGGGCAAACAAACGAACAAAAGGAATTTAGGTGCCGAAAGAGCTAAAGACGTCTTAGAACTAATACATACAGATATTTGTGGTCCTTTCCCTACAAATTCTTGGAATGGGCAAAGGTACTTTATTACGTTCATAGACGATTACTCGAGATATGGTTACCTATATTTAATTCATGAGAAGTCTCAATCTCTAGACGTTTTCAAGTCTTTCAAAGCTGAAGTAGAACTTCAATTAGGAAAGAAAATTAAAGCTGTCAAATCGGACCGTGGTGGTGAATACTATGGTAGATATGACGGATCAGGTGAGCAACGTCCAGGCCCTTTGCACTTTTTCTCAATGAGTGTGGAATCGTTCCGCAATACACAATGCCGGGTAAACCCAGCATGAATGGAGTTGCAGAACGACGAAATCGGACTCTTAAGGATATGGTGAGGAGTATGATTAGTCATTCTTCATTACCAGAGTCACTTTGGGGAGAAGCATTGAAAACAGCAGTTTATATCCTCAATAGAGTACCAAGCAAAGTAGTCGCTAAGACCCCTTATGAGTTATGGACTGGAAAAAAGCCCAGCATTAGGCACATACACATTTGGGGGTGTCCAGCTGAAGCCAAGCCTTACAGGCCGCATGAAGGTAAGTTGGACCCTAAGACAGTTAGTTGTTATTTTGTTGGGTACGCAGAACACTCTCGCGGGTATAAGTTTTACAACCCCACTACAAGAACATTTTTTGAAACGGGAAATGCAAGATTTCTTGAGGATGTTGAGTTTGGAGGGGAAGGAAACATAAGGAGTGTTGCTTTTGATGAAGAAACTGTTACTGACAGTGGTCAAGTCTTAGTACCTGTCATTGTTCAAGCAACAGATCCAGAAATAAGTGAGAATGTTATTCCTAACATTGCTCAAGAAGAAGTCAACACTGAGTTTCCTCCTCAAGCACCACTAGAAGTTCAAACTCAACAACCTCAAGAGGTGCCAGTAAGAAGATCCACTAGAGAGAGGAGAAGTGCAATTTCGGATGATTATGTTGTATTTCTCCAAGAACATGAGGAAGGTATTGGCTTGACTGAGGAAGATCCAGTCAACTTTAGTCAGGCCATGAATAGTTCTAACTCTCTTAAGTGGATTGATGTCATGAAGGATGAGATGAAGTCAATGGCTGACAATGGCGTTTGGGATCTTGTCAAGTTACCTGAAGGTAAGAAACCCATTGGTTGCAAATGGATATTTAAAACCAAGAGGGATTCCAAGGGTAACATTGAAAGATATAAGGCTCGTCTTGTCGCCAAAGGCTTCACTCAAAGGGAAGGCATTGATTACAAAGAGACTTTCTCTCCAGTTTCTTCAAAAGACTCTCTCAGGATTATTATGGCACTAGTGGCTCATTTTGACTTAGAGCTGCATCAGATGGATGTGAAGACTGCGTTTCTAAATGGAAACATTGACGAAACAATTTATATGGTGCAACCAGAAAACTTTGTTTCAGGTGATCCAAAGTCTATGGTATGCAAACTAAAGAAATCCATTTATGGCCTTAAACAGGCTTCCCGTCAGTGGTATTACAAATTTCATCAAGTTATTACCTCTTATGGTTTTCAGACTAATGCGGTTGATGATTGTGTATACCAAAAGTTCAGTGGGAGTAAATTTATCTTTTTGGTGTTATATGTCGATGATATCCTATTAGCAAGTAATGATATAGGCTTATTGCACGAAACTAAGAGATTTCTCACGAAGAATTTCGAGATGAAAGATCTTGGGGACGCCTCCTTTGTCTTGGGTATCCAAATACTTAGAGATCGCTCTCAGGGTATCTTGGGATTGTCACAAAGGAGCTATATCGATATAGTTTTAGATAGATTCTTCATGAAAGATAGTAAACCGGGAGATACACCCGTGGCTAAAGGAGACAAGTTCAGTCTCAATCAGTGCCCCGCTACAGATCTTGAAAAGATAGAGATGAAAAAGGTTCCTTATGCTTCGGCTGTGGGAAGTCTTATGTATGCTCAAGTTTGTACTCGTCCTGACATAGCATTTATAGTGGGAGTTCTTGGTAGATATTTGAGTAATCCTGGTATGCAACATTGGACAGCGGTGAAGCGCGTGATGCGCTACTTGAAGAGAACAAGAAACTACATGCTTACCTATCGGAAGTCAGATAACTTAGAGGTCATTGGGTATTCTGACTCTGATTTTGCGGGATGCCCGGATAGCAGACGTTCCACATATGGTTACATTTTCCTTTTGGCTGGAGGGGCTATTTCCTGGAAGTCTGCCAAGCAGACTTTAGTGGCTCCTTCAACCATGGCAGCAGAGTTTGTGGCCTGTTTTGAGGCATCAAATCATGCTTTGTGGCTGCGAAATTTTGTCTCAGGCCTAAGCATCATTGGAAGCATTAAGAGGCCATTGAAGATTTATTGTGACAATAGTGCAGCCGTCCTATACTCTAACAACAACATGAGTTCCACAAAGTCGAAATTCATCGACATCAAGTATCTTGTTGTGAAGGAAAGAGTTCAAGAGAAACAAATTTTGATAGAATATATAGGGACCAACTTTATGCTAGCAGACCCACTAACCAAAGGCTTGACACCTAAAGTTTACCACGAGCACATTGCTCATATGGGTATTGGTTTTGAGATTGCCTTAGATTAGTGGGAGTCTTTTTCTTGTTTTCCCTTATGTTCTAGAATTTTGGCATTGATACAGACTTTATGTTATTTTGACTTTCTGCAGAATTAAGTTGTTATTATTAAATGTGTTTGTATCATATTATATGCAAAACAAATTTTGCATTTTCAGCAACTTCAGTTTGATCTCACTAAAGACTTAAGTTGGACCAGTTGGAAATAGGCATGACATGAGATCACATTGCATGAAATTTCCACGCCACTCATCCATATTGATCTATGTCATCGAGTATGTTAATATGATGGTCATCGGGGTACAGTCACAAAAGACGTTAGTGACGACAGCCGCGGTGGTCTCATTGTTGATATATGAGGTGGACCAGATTGTATAGGGAAATCTAAAGATAAATAGCATTCGGATGTCGGCCTAAAGAATTATGATATAATTAGTGTAATATATTGCCCAAGTGGGAGATTGTTGGAATATTTTATTCCAATATCATAAATAATGGGCATATATTCTTTATTAATTATATTAGCTATTTATCAATTAGGAGCTTTGATTGATATGTGATCAAAATAAGTAAAAGGCTATATTGGATTTCTAATTATATAATTAATTAATTAATTATTATTGATATGGGCCCAATATGAGTGGATGTCAGTGATAGCCCATTAGAGGGATAATGGGAACCCTAATAGACTGTCACACTATAAGTAGGCTATGGTCCCCAATATATCGGACTAACCGCAACACACACGTTTACTCTCCTCTCCCCATCTGAAGAGAGTCTAAGGCACTAGGAGTCCCGGTTGAGGAAGAACCATAAAGCCAACGAGTAGCTGTTGCTCGTTTTCACTCACTCTTTCTTCTCAGGATTCGTTCTCCACTTCTTTGCTATGGATCCAGGTATTTATCTAATCCTTGATATATCAACATGTCGTAGATCCTAAGGTTATCAAGGTTATGGCTTTGTTCTTGATTATATAGAAGCATGCTTGTATGTCTTTGTTTTCCGCTATAGTATATTCGTGATTATAAGCATGTCTTGTAGATAGATTAATTCCTACAAAATCCACATCCTATGAAATGAATAATTGAAAATTAATTATTCTCTGGATAGTTGTTTTTTATAATCGAATATATGTTCCTCATAAATTGCTTAGAGTTTATTGAACTAGTAAATACATGCACATTGTCAAAAAAAAATACATGCACGACCTCAAACAAGCAGAAAGCTTTAAAGAGAGTTGACCACCAAACTTGAGTGAAAAGGCAGCATAACAGAAGAATTGAGCTATGTATGCAACTCTTTCAATAACAAGCAGATCACTTATACTATTATAGAGTGCCGTTGCCAAATTATATAAAGAAAAAAAGACCTTTTAAAATTAATTTTTTGGACGACACTTCTAATTATGCATTAATTGCGTCCTCTCTATCCAATGGTTAGGTGGTTATCTTAATACAAAGAGATATACATGCCAAACCTTGATTGAAGTTGCAATTAACTATATTACTTTGAACGCGTATAAGGGCACAAGTTAATTTTAAATCAATTTTTCTCACAAATTCAATTCATAGAATGCAATGCTTAGCTGTTTTTTCTTTAGAAAAAAGATATGGAAGGCCTATAAAAGGGACCAAGCTGCATTGTAGTTAAGCATTCAACTCTCTAGCTCATAATACAAGAGAGAAGAGAATAACAAACGCAAATTAGAGGATTTGAAACATGAAGATGAGATTCTTTCTTGTAACATGTGTGGTGTTGTTGTGTTATTTCCTTGGGGTTTGTGAAGGAGGTAGCCTGAGAAAGAATTTCTATCGCATATCTTGTCCTCAAGCTGAACAGATTGTCCAGAAAAAAATCCAACAATTTGTCTCTGAAAGGCCTAATTTGCCCGCCAAGTTGCTCAGAATGCATTTTCATGACTGTTTTATCAGGGTAAAGTAAACATACCTAGATATATTTTTATATTATTGTTCTCCTATATATATAAGAAGTTTACGGTAGCATTTCAAATTCAAATACAACAATGCTAATTATAATTACTTTAAGTGAAATGACCAAGCACAAATTAATATTTTAAATAGTTTTCAGGGATGTGATGCTTCGGTTTTGTTGGAGTCTACTGCCAATAATACCGCGGAGAAGGATTCCATTCCAAATTTAACTTTGGCAGGCTTTGATGTTATAGATGACATAAAAGAAGCCCTGGAGGCAAAATGTCCAAAAACTGTATCATGTGCTGACATACTCACATTGGCTACTAGAGACGCCATTTCTGTCCAAGTATTTAAGCTAACCGTTATATATTCTTCTAGCAATCAACACATAACCTTACTGCTTCTATACCTAAAAAGCTTATTCATTTATTAATTCACATATATTTACAGTTTAATAATAAGCCTATGTGGGAAGTGCTAACGGGTAGAAGAGATGGTACTGTGTCCATAAGTAATGAAGCTCTCATCAACATCCCAGCACCTTTCCACAACTTCACACAACTCAAGCAAAGCTTTGCTAGTAAAAAGCTAACTCTGCACGACTTGGTTGTATTATCAGGTACACTTAAATTAATTATATCTTTGACAAGTTCATATACCAACATATAAATTTTATATATATTAACTAACATATATACTATTGATGTATATATATAGGAGGACACACTATTGGAAGAGGTCATTGCAACTTGTTCAGCAACAGGCTATTCAACTTCACAGGAAAAGGTGATCAAGACGCTTCTCTAAATCCTACTTATGCAAACTTTTTGAAGACAAAGTGTCAAGGTCTTAGTGACACAACCACAACGGTAGAGATGGATCCTAATAGCTCAGAGGACTTTGACAGTGACTACTATTCTGTCCTTAATCAAAACAAGGGTCTATTCCAATCAGATGTTGCACTTCTAACAACAAAGCAATCTAGAAACATTGTTAACGAATTGGTTAATCAGAGAAAATTCTTCACTGAGTTTGCACAGTCGATGAAGAGGATGGGAGCCATTGAGGTACTCACAGGCTCTGATGGAGAAATTAGGAGGAAGTGTTCCGCTATCAACTCTTAAGAATGAATGTATGAGTATCAAAAATGTTACGTTTTCGCTTTTAAAATCGAACTTTCTATTCCTTTGTCGTGTATTATTCTCAGTTGTGAATTTATTCACTTTGTGATAAGATTCCAATTCAATATTATTATTCACATCCGATATTATGTTTGTGCATAGTTGCTTTTCTTGACTCTGGTTATGATGATATATGTTACGGTGTTTGAATTCTCTTAATACTATTAGCTGCTTAATATGGTGTTAAAACTTAATTTTCAAGAATTTGGAGATTTGTAATTAACACAAGCAATAAGAAATTAATTTAAATGGATCCATATTTCTAACTTTCTTCTTTTGGCGGGAGAAAATGGAGTTTTGTTTTAGCACTTGTACAATTTTAAAATTCGCTAAAAGAATCCACACCAGGTATTAGGGAATATCCGGTGTGTAACTGTCAGCGTTTTAACGTTTTAAATCTGTATAATGTATCCACATTGAGAATTTATTAATTAAAACTTCTTTAAAATTAGAGAAAACGTTAGCGAAGAAAATAGTAGTATTCCAATCTTTAAAATTGGCCTTCAAGATTTTCAATTTCTGAGATAAAACATGCATGTGGCAGCCAACCAGGGAACTTTGCCAAACCTCAAAGACAAGCCTCTTACAATCCAGGTGTTCATTAAGCCTCAGAAACATTTTGTTCATTAAGAGTATTTTTGTCTTTTCATAGGTTTTGGGGAGTGTTTAGTAAGTAAGAGGGAGTTGTTAGGAAAAAAAAGCGCCTTAGAATTCTATTCAAACGATCTAACCAAAAGAGTACTCGGAAATCAAACCACAATTATGTTGTAGCCCATGATCACACTGAGACACACCTAAAACTATCCTAAGGAAAATTGTGTCCTCCAAAGAAGCCAAAAATCACACCACAATAAAGGCTTAATTACACTTTTGGTCTTCCTGTTATGACACACTAGCAGTATACTCGTGCATACGCACAGGTGTTGTCGTGTTATTTTTATTAATAGAATTTGACATAATTTAATTAGTCCAAACATTACTCCGTGAACATTTACCAGCAATATGTAATATTAAACAAAATTGTATTAAAGTTTCAAATTTTCCAAAGAATAATATTTCCTGTGGAGACTAAATAAAACTTATTGATAGAGAAAAAGGGAATATTAAAAATTAAGGAGACATGTCGATGAAATTAAAGTAGATATATTGTGAAAAATAGAAAAGTGATATAGATTGAGTTAGAGGAAGAAAGAGGAGGAGAGAGTGAAAAAATGTGTAAGAAAGATTGAAAACGTTTGAAAAAATATGAGAGAGAGAGAGTGATAATAGCAATATTTCCTGTAGAGATTAGAAAACAAAATTGTGGTAAAGTTTCAAATTTACAAATTGTAATATTTCCCGTAGGGACTAAATAAAACTTATTGACAGAGAAAAATAGAATATTAAAATAATGAAGGAGACATGTAGATGAAATTAAAGTAAATATATTGTGGAAAATAGAAAAATGAGATAGAGTTAGAGGAATAAAGAGAATGAGAGAGTGAAAAAGTTTGAAAAAGTATGTGTGAGAGAGTGAAAAAGTTTGAAAAAGTGAAATTACATAAAAATCCTAAAATTGTTTAGTTGGGAAAAGGGTAAGATTGAGATTCTGGTAGTAGGTTAATGGTATAGATAGATAGTAGATTCACGATTTTAGTCCCCAACCTTTTTTTCCACGAATTTAGTCCCCCCATTTTCCAATTTCTAAAATCATTGTCCCACCCTAATTCGGTCAAACATTTTGCTGACTTGTCACTCATTAATCCTACCTGGAATGACACGGTGTAACCTCTAAATCACTTGCTATTCATTCTAGGTAAGATTAGTGAGTGACAAGTCAGTAAAATGTTTGACCAAATTAAAGACATTGGGGAAAAAATCGGTAACTAAAATCGTGAATGGATCATAATAAGAGGACCAAAAGTATAATTAAGCCTACAATATATCTTTTATACTACCTCCGGTCTACATTATAAGAGAAAAAACACAACATCACGCAGACCAATGAATGAATTTTCACGGCTCTATGTTCGTCTTCATCGACACAAAAGACATCCTGGTGTAGTCTTTACTCTTTAGCAATCACTAGCCGTGTTACCCGTGCCGTGCACGAGGGGCGAAAATAAAACAGAAGTTGCAACACAAAAGGTCTAATTATCACATTCCCACAGCAATAAAAGTTTCAACAAAGGTTTGAAGATAGAGCAAAATAAACAAAACAAAGATAAAATGTCTTGAAGGTACATACCACTAAAAAAAGTCATTACATAATAATAGGATTGTGAGCACTTTGTCCAACTTCTTCATGATGAGAAGAGTTAGTCCTATGAATGGGACGACAGCCTCGATGAGGGTAGAGAATCTAAATTGGAGGCGGCTGATTGCGCATTATTCTAAGACGAACACGTGCAGCAGTCATCGGACAATGGATTTTGAAGCAACCCTTTGAAACATAGGTTAAAACGACCTCACTCCTAGTAGGTGTTCCAATCAAACCATCAACACCAAAGAGATTCATAATCTCAGTAGTCTTGGTCTTAATATAAGACACGTTGTGTTGCTACTAGGTTGTTAGCATACCCACCATCGGCATAAGCACCGTTAACATTTCCACCATAAGTATTTTGATTAAGATACTCCACTTGGATGGAATGTCATTGATTACGCATAACACGTCGTCAACGACGATCAACAATAGTTGTCAAGGAACATGAATATTGAAATGCCCTTGAGATACATAAGTGAAATCAAAAAGTGCAGGACCTTCAAGCAAAAAGATTCATTATAGCAGTGATTTTGGTCTTTAAGTATGATTGCCCAGTCTTATTCACACAAAGAGTATACATCAACATAAAATGTTTCTCAAAACATAAAGAAAGTGATTTTAGAGTACTAAAAATGCCAAGCATTTAGTAAGTGACACACATTTTATCAACTTCCCAATTACTGAGTCTGACCCAAAGTGGGTTTCTTGATGACAAACTCATTCAAACTTATTTACAAATTTAAATATGATTCCAATCAACGGCTTTCAAAATTTAACCCCTACCAAACCCTTTACTCGCCCCAAAGAAAACAATCTGAAGACAAATCAAACTCTACTCGTTACAAATTCAACACAAGAAAAAGAATGATATAAGACGTCATCACTCTACTCTCAAAAAATGATACTGCAAACTTTTGTCCCCTATAGCTTTAACTTTGTCTTCATCTTCATCAACCCACCTTGTAATCCTATGAACAAAACAGAGTTTTCTGGTTAGTGTCAACTTATTATAGGTCGTAGCTATTCACATGCTAGAGAAAATATCTAAGTTTTATAGGTTTATAGCTGACCTTTCTCTTAAATAGGTGGCATTGACACGGGGTAAAAACTCTAGTTAATATAGAATTGTTATTGGGTAAAATTTGTTTTTTAAATTGCAACATGAGAAAACTTTGTTTAAATTGAAGGTAAGTATAAACTAAAAAAATATTTATTTAATAAAGGCAATTGCGGACTTAAAAACTAAAATAGAGTGTGTACATATTTGTCACGAAATTATTATTTCTCACTAAATCGGTTATTGAGAAATAAACTGAGTACTTGAACGGTAGGAGGGAGGGAGAGATTTGGCGCCAAAATGGTAGGAGGGCCCACATGGAGACTCCTCAAGATTTATAGTTTAATTAAAGATATTCATGGCTTTGGACTGCTATAGACGAGAAAACTGGGTTGCGTATTGGAAAGAAATGATCGAATGTTGTGATGCCTTTGACTTAGCTGGTTTTATAATCGTTGACCATATATAACAACCAAAATTATTTGTAAACCTACCTAATTAACATATACTAGTACGTATATATATTCAAACATCGAATTAATTCGTTAACGTTAGCTGGACCAAATAATATGGAGCTCTAAAATCTTCTTTTTTGTCTCTTGAAAAGCTCCAAAACATTCTATTTAGCTGGCTTAACATGTTCAACACCAACCCTCTCTATTCTTTTTACATATCATTACAAATAAGGAATAACCTTTTTAAATAAACCTCCCAAACATGTGCAAGTGTAGTAAATTCTTAGCCCCATTATATATATATATATATATATATATATATATATATATATATATATATAATTTTAAAATATACATTCTAATATTTTTGTTAGATTTAAATATATTTAGTTATTTCTAGTTTTTATGATTGAAGTTGCTTATATGATATGAAAAATCCCAGTCCTATATATGGAATAAAAAATTGAAAATTAATTCCCTGGATAATTATTTCTATAACGGAAGATATGTTCCTCTGCATAAATTGCTTAGAGTTTAATTATTTAACTATTAACTAGTAAATACATGCACGACTTCTAACAAGCAGGAAGCTTAAAAGAGAGTTGACTGCCCAGCTTGAGTGCAAATGGCTGGCATGTGTTGGGGAGTCCGGGGGAGCACGAGGAGAAACACCGAGCTATCCAATGAACTTGGACCACCAAGAGACTTGGACGCCACATGTCAACCCAAAACCTTAAGGCGTCCAAGTCTCTTGGTGGTCCAAGTTCGTTGGATAGCTCGGTGTTTCTCCTCGTGCTCCCCCGGACTCCCCAACAAGTGGTATCAGAGCTCTGATACCACTTGTTGGGGAGTCCGGGGGAGCACCGGGAGAACAATGAAAACCGAAGATGTCTTGGTATCAATTACAATCAAGGTGGAGATTGTTGGAGTTGATTGCAATTTAGGCATCTTGAAATAGTCCCACATTGCTTAGTTTTGTGAAGGAAGAAGGAGACCAAGGCTATATAAAGAGGCTCAAGTCCTCCTTTACAAGATGCACCAGTCAGAAATACCTTAAGTTGTATTTGGCTTTTTTTCTTTTCTCTTATACTCTTGTTTTAGAGTGTTGTGAGATGTAGTTAAATATTTCTTTGGAGGGTGTGGGTGTACTGGGGCCATGGGATGTTTTGAGAGAGGTTTATGTGTTGTAAAAAATTTCACATAGTGTTATTCTCTGGTTGTCGTTAGACAACAGTTCGTGGTTTTTCTCCGATTTTGGAGTTTTCCACGTTAAATTCTTGTGTTCCGATTGTGCTCCTTTTATTTCTCTATGTTGTTTTTCCCAGGTGGGGTATAAATTTCTTAGTATGCTCTGTGGTTGCAGCTTTGTCTGATCTTCCACATCAAAAAAGAAGTTTGATAGAGAAATTTGGTGGAAGAATCAATTTTGGCTTGTGGAAAATTCAAGTCATGGATGTGTTGATGGAATCGGGTTTCACAAGGTGTTGCAAGGAAATAATTCTGGGCATGTAAAGAAAAATTGTCCAGGGGAGCAAGTTCGGCAAATTGCTCCAAAGGGTTCATAATTGCGCACAGGGCACTGGTTTCACAGTTGTGCAATGATGCGTGGTGGAAAGGAATGTCGATGGCAGATGGAACTTCCAGAAAAGTGAAACATGGAAGTTGCACCACAATCTTTCTGCAGGTTTTTCGACATGCACCGAAAGAAGAAATTCTTGAAGTGGTTTAGCTTCAAGTGAAGTATACTCTTTCAAGGTGGAGTATGATAGTTCTTTTGAACTATGATTGTTGGTGTTTCTCCCGGTGCTCCCCCGGACTCCCCAACAAGTGGTATCAGAGCCATGGTTCGGCTTGGTGGGGGAGCGGGTGGTGGATCCTGGTTTGGATCAATTATAGTGATGTGGGTGACTCTCACTTCGGGGGAGATGTTGGAAATTCAAGTGTGAGTGGTTATAAGTCTCACATCGGCTATGAATGAGCTATATGAAGGACATATAAGAGAGGGGACCCATTTACCTGACACCTTAAGGTTTTGGGTTGAGATGTGGCGTCCAAGTCTCTTGGTGGTCCGGTTCATTGGATAGCTCGGTTGTTCTCCCGGTGCTCCCCCGGACTCCCCAACAGCATGCATATTCTAATCTTTCGATCTCTGATTGGTGGGGTAATCATTTTTTCTGTATGAACTCGGTTTGATTGTATTCTAACATCATTCTTCCTGGGGTACTCTTTCCTCCTTAGGTCTTTTTCCCATTGGGTTTTGGCCCATGGAGGTTTTAATGAGGCCCCTTGTATTTGTACCGATTGGGGTGCCCATTTGCACCCCTTTAATATAATTTTTTGTTTATAAAAAAAAAACTATGTATATATGCAACTTAACAATTACTATTATAGAGTGCCGTTGCCAAATTATATAAATAGTTAAATAATTTTTCTAAATTAATTATATAGACGACATTCTAATTCTACATTATTTGTACGTAACATCTCTATCCATTGGTTAAGTGATTATCTTAATGCGATGAGATGGAGTAAATGCCAACAATGATTGAAGTTTCCAATTAACTATATCATTTTGAACGCGTATTAGGGTACAAGTTAATTTTAAATCTACTTCTCTCACAAATCCAATGCATAATGTAAAGCCTAGCTGCTTTTTTTTCTTTAGAAAAAAGATATGGATGGCCTATAAAAGGGGAGCAAACTGCATTGTAGTTAAGCATTCAACTCTCTAGCTAATATTACAAAAGAGAAGAGAAGAACAAACCGTATTAAAAGGATTTGAAACATGAAGATGAGATTCTTCTTTGTAACTTGTGTGGTGGTGTTGTGTTATTTCATTGGGGTTTGCAAAGGAGGCAGCCTCAAAGAATTTCTATCGCAATTCTTGTCCTCAAGTTGAATAGATTGTTCAGGAAAAAATCCAGCAGTTTGTCTCTAAAAGGCCTAATTTACCCGCCAAGTTGCTTAGAATGCATTTCCATGACTGTTTTGTCAGGGTATATTTTTATATTATTGTTCTCCTATATACTATATGAAGTTTTTCAGTAGCATTTCAAATTTAAATACAACAATGCTAATTACCATTACTTTAAGTGAAATGATCGAACACATATATTAATATTTGAAATATTTCAGGGATGCGATGCTTCGGTTTTGTTGGAGTCTACTGCCAATAATATAGCGGAGAAGAATTCTATTCCAAATTTAACTTTGGAAGGCTTTGATGTTATAGATGACATAAAAGGAACCCTGGAAGCAAAATGTCCCAAAACTGTATCATGTGCTGACATACTCACATTGGCTACCAGGGACGCCGTTTCTGTCCAAGTAATTAAGCTAACCGTTATATATTCTTCTAGCAATCAACACATAACCTTACTGCTTCTATACCTAAAAAGCTTATTCATTTATTAATTCACATATATTTACAGTTTAATAATAAGCCTATGTGGGAAGTGCTAACGGGTAGAAGAGATGGTACTGTGTCCATAAGTAATGAAGCTCTCATCAACATCCCAGCACCTTTCCACAACTTCACACAACTCAAGCAAAGCTTTGCTAGTAAAAAGCTAACTCTGCACGACTTGGTTGTATTATCAGGTACACTTAAATTAATTATATCTTTGACAAGTTCATATACCAACATATAAATTTTATATATATTAACTAACATATATACTATTGATGTATATATATAGGAGGACACACTATTGGAAGAGGTCATTGCAACTTGTTCAGCAACAGGCTATTCAACTTCACAGGAAAAGGTGATCAAGACGCTTCTCTAAATCCTACTTATGCAAACTTTTTGAAGACAAAGTGTCAAGGTCTTAGTGACACAACCACAACGGTAGAGATGGATCCTAATAGCTCAGAGGACTTTGACAGTGACTACTATTCTGTCCTTAATCAAAACAAGGGTCTATTCCAATCAGATGTTGCACTTCTAACAACAAAGCAATCTAGAAACATTGTTAACGAATTGGTTAATCAGAGAAAATTCTTCACTGAGTTTGCACAGTCGATGAAGAGGATGGGAGCCATTGAGGTACTCACAGGCTCTGATGGAGAAATTAGGAGGAAGTGTTCCGCTATCAACTCTTAAGAATGAATGTATGAGTATCAAAAATGTTACGTTTTCGCTTTTAAAATCGAACTTTCTATTCCTTTGTCGTGTATTATTCTCAGTTGTGAATTTATTCACTTTGTGATAAGATTCCAATTCAATATTATTATTCACATCCGATATTATGTTTGTGCATAGTTGCTTTTCTTGACTCTGGTTATGATGATATATGTTACGGTGTTTGAATTCTCTTAATACTATTAGCTGCTTAATATGGTGTTAAAACTTAATTTTCAAGAATTTGGAGATTTGTAATTAACACAAGCAATAAGAAATTAATTTAAATGGATCCATATTTCTAACTTTCTTCTTTTGGCGGGAGAAAATGGAGTTTTGTTTTAGCACTTGTACAATTTTAAAATTCGCTAAAAGAATCCACACCAGGTATTAGGGAATATCCGGTGTGTAACTGTCAACATTTCAAGTTTTAAATCGGCAGCGTGTCCACATTGAGAATTTATTAACATTTGGCGTTATATATTTGATTTTTTTAATCAAAACAAACTCACTTCATTTCATTGTAAATAATGTTGGTAATACAATTTGGATTAAAATTATGAATATGAGAGCTAGCATATGTATATATGTATGTATTTGATATTTTTTTTGACCAAATATGTATTTGATATTTGTAACGCGTTAAAACAAGATATTATATTCTATTTACAAAAATGTCACTGCGTTTGTGGACTGTTTCATAAAGGCAATATTTGTATCCCCAAAGCTATATATGACAGTTAACCCTAGATTTCTCCTTCCAATAAGTTTCTTCATAATTGCAAATTAGATTGAGTCTCCTTCTCAAAAGAGACTAAGGTGTGAGAACCTCCTAGATTGTTAATCAGCTCCTGGATATAATCATGATTAGCTAAACCTTCTTTAACATTAGAGACAACGTTAGCGAAAATAGTAGTATTCCAATCTTTAAATTTGGCCTTCAAGATTTTCAATTTGAGATAAAACATGCATGTGGCAGCCAACCATGGAACTTTGCCAAGCCTCAAAGACAAGCCTCTTACAATCAGGGTGTTCATTAAGCCTCAGAAACATTTTGTTCATTAAAAGTATTTTTGTCTTTTCATAGGATTTGGGGAGTGTTTAGTGAATAAGAGGGAGTGTTTAATAAAAAAAAACTCCTTAGAATTCTATTCAAACGATCTAACCAAAAGAGTACTCGGAAAGCAAACCACAATTATGTTGTAGCCCATGATTGGTGTGTGAAAAAAAGAGCGTGTGCAAGTATACACAGTCACAAGTTATAGTATAAAAGATCGAACCCACAGAGATTGGATTAACTCTTATGCGTTGTTGTAAAGAAAGGCAAACTAGTGTGACTACACTATTCAAAATGTTTTGGTTTTGGTTGAAGTTGAAATGAAAATAAATAAACAGAAAGCAAGTAAATTGTGTAAGAAATCAGTTGAGAATGAGAGTTGGGATGTTTTCACAAACTAAATCACTCTTGAGAATATTGTGTTTTCTTGTGGTGCAATTGCACTTAGTGCAGTTGCATCAGTGTGTGCTGGTCAGCTACTTTCGTCAGAGTTTCGTTACAAGCTCTATATGATCCTGTTTTTTTGCGGTAAAGAGTAGGGTTGTCAGTGCCTCTCTCGCCCCCTTACAGATAATCTAAGTTGCTTAAGTAAGTACACTCTTGTATCTTAAGATCTCTACACTTTTGTTGTAAGGACTATGTTAATCTTAAGCTAAGAATTAACATGGAATTAACAAGCTAACTTCATTAAAGCAAGTTTAACAAGAAGCTTTATTAAACACTTATCCTTACTTAGTTCTTGATTTCTAGTTATAAGCCAATTAAGTGAATATAACTCTACTTGTTCTAAGTGATCAACCTTAAAACAAGATTAAGAATTTAAACACAAGAACTAAAGTGCACACCACTTGAAAACACAATAACTTTCCTCAAAAGATCATTGGAAAGCTAGAACATCCAAACTCAAAAGAGTTTAGCTCATTATGAGCATGATAAAGCAAATATAAGTGAATGAAAGCATATTGCAATGAAGAAAAGTACAAGAGGATTCAAAAGA
This sequence comes from Astragalus glycyphyllos, assembly GCA_963573325.1. NCBI lineage: Eukaryota > Viridiplantae > Streptophyta > Magnoliopsida > Fabales > Fabaceae > Astragalus > Astragalus glycyphyllos. The sequence goes on from OY754312.1 coordinate 25,155,077, forward strand.
GTAACAAATGAAAAACTCTTGCATATATTTGCTTACAACCAATTTCTTGCACCTATTAGCTCTTTGAAGAAGTGAAGAAAGAAGTTGTCAATTTCCTCTCACCTTCCTCTCAAACTAACACTATGAAACTAAAAGAAAATAAAACTTTGAAACTAAGAAAAACTAAACTAAAAAGGAACATAAAAAGATTATAAGATATGTGATCTATGTGATATTAGATATTCTTCAAGTGAGGAATTTGAGTCCTATTTATAGCCTTGGAGGTTTCCTTCATGTTGAGGTTTCCTTGCTGATTTAAGTTAACCAAACCATGGTTACTTTTTAAAAGTTGAAGATCAGCTTGGCTTTCAACACTCATCCTTAATTTTGAGGTCCAACAAATGGTTGCCACATGTCTTGTAAGATAGATTTTTGTGAAGCCTTTTTGATTGTAGGCGCCTCCTTTGCAAGTGACCATGTGACCCCATGTGACTTCTGAGCAAGCAGCAATCCAACTAAGCATTATGGCAATGGTAAGAATTGAGGTGCTTCCAATGTGGGGTTGTGAGCTGCTTCGGTACAGAGTGGTGCAGTTGCACCAAGTGCAATTGCACTGCCTGGTGCAGTTGCATCAACTGGTGCAATTGCACTAAACTGCGGCTGCACTGAACAAACACATCAAACATACCAATATACAATAAAATGCTAAGTTATGGACATCTCTTATCTGTAAACCATAAATGTTGTTATTTTATTCATACTAACATATTTAACATATAATAGACTTGATATTGGGCATTTATCTAAGTGAAAAAGCACAAATAACTCTATATAAAATAGAGTTATCACACCCCCAAACTTAAATCGTTGCTTGTCCTCAAGCAATGACAAAAAAGAAAACACAAATAAGATTTCCAGAATCAAGAAGAACAGATCAGCTCATATCTCTTTCACAGAATGTTTTTTTCAATAAATGCAACTCATGAACTTCATTTTTCAGAAACTTTCGTCTTTTGTGCCTTTGAATTCCAAAACATCCAAAGCTATTAAAACTCATTTGTGTGAGTGTGTGCCCCACTGAGATTCAATCAGTTCCAAAACTAAGTAACAAGTTTCTCCTAGCCTTTGAAAAATTTAGATCACGTTCGGTCAAAACAAAGATGTTTCAAAATATAGAGTAGACTAACAAAGTCCTCAAGAGTGGGGGCCTTAAGCACAACATAGGGCTTGGATAGAGTATTTCAAAATGTTGAGTCAATGCACTTTTTGTATTTCTGGTGGTTCTTTTTCTTGATGCAAATGCAGTGAGTGCAAGTGCATTGTTTTTCTGAGGTGCAATTGCACTAGGTATTTTTTTTTTTTTTTGTATTGGTGCAATTGCACTAAACTTTTTGACGGTGCAATTGCACTTGGTGCAACTGCACTTGATTTTTCTTTTCAAGACTTCTAGCTAATATTGCCCTCCTCACTGTCCTCCTTATGCATACTTTTTTCCTTTGGTCAGTTCTGTCTTCTTTTCTTCTTTTTCTTTTTCTTTTTCTGACCAAATGCACTATTGGAACAGGTACAGTTTATGACTCAGGCAATAAAGCTTTCTTTCATTTTGAGCTCTTTTGGTAACCTATATGCATTGACTACTCTAAGTTTTTCATACTCAAGCCTTTGTATTCATAAAAATTCCCCCAAACTTAATTCTTTAAGCTCTTCTATATTTTTAATAAAAATTTATTTTTGACCTTAGTTTTCTAAAAATTCCTCTTGCATCAGATAGCTTATCACATAGCAAGGTTCTTCTCAAAAACTCAACTTTGATGTGTCAAAGTGATAATAACTATGGTCATTTTTGGAAAAATAAGGCTTCTTTTTCTTTTTTCTTTTGTTCATCATTAAAAATCAATTCGTAAATTGCATTTTTCTTTAAGTTTTTGAAAAAGATACTAAGCTGATCATGCTTCAAGATTCATCAAATCTTCAAAATATTAGTTAATTAAATACTTTGTTAAGTAAATCTAAAACAAATTAAAACATGACATTTATTAACAAAACACACATAATAGACACAACAATTGAAACAAACACACATAAGATAAATACTAACACATGCATGAAAAGTTTTGATGTTCTCCCCCCAACTTAAAAGTGAGCAGTGTCCTCACTGCTCTTAAGTTGAGTTTTCAAAATAAATTTGTTCAAAATGGGGGAGGGGGGTTAATACATGTGGGTTTAAAACAGATAACACAGTTATATAAGTTCATAAAGTATTTGAAAATATAAAAACAACATTTAAAATTACTCGGGTTTTGCTCCAGATCTGAGTCTGTTGCTAGCCCTTGTTGCTGCTCTTTTGACTTGTAATTTCTTTGGCCTCTTTGCTGCTGCTGCCTTGGATGCAGTTGCTCCAGGCTCAGTTGGTTTTGTTGTTGTCTTCTCTGCTTCAGGTGGTGCATCAGCACCAATTGTTTCTGTTGGTGCAGTTGCACCAAGTGCAACTGCACTGCTCTGATCAGCAACTTCTTGTGGTTGCTTTTCCTTGGCAGCAGTAATTTCAGTGGTTGATTTCTGACCTCCTTCTTTCTCCTTGGCTTGTTGTTTTTGACCTTCCTCCACTTCCCTTGCCTTCACTTCAATTGGTTCTTTAACCTGTTCTTCACCAGATTTCTCCTTCTCAGCTTCACTTGTTGTTGGGGTCTCTTGAGCAATCCCAGCTGCCTCAGCAATTCCCTTAAGGAGTGTTGCAGAATCTTCTCTTCTTTTATCTGCTAGTTCTTTGAGCACTACTGCAATTGTGTTTTGCACTTGATCTGTTGTGAAGAGAGATGCTGTTGGAATATGCTGGGGTGCAACAGTACTTGATGCAGTAGCATCAGATGCAGTTGCACCAGCTGCTGGTACTTCAGGACCTCCTGTTCCAGTTTTATCCCCTGGTTCTTCATTAGTAACCTGCACATTTGCTTTCAAAATATTGGAGTTAGTTGGAACAATAGTGTCAGCTTGAGTGGTTTCTGGTTGTGTTGGTGGGGTTGGTTCTTTGTGAGCTGGGGATTTGTTTTGTGGTGATTGAATGGGTGAAATAGATGGGGATTTGTCTTGTTCTGGGGTGACTTGAGGTTGTTGCTTAGATTGGGTTGTTTTGGTGAGGAGTGGCTCTAATGGATTTTTAGCGGCTGCCTTCTTTTTCAATAGCTCTTCCATAGTCAAATCTAAGTCACCTTCATCATCAGTATCAGTTTCTTCACTATCCTCATCTTCATTTCTTTCCATCTCTTTCACCATTTTCACTGTTTCTGGGTCTTCATCAGTATCCTCCAAGTCTTTATTCAGAATTTCCTCCACCTTCTTCTTCTTTCCCTTCCATCTTCTTTCTGTTTCTTTCTTTCTTTTCAACACCTTCTTCTTTTTCTTTTCTTCCTCACTTTTTTCTTTCTCCGGTTCCTCCTCTTCTTTATCTGCTTCTTCTTCAAACACCCATGATGGAAACTCTGGGGTGTCTAACACTGTGGGTAATTGAGAAATTTCCAAAAGCCTTTGTTGTAGCCACTCATGCTGTTCTTGTTGGAATTTCCAAACAGCTTGGTGCTTTTGCATTAGGTGCTCTTGCACCAAGTTTGGTTGTTCCCTTGCAGCTCTTCTTTCTTTCAACTCTGCAGATAAGGCTCCAGGTGGAAATTTTCTGTATTGATGTTCTTCAACAGTGATATGAACCCCTTGCTTCATACACAGTTCAGTAATCAAACATGGAAAATAAATAAATCCTTCTGTTTTTTCTGAGCAATCTATGATTTCCTTGTTGATGATTTTTCCAATGTTTACATTCTCATCAGTCAAAACTGAATCAAGAATGATCAATCTATCCTTAGAGACTGTGTAAGCGTGTGAAGTGGGCAAAATGGAGCAGTTTATGAATGTGTGCCATTGTGAGAGATTGGGGTTTGAATTTGTTGAGAAGTTGAAGATGAACAGTGTATGAATTTGGGAATTTTCTGAGAGAGAGGAGATTGTGAGAAGTGGTTACTGTTTGTGTATTGAAAGAAGTGGTGAACGGTTACTTTTGGGTTAGTGGGATGGTTTAATGAGGTAATGGCATGAGTGGAGGTTGATTTGATGGATGTTTCTAGCCGTTAGGCTATGTGGGCTAACATGCATGGCTACACGTGTCTGATTAGGTGAATCCACACCATTTAAACTGAATTACGTTGTGTTGCGCTGGCACTTCACCAAAATCATCCTCCCTTTTTGAAATTGTTGGTGCAGTAGCACTGGAAAGTGGTTCTGTGCAATTGCTCCTGACGAGTAATAGGTGCAGTTGCACCAATTCCTGTTTGTCTACAAAACACTTGAAAAACATCAAATTGCACAAAATATTAAATATTTATCAAAAAATTATGGGTTGCCTCCCATCAAGCGCTTGTTTTAATAGTCTTTCAGCCTGACTTTCCCATGTTTATTAAGGATTTTCAAAATGTGCGATGCTTTCATTTTGCACCACTTGTTCACCAAAATACATTTTGACTCTTTGCCCATTTACTTTGAAAGTGGTATTTGAGGCTGCATCATAAGATCAACTGCGCCATGAGGATAGACTTTAACTAATTTGAATGGTCCTGACCACCTTGATTTTAATTTTCCAGGGAACAATTTCAACCTAGAATTGTATAACAGAACCAATCCTCCTTCTCTAAGTTCTCTCTTTTGGATTTTCTTATCATGCCATGCTTTGGTTTTAGCTTTGTACATTTCTGCATTCTCATAAGAGAAATGCCTAAATTCTTCTAATTCGTTAAGCTCTAAAAACCTTTGTTTTCCTGCCCTATTGAGATCAAAATTCAGCTTTTTAATGGCCCAATATGACTTGTTTTCTAACTCAATAGGCAGATGGCATGCTTTGCCATAAACTATCCTATAGGGGGACATACCTAATGGAGTTTTAAATGCAGTTCTGTATGCCCATAATGCTTCATCTAAGTGTAAGGACCAATCTTTTTTTGTTGGTCCAACCATTTTTTCAAGCATTCTCTTAATTTCCCTATTAGATAATTCAGCTTGTCCACTTGTTTGTGGATGATAGGCTGTAGCTATCTTGTGTTTGATCCCATATTTTGCAAGAAGATTTTCAATAAGTTTATTGCAAAAATGTGAGCCTTCATCATTGATGATTGCTCTTGGGGTGCCAAATCTTGTAAAAATGTTTCTTTGAAGAAATTTGCTAACTGATTTGGCATCATTATTTGGTAATGCTACTGCCTCTGCCCATTTGGACACATAATCAACAGCTACTAATATGTATTTATTGCCAAAAGAAGGTGGAAAAGGACCCATGAAATCCATGCCCCAAACATCAAAAAGCTCAATTTCCAAAATATTAGTTCTAGGCATTTCATGTTTTTCAGAAATGTTTCCACTTCTTTGGCATTTATCACAGGTTTTGACCCAATTATAAGCATCTTTAAATAAAGTGGGCCAGAAATAACCTGACTGCAATACCTTAGCTGCTGTTCTGTTGCTTCCAAAGTGACCTCCATATGGTGCTGAATGACAGTGCAGAAGCACTGCTTTCTGCTCTGATTCTGGAATGCACTTCCTCATTATTTGATCTGGACATATCTTATACAGATAGGGTTCATCCCAATAGTATTGCTTGATTATGTGGAAGAATCTCCTTCTTTGTTGATAGCTCATGTCCTTTGGTACAATTCTACTCACAAGGAAATTGACTATGTTAGCATACCATGGTGCAGTTGCACTTGGTGTAATTGCACTGGCTGGTGCAATTGCACTTATTGCACAAGCACTTATTGTATTATTGGTAATTGCCAACAACTTCTCATCTGGAAAATTCTCCTTGATTTCTTGTGTACCTGCATTTTCACTTTCTAATCTAGATAAATGGTCAGCCAGTTGGTTCTCCACCCCCTTTTTGTCTCTAATCTCAAGATCAAATTCTTGAAGGAGGAGAATCCATCTAATTAGCCTTGGTTTTGCATCTTTCTTTGCAAGCAAATACTTGATGGCAGAATGGTCAGTATAAACAATAACTTTAGTGCCAATCAAGTAGGATCTAAACTTATCAAATGCAAATACAACAGCTAATAACTCTTTCTCTGTCACAGTATAATTCATTTGAGCTTCAATAAGTGTTCTGCTAGCATAATAAATTGAGTGAAAGATTTTGTCATACCTTTGCCCTAGGACAGCTCCTACTGCAAAGTCACTAGCATCACACATGAGTTCAAAGGGCCTGCTCCAATCTGGTGTTACTATCACTGGTGCAGTTACCAGTGCCTTTTTAAGCTTTTGAAATGCTTCCATACAGAGTTCATCAAAGTGAAATTGTGTATCTAATTGTAAAAGAGTACACAATGGTTTAGAAATTTTTGAAAAATCTTTGATGAATCTTCTATAGAAGCCAGCATGGCCTAAGAAGCTTCTGATTCCTTTGACAGTTGATGGAGGTGGTAATTTCTCAATGACCTCAATCTTGGCCTTATCCACTTCAAGACCTTTCTTTGAAATTTTATGCCCAAGCACAATGCCTTCTTGTACCATGAAATGGCACTTCTCCCAATTGAGTACTAGGTTGGTGTCTTCACATCTTTGGAGAATTTTTTCTAAATTTGATAAACACAATGGAAATGTTTCTCCAAAAACTGAAAAATCATCCATAAAAACTTCCATTGATTGCTCAATGAAGTCAGAAAATATAGACATCATGCATCTTTGAAATGTAGCAGGTGCATTACAAAGTCCAAAAGGCATCCTTCTAAATGCAAAGGTACCATAGGGACATGTAAAAGTAGTTTTTTGTTGATCCTTAGGTTCTATTGCAATTTGATTATAACCTGAATAACCATCTAAGAAACAATAAAACTCTTTTCCTGCTAATTTATCTAACATTTGGTCAATGAAAGGTAAAGGAAAGTGATCCTTCTTTGTGGCCTTATTGAGTTTTCTGTAATCCATACAGATCCTCCAACCTGTGACAGTCCGAGTTGGAATCAACTCATTCTTTTCATTGGCTATTACTGTCACACCCCCTTTCTTAGGAACACATTGTACAGGGCTAACCCATGCACTATCAGATATGGGGTATATGATTCCAGCATCTAGCCACTTAATTATTTCTTTCTTTACAACCTCTTTCATTATAGGATTTAGCCTTCTTTGTCCTTCTATGTAATTTTTAGAATTCTCTTCTAAAATTATCCTATGCATGCAAATTGAAGGGCTAATTCCTTTTATGTCTGCCATTTGCCAACCTATAGCTTTCTTATGCTTTTTTAAAGTACTAATGAGATCATTCTCCTGTTCTAATGATAGCTCAGATGAAATGATAACTGGGAGTGTATCACTTTCTCCTAAGAAAGCATATTTTAAATGTTGAGGCAGTTCTTTCAATTCTAATTTGGGAGATTGTTCAATTGAGGGTAAATTTTTTTTAAGGTTAGGGTCTTCTAAATTAAGAGATTCATAAGTTCTAGCCCATACCTTAGGTGTTGGTTCTTCCTTTGGCAGTATGTCTTTTTCCAGCATTTCTTCTTCAGGAAGTGCAGTTACATCAGGTGCAAGTGCACTGGTAAGATGATCATACTGCTTGTTGAACTGCTTTTGCACCAAATGATCAAGAGAGATGACTGCTGAACATTCTTCACTCTCCTCTGCAGGATATTTCAGAGCATTCATTACATTGAAGTTCACCTCTTGATCATTTACTCTCATGGTTAGTTCTCCTTTTTGCACATCGATCAATGTTTTCCCAGTTGCTAAGAATGGCCTTCCAAGAATAACTGGTACTTCTTCATCTGCAACAAAGTCAAGAATAACAAAATCTACAGGAAATACAAATTTGTCAACCTTTACCAAGATATCTTCTATGATTCCTTCTGGGTAAGCTATTGACCTGTCTGCAAGTGACAATGTTAAAGATGTAGGTTTAGCATGTCCAATTCCCAACTGTGTAAAGACAGATTTAGGCATCAAGTTGATGCTTGCTCCTAAATCACACAATGCACGACCTGTATAATAATTACCTATTGAAAATGGAATTGTAAAGCTACCTGGATCTTTTAATTTTCTTGGAATTTTGTTTTGCAAAATCAAACTACATTCTTTGGACAAAGCAACTATTTCAAATTCACCTAATCTTCTTCTTTTTGAAAGAACATCTTTCATGAATTTAGCATAATTAGGCATTAGTTGCAATGCTTCAATCAAGGGAACATTAATATGCAATTGCTTTAAAACATTTAAAAACTTACTGAATTGCTTCTCCTCATGTGCCTTTTTTAACCTTTGAGGAAAAGGAGGAGGAGGATATTCAGGAACTAACCTTGGAGTTGGAACTTCATGTGATGCAGATGCATCAGGTGCTTCTGCATTTTGAGAACTTTTTTCATTTTTATTTTCTTCTCCCTTACCTGTACCTTCATTCTCATAAGGTTCTGTAAGATCTTTCCCATTTCTGAGAGAGATAGCTTTCACCGCTTCCTTACCTGGCCTCTGAGATGGACTTGCTTCTGTATTGGATGGTAATGTACCTGTTGGTCTTTGATACAGAGCAGTTGCTAACTGACCTACTTGATTCTCCAGATTTTTAATTGAAGCTTCATGAGCTTGCCTAGCTATTCTAGTTTCACTAATGAAAGATTTAAGCAAACCTTCTAAGGAGTTTTCAGTAGCGGGTTGTTGTTGTTGTGGCTTTTGGTAGTTCTGAGATTGAAATCTTTGTGGAAGGGTTGGTGCAGTTGCACTAGGTGCAGGTGCACTAGTATTATTCCATCTGAAGTTTGGATGGTCCTTCCAACCAGCATTATAGGTATTGGAGTAAGGGTTGTTATTCCTATTATAACTTACATAATTTACAGAGACAGGGTTGCTAGGGCACTCCTCATAAAGGTGACCTCCTCCACAATAAACACAACTTACCGCTCCTGGAGGGGCTTGTTCTATTGCTGCTGCAGTGTTCTCTACTGGTGCAGCTGCACTAGATGCAGTTGCACTGGTTGTGGTGAAGTTTTTGAACATGTTTGCTAGTGAGGCTACTTGAGCAGATAGGGCTGATATTTCACTAATTTCATGTACCCTGATGATTTCTTTTGGGTACTTACCCTCTCAGTAGGCCAACTAGAACTACTAGTAGCAATTCTATCAATCAATTCACATGCTTCATTATAAGACAGATTTAACAAAACACCACCAGATGATGCATCAAGCATTATTCTAGTTTGTGGTTCCAAACCATTATAAAATGTTTCCATCTGAATAATGACTGGAAGACCATGGTGTGGACATTTTCTTAAAAGTTCTTTCCATCTTTCCCATGCTTCAAACAATGATTCAGATTCTTTTTGTCTAAAAGATGTAATATCATTTCTCATTCTGGCATTTTTGATAGGTGGGAAATATTTTGACAAAAACTTTTCAGCCATTTCATTCCATGTATGAATAGAATTAGGCTCCAATGAGTTTAACCATGATTTAGCCTTATCTTTCAAAGAATATGGAAATAGCTTAAGTCTAAATGCATCTTCACTAACACCAGGTATGATAAAGTTACTACATATTTCTAAAAACTGTTTTAAATGCTCATGGGGATCCTCATGAAGAAATCCACCAAATTGACCAATTGTTTGCAGCATTTGAAACATCATGGGTTTAAATTCAAAATGGACAGCTTCTATGTGAGGTCTTGCTATGCTTGTTTGCATGTTTTGATGATCAAACATAGCATAATCTCTCATAGGTCTATCTCTATCATTAATCATACCTATTGGTCCCATGTGAATGAATTGATTCCTGTGATCTGCTTCAGCATCTCCTTGTGATCCAGGACCACCTCTGACTGAGGCTGGTCTTGAGCCTTCTCCTTCACCTTGTTGAGACATGGTATTGCTGCAACTTTGAAGTCTTTGTTTCTGGAGTTTTCGCAACCTTCTAAACTGTCTTTCTATCTCTGGATTATACTCAAATTCTGGTGATCTGTCTCTGGGCATAAGCTAGTGCAGTTGCACTAGGTGTAAATGCACCTGTTTCTGCACAGAAAAACAAAATACCAGAATAACAAAACAAATAAAATAAAAAACACTAATCTACTATCTTTAAAACAACAAAAATTAATGGCAATCCCCGGCAACGGCGCCAAAAACTTGGTGTGTGAAAAAAAGAGCGTGTGCAAGTATACACAGTCACAAGTTATAGTATAAAAGATCGAACCCACAGAGATTGGATTAACTCTTATGCGTTGTTGTAAAGAAAGGCAAACTAGTGTGACTACACTATTCAAAATGTTTTGGTTTTGGTTGAAGTTGAAATGAAAATAAATAAACAGAAAGCAAGTAAATTGTGTAAGAAATCAGTTGAGAATGAGAGTTGGGATGTTTTCACAAACTAAATCACTCTTGAGAATATTGTGTTTTCTTGTGGTGCAATTGCACTTAGTGCAGTTGCATCAGTGTGTGCTGGTCAGCTACTTTCGTCAGAGTTTCGTTACAAGCTCTATATGATCCTGTTTTTTTGCGGTAAAGAGTAGGGTTGTCAGTGCCTCTCTCGCCCCCTTACAGATAATCTAAGTTGCTTAAGTAAGTACACTCTTGTATCTTAAGATCTCTACACTTTTGTTGTAAGGACTATGTTAATCTTAAGCTAAGAATTAACATGGAATTAACAAGCTAACTTCATTAAAGCAAGTTTAACAAGAAGCTTTATTAAACACTTATCCTTACTTAGTTCTTGATTTCTAGTTATAAGCCAATTAAGTGAATATAACTCTACTTGTTCTAAGTGATCAACCTTAAAACAAGATTAAGAATTTAAACACAAGAACTAAAGTGCACACCACTTGAAAACACAATAACTTTCCTCAAAAGATCATTGGAAAGCTAGAACATCCAAACTCAAAAGAGTTTAGCTCATTATGAGCATGATAAAGCAAATATAAGTGAATGAAAGCATATTGCAATGAAGAAAAGTACAAGAGGATTCAAAAGAGTAACAAATGAAAAACTCTTGCATATATTTGCTTACAACCAATTTCTTGCACCTATTAGCTCTTTGAAGAAGTGAAGAAAGAAGTTGTCAATTTCCTCTCACCTTCCTCTCAAACTAACACTATGAAACTAAAAGAAAATAAAACTTTGAAACTAAGAAAAACTAAACTAAAAAGGAACATAAAAAGATTATAAGATATGTGATCTATGTGATATTAGATATTCTTCAAGTGAGGAATTTGAGTCCTATTTATAGCCTTGGAGGTTTCCTTCATGTTGAGGTTTCCTTGCTGATTTAAGTTAACCAAACCATGGTTACTTTTTAAAAGTTGAAGATCAGCTTGGCTTTCAACACTCATCCTTAATTTTGAGGTCCAACAAATGGTTGCCACATGTCTTGTAAGATAGATTTTTGTGAAGCCTTTTTGATTGTAGGCGCCTCCTTTGCAAGTGACCATGTGACCCCATGTGACTTCTGAGCAAGCAGCAATCCAACTAAGCATTATGGCAATGGTAAGAATTGAGGTGCTTCCAATGTGGGGTTGTGAGCTGCTTCGGTACAGAGTGGTGCAGTTGCACCAAGTGCAATTGCATTGCCTGGTGCAGTTGCATCAACTGGTGCAATTGCACTAAACTGCGGCTGCACTGAACAAACACATCAAACATACCAATATACAATAAAATGCTAAGTTATGGACATCTCTTATCTGTAAACCATAAATGTTGTTATTTTATTCATACTAACATATTTAACATATAATAGACTTGATATTGGGCATTTATCTAAGTGAAAAAGCACAAATAACTCTATATAAAATAGAGTTATCACACCCCCAAACTTAAATCGTTGCTTGTCCTCAAGCAATGACAAAAAAGAAAACACAAATAAGATTTCCAGAATCAAGAAGAACAGATCAGCTCATATCTCTTTCACAGAATGTTTTTTCAATAAATGCAACTCATGAACTTCATTTTTCAGAAACTTTCGTCTTTTGTGCCTTTGAATTCCAAAACATCCAAAGCTATTAAAACTCATTTGTGTGAGTGTGTGCCCCACTGAGATTCAATCAGTTCCAAAACTAAGTAACAAGTTCCAAAACTGAGATTCAATCAGTTGTCGTGTTATTTTTATTAATAGACTTAGACATAATTTAATTAGTCCGAACATTACTCCGTGAAAATCAAGACTAATTTAAAGTAGATAAAAAAAATTTCAAATTGTAATTGAGTTAGTCCAAACATTACCCCGTGAACATTTACCAGCAATATATAATATTAAACAAAATTGTATTTAAGTTTCAAATTTCCCAAAGTGTAATATTTCCTGTGGAGACTAAATAAAACTTATTGATAGAGAAAAATGGAATATTTAAAATGAAGGAGACATGTTTATGAAATTAAAGTAGATATATTGTGAAAAATAGAAAAATGATATAGATTGAGTTAGAGGCAGAAAGAGGAGGAGGGAGTGAAAAAAAGTGTGAGAAAAATTGAAAAAGTTCGAAAAAATATATGAGAGAGAGTGATAAGTAATATTTCCTGTAGAGATTAGAAAACAAAATTGTGGTAAAGTTTCAAATTTTACAAATTGTAATATTTCCCGTAGAGACTAAATAAGACTTATTGACAGGGAAAAAATAGAATATTAAAATAATGAAGGAGACATGTAGATGAAATTAAAATAAATATATTGTGGAAAATAGAAAAATGAGATAAAGTTAGAGGAATAAAGAGAAAGAGAGAGTGAAAAAATTTGAAAAAAATGTGTGAGAGAGAGAAATGATCGAATGGCTATGACTGCTATAGATGACAAACCTTGGTTGCGTATTGGAAAGAAATGATCGAATATTGTGATGCCTTTGACTTAGCTGGTTTTATAATCGTTGACCATCAATCACGATAACAACCAAAATTGTTTGTACAACTACTTAGTTAACTCACTCCGTCTCATATTAAGTGTCATGTTTGCCATTTTTTTTTGTCTCAAATTATCTGTCACTTTAGAATCTCAATACAACATTTATTATTACTTTCCAACAATACCCTTACTTTAGAATATCAATAACTGTGTCTTTGCACCAACCAAGAAAAGTGTAAGGGTGTTTTAGTCTTATCACATTTTTTTACCATAAAATTTAGCATATTCAATCGTTTTCTTAATACCCGCGCATAACCTTAAACGACACTTAATATGAGACGGAGGGAGTAGGAATATAGTATCTTCAAACATCGAATTAATTCGTTAACGTTAGCTGGACGAAATATATGGAGCTCTAAAATCTTCTTTTTTGTCTCTTGAAAAGCTCCAAAACATTCTATTTAGCTGGCTTAACATGTTCAACACCAACCCTCTCTATTCTTTTTACATATCATTACAAATAAGGAATAACCATTTTTAAATAAACCTCCCAAACATGTGCAATTGTAGTAAAGTCTTAGCCCCATTATATATATATATATATATATATATATATATATATATATATATATATATATACATTCTAATATTTTTGTTAGATTTAAATATATTTAGTTATTTCTAGTTTTTATGATTGAAGTTGCTTATATGATATGAAAAATCCCAGTCCTATGGAATAAAAAATTGAAAATTAATTCCCTGGATAATTGTTTCTATAACGGAAGATATGTTCCTCCGCATAAATTGCTTAGAGTTTAATTATTTAACTATTAACTAGTAAATACATGCACGACTTCTAACAAGCAGAAAGCTTAAAAGTGAGTTGACTGCCAAGCCTGAGTGCAAATGGCTGGCATGCATATTCTAACCATAGCAGAATTAAGCTATGTATATATGCAACTTAACAATTACTATTATAGAGTGCCGTTCCCAAATTATATAAATAGTTAAATAATTTTTCTAAATTAATTATATAGACGACATTCTAATTCTACATTATTTGTACGTATCATCTCTATCCATTGGTTAGGTGATTATCTTAATGCGATGAGATGGAGTAAATGCCAACAATGATTGAAGTTTCCAATTAACTATATCATTTTGAACGCGTATTAGGGCACAAGTTAATTTTAAATCTATTTCTCTCACAAATTCAATGCATAATGTAAAGCCTAGCTGCTTTTTTTTCTTTAGAAAAAAGATATGGATTGCCTATAAAAGGGAGCAAACTGCATTGTAGTTAAGCATTCAACTCTCTAGCTAATATTACAAAAGAGAAGAACAAACCATATTAAAAGGATTTGAAACATGAAGATGAGATTCTTTCTTGTAACTTGTGTGGTGGTGTTGTGTTATTTCATTGGGTTTTGCGAAGGAGGCAGCCTCAGAAAGAATTTCTATCGCAATTCTTGTCCTCAAGTTGAACAGATTGTTCAGAAAAAAATCCAGCAGTTTGTCTCTGAAAGACCTAATTTACCCGCCAAATTGCTTAGAATGCATTTTCATGATTGTTTTGTCAGGGTAAAGTAAACATACCTAGATATATTTTTATACTATTGCTCTCCTATATACTATATGAAGTTTTATAGTAGCATTTCAAATTTAAATACAACAATACTAATCATAATTACTTTAAGTGAAATGATCGAGCAAAATTAATATTTGGAATTTCCAGGGATGTGATGCTTCGGTTTTGTTGGAGTCTACTGCCAATAATACTGCGGAGAAGGATTCCATTCCAAATTTAACTTTGGCAGGCTTTGATGTTATAGATGACATAAAAGAAGCCCTGGAGGCAAAGTGTCCTAAAACTGTATCATGTGCTGACATACTCACATTGGCTACCAGGGACGCCATTTCTGTCCAAGTAATTAAGCTAACCATTATATATTCTTCTAACAATCAACACATAACCTTATTGCTTCTATACCTAAAAAGGTTATTCATTTATTAGTTCATATATATTTACAGTTTAATAATAAGCCTATGTGGGAAGTGCTAACGGGTAGAAGAGATGGTACTGTGTCCATAAGTAATGAAGCTCTCATCAACATCCCAGCACCTTTCCACAACTTCACACAACTCAAGCAAATCTTTGCTAGTAAAAAGCTAACTCTGCACGACTTGGTTGTATTATCAGGTACACTTAAATTAATTATATCTTTGACAAGTTCATATACCAACATATAAATTTTATATATATTAACTAACATATATACTATTGATGTATATATATAGGAGGACACACTATTGGAAGAGGTCATTGCAACTTGTTCAGCAACAGGCTATTCAATTTCACAGGAAAAGGTGATCAAGACGCTTCTCTAAATCCTACTTATGCAAACTTTTTGAAGACAAAGTGTCAAGGTCTTAGTGACACAACCACAACGGTAGAGATGGATCCTAATAGCTCAGAGGACTTTGACAGTGACTACTATTCTGTCCTTAATCAAAACAAGGGTCTATTCCAATCAGATACTGCACTTCTAACAACAAAGCAATCTAGAAACATTGTTAACGAATTGGTTAATCAGAGAAAATTCTTCCCCGAGTTTGCACAGTCGATGAAGAGGATGGGAGCCATTGAGGTACTCACAGGCTCTGATGGAGAAATTAGGAGGAAGTGTTCTGTTGTCAATTCTTAAGTATCAGCACTAACTTTTATGCTTTTAAAATCGAATTTTCAACTCTTTTATCGTGTATTGTTCTTGGTTATGAAGTCCTTAATAAGTTGCAAATTCACTGTGAATTTAATATGAAGTCTGACCTGATTTGTTTGTGCATAGATGCTTCTCTCCACACACACACACACACACACACACACACACACACACACATATATATATATATATATATATATATATGTATATTTATTTATTCAACTGTGTTTGGATTCTCATTAATATATCTCAATTGTATACTAAGTACTAACTAATATAAAATAAAAACTAATATATCTCTGATATTTTCTATAAAAAAACTAATATCTCTACTATAAGAAGAGAAAAAAATTGGTATTACATAAAGCTTATCTGATAATATAAAATTGAAATGTTTTTCTAAATATATCCATTGATATTAAATAAAAGTGTAGAAAAACGCTGAGCTTAAAATAAAGATATCACACACTACACTTTATAAAATGGTATAATTTTGTTAAAATATATTTAAAAAATTAAAAAATTTAATTTGTTAAAATAATTGAAGTATAAAAAATAGATTACAATAAATAAGGGTAAGAGTGTAATTTTGCAAGCAAGCACCTTTTTCACTTGTTTTCCTTTTTTTTTGGTCAAGTTCACTTCTTTTCCTTGAGAAGATCAAAAATATGGTCCACCGGCTCTTTCCATTCTCTTGACTGATTTTATGTAAACCAATGGAAAGAAAACTTTTCCAAAAACGTATTTTCCTTTCGTACGTTGGTTTCCTCCTTTTTCATGTCTACCAAACAATATGTTAATGGCCTAACTATGCATCATATTATGGTTAGAGGCGACATGTTATTACTATTCACTAGAAGGTCAATTTATTTTGTTTTGCAAATTCAAGACGAACAAACATAAAACATTGACAATATCAAATTGGGAGAACCAAATTGCAAACTTCCCAATCAGTCTTTTGCAAATGAACTCCCGATATAACGCGTAAATTTTATTTAAAAAGACTAGAAGAAAATGAATAAACAGGATAATTTTTATGACTTTTCTAATACGTTTTATCAATCCCATATTAAGTGATCGACCAAAAAAAAAATCCCATATTAAGTGAATATTACGATCAAAAAAGAAATATGATACAAGCAGAGCAACTGAAAAGCAGAAGGAACATTAGACAAGTTCATTGTCCCTATCCACGAGTTACAAGCACCTTTTAATGTTGGTGGCGTACAATTGCAGTGCTAAGGCAGCTCAGAGGAGACATTGCTATAGTTTGTGCATCATAAAAATCATTTCAATTGATTGTATTCTAACACAAAGATTTCATTCCTACAAAACAAATTCAGCAAATGGAATGAAACATAAATCATAAAATCAAACTGGGCTATTACTTCAGATAACATAACGCTGAGAACTAGCAACATATCAATAGAACTGACTCAATTCTGCATCGATGTGAAGGTGTACTAACTATACATGAGTTTAAACAAGTACTCATTCATCTCGAGTGGCAGGGTCCATTCCTGTAGAAGGGCTATCAGCAAAATATTCTTGGTGCTTTAAATTCACGCCATGCTGTTCATAAAAGATAATAACTAAATTAGATTAAAGAAATATTAACATATGGTTACAATCGATGAAAATGAAAAGTAACTTATCTGCTAATCTAGCTTATTTACTACAGTTAAACTGATCCCGGAAGACGATAAATAATGATATGAAAACCTAGACCACTCACATAAACTGATGGCAGAATCTATCTTTTTGGCAGAGGACCCAAGTTTAATCCCTAGGATCAAACCATTGGGAGGAGCGGTTTACCAATTGTGCCCCTAGCCTGAAGGGGAATGTAAATTCCAAAGGCCTTGCTTACTTATGGCATGTAGCTATGACCACCTCCAAACCGTGTAAACGGGGATGGAAATAGGATAGGACGCACGAAAGAGGCCTATGGCCTGACCAACATCAGGCCCAAGCCAAACTCATTATATAAACTAGGCAACGACTTTCTCAAAAGCATATAGACTATGGCCATCTAAAAAGTCAGGCTCTGGCCATCTACCAAGTCTTTTGGGTCTAATAGACTATGAGTCCGTTTGGATAGAGCTTATTTTGAGCTTATACAAAACAACTTATGCAAATAAATAAAAACTTTTATGCAAATAAATAAGCTTTTATGTATTATTCATAAGCTTGTGAAGGTAGTTTATGGAAAAACAGCTTATGGAGATATAATTTTCATTAGTGAGAACTTGTGAATTTACATAAAAACCTATTTATCTCCATAAGTTATTTTTCATAAGCTCAAAAATAAGCTAATCCAAACGGGCCCTAACTTACATAAGTAAAAATAAGTCATATAATAGTGTTTTTACTTCTATTATTATAACTATTATTATAATATCATATTTTAATAATGTGTTAATAGCATATACTTATTTGCCCTTTTAAAGATTTAAGTGTGTTTGCCTACATAAAAGATTTGAGCCTATAAGCTTAATTTGCGATAAACTTAAAACCTATTTAAAGAGCTTATTGGAAAATAGGCTTTTAGAAGGCTTTCATGCTAGGTCAGCCTTTTAAAAAGGCAAGGACAGACCTTAAAAAGACTTGTATCAAATAAACAAGACAGACTTGAGTCTTAGAAAGCTTAGCCCATCCTAGTCTATATCCTCTCCACACTTATGTCTCATTCCCTTGAGTAATAGTGATTTAAACTTTCATAATTTGTAACTTATTATACAGAGTTTACTTCTTTGGCCTATCAATCCTTTATTTCTTTTGGCCTATTAATCCTTTAACCTACTCAAAGATAGGTCAGATGACCTAGTTAAAGGCCCTAATATAAAATAGGCCTTTAAATAAGCTAAGGGCCAAACCATGCTTTTAAAAAAGCTAGACCATGCCAAAAAAAGTCTACGACAGATAATAGGCCAGACGTGGGCCTTGATTTTTAAAATAGATTAGGTCTATTTGAGCATAGTCTTGCTTGGCCCAGCCTACTTCCAGCACCAAACATCCTATCTCAGAGTCTTTGTTTTCATTTCCAAAAGTTCAGGAAAAAAACGGAACAGAAAGCGGTTACAGATTGTCATAGATGGCGGTAGTGTTCAAAGCAATAAAGACACGACTAGTTTCATTCCAATCCTCTTCTCTAGAAGACATCCAATTGCCACAAATTTGGCAAGTACCGATCGTACCTAGTGAACATCAACCACAATCACCATCTTCTCTAAACTTGCAACAAAGCAACAACCTACAAGAGGGTCTTATAGTAGTGGTGTTGGCACTATGCAATAGCTAGCTAACTAACCTAGCAATGCATGGGGCTAAAAGATGGATGGAATGTTACAAATTTGTCCGCAAGAGTGGATGTATCTATATATAGCCAAATGCATAGATGGCTGCAGATTGCGGAAATTTACATATAGCAAGAAGCCATAGATATACATAGAACAATGATAGATGGTGTATGTAAACAACTATTATAGATAATAATAGATTGCATGTCTTACGACACTCAGAAAAAAGAGGAGACTTTATTTCTATTAAAGTTAGACAACTTTTCTTACCTCTTGCAGAGCCTTTGATAGGTCTTCCATTGTCAAAACTAGGCGCTTATCCTGTCATAATGAAGTGTAAGTACAAGACAGATACAAATACAATGAATTTGTATAGACAAAACCAGATTAGAAGTCGTCAAAACCTTCTGTTGTCTGTCCCTTTTGTCTTTTGGAATTGTTGCTTGCCTTGCTTTGCAGTGCCTACAGTTAACCCCTAGTCAAATCATCGTGCCAGCATAGACACGTAAAAGAAAAACAGAGCAACTAAATGACTTTTAACAGTGCACTTGCAGATGACTATACAAAGGGAGAAATCACGTTGTTAGGTTTCATAATGGTAAAAACAAGAAAATCAATCAACTTAGCCTAAGAGACAAGCATTCAAAATACAAAGACGGCCACTATTACACCGAAAAGTTATGACAAGCAATATTCTAACTAATGGGGTAAAACTTTAAAAAACAGTCGACAACCATAATACTAACTTTTTTTATTCGCATTGTTCTGTTCATATTGTGCTTAATTGTTTTCTTGCATACATTTATGGACCTTTACAATAGGGGAGGACCTTTACAATAGGGGATAGAAGCATAAAAATTAAGTGCAACTGTTCAAAAGAATTCCATTGTATTTTGTTGTGTGTATCCTATAAAGAGCTTTAGACATATATCCATTAATTAAAGAAGCGAATAAAATCCATCAGGAAATAATCAACTTCAACCCCATGCTTCAACAACCTTTTTGCCAAAAGTTAAATACTTCTGTGAAACAATAAAAAGATTTCTATGGAAGATTATTCCCCAAATTTACTGTGCACATAGATAATTCAATGGAGAAAAAAGCCTAGATGAAGAACATACTGGAGAGCATCCCCTGCAACCTCTGCAACAAATTTCTGAGTGGCAACAGCTACCAATCTAGTCCTGAAATATCGGTGAGGATTTCTAGTCAGACACACAATATATGACCAAGAAATGCAAGGGCTAAGAATCAAACTGAAGTAGGAATAAATCAGTCAATAATTGCCAACCGAAATGGAAGAAATGTTGAACCCTTACTGAATTCACAGGCACATATGTTCATCTTTATTAGAGATACAGAACAAAGGAAAAAAAACTCAAATAAATCATAACAATAGAGAGAAAAAGAAAACCAAATGACTAGAAAGTCAGAGCGACAAAAATAAAGAGTAAGACACATTGACATAAATAAAGAAATGAGCCAAAGACTGAAGCAAAAAGTATTGCCGAATAACTGCTATTCTCTTACGACAATATTTGTTTCGGAACAAAAGAAACCATAAATCATGATAAAGAGCTTGCTTGTTCACATAAAATTTCATATTATTTCAAACTAGGGAAGCAGCTAATAATAATATTAGTAATAATCTATGTAGCAGCGACACTTCAAATTGAAGATGTTTTATACACGGAAATTTGTACTTCAATTACTGCTATTTTCTCAAATTATTATCGGATCGGTGACTACATGTTCGTGTCCGTGTCAATATCGTATTCATGTAATAAAGCAAGAGCACAATTAGTTACTACTACAAATACAATACATATAATCAAAATATGGTGAATATAAAGAAGAAAAGAAATACCCACAATCGAACATCAGGACATTGAAAGCCGCTCCTGGCCAAGTAATGCTCTACCAATTCATCTGGTATCTAAAACAGTAAAACAAAAAAGAAATTAATTTGTTTGTTGATTGAATGCAAGTTAAATTAAAGAAAAAATGATAAATAAAATAGTGGATGAATGTAAATTATGAACTAACAGTTGGATTATAATCGATCAAGGAAGCTAGGAAATCGGAGAGTGCAGAATCATCATCGGGTCTTCCTTCACTTGAACTTGGTTGCGAGTATGGATTCATCTTCCACTATTCACTCACTCCTGCGAAGCGAGGGTTTGGGTTGGAACGAATTTTGAATTTTGATACCACCACTTCGGTCGCGAGCGAACCACAAATACCAGAGCTCGGAGCCTCCGGACTCTCTTCAGCGGCTACACAACTCCGATCACCCTAGGCCTCTCCGCGGCATTCAACCCAGAAGAATCCCAAATTTAAGATGCGATTCAATTCCAGCGCTTTGCTTTGCTTTGCTCTCCTACCATTAATGGGCTTAGCTAGAATGGGTCAACCAATGTTAAAACGGGTTGGTTTTTTTAGAGGGGAAAACGGGTTAGGTTATGACCCACTTTTAGGTCTATAATTATAATTATATTTTTTTACTGCAAGGTCTATAGTTATATGGTTGCTAAAGAATAACCTTATAACCAATAAGGGTTGATATGAGCGGTAATTGAGTTTGGATCCCACCCATAAGGTCCCAAATTCGAATCTTTGGTGTGCCAAAACTCTGTTGACAGGAGAGAACCACCGTCAAACCGACCAACCAGGTTTCCCGACGTAAATTAGTCACCGAAAAAATATGGTGGATATTGCGCACCAATAACACGGTAACGAAAAAAAGATTAACTCTATTGGCCTATGGATTGACAGTTTTTTTTACACAAACAAACTTAGTTTATTTCATTCATAAGAATAATATCAATACAGGTTTGTCTGGAATCAAATACTTGAGAACTAGTATAGTATCTCGATACGCTAGCTAGAGTATTTTATTATTCTCTTTGTGGCAGTTGTAATTGCCACAACATATCTAGCTTAAAATTTTAGTTTATATGGTTGACGACCTAGATAAAATTAAATTGATTTTTTAATTTTAATATAAAATTAAATAAGTTTATTTCATAAATAAATTAAAATTTTATGGCAATTTTTTTATTACAGAAATTGAATGCTAATTCATCAACTTTTACTAACAAATACCTTTACTAGTAAAATTTTAATTCTAAATTTTTAGCCTCAATGAAGTTAGACTATTGTAAGAGAGAAGTAGTTAATAATTCATCATAATTCTAAAACATTAATATGAAAATGGTGACTAATCTAAGTTCCTTAAATTTCTATCTCCTTCTATTAATATCATTACCATAATTATAGTCCTTATAATATTTATTAACAACTTCCTTGTCAAAAAAATAACAATTAACATTATGTAAAACCAAACTAAACTATATTAAGTTGATTTTTTTATTTTTTCTATGTATGTTTGATAATTAATATCTTAATAAATTATATGAAAACTATATTTCTTTTTTTTCAATTATAGGTATTTAAATTATATTTTTAACCTATTCATAACATTTCTTCAAAAAAATATTTGTATAAATTCGTGCATCAGTTTTGCTTACCTTCATCTAAATGGGGCGGACTCGGCTAGTACTATGGTTCGATCCCCAACAATGAAATAAATTCAAATTGGACTTTACTTCCAATTATTCAAGATCCCTTTCTTCTGGACACCAAAGTGGGGTCAAGGTCCTCTAGATAAAAAAAGGAATATAGAGAGAATACTCGTTTAGAATTTTCATTTGAATGCCTTCGAAAAAAGAAAAGAATTTTCATTTGAAAAAACAGAAGAGGGGGTGAGGGGGAAGAAAAAGGTGTGGGTAGAATTCCCCCAAAATTGCGAGCACTCTCTGAGCGCAGCATATGGGGCCCAAGCATTGAGTTACATATCCCAAAAAAAAACGCAGTAAGTTACATCAAACGGTGCAGGTTAAACCACTCTATACAGTGGCAATATCGTAGCTTCCCCTTTCGCCGTCGACGGTGAAATTCCTTTCGTTCTCCACAGCTTTTCCACTACAGCAAGCAAGCCAATCTATAACTCTTCTATATTTCATTCCATCGACACAAACCCACCTCATCCAGATTCTCTGCAACACATCAAAGAACAAAACCCCACAAATTCATCACAATTGCATCTTCCGATAGAAAAATGATGCTAAGAATTCGAAGCCGTGACGGCCTAGAACGAGTGACAGTGGAAAATCCACACGGCACAACAGTCTCCGTTCTGAAAAGAACAATCGAAAATCAATTAGGAATTCCAACTCATAACCAAACCCTATCAACAAACCAAAACCTTCTATTAGCGAAATCCATGGAAGATCTCTTCCGATTCACTGATATGTCAAATCCAGATACTCCTCTTTCAGCACTGAACCTCTCTCACGGTTCAATCATATTCTTAGCTTACGAAGGAGAACGCAGTGTAGCGCGTCCGGCCGCCTTCAGTCCCGCCGGTTCTTTCGGTCGGAAGATGACTATGGATGATCTCATCGCCAAACAGATGAAAATCACACGTCAAGAGAATCCACATTGTGAACTTGTTTCATTTGACCGTGATTGTGCCAATGCTTTTCAACACTATGTTAACGAAACACTAGCGTTTGCGGTTAAGCGTGGTGGTTTCATGTTTGGTACTGTTTCTGAAGAAGGAAAAGTTGAAGTGGATTTCATATATGAACCACCTCAACAAGGTTCTGAAGAGAATCTGTTGTTTTTTAGGGATCCTGAAGAAGAGAAATTGGTGGATGCTATAGCAATGGGATTAGGTATGAGGAAAGTTGGATTTATTTTTACTCAAACTGTGAGTCAAGATAAAAAGGATTATACTTTGTCTAATAGGGAAGTGCTTCAAGCTGCTGAGTATCATGCTGAGAGTGGATTGAAGGAGTGGGTTACTGCGGTTGTGAAGCTTGAGGTGAATGAGGATATGGGTGCTGATGTACATTTTGAAGCTTTTCAGTTGAGTGATGTGTGTATTCGCTTGTTTAAGGAAGGTTGGTTTGAGACTGATATTAAAGAGGATCATGATCCTAAATTGTCTATAATGAAGAAAGATGTTGTTGTGGGAGTTAAGGATACTAAAGAGGTTGATAATGATTTCTTCTTGGCTGTAGTTAAAATCTTTGATCATCAGGTACTTTTCCCATTCTTTTACGAATTGTTAATGTCAATTGTGATTCTCTCTTATTGTCATTTACTATGTTAATTGAATTATGATGCTTGCTTGTATTCTGCTGCTGAGATACATAAAATTCACAACCTCTCTGAGACATTGGTACTTTGATGAACTCACAATGAACTAGTAGCCGGTAGCAGTATCTGTATCTGTACTAGTTGGGAACTTGTGGGTACTTGTTGGTCTATAATTGTAGTCCGATATATAAATATATGTTTATCTTTTTAGTAAAAAAGTAAAAGGTTAAGTTTTTCGATTTCTTTTTTGATGATATTAATTCTTTCCCTATTACATTATATATATTCTTTCCCTGTTGCATTATATATTCTTTCCTTGTTTTATGCTATTTTTCCTATTTTCCCTATGTAAATGTAAATATCCAATTCATATCATATTTTTCCTATTTTCCGATATTTATTTTCTGCATATCTGTACCTTTGTTTTATAAAAAAATCTCATTCCGCAACTGCACCCACACCATGCTCGTTACTGGTACCATACACGTATCTATGCAACATATTTCACAACCCTATTGTAATTTGACTCTTGTTTTGGCTGGGACTGATGAGCACTAGAAGAAAAGTTGGTCTTAATTAGGATTGTGTGGTAAGGGAATAATTCTCCTTGTCTGTGGGTTTAAACATTTTATATGAGCGAGACAATGAGAGGGAACCATTCTGTTCAAGTTTTTAAATTGCAGCTGTCCTTACCGGTGTGATCACGTTACAAGCCTGGATATTATGAAGAATTACGGACAACTTTGCAGCCACTCAAGAACCATGATGTTGTGAACTGCAACTTAAAACCATGAATTCATCTTAAACTCTGTCTTTTTGTTCCTCTCCAAATCAAGTATTAAGGGGATACCTATGGTTTTATTTAAAATTAAAACTCGTTTACCGTTTTACTCCATAAACTTTATGCTTTTAGCCTTTCTCCCCCCTCCCCCATTACTCATCTAAACATGGGGAAGACATTCTTTTTATTTAGGGCCCATTTGTTACAGATTGAGAAATAAATGATTTTGTTGTTAAATAATCTAAAGATTAGTTTTTAGAGATTTTTAAGAAAATGAGAAGTTGTTTTGTGTTTGTGTAACATACTGAAAATCACTTATTTTAAAAAAATCATTCTTTAAAAAATGATTTTCATGAGAAGCTACTCAAAACAGATTCTCATTTTAAGGATAAAAATGATTTTTTTTAAGAAAATGATTTTTCTGAAAAACTAAAACAAACACAATCAGGATCGCTAAAAATGATTTTTCTCATAAAAAAAGCTGTAACAAACGGGCTCTTATTCCCATCTCATACCTTTTATTACCACTCTCTCTTAAACTCCCAAAAATAGCATAATTGACCTTGTTGGATGTGTGAAATTACTTGACACGATTGACTGTAAGTAGTAAAGCAAGGTCTGAGTATGACTGAATGAAGTAAAGTTCACTGTTAGGAAATGAGTAAACCCTCACAGTCACATTAGTTCCTAAATTATCACTCTTTCTCCTATTTAGTCCCTAAACTATGAAGATATTAAAAACTCCCTAAAGTTTATCTCTGTCCATCAATTTTAGTCCCTGAAATTTATTAGATTCTCATGGTTTAGGGACTAAATTGAGTGTTTATTTGTTTTTAAATTGAAAATTATTATTTTTTCACCAAAAGGTAGTTGCAAGCAAGGAACATTGAAAGTGTTTTTATATGTAAAATTGGATCATACACCTGAATTCTGTATCGGGTCAAGCACACATGCCAACTCATTCACCCATAGATGCATGTCCAGCCTGCGAGGTGCATATTGTTGTTCTTTTGACTTTAACCAATATGTCTTGACATTTTTCAATGATAGGTCTCTGTACTTTTACTTAATTTGATCCATAGGGACTGGTTTGATAATGTTCACTCTTCATTGAGCGTGATTGAATCTTTCAAACCTCTAACCTCTAGGGAGGTCAGGAATGTTGTCAATTATATCATTCTTCTTGCGAACAAGGGTAGCTTCCCAAACTGGATTTCTAAGGTTATATATTTGGATCGAAGAGTCTGCTGTGCATTCGTTTTTTAATATCTTCCTGTGAGGAAAAATAAACTGAGAAAAGGATTACTGGTATGCTTGGAATGTTATTTATTCTATCATTCACCAAAACTGCAGTTGGTCTAGAAACTTTTCTTTAATGTTTGTTGTATGAAATATGAATAGGCCCAATGGTGTTATTCTATGCAGCTCCATTGCTTAATTTCTCATTCAAGATTTTATTATGCGAAAGTCCTGTGCTATGATACTGGTTTTGTTTTGCCGTGCTATTGGTGCCTCTTTTCAGGCTTGTCTAGATTTTCTATTTTTAGTTGTATTGTTCAAAATATTGGTTTGTTATTTTGTCCGAGTATAGTAGGATATTGGCACTGTCGTTAATTTCCTTTGAACTTTTTGATTATCCTAAGATAAGTTAGTTATAGTAATGATTCTAATTATTTGAGTTGACTCTGCAACTTGCTATTTTGGGTCTTTTTCGCAAGATAGTTGTCGTTGGCTTGTGACTAGTTCTTGGTAGTCGGAGTGGAGGTACAGGAAGTCTCAGCCAAATTTATTTGCTGTGATTGCTAACTATTTTTTTTTTATAGAGTAACAAAATGTTAGCATTAAAAACTTATTCCTTTCTGAGTCAAATAGAATAATTCCGGTAGAAGATACTACTTATTCCTTTCTTGAACACCATATTAAGCATTAACTTTTTGATTAACGAAGTTGCTTATAGGGACCAAAAAAAAAACTGAAACATAAAACAATTGAGGACTGCTGACATGATAAAAGATAGATCTGTTGATGATTTATTTATGGATTCGATCTTATGATGTGGTTGATACTTCAATGATTAGTGATAATGAGATATCATCGTACCATGCAACCCTGAGCTACAAGGTTTCATCAGTTAGTGTTTGTCAGTTATAAATTGCTATGAAACTAATTAGTGCATTATGACTAAAATGCAGGGTCCTCTTTCAACTACATTTCCAATTGAGAACCGGAATACTCAAGTGACTATGAAGGCACTGAAGAATCATTTTGAAAAAACAAAAAGCTTTCCATTCGTGAAGCGAATTTCTGATTTTCATCTCCTTCTGGTTTTATCAAGGGTTTTAGACCCAGCTTCTGATGTTCCTGCTTTAACAGAATGTGTGCAGACACAGACTTCTGTACCAGAAGGTTACCAGATCCTTATCGAGTCCATGGCTAGTGCTGCTTGATGCAGTATGCAGTATGCAGTATGCAGGTGCTTAACGCCCATTTAGGATGATACCAAAAAAAGGATCATGCACTGTATTTTCAGGCCCAATGCTGTAACTTAAACATTACTTCTCGTAACATTACTGCATAAGTGAGCTGATATTGTGATTGACGTGTGTTTATGTTTAAATTTATTGGAGATAGTCCTTACTATTGCAATGATACTACTACTACTACTACAAATTATGACGTGGAGATATATTTTTAATGTTTTTGTTTGAAGCTGCTCTAGTGGAGATGTTTTTTGCAAGTATAGTTTGTTGTAGGTCTGAAAGTGAATGTTCAACTTTACGACGACTGTGGAGACTAACCCAGTAACCCTTCAAGGTATCAGAGATCCATTTAAGGAGTTGATATCTCCCAACAAATGTTTTTTCATACATACCGGTCAGAGGTCGAACTTAAAACCAAATGGTTAAGGGACTCAATTATCTATTGCTTGTGCAACATCATGTTGGTCCCTATAAGCAAATTCGTTAATGCTTAATATGGTGTTCAAGAATTAAATTTGGCATAAGAGTTGATCTTTTTCTTGTCCCATGTGTGTTACGAGATAAAAATTGACTATCTAATGACACTTTGCAGTGTACCATTCACAAAGGTCGTGGGAAATGCCTTACTATTTTTTGAAATCTTAGGTGCTTCATGGGAAAATGGGTCAATCAGATAGACCAAAAAGCCCACAAAAGTAGTGTTTGGGCTTTAAATAGAGTCTGTTTTAACAAGAGTATTTTAGCTCGGCCCAATAAAGTTTGAGCTTGCCTGCAGAGGAAAGCAAGAGATGAGAGCTTTAAGTTGTGTGCTTCATGACATTAAACTACTCAGAGATCGATTCAGTTCTTGCAGTTTCACTTGGGTTGCTCGTGAAGGCAACAAGGTTGCTCGTGAAGGCAACAAGAAATAACTGCTTGCCACCAAATTGGGTTAGATCACCCCCTCTCGAGTAGTAAATTAGTGTGATTTCGCGGAGGTAGCTTAACTTTTTTTCCTTCAAAAACCTTAGTTTTTATTTGGTGAGTAAGCAAAGTATATATTTCTTTAAATTTAATTTGAGGAAACACTCATGATCACAAAAGAGATGCATGATTGTTTGGGACAAATTTTATGAGCCTAAAGAGGAAGGGTTTTTGGCTTAAGAACTTGCACTCTTAACCATGAGTACCTCGTGAATTAGTTTGGCGGGAGGTATATTAACTTTTTTTTCTTTCAAAAATCTTAGTTTTTATTTGGTGAGTAAGCAAAGTATATTTGTTGAAATTTAATTTGAGGTAACACTCATGATCGCAAAAGAGATGCATGATTGTTCGGGACAAAGTTTATGAGCCTAAAGAGGAAGGGGGCTTTCTTGCATACTCTTAACCATGGGTACCTCATGAGTTATTTTGGCATGTGACTTATATAGTCATGACAAACTTTGGGTCAACATCTTCAAAGCTAAGTATGGTTGCAAGGGTCAATATCTCCGAGTGGTTTCCTCTCATATCGTATTATCATTATTTGGTGAGATGTCACCAAATTTTGATCTTATTTGAATGAAAATATCTCATAACAAATAATAGCCACAAAACTTGTTTTTCAGATGGATGTCTGAGTTCTAGGGCAAGGTCTACTAAATAAAGGTTCGTCTTCTTTCCACCATTCCCTCATATGAGAATGAATTTACTATCATGAGTTATGTATGTAATAATGAATACAATTGGAGCAAGTTCAACTCTTCTTCCATCTACTCCATATTCACAAGGTGTGTAATTTCACTAATTCGAACCTCCATGAAAGTCTCCTTGCTATTAATAAAATAAAGATAAAACTATAATTATGACAAAAAATTAGTCAAATTTTAAGCTCCTATTTGTTGTGGCTTACATAAAAATAAAAAGGCGTGACACAAAGGCAGAGTGGATACTAAATGGAGCACGTGAGCATAATTCATATATGTCTAAAATGGCCGCACACATGTAGAAGTTTTCTATTTCGGTATATTTTTAAAATCAAAACGGAAATTTCATAAAAAATTATAATCTCATTTAGAATGATAAGAGTCTTATACCATTTTATTTAAGTTTGACATGCACTTGAAAAATAATTACCCTACTACATAACATGAAAACTACTTAACCATTTTTGTAGATGAGTATAGATATTAAAAACCTAAAACAGAGATTTGGCGGGAAAAATTGTAATTCTTCATCTCATTTTTGTCAAAAATCAAAAATAAATGTTAGTTCTTATATTTCGTGTGCAAGAAAACCCCTCTCTCTAAGAACTATCCCGAAATCGCTGTGTTGAGTAGCAGAAGCATACGTTAATGGAAGATCCAGCTCCACCCTCCGAAGCATCCGCTCGTCGTCCCGTTAGTTTCAGTTCTCACACTCCATAACTTCAAATTCATAATTATCTTGTTTTTTTCCCCATTCTTGCTGTAATTTGACCTAATTTTGTTTTGCTATTTTGGAATCAAGCAGAAAAGGGGAAGACCTCCGAAGCAACTCGCTAAGGAAAATGACGCTGAAAATCGTGGCAGAATCAGTGAGCAAGCGGAGCGACATAGTTCGCCTGATGATTTGGACGAACCACGTCTGAAATCTAAGCGAAATCGTGCTCACGAAGGAACCGCGAGTGCGTCACGAAACCCCTCTGATCAAACCTTGATTGGTAAACTAAACATTCTTTACTTTCTACTACTTCCCTAATTGCTTAAATTAGGGTTTGGACTTACCAGAATGAAAATCTCACGTGCAGCACTTAAGTGAGTTGCTCGTGCATCACAGAATTTGAA
Organism: Astragalus glycyphyllos; assembly: GCA_963573325.1. Classification (NCBI taxonomy): domain Eukaryota; kingdom Viridiplantae; phylum Streptophyta; class Magnoliopsida; order Fabales; family Fabaceae; genus Astragalus; species Astragalus glycyphyllos. Next base: position 25,185,122 of record OY754312.1, read on the forward strand.
TTTGAATTGCTGTTAGTTATTTTTATTAGGTTTGTCGATACTGTGGTTCGTGAAATTGCGTGCAGTTTAGTTTTCTTTTGTAAATAAGTTTTAGTATAGTATATTTGTTTTTTTCCTTTCCATTTTAAGAATACAGTTTGATTGCTGTCAATTGTGGATTGCGGAAAATAGTGGTTTGCGCAAACTCTGCTATGCTGTTACGCTATCATGCTGCTTTAGACAAAACTGGATTGTGGTTGTTTATTTTGTATGCAGTTGCTGATGTGCGGATAATTTCTTTTATGATTTTCTGTAGAGGTGATCAAAGGAAATGGCACATTTATTGCTCATGTGGTCAAACAATGGGTGGAACGCTATGAAAAGGATCCAAAACCTGCAATGGTTGAACTCTTGACAATGCTGTTTGAGGTACAAAAGTTAAATGAGTGCTAGAGTTGACATTATGATTATAATTTCATGTGAAAACCAATGACCAAGAGTAGATATTGTAAAAAGTAAAAACTCGGAGGCTTTATTATTTCACCATTGTTTAAGGTTTTCAGGGGAAACCAAATTCCTTATTCATTTAGAAGCTCTTACTGATAGTAGCGAAATGAAATTTTAAATGGTGTAGGCATGTGGAGCTAAGTATCACAACCAAAGTGATCTCCTGGACGAGACTGATGTTGATGATGTTGTAGTTGCTCTTGTCAACTGTGCTAAAAGGGTATACAACTTGCCCCCTTTTAATTTTTCCTCACAGTTTGTCATTTTATTATAAATTTGCTATATTCATAACAATGATAATACTGATAGTATGCCATTATCAAGTCTTCAGCCGCCTCTCTTTTGATGTGTAGGCTTTTATACTGTCTTATTTACCGTTGACATTTTAGGGTGAAGTTGAAGATTATCAAAATTCAAAAAAGGAGTTTAAAAACTTCAAAGAGAATCTAGAATCATTTTGGGATAATCTGGTTCGTGAATGTCAACATGGACCATTGTTTGACCAGGTTTTATTTGACAAGTGCATGGACTATATCATTGCACTGTCATGGTTAGTATGACTACCTCAAGATTCCGATTTTGGCTATATATATATATATATCATGACTTATTGTGTGCTGTTGTACCTATGTAGCACCCCTCCAAGAATTTACCGCCAAGTCGCTTCATTGATGGGTCTTGGGTTGGTCACATCATACATAACTATTGCTAACATGCTCGGTGCACAAAGAGAGACTACCCGTAGACAATTGGATGCTGAAAAGAAGAAAAAAACTGAGGGGCCTCGGATGGAGTCACTCAATAAAAGGTTTTCGGATACTCACGAGAAAATAACATTGTTGGAGGAGATGATGCGTAAAATATTTACTGGGTAGGAGTTTGTGAATCTAAAGAAACTACTTTTCTTTAAAGGAAAAGAGAGCAATGGTCTATCAAAAATATTGTAGTTTTTGTGGCTGTATATCTAACATGTCCATTTACTGCTTTTTTGAAGGTTGTTTGTGCATCGCTACAGAGACGTTGACCCCAATATCAGAATGTCATGCATTGAGTCACTGGGTGCATGGATCCTGTCATACCCATCACTTTTTTTGCAGGATTTGTACTTGAAATACCTTGGGTGGACGCTTAATGACAAAGTAATGAACTGGTCTTAAATTTTTTATCTTGCCACTTTTAACTGTTCTGATACTAATCACTAAACAACCTGTTTCTACTTTTTTTCCTTTTACCTCCCCCCTCCAACCTGTAGAATGCTGGTGTAAGAAAGGCTTCAATAAGTGCACTGCAAAATCTTTACGAGGTGGATGATAACGTACCAACACTTGGTTTATTTACTGAGAGATTTTCTAGCCGGATGATTGAGCTTGCCGACGACATCGATGTTTCTGTGGCTGTTCATGCAATAGGTCTTGTTAAACAACTGTTAAGGTCATAAATCTTAATTTCAAATATTTTTCAATGGTACATTACATTTGTGCTGGTAAGTTTGTTCGAGAAAGATTATAAATTGAGAGTTGGTTGGTTGATTGATTTATGCAGACATCAACTTATTCCCGCAGATGACTTGGGTCCTTTGTATGATTTGCTGATTGATGATCCTCCGGAAATTAGACAGGCTATTGGAGCATTGGTGTATGATTACTTGATTGCTCAAAAATTCAATGGCTCCCAATCGGGATCAAGAGGTCTAAAATCTATTCATGAACATTTCAATTTAAAATGGATACCTTAGTTTTGACTAAGACAATGTGATGAAGACAATTTCTTTCCAGGTGAAAATGACAATACTTCCGAGGTTCATATCGAGAGAATGTTGAAAATTCTGAAGGAGTTCCCTCAAGATCCAATTTTGAGCATTTATGTGATTGATGATGTGTGGGATTACATGAAAGCTATGAAGGTATGCCTATGCAACTTAAGTAAATTTGTAAATATTAGGGAGGATGTTGAACAAAGTGGTAGCAAGTCCTTTTGACCAACTCATCTATTATTTGGCTCTGTTATTTATCGCTATGGAGAAATTTTCCAGTCTTAGGATGTGTGTGTTTGGTCAGAGGGAAATGAGACATGGAGATAAAGGAAATTGATTGCATTCTTTCATCCGCATTCCTCCTGTTTCTTTCCTCTATCAAGCATGCATAGTTTTTTTAAACCTGAAATTACATTCCTCTATCAAGTTCAGAAATAGTTATAAAATTATTGACAAGCTGCTATCTATTTGGGGGAAAAAATTCTCAAACCCTTGACAATTTCCTTTACTTTGTTATTTAAGGGGAGGAGGTGCCACAATACCCATATTTTCCTTTTTTCCTATCATTAGGCCTAGACACCTAGCTAAATGTAATAAGGAGTTGGTCAGAATGGTTGGTGGCACGTAAACTATCTGTAAAAATATTTTACAATATCATTTTTGTATTTTGGAATAGTTTTTAGCTTAGCAGAGTATTTCACAATATCATTTTTGGATTTTGAAATATTTTTTAGCCTAGAGGATGATTGATTGGGAGTTCTTCGCTTGTTAGTTAGGATTGGTAGTTTAGTATCAGCATAAATAGATCTGCTAGATTTTTTTGAACCACATCAAATCAATTATAGTTTGAGGTTATTCAGTTCCTGCTCCCTATTTACATCCTTCACTATGTAAAATAGTATAATTCAAACACATTTAAAAATGGTACGACCTTCATCAGGAACCCGTGTTCCCAGAGTTGCTCAGCAATATCCCTTACAATTTTCTCTCTCTCTCTCTCTCTCTCTCTCTCTCTCTCTATGTGTGTGTGTGTGTGTGTGTATAGATATATATAGATATTTCAAACTATGGTCTTCTGCTTAAACGTTACTCTATTAAAAAAATGTTTATTCTTCGATAACCCCACAGGAGCAGGTAGGGGAGAAATCTGGAACACTGAATTTGTCTCACTCTTCTGGGTTTCTGCAATGTTTTTGCATGCAAAACTTGAATCTGTATACTTTGGCATTGCCGCCCTCAGGATATTGTACCAAAGAATAACACTTAAAATATTTCAAGTCGGTTTTATTGATGTGATATACTGTGTAATATTTAATGGTTTCTTGATGGCACTCTATATTTTGCTTGCAGGATTGGAAGTGCATCATATCCATGCTCCTTGATGAAAAACAGCTGTCTGAAGATGATGCAACAAACTTGGTGCGGCTCCTGTGTGCCTCTGTGAAAAAGGCTGTTGGAGAGAGGATTGTTCCTGCAACTGATAACAGAAAGCAATACTACAACAAAGCCCAAAAAGTTTGTCTCCTTGATTTTCAAATCCAAATCCTGAGTTTTAGTTTTAATTTTAGTTTTATACTGAACTTTGATGTGTGTCGAAGGGATATTTAATGTTTGTTTTGGGAAGTAAAAGTTTTTGCAGTACTTTTTTACAGATATATAGTACAAATAATTTTGCTCTTTCTGCATTTCTATCGGAATATGTTTCATAAATTTTATAGGAATTGTGATTGTTTTAGATTGTATTCGCAAGGTACAAATCTCTGATTACCTCAGGCATTCCTAGTTAAATTATTTTGGCAACAGGAAATATGCTTACTGGATCCTTGACTAGTAACAACTGTAAAAGTACTCTTTGTTGTGGTGTTTATTGTGTTTGTACTGGTGATTGATCAATTTTCTTTGTACTAGAAGTTTTATCTCAATGTTTTTGGTGACTGGCTCTAATCTCATCTACAATAAATGACAGGAAGTATTTGTAAAGAACAGACAGGATATAACTGTTGCCATGATGAAGAATTACCCATTACTCTTGCGGAAGTTTATTTCAGATGAAGCAAAAGTGTCATCACTGGCGGAGGTTGTTTTGCATATGAACCTTGGGTTGTATTCCTTGAAGAGGCAGGAACAGGTTGGTGGATCTTTGTCGCAGGTGCTTTTAGACTGTTTATTTTGTTTCTGAAAAGTTAATAAATGCTTGCTTTTCAGAATTTCAAAAATGTCCTCCAGCTCATGACAGAGGCATATTTTAAGCATGGTGACAAGGACCCTCTGAGAGCTTGTGTGAAGGCTATAAATTTTTGCTGTACTGAAAGTCAGGGGGAATTGCAAGATTTTGCACGAAATAAGTTAAAGGAACTTGAGGATGAAATAATTGCTAAGCTGAAATCTGCAATTAAAGAAGTAGTGGTATGCCAACTCAAATGTCATGCTTTCTGTTACTTTTGGATCTTGAAGGAGAAACTTAACATATATAGAAATGCCACTGCAGGATGGAGGTGATGAATATTCTCTTCTTGTAAACTTGAAGAGGCTGTATGAACTCCAATTGTCAAGATCTGTACCTATTAATAGCCTATATGAAGACATTGTCATGGTCCTACGCGACTTTAGGAATATGGAGGATGAGGTGTGTAAATGGTTTGCTCACAGATGGTATTATGTTTCCCGTGACATTCTTATTTGTGTCTGATTAATTTTTTCTTATTCCCATTCAGGTTGTTGATTTCCTGCTTCGGAACTTACATCTCCATCTAGCTTGGAGTTTGCAGTCCATAATAAATGAAGAAATTGTCTCTGCTGCATCCTTGACTTCTCTTCTATCTAAGCGTGATACCTTGTTGCAAGAACTTGGATACTTTGTAAACTTGGCTACAGACAACAAGGAAGAGGATAAACTGGGAGGTGAACTTGCTTGCAGAGTAAGAGAACACTGGCATGTTCTCCCTTTTCTTTCTTTAGCATCATATATTATGTCTTGAGGTCTGATAAAATGAGTTTTTGCAAAGGTATGCACTATACTTTCAGAAATATGGTTCTTATTTAGGACGTCAAATTTCAGCAAGACAGAGCTGGAAAGGTTAGGATATCAACCCGATGCACACATGCTTCAGAAGTTCTGGGAACTATGTCGACAACAGCTTAATAATTCAGGTAAACCCAACAGATATGCTAAAGATGATGGACTAACTCATCTTATGTTTCTTGATTTTACTTGAAGCAAATTATTACAAATGTCAAAATTGTAATTTTTTACTGCCTAAAGGTTGAACAACGCGCGTGGTATCCCTTTTGTTATTAAATTTGAAGTTAATACTGCCAAATACTCTCATTGATATCCTCCGTAGATTTACTGTGTACTCATCTTGTTTATAATGCTAGATGTCTGTTTCATTTTCCTATTGATTTCAGATGGGGCAGAAGATGAAGATGTTAACAAAGAGTACACCGACGAGACAAATAGAGATAATGTTATGATTGCTGCTGCCAAGTTGATTGCTGACGATGTTGTTCCAAAGGTAAATTATTTGTTTCTGAGAAGTCGTGACAAATTGACAATTGCCATTGATGAAATTCATTTTGATGCCAAAATTATGGCTATTACTAATGCAGGAGTATCTTGCTCCTGAGATTATCTCCCATTTTGTAATGCACGGGACAAGTGTTGCTGAGATAGTGAAGCATCTGATAACAGTTCTAAAGAAAAAAGATGAAGATTTGACTGCCATTTTTCTGGAAGCACTTAAAAAGGTAACTGCTGTTCTGAATGCTAGCTTATAGATGCATGGTAGATAAAGTCGGGTTTTCTTTTGTCTTTACTCTTTATGAATTATAAGAATACATTTAGCTGCAGTTAACAGTCAATATTTAGTCACATGTCTAATTTAATTGTGATATAAATACAATAATAACTTGCTGTTTTTATATTTAAAGGGGATGCATGGCTAATATTGGCTTCAAAGTTCTAATTGTTACCTCGTACCAGTACTCTTACCAAAAGAAAAGGCACAGAGAAAATAAATGTCATAGCAATAACTTCCTCATTTTAATTGATTTTGTATCATTTATATTTCCTGAGCACCTTCCAAATCCTTTAATTTTACACTGTAGTTCAATGTAGGACACTTTTTTTTTCTGAGACAAGCTGCACAATGCTTTATCAATAAAGAATTTTAATTTGAGTTGGTGAGAAACGAGGGCTGTCTTTCCACCACCCTTCTGCCTAATGAGGATCTCCATGTTTTATATCCCATCCTCATCTCCCTTCTATTCTAAATTGTTCACCCATTTATTTTTTTAGGCATACCATCGGCATACTGTCGATAGCTCTGGAAGCGAGAACATTTCTTCAGAAAATGGCTCTTTCTCAGAATGTAAAAAACTGTCTGCTCAGCTTTCTGGAACATTTATTGGTGCTGCCCGGAACAAGCACAGGCCAGACATTTTAAAAATTGTCAAGAATGGTATTGAATACGCTTTTGTAGATGCTCCAAAGCAGTTGTCTTTTCTGGAGGCGGCAGTGCTTCATTTTGTGTCAAAACTCCCTGCATCAGATGTGTTAGAAATGTGAGTTTGTTTCTCATTGTTAGTGCCATTCAGAACCATGTGCCGTTGTACAAATTTTAATCAGTGTTTTTATAAATAGTATGAAGGATGTTCAAAAGCGAACAGAAAATGTAAATCAAGAGGAAAATCCCAGTGGCTGGCGCCCCTATAACACATTTTTTCAGAGCTTACGGGAAAAATATGCAAAGAACGAAAGCTTTCAAGGTAGTTTATACAATTTCTTTTCTGTTTATGATTACACCTGTCATTTTGCAGTGTACACTCGTGGTGTTGAATTTACATTTTCTCTTGGGCAACTTTTATTGTATCTTTGTTTGCTTTTCATCTGATATTTATTTTTTCATATATAAATTATAGCATGAAACTTCTTATTTGTGATTAAGATTTATTGATCTTTTTGATGGGCAACTCATAACTGTGGGCTGGTTTGGGCATTACCTGTACAAAAAGGTGATCTAAGTTGAAAATTGAGAAAAGCAACTAGGAGGTTAGATTTTTTCACTATAGGATGCTCAGTAGTTTATGAATGGGTCATAATTTGATTTCCAATTGTAACTTCTGTTTTTCAGCAGTGACAAAGAACAAAAGATGTTAGTAATAATAGTCATGTGTCAGGGTTTTAAATACGTAAATTTGGTTGCCTTTTAAAAATGATCAAGGAATCTAGATTTATTCATTGAATGATGCTCAACACTCGATAGTTTATGAACAGTACATTATTTGATTTACAATATCACTTTTTTTTATATCAAATAAGGAAGCTGTTAGTCTTAACAGTCGGGGTTCTAAAGTAAATAGGTAAGTTTGGGTTGGTATAGAGGTCGGATAAATTAAAGATGCTATTGGATGTGCAACTACCGCTTTGTTATTGTTGTGGCTTCTGACAGTGAAACTGAATATCATGTGCAGGTGGTGGGCATGTTAGTTTATTAATGAGTTCAAATAAGATTTGTCCTTCTATTCTTTAAATTCTATTACTATTGTAGGTTTCTTTGCTTTTGCTGATTGAGCTGCTAATTTTCAATTTTTTTAGCAGTAAATCTCCGTTTTTTCGGTTGATTGCTTTTCTTCACTAACCTCTCCTGTCTTTGTTCCAATGCAACTTGATTGCCTATTGCTTTTCTTCACGACAAAAAAGTACATATTGGACTCCTCTAAAGTAAGGGGGTATACTTTAACATTGTTATAGTTCTGCATTTATTATGACAAGCCGGTAAATTTCAATCAATAATTGCCGTTTCACTGTATCTTCTAAAGTATACACTGTACTACGGAGAATCCAAATCCATAAGGCATGGGTGGTAGCCATAATACTTTTGACTGCTTATGTTTGAGCACAGGAGTAGCATCTTGCAATAGTTTTTATTTTTTGTAAAATTAGTAATGATATCTTCTTTCCTTTTCTTATGATGTGATGTAATTGTCGAGAATGAATATATTTATTGTAAAGATTAACAGAGCTAATAATTTTTTCAGATGAAAAAGAAGGAGTTTCCGTTAGGCGCCGAGGTCGTCCACGAAAAAGGCAAGCCATGCCAGGAAAGAAGCTTTTTGATGAGCATAGTTCAAGTGAAGATGAGGATTCCATTAGTGCATCCGAACAAGATGAGGAGGAGAGGCAAGAGGAGTATGATGAAGACGCTCCTTTGATACATTCAATTAGATCCTCATCAAGGTTAAGGAGAGCTACAGATAATTTATCCGCTTCAAGAACATCAGGTATCTCGTGTTAGCAAATCAGTCTTAGAACTAAATGCTTATTGAATTGAGAGATTCATACTACAGTTTAAAATTAATTTCCATGCCTGATTTTGGAAAGTAACTTTGCTTCCAAGCTTAAGATAATTTGATATTAGGGAATATCATTGAAATACTGGCTTGATCACTTTTTCTATTTTAGATAGAAAATTCTCCTCTGAAACAAGACACGACTGACTGTCGGTGTTATCTTATACTGCTTTAAAAAAAATTTCAGGTTAATGTTGGCTGTTGTTATAAGTATAGTTGTCTACTCAACAAAAATATATATATTTTTTAAGTACCCGCATTCCTCATCCAAAAAAAGCTAATTGTATGTTTTGTATTAACTTTTGTCACGATTTCTTCCACTTTGCAGGAGCATCAAACTAGCGCTGCAAAATTGTAGGATAAATGCATTTTGGCAATTGCTTTGGCACATATAAATTACCGCGGTTGTTTAAAGTTAGGAATACTAGTTTCAATTCAACTTGCTTTGTACATGGTAGTAGAGCCCGTTCCACTCAAGATTTCTAGCGTTACTGCTGAAAACAAGTTAGTAAAATATTATAGTGAACTTAAAAAACCTCTGTCCTTACAATTATATTTAATCTCTAAAGAATCACTTTTTCTTTTATTTAGTCCTTAAATTGTAATTTAGTTAATAGTCCTTAAAGTTTATTTTGGATATTAATTAGTCTCTAAAATTTAATCCATAAGGACTAAATTTAAGAATGGAGATAGACTTGAGAGTCTGTTTCGTAGTTTAGAGACTAAATAACTATTTTGATATTTTATAAATTGAGAATTTATTCTGTACAGTTTAGTTTCTATAAAATTTCTCCTAAATTTGGTCTTATTTACTCCACTTTTCTAAGTTTGGTCATCTTTTTCAATGGCTGGTGACAGAAAGTTACGATCATTTCACCATTTTTACCCTCAAAAAGCACCAACGAAAATTTTGCAACATAAACCAAATAAAGCCTTTCACAGTCTTGAAGGTTGACCTTAGGGTGGGGGGAACCCCACTGTGCACTGTAGTGTTGACCCGAGTATTGGATGACGACGGCCAAAGTGAAGTTAAATTTGATTGAGGTGCAGATTAACATATTATTGAGGTGTATATGTACTATGAAATTTAAATTACTAGACATTATCTTCAATAAATTTTATTTTGGTCATAAACTATATTATTTTGCGTCTCTATCTGATCAACGTAGCAATTAAAATTATTTGAACAGCAAAAATTATTTAAACAGGAGCGCAAATTCGCTTGTCATTTAACGGTCATTGGTAAATTTGAGTTTTTAATATTTGACCAATTCCTTTGGAGCGTACGCACCAACCACCCTCTAACTATTTTTGATTTCTCCAATTCTCCTTTATATCACACCAACCACTCTCTAACTATTTGTTTAGTTTCTCCTTTATTTTTTGATGCATTTTGTAAGTTTTTCACATTGTTTCATTCTCACACCAAGCCTTTTTTTTTTCTACTCTTTTCAATAGTGTGCTTTTTTCTCTTCCAGAAAATTCTACGTCATTGTCGTTTTATTTTTTTCATCTTTCTTTCATTTACATGTTTGGTGATAAATCCTCCAAAAATAAAGCCAAGTTAAATGTTGAGAAGCCAAGTTAAATGTTGAGAAAGAAAAAAAGAAGAAGCATTTTCCTCCATATTTGGGTTATGTACATTGGGCCGATGTATTTTGGAATTGAATTTTATTCATGGTTGACAAACTATTCGTGATTTTTGAACAAAAAAAAGACTATTCGTGATGAAAAAGTAATTTTAATTACTATATAAATGATTATGTATAGAAGCTAATTATGAATATGTATTTTATTTGATTAGATATATTAAGATTTTATAATTATGCCATTATGTCTTAATTTTCATTTTAGGGTTTAGGGCAAGACTTGATTTTATGCCATCGGATTAGTTGGCCATTTGTACAGGTACATTGATGCATAGAAAACACGTATTACTAGAATGTATTTTGATTTTTGGGTCTAACTCAACCCAAAAGCTACCTAATGGAGTGAGCCTACTCAACCACAAAAGCTAGGTCACTTAGTGTGGTTGCTCTCCACTTGTACGGATGTGTCTAATATGGACCTCTCAAAAGTGGTCCAAAGGTGGACCTATACTATTTTGATTCTCCCTATTTTTTTTGTCGTAATTTTGATTCTCCAATATTATTAAATCCGCAATTTTAGTTTTCCGATTAAATTTCAAGGTGGTGACGTGGCTGACGCATGTTGTGCTACAACACTAAATGGCTATGCACGCCAACTAAGAATGCATTTGCCGCGTAAGCATTCCCTGTCATGCTAAAACCAATGACCAAAATTAGAGACAAAACTAAAATCTCTCTAATATTTCATATTTTTCCCTCTCTAAATTTCCTTCAGTAATTTTATAATAGTATTATAACTAGTTACTACTAATCAAGTAATCATAACATGAGCCATCCAATTATCCCATGTGAGTTTCTCAAAAAGTGCATTTTATGTGGAGCCATATTCTATATAATTAATTTCTTTTCTTCATATTTTCCTTAAGAAAAGTCTTCTTCAAAGATGTTTGTGCACAAACAGCCTTTAAGCTCATTCCTGTCGCAACTTTGTTGTCCTTGAGATGGTGCAAACAAAAAGTACACGGGCCAATATCTGAAATGTCCTTTTTTTACTACTTAAATTCAAACATCATTTATCTGATTCTTATGCACCATTGTTCATTCTATTGAGAAGTTAGTAGTGACTGTTTCAGAGGGGTTATCTGACATGAATAACTCACAAAGAGATAAAGATTCAATGCACTCACATTTGACTGCAATTTCTTTTTTCTTTTTTTTTTAAATTGGGTATCTTATGCGCACAACTATATAGACTAATCCCTCGAACTAAGTAGGATCACAATGGACGATAAAGCTCTTTCGAAATTAACGTAAACTAAAGGCTATTCAGTATTCTTCAGTAAATTCAGTCTAGTTCATAAATTTTCAATACACTATTCAAGTATTCATACAATAAATAAAGAACTGGAATCCAAAAATATTTGTTCAACGTGGACGGATCGAATCTTGTCCCGACAATGAAGATGAAGAAAACTCTCCCTCCCTTGTTATTATTGTTTGGTTTAATTAGGTAATTCATAGATGCAGTGACATGTGCACTTTCCTTATATATAAAATGGTAAAAGATTTTCTGACCATAGTATCTTTCTAATAAATACATGTGTCTCAGTAACAGTTCTTTTGTTGGTTTATGTTCTACCAAACTATTTAGAACTATCGAACAAACATAGCTAGCTAGCTAGCTAGCCTTCCTTCTATATATATAGTTGCATATCTACTATTCATAGCAATAGCATATGTTATATAGCAAGCAAGAAATGCACCTCTTTGTATATGTGCGAATGCGTAAGGTGGCTAATGGCTTATAGGAGAGGATGAAATGAGATAAGTTAAGTGAAGATATATAGCCCAATTATGTATTAGCATGCACTTAGTGGCATACAGGAAAATCCAGGCAAAGTTTGGTCCTTCCCTTCCCTTTTTAATTTGGATTTTTTTTAGTCAAATTTTTTATTTGGATTTTGGGTAGGTTGGCTTGTATGAGACTAATTAAAATATTTTTGATGATTCAGTTTATGAAATAAATTGCCCTTCTCTCCGTGTGTATGTTTTTTTTTCATCTTTGAGGTTTTTTTATATGAAAAAAACTTGTTGAATTTATAAGGAAAATCCAAGTGATTACAAACTCTCTATGGAAGACCTAGTGGAGAATGGTATGATTTGTATTCGATATAGGTTGTGAGTTTAAGTCTCAACTAGTCGTCTTGTGATAAGGTAAATGCATTTCCATTCGCAAACTCTTAAAGAACCCGAATGTTTTCTCTATCTTGGATCGGGGTGTTATCCCCTTATCTTAAAACTGTTGATATCAAACAAAAAATTCAGATGCTTGCACACATATCAGCATACGATCCGCATGTCCCTATATAAATTAAGACATATGTTTTAGAAGTGTATTTAGTTTCTTTTTGACAAAAGTATTTTTTTTAAAATTGAGAAAATTAAACCAATATATTACTCATATGCACTATTACTATTAGCCCCATTATTGATTGTATTGGCAATTTCAACGACATGAACGTCGACTCCCGAGTTCAAATCCGATTGTAATTGTGTGATAGGAGGTGTGTGTGGTGTTTATTTAATATTTAATCTAAGCTGGCCAAAAAACTGATATGCACTATTACAATGTTAGTAACTTTAGAGGCAATGTACGTAGTTATCGTTGATCGAACCGTTGAATAATAAAACATTTTTTTGACTTCTGAATAATAAAAATAGAGATACATACTCACATTGTAATAGTGCACCTAAAAAGAAAGAGATACATACTCAACACATGGTGTATATATAAAATTAACCAATTCTTGACTAAGTGACATAAAATATCCCGAGACACAAAGTCGATTTAATGCTCTTACGTTCGATTTTTGCATTGACAAACAAAGTATTTGTCAGTGTGAAATTTGTCTATAAACACAAACGGATATTAGTCTTTTGATGAAAGTGTTGAAACACTTCGTAGGTAGCCAACGATTGTCTTGAACCTCACTATATGGTATATGAAATTCAAATGTTTGGAATCCCTATTATTGTGTTGACCTTAGTTTCTCTTTTAGCAAGAGTATTGGTCTAGTCCCTCCTTGTGCTCTTCTCTGTCTTCCTCCTCTTTTTTTCCTTAATAAATTCTGGCATGAGTCCAGAAAAATAATAAAAAAGTCCATATTAAAATTTAAGCTTAACCATTACATAAGCATGAGTCCAGAAAAATAGCGCTTTCTATTATGGAGAATCTGAGATAACTGCATAGTGCATCTTTGCTTTCCTTGTTTTACTTGACATAATCAGCAATGATTTAAATCAGATATAATTATGCTCACATCTGGTCTTCGATAAACAAACTTAACACTTTTAATGTGAGCAATGTAAGGACAGCTTATTTGGGGCTTAGATTACCTTTTGGTATAAGCTCTTATGCACTTGTTTGCAAGAGCTTCTCATAAGAGTTTATGGATATTCATAAGCTGTCTTAAAAAGCTTATTACTTGGTTTTGATGCATTTTCATTTTTGAGGGACTAAATTGTCAAAATAAAGAGCATTAGAAAAAATTTCTAGTATTTTTAATATAAGAATATTTATTTTAGCATTTTTTAAAGTATGGAAAAGGTAAATGATAAAAAAAAAAAAAAAAATTTAAGATTACAACATTTTGGAAGTGCTTTTGTAATCATACATCCAAACATTTGTTTTTGTATAAGTGCTTTTCAATATACACATTCCCTCTACTCCCTTCACTTTTGTTTAAACATCACACACACTCCCTCCATTCTTACATAATAATAGAGAAGTATATGTAATTCAAGAGAAGTCAATATCTTTTACATGTACTGGAGAGGAACTACACCCCTCAGATAACACAATAAAAAACATTTCATGCCAGTAAAGCGTTTAAATTTACTTGTAATCCCAAGAAATGATTAAGCAAAATATTAAAAGTGCATTCCTATCACATTCTACTCAGAAAACATGTTGATGATACTTCTACAAAACATATATTGCTATCAATAATAGGCATCAACATTTCAGAGGTTGGGTGAAAAAAATCAAGTATTGAACTTATTCTATCCTTTATAACAATGCATTAATGGTAAACAATTCTTCCTTTGTCGCTGCAAATACAGCTACACAAACTTCATACCATGATAAACAAGACCTCACCCCAACTGTGTAGTATTCTCATGAGATTTTTTTCAAATATCAATATATCATTTCAAATCTGTCAACTTCCTGGTGAATGTAGCAAATACAAACAACCTAAATTGTGAAGATTATCACTACAGTTATTGGATATACTAATGTCCTAGGCTCACCAGATGCATCATCAGACAGGCTTAGGCTAGTCTCACTAGTTAAATGCTACATGTATTGAGCCCGTGGAAATATACGGAGAAAATTTCGGTTTATTAAGAAAAAGACTGTAGAGGAGTTGGGTGAAGTTGGCAAATCAGGACGGCATAATGATAATTTTGTATGAGACAAAGGTGACATAATACAATGCAGATCATTGCAAGGAATCCCTTATGGAGATACCTGGGAAAAAGACAAGGCATGATCTACCAGTCTTGCAATAACTTATCAACCAAAATGTGAAAATGCTTTTCGCAACCTTTTTCTTTGTGTCTTTGGATATGACCTACAAAAAACGAGAACTTTCATCAATGATGAACTAAAACATCTTTCCATCCATGCATACGAAAAAACTCCGTCTCAAACTATATCCAATGAAATAGTAAAGCAAAATGCATAGAAAGAGGAGGAACAGTGGTACCTTATGGGTTATGAGTCATCGCCTGGATCTATTCTTGCAGCAGCGAAACTCAGCTAAGAGAGCTATATGATCTGAGGACCATTCAGGAGAAGGAAGTGCTGTATCTTTCCTCAAGCTCTCCTCATCCAACAGCTCTAATAATGACTCAACAACTAATGAATCCGCTGAAACCACAAACAAAATCACTACATAAATCAGCGAACAGGAAGCTAAATTTATCAAATGAGATAACAGTGCAAGATAGCTCACCAGTGTAAAATATGTAATCAAGAGAGCCAATAAAATCTCTAGTGACATTTGTGAACAAAGGTTCATTTGTTGTGTTGTCCAGTCTCCGTTTATGTTGTTGCTCATATCCAAGACCAACCGTTCTTGCAAAAGAAGAATAAGCACTAACCTGAAATTTTAGGTCACCCACAACCAATAAAATTAAATTAGAATTAAAAATTAAGAGAGTCAAAGCGGGAGAACCGGAGAAAGTATATATTATTAGAAAAGCTATTCCATTTAGTCATATGCATTACCAGTGGCAACTGATGAACCAACTTGTTGAGAGGACGCAATATGTTGAGTGGGTCAACTGCTAAATCGGGATGGGATGGGTCTACCTTCCCCATTGCAAGAAGTGCATGAGGAGCACTACAACACAGTAAGAACACAACCTTTAGAAACAAATTACTAATACTGATATGAGACCCTTGCAGAGTATCCAAAATTATCCAAACAAAGAAGTAATCAAACCTTCCTGGAACTGAATTGAAGTCTCCACAAACCAACATCGGAATGTCTGCACTTGTAGCAATTTTCTCCAATCCTTTTAAAAGAGTGTGCACCTAAAAAGGGTAGTAAATTTATAAATGTTCAAAATAAACACAGCGGTCAGTAAGAACAAGTAAAAGAAATGACTTACCTGCCATAGTTTGACATCCTTCAATTCATGGTGGACATTTACATGTGTATTTGCCTACAGCCCACAGGGACAAAAGAGCTAGTAACTTAGTAATAGATATTTCATCACTAAAAACTAGTTTTAACCTAAACCAACAGAAGAAAAAAGTAGGGAGAGCTGAGAAATGTAATAGCTAGCTTTCATAGAGGAAGATATGAATAATGATTTTTGAAATACTTGAAGCCACACACATGTAGCTTGATACTTTCAATACTAGAAATTAGAGTCACTATATGGTGAAAAAAAACATACACTTGACACCTCAGAAGCTGCACTATCCAGAATTCTTATGTCAGACCAACCACCATATGGGAATGGCAATTTGGCCCATACCCACTGGGTATCCACAAAAATTACCCCATGATTTTTAGGGTAATTACCCACACAATGGGTAGACTTGGGTACAGCCATTCCATATATATATATATAAAAGAAAAAATCTGTCAAGTAAGCACTATATTCAACTACTATTATTTCTAATATTTTAGATGTTTTTCGTAGTTACAGTGCGGGTATGGGCACTTAGGTACCAAAAAGGTACGGAGATAGGCATAAGTCGTTGCCCACACGCATGGTTGTCAAACTCGCGATTTAACTCGTAGACTCGTCTGAGTTTACGTAACTCGCCTATAGATGTGTTTGCTTCAAACTCGGTCAGACTTGGGTAGACTCAGAAAAACTCGCTAAGACTCACGAGTTTGAGACCAAGCCAACAAGTTTCAACAATTTTATAAAAAATGCGCAAAATGCATGCTTGATGTCGCTGTTTTTATAAAATTAAAGCCGTAGCATTTCTTTCTTACATACTTGTGTCCATCTTTCTTCAACCCTTTTTCAATGGTTCATAGAACTTTTAAAGTTTTGAGTATAGAGTTTCTTCGACCTTTCTTCCCTGTCGTGTTTGAGTTCTACGCTACACTAAGGTGTTATGTGCTTCTCTTCTTCTCAATTCTATTTTGTGTTGCATTGCGCTTTGTTTAGTTGGTCATGGTTTGTTTGTTTGGCTCTTCGGCTCATTTCTGTTTCTGTTTTGTTTGGTCCCCATATGGTTCTGCTCATTCTGTTTTTGGTTTGTTTTCTCAACTTTTGGTCAGTTTTCTCCGTATCAGTCAATGTAATCAAAATCGCGTCCTGACTCGTAGAAACGGCTGAGTCCACGATGTTGCTCGGGTTTAGCGAATTCGTGCCTAGGTAGATTTGGCTTTTGCAGGTCGCCAGTGGAATCATTGAGGATCAGTGGTGGAATCGCCCGTTTTCGCGAATTCATGCGACGCTGGAAGGAAGGTTTTTGCTGTGGGTCAAGTCTGAGACCTGCGTGGTTAACACTCTGTTTACCCTAGTTTTTAACAGTTTGGGCTGCTTGGTTAAAGGCCTCAATTTCCATAATGTTTAAAAAAAAAGGATTTAAAACCTAAGTTTTAACACTGCCTTAAGTTTTTTACCGGGTTTAAAACTCTCAACAACCTGCCTTTCCTTTGTATCATCATTCATCAGTGGTAGGGACAGTGAATCTCTTCTCTCAAAACTTCAATATCCTCTAACTGCAGTGTGTGACCCAGTTTTGATCCCTCTCTTAAAATATTTCTTTTGTTTTCTGTTCAGCATCAGTAGCTCCTCAGTTTTTTTTTCTAATTTGTGAGATAAAATCTTTGGTTCTCAAGAACAGATCCTCTGTTTTTTTCTAATTTGCGGCATAAATGGCTTCAACTTCTAATTTTGCTTTTGGTACCTCTAAATCTGTCTCTATTGTTGTGGGCACGAGTTTTGTAAGAAAATATTGCCAAAAACTGCTGCTGGTAATAAAAATGATGTTGTTTCAAAACCTAAAGATTCTCAAGCCAAGCTGGCATTGGATGCATTTCTCTAGTAAATGACTGTCTTTACTAACATTACACAAGAAAAGAGCATCCATAAAGCATGATGCTACAAAAGGCCAGATCATTCAACAGATAATGCAAGTACAAACACCGAAATCGGAATAAATAGAAAGGCTAAGCAACATAAATATTAAACATGCATCATGGGCCTTAAAGGCATCATCAGCACACAAGACCACAGAATAGATGCAAATAAAAGCAAGATAAAAGAGTTTTTACCACACACAAAAGCTGTCTTTTCCCAGGATTATCAACAGGCTGATTATTAACTTTTGCTTCTAAAACCACTATTAGTGCAACGTTATCCTAAGAACATAAGAAAACATGGTAAGAATGGGTTCCAAGAGACAATCAATTCCTTTCAGAAAGCAAAAGTAACATGCAATCTTTTGCGCAACAAGACACCTTAACCAGTCGATTCAAGGCAGTTTTCTTCTGAGTTGTTGGAATCATGGCATCTGTTAAAGACTGTGCAGCCTTGTTAAACTCGACCTGCAAGCAGGCAAAATCATTCTATGCTGTATGCAAACATAAAAGTACTATCACACACATAAAACCAAATTCCAACCTCATATTTCTTCACATGTGAAAATCTGTCTCTGCGGAAAAATGTTGCACAACCATCAATTGTATTGATGTTGCCATTATATACCTGTGAACCAGACATAAACAGGTTAATATAAAAAAAATTAAATAATTATGAGTTTAAAACCAAAAGAAATTATAATACTGTAACAACCTCATTTGTTTTTCTCTTATAAAGACCATAATAGCCATGTTTGTCCAGTTCAGGAGCAAAAAATTCATCGTAATGATCATTTTGAACCTGAGAAGAAATAGAATGTCTTAACTGATAGAAAACTTATTAGAATATAGGATGCAAATGCAATCATACAATTCTAAGGAATTGAGTTAGGTTAATGAGGAAGAAATAGATTGTATCTCAAAATAGCTAATGTACACTGGACTATCACACAATACCACAGCATCACAAGAAATCCACCCACATAAAAGCATGGAAATGAAGGTAAAGTTTACACAAGTTCATTCACAACTAATAGCAATTCGATTTTAAGGAAAATAATATTAGGACAGGCCTCCATGGCAACATTAAGCACTGTGATTAAGTATCTCAACAACTAAAAGTCTAAAACCATAGTCAAAAGCATATTTACTTACCTCCTGCAGACAAATAATATCAGCACGATAACCAACTATTTCACGTAACAAATTTTGTCTGCGATATGGCCAGGAAAGAGCCCATGAAGGGCAGTAATTGTACAAATCATTTGAGGCATATGCATCAGACAGTATGTTGTATGATAAAACCGTAAAAGTTCCAGATGATGTTATACTCCCATCCACATCTAAACTCCCCATCCCGTCAACGGGTATCATTCGGCGCGGGGTGGGTGAGGGAGCAGGAATGACATGAGAAGTTAGTATAGTGTTTGTGTGTCCCACAGGAAGCATTGTCTCTGCATCAACTATAACACACTCAAATTTAAGAACATGACCAATGTCATCAGCAGATGGGGTGTATGTCTTTGATCGCCCGACTTCAAACCAAGTTTCACCACCATTTCGTTGTGTGATTGCAGCTGGATACACAGTTGCGGAACCATTTGTTAAGCTAGGACTTGATGCAAAGGAGGATAAGCTCGTATTGATTGAACCTGACCCAGAATTATTGAATCTTCCAAATACCTCCTCTTCCTCATTCCCATTTTCATTAACTGCACTTGCGGCACGGTCATGTAAGACGCGATGATGCTGCCATGCATCTGAGAAACACTTTGGAGTGCAATGGTAACTTTTGGAAACAGCTATTTTAGACTTAACACAAGCTAGGCACTGCAGTGTGGCCTGTTCGGATGGGTGTACACTACAAACAGCTACCTTTTTATCACTCTGTACACGATACCTGCCAAAGAGAAGAACAAAATGATGGTGTCAAATAATAGATGGAAAAAGTTCTTTAGATCATATCAGATAAACTACGTAACCAACTTTATCAATACCCAAATTTCGCAAAGGAAACGATAGCATCCAACACAACATGTTGAATCATGATTTGCATACAAAACGTATCCCATAACTGGAATAGGTGCTTCGACTTGTGTCTATTTATCAGCACAAATGGCAATTACGATAAGTACCCTACCTAACAAAATCTAGGATCCATTATAATCCATTATGAGTCTGTCTGTACTGATAAAACCTATATGCTATCTTTACTTTTAAATAACTAATGAAAAAAAAAAGGAATTAAAACTTAAATCTCCATCTACAAAATGATATTAGTGAAAGATTAATTCCATATTCTGCCGTAATAACAGGTGATTTATTGAGAAATAATGATATATACACAACACTTGAATTTCCATATATGTGAATGAAATATGGGCACGATGATACCGCAAAGGAGTATACTGATATATGAATAAGAAGATAAGTAAGCAATACACTACAGTATTAGGCAGTGCAGTACTAGAACAACGATATTTGAATAATCACGAATTAGCAATAATGAATATATGCAAAATATCAAAGAAAATGAAGTAGAAGTTAATAAACTATAAATTGCACACACTACAATCTTTGCACCAGCTTTCATTATTATTATAAGAACTTCTATATTAAAGCTCAAACTCAAACCTTCACCGTGCCAACAAAGAAATACCCTTTTTCATTATTATAATCAAAATGGAATGTGAACAACAGCAAAGAGAATAAGAATTAAGCAGTAGTAACTAACCACTTGTAGCGCAAGAAATGGCCATCTAAAGGAGCGGTTTCAGAGACATCATCGGTTGTAACGGTCTTATCGGGTCGGCGTAGAAGGACGTAAGGCGTGAGTTCACAGCCTACGATGGGAATATCAGAGGGAAGATGCACGCGCAGCACGTTCAGCATGCTTGTCAATCGTCACCGCACCGTAAACCTGAAACAATCACTCCCAAAATAACTGTCGTGTGGCGGTTGTAGAAGCTGCGGAGGTGGCGGATCCGCCATTTAATTTACTCCGATATCCCCCGCCAGCATGAATCTAGTAACAAGGAAATTGAAGATAGATGAGGGATTCCAAGAATGAATCTGAGTGGAGGAGAGAGAAAGAGATAAAATTATCCAAATTAGGGTTTTACAGATATGAATTGGGAATAACCAGCTAATTTCTCATCTCATGGTTCTTTGTTTTTCTGGTTGGTTTGTAATTGTACTGTACCGGAGAGGGATGCGTCGGGATTGGGAAGAGAGAGTTGGATGAGGCTCTATATTTATTTTTAAGTTATTTATTTCTTTATTTATTATCTCATCTGGTATAGGACTTTTTTTTTGGTTTATTTCTTTCTTTGTTATTTCTCTTCTTTGTGTTTTCTTGTTCATTTTTTTGTAGCCGGTTCTATTGTTTGGGTTTCAATTTTGTTTTCTATTTCGAGAAGTACATGGAAAAACATTAAACTTAAAAACACTAACTAAAACCATAAATAAGGTTGGACTCTTCCTCTTGACAGAGTAAGTTTATATCTTTAACACAAGGGGATGGTATAGTGGGATTTGGATCCGGAGTAGTCACAATTAAGTGCATTCGGTTCAAGTAGTAACTAATCGTTGGGTAAAATAAGCAAAATTCCATGTTAGCTCTTTTAACTTAAAAATATTTCTCAATAAACTAAATACGCTGACGGCACATGTTAGTGAATGCACAGGATCCAAATCCGATATAGTAGAGCATGACAAGATTTATATTTGGGATATTCTGAATTCAAATCTCCACTAGTCCTTTTGGCTGAGGTAAATATACTTTCATAAATGCTTAAAGAGCCTGAAAGTATTTCAGGCCTTAGATGGAGGGTCATTCCCTCACGCGTAAAATTTTTGTAACCAAAAAATAAGTTTGTATCTTTAAATACTTGCAAATAAAAAATATTATTGAATACATGGAAGTTAGTTTAGGTGAATAAACCCAAATCATTTTTTAATATTAAAACAACTTACCTCACATACAATGTGGGAAAGCACTAAACTCTTTTTGAGTATTTGAGTATTTGTGATGAAATTTGTGAATGCCAATTAAAAGTGAAGCTCGAGATTCAAACTTAAGTAACGGCGAGTGTGAGGGAAAAGTTCAACCATTCGTTTGTTGACTCATACCATTGTCTAACCTAATGTAGTATCATAAATGTAACTTATTTTAAATTTTAATTGTTATCCTATCTTCTTCGGGTTAGACTTGATTCAATTAACTCACGTCAAATTAAATAGTATTCAAACTAAGACAATTGATGTGTCTTAACTCTCAAATACTGTAGCTTTTTTAATGAACTCGCTTTTACACAGAAACGATTCTATCTAAATTTTAATATTTAAACTAACATAGTTCACCATGTGTGTAGTCCACCATTTCAAATTTTGAGTGCTTCTACCAAAATAATTGTATAATTTGAGGAATGTTTGTATGAAATGGTGCATTGCCTAAGAGAAATAATCATCCAATAGATATGCATGTTAGTGTTTATAAGAACATTTGGTTTTTTTGGTCAAAAAAAAAGAACATTTGGTTTTCTCGTCGATTCTTGCATCTACCAAAGTCATCAAACAAACCGTAAATCATCAAAAAAGTGATAAATTTCTAAAAAACATTAAGACTAGAGATTGAAACATAAACACATAAGAGACATACAATTAAAAGTGATTCAAATCAAATACGTAAAGGATCCATCAATCTTTGCTCATTCCCAACAATAAGAAATTTAGCTACACATGTTCAAAGGGTTGAAATACAAGGTAAAAGAGAAATTACACAAAGATAAGTACATTGGATCCTTCGACTCCATATTCCCAAGGGTAGTAAAGCACCAATTCTTCCCTCTTCAGTAGCTCCCAAGATCTAGCTTTGCTCCCAAAACGACATGCTCTAATTATTCATGAACTTGGGCTTAAATGCAGTCAAATATGCATCACATCGCGAGGCGATGGGCCACAAATTGCCTTGATCGTGAGGCGTTGCAGTATACCGCGAGAGAAAACTGCGCAGAAACATTTCTTCTTTTCTTTGTTGCGTTGCTAGGCAAGCTATCTAGTTTGCTAGACGACGGATCATCAAATTGAAGGTTTTTTTTTTGCTTCCTTTAGGTTGCTTGGTGATTTCCCTACCTAGCTAAGTGATTAGACAAAAAAAAAAGGAAGGTTTAAGAGTATCAAGTATCCCAAAAAACACCAAATTAACAACTAATCGAAGTCTTTAAACTCAATGTTGAAAACAATGTTATTCTACTTCCAAAACTAACTAATAAGAAAGATAATTAAGGTAAAACTAAATTAAAAGGGATCAGACTATACACATATTGCAGAGCCACCAATGCCTCGACAAAGTGGCTCATTGGGAGGTCTTTTGAAGACATTAACCCCAAAGCTTTTATGGATTGTTAATGACATCCCAAAACCAACTTTCCCAACAAGGAAATTTTATTCTCCTTTGCACGGTGAACACTAAGGCCTCCATGTCTTCGGAGTCTAGTCATCTCGCTCCAACCAACTAGATGCATGGCATGGTATCCATTACCTTTCCAAATGAACTTGTGTATAAGAGCGTCAAATTTATTACAAGTTGAAATAGGAAACTCATAGAACTACATGATGTAAGATGGAAAGTCTGCCAGGACAATATTTGCAAGAACCATTCATCATAGTTTGTTGAGAAGTCTACCCTCCCACGCAGTGAACTTAGTTGTAATTCTATCAAGAACCGTCTCAAAATCATCCCGCCAAAGATCCCCTTGGATCATGCGAAACCCCCAAAATACTTGGAAATAGGCCAGTATAGCGCATATTTAGGAGGTGATTAATCTTGTTGGACGTCTTGGTCCAACCCCGTTAGGAAGATGGATTTGGATCCTGTGCATTCACTATACACATATTGCAAAGTTTCGAACATATTATAAAGCTCATTCAAAACTTTGAACATGAGGTGGGCACTTGCGAGGTTATCTTTAGCAAACAAAAATACGTCATCTGCAAATAAAATATTGGAAATAGTTGGGCCTTTCTTAGAAATATGAAGCGGATCCATGAAATATCAACAACCTCTTTACTAATCATAAAACCAAGACTCCTTACACAGAGCACAAACAAATACGGAGATAATGGATCCCCTTGACATAAACCACTTTTAGGAAAGAAGCTTGGAGTAAGACTGCCATTCCAGGGAAGATCGATATGAGAGAGGATTTAATCTTGTGCATAAAAAGAGCAACAATAGAGCTTGGAAATCCACAGAGGATCAAAGTATCACACAAGAAATTCCAATCAACCTTGTCATAGGCCTTCTCTAGATCCAACTTAAGTACCATTTCACCCTTTTTCTTGCTTTTAGATCTATGCATGCGATCCAGGACTTCATGAAAAATAATGGCGTTCTCAATTGTGCCTCCACTCGGTATAAAGATAATCTGTAATTGGCTAACAATACGAGCCGATATAGGCCTACGCCTTTCCACTAGACATTTAGAAATGGTTTTGAAGATCACATTGCACAAGCTGATAGGACGGAAGTCCTTAAAAGAGTTCGGTGTGCCCCCTTTGGGAATAAGGACAAGGAGAATCTCAGTGATGTTGCCATCAAAGTGACCTTCCTCAAAAGATCTTCTAACAAAGTTCCATATGTCATCACAAATCACATCTCAGAACATTTTGTAAAAAATGGGTTGGAAGCCATTGGGTCCCGGCGCCTTAAAGGATTTCAAGCTCGTCAACGATATACACACCTTTCCTTTCGTCACAGGACTAAGTAGGCTTGTTCGCTCTTCCAAATTAAGCTTGCACAAGTGATGCTCGTGGGAAGGAGGACGCACATCCTCAGTTGAGCAAAAAATGTTCTTCATGAAATTCACAATTCTGACATCAACATATGATCATCTATAAACCATGTCCTAGAAGGTAAGGTTAAGCCATGTATCTTATTCCTCTTCCTCTGAATCATCATCTGAGTATGGAAAAAAGCTGTGTTCCAACTACGTAGCTTAATTCACTATTCCCGACACTTGCAATACCACCTTGTTGGTTTACTAACAGCCAATTATTCACATTTGTTATTAAAAGAAAAAAATTTAACTTTTTTCACTTTTTAAACGGAGTGCTAATTTGGACCCAAAAAAATGAGTGCCAAGTACTTTTATAAAATTGGTAGCAAAATTTTTTTGTTTGGACCATTGTTGGCTACACACAAAGCGTCCAAACGCTTTCAACAAAAGACTAATATATATTTGTACTTAGGAGCAAATTTGGCACTAGCCAACATCGAGTATGTCCCATGCAGGAATCAAACTCGAGAACACACCTATTATGTCTGAGGATGGCTTATGCCACTTGGTCAACAGTGTTCGTTAACTAGTGCAGAATCACTGCAGAATATCGCACATCAAATTTGTTTGTATGTTCTTTTTATTTTTATTACTATTCTTCGTTATGATTCAACAGAAACTATGCAAGGTATGCTGTACTTGTAGGTGAAAACACAGCTAAGAAGAACAAAAGCATGTAAACTATAGAGACAAATGAGTTGTTATACTGGAGGGTCTTAACAATAATATGTGCAGAAGAAGCAAGTCCTTGCACTCTCCGATGCCAAAAAGTACTTTAACGCACTCTTGAAAGCATTTCTGCGACTCACAATTGATCACGTGGGTCAGCTTGTAGCACCAATGTTCTGCGATCTTCACCTCGAGCACTGCCAGGCACTCCAAAATTAGAGGCTAAACCAGCTGCTCTTGGGATATTGGATTATTAATGAATGAACTCCAATCATCAAAATGAGAAAGGAGGGACAAAAAGCATGAGTATGAGTGAATTAAGTAGCATGGAATGAGAAGTAATATCGACAACTCAAAGTTTCAAATAACCCAACCCTGTTCTCTCTTTATCAAGCCATTGTTACAGTTTTTAAACCATTTGAGAGAGAAAAATAAAAAACACTTTCTTAAACCGTATCCATCCACTACACATCAAAGTCCATTTTTATATAGGATAGAAGGCTTGATGCAACAAATACACATAAATATAGAAGATAAGAGTTCCTATCTCAAAACTAATCAATTATTACCTAAACAAAAAAATTGCCAATGGTGATTTCATGAAAACAAAATAAAGCAAATAAGAGTTCCTATCTCAAAACTAATCAATTATTGCTCATAGGTTGGAACTCTTGCCACTACTTTAAGTTCACTTCCATTAACGAAGCAAAGTGGAAGTAGACAATATGTTAACTAGTCAAAGGAAGAGTAACAGTAGAATCCATCTTACCCATTAGATATCAATTCTGATTCTAATTCATGGCAGAGGTTAAGATCTGCTTATGGTGCCATACTTACTGCTGATGACC
Source organism: Astragalus glycyphyllos (assembly GCA_963573325.1). Classification (NCBI taxonomy): domain Eukaryota; kingdom Viridiplantae; phylum Streptophyta; class Magnoliopsida; order Fabales; family Fabaceae; genus Astragalus; species Astragalus glycyphyllos. The sequence continues at coordinate 25,211,276 of OY754312.1, forward strand.
CCCAACCAATATTCATAAATTCATAAATCATGACTAGAATAAAATCAAAATTCAATACAAAAAAGAAACGGAAAATATAGTTGTATTTGGGAATCAAATAAGGCAAAACTTGAGTCTAATTTTCATCAATAACATTAAGGATCTTTCACCCAAGAAATAAGCATGACAAAATTCGAAAGAAACTAAGCAATCTAACAAACATGAAGAAAAGACCATCATAGACGGAACTAGTATCCGCCTTTCAGATCGTTAACAACATCATATGGAATTGGAGTGACTGTCTCCAATGTAGCGCCTTCAACCATAAAACCGGGTTTGGGACCCTCGGGTTTCCGCTTGGTGCTAATGGTTTCACCCTTGGCCTTTGCCTCAGCCTTCAGTTTATCATTAGCAATCTTCCTCAGACGGAACTCCTCGGTACACCTAGAAGGCATCACATGTTCAATTCGGACATGGATCCTCTTTCTAAGGATCTTGTTCCTGACCTGGACAACACACAGAAACATTCAATATTCTAAGAAAACAAAAGAAATGCACACCATACCAATTATAAGATTTTGAACACATTTTTTGAAAGAAACTTCTCATTCAACTATCACAATCTCACCTATAAACTTATAAGGTGCCTTTAATAATTTCGAACCTGGATACTTATTTCATTTGAAAAGCTAACAAACCAAAAACCAGAATCAAGTAACAACGAAGCAAAAGAACCAATTATGGAGCTAGAGAAATCAACAGATTAGAAATCCGGAACGGAAAAATTAAATAACATAACCGGAATCACAAACCTATTATCAATCTATTAAAAAAGTAACATAAACAACTAAAAATTCAGCCGTTAAATGCTAATCTAGCAAAGTATTACTACTAGCGATGAATGCAAAGTTTTGAAAAGACTAACACATAACAAATTACAAATATCCCAAAAGATTATAAACAGAACACTAACACATCAGAAATTAGGCATGGAATGAATCGAAGTAAATCAAAACGAATTAGGTTTACAGCGAAACTAAAAATCCTTAATCAGCAAATTAAAATTGAACACAGATCCAACAAAAATATCAACAATTAAGCTAAGCCAATCGAGTTTCGATGAAGAGAAGAGAATTGTTTACCTGCTTGTTAACTTCAACGCCGATAGCACGTTTGGTGACGTTCCAGACACGTCCAGTACGGCCATGGTAGAACTTGTGAGGCATTCCTTTGTGGACGGCGCCGTTAACCCTAATATCAACATAATCGCCAATGTGATAGGTTCTGAGGTAAGTGGTAAGGGCGATTGTACCCTTCTTCCTGAATGGACGAGAGAATGAATCCCTTGTACGAGACCTTAAACCATGTCCAGCCGGCATTTTCACTCAGGTAGGTCTTTCACTCACTCGCTACTTTTCTTTGGCCTCGCCTCCTCACTGAAAAATGGGAATTTAGGGGAGAAGTTCTTTATATAACTAGGGTTTGTTTTGCGGGAGTGTTTCATGGGCCGGGTTTACTATCTCTCGATAAAATAGGCCCAATACCATATAAACCTCGCCTATTTCCTACATCTGGCCTCAAACAAAACAGGGATTTTTTTTTGTACCCCTACCCATTTGAACATATACCCCCCCACCCCCCCACAAACCCTTGAAAAGACCAAAATACCCCTTTACAAAATTCAAAAACCCCAACATATCCCGAACTCAAAAAAAATAGGAAAATCGAATTTACCCCAACCAAAGGTAAATCCGATTTCCAGTCGGATGTAGGTAATTCCAATTTTTTATCCAAAAATAAATAAATAAATCATTTAAAAATTTTAAATTATTTTTTTAAGAAAAAAGAAATTAGATATCACTAATATGAATATCGGTCTTCTTTGGGTTCAATTTAATGTGTTGTTCGTTAACACGTGACGATGTTGTACGTCAAGCAAATAATTTAGGCTAAAAAATCAGTTTTCAGGCAACCTACTCCGATTGCAATGAAACCACAGCCATTAAATCCGAAATAAATCAAGGATCAATACTCCTCAAGAAGTGACTTCTTTCAAGATAGAGGGCTCAAATTCCCAAATTCCATCGTTTACTATTTTCTATTAATTTTATTTAATTTTTCACAGTCTCCAAAAAATCTAAAAAAAATTGCATAGCCTTAGTTTGGTTTTATTAGATTTTAAGTGGTGTTTGTATAATTTTTGAATTAGTTCTAACTCTTTAACGGATTTTTAGTAGCGTTTTTATAAGTTTTTTTAAAAAATTAAATAATAAAAAATTAATATCCAAAATCGGATTTACCTCAAGGTAAATCCGATTTTCCTTTTTTTAGGGAAATCGGATTTACCTCCCCCAAGGTAAATCCGATGACTAAAATTAACAAATCAAATTTATCTCCCCCTAAGGTAAATCCGATTTGTTAATTTTAAAGTCGTATTTACATAGTGGGGGTGCACAAAAAGGTAAATTCGATGGCTAAAATTAACAAATCGGATTTACTTCCCCCTAAGGTAAATTCGATCATGTTCATTTTAGGCAGGGGTATTTTCGTCTTAAAAATCTTGTGGGGTTATTGAGGGAAAAGATGGGGTACAAAAAAAAATCCCAATAAAAAAACAAAAACAAACAACGTAGTTTTGTTGCAAAAAATATTAAGTTTTTTTTTTTACCCCCACCATATTCTAAAATACCCCCAAAAGAATTTTTTGGACGAAAATACCCCCAAAAAAAATTGACCAAAAATCGTATGTATCTCACCTAGATACATACGACTTTATAAATACAAATCGTATATATGTTAAAAAAATTTAAAAACGATTGGATTTTTTAAAAACAAGTCGTATACACCCCCACACCTATGTATATACGATTTGTTAAAATACAAATCGTATATACCTAGGTGTGGGGGTATATACGACTTGTTTTTATTTTTTTTTATTTTGTAATATGATTTGTATTAATTTTTTAAAAAAGGTTATAAAAAGGCTACTAAAAATCCGTTAAAGAGTCAAAACTAATCAAAAAATTATAAAAACACTACTAAAAATCTAATAAAACCAAAATAAGGCTATGCAATTTTTTTTAGATTTTTTGGAGACTATGAAAAATTAAAAAAATTAATAAAAAATAATAAACGATGGAATTTGGGATTTTGAGCCCTGCAATCCCGTAAGAAGTCCCTTTAAGGGGTGTCTTGGTCCTTGACTTTTTTCGGATTTAATGGTTGTGGTTTCATTATAATCGGAGTAGGTTGCCCAAAAACCGATTTTTTAGCCTAAATTATTCGTTCGACGTATAACATCGTCAAGTGTTAACGAACCACACCCTAAACCGATTTTTTAGCCTAAATTATTCATAATCTAATTTATTTTCTAAACAAAATATATTTTTAAATTTTTAAATGATTTATTTATTTTTTATTTGGGTTACAAAATCGTATATACGTACCTGTGGGGGTACATACGATTTTGTATTTTAATAAATCGTATATACACCCGCCTTAGGGGAAAATCGTATATACATAAGGTGGGGGTATATACGATTTTAATTTTTTTAAAATTTTAGGGGGAAATCGTACATACCCCCACCTTATGGTATATACGATTTCCATTTTATTTTATTTTGAGTTGGGGATATGTTGGGGATTTTTAAGTTTGGTGAAGGGTATTTTGATCTTTTCGCAAGGGGCGTGGGCGTATATGGGAAAGTGGTTGGGGTACCAAAAAAAAACCCAAATATTAAACTTGGTACACCCCAAATTAGGGAACTTATCATTTTATCCCTCTCATTTTCTCTAAAAATTCTGAAAAACACAGTGATCCGTTAAATTTGCGAAGTTTAACCTTTCGTAGAAAACGTTGCAACACTGTGTGGCAGCCAACAATAATTTGAACCAAAAAGAAAAATAGTTTCAGAAAATTCAATTTAGCCTAATCAGTTCTGGAAATTTGCCAACAAAACAAAGAAAGACCCAATCAATTCGAAAAAAATTTAATTTGGTATCGTATCTGGATTTTTTGGTTATCATGTTATTAGTGCACAGTATCCACAGCTTTGTCGGTGACTAATTTATGTTGGGGAACTCTATTGGGCACGAGTATTTGGCTTTGCCATGTGGTTCTCCTCTCTCAATATAATTTTTGGCACACCTAAGATTCGAACTCGAGATATTGGGGTGGGATCCGAATCCGATTACCGTTCAACCAACCCTTGTTGCTCCCATGTGTTGGATTTTTTTTGGTGACAAGTCCCGTATGTTGGATTGTAATTTCGAAAAAAATTAAATTTTAATTCTTCCCAAAAAAAACCTAGGTTATGTGAAAATTAAAGAGGATAAAATGGGGTAAATATTTGGTTAAAATGCTCCTGGGGTCCCTTAACTTTATTTTAGATAATGATTTGGTCTTTTATCTTTTTTTTATCCCAATTAAATCCTTCATGTTTTAAATTTTAAGCACAATTACCCTTTTCCGTTAGTCTCCGTCTAACTCCGTTAAAATATTCATATGTGACTGTTAACTAGATGATGTGGTATTAAATAGCTGATTTGTCAATCCTTGTCAATTGGTGAGTCATTTTTTATTAAAATAAATAAAATAAAAATTATGGTTGTTTGAGATATGAAAATCCAAGAACCACTCCAAGTTGTTGAATCTTCATCTTCGTCTCTGTTGCTTCGCGAATCTTCATCTGTTTTTGTTTCGTTTTCGTTTTCATTTCTCCATTTTCGGATCTGTTTACGTTTTAGAGCATTGTTTCATTTCTTCAATCATTAATGGAGTAACGTTTCATTTTCTGCATTTTTCTCTGATTTGGGTTTTCTCAAATATTCGTTTGTGCAGATTTCGGTTAATAAATCATTCTCAGATATGGTTTCTGCAGTTTTCTCTAAGGGAAGCGACAACGACCGATTTCAGTTTTGATTATTCAAGGCCAGATGCGTGATTTCAATTTTGTTTTATTCAGAACCGATATCAAAAGGGAGTGGGACAAGGGAAGAGGTTTAGGTTGAAAGATTGGGATTTGGGAGGAATGGTGAGATGAGTGAAAGAAGGGATTCAACGATGGCAGAGAGTGGGATTAGAGGTTAAATAATAGTGACATGGATTGTGACTTTAGAGAGTCAAATAAGCATAAATAATAATAAAAAATATAACTCACATGATGACTAGGCCATTTTTAACGGATTAAACGGACACTAATGGAAAAGGGTAACCGTGCTACAATTTTTAAACTTAAATGATTTATTTGGGACAAAAAAAGATAAATGACTAAATAGTTATCTAAAATAAAGTTAAGGGACCCAATAGTAGGGGTGTTCGCGGTGCGGTTTGGTTCGGTTTTGAGACAAAAAGTGAACCGAACCGCAAGTTAAAACTACATGCGGTTTGGTTTGGTTCGGTTGACTTCCTTAAATAAAACCAAACCAAACCAATCCGCGGTTTGATTCGGTTTTTTCCAAGACAAAATATAATTTAAAACGGAGTTAAAATTAACTAACATAAAAAACGGTTAACATAAATCTTTAAGAAAATATCTGCTCAAATATATGTAGTATATGAATTACTCTCTTTTAATTCTTTTAATATAGCTACGGTCATGTTTAAAAGAAGTTGAATTAAATGTTTTATTGTAATTCTTAAATATAGCATAACAAAATTGATTGTTTGTAAGTGAGTCAAAGAAATAATTGGATTTGGGCTATTAAGTGAGTGAGAGTTGAGTTTTAGTTGGAGTTGGGCTAGTACGTTAGTAAATAAGATTGTAAGTTGATAAAGCTTTAGTGTTAATTGCGGTTCGGTTTGGTTTGGTTCGGTTGGTGGAACAAAAACCGCGGTCCAAACGGTTGATTGAAAATAAAACCGATTAAATTTTGCGGTTTGCGGTTTTTTGCGGTTTTCAGTTTGGGTTGGTTCGGTTTGCGGTTTTCTATTGGGTTGGTTCGGTTTTGAACACCCCTACCCAATAGCATTTTAACCAAATTTTTTTTGGGATATATTAGGGTCTAAGTGAGGTTTACCGGTTTGTCAAAAAAAAGACGACGGAAAAGAAGAAAGCCATTTCCGTGTAAAGATGATGAGCAAAATCAAAAATGGCGTGGTTACTTTACTGAAGCTACAATGTCAATGGCGAGGGATAGCGAAAGTGCGTTTGAAGTGGGTAAAGAATCGAAGCCTAGATCACATAATCGACAAAGACACAGATTTAAAAGCCGCATCACTTCTCAAAGACGCTATTAAACGTTCCTCCACCGGTTTCCTCACCGCAAAATCCGTCGCCGATTGGCAGAAACTTCTCGGCTTAACTATCCCCGTTCTCCGCTTCATGAGAAGGTATCCTACTCTCTTCCACGAATTTCCTCACCCTCGCTGGCCATCTTTACCTTGTTTCCGTTTAACCGATACTGCACTCTTGTTAGATTCTCAAGAACAAACCATCCACACTATTCACGAAAATGCCACCGTTGAGAGGCTTTCAAAGCTTCTCATGATGACGAAAACACGCACTATTCCACTTCTTTCACTTCATCCTCTTAAATTTGATTTCGGTTTACCTGATTCCTTTGAGAAAACCCTAATTCCTAAATATCCTAACTACTTTCAATTTGTTAAAGCTCCTAATGGAGTTTCCGCTTTGCGATTAGTTCAATGGCGCGATGAATTCGCGGTTTCGGCGTTGCAGAAGAGCAACGAGTGTGAGAGTGATCAGTATAAAGAATTTAAGAGAGGTAAAACGGCGTTAGTTTTTCCGATGAGGTTTCCGAGAGGTTATGGTGCACAGAAGAAGGTTAGGTTTTGGATGGAAGAGTTTCAGAAATTGCCTTATATTTCACCTTATGTTGATTGTTCTAAAATTGATCCTAAAAGTGATTTAATGGAGAAGCGCGTTGTTGGTGTTTTGCATGAGATTTTGAGTTTGAGTCTGCATAAGAAAACTAAGAGAAATTACTTGAGAAGTTTGAGGGAAGAGTTGAATCTTCCACATAAGTTTACAAGAATTTTTACTAGATATCCTGGGATATTTTACCTTTCTTTGAAGTGTAAAACGACTACTGTAACTCTTAGAGAAGGGTATGCAAGAGGGAAATTGGTGGACTTGCATCCTCTTGCTCGTCATAGAGAGAAATTCTACCATGTAATGAAGACAGGGCTTCTTTATCGCGGTGATGGCTCCAACTTGAAACTTGTGGGGGAAGATAACTTGCTAGTTGATGATGTTGCAAATGATGAAATTGGGAATGGGGATTCCGAGGAGGAGGAGGAGGAAGAGATTGAAACAAGTGATGAATTTGAAGGTTCAGACTTGGATGAAAGTAGTGGTAGTAGTAGTAGTAGTGAATAAGATTTTGAATTGCAATTTGTATTCATTCATATTCATATATGATATGAGGAGACAAGCAACAAGGATGAACACTTTAAACAAAATCACTTGCTTTTTCAGCCAAGCCAATATTGGGTTAGTAGCTTTGATTTTGATGACTCTCTTATAATGTATCAAATTGTAACCAATCTGTTTTTGCTGTATTATTTGATTTATCCTGCCAGGAACCGTGAAACGATATCATAGTTTGCTATTTATATTTTCTCATCTACTATAATACTATGCTGTTTAATTAATTGAGTTGTGAACTTGTGCCTTCTAGAGATGCTATCTATCTGAACCTTGGAAAAATGCACTTTTTGATGGAGTGGAAATCTCATTCCCTTTTCTACCAATATAAATAGGTGTTAGCTAGGTTGCTGATTGTTGCATTGATGCTTGTGATATCATTAGAATAAAATCTAACAAAATGAAATTCTGTTTCAGGTTGGCGAGAGATATCATAGGAAATAAGTAGATTATTTTTGGCACGGGCAAGGAGCATTGTCTTCCTTCTTATCTGCTATATCTTGTTTGAGACTATTGTGCGTGAAGAAGATCACTGAAGCAACCTGGCTTGAATTGTTCGGACGATAATTGTCAATTTTATCAACTAATAATGTTGTGCTCTTTTATTCTTCAGTAATCTTCCAATCACCGCAAATTTTATGACAAAATATCATAGGATATAATTTTCTCCCCCACGTTGTCTGGCCTTTTTTAGAAGCCTGTATAACGGGAATTTTATATCAGGACTTGAACTTGTAGTTAAAATCTCCACCGTTTGTGTTGTAAATAATGTTCGCGTGGCTCCCTAGGTTTAGATGAAGTAAATGGGGCAAGACATGCTACGCCAAATGATTTTTTTTTTTAAAATATCAAGTTCCTTTCCGTTGTTAAAAGAGAAAAAACTAAAAACATCAAAATCAAATGAACACATTGTTTTTAATTTTCATGTGAAATTCCAAATATGCCCTTGTATGACGTGTTTTTAGCCCAAAAAGGAAAAGCAACTGCCTAAAAATACCTATATATACAACAGGGTATTAATCCTCAATCTATCAGATTCAGAGGGCAACGTAGATCCAATAGATGAAGGATATATCTCATGATTAATCAAAGGCTCCGCTCTGAGGCAACCAAAAGGAGTTTTTACATGACAAATAAAATTATTTTAATATTAAGTAATTTACACCAACTCAAATGGGGGACGCAAAGATGATTTCATGTACTTAAGTCCCAAATCATGGGTTCGAAATCTTATTGAAGGCGAAAGAAATACCACAGCGATGGGTGGTAGATAATCCCACCAAAAAAAACTTGGTTACATAAGAGAATTGTCAATCTGTCAAACAACTCATGACTTCTCTACAAGTAGAGTAAATGACCAATGGATGAGAATTTATTATTATATTCATTACAAAACTCATTATTTTAAAAATTGATTTTAATTTGAAAACACATGAATCATGATAAACTAAATGTAAACTTCGGAAAAACAAAATGATCACTAGCCAATTTCAACAAAGTTATTATACAAAGGAGCATTCAAAGAATTTGTGCAACGATAAGATTTTCCTCACATCCATGCCGCTTGACATGACAAAAACCACATTCCAAGAAGCTTAAAATATCACTGCTCCAAATATAAAATCGCATATGAGGCTCCACATTGGATCAACTGCTAATAAGAGTATAAATGGTTCTAGCCAGTACTCCCATGGCAGATAGAATTACACAGTGCAGTACGAATGGCTAGAATAAAGCAACTAAGGGTACTGAACAGGTTTTGCATTAGGTAATTCCATAAAAAGTAGCATTCCAGATTGACCAGGTTAATGATTTCCCTCGTTTGCTTGAGCATTAGCATTATAACTGTCATAAACTCCAGTCGATGGTGTTGATGAATTGGATTGATACATTGCTGATGAAACCATGGAGGGAGCACCATTGGAAGATGGTGTTGCAGTGTTTCCAGGAACCATTGGTGGTGGAGCTAGTGTAGGCGGCCTGGGTAGGGTATTTGCCTGACCAGGTACTGAGGGAGCACCAGGTGGAGGTAGAGTCGGTGGCATGCCAGGTGCCGATAGATATCCTGCGTACCAATTGAAAACCAGTTACGTCACACATGGCTGGAATAAAGCAACTAGTCTTGAACATTAATGCAGGCATGAACTTTCTTAGAATTCTTACTCAATAAAACAGTAGATTCTTATAAAAAGAGTGTACAAAATCAACAAAGGGAAGAGCCATATTCAATCACATAGTTTGGGCCCCTAGAATATGGCGCTCTTGGGGCTTTTTATTTGATTGTATCGAAAGATCCAATGAATTGGGATTTCCCTATTGGGAGAGGTCATTTCGGGACAAGCAGATCATTTATGATGAAGAGGATGAGCTTCAAGAGAACGATTCGGAGTTCTTGCAATAATGAACCACAGTTGGAAAATAAAATCCCCCATAGAAATCATTGCAGTAATGGAAGAAAAATAGGCAATTTGCAGTGAACCATCAACAAATGCACAATCACAAAAGAAACAACAATATCTGCTAGTATAATGCAGATTGCAGAACAGAAATGCTTAATGAAAAGAGTGGCCAGGTGGGAGAGATGAAATTCACCTGGTGGAAGAGGACCTGGTCTAGGAAAAACTGGTCTCATTCCCGGGAATAATGGTTGACTACCAAGGACTGATGCATTTCCAGGAATCGGCAATCTCGGCGGTGGCAATATAGGAAGAGAAGGCCTTTGACCCATCATGGGATTATAAGCCACGCCAACTTGCTGAAACGCAGCAGCTTGCCCGAGATGTTCTTTGATCCTTTGATCAATTAAACTTTGCGTTTGTTGCTCTTCAAATTGCAGGTAGTAGGTCCTCACATTTGCCTAAAATGATGAAGAGATAGAGTGAGAGATAAACATCATGAACACAATGTAGAGAACTTATTTTAAGAAACAAGAAGATTTCATAGTACCTTGTGTTTGTAACCTGCATTATGCTGCTTTCTTACAGATGGCTGCAACATAAATAAAACCAAACGATGTTGCAAACATAAAGATGTGCAGTTGTGGCTAACAACCTCTCATGGAATCTACTATCTATCTATACAATGAAGGGGTTGAGCAAATATCACTTTTGGACATTTCATATAGTGGACAACTGTTAATTTCCAAGGTAAATTCGGAAATCTGATTTTTATTGGGTCCCAATAACTTACTATATACTTTCTACCATTTTCGAATTTTAAAATCATACTATCATTTTTATCCCTTTTATTCTTCCATCTGATTCCCTGTATTCTCTCTTCCTTTCACCTTCTCATTTCAAAATTTTTGAAATAACTTCGAGTCTTCCTCATAGATAACTCTCTCTTTCTTCTATTTGTGTCTCCTACTCTTTACATCATCTTCATCTTCATCTTTTTTATCAAGCCACTAACGTGGATAACAAGATTTGTATTTGATTTTTTTCCCTTCTTATTTCATTGTTTCTTCTTGCTACCTATTGTTAGGGTTTCTTATTTATTCTGGTTTGTTAGGGTTTTCATATTTTTTTGTTCGAAAATGCTTGTGGGTTGTGAGCATTTTGACACTGCTCCAAATCCTAAAAGCTAGAAAAAAAAATTAACTAGTGGTAGTCTTTGTTGTTGGTCTAGAAAGGAAGGAGAGCAAAACAGGAACTTATACCATAAAGAGGTGAAAGAAGCTGCAAAAAAAATGAAAAATGAAATGGTGAGTTTTCTTCTGCATTTTTGAGATTTTTGAGAAATATTTTGATGAAACGATGATAACTGTTATGGAAAGTACTCACCCATATTGTTTGTGGATGTTTTTTTTTTGACAAGATTGTTTGTGGATATTAACATTGGTAGTTTTATAATTTTTATATTAGAATAGGCTTGGGCTCAAAGCTTGGTTGTTTGTGAATTGCAAAACCCCATAAACTGTGATGGCAGGAAGAGAAAGAAAACCAGTGTGAGAATAAATTATTGTGAATAAACTATCTCTACTTGGCTTTAAGAGCACGAGTTCATTGAGAAATCGTCATCAATGTCTTGCTTGAAAATTTCAAAAGGGATGGACCTATGGTCTGTGTCATACAGCTGCTTATGTTGATATTATTAATTATTAATATTTGACTAAAACACTGAATTTGCAACCTCCCTTTAAATCGGATACACCTTAATAATACATTTTAGATCTCCTATGTTATTGACACACCAGCAGATATAAAATGTAAGTAATTATATTTCATTTCTTAGACTAATATGATATCTTACTTCCAGCCAGAGGTTATTTGTGATCAAAAATTTTATTATAATTATAAGTTACTACACTTGAGTGACTTGAAGTTACTACAGGGATCCCATTGGAGAGAAAAAGATTAAGATCTTGGTAGTTCATACGAAGCTGCTAACTGTATCTCATTATTGAGAAGTATGCCTGAACCATCATTTGTAGCTCATGGAAATGGAAATAGACGTGTAGGGATGTTTACTGGGGACACAAGCATCTATGAAGTTCACCGAGATGGACAAATTTGCTTCTGAATTGCGTGACATGGTTGTGGATGATGAGTTGACAATGAATTAGCAACTAAGGTTGACACAGAAGATCAAGTTAATGATGTCATTATCTAAATTTGCCTATCATTGTCTACTTTTGTTTAACAACCTGCTTAAGTTATTATATGCCATCTTTTGTTAAGATTTTGTTGAATTTGAAGCTCAAGTTTATTAGATTTAGAACTCAAGGAATCAATTGAGTGTTAAAATAACTTTGGTTTGGTTTTCACTTGAATCTGTTTAACTCAAGGAGATTGTAGGAGTGTTAAAATAACATAGGTTGAACAATGGGAGACACTACTAGGAATATATAGTTTTGTTAGACTATTTACAAAGTTTATTTCTAAAATTCTTAATTAGATTATATTTCACTTCTACAATTCTTAAGAAAAATATCAACATAAAGGCAGCGCTACCCGTATACGACAAGTTAAAACTTAAAACTAACCCAAATTACAGTTCCATTGAATTTTTTAATGGTGCTGCTATACATAACATCTTTTAAATAAACTCCACCTAAACACATCCGGCAACAGTACTAGCAAGATTAGCTAAAAAAAACACAAACATTAAAATAATGATAATGATAATAACAAAAACATAATGATTATCAAGCAACGAGACTATAGTTTTATTGCTATCACAGATAAAATGAGAAATTGAAGTGAGAAACTTACAGAATCGTGGGTCAAATATGTATCACAGTAATCGCAGTAATACCTGCAAATTGAAGGAAATGAATGATAAAAAAAGTAACGTGGAATCGACTAAGCTGAAATCTCAATAAGTTAGTACCGAGGCATCGCCGTTCGTATTGTAAGGCTCCTTCACCTTCGATAGCTGAGCTGATAAGTGATTGCAACAAGAGAAAACCCTAAATCAGATTCAGAATTTGGTATAGTTTGATGCCCGCAAGGAGACACTTAAAAGTTAAAACCCTAAATTTGTACTGAACATGTTGAACCCTAAAATCAAGAGTGAAAACCTAAAATGACGTGAAAAGAAGAAACCGAGAAGGGGAAAGAAAAATGCTACCTGTTACCACCACCTCAAAGCGGTGTGAAGACGGAGACGGCGAGGGCAACGGCGACGGAGTATCAGTGAGCGGGCGGGAACAAAAGATTTAGTCTTGACTGTCAATTGTCAAAATGAAACATTGGCATTTTATACCTAGGGTTAAATATGTCCATACATAAATGGAATAACTATTGTATACTTGTATATTTCTATAATAAAAAGACTTAAATAGCATTTACCCCCTGTAACTATTGTATCACAAGAATCCATATACTTCTGCAAAAAAAAAGTTTTAAAATGAAACTTGCAAAATTCAAAACGTTTCTAGTTAGGTCTCTACTATTAGTTTTTCTTGGCAACTTTAACTTAAACTGAGCTGGATGTCCACGTTGACACATGGCTAATTAGGGCTTATATCATCATCATCAACATCATTCATTCATCTGAAACTCTTCTTCTCACTGAAACTCGCCAATAATCATGTTGATGAATGAGGCAAGTTTCAGTGAGAATAAGAGTTTCAGATGAATGAATGATGTTGATGATTATGACATAAGCCCTAATTAGCCACGTGTTATGCCAATGTGGACATCCAGCTCAGTTTAAGTTAACGTTGTTAAGAAAAACTAAGAGCATGGACGTAACTAGAAACGTTTTGAATTTTGCAATGTTCATTTTAAAACTTTTTTTTTTCAGAGGGTATATGGATTCTTGTGATATTTGCAGGGGGTAAAAGCTATTTAAGCCTATAAAAATAAGTCATTAACATCAAATTTTATTTTTATATTGACAAGTCAATTACTATTATTGTCAAAAAAAAATCAATAACTTTAAATTAACATTTTTGGGGTGACTGACAGTATCTCCAATGGAGAAACCCCAAATTGAGTTCTTAAATAGGTATTGCATGTATATATCACTTATTTATAACTATATGTGATTCTTTGCCAAAAAACATTGTAATTGACAATGAATCAATGATGTTTATTGTGACTATATGTGATTCTTTGCCAAAAAGCATCTGCTTTTTTATTTACCCCAACAACGACATCTTTAGAAATATTTAGCCATGATTGGATGAGGTTTTTATCTTCCTGAGGGATGAACCTTGATCTTTGTTGCTTTTTAATTGGTTGCTCTTCTTCTTCTTCTTCTTCATCAAGCGTAATATTGTCCAACCCGAATTGAGTGGAAAACGACGGAGTTTGATCATCTTGCATGGAAAACATAGAATGCCCACCAATGGTACCCATTGAAAATTCATGATCCCTAGTAGGGTTAGTTGGTGGTGATTGAAATATGGGGTATTGATATGGAAATGGGTTAGAAGAGAATGGGAAATTGCCAATCTTTGTGTTACTTTGAGGGTTTGGAAAAAGTTGAGGATTTGGAAAATTTGGAAAATTTGAACTTGTAGGCATGAAATTAAAGAAGGGACTTTTTTGGCTTGGATCCATTGGTCAAAATCAATAGAGTGACATTGAGTTTTAAGAAGATGTATGAGTAAAAATGGAGAAAGAAATGTTGAGAACATTTTCATTTGTACGCACATATATAGGTAAATTCTAAAATTACAATAGCTATTTAAAAATAAAAAAAAATAGTTAATGCAACTACTTTTTACTGAATTGTTGGCTCAACGATAATAATGTTGAATGTAATTTGAAGGTTTTTTTTTACCCCCTCAATCATACCTTATATCACACAAATATGTCAAACGGACGATTTTATCCCTGATTTTTTTTAAAAAAATCCGGAATTACTTATTAAGACATGATTCCGGAACATTTTTTTTGGAATTCCGGAAACACCATATTTCCGGAATTCCAAAAAAAATCCATGACTTTTACCTACGAACAAAACCGTGGGTATAGTGTCTAAAAAAAACAAAACCGTGGGTAAAAGTCCATTTTTCTTTAAAAAAACTTTTACCTACGGACAAAACCGTGGGTAAAAGTCCAATTTTTTTTAATTCCGAAAATACATTTTTTCACATGATTCAGGAAGCCGTTTTTCACATATTTCTGGAAATTTTCACGTAATTCCGAAAATCCATCAAAAAAACAATTCCGGAAATGCCTTTAATTCCGAAAACTTTTAAAAAATTGTTTTTTTAAAAAAATAAGGGGTGCTTTTAAGCAACATAGGAGAGAATGAGGGGGGTAAAAAAACCCTAATTTTAAATGTTGCATTTAATTTTTGTGCCAAAACTTTCATCTGTTTGTTGCCAACAGTTTTTATATTTAGTTTTATTTTTTAATTTATTGGCGTGAAAAAATTGTTTTCTGCCAATGTTCAACTGTATCTTTTATTTTTACTAGACCTTGCGCCTATGCTATGCACAGGCTTCTAGTTGTACTACCCTATTTATTAGGGATGGCAATGGGGCAGGGTGGGACCGGGGAGTACTTTCCCGCTCCCCACCCCCACCTCCCATATTGTCCCCCATCCCCATCCCCATTTCCCGCTTCGGGGGAGTTTTTCTCCCCATCCCCATCCCCACGGATCCCCACGGTTCCCGCGGGGACCCCAAGAATTCATTCAAAGTTAGCAAAAATTAAAATTAAAGTATAATAAAACTGAAAAAATGTATAAAAGTAAGACTAAAAAATAAATGTTTAACATTAAATACAAAAAAATTATAAAATTTAGTCTTAATTTGATATTTTAATATTTAAAAAGTATAAAGGTGAGAATAAAAATATAAAAATTAGCACAATTTAATATTTTATTAATATTTTTATTTAAAATCACATATTAAAAGACTAAAAAATCTATAACTTAGAATATAAGATATATCTATAATAAGAACATTTATTATATATTCGGGGGCGGGGTTCCTGCGGGGCGGGGGATATGAACCCCGTCCCCATCCCCAAGTTGACTGCTGGGGGATTTTCTCCCCCATCCCCGTCCCCACGGGAAAAAACTCCCCGCCCACGGGGCCCCAAACGGGGCAATCCCCGCGGAGATCCCCACTTGCGGGTAGAAATTGCCACCCCTACTATTTATTCCTAATTTTTGGTATTTTTGGCTTACCCCCTTTATAGTTGTCTTGGAATAACCAAAATCAAATTAAAAGAGTTTAGAGACAATTAATTCATACTTTAGGACTCTAAAAGACTCAATAAATATAAATGGTACATTTGGAAAAAGAATTGGTTAATTGTTAATTTGATTTTTAAAAGTACCATTGTTTTGGAACACAAATAGAAGACTGAAAATACCAAAGATTAGGAACAGAGGGAGTACAAACTAATAATTTGTTATGTAAATAGGATTAAACATTAAACATAATAGCTATAGTAAATAATAAACGCTTGTATTTAATGAACATAAACCTTTTATCTTAAATGTACTAAGTGAGACACTTAGAATGTCAAGTGTTCGATTAAAAAAGAATTTTTAGAATGAGTTTAATTTATATATACAATACGTGTATACATGTTTTACACTATTTACCAATTATAGGCTAACACATTATTAAAAAGAAGTTACTCAATTAGTAATCATCTGATGTATAATCTCTATCATATATTGTGATTAGTGGATAGTGTAATAAGTTTTACAAAGTACTATGTGTGTACTCCCTCCCTCCGTTCCTGATCTTTGGTACTTTTGGCCTTTTATTTTTGTTCCAAAACAATGGTACTTTTACCAATGTATAATTTACCCAATTTTTCCTAATGTGCCCTCTATATTTATTGAGTCTTTTAGAGTCTCAAAGTATCAATTAATTGTTCAAAGACTATTTTATTTTGACTTCAATACAAATAAAAAATGGGTATTTTAGTACTTAGCCAACACAAATTAATAGTAACTTAATATTTGTGTAACAAACCAAAAGTACAAAAGATTAGAAAATAGAGGGAATAGTAATTAAACTCTTTAAGAATTACAAGACAATATCACATTGGTGCAATTAATGTGAAGCACTGCATTCATTGGCCTCACTATGACAATTTGAGTGGTAATTAAAGTTCATGCAATTAATGTGATGCATTGCATTCCATTTGTATGCCCGTGAATCAACTCACGAGAATCCATGCTACTTCCATCATACAGTTCAACGATTGGCAACATACAATCTTTATACTATTTACTGGAATAAAGTTGTTGCATGGAATTATAGCCCAAATAATGAATTCTCAGATTGCATGTTTTTCCGCCTTGCATACTGTAAAGGCGATATTGTATTATAAAAGGGCGATATAATTCATCAACTTCCAAACAAGCATGCATTTGGTTCTGCCTTGAATAAAGTTGTTGCATGGATAGTCCTCTGAGGATCCGGCAAGAGGCTTGTCTTCCAATAAAACTTCCAAACAAGCATGCATTGATTCTGCAATTGCGTCAAGATTATATCCTCCTTCTAAAACGAGTGCAATCCTACCTTCAGCAAAATTCATCAACTTTTTCAACAGAAAATAATAACCAAATGGAGAGACTCGACATCCTCCCAAAAGGTCACCAGCAGCTATCAAATCCAGCAGAAACTATAATCATGTCTGGATTAAACTCTTTGGCAACAGGAAGCAAGATGTGGTCCCAAACTGCAAAGTAGTCTGCATTACCACATCTCCCATTCTCCCACGACACATTTATATTGTATCCTGCACCTGCTCCGTCTCCAATCATGTTATAAAAGCCGTCATCATTAGTTGGATAAAAGCTCCCGAATTCATGCCTGTGAACAGAGAAGAATAAAACTCGGGGATCATTCCAGAACATTTTTTCAGTGTCGTTTCCATGATGGACGTCCCAATCAACAATTAAAATTTTCTTTACACCGAATTCTCGTCTTTCATCTAGAAGATAAGATGCAGCAATTGCCACATTGTTGAACAGACAAAAAACCATGGTTTCATTTGGTTCTGCATGATGACAAGGCGGCCTAACAATAGCGACAGTAGAATGCATTTCCCTATTTGCCACTCTCGTTTAACGACCTCTATAACAGAGCCAGCTATAGCAGAGCCAGCAGCAAGATAAACAGCTTCAAATGATCCATCATTGAAATATATAGAATTTAATTTCGACGCAATCCTATGACGCCGTGAGTTAAATTGCCTGTAGCTTATGTTTTTTATCAAGTTGACGTGATTCTTGGAATGAACTGTGAGTAAATGATTGTCTTAAAGTTGGTTTATCAGGGTGGGTAGTCGGTCCAATTATTCTTGATGGAATAATGGCCTCTTATGTATTAACAATTTCAGAATTCGATTTGTTGTTCGGGTTTGAGCACTCCAAATGCTCTACCAATTAATCACTGCTTATCGGGAAAAAAAATATTTGTCTAAGCTTTTCTTAGGCTTTGAAAATGAACCGAAGAAGAAGAATGACTCACTTTTCTTCAACGCAGAAGAGAAGAGAATAGCAATCGACAGTTCTTTGAAGAATGAAAGAGAAAGAAAAAAATGCTGAGTGAAAGTTTGTTGTAATGGAAAAACAGATTGTGTAGTGCTCATTTGTGAATTAATTCAAACCAAGCAAAATGCACGTTCAGAAAAAACAAGAAAATTCTGCTCTCACATTGTTAGCATTAAAATCCAATGTATTAAATTCAAAGTCATATATACTACTAGTAAAAACAAGACATCAGCTTTTTCACAAAACCAGGTAGAAAACAAATCATTCAATGAAAAATTGAGACTCTAATCCTGTGTTGTTGGTGCTTCCAAGATTCACAAACAATCACTTCAACATTCTCATTTTTCCATAATAAAGTTGAATCAAGCAAGATACATTCATACACAGCATAACACAAAACACATAGCATAGAAGAACACTCAAAAGGAAGAACGTTGATGGAAGAGAAGAGAGAAATGCAAACCTTGATGAAGAAATGAGGTGAAAACTGATTGAGAGAAAACCCTAGCAGCAAGAGTAGCAATATGTAGCAACAAGCACACACAGAGAGAGAGAGAGTTGTGTTGCTTGCGTGAGTGTGTGCTGTGAAGTAGTGGAGTGTTTTTGAACAATAGGACTGGTGTGCTGCTGTGTTGCTTGCTTTTGTTTAAAAATGAGTGAAACTAATATTCTGCGTCTTTAATTAAAAATGTTCCTTCTCGTTTTATGGTATGAGCTAGTGACATATAAGATGATCATTTGTTGACTCGTTTTTTCAGTGACATGTCAACGTGTAATTGATGAATGGTGTAAAAGGTTTATTCATTGGTAGTGTATATAAATTAAATCTTAATTTAAATAGTTAACAAAGTTCAAAAATATAGTTAATTATGCCCACTAGATAGCTAACATTATATATTAGGTGTTAAAATTCATTAATCATCAATTTGAACTACATTCACTATTTGGGCTTTGTTTGACAAGATCAATCCACTAGTGTATGATGGACAAACTCGTAGTATGTGGTTGATACTATTAGTTTCTAAGATTTTTTGACTAACTTATAGCATTTTTTAGATGTTGGTAGCTTTTGAGCTTATAGCATCTCATTATTTTCCTCATTTTTTAGTATTACTTTAATTAAATTCCTCAATTATTCTCATCAAATGAATTTCTCATTTTTAAGCATTAATTAAAAATATCCATTTATGTCAATTTATATTTATGAAAGATTTTGTCAAAAAAGAAAAATATTTATGAAAGATTAATCCAACCGAAAACTATAAAATTAACATGGTAATTTATCCACCATCAACTCATTTGCTAATTGCTATAAACTATCCCCTATTGTGTAAAAAAAAAAATTCTCTTAATTTTATTTATAATCAACTTTGAGTTATGTTAATGGTAAATAAGTGTTCACATCTTAATATCTATTAATGTATCAAAAAAAATCTTAATATCTATTAACAATTTATTGAATATAATCAATTCCGTAGTTAAACACTTCAAACATCATCTACTATTCTACTATCTATTTCGGTACTTCTATCTATTTAAGAAAAATATAGTTGTTTAAATTACCAAACTACCCCTACATCTATTTTTAAAAAGTTTATTATTTATCAATTACTTTTTTGTTTCGTGATCACGACGGGTAAACATAATAAGGTCCGACCCTTATGTATGCACTAGTATAATGCTAGTTTTTCTTAATTATTTTTTTGACACAAATTCTCCCAATTTTATTCTAATCATAGTCAATAATCATAGTCAACTACTATGAGTTTCAACAAAATACACCTTGTACCATAGTAGTATATAAAGTATACCCACATGGATGATGGCTGGCATAGAATTGAACGAATTCATTCGAGGACCACATACTGTCTCTAATCATGGTTCACTAATTTTCTCCTTTCTATGAGGACAAACAAATAAGAGAAAAAAACAAATAAAAGTTGAATTAATACATTACCGTTTTTATTCCCCCTTTCCGGTTGGTTACTATTTCTATTCCGGCGAGTCTACTCCTCCGGAAGAGGGAATGGAGAGTGGAGGTGCAGCCGTGTGGCAAGGTGCGATTCTCGGTGGTATACTCTTCTTCCTTCTCTCTTCTTCATACCTCAACGTTACTCGCTATCTTAGATCTTTCCTTCAACCTTCCGTTTCTCGCTATGTTGAAACTGGAACCCCAATTATTCTCCAGATCCAGGTAACAACTTTCAATTTTTTTTTTTTTAAAATACAAAACCCCAGAATTTAACTCTATAAAATTTATCGGCTTTTTAATGTTTTTTTGTTGTTGTGAATGATGCTAATTGCAGAGTTACTCGGTTGGATTTCTGGATGCTCTTTTCTCTGTGTTGTCATGTGTTGTTTCCGTCCCCTTTTACACTGCTTTTCTCCCTTTGCTTTTCTGGGTACGTACGCACATGTTGATTGTTAAATTTTTGTTTTAGGAAACAAAAAATTGAAATTTATGGGTTTTTGGCTTGTGTATAGAGTGGTCATGGCCAATTGGCTAGGCAGATGACATTGTTGATGGCGTTTTGTGATTATATAGGGAACTGCATAAAGGTATGTAGTATAGTATTAGTAGCAGTAGTAGTATTTGCTTTCAAGTTAGATTCAGCCATTTGTTTACTTATATTTGATTCTTGTGTTGTGGTGTTTGTTGGTTACCTCTACAGGATGTGGTTTCAGCACCAAGACCGTCTTCTCCACCTGTTAGGAGAGTAACTGCTACAAAAGATGAAGAAGAGAATGCATTAGAATATGGACTTCCTTCTTCTCATACACTCAACACAGTTTGCTTATCTGGGTATTTATTATTCTTTTTATTTGCCTTTGTTCCTAAGTACTAATCCTGCTCCGTGTGTCCCCCACGGGTTGCATTGGCAATTTTAAGTGACATGGGGATGCTAACTCTTGGGTTCGAACCTGTTGTGTCGTGTAATAGTGTGTGTAGTGTTTATTTAACATTTCGTCTAAGCTGACAAAAAAATCCTGCTCTGTGTGGGACTAAGAGTCAAATTGGATAAACTTCTTGAAAAGCACTTACAAGTGCAGCTCATTGCTCATTGTATAAGTTCTCTTATTTAATTCCATAGACATCTATTACTTATAGATACCTTTCCGTAAGTGAAGAGAAGAATTATTAACTTATTTTAGCTGCAATGCTTTTCTTGGATCTCCGCCTAACTCAGCTGGCATGGTAACAGAAAGGGATTATAAGGCATTTTGTTAGCATTTAGATCGTAGAATGAGTTTGTTACCCTGTTCTTAAGGCTGCTGGCATGTGGTGGTTCACTGTAGAGATGTTAGATATGTACTCTGACCAAATAATAGAGCAGGTGGCATGCTTGCCTCACAACTCAATTCTCGTGGTTTAACTTTTTCTTTTTCTTCTCTATTTTCTAAAACAACCAAGGAGAATAGAAAATACTTACATAAGTAAAAGCATGATATGCAATCATATATGTAATCTGTCTTCTATCATTTAACCTGATCAGAACAGAAGCATGTTATTTTTCAAAGTCAGATTATCTGAAGACAAAGATGAAACCTTTGCTTTCAATTCTCCGTGTTTGTCATTAATGGATGTTTTTCCTTGGAATTGATGTTTATCAGCTACCTTTTGCACTATGTCCTGACTCATACTCAAATTCAAGGTGCCTATATTAATTATTTTGGAGTTTCTCTTGCTTGCTTGTTCGTGGCCCTCGTTGGTTTGGGTAGGTTTTTTTATTACTTCTAATCTATTTAGCGGGTTCCTATTGTTGGCCTATTGCACAGCAAAACAATGAAAACCGTTTGTTTTTTTTGTAGGAAGAATTTATCTTGGTATGCACAGTGTGATTGATATTGCTGCTGGCCTTCTTATTGGACTTGGGATCCTTGGATTGTGGCTTACAGTTGATGAATACATTGATAGTTTTGTGGTTTCAGGACAAAATGGTATTCTTTCTAATTAATAATTCAGCACACCATGACTTTATTTTTATAATAACCACAGCACATGCCGGTGGCTCGTGCTCATATTGTAGAAATTGGATTATATTTTTAACTACATTTTCAAGGTTTTTAGGATTTTATTTTCCTGTTTGTTAAGCATCATTTTGATACTGAGTGGTTAAACTACTACTTATTTTGTTGAAGTTCTTTCTCCCTTAATCTTTACTAGTTTTCCTTGTAGTCTAGTTTATCTTGGACTGTTTTGTTGCAGTTACAACTTTTTGGGCTGCCTTGAGCTTCCTCTTGCTTTTTGCTTATCCAACTCCTGAACTTCCAACTCCAAGCTTTGAGTTTCACACTGCTTTCAACGGTGTTGCATTGGGAATTGTAAGCATTTTCTCATCCTTTAATATCATCTTAACATGTTTCCTCTTTCGTTATGAATTAATATACTCCAGTTTATGCAATTTCTTCTTGGTATAAGGTTAGACATTGTGAATGAGAACACTTGAGTGGAGTCGTAGGAAGATGTCTGGGACTGCTTTAGGTATTTGTGATTGATTAGCTTCAGAGAACTCTATATTCTGAATGTTTCTGGGGTTTGGGGCTGTATCTGGACTAGTTTTGAAAGGTGAATTAGCCGAGTTGGATTTCTATAGAGTAGTAATGTTTGAGGTGAATGTGCTGAATGCGTATACATGCAGAGAAACTGTAGAGTGAACAGATCAAATGCCTGACAACAGCTATAGAACATTAAAGATCGACATTTTTCTAGAGCATGTTAATTACAGTTTGATATGCTCGAGGGTATACGTCAAACTAAGTTTGAAACGTAATCCACATCATTGAAGGTTTGTAATACAGTGATTTGGAATGGTTATTAGAATCAAATATTCCTTAGGAATTGTTTTGGTAGTCCTCCAATATTATGTGCTAAACTAGTCAAAGACTAGAGAGGATATGGAATATAGTCTAGTGCTTTGAGAAGATCATCAGGAAAGAGACAGAAATGTAACTACTTTATCTCTTCTATCTCTCACACTTCCTTGTTACACTATCTAGTTAAGAAGATTCCCTAATGATAGCTATTAACCAGCTCATTCCCATATAAATGGTGAACACGGTCCTCGCGGTCGACAAGTTCTATAGTATGCAACGAATCCAAGTAGCAAATAACCTGCTACTTGGATTATAGCCAGCCTCCCAACACATTTTGATACCATGAAATAATGCCCTGATCTCAGCATACAAAATATTAGAATCACCAACAAAGTCATAATATCCTTGCAGAAAAGTTCCATTAAGGTTTTGCAGTAAACCACCAAAGCCAACTTTACCTTAGTGGCTAAGTTAGCAATTGCAACTACCATCCACATTTAGAAATTAGAACTACTGAATTAAAGTCTTCCCAGATGAACCATTAGCTTGGATAGTAGTTTCAGTCAAGGAGAAAACCTGAGCAATTAAAGAAGTGAAAGGAACATGGAGTTTTTCGAAACCAACTTGTAACAGAACACCAAAGAATTCACATTACCATAGGAATAACAATACTGTAAATTTTTATGGTATCATGCACCCATATCAGCAAATTTGAGATGGAGTTCAAAATCCTGATTCCCACATCTCTAAAACATCACTGGGGAACAAGAACAAAGTCATGAATCACCCTTAGGTTCATTTCCACACATTGGACATGAAGAAGCTATAGTCGCACCTCTTTCATTAAGTGAGGAGGGGGTTGGAATAGCTAAGAACCACGAGCACCAAATTCTCGAGCATCTCTTTGTGAGTTCATCAGTCAACTTTAAGAACCACTAGTAGAGTATAAAACCCTAAGGTGCGGTTTTGACCGATCCAATTATCTGGCATCCCATTAACTAGGCACAGTTTCAGAATATGATATCCTCTGCACCGACTCAAGGTATAGAGGTGATAAGAGCATCCAATTTCCGTACACCTGAGTAAAGAGCATGGATATTTTAAGAGAGATCATGAATGCCAACGACAGGTACATATTGCAGAGTGATTCCTTTGACAACATGCCAAAAGCCAGCACCCCTATCAGGCCATCACCAATTTTCGTTTGAAATCCATCCTACAGAACCTTCAAGCCTTTTATGATTAAATTCCATGTTGATGACCCCCTGATAGTCCTTTCCATAAATAAGTTTCCACCCGTAATAATATTTTGCACCCAGCACCATGACTTATAACTTATCTGTTAGGTTCAGGATGTCCCAATTGAGTTTTCCTGGCCACATTCCGCTTTGTAGCCACTAGAATACCGAACCCCTCATATTTCTTTGGTCTTGTAATCTTACTCTAACTTCCCACATATATTCCCATATCATTACTTCCCTTAAAAATAAAACTATGCACAGTTCTACCCAATTTATCACAAATTGTGCACAGTTCAAGCTCCTATATTTACACTATTAATTTATTAATGTGATATAGAAACAGTTTTTTTTTGAAGAATGATAGACAGATAGAGTAACTTTTCAGAGCTAAAGATGGTACTATGTGTATTTGTTTTTTAGAGTAACTCGCACTATGTATGTATCTATGTACGTATTAATTTCACTGCCCATGTTGTTCAGGTTGCGGGAGTACAGCAAACATACCACCAATTTCATCATGACTCTGTTCCTCGTTTGTTCACTTCAGAAATGACAATACCTGTATTCATGGGAAGAATGCTGTTGGGAATACCTACAATTCTAATTGTGAAATTCTGCAGCAAGACTATTGCAAAATGGACTATTCCCGTGGTAGCGAACACATTAGGCATCCCAATAAAATCAACCAGCTATATCCCTACTCTGAATGGAGGAGGCATGACAGGGAAAAAGTCAGATAAGCTCAAACAAGGTCACTTGCAAAAGCTCCTTTCACCATACAAGGCATTTGACGTTGATACTGGAATCCGATTTCTTCAGTATGCAGGTCTTGCATGGTCTGTGGTCGATCTAGTGCCATCTCTTTTTTCATACATGAACCTGTGACGTTGAGATTCACCGCCATTTTATCAAAAATTTTGTACAGAAATCAACCCATTTTGGTCATATCCAGTCAAAATTATATATTACATTATACTATACAATGTAACGGTAGATCATTTCTACCCTATTAACTTCCGCCCCAGTGACAATCCCTTGAAGAGCCATATTGCTTTCCCAGTAGATTTAACAAAATCCATCGGAAATGTTTCTTCAATCTTCACGTGCCCGAAGAAACCAGCACAAATCCTCGTTCGTAATAATTTTCCTGCAATCCTCCTATGCTTATATTTTCTAATTTGCATTTTTTGCATTCTTTATCTAGAGACATTTCCAATTCAACTGAGATAGAAACCTAATAGTGAGCTAGTCAATCATTTTTTTTAATGAGTACCGTATCCAACGTCAAAAAATTTGTACTCACATATTTATAACTTCAAGTTTTTTTAAGTGATAGAAGATAGATATCCTACCGAGGAGAGTTTAACACGTGCGTATATAACGCAATTCACTGCAGTTTAACAAACTTGGAAATAACATTTACCGCATAAGAAATCAAGTAAACGGGTTAAAGGATAGAAAACTCCATCTAGAATGAGATCGGCACTAAGCTGGATGAGGGGTCGATCACACTTTAGCAACTAAACATATGTCAATGAAACAAGGATCATGGCAAGCGAAAAATGATGGCTAACTTTAGATAAGCGCTACTAATTAAATTAAACATAAATCAAAAATAATCAAATCACTATTATCATGCAACTTTTACTAAAAATTGAGATAGCACAGCAAAAGCGTCCACGAGTTAAATCCAGACATAGTACCTAAAACCTGGAAAGGGGGGTATAAAACTTGAAACAAAAATTGACAGGGAAAACAATTACAAAAATAATATCCACATTTTGCTGGAATAATACATCTTCTGACAGTCATTGTCTTGGCGGCTTCTCCAGACAGTGTGTCCAGTAAGTTCTTGAGTGTAACAGATCGGTGGAATAGTAGTACCTGCCTATTATACATCAAAGCAGTCTTTGGAAAACCACAAAAGCATAGGATGTGTATACCCATGAATTAAATGCCTACAGCAATCTCACCAGTGAGAATGCACAACTACTACCTGAAATTAGTGCAGAAGTAGCGGTAGCCATGAGATACCCGTATGACATTCAGCTGCTACATTACAGGAAGTAATCAGGCGTTCTTCGGGTGACATCAGGTTCTCCTCTCCTTGGAGCAGGTTCAAATTGGATAAATGTGTGACCCTTGCAATCATCAACCTCCAAAATGGAAGCCATGTTCCCACATCGGTAACAGTAGTTAGGCGCACTGAAGATGGTAACCACCTTTTGTTCCTGTTTCAACAAAACAATGCACATGTCGAAAACTTAAACCCTATAATTCTGAAGGGGGGAAATGAAACAGAAGATCAGTCCATGAGAAAGACAATTACATGAGCCCAGTTAAATCCATCCATAACCAGCTGGTGAGCCCTAGCAATCAATTTAAGGCTGTTTGTGTGATTGAATTGTTCAGATATATCCTGAAAAGAATGCGTATTGGAATTGAAATTATAATCAAAACAAAACAGTAATAGATATATCAATGCTTCAAAACAATCCAATCATGTGCACAGTTCAGAGATTAATGCTATGCTTACCTGGCCAAAGGTATATCCAGCACCACGGGGAGAAATCCCCCAGCCACATCTGTCATCTGGGTCAGACCACAGTAGATCACACATGGGGCCCTCATGAGGAACCTCTTGAACGCGATCAAAGTTCCTTATATTATCAAGGGTCTCAATTGAAGGTGACAGTCCCCCATGCAAACAGAATATTTCTGATTCAACCTGGAAGGGACTATATTAAATTAGAAGCCAAGTGATCAAAACAACATTTTCTAATTTAATTATTATGTCAAAAAGTTGTTCAACAACCAAACATCATATGGCAAGATGAAGACAAATAATCTCATTGAACTAGTCACAAAGGAAACTCTCTTTTCAGAAACTACGAAGACCTTAATGATAGTTTTAATTAATTAATATTGCGAACAAAGAATGTAATTTATTCCAAAAATTACCCCCAGCCTCCTAAACTTGCTCATACAAACAAAACAGGTTTCAAATCACAAACAAAATACATGTATAAGGGTGAGGGGTACTAACCAATGCGGTCAATGGAAAAAAATCGAAGAGGTCGGTAAAGATCTTCCAGACATTAGCACTTCCATACCTGCAAATAAAAATAAAAGACAACTACTATCATGAATGCGAAAAAAAAAATGAAATCAATGGTTTTTTTATCAGTAAGAAATCAATGCTCTAAGAGCCAGAAACCCAAACAATATGCTAAAAATTATATGATCAACTGATTTTCAAACTCATTACATTCAGCGTAGCAAAGGATGTAATCCTCCCCTCAAACTGATTTTTTATATTTGTTATTTTGAACAACATTCCCTGTGAAAGGTTAATTTATTTCAATTTCAAATTATCCTGAAGTAAGCAGTTTGTTTACGTGTTAGATCAAATCAAGGAACTGTAGTTATTTTGTTCTCTTTACTTTCAATTTAGATAGCATCCCATATTCTTTATTTTTTGGGACACAAATAAGACTGATTTACATACTGTGTACCTGAGCTAACAAGAGCATAGGACATCGTATATCACCAGGATAGTTTATACCAGACAACTTCCTTGTCATGATTACTAATACAACCGGATGTCACACAGCCACAGCCATCAAAAACAAAAAATATCTCTAAACCTAAAATCACAAATCTAAAAGCTACACAACAAACCAAATCATCAGTGAAATCATATGCTCCCAGAACTCCACTTCAATGCATAAAATAACAATAAACTAGCACTAAATAAGTTGAACTTCTAAAAAGTATATTGCAAAAGGATTTCCCTACAGTTCTCATTTTTAAAAAAAAAGTTCATGACTCCAATACTACCACCAAGGCATTTGTACATTAGCATTTAACAAAATGGATATCAATTGAAGAACTATGACATCATATGCCTATAAATATTTCTCTAGACAGAAGTATTTCATGTTTTGTTCCATAGGACCTCTCTAAAGGTATTCAAAACTCACTTTCTTAGGCATTCATCATAAAATCCATATACTTGAGTTATCTGCATAAAAGAACAATGATCAAGAAAAATTAGCTCGGCAATTGATGAACACCAATACAAGTCTTCAAATCAAAGCCCACAATGTTTAGCGTTAACAATATACAGGACAACTAAAAAAGCCTCCAACCAAGAGTAGCTAAATTTTAAGTCATTCAAGATTAACATTTGCTACATAAATTCAGAAATAAAAGCCATAAAGGACCGTAGGAGACAAGCAATTTATAAATTTGAATGAAGCATTAAAACATGAACCTGACGGCTTTCGTGGTTTCCTCTAAGAATAGTAATACGCTGAGGATATCGCACTTTCAATGCCACGAGTAGCTGGATAGAATAGCTAGCTAATTAGAATTTATGATATATAATCAATTCAAGGAAAATTAAGAAACAAAAAGATATTAACAAAAATAAATATCAATGCAACTTCATCATCAGTCAACATTCCGCCTAGCATTACAGCTAAGTAATAACTCGAGAAACAGTTCAACCCTCTTAATGCATCTTTCTAATAACTGGAAAATATTTTCCTAGGTTGATGATTGATATAGTACATAGTTACTTTTTTTCCAACCCTCGAACCATGATCAGTAAAACTAAAATACCAGCACTGAAACCGCTCTCAAAGATTTGCTATGTTGATGAATTCTTTGTATAAGACTACCTCTATCTGTTATTTTCAGGTTAAAAAGTGTGTGGTGACAATCTTATCTTGAAAATAAATGATTGTATGATCATGTACATATCTAAATAAATGGTCTCGATGTAATCCACCTTTCATCTCTGCAGGCCTTATCTTAACAGACAGAAAAACCCTCTCGACATTCATAAACTATTCCCTCACTTATATCTGCCCGTGTCATAATAATTTGAAAGCAGTCATCTGCCATTAGGAATGGTCTAATTTTCAGATTAATCCTAATAGCAAAAGACAGCTTAAATGATGCTCACAGATAACCCAAAGTCCCAGACATCATCAACTGTCACTTGGAAAAAATTACCCAATCTTTGGTCTCCCTAGCACATGGATATCATAGAATGCACCCCCAGAGGTTTGATGCAGAGAGAGTGAAGAGCATATTTTCTAAAAAATAACTGCTAAAGTGCGGGAAAAAAATGATGTAAGTTTATCATGGTTAAACTTACTGATACAGTCTCAACTGAATAATAACCCCGATCCACATAATCACCCATAAACAAGTAGTTGGTATCTGGACACTGTAAAAAAAAAAAACATACATTTAATATCTAGATGATCAGCAAATACATTATCTATAAACTTGTATTACATTTTCAAAATTAAAAAACAAAATATTAGGGTGAAGTCCATGAGTAGTTCCTGCATTACTCCTCTAAACCTCTGATGCACTTCAAGCCTCAAGCTTTCTCTTTGACGGGTCACAATTAGTTAGTTAAGACATTCCGTAACTGAAACAGAAGAATGATTACAAAAAGGAATTCATAGTAAAAAATCATACCTTCCCTCCAATTCGAAATAGTTCAGCAAGATCATGAAACTGCCCATGAATATCGCCACAAATTGTCACAGGGCTTCTCACAGGCTGTAGTACAGGAGAAATTGCAAAAGAAAAAAAAAGTAATGTTTTCTGTCTCTATGATGAGAAACTAGCAATTAAAAGGTGCATTGAAATACAATGATGTAATTGGTATTTGCAAACAGCTAGATTGCACAAGGCCACAAGCAAATTAAGCATTTCAAGAAAGAAAGATTGAAGGAATTGCATCTTTCTTCAAAAACAAGCATTAAAACTAAAAGCAATTAAACATTAGACTAATGGACACCAAAAATGGGGAAACATAAAATTGAAAACGACAAAATTCAAAATTGACTCATCTCTGATATAACAAAGGAATACTTTTCATGCAAAGCAAGCAGTGGTTAACAGTAGTGGATGAGATCAATATTACAAGAAACAGAATATGGCCTCATTGAAAAATATGGCAGGATGAAGGGTTGCACCTGGACATTACTTTCATCCATTAAAATCTCCTTAGCCTTCTCACATAATTCTTTAACCTACAGTCAAAGCAGAAAACAAGATCATTGATATTTTCTTCTCAATGTAATAATACCAAAAGGTGCCTATGATGTTTGACATAGCTCCTCAATAAAAGACATTTGTTCAATAGTCATACAAACAACACAGACAATCGTATAAAATGATATTTCTTAGGTGAGTAAATACCGAAGGAAAAAGGGTTCCCTAAGATAGATCATCACCCAGATATAAATCAAATCCAGATATTTTCCCCATCTCAGTAAATTGTAAGTAGAAGAATACGATGACATAAGATCTTTTGTATGAAAAATAAATGAAGCAATGCTGCTGAAATTAGAGACAAACTAGATGAGACCGCTAAGTAACATTTGACCGAAAATGTATTAAGCACTGGCACACTTCCTTTTAATCTGATTAATCTTCAACTATCTCCAGTTTACTACAGCATTAAGCTTCAAATTACAAGTCAGAAACAAAACCCACAGTAAGCCAACATCTGATCCACTAAGATGCCAACAAAGCCATGACTTTCTGTAGGTAACCCCCACCACGATCTTACTTTATCTAGGCTCCCTTTGGGAGTTTAGTAGAGGATGGGAGGACTTCGAGAAAGGAAAAGGAAATGAAGTATATTTAAATTAAATCCTAAGTGAGAATATACCTATTTACAAAATCCTCTAATATGGGGGAACTCAAAACGTGAATTGAAAGAGCATTTTGAAGGGATTGGAGAAACTCTTGAAATCCTTTCCATCTTTCAATAATACTCTCAAAGATAAAAAAATATATTAGTCATACGCACTTCCTTCCCCATTTCTGCAAAAACAGTTTCTCGTAAAAGGCAGTGGATTTCTCTCACTTTTCCTCTCCTCCTCCTCCTCCGTGCTCCCTTCCCCTATACTCCTAACACCCGCCTTTAAGGAATTACCTCATTTACTCAAATCAGAATTCAAGTGTCCAAGAATTTCAAATTCATAAAATCTGCATCTTTAGATGTCAAACCTCAAAATGCGTCATCACATACCATTATACCATAACATGGAGACAATGACATACCAGATAACACGATGAAAAATTTCAGAGCTGAAAACCATTTTATCAGCGAATAAATATTCTTTATCCCTTGCTATTTCCTTCACATCCGGTCTAAAAACCAAATAATCATCGCATCTCATTCACCACATCACGAAATCAACCACAGTTTCACAAAGATTTCACTTACGCGATTAATAACACTACTATTAGCCGCAATAAAGAACGGAAACCTAACAAGTAGACAAATCTAATCGTAATTGAACAAGTACGTTCGAGAAAGAAGCAGATCGTAGGAATCGAAACACACCTGTTGCTCGGAGAGTGGCTTGCACTGCATGAGCTGTGAGATCTGCTCGTCGAGATCGTGAGTGGTGTCGGCTAACAATGAATTGGCACCCATTCTTGATGAAATCGGAAGAAAAAGAAGATGAAATGTTAACCCTAGGTTAGGAGAAGATTCTCTCCTATGTCCTTTCTCGCTCGCACTGAGGAGTGGAGAACGGAAGAGGAACTCCAAATTGGAGAAGGCGCGTGAAATAACAAGCAAATGCTTTGATTTATTTGCACGGTCCCCAATATTCGCTTTTTCTTTTTCTTTTCTTCTTTTTTTTTTTGGTTTTTTATCAATTTTGTTACAGGCGGTTTTAGAACAGGGAAAGAAAGAATCCACTGCTTTCAATGATACGGATGTGTTGTTAAGTGAAAGAGTTTAATTACTACAATCACCATGTCGATCACTTTTCATATTTAGATAGTGAAGATTCAATTATTTTTAATGACATGTCACATTTTGATTTTTTTTTGGTAAAGTTTGAAAAAAGAGAAAATAAAAAGGGAAAAGGACACGACACGGTTACATGTTACACACGCGTAGCAGAAACCCTAGAAGCAGTTTAATGACGTGTTACATTGTGATCGATTGATAGAAGACCAGTTTAATGACGTGTCACATTGTCATCAATAAATGTCATTTCGTTTCAGTTTTTTGCATTTCCAATCTAACAAATCTGATGAATCCATTTCATTTTTGCGTAACAAATCTAACAATCAAAATGCATCAACTTTTTTCATTCCGTTTTACGAATCTTATGGACTTTTCTGCGAATTCCCTATGAAGATGATGAGGATAGGAAGAAGGTGAAGATAGCTATTATGTAACAAATATTTTTGGCTAAATACCACTTTTGGTTCTTTATCTTTGCGCGAAGTTTCACTTTCGTTATTTATCTTTTTTTGCTCCGTTTTCGTCCTTTATGTTTCACTTTCGTCCATGCCGTCAGTTTAAGCTAACGGACGCCACGCTGGCAGTTAACTGCTGACGTGGCGTCCATTTTCATTAAATGACGTGGCAAAATTAATATTATTTAATTATAGGCACATTATGCACATCAACATTAAAATATTTTAATAACTAAAACAATTAAAACACAAATTGAAATTATAACTAAAAAGAAAAACATCAGAATTTAAATGACAAACAAATAAAACATTAAAATCAAACAGATTGAAAGAACAAAATCAGAATTAGAAGGGTTGAAGAACAGAACCCAGAAAAGAAAAGAAAATTGACAGAAGCTGAAGAATAACCCTAAATCAAGCCCCAAATCTCAAAATTCAATCTTCATCTTCTCCACGAATCCACCGTCAAATCTGAAAACCCCATCTTCATCTTATCAAAACCTTCACCTAAGTGTTTGTGTGGGGGAAAATGTGTTGTTCGAACAGTGAAGAGAGAAACCCCAAACAAGGGAAGGAAGTTCTGGGAATGTAGGTATTTCATGGTAAGATTAATGGTTGTTGGACCTTGTATTTCACCATTGTTGCAGATCTGGGTTTTCTGCAGAAGCACGCTTTGTTTCATTTTGGTCCTCTGTGTTTTTGTTTGGTTTCATTTTGGTCTCTCTCAGTTTTTAATTTGTTTCACTTTGGTCCCTCACTTTCTTATGGGATTATGTGGTTGATGTATCTTTGTTTGTTTGCACAGTCTGAAGATGATCCTGGATGCGCATATATGAAATGGACTTCAGATCCATGGCCTCCTCAAACACGAAGACAAACACAATATCTAGAGACACAGTGGCCAAGGACACGAGCAGAGACACAACATAGAAAGACGGAATGTGCAGATTGTGTTCAAAAAGGAATGGAGATAGTTGAACTGAGAAAGACTATTAAGGACATGAAGAAGGATGGAGAGTCCACAAAAAAATTGTTGAAATTTGCGTTGTATAGTATTTTCCTTTTGGTGGTAGCTTGTGTAA
Organism: Astragalus glycyphyllos; assembly: GCA_963573325.1. Classification (NCBI taxonomy): domain Eukaryota; kingdom Viridiplantae; phylum Streptophyta; class Magnoliopsida; order Fabales; family Fabaceae; genus Astragalus; species Astragalus glycyphyllos. Next base: position 25,244,960 of record OY754312.1, read on the forward strand.
TGCTTATTGTGAAAGGTGGAAAATCTGTGTAATGGTGTAACTTTAACTAGTAGTTAGGTGGTAGCTTCAGTAATTGTGTGTAATTGTGTAAGGGTGTTTGAATTCTAAATCGTATTTCAATTTCGTGTAGATTTGCCCAATGTTTAGAACGGTATTTTGAATTTCGTGTAGATTTACTCCAATATCTAGGAGGTATCTTAAATAAATCCTTGTATGCTTCTTCATTTCTACTCCTTATTTGCAACATGAGCCTCTCCCATTCTTGTGGGTATGTTGCCTTTGCTGCCTTCCATATCAACTCTTTATATATCTTTCCTGGATGCTTCTTTCTAAAGTTGCTATATAAGTGCCTCACGCAAAACCTTTGTTCAACGCCAGGGAGTAACTCATCCATAGCTGGCAACAATCCCTACATAAGGTTTAATGTCATAAGTTGGAAACTAGTAAAATATTAAAGGACTAAAGTGAAACAATTTAAAAAACTTAAGGGACTAAAATGAAACCAATTAAATAAATAAGGGAGTAAGGTGAAACAGACCTTTTGTTGATCAGACATGAAGGTGTAATTCTGACAGGCCCCTCGACCACCCAGATCATTAACAAGCAATTCCAAAAACTATGACCAAGAGTCTTTGTTTTCTCCTTCAACTACAGCGACAGCAGTAATAAGCGTTTGCTCATTTGGGTCTCTACCCACAGCTGCTAGAATCTGACCTCCGTAATAACCTTTAAGGAAGCAGCCATCTAGACCAATAATTGGTCCACGCCTCAAAAAACTCAGTTTGCATCCTTCAAGACACATGTACAACCGTTGAAAACTAGGCAACAATGGCCTGTCCACGTAATCTTCACCTCTAACAGTACCTTGGACATTCAATTTAATTGTGCTATTCAGGTTTGATCGAAGTAATTCATGACAATAGTCACATAATCTCTTATATTGTTCCTAAAACATCCATCAACCAGATCATGAGCCATTTTCCAAGCCCTAAATTTCTTTGTCTTATTAATTCCAGCAGTCCACTTTGAATGTACCTTGTCTACGATATCTAGTAACTTGACATTGGGATTCTCCTTAATTGTTTTGTATAGCTTAGCTCCCAACCAAGAAGACTTCAATGCTTTCACCCTATACTCCCTGCTGTATTTGTGTTCATCAACTAAGGTTCTTAGCTGCCGTGTGTCTTCAGTAGGCATATTGCTACATAGGGCCACCCAGTCACATCCTTCCTTACATATAGTTCTACATCGTGATTTGTCATGCTTTAACAAACTTACATCCCTGCCATTATGTACAGTATACGTTCTAATTGCATCTATGAATTCTTCCTTTGAAGAAAAAAGAGTCCTATTAACCCACTTGTAGTCCTCCATGCTCTTTGGCATAACAAAAGATAGAAATTTGGTTCTCTTTTTTTGACCATCTTCATTAGATGAGTCTTATTCTTCTGTCTCTAACTGTTCACTGTAGTATTCTTCGTCGGATAGACCCCTATCAATGAAGGCAGCTTTCCTCTTTCTCTTTAGACCAATAATTAGTTGGTCACCATCATCACTATCTTCATCCACAACCCCACTCTGTGTTGTTTCTTTGACAAGTTTTTTGCCTTTCCTTTTCTTTGGCCTACCCTTGTTACTCTTCTTCTTCTTCTTACTTGTATTTTGATCCACCACTTTTTGTTGTTCAGTAGCTTCTTTAACACCTCCATTTTGAGCCTTCACTTGTTCTTGTTCAGTAGGTTGTTGTTGTTCACCAGGTTGTTGATGTTCACCATCATTTTAAGCCACCACAGGTTCTTCAACACCATCATTTTGAACCACCACAGGTTCTTCAAAACCATCATACTCTCTTTCCTCATCATCAGAGTCATTAAATCTAATCTTTGGACCACTCTCATCACTATCATACTCATCTTCATCTTCAAGCACTTCACCTTCCACTTCTCCACCAACATGGACAGTTTCATTTTGGTCCTTCTGACCATCATTGTTGGTTTCATTTTGGTCCCTCTGACCATCATTGTTGGTTTCAAGATCTATGACAATTTCGGCTTCAGGAGTATTTTGGTGGTGAGGAGTATTTTGGGCTTTAGGAGTAGTTTGGGCTTCATGAGTCTTTTGGGCTTGAGGAGTAGTTTGGGTTTGAGGGAAATTATAGACTTTTCTCAAGTGTGGGGCTGGTTCATTAAGTTGGGTCCCAGGAGGTAATTCAACTTCAATAGCTTGAGATATTGGGTGAATGGTGTACAAGTGCACACATCCATTACTTTGGGCCCACTTGAGGATCTCCATGCCTGCTTGGTCATTGTCAAACAATTTTTTGACCCCATTCAAGTCATACCAAATACCAACAAGTTATAAATACCCCATATCCTTTAGTAGACCCAAAACTTCAAAATATGACCACTTATCAGGGTCAAGTTCCCAGGTATCCAATTCCCCTACATATTCCCTCATTCCTTCATCCACAAAATATCCCCCATGATGCAATTCAACTTTCAATGTCTCCATTTAACTGTTACAACAACAAACAGCAAAAAACAATAAAAAACAAGGACCACAATAATTGACTTACTGCACCAGGACCACACAATATTAAACAATAGTTGTCTTTATCAAAAGCCACAACCCCACAACCCTACAAACCCCACAATAATGAAACAAAATGCACAATAGGACAAACATTGAAACTAGCTCAGCCCCAAAACACACCAATACTGTTGTTTTCTTAAGTAATGCACAATCCCCACAAAACCCACAACAGATACACTGTACCAGAACTCAAACTCAAACCCCACGAACCCTAAACAACTCTCGAATTAGTGAAACCCCAAAAATTCGACCCCAAACATACAATAACAACATAAACACGGCAAGAAATAGCGAAATCAAACAACAACAACAACAACATGCAGTAACTTTTAAACCCTAACAATGGAGAAACCCATTTCTAGAACTTCTTACCTTCAAAATGGCGAAACCCCTTTGCGATTCTGCTTCGTCTTCCTTCCTTTATGCTTCCATTTGCTTCAATTTTGACTTCGTTTCTTCCCACTCTCTTCGCGCTCTCTTCCTTTATGGGTTTTTTCTTCTAACTTTCTAATTCTGATTCCAACATTCTAGTGATTTTGTGGTTTGTCCTCAATTCATTTTAATATTTTAATTGTTTTAATTATTTTGATGTTTTTATGTTTTGTTAAATTTTCATTTATGTTTTTATCAATTTAATGTTAATGCTGATGTGGTATTGCATACATTAATAAAATAATATTAGATTTGCCACGTCATTTAATGAAAATGGATGCCATGTCAGCAGTTAACTGTCAGCGTGGCGTCTGTTAGCTTAAACTGACGGCAGAGACCAAAATGAAACATAAAGGACCAAAACAGACCAAAAAAAAGATAAAAAACGAAAGTGAAACTTCGCGCAAAGATAAATGACCAAAAGTGGTATTTAGCCCAATATTTTTTGTTGGACTAGTTTTCTCAAATTATTAAGTGGCTTAGTGGTAAGTTGGAGCGCACATCACTTGGAACATTTCCATGCGATCGCCATGTAGCAGCCATCTATTGGCTGCCGATGTGACACCTTTCAATGCCATGTGTCCATCATGACATGCGATGCTAAGGTGGCGTGTCAGTGCCATGTGGCACATAGGCCCAATCAAATGATGACACGTGGCAGTGATATCATTGATTATGTCATGCTGACGTCATCTTTGTTAGCCACGTCAACTTTTTTGGATGGAAAGTTAATCGAGGGGCTAAACCGTAAGCGTTTACTATTTGCAAGGGTCATTTTAATTTTTTTTTACATGAGCTTAAATGGATTATGACCATATTTGCAAGGGCCAAATATATATTTAAGCCTTAAAATATATTTAATGTCCTATATTTAAATATACGCGTACAATATATTATACACATATTCCATCTATATCCCACAAGTTTTCGTATTTTGATATACTTTTGATACACTTTTTTGGTATAAATAAATATACTTTTTTTGACAATAATAAATAAATATACTTTTGATACACTTTTTTTTGGTATAAATAACATGGAGAAGTATAAGCAAGGAGGACCCACATTGTGTTCAATTCAAGGTCAGTTGCAATTTTGCAAAAAGAAAATTTAAAAAATATCTTACTTTTGTCAAAAAAATAAAATTTAACTGTTTAAAAAATTAATTTTGCACTTGGACCCTACCTAGTTCTGTGCACCCACCCTTAAAATTTCATTTACAGTGGTTACAGTCTACAGAGTCAAGTTTTTCTTTTTTTTGTAACCAAAAAAAAGTCTACAGAGTCAAGAAGCACAAAGCAACCCTCTTCCCTCTTCACAACACAGTCCCCACCGCAAAACGCCTCTGTTCCGCCGACCTCACACGCGAGCCCTGCTACTAGCGGCTGAGCCTTTCACACCGTTCGCACGCCCGCCGCCGTTCTGCACGCACGCACGCACGCACGCACGCCGTCTTGCTCCGCCTTTGCAACTCTTCCATCTCTGCTCCGCGTTGCTTCTTCTGGTGAGTGAGAGTGAGACTCTACATTCTCATCTATGAATCCACTGTATTGTACTGTTGTTTCTTCTTCTAGTTTATTGCAATTTCAAAAACTCTAACCCTGTAACTCACCTTACCGTACACCACAAAACCCCAGTTTGTTCTCCCATGGGCTGGACTTTCTATGGCTGTGAGCTTCTGTGATAGATTGGTTGGTTGAATTTTTGTGGCTTTCAGTGGTCCAATGAATTGAATTAGTGCCATTAAATAAATTAAATGAGTAAAAAAAAAAGAAGAGATAGGAATTGAAGCAATGAAGCCTAACTATTGTATTACGAGCTCTTATTTGTTCCACATTACCATGTACATGTATATAGGAATGAAACTGAGTTTAAGTTATTGATTGAAAACCGAATTAACAGTTTTGATTGGTTTTAATCACAATATAACACTAGTTGTTTAAAGTATTGATTCTAATACTGGTCTTGGAACAGTTTTTTTAAGGTTATTTGGTCTAGCTGCAAGATTGATTCTCTACTCTGTTTTGACTAGCTGCATTGGTTCTTTTGAAAACTTGGCTTACATTATTGAGTGTATTACTACTGAAGTTGATTGCAAATGATAGAAATAGAAGTAGAAACTGGATGCCTGACAGTACCATTAAGCTAAGAAGTTTGAGCAACCTTCATTTCCCCTAAGCACAACAAGTTGCCGCTCAAGCATTTTGATCAAATGGGGTTTGTTCAAGAATTAGTTTTTTCTCGGTAAAGTCTCACCTTTCTCTCTCCCTTTTGCCATTTCTCAACTCAAAGTTATATACTAGCTGCTGTGGCCACTTTGTTTGTTTTCAAGATTGGTTTTTGGATTTTCATTCATAGCATACCATACCATACCATACCATGTCCAATAATAATAACTCTTCCAAGGCTATACCACCGAGTTCCTCAAATGCTCATCCTAACTACCAGCTTCCTTTGCAAAACCACTCTCAATTGGGTGCAGGCAACTACCAAAACCAAAACCAAAACTTTAGGCCTCCCTTTATGCCCAACATGCAGCAACCACCTATGAATCCTGCAAATCATTTCCCTCCTTTGCAAAACAATCATCCCCATAATATGTCTCCTATGGGGGCTGTAGGTCCCCAAAATGCCAATTACAACAATCCAATGTTTCCTATTCAAGGACAATTCATGCAAAACGCACCTCCAATCACTTTGTCTCCACTCCAGGGGCAAATGTTAGCACAAAGTATTATAAATATACTTCAGCAACCCAATATGAATATGAATATTCCAAATGGTGGCCAATTTTGTGCCCCATATCCTATGCAAAATATGAATCAACAACAGTTACCTATGCAAAATATGAATCAACAACAGTTACCTATGCAAAATATGAATCAGCAACAGTTACCTATGCAAAATATGAATCAACAACAGTTACTTATGCAAGTGCCTAACCCTTCTCAAGTTGTTCCATATGGTATGCATCCTAATCCACACCCCATGTTTGGCTTTTCAAACCAAAACCAAGTGCCTCAGGCTATGGTCCCTCAAAATCCAATCTTTTCCTCAAATCCCCAGTTTGGTCCTATGCCTGGAAATCATGTCAGGCCACAGATTGATCCAAATGAGAAAATCCGGGTTCAACCAACTGGAAACACAAATGCTTCTGCATCAGCACCTTTTACATCTCAGCAGTTACAAGGGAACAGTTATGCAACACTTAATCCTAATTTGGCGCAGCCCCATCATACAAATAATTCTCAACCTTCTGCATTTATGAAGTCACACTCACAGGTATTTCTAAAACTTAATATGTTTCTGTCTTTATTAGCCAGATTTGTTATTTTGTTACTTGTAAATACTGTTGTAGAAGAATTTAATGCTGCTCCAAATTACCACTGCAGGAAAGTCCTAATAGCAATGTCAAAACTAATTTTCCAAATTCTAATTGGAAGGGATCACCAAACAAAGACTTCAAAAACAAACCAAATAGAGGGGGATTTCAAGGAGGGTATGTTTTCTTCTTCTCTCTTTTAGTTCTCCTGGTTAATTGTGTCAACAATTCGATTACTTACATAGTTTTCATTTGATTTACTTTACAATCATTGTCCAATTCATGCAGGTTCCAGAAGTCTAAATTTCCTGGTACCAACAATGGAAATGGGAGAAATGGGTATCGTAAAGAACATAAAGGCAAAGGTTTGAACTCTACTGTCTTGGTACCAAGATAAAAAAACATTTTTCTGCAGTTAGACTAATCCTTGCGGCAAAAGCAGGTCCCCACAATGGGAGGAGAGCAGGTGATTTTGGTTTGAATTCTGATGATCTTCTGCAGGAACCGAAAAGGTAGCTTGAACTTCTGCTTGGCTTTCCAATCCTTTCTTATCTGGTCCCAATCTTTTTCTTCATGGTGATAATGTGTAACAAGATGGTAATTAAATGCCCTCTTTTTTAATTGGCAGCTTAACTGAAAAATGAAAATTGATATTTTTAGCTTTAGACAGGCTGTTTTGATTTGATTTTTACTTGCTTATTACATTGTTGAGTAGTATCAAGCAAAAGCTGTCCGGCAATCAACTAGCTCCTCTTTGAACTAGAAGTCCCAACACTGCGCCTAGTAGATTTTATTTGAAAGCAATATTTCTGAGATTTAAAAAGTTTACGGTCATTATGATATTTGAATAACAATGTTGTAAATCTGAAAGTTAAAACAATTTTGTAGAACATTTCTGCCAATCTGTTGTGTTACAAGTTTTGGCATACAATCCTCGATTCTGCGGCCAGATATCTGGTTTTTTAGTCTGTCACTAGTCGCTACTATCTAAGGGTATATTTAGAAATCATCTATTCTTACTCATCTGGTTTAAGTTTGATCTTTTATCCACAAATCTACTTTTCTTGAACTTAATTTCACAATTCGTCCCTCTGTATTGACAATATCTTAACTTTTTTAACCTGGATGTTGTGACTATTATTTTTTTATTTTTGGAATGGTTAGATCATTTTCTGTGACTTATTCTGAGCAAGAAATACAACAATGGCGAGAAGCACGGAGGAACAATCACCCTTTCAATGACAGCATTCAGAAGGTTTTAAACAAACTACTCTATCTGCTCGTGTTCATCAAATTTTATTCTCCAATAAGTAATAACTAATTTGCTACCCGCAGAAGCAGAGTGAACGTTTGAAAGACTCCAAGGTCATTGATAAGGAGGTCTTACAAAGAGAGGTATACTTATTGAAGTATTTTTTAGCATATAATGCATTCCAGTATGTCATTTTTACATTGCCCTATTAAATTTTGCCATTCCATTGAGAGTAACGACGTGGTATTTTTTAGAATGAAATATATATATATATATATATATATATATATATATATATATATATAAAATTGATAGCAAATAAATCTTCTCTGGATTCGTGGCAAGTAGCATTTCAAATCTTTAACTTGGTTTATAAATTTTTATCTATGCAGCTCAAGGAGGTTTTAGCAAAGCAAGCAGAGCTGGGAGTCGAAGTTGCTGAAATACCTACATACTACCTGAAGAATTCTGCAAATCAAGACCTTCAGAATGAAGAGAAAAACACATTTACTGACAAAAGGAAATTCAAAAACAAGTCAAACAGGAAATCAGACAAAAAAAATCGGTTTGCCAAGAAGCAGAAGTTTGCTGGAAAAGACTTTTCAGAAAGCCCTTCTTTAAACAAGAGGAAGCCAACTTTATTACAGAAACTCTTGAGTGCAGATATAAAGAGGGATAAGAGCCACTTGTTTCAGGTTTTCAGGTTCATGGTGGTGAACTCTTTCTTCAAAGATTATCCTGATAAGCCACTCGTATATCCATCTGTTGCGGTTAAAGAAATGGGATTAGAAGGTGATGCTAAAGACAAACATCTTCACAGTGGAAATGGAGTTCTTGAACATGATAACAAGGTAACAGTACAAAAGATTGTAAACCATGTTAGTGAAGATGAAGAGGAGGGAGAAATTTTAGAGTAAATTTCAACTTTAAAGGTTGCTTTAAAATGCTTTCCTCTGTTTTTGCAGCAAAGCTTTTGAATGGTAAAACAGTAATATTTTATGTCAAATCATTTTTGTTTCCATCGTTGTTTTACCATATGCATATGTTACGGTGTGTGGAGTGGCTTAAAATGAAAAGGGTCACGAAGTGGTCATCTCAGCTTTAATAGAAGGGGAATACAAGCAATTGTTTAGATTGCTTAGATGTTGCAACTTCAATGTGTTGATTTTGATTCATCATATCTCAAAATCTATACATTTCTTTTATTTAAGTAATATATTATGAGCACTGTTAGGGCCTCCAACATGGGATGAGAATTTCTTTTTCTTATTCCAATTTATAAATCTCTCCATTGCAAATGTATCACCACTCGATTTCCATCATCTGGCCTAACAAGATATAGCACAATAAAAATGTAACATCTTTTTGTCTACTTTGTTTAACCAGTTGTCCAATTCATTAAAGAAAGAGGAACTAAGTCTTCTCAAAGAATTTTTAATTTTCTTTGAGGAAATTTGGGTGACGTCTAGGGTGAGGGACTGTTTAAGTCCCTCACCGGTGAGGCAGTAACAATAACCGTTGGATATATTGAATATAATATTTAATGGCCAAGATTGAATTTGCGCAACCTGCTATTCTGGGTTACCAATTTATTCGCAAAATTGACTCTCGGTGCCAAACTGTAATTTTAAAAAGTTAAGTGGTGGGAAAATAATTACTGGAATATTCAGAAAAAAATTATTTATTTTATTAGCAAATTAACATTACAAAATATGTGTAAATTAACCTCATTACTTATGGTTTTTATAGACTAATGTGTAAATTAACATCATTAATCACGGTCCTCAACAGTAATCAATGGAGCCACCCCGCCATCTCCGTCGTCGCTTTCAGAGTGAACATCATCTGGTTTTTCGCCATAAAGGTAGTCGATTACAGTGAAAACCATCGAAGTGCATAACGTTAGCGACTTGGAAATGAGAAAATTTGGTTCGAAAAATCGTTAAAGCGTATAAAATGCGATGTTATAACGCATATGTTGAGAGGCGACGCTGCGCTCTCCGGCGACTGTGTGTGCTGCAGCGCCTCCGCGTTTTAGGGTTTGTGGGTGAGAGAGATGATGTTCCCGGGTCGGTTATACCCATTTCGTGTTTTTTTTATCAAAAGCCCATTTCGTGTTACAGTACAGTTGTTGGTCCAATTTTTTAAAGCCCATTTCGTGTTTTTGTGTTGTTTATTTACGTATACTAAATCGCACATCTATATACTAAATTCATGATTACATATACTATGTAGAAATTGTGCTTTCGCCAAACATGTGCGATCTATAGATGTTATCGCACATCTTCATTTTTTTTGGTATCGGACCCTCGCGGGCGACCCACGCAGTGTCCCAACACTGTCAACGAAGGACTAATCTGCGCTCGCTACTTGGGGCTCTTAATCCTTTCGCTGGCCAACACCCTATTTGACGTTGGCGGGAATCGAACCCGAGAGCAAACCGGATCGACCCCCACCACGTCCCAGCAGGAGCCTGAATCTCTTTAGGGGGAAGCCAAGTCCAAGTTATATGGCCTACTAAACAACAGGGCATTCAAAACATTTTGTTGAAACAGGGCATTCAAAATAAGAGAGCGACTGAGTGAGAATGAGTGAGACAAGCATTTTGTAAACTGAAATAGTTTCCCTAACTTAACTAATTGCAGAGTAATGTAAAACAGGGCATTCAAAACATATTTTTGTTGAACTTAAACGGCCAACCAAAGCCAAAGCCAAAACATAGTTTAGTAATGGCAATTGAAATATGGCCAAAGCCAATTTACACAAAAAAGACCTACAGAAGTCCAAAAATATCGATGTTTATAACCCGAAAACATAAGGTGGGGTGCCCTACACAATTCCAAAGCACCATGATACAATAACACAATATGATATATGATGAATAACACAAGGCATGGTCATGGAAAGCGCCAACATAGCTCCGCCTTTTCCTCCACTTTTGTGGCCAATTCATTGTGTTCCCCCATGACCATATCTACCGCCACCTTCATCCTCACGACTTCCTCCTTCAACTGAAGAAATTCAAAAAAAATTTGTTAATTGGAATTAATAAGAAGATCACCAAAGGAGAGGGATTAAAAATTTAAGTAACACACCAAACCATGGATGTTGGGTTGAAATGCAGACTGCATGTCCATCCAACCAAGGACCCAAACAACAGAATGAGGGCTGCAAATAAACAAATTAAAATTAGACAAAGTCAACCCATTCATGGTTTATGTTCATCTAACGTGACAACATTTGTATGCTAAATATACATGTTTGACTAAGTAATTTAAGAGAATGAACTCACCAAAAATCTTCAGCTACCATGCCTGTGGGTTTACACACTTCCCATTCATCATTGTGAAGCTCTTCATGCATAAAGTATGGAGGGTAATGGTCAGATTGTATCATTTTAACAATACCTCCCCACTGCATTGATACCCCACATTAAACAAGATATAGATCCTTACATGGTCAGCATTCTGGTTGTCCTCATTTTGAGTTCCACGTGTAGGCTGCAGGGAACATGTTTTCTTGTTATGACCAGTATCCCCGCAAGCAGAACAATGAGACACACGCTTCTTAGTTGTTCCACTGCCGTCAGCAACATTGGCACCTTTACCCTTAGTTCTGCAATTAACAGGATCCATCAAATTTTCTTCCACGACCTACTGGGCATCATTCACTTCTGTATTGGATACAGGGTCTTTCTTTTCTTCAGCCTTTTTGATAGCCATAGCTGCCATTTCCATGTGCTCCCTATAATCATCACCGTTTTCACTAACTAATTTGGACAATCTTCCCCATCTAAACATCAATACTCCATATTGTGTTGAAAGGTGAGTGTCCCAGAAATTTGGGTAACCACTTGAGTTCTTAGAAACCGCATCTTTTGCATGAATTGTCCACCTATCTAGCACAAGGCATTTCGGCAATTCTACATAATTAAGGAACTTTAAAACGGCAATGATATGCTCACATGGAAGACCAAATGACTCCATTCTTCTACAAGAACACCTAAAAATGTCGCCTATGGGGTTAAATGATACTTGCCACTCTCTTTGAATCACCCTATACTTTGATATTGTGTAAGTGTAGTATCCACAAGTTTCTTTGCAACCGGTTAAAACCATGGCAGATGATTTTTTTATCACAAGTTGGTATTTATAAAAAAACTCCCTTGTGAATACCTTTGCACCAAAGCGCTCAAGTTTCTGAAAATCTGTTTGGAGTACTGGCTCACCGTATTCGGATGCAAAGTCAGCTTCAACCTCTTTGTATCGCATGTGATTCATTGCCCGGTGGTAGTGTAGTAAAAAGTCGGTCAAGTTGTATCGAAAGTTCACAAACTTACCTATTTCTGAATTCAATCCCTCACATCGGGATGTAGTTCTGAATCCTGCAAACATTTGCCCACGTATATATGCTGTTGCCCACATTTTTCTTCTTGCATATGTATCAATTACCCAGCTGTTCTCATGTAAGTCAAATTCATCAAGCATTTCTAACCACTTCATGCGAAAGTCTCCAATCTCGTAGTCACCTAACATGCATTTCCTAAATGAAGCAACAAATTTAGTAACATGAATGTTCGCTGCAGCGTTGCGGATCAGATGCCATGCACACAATCTATGATAAGCATTAGGAAACACTATTTTTATTGCATTCTCCATAGAAAGAGCACCATCAGTGATTACAGAACAAGGTGCCTTACCTGGCATTGCTTCCAAGAAGTTAGTAAGCACCCACACGTACGTTTCTTCCCTTTCATTTGCAACAATAGCTCCACCAAAAAAACAATGCTATTGTTGTGATTATTCACACCCGAGAACACAACTAAAGGACAGTGATAGAGGTTTTTACCGTAAGTTGCGTCAAATGCAAGAACATCACCATACACTTGGTAATCAATACGGCTTCTACCATCGCACCAGAAAAGATTTTCTAGCCTACCTTCTGAATCAGTGGTGTGTCGAAAAAACATCATAGAATCATTTGAACACATACCTTGAAGATACTTCAATTCAATGCACATTTAGCGTCCGTATCCCGGGCACGTCTTTGCCTACCAATTTGGTTGTATATATCCTTCTTACGGAACCCAATCTTCTCATAACCTCCTGATTGGTTTGCGAATGCACCAAAAATATTCGGAGGATTGATGCCAACTCTAAGCATATTATTCATTTGCATAATATCATACTCTGTCATTACCCTGTGTGCAGGAAGCAATCCGCAATGTTTTTCACGAACCAAACCATGGTTGTGCTCGTCTTTAAAACATGTAATTCGCCAACGTTTTGAGATCACATTAATATGCACTCGGAACATGGCTTCTCATCCACATCTTGTCTCAGGTTTCTGTATACGCTTACGGTTTTCTGAAGTTAGGCCTCTGTCTGCCCTAAACCCTTGTCTGTGGCAAACAAATGTGCGTTGAACTATTTCATCTTTCTTGTTACAGAGTATCTTGCCTTTTCTCACTGAGAATCCATTGGCTCTACCATGCCAATTATAGAACTCATTTGCGACCTCCAGACTTTCAAAGTCAAATTTTCTTGCTTCGTGGGGGCTCAAACTCTGTAAGTCAATTCCAACAATATCCTCAACACTGTTAATGCTCACATACGAATCAAATTCATCAACATCGTCAGATCTTGCTTCTTCTTGTTCTTGTTCATCTTCTTCTACATCTCCGTCGATCGACAATTCGTCCAAAGATTGCCATTTGTCATCCATTTTAACGAAGTTTAATAAGAAATCCCAATCTGTGAAAAACCCCAAAATCGAACAAAAATTTAAAATCAAAATCTAGATGATTGTAGAATCGAACAATACAATATAGATAACAAATAAGAAGAAGAATAATACCAGTTTCGAATGTCAGATCTTCAACGACGGAGCAGCTAATTCGTTGACGGCGGAGCCCCAAATGAAACCCTAGAGTTTCTTCTTTCTAAGAACGAAATTGATTTGGGGAAGAAACTGATTTGGGAACGAAAAGGATATGTTTTTGGTAAAAATAAAGGGACCTTGAATTAAATTTAGGAAGTTTCTATTTTTTGACCTTAACTTTTGATATTTACGAGATTGACCCCGCATTTACCTGTTATACCAGGTAATTTTGCTGCCTCATCGGTGAGGGACCTAACCACTCCCTCACCCTAGAAGCCACCGGAAATTTGTGTTGAGTACTTGAGTTGGTTGGTATGGTCTTTCTAACTTTAATTTCATGGATTTGATGGTAGCTCTTCTAAATTAATTTCAATGCGTTGTTGTTGGGAACTTGATTTACACGATTGTTGGCTGTGTGGTGGTACTATCCTGATCCTCTTCAAATATTTTCCATTATCTCTAACAATCTAAAAAATTGAATCACAATAACAAAATAACAATTATCTACAAATTAATAAATTAACACTTCGTATGTTAAGGGAAATTAGAGAAACTAAATTGCTATTGTTGTCGAATAAAAAAAAGGAGAACACGAAAAATGACAAGCCACAACGAAGAGAAGGAAGAGCAAAGGTATGGAAACATACGTATAATGGTAAAACAACGATGCAAAGGTGTGTAGAGCAGCTTTAAATCCCTGAGCCAACTGTCCCACCTTTCAAAGTGTCTCCAATCCAGCGAGGGGATTAGTCACTGCGTTCGGCGGTGGATACCCTGGTATCGACAAAAAAAGAAGAGAAACTATCTATGGTTTGCAAAATTAGGGTAATAGAGAAACTATAAGTCACTACTATCTTCTTAAAACATGAATTGGGTCATGTTTTAAAACAGCTAGTTAGAATACTCCACAATTTGCCAAATCTTGAGGTTTTGTCTGACGTTTCAACCTACAAAAACAAATGGTTCAATGTATGTTCGTCCGTCATCTCGTATAACGGATGAATATAGATTGAACCAACTGTTTTCGTCCGACGCTTCAACCTAGAATCTGGTCCATTATCTAATAAATGTGAAGAAGCAAAATAGTTGGTTAAATGTATGTTCGTCTGTTATACGAGACACATTTTAATTTTTTTCACATTTATTAAATGGTTAAATATACTTTTGGTCTAAATAAAATTTGGATTTTTTTGCTTTAGTCACTCAATTTTTTTACCTACTTTTAGTCCCTCAATTTTATCCTTTTATCCATTTTAGTCCTCCTTGACTTTTAATAGCATCAAAAAACACCGTTAAAAATCATGGAGAACTAAAACTGCTGGAAGAAAAACTTAAGAGGCCGAAAGTAAGTGAATTTTTTTTTAGAGATCAAATATAAAATTCTGAATTTTATAAGAACGAAAAACATATTTTTAAAAGGCTCAAATAGCTTTTACCCCCTGCAAATATCACAAGAATTCATAGTTTTAAAATGAACCTTGCAAAACTCAAAAAGTTTCTAGTTAGGTCTCTGTTCTTAGTTTTTTTTAACAACGTTAACTTAAACTGAGCTGAATGTCCACGTTGGCTTAAAGCGTGGCTAATTAGGGCTTATATCATCATCATCAACATCATTCACTAATGTGAAACTCTTATTCTCACTGAAACTCTCCTCATTCATCAACATAATTATTGGCGAGTTTCAGTGAGAATAAGAGTTTCAGATGAATGAATGATGTTGATGATGATGATATAAGCCCTAATGAGCTATGTGTTATGCCAAGGTGGACATCCAACTCAGTTTAAGTTAACGTTGTTAAAAAAAATTAAGAGCAGGGACCTAACTAGAAACGTTTTGAATTTTGCAAGGTTTATTTTAAAACTTTTTTTTCCGGGGATATATGGATTCTTGTGATATTTGTAGGGGGTAAAAGCTATTTAAGCGTTTTTAAAATAATCTGCAAATTATCCAAAATCATCCTCTTCGCCAATTCTCAACTAAGCGGAAAATCAATTTCAAAATTCAATGCTTCGTGAGGATGATGGATATAGCTCAAACATTCAATTTTTGGGTAATCCTTAATCAATATTACATTTCTTTGCTGAATTATGCACGCGTTGAAGTGAATTTCAAGTTCCTATTGCATGTATTGAACTGATTCCGCAAAAGTTTCTTCCTTTCCATTCTCTTTAAAATGAAACTAAGCTTAAGCAATCACAGTTTCTCAACACTCCTAAATTCATCTTTTATCAATCTAAGAAGACCCTTTTGCTCTTCAGCACTCTCATCATCTCCACCCACTTCTTTAAAACCCCAAGTTCCAATTTTTCTAAGACCACCCATTTACGCAACAAAATTGCGTGACCTCAAAAAATGGCATGATTGGGCCAAAAATCTTGCTTCTTCAATTGGGTCAACTTTTGTTCAATCAGATAATGGACCAGATTCTAGCATTTTATGTAGGGAACTCAAATGGCTCATAGAGGATGTTGTTAATGACAATCACCACTCACTTTTTGAGGATGATGATGATAAGAGAGTGGAAATTAAGGCAGAAATAGATGAACTATATTGTTTGTGGAAGAAAAGGATTCAAGAAAGGAGACCTTTTCAGTATATAGTGGGATGTGAGCATTGGAGGGATTTGGTGTTAAGTGTTCAAGAAGGGGTTTTGATTCCAAGACCTGAGACAGAACTTATTGTTGATTTGGTTTCTGATGTTGTTTCAAAGAATGAGGATTTGAAAAAAGGGGTTTGGGCTGATTTAGGGACTGGAAGTGGTGCTCTTGCTATAAGCATTGGTAGGATTTTAGGAAATGAGGGAAAGGTTATTGCTACAGATTTAAGCCATGTTGCAGTTTCTGTTGCAGCTTATAATGTTCAGAGGTATTGCTTGCAGGTCAGACTTAGAGATTCAAGCTTTTAGACTCTATGTAGCTAATTTCACAGTCCATGTTTTTGTTAATTTTGTGAGTTAATACTTATTAGCCAATTTAGTCATTGAAATTTAGCAAAAGTTTAATTTAGCCCATGATATTTATGATATATCAACTTAGTCCCTGGCTTTTGCAAAAGTATTCAATTTAGTTCCTCCGTTATACCAATTTAGTCCCTCTATTTTGTAAAAAGGGACTAAATTGAGACACTTTTGCAAAAGTCAGAGACTAAGTTGATATATTGGAAATATCAGGGACTAAATTGAACTTTTGCAAAACTTCAAGGACCAAATTAGCTAATAACTCTTAGTTTTGCTTATGCTTTTCATCTCATGTAGCTTGAGTGGTGCTGTTTGTATATTAGTTTTGTTTTGGCTTGAAGTCAAAAAGTAACAAAATAGAATTATGTTAATTTAAAATCAGAGAATCAAAAGAATTTAATATTCTTTTTCATAAAATCAAAAGAATCAAAATGTATACTGCTTCCACTTGTGTTATATCCTCTCTAGCACAAACACTTTAAGTTGAAGATGTGTCCAGTGTCTGACATGTGTCATGTCGGACACCGACACTTCAATTACTTGCATTTTTCAAAATATTAACGCTGTCTATGTGTCCGATATCCGTGTCAATGCTGTGTTCGATGTTCGTGTCTGTGTTGATGCTTCATAGGTTATATCCGGTCTTCATCTAAGCCACTTTGTTTGTTCTCTACAGGACAGAATTGAACTAAGGGAAGGATCTTGGTTTGAACCATTGAAGGAGATGGGAGGAAAGCTTGCAGGTCTTGTAAGCAACCCTCCTTATATACCTAGTAAAGATATCTCTGGTCTACAAGCTGAAGTTGGAAAACATGAACCTAGGGTTGCATTAGATGGAGGTATCGACGGCAAGGATGCTCTTCTTCATTTGTGTGATGGGGCTGCTTTAATGTTGAAATCTGGTGGATTCTTTGCCTTTGAGGTATGAGCCTTATTGTTTTCAAAAAGTTGGACCGAATTTCTTGTATGTTTCTTACCATGCTTCTGCTAACTCATGAAAATAATCAAAATGGTATCCCTCACTTCTCTGGAGAGGGAGATTTTGAAACATAATAGTTAGTTTTGCACACTGATCAATGTTGGGGAATAAGCATAGCCAGAAACAAAGCCAATTTCTCAGAATAAGCATAATTGTTACCTGTACATAAATTGAATTGTAGTAGGGATTTCCTTTCTGTTGATATTTTATAATTAAATTGTGTATGTTGTTATTCAATGTTGATGTATCACTTGGATGGATGAGATAGTAGGGGTCTCTTTCAGCTTAACCAAGGTCCTAGATTCGAATCCAGCCTTGGGCATGCAACAATGTTAAATCTCTTGAGGGAGAGTTTTGCCGCCCATTGTGGTCCTACCCGACTAGAGGGATTAGTCTCTGCAGTTGCGCGCAGAGGATACCCGATTTATCCCAAAAAATAATATCTTAGATAGTATACATATATTGCTTTAAATATGATAGTTCTGTTGGTTAAGAGGTTTTGTTCGTTAAGTTAATAAATAAGGCGGGCATGTTACCTATAATCATCACAAGTAGCCCAGAAATTTTAAAATAATTTTTGAACCTTTGCTTTCTTGATGCTATTTTTACTATTGTATCGCACTTATTATTATGTGTTGCTTCTGATTGATTCTTTCCTAATAACTTGTCATAACAGACAAATGGTGAGCAGCAGTGCAGGGAGCTTGTTGATTACATGAAAAGTAATAGAAGTGCAAGCTTATGCAATTTGGAAATACTTGCTGATTTTGCTGGTATTCAAAGATTTGTAATTGGATTCCATCGATAAGCAATTGAGTTACAGAACAAGAAGTGCTATAACGATGACATCTTTACTTCAAATCGCAAACTTTTGGAAGTTCAAAAGAACAAGGAGTAATGCGAAAAACTCATCGCCTATATATATATATATTCCTCAAGGCTGCCACTGCCAAATTGCTTAACAAAATAAGCGAAGCAATATGGTGCCTGTGTAAGAATGCCCCCACTTCATTTTGTATGAATTGTGAGATTCCACAAGGAAAGAGTTCATTTTCACCAAGTTTTTTTTCCCCTTCAATTTCATGTGACCCAGGATGATAGAGAGTTTTAAAAAATCGGGTTTCATTTTCTATTGGTTTAACTTGATCATTGTAGATTGTGAAGAATTGAATAGAATCAAATATCTGAGTTGTGTTCTGATGTTTTGCAAACTGATGAAACTTTGATTATCTGGTCGTGGTTTCCAATTGATGTGTCGCTTGTTAATTTGATGTGTGTGTGTTTTCATGTCTTGAGTATTGTGAACTGCTCTACTTATGTGTTTCTGTTACCATACCACATCCATTGTTCATTTTCTGTGATAATTTTACTACTAATGCACAAAGCAAACTAATGTTTTGTGGAGTTAACGTGACTTCTTCGAAGAACATGCCACGGACTTTATAAAGCTATGGTTTTATTGTTTGTGGAGTTGGTGGCGGAAACTTTTCTTGGTGGGGCAAGAAAATAGTTGATCATATTTTAACAACAGAAGAATATTAAAAATTTGTGCAAAGTATATCATTTTATGACAAAAGTAAAGTGTATTTAGTATTCTTCTGTTGTTAAAATCATATGTAGACAGAAAGGCACAAGAAAATAGAATAAGTGCTATATGTGCTTGACCAAAAAAAAGGTGCAAAACTGCAAGCAGCCGAATCAGAGGACAGTGGAAATGTAAAATGATGATCCGGTCTTGAGAGCAAATTCTGGAAAGCTAAAAACTCAATTTTTTATTGAATATACACTACTATTACAGTTCAAAACCTTTAATAAAGAAAATAACTATAAAATAAAAAAAGAATGTTGCTCACTAATTTCGTTGATGTACAATTTATTAGGCCAAAGACCTTTCCTCCAATAACAATACATTGGCCTCAGCTGTGACTTCACCCAACCATGAACCTTTCCATATGCATGTTAACTCGTGCACATTAGTGGCAGGATAACCACAAATTTATGTATCAGATACTAAATTGCAAGGCACGCAACTGCATATAGATATTCCGCTTCGTGCATAACGTTGAAGCAAAAAAAGATGGATGGGAAAGGAAAGGTGTATTTTAGTTCAGTGCATAATGAACTCGTTCAAGAAGATGAACCACTTGATTCACCGAAAACCGGGGTAGGAGTGGCTTCAAACTTTGTTTTACCATCTCATGTGGCTCCGAAGACAAAATGGTATGTTGTTGCATACTTGTTAGCTCCAGAAACTGAGTCAACATGTCCCCATCAAGTATCTTGGGTACTCCAACCTGATATAAAGTATATGTCAGCAAAATAGATGACATGAATTGAAGATCATTTAACCGATCGATGCTTATTTACCTATATGGAATTTAATTAAAACTAAACATCATAAGACAATAAACCATCACTTCCTCTTACCACAATGCTTTCAGAAGCTTTTCATAAGAGTTTGAGAAATGTAATCATAATCCACTAACAATATGAGAGTGAGATATTGGACTTGGATAACAGCATGAGGAACACGAAGGAAAATGGGAATCACTTGTATATATAAAGTTCCAAAAATAGTGTAGGATTTCAAAATTAGTAGAGATTGTAGGCAGCTAATAAAAACTAGAAGCAGAAAGATGTCATACTGTATGTGAAACATTCACTAATAACCTTGTAATGAAGTAATTAAACCCGTAAACACTACTAATATTATTTTTATGATAAAATCCGATAACGAAAAGCATCGAGTGCAAATTTAGAGTGAATTCAGTACGTAGTTCTTACTGGATTTTCACGGGTCCGGAACTCATTGTGATCATTTCCAAGAACAGGCTCAGTCAAATGGTGGACAACAAGTCTTGCTTGCACAGCTTCTAAGAGCTCATATTCTTCCCTATACATGAAATAAATTGTTATATCAGACATGTCAAAATTTGAACCCCATCCAGAAAAAAAAAAGCCAACTTGTTCAGCCTTTAAAAGCTGAAGATTGTATATTCCAGTACCCAGAATCTAAATATTTCGACAGAATGCTTCTACAGAATATGATTATAACTATGATTTGCTGAATTCTTTTTTGACATTCTGTTGCCAAGAAGGAGCCAATTAAGATTTGCTGAAACACGGTTTCAGTACGTCTCTCTCTTTTTACTCTTTCAACATTGTATAAACTCATGCACGTAGCAGCTCACACGAAAACAAGCAAAAATAAATAAATAAACCAAGTACATAGGCTCAATTGAAACCCAACATATATGTTGGCTTGACTCTTCTTGTCAAGGGTGATTTGGGTGGGGGTGCACTTGACCACATATTTGGTAATACGGCTCTTTTCTCCTCTCTTTCTACATCAAGCTATTCACCTAGTGTAACGTCAGCCAATGGTTCCCCAACACAATCACAAGGGATTGGTACTAGCCGCATCTTTCCTTCCTCGTCAGTTGATTCTGTCCTTTATGAACCCGAGTGTTCATTTCATTTAATCATTGTTAATCGTTTGACTTGTTCTCATGACTACATCGTTACCTTTACTAGAGACCGCTTTCCCTTTCAGGACCCCGAGTTCATGACGAACGATTGACAACAGATGAGAGTCTCATGGCCTTTACTCTTTCTCTACCTTACCTCAAGTGTGCTCTACCTTTGATCCCCCTCTCACCATATAAGCTCAATTGGGTCATCCGATCTTATAAAACTTCAAAAGTTGGTACCCAACCTTTCAAAGTGTATCTAGTTTACATTGTGAGTCGTGTCAACTAGATAAAAAAACTCGTGGTCAGTTTCCCAATCGAGTCGAGTCAACAAACGAGTTTCATCCTCTTTTGCTTTAGTTCACTTTGATGTTTAGGGTCCTTCTCGCACTACTTCTACTTTAGAGTACAGATAATTTGTTACTTTTATTGATGATATTTCACGTAGTACATCGGTGTTTTCGTTGGAAAATAAGTCTGAATCATTTTATATTTTTCAGCAATTTCATCGGGAGATAAAAACTCAATTTTGTGTATCCTTCCGCTCTTTGCATATTGATAATGTCTGTGAACATTTGTCTAATGGCATTCTTCAGCAAACGCTTTGTGCTCATACACCTCAAAAAATTGGGATGCCGAACGCAAGAATCAACACCTCATTGAAACCACCCAGACTCCTCTTCTTCATGGTAACGTCCCATCTCGATTTCGGGGGGAATGTTGTTTTATGATATCAGCGTGTTATCTTATCAATTGCCTGCCCTCTCCAGTCTTTGATGACAAAATACCTAATTCGGTCCTTCATCGTAATATTTGTCCACAACCTCTCTCTTGGTCCCAAAAAGGCTTTTGTTATTGTTCTCCATTTTCTCAACGTTATTTTATATCAGCAGATGTTGCCTTTTTTGAGGCCGACCCTTCCTTCCTTTGAGTTGAACCACTTGCTTCCCGAGCCTCTTTCTGTAGTCATCCATGTGGCTCCTGTGATTGTTCCTCTTGAGCCTGTCACATCAGAGACCCCTCTAGTGACCCCCGCCCCCCACGCCGCACGACTACTATAGACATATCACTGTCGTCAGAATCCCTCAGTGGTACATGTCCCTGCCACCTTTGAGGCCATGCCAGATACGTCCCCGCCACTTTAAGAGATTGAGATTGAGCACAAGACGTCATTGTTGGGACAAAATGATATCCTAATCCAATCAGATTATTTGCAAAGCCAGAGAACACGGCCCGTTAAATCTTTCAAGTACCAAATAAGTCATACCTGAACTGCTATATCTATCACAACCAACTTCCATACTTGAAAAAAAATTCCAGGCAATCGCTAAACTGCCCCCAACAATTTAAAGAGTTGCTGGCATAATAATACATACCTTGACAAAGGAATGAAGATCATTATGCTTCCTAATAGAGTACTAGCAATAATAGTATGTTCTAGTGGGTCAACATTTGTCTTGGGGCCAATGCCACCTGGAAAAACATCATCAGCGGGAAGCCTGTATGAATAGGAACCCTGCAATGAAAAACAAAAACTACATTACCAAACAAAACGTAAATTACGTCTAATTTACACACAAGCAAACAGTGCCGGATCCAGAAATTTTCTTTAGTGGGAGCAAGAAAAATTTTATACGTAATTATTATTTAACATTTAATAAATAATTAGTAGTATCTCATATGCTATATCAAAGCTATCGCTTGCAGACTAATTTACAATACTATGGTGATTGATTACAGCGCACTGCATCTGCATTCTGCAACTGCTGCTTTAAATCGAATTTCTATCAAGGAGTGGTGGCATTTAATGCAAACTAATAATTAATCTTCCAGGAAATTCAAAGGATATACCTTCCGGATGCTCATAGCTACCTCAGCCATGAAATAAGCACAGCTTAGTCTCAAATTGCATTCTGGACTTGCATTGCCTGATGCAGGTGACCAATAACAAAATATAGTTAGAATTTTAATTAACATATTAACATATTGCTTCCCTATAAAGCATAAAAATCTTCAACTTTGGTACAAAGTACAAACTGCACAATGCATTCACAATATGAAAGGTTGGTGGTACTCAAGCTGTGAAAAAAGATAGCAACCATATACAAACTACTACAAGGTCTCCCAATATTTAAAAACGAAACTGTATTTATTATTTATTACACCAGTATCTAGGAAGACCATTCTGTATAATACAATCAGGTAAATGTTTAACAACACAGATTTGATGTATTTCTCTAGACAACCAGAAGTACATCCAAGAATATTTTGGTTTTTAACAAAATGACACAATTTCATATTTTGATAACTGGCCCCAGAGAAAATAAAATTCCAAAGACAGGATGTGTAACCTCTAGATTAGAAAGTAATTAATCCGAATCAAATTACACAACAGGCTTACCTTCCAAATGATCTGAACATAAAACAGTTATGCTTCCTTTACGATCTGAAACAACAGCTGTATTATCATCCATGAGAACGCAATCAGCAACTAACCTCTGTGACGGGTCACCGTAAAGTTGCTCCAGTTTTTTTGCTTCCTAGCATAAAAGATTCAAATTAAACAACTTCAGCATTGGCTTTTCTTATCAACAATAACAGGATATCAATACAAGAGGACCATGATCTTGCTGTGTTAAGCATCAATATCATAAAATATTTTGCAATACAAAAGTAAATGAATGTGTAGCCAACCCCGTTAGGAAAAGGCTTTGTGTTTTGTACAAAAGGAAAAGGCTTTGTGTGAGGCACAAAAAATACGAAATTTTATTACAAAGAAATGAATACAAAGGATAGTTTAATAAGTTAGCCTCAATAACTGAAAACTCAAAATAAGTAGATCATTAAAACAGAATTGCTCTCCAATCCTTATGAAAACCTCTCAGAGATTCTGTGAAAAGCAAGCCTACATACATGTTCTTGTTGTCCTTTCATTTTTAGTTTTGAAAGGAAAATTACAGTAGAGATAGCCACTACCACCACTCACCTCATGGTAAGAAAAGAAAATGATACCATCACGACCATCGCCAACTGCAATTCTAGTAAAATGTGCAGTCAAAGATCTTATCATGTAGCGTGTTCTTCCCATAGCATACCGTTTCACTTTCCGAGGAGTGTCATTTGGGAAACCACAGACAAAGAACTGAATAACAAGAAAATAATTTGATGAGAAGGCTATAACCAAATGTGGATACATAGTTTTCTTATGTCCAGAGAGAGAATTGAGATAGGATGGGACAGTGAGGGAGTAAAATGGATGGGAAAATGCAATAGCTTTTCAACTTACAGTATTGCCAGCAGATGCCAAGAAGTATCGATCAAGGTAAGGACAGATAGCAAGAACCATTCCCTGCCATGTAGTTGCATAAGACAAACGGAACTGCCACATTTCATTTTCATCAAGTTTGATGCCATCAAAACTATTATCATCAGGGCTACTGCCAGGGCTGCTGCTTGATAGCTGTTCAGGAGCAAACGCAACAATTTCATGGAAAGGTGAACTTTTTTGAGATGATGCCCCTGCCTTCGAACAGAATGTTACTGAACCACTATCTGAATTTAGCACGTGATCAAGGCAGAGAACAAGAAGACGACCCTTGGCACTGTCAAAGAAGCAACCTTTTAGAATACGACAATCATTGTGAAATGTATAAATTTCCATAATCATAACTATTGGACAACAGTAAGAACATATTGACTTGTTTTGCCATCACATATGCAGTATAGGATTATCAAAGTAAATGTAAAGATGCAAAACATTTGTGGCTATGAAGATTTTAGATAATTTTGGAAAATACACCCCAGGCACTTCGTGCTATTATTTTTGCAAAATATATGTTTCGATGGCTATATTCCAAAAATATCATTCTTGAATTGTTGATTAGGGATGGCAATGGGGCGGGGCGGGGGCGGGGAGTACTCTACCGCTCCCCGTCCCCGCCTCCCATATTCTCCCCCATCCCCATCTCCATTCCCCGCTTCGGGGAGTTTTCCTCCCCCATCCCCATCCCCGCGGATCCCCACGGTCCTCGCGGGGACCCCAAAAATTTATTCAAAGTTAGCAAAAATAAAAATAAAAATATAATAAAACTGCAAAAAATGTATAAAATTTAGTCTTACCTTGATATTTTAATATTTAAAAAGTATAAAGGTAAGAATAAAAATATAAAACTTAGCACAATTTAATATTTTATTAGTATTTTTATTTAAAAACACAATAAAAGACTAAAAAATCTATTACTTAGAATATAATATATATATCTATAATATAAACATTTATGTAATGTATCGGGGGCGGGGTCCCCGTGGGGCGGGGGATATAGACCCATCCCCATCCCCGAATTGACTGCGGGGGGATTCTCTCCCCCATCCCCATCCCCACGGGGCCCCAAACGGGGCAATCCCCACGGGGATCCCCACTTGCGGGTAGAAATTGCCACCCCTATTGTTGATGTTGAAAGACAGTTTATATTAAAGGCTGGACAGCTTCATATGTACATTTATTAATTATTAATTATTGCTAAATTGGAGTTATTATTTTTTCAATGGTAGCAGTAATGCAACAAACAAATCCTGCATGCCATATACCACATTGTACAAATTCTCGGTTCCATGTTGTTTATATCTATTAGGAAAGGATATTGCCTATTCAGAAGAATACAGAGTCCTTTCCAAGCAAATGTACACTACAGACTTTATTAATGAGGAAAAACAAAGGTATAACTTTCAGGTCCTAAATTAACTGGTGAAAGGTACTTCCTCCGGACTCAATTACATGCAAAAAAAGTGTCTACATTTGTTGGATATAAGCAAATATCAACAAACTTACCTATATTTATTGTTATTTCAAAAGTTCTCTTAATTAAGTCTTTAATATTGTGAGTAGACGACTATAGTAATAAGGGGAAAGTTAGCAAATCTACTTCCTTTTTTTACATGAAATCAAGAAAATTAAATATACTTAACTACCGTCCTTAAAAAGTGTGAAAGTAGGTATTTTTGCTTATAAATAAGTCCAGAGTAGTAGAAACTTGAGGTCACTGATTTCTACATAAAGCTAACTTTAGAAAATTTATTTCATAGATAATACGAGTATCTTTATTCTTTAGCATACAAATACTGCTTTATTGCATACTTGTAAGACTCAGAGCTGTGTGTGATGCATGAGCCAAACTATTTTTTAGGGGAGTAGAGGTATGCACATTCCTTGGAAAGGAACTTGCAAGAAGCTCATGGCAGCTCAGCTCATTTGTCATAAAAGCCATATGCAATTCAGAAAAGATAAGTAACTAGCAATTTGATAGTAAACGGGAAAGAAACTCCCACCATTTAGCTTGTGTAATATAAAACCTTAGGGAAAGTAAAAAGACAAGGAAAGCTTAATGTTTTACCTCTCAGCTTCACCACTCGGCATTACGCCTGGACCAGAAGTAAGACTGGTTCCAACCACAAGCACTTGCTCACTTCCAAACTTTACTAATTCCATGGATCTTCCAGTTTCTCCAACTTCAAGTCTAAAAGATGACAGTACTAACCCGCTTAGGGGATCAACACAACAAATGTCAGACAAACATGTACCGTAATTTAGATCAGTCCTCATCACGAGCAACAACCGACTTTCATTGTGATAAAGGACCTTCCGTGGTGTACCCTCTAAATGAAACTTCCGCATATTAAGTCTCTTGCTATGGACCATCTCCACCTAAAGCGACAAATGATAAATTCAGAGGTGTAAGTTAAGATAGCAACACATACATGAAGAACCACACAAAATCAGGAATGAAAACCGTTGTTTGTTGGTGAGGAAAAATGTTTAAGAGATGTGATATAAATTTGTCTGATCACCAAAAATATATGTTTCTCATGTAAAAAATGCGATGAGACCCTCCAATAAAACTGTTATGTCTCCATCATCTCATGACTTAAATAATAGGAAGTAATAACAACACAAATAATATATCTTAGGACTTTTCCACGCATTTAAATCTGCAATATAAAAGCATCTTCCAATGCACTATAATAAGCTATAATAGAAAGAGACCAAAGAAATAGAGGTATAAAGTCATGTAGCAGCAGCAATATTGAAGTATGATTTTCTTACCAGATGTAAACTGTTTTCTGCAACAAATAATATTCCTTTTGGACACTCAACAGAGCAAACAGGAGTTACATGTGAGGACGGTTGAAATGAGATAGAAGTATAGGAAAGGCTGTGTCTTGCACTATGCAACAACCAAGCCCTGTCGCTCAGTGCAATCAAATCAGCATCAAGTGTGTCATCCAGGGGCACCAAGAAAACTGGAGTAATGCCAATGCGACGAATGGCGATCAATTGAAGCATGGAAGGAAGGTTATTTCTCTTGTCGAAATCCTTAGTCATAGAATTTACCAAATTAATAGAAGATAGAGCAGTGTCCACCACATTTATTGGTGATGAATGAGACGATTCTGCTGGCCACTCAAAGCGAAGGAGCATTCCGTTCCTCAATCCAGCAAGAACATAATACTTATCAACAAATACAAGCCGTACATCTTGAGGTATACAAAAACTTTTAGCAGTCCCTATTGTACTTGATAATGAAATTGTCCCGCAAGCAACTACTTTAACTCCATCAGGAGCAAAAGACCAAATTTCCACAGAAGGCCTATGTGTGCCAATAACAAAGGTTTTATTGATGTCCACTCCACTTAGAAAAGAAGCGATGCATCTATTATTTTCTGAAATGGATGAATTTGATTGTTTCATCCCTATTCTTTGTCCAGGGATGGAAATGCATGACAATTCATTCTGCAGTCCCAAATGGTGCATTTCATAAATTTCATATTGATAGGCCGATAGCAATCTAACCCCAAGGATAATCAAAAAGCATGGGTTAGAGGTAGACACAACAATGAAATTATGCCCAACCGCCCCCAAACTGATACTTAGATTGTCTGGGGACCAAGATGTGCAAATGGGAGAGGACAAAGGGATACCTTCGAAATGAGCAGCTTTAGTAGGCAAACAAAGCTTAACAGTAGATTGGTAGATCTGAACAAGCAAAGCATCACTTACAAGGCCACATGCCAAAGTACAGACATTAGGTTGGAAACCAACCGAATCAGTCACATCAGTAAAACTTAATCCAACTGACAATATTCTGGTCTCTCCAAGAAATGATAGAACAAGAAAAGAATGATATGAATCAGTAACTTTCATTCGGACAGTCCAAGTACCGGCTACCCCTTCATATATAGAGGCAGTCTTGAGTAGCTTTTCTACATTGATACCACTTTGAATAATCCTTAATGACCCCTCTGGTGCCACACCACAACAAGCAAACATTTGGTCATGCTTCTCATCATGATAATTCCCAACTGCCACATCTAATATTGGGGCAATGTTTTGGATAGGGTTTGTAAAGCATAGTCTTCCATCTTTCAATTTCAGGACAATACCATCCCCCATTTCTACAATTGCAGCTAGATATTCACCTTTAACCCACAAAAGTTCTTTACAAGGTGGACCTTTATAGAGACACTCAGAAAGACTAACCTTAGGGCCATCAGAATCGAAAAAAACGTCAGCCATAAAAAATTCTCCAGTATCTACACAAAAGATCATCCTAGGCACATTGTTTTTTTCAGGTTCCCAACTCCAAGAGCATATGTACTTGTGACCTGAATTAGTACTACCATTGTCACTGTCTACACACATAGGATCATAATCACCCAGCTGTAGCAAAGCACATGCAGCAACACTAAAACGTTCATCATCAAGATCCTGTAATTTACAAGAGTCTTCCACGTAAGTCTGTTCTTCCATGGCATTTGATAAAAAGTCCAAGCTAGTCCTGTGGACACACAATGGATTGCGAGGATCTCTAAAATCCATTAAGAGAATATCACCAGCTCTGAATAGAAATGCAAGTCCCTGAGAGTTAGGAACTTCAACAATGTTATGTGCCAAAGGCCCAGCTTCAACATACTGAGAAATAACAAATATTGTCTGTGATTTAACATTCCATTCCAATAATAGCAATTCATTTAGAAGTGCTCCCCTCCTGTAGGCCAAAAAAAAAATGTACAGCTTTCGCTAAGCATGCATCACCATAATCAGAAACAGAAGCTAATTTTCACTAGAGAGCTGTCTTCGAGACTTAGAATAAACTCTTGATAATGGCCAAACAAATGAATCATCATACCTATTTAGAATAATTGCTAATACAGGATTATTCTCCTTGCTTGGTTGTCTGGAATTTAGTGAAATAAAGCACATACTCCAAATGGTACCACGTATACTGGTTTTTTGCAGGCTTCTGGAGGTACTTGCAGTCCCTTCACTTTCAGAAGGATATACCAATCTCTAGAGTTGAGCAGAAAAGATTACATAAGTGGATTTCTTCAGACAAAGGAATAAAATTATCATCGGCAAAAAGCTTAGAAAATACAAAAATAAGAATAGCATATAGCCACATAGTCAATACTGCTACAGGTATAGCAAATCATGAAAAGAAAAAGAAAAAGAAATGTCGATAAAGTAAACCAAGACATTAATTAGATTAGATCCTTCCAATCTTTTTGAAGATCCGCCAAAACTCATTGGCTATAGCATTAAGATAACCATGAATTTGTTTTCCTTATATGTTTCTGGTTGCTTACCAAATGACCTATACCACAAAAAACAGCCATTTTGAATTCATATATGCATTTTTCCAACACACCCACACAAGGCTTTTCTGAAATGTAGGATGGTATAGTAATTTGTACCTCATCAATGATACCATTGCCAGTCATTGACATAGAAAACAGCGCCACTCGATCTTCATATGCACTGGCAGCAATAAAACAACCACTGCAGAAAGAGAACCAAATGAGTTAGTAATATTCACAAAACTTTAGCATGCTTTTTCTCTTCGTCCAATTTGAAATTAGGTCATAAAAACTAAGTATCATTACATAACCAATCATTCATGATTGACCAGATCATTGCAGACGAGAATATCTAAATTAACTGAGTTTCCAAAAAAATAACTGAGTCAAAGGCCGAGTCCAAGGCGGTTAATGACATATCCGATATTCTAAGAGACTTGAACCGACCACCCTTCCAGTCCCGGTTGGACTGGTCCAATCGACCGGTCCAAGGCGGTTCTTAAAACACTGCTCACGAGTCCAATCCTAGCTGCTCCCATTCTTCTAAATAAAAGTTGAATTTCAAAACCAGGTAGGGTGGGCTTATTCATCACACACATTTCAACCTCGAAGGATTTTTGTATGAAGGGGCATGCTAGAGAAAAGGAAAAATCTAAGTCTAAAACTTAATTATCCAAACCATTTCAAGGTACATACATAAAAACAAACAAACATATGTGGGCTACCACGGTTATAATGTTGACCACATGCGGAGAGTCCCATGTTATTATGGTATTCAGCTGTAACATCGGCTGTTCCAGGCATATTTACGATGCCACTTCCTCAATAGGTAACTCCCAATTAACGTTTCAAGCTGCAAAGCATGGCAGTTTCCTAACATTTATTTTGGGGATAATATATCATAGCCACATAAATATTGAGAAAAAAAATGTGCTATCAACAGATCCCCCCAACGGTTATACTGGAATAAGTTCACAAACCAACTACAGAGCAACTAATCTGTGCTTAGAGCGGCAACAGAACACACAACTAAGAGATAACAAGAAAGATAATAGAGATCCTTTCCAATTTCCAAGAAAAAAAATTCAACTAAAAAGACATCACCTTGAATCAATTGCTAGCATTCTTCCCGGAAGATCCCTTGTGTTTCCAGGATTAGATAGCTGAACATGCGATATAGGAAAAAACCTACAATGTTTCCTGATTAATTGTAATGATAGTTTATCATGTTCTGATGATACATGAATGAACCGAACTGAAAATACACCCTAAACAATACCTAATACCAATACAGTGAAAATGAGAAAAGACAAAGACAAAATTGAACCTGTTCATTTCACTGCTAAATGTGAGCACCGATAGCTTTCCAGAATCAGATATAGCAACCAAGAGGTCTTTACCCCACATCTAAATAACAAAAGTAGTACTAAATTACTAATAAATCAAGAGAAATACACACTCACAATACCTAATTTCATTCAAAACAAACATTAGTTGACAAAATAAAAATGAATGGAAGAAGATTGACTAGTGACAAGTACACCTGTGGATCACGGGCACGAAATCTCTCATTCCATGGCAATATAGCAAGATCTTTAATGGTGCCAAACACAGGCTGATCACAAACAGATTGTACATTCCCATCCTCATCAATTTCAACTAACTCTATTGATGTCTCCTGCAAATAATCACAAACGAATTATAAGTAAAAACTACAGAAGTTAAAATTAATTTTGATCAAAAAATTAAGTTCAGTTGGATTAAGCTAACCATAAAATATACAATTTTATTCATAAAAGGGTTGAGGTGTGAAAAATCCCTCTAACGATGGAAACCTAAAAAAAAAATGAACAGAAAGTGAAAAGAAGGAAAGGAATAATTACCTTGCCAAAAACGATGTCGTTTGATGAAGGAGAACGGATATGAGCGTAAAGGACCTGAAGAACGACGCTTCCTCTAAGGACGCACTTGGAGAGGAAATAGCGTGAAGTGGAGGAAGAGGTAGAGGAAGGACCTGGTTTGGTAGAAGAGCATTCTTCTTCGGAAACCGCCATTGATGAGTTTGATTGGAGGGTTCAGAAATTGGGTTTGCGATTGATATTTATCTATTTAATTAATTAATTAACAATGAAGACGAGGGAGGCTTGGATTATTGTTCATACTGGAAGTGAATCCTCCACGCTTTATAAACACCGACGTGGTGGTGATGCAGAAATATAAATAGTGAAGAGTTAAAAGTGAAAGGACTGGGAAGCTAAATGAAATGATGAAGTAGAAGAAGAAGATCAACACGAGGGGTAACCGGGTAAGGGTAAGGGTAAGGGGACGGGCGATAGAGAGACGGTTTTAATGAGTATTAAATTAGTCCCTTATTATTAAGGAACTTAATAGTTAACGATAAATAAGTTAAACGATATGGTGAGATATTTTTCCTTCTTTTGATATAGCTGTTAGCCGATAGTAGATAAGCTAGCAGATTGAATTAGTGGTTGAATTAGCTTTTAAGGCTCTGTTTGGCAAGTCTAATCCGCTAGCTTATAGCAGATTTGACTAGCTTATAGCGGATGAAATTTTTTGGAACTGTTTGGCAAGCAGTAGCGGATAGCGTTTCAAATGTAGCTTATACCGTTTTTTGAAACGCTACTTCAAGTAACGTTTGAGTTTATAGTTATAGCGTCTCATCTTTTTAGCCATTTTTATCCTCATTATTTTTAGATTATTCCTTCTTTGTCCTCAATAAATTAAAATAATTTTTCATTACTTTTAATTATGAATTACAGTCATTCTTTCTTAAGAGTTGTCCTCCGTCACCCTATTTTATATCACTATTATATTGTGCTGCACTACATTCGTTTGTTTCTTTGTTGAATGTAGTTAGTTGTACGTAGCTAGTATTTTTTTCTTCTTTCACACACAAATATAATATAAACTAGCCTCATTTCCCGTGCGATGCACGGGATGAGCTAGTATCGATGGATGTAAATACATTAAATCAACTCATTAATATTGTGAGCATGTGATTATTAATTAGAGACAGTTTAGTAAACTATTTATTTTTTCATGAAGCTAAGAAAATTAAATGCATAAAACTACTATTGTTAATTCTTAATATGTGTAAAGTTAGTTATTTTTGCTTATAATTACGTCCGGAGGGAGTACATCAATACATCATGCAGGGTTGAATAAAAACCACCATTAACATAAAAACACTTATACAAAGTTAAAAGAAAATATTTGAGAGTTCTATTGTAAGTGAGGCTGAAATTTCCTAGGAAGAAAGTTAAATTATAAATATAAATTAAATGAAAATATTATACAGTAAATAAATAAACCGTAACACAAATATTAGATTTGAACATCCATAGATAATAAGAAGAAAAAATCTATTTTTTTAATAATGTTATCTATATTCATCAGAAATATAAAAACTTAACCCATAATTAAATAGAAAAGAAGACAACACAATTAGAAAGTGAAATACGTACTTAGGTATCATGTCGTGTTTGATTTAAAACTAAACATCAGTTTAAGTATGCTTCTAATACTCGTTGGTGCAAAATTATCAAAATAAAGAGGAAAACACCAATTTGGACATGCAAATTTTTTTCTGGATCCTAAAATACCCCACAACACAATGCCTGACATCACACTTTATGTATTTTGTCACAAATTTTTTTTGTTTTTCATCAAACTGCTTATTGAGAAACAAACTTCGCATATTTAAATATCTAAAAAATTTCGGGACACTAAAATACCCCAAAATACACTGTCAGCGTCACAGTCTACGTATTTTGTCACAAACGTATTATTATTTTTTAGGTAAAATACCATCCGGGGTCCCTTAACTTATTTTCTGTTTTCGCTTAGGTCCCTTATGTTTTCGTGTTAACGAATAGGTCCCTTAACTTGAAAAAACATTGCACTATTGTCCTATTTAACGTTTTAACGTTAACACTGTTAAACGGTATCTGATGTGGCCATTACAGTGCCTATGTGTCGTAATCCATGTCATTTTTAATTATTTTTTCCTGACACGTCATTTTATCTTAATTTTTAATAAAAAAACAAAAAAAACTGAAAGGGATTCAACTTAATCTTCAACAAATCTTCAACAAAATCGCTTTTTCGTTTCCAAATCTTCATCAACAGATCCATTAATGGACTGCTGTATTATCTTCATTTTTTCGTTTCTGGATCCATAATCGTTTCCATATAATCGTTTCTTCGTTTCTGGATCCAAAATCGATTTGAAACTTCATTTCCATAATCGCATGAATTTGGAGACGAAATCGTTCATGAAATCGAAAGAAATCGTTTTGCAACATCGAAAGAAAACGCACGAAATCAGAAGACGAAATCCTTCAAGAAATCGTCCAGATTTTGGGATAATGAGTATTTTGCGAATTTGAGTCTGGGTTTCATGAAATCGAAACCGAAACTGAATCTGGGTTTCATGAAATCAAAACTGGGTTTCGATTTCAATTTGGTTTTTGATTTTCGTTTCTGGGTTTGATTTAGATTTATGTTTTTGGGTTTGTTTCGATTTCAATTTCGTTTACATCTATGGTTTTGGATTTCGATTTCGATTTCGTTTTCATCTATGTATGGGTTCCAATACTTTCAATTTTGTTTTTGTTTTCATCTATGGGTTTTGATTTTCAATCTGGTTCCAACACTGTTGTTGTTGACGTTAATGCCTTACAGGGAGAAGACGTTGAACAAACATTCATTTTTATTTTTATTTTTATTATCATTAAAAATTAAACTTAAAATGACATGTCAGTCAAAAATAATTAAAAATGACATGCATTATGACACATAGGTACTGTAATAGCCATATCAGATACTGTTTAACGGTGTTAATATTAAAATATTAAATAGGACAATAGTGCAATGTTTTTTAAAGTTAAGGGAACTATTCGTTACTACGAAAACATAAGGGACCTAAGCGAAAACAGAAAATAAGTTAAGGGACTCCGGATGGTATTTTGCCTATTTTTTACCAAACCGGTTATTTACAAAGAAACTTCTGATATTTGAAGAGTCAAAATTTTCTCTGAATCCTAAAGTACCTCAAAACATACCACTTAACATTTCACTTTACGCATTTTGTTACAAAGTTTTTTTTTTCACCATGAAGCACACAAGCACACTGTTTAGCATCTCACTTTAGGTATTTTGTCATGATATTAATTTTTTTCACCAAATCAATTCAACAACAAAATTTGTATATTTAAACATCTAAAATTTGTTGAGACCGTAAAGTACCCATTAAAATATAAAACAGTAAAAAAATGCAAAACCTTAAAATATAAAAGAAAAAAAACTAAAATAAAAGAAGAAGAATAAAAAAATGAAGTAGTATAAAGAGGAAAAAAAAGCAAAAAAAAAGTAAAGGACAAAACAAAAAAACCAAAACAAAAAAAGCAAGAAGAGAAAAAAAAAAGTGAAAGTGGTGGCAAAGTGACAAGCCGCATATATGTATTAGATTTAAAGCAATAATGTATATTTCTAAAATAAATAATTAGTTTAAAAATAAATTAACTAATTAATTCAGTTATCAAGTAAATAAATTAATTAATATCTAAATATTTTTTGTAATTTATATATATATATATATATAGTCATATTTTATAATGATTAAATAAATCTAACTATTAAATAATGTCCTTTTATGTCATTTTACATTTATCAGCTAGTTCAACCGCTAATTTTATCAAACACTTCATTCGTCATCAGCTAGCTTATCTGCTATCCGCTAGTTTATCTGCTATCCGCTATTTTTTACCAAACAGAACCTAAATATAAAATGACATAAGTGAACATTTGTAATTAATGCTTGAGAATGAGAGAGAATATTCATTTAATAGTGGATAAATGAAAAATTAATTAAAATAATAAGGGCCAAAGTGGGAGAATAAATGAAACGTTATAAGCTATAAGCTCAAAGCTACTTCAAATAACGTTTCGAAAAATGCTAGAAGCTAATAAAAAAATGCTATAAGCTTGTCATGCCAAACACCTGCTACGAGTTTATCTGCTATAAGCTAGCGGTTTGGCTTTGCAAGCAGAGCCTACATCTACATGTATCCTTCTTTTTTCCTCTTTACTATTTTTTTAAAAAAAATACAAAATTTGAAATTCTTTTAATATTCCGCTTTTTTATACGGGATAATGTTCAGACTAAATAAATTTGTTTACTTTAAATTTATCTTGATTTTCATAGGATAATGTTCAGACTAATTAAATTATGTCTGAGTTCATACATCTACTTTTAAGATAAGTTACACATACCAATAAGTTTAATAAATTTTGTTTTTTTTTTTTTTATGGAAATATTTATGTTTTTCCTAGAGTACCCTTAACTATTTATTATATCACTCTACATATTTCTCTATCCGCAGTAAATAGTTAAGGATATTGCTGAGAAAACAATAGTTCTGTATTAGACTTTGAAAATGACAAATAAAATGAAACAAAATAATTCTTTAAAAACAACATATATTGTGAAACAGAGGGAGTATTATCTATATATACCAATAACTCACTACCAAAATACCAATCTTACCCTTTTTTTTTTCAACTAAACAATTGGAGGATAATTAGGCTATTTCATTTTTTTTACTTTTTCAACCTTTTTACTTTTTCACTCTCTCTCCTGTACTTTTTCAAACATTTTTACTCTCTCACACATTTTTTCACTCTCTTCTCATATTTTTTCCTCTAACTCTCTCATTTCTCTACTGTTCACAATATATCTACTTTAATTACATCTACGTGTATCCTTCATCTACTATCTATATATACTAATAACTCACTACCAAAATATCAATCTTACTTTTTTCCCAACTAAACAATTGGAGGATAATTAGTTCATTTCACTTTTTTACTCTCTCTAAGATACTTTTTCAGTTTTTCACTCTCTCACATTTTTCCACCCTCTTCTCATATTTTTTCCTCTATCTCTCTCATTTCTCTATTTTTCACAATATATTTACTTTAATTACATTGACATGTATCTTTCATTTTTCCTCTTTACTATTTTAAAAAATCTCAAATTTTGATTTTTTTTTAATATTCCACTTTTTTACGCGAAATAATATTCGGACTAAATAAATTTGTCTACTTTAAATTTGTGTTGATTTTCACGGGTATGTTCAGACTAATTAAATTATGTCCGAGTTCATACATAAAAAGAAACTGACAACACCTGTGCGTTTGCACGGGGGGTATACCGCTAGTATACAATAGGTGCATAAGTTTTTTTTACACTATCTACGAATTAGAGGCTGACACATCATCAAAAGGAAATTGGTCAATTGATAATCATCAATTAGTTAATTAGTAACCAATCACTCCATTTATTGTGATCGCAATTTGATTTTGATGAATTTGGCTTCCGGAATTATCATCGTATGAGATAATTCCGGAAATTCAACAAAATGGCTTC
Organism: Astragalus glycyphyllos; assembly: GCA_963573325.1. Lineage (NCBI taxonomy): Eukaryota > Viridiplantae > Streptophyta > Magnoliopsida > Fabales > Fabaceae > Astragalus > Astragalus glycyphyllos. Next base: position 25,281,925 of record OY754312.1, read on the forward strand.
CGGAAATATCCTCCTTTGAGGTGTTTCCGGAAAGTTTAAAAAAACAGTTTTAACTTAAATGTTGGTAAAAAAAGTGAGAGGTATTTTGAGAATAAAACGTAAAATGGGGGTATAAGGGGGTACAAAAAAAGAAGCCAAGGGATAGCTACAATAGTCCACATGAAATCTGCTTTATCATCCATATTACCTAGGATATTTGCACAAGTAGCTTATTCGTAAACATGAAATGGAAAACATATAAATCTTCGAGGTGAATCGATCGAACAATATCATTGAGAATGGGCTCAAGGAATATATTTGACCAAATTCCCATGCACACCAAATGAATCAGTTTAAGAGTCATTTTCCACACAAAAGTCATGATGTTTTTAAATAGAGGGCGAGCTTTAAGCCGACCAAAAGACCCCAAATATGAGAGTAAAATAAGTTGACAGAGATACGGAGACACGGTTCGTACCATAGCAAAAATTTTTTTTAGCTAACCAGAAGTGTAAATCAGACTACGGTTTGGAAGAAATTGGATTATCGCTTGTTTTTATGATTTTATCCCGTCACCAAGTGTGCTTTTAAGTTTATGGGATTTTTAGTTTCAGTCAAAGAAAGATACTTCCCATCATCCTTCCAGGAATCCAGGTGCCAAATAACACAGGATCATCATATCATAATAAATAAAAATATCAGTTTTAACCAGAGCTTTCCAGAGAAACGTCATCAAAAATAAGGCCAACACATCTAGTCCGACACCAGCAATGCGAAACTTTTTACGATATGTTAATTAGAGGTGCCTTCATCTCGCTGCCGCTCTAACACTCATTGATGTATGGTAGTTTGTGCTTCTGTTTTTCCTGTAAGATGTATATACATCATCATACTGACTCACCTCATTGGGATCGGCTGTGGCCCCAAGTCCCAACCTTCCCGAGCCGCTTGATCCTGGCTTCCGATCTACACTCCCATCAGCATAGGTTCCCGTCTCTGGATCAATCTGCTGCAAGTTTGGGGGTGGAGGTATGCAAGCACCTCCTTTTCGCACAGAAGGCTCCCTCTCATATTCTCTATCATATTCATCATCTTCATCTCTTGAATCAGAATTCATAGGGCCCTCAGAAGGATTTACCTCTCCAATTTCTTTAAAAAACTTTGACACTCTTTGAAGAATTTCTGATGGTGGTACAGTTGACGGTGGTATCATGGTTGGGATGTCCAAAGGGCTCATAGAAGAATATGGGACCCCACTGCCAATTTGCATCTTTCTAACCATTCCAGGAATGAGGCCAGGTGGGAACAGCGGATAGGGAGGAACTCCAGTGCCGGATGATGGAGGGGGCAACAAATGTGCTCCAGGAAGTTGATTAGTTGGTTGAATAGAAGATGGTATAGTCATGGACCCTGGAAAAGCACTGGGATGAGCCGAATTTGGAAGAAATTGCTGAGCTGCCATTGATTGCCCCAGAGCTGCATGTTTTTCGGGACGATCTTGATCTAAGACAATTGAACCAGAGCCCAGCCTGTCAGCTTGCCACTGCTGAATAACATGGTTAGGAGTCGGCAGCATTCCTGTAATTGAGAAGGGAGAAGAAATTATAAATAATTTCTCAAATCAAATAATCTAAACCTCGAGCAATCAATCTCTAGTATACTTTGGACAGATATCACTGGTCGCCACTGTGAGTGATCATGTAATCAAAACTTACTGCATTATCATTTATTATAAAATAATACATCATGAAATTTTTTGCAAAAAAGACACCAAAATGGCTTGCAATGTTTTATGGATAAATTTACATCAGATGACACAAGAGAAGTTACTCAAGTAAAAGCCCATCCTGAAAGCTGAGAGAAAGCAGAAGGCAGTTGATGAAACTATTTTTTAAGCAAGAGGCATTTTGTAATTTTTATTTCTCATTTTATCACAAGAGAAGTCATTCACCAACTTCTGCAAGCCAAGACACTTTAAGGTTAAAGAAGAAAATCTTACCTGCACCTGAATCTACGGAGGCAGAGGATAAATCCTTCGATGTTGCAGGAAAAGAATTAGTCTGTGGCCCACCAATCATCTCACCCTTCAGCGAAGATATAGTATCTTGATCAAATACCTCTTTAGAAGCCCAGAACTCCACCATTTGCTGCAACCTTTTCCTATATTCCTCATTGCTTTGTGGATTGTGATAAATTCTTGCAAGCATGGAGCCTAAAACAGGTTTAAACGCAAGGGCCTCATTATCAAGGTCATGAGTGCTTGTCCTCCGATTTAAGCTGTGAATTAGTAACACAAAGGTCAAGGAAGATGAAAAGCAGAACCCTCCATGTTAGCATCAATGTCAAGAAGATTATCAATAACCAGGATGAATGCTTATATTAAAAAAAAAATAACCAGGATGAAAATAAGCAAGGGAAAGATCTCGCCAAGCCAAAAGTTGGAAAAATGTAAATTAAGAAGGAAAAAAAAGGTTCTATTTAGTTAAAAATGAATAGAACAAGTATTCGACCACAAGCAAATTAACCTCATCTTGAAGGCATATAGAGACTAGACATAAGACACAAGCCTTTGAGCTAAAAAGTACAAATGATCAACAAACCTACCAAAATAAAAAAGGCTTCCAGAGAGGAATATATTTCAGTTTGCCTATTTCATATGAGATTCAAGCCTAGGAAGGAAATATCAGATTTGGAAAAATATGAAACAAAGGAGGCTATATTGTGCAGTAGGGATGGATGGGCAGTTGCAATTCCTGCTAGTGCTAGCCAATAATTTTATTGCATCCCTCCTGTCATGAAACTAATCTGCCACAATAAGGCAAAAATTGCGAATGGGGATAAACCCATACTATACCAATAACAAACTTATTTTGGCACAACAATAGAGACACATGTAATACAGTGAAAGAGTGGTCCATACTTTCCGTTGATTAGAAGCAGTAAGTCTGTCATATTCATATGCTAATTAATCGAACAATGTTTCTGAGATAAAAAAAAGACTAGCTTTACACTGTAATGATAACATATGTTACCTGTCAAAAAGAATGTCATTGGCAAGGTATATTATATGTAACTGTCTCTCAACATCATCCAATGCAAATACACGTTCTCTAAGAACCTCTGCTAGAGCTGGTGCAAATGGAGATCTCTGCATGAACCAAAGTTTGGCACTTTTGATGGATTCTTTTGTACCATTCAGATTGTTAAGAACATTACCGAGCTCCATTGCGACATCAGATGGAAGTGGCCCAGAGAGCCCTCTGAAAGACTTGGATGACTGATCATAGTCAGGTCGACCATGAAGCCCAAAAGACTGAGGATGTTGATGGTGGTGTTGTTGATCATAGAACTGTTGGAAAGGAGGCGGACCTAGCATGGAAGCTGAAGATCCAATTCCAGCAGGATTCATTGGAGGAGCATTTAGAGAGGGGCTCATCATCGGATTTGGAGGAGGATGGATCATTGACATTGAAGATGATTGAAAAGATGGGTTGAATGGACCACCCGGGGGTCGAGTTGATAACCAAAGCTTAAAACGGTAGTAAGCATGACCTTCGCCACCAAAGAGGAAACTGTATGAAGGATTATCTCGTTGCTTTTCACATATCATGGCTTCAAAATCAGGGCCATTTTTCACCGAGTACTCAACAAGTTTGTCAATTCGCTTGTGGAGCTCGGGATCAGAAGGGGGAGCAACTGGTGGCGGAGCAGAATCATAAAAAGGCGACGGAACATGAGGAGGAGGATAATGAGAAGGGAATGCAGGTGGTGCTTGGTGCTGTGGCTGAAGAAGAAGATGAGGTGGGGGAGGGCCATGAGGGTGTAGCTGCTGTTGCATGGCATGATGAAAAGGGAACTGTTGCATTGGACCCGAGGGAATAAAAGGCGGACCGTGCATTGCCGATGGAAACTGCTGATGCTGGGGATGAAATCCAAACTGCTGCTGTTGTTGCATATTAGCAGCAGGTCTCTGTTGCTGAGCATATGCCATAGCAGAGGCAGCTGCATAATCATGACTCGGACGTTCCATAACTCTTCCTACTTCCTAACAATACGGCTAGACTGCTAGACCACTCCTCAACAGCTCTTTATGAGTATCTAAATGTATCTACAACAAAATAAAATAAAATTCATTTCTGCTATCATATACAGATAACAATTCCGTAATCAATATAATCCCAAGATATACATTTATATTCCTGTACACATAACAAAAATCAAAAATAATGAAAGACTAGGGAAGCTTTTTTAAAATAAAATAAAAAATCTCAAAAAAGTTGACCTCACTGATTTCCTTCTTATATTTACAGTAATGCACAAGCTACAGATACTCTACTCCTCTCCCAATAATCCTATATTAATATTCCATCAGGTATGAATTAGTAATTCTAGGTCACACACACTATAATGAAGAGAGGTATCTGATTTCATATATGTTCTATAGTTCATTGATTTTGAAATTATCAGTTGAAGTTATTCCTAGGGTTGGAGAAAAGGAGCGAAATCGAAAACGAGCGGCAGTAACCGAAACTCGAGGTGTGGAATTCGTCAACTGAATTGAATTGCTGGTTTAAAATAGAAGCTCTGAGAAGAAAACGTAATTTATATATACCTGCAAAAGTGCGACAAAGGGGATTGGCGATGGGCGAAGCAGCAGCGGAGACACCGTCGAAGTCGATCGAGCTACACGCTGTGGAGTTTGTTTTCCGGTGAACGAGAAAAGCCCACTGCAATTTTTTTTAGGTCTCAAATTAAGTGACTTTAGTGGTTGTTTACGAAATTACCCTTACAAATTTAACAAAATGACATTTTTGCATCGTTAGGTTTAGGCATATTTATTGTCGTTCTTTCTTCTACGTCAAAAAAAGCTGCGTTTGCGTCTTTCTATTTCTCTGGTGGCTCATCAACAAGCGTCTTTCTCCGGTGCGGCTTTTTCTCCACAGCTCGTTCTTCACCATCACAAGTAAGTTTTTTTTTTTTTTTCGCTTTCTGAGTTTCTCTAAATTTTATACTTCTATCATAAGCTTGTTGATGAGTTAATTTTATATTTTTATTTACACTGATGTTTTCCTTCGTACTTATTCCAATTTTCTTGTAATGCTAATTTTAGATCGCACTATTAAAATTCAGATTGGCAGAAATGTTTAACTTACCCTTACATAGACTCTCCTAAACCTACCCTAAGACACCGTTGGCTAGTGGCTTAATCTACCCTAGGACACGAGGTCGACCGGTGCTCCTGTGTTCGATTCTCGCAGTGTACACACTCAGTGTTGGGCAGTGCGAAATTTGATCCTAAGCTCGAGCACGAGCGGGATTAGTCTTTCGTTGAAAGCGTTGGGATATACATTATGTTTTGACTTTCTCTATAATACTTTGATTATGAATGTCTCAAGAGTAGTACTTTTTTGGATTTCCATGAGGATTGTGAAGACTTGCTTGCTGCACACTTTGTGTTACTTTGTTTTTTCTTGGCTTTTCATAAAGATTGTGCTTAGTCTTTTTTGAGATATCCTTATCTTCCTGGTATCTGTTATATACCAATGATGATTAAGAGCATTCTTACCATGTGGAGAATTGAGGGGAGGAGTATTGGAGTGTTCATCATTAAGAAAGGGATATAAAAAATACCTCACTCTGCATATCCCACAATATAGTATACTCCCACTTCCTCTTTTTCCTCACCACATGCTTTAAGTTAGCAAGTGACTGATTTAGACATTCATTGCAGAAAATAATTGATACTAGTTTCTGAATTCTGATATTTATATTAACCTTTGCAGAAAGTTGCTGGAAAATATTGAACTTTATATTAATTATATAATTATATTTCTTTAGTGGAGCCTAAACATCTAATTTGAACGCTTAATGTAGTTTATTAATATTAATATTTGCTGACTTCCATAAAGTATAGTAGAAAATATCACATCCATATATACGGTATACCAGCCTTGTTTATTAACTAAGTGTCCTTTGTTTATCTCATTTTCCTATAGTTATTTTTCATTTGTTACAAAGCGTAGAGCTCTTACCAGCCCTTGAATTGTATGTCAAATGTGAATGTTTAATGAAGTTTTGAAGTCAAGTACTTTGAATGACTTAATAACATATATGATGTTATTCTCTTTGCCGACTAATTAACATAAAGAACATCTAAAAGTGATTATTTAAAAAAAAAATGTGTTTTTTTGAGAAAAAAGTTGTACCAAACGGACTCTCAATTCGTAACAAACGAGCCTTAACTCTCTTTGTTCAATTGATTGCGCAGCCATGGCCGATATCATCCCCGAAGCCGCCATTGTTCCAGATCCCACCCAGATCGATGTCAAACTCTTTAACCGCTGGAGCTTTGACGATGTTCAGGTACTTCATCGTTCTAACTATCTAATTTTTCTTTTATTTCCCATTTTTCATTTGTTCTAGAGCGAAAGTGTGCTATTCTATGCGCTCATCAGATTTGGACTATATAAAAGTTCAATTTTGGATAATTAAAATCAAGAGTTTGAAAATCACGTTATTTTTGTATTCTCATCTCTCAAATGTGTTTTACGTATGTTGAATTTTTTGAGGTTTTGTTTTCTGATGTGTCAGGTTACTGACATATCTCTGGCTGATTATATTGGAGTGGTGCCATCTAAGCATGCAACATATGTTCCTCACACTGCTGGTAGGTACTCAGTGAAGCGGTTCAGGAAAGCACAGTGCCCCATAGTTGAGAGGCTCACCAACTCTCTCATGATGCATGGTAGGAACAATGGCAAGAAGCTTATGGCTGTCAGGATCGTCAAGCATGCTATGGACATTATCCATTTGCTTACTGACCTGAACCCTATTCAAGTTATTGTTGATGCTGTTCTCAACAGGTCTGCATTGTTGCCGGAAAAAAAAGATTTCCATGTTTTATGCTTTATGTGTTGATGATGTATTTGAAAGTTTAGCAAACTTGCTGATAGAAATTGTGTTTGATATATTCTGAAAATCGTCTTTCTTTTTCAACTATTTGAACGAGGTTTTGATTTAAATTGACATTCACGGGCTACTTGTCTGGCTTGATATGGAGGATGGAGTGATGAATATTTGTTTCCCTATTGGTTTGACTGCCTGAATGATGGCATTTTGTATTAGCTCTATCTGACCTTTCTCCCTGTCTCCCAGTTCATTTTTTTTTTAATTTCTAGTTTCGAATTAGATTAGCTGAAGTTGTTCTTATTTGGGGGAAGATAAACCTATCTGCATGCCAACTTTTATCATTATTCAAGGTTTATGTTTGTAGTCCGAGTGATGAAAAGGAAGTTAAGTAAATAAAGTTCACAGTTCATTCATTTCCCTATTGATCTGATTGTCTGGATGGTGATATTTGGCATTAACTTTGACTGATAATCTCATTGTTGCATTATGCATTCTACTTCATTATATGGTTAATCAAATGTTTGGAAGTGGAAACAACTTATTTCCGTGTTGTTTTGTTTTTCTAGTTGTTTTAGTTGGTTTTTGTTTGAAATGATCTTTGAAAATGGAAGCTTAGGTTTGATGTTAAAGCCGCTTTAGTTTTAAAGTTTAGAGTTTAGACCAACCAATGATAGTCATAGTTCGAGAACGACGTGATGATTAATTGTTTCCCTATTGGTTTGATTGCCTGGATGATGCCACTTTTGTATTAGCTCTATCTGATCATTCTCCTTATTAAATTAAAAATGGGATTATGGTTGGTTTATTTTCACTTAATCAACAATCATTCTTTTGGGAGAAAATGGTTCATCACCGTAGGTATATACTTGTTGGTAATTGTTGCTCAAATATATCATGTTTTATACTTGTTTTAATTTGTTGTTGATTGAAATGATCCTTGGAAAATATAGCTTAAATTGATGTTCAAGCTACTTTAGTTTTAAAGCATAGACCAATGATAGCCAGCGGATGAGAGTGACATGATGATTAATTGTTTCCCTATTGGTTTGATTGCCTGGATGATGGCACTTTTGCTGTTTTAGCTCTATCTGATCATTCTCCTTAATAATTTAAAATTAAAATTATGGTTGGTATATATTCACTTAATCAACATTATTCTATTTGGAGAAAATGATTATGCACTTGTTAGTGGTTGTTGCTTAAATATGTCATTTTAGCCTTTTTCTTAGGTCAATATGATGTAGAGTAGACAAAGCTCTGTTGAGCTCAAGTGTTGTAGCAATTTGTGTATGCTGGACATATTTCATATGCAATTAAACAGTAAAAATTGGTTTGTATGCATTCCAAATTCAGAATGAGCATTAATATGCTAACATAGAACTGTAGCATCAAGTACGTGTATTTGCAGTTCTTGATATACACCATGGCGAGTGAAATATTATTATTTATTTCACCGTGCGTACTTGTTTCATTTTTTCAGCGGTCCACGTGAAGATGCAACTCGAATTGGTTCTGCTGGAGTTGTAAGGAGACAGGCTGTGGATATCTCACCCCTTCGTCGGGTTAATCAAGCCATCTATCTTCTAACCACTGGTGCACGTGAAGCTGCTTTCAGAAATATTAAGACAATTGCTGAATGCTTGGCCGATGAACTTATCAATGCAGCAAAAGGTTCATCCAATAGGTAGGTATATCATTACATTTCAATTCCTGAGTTCCAATGCATTGGATCTAGTTTCTTTTTATCTTTGACTGTTTGGTACTTTACTGAAATCACTATCCCATTTCAGCTATGCTATCAAGAAAAAGGATGAGATAGAGAGAGTTGCCAAGGCTAATCGTTAAGCAGCATTTGGAAGTAGTCTTAGTGACAATATGTTAGTTTTGTCTTTGTACTACAGTTAATTTAATTAATTGTTGTTTTTAAACATCGAGTAATCTTTTAGCTGGTTTATTTTTATTGTTTTGTTGATGAATTCACATGTTATGAACAATTTTGATTCTTAGACGATGATTTGTTTTGTTGTTGTGTGTGTTGTCGCTGGAGTAACTCTTCTATTCCCCTCTGCGTTGGTCGACGCCGACAAAAGGCAACTAAAGGGAACAATGCAGAAGGTTCTAGAACAAGTCTCTCAAGTGGGCCTTTGTTGCTGGCAAAGCTACTTGCGATTCCATTCTCTACATCCTTCTCAAATCCGTTTGTTTTCTGTTCTCATCATCATCTCAACCATACTTTCCAACAACGCTTCACAAAAACCTCCAACTTTCATTATGCTTTACAACAATGCTTCACAAAAACTCCAATTTTAATTATGCTATGGTATTGTATTTAATCGAATGTCACCATCCCTTTTTTTCTCAATTTTCATTGACTTACTTTCTTCTTAAGATTATTAGTATTAGAATTCCTTTTTCCTCATTGCGAATCTCTTGTAGAAGGTAAATCTCACCCTTGAACACGAGGACATGAGTGGTTCTCTTGGGGTAGATCATTTATTCTCTAAGTGGTGTAATTCCTGGAATTAACGACGCCATTAGTGAAGTGTGGGGAGACAAACCCTAATTTCTGGTTTTTTGAAGATTGAGAGTTCTATTTTAATTCTTTTTTGTTTGTAATAAAATTTTAAATAAAAAAAATCATGTCGTGTTCTCTAAGTGAAGCATTATTGCCATTATTATTAGAAACTTGATACAAAAGAATTGGGATATTAAGATTTTGTGTATCTTGCGTGAAGGTAATCAATGTGCCGATTTCTTGGCAAAGTTAGGAGCTAGAGGAGGTGATGAGTTGGCGGTGTTGTCCTCTCCACCTTTGGGGTTATCGCCTTTATTGTTAGCGGATGCTAGAGGGGAATCCTTTGTAAGAAAATAATATTGTTTCTTTTTGTTTTGGTTCTCTTTTTTTGCCTTTGTAACCGAAAAAATAGTGTCGTATTGGACTTGCCAAATAACCACGGTGATGTTCACGTCAGTGTAACAACTTTTTTTTTTTGGTGATATATGTTGGCGTAACAACTACCACATATGCTTTTTTAATAGAGTTAGATGGAGAGCGAAAAAATGTAAACCGTGTTAAGCATTTTGCAACTTAAATGACTAATTTGAAAAAAAAACTTAAAGGACTAACTCGGCATGTAAAAATAACTCAAAAAACCTGAGGAGCAATTTTGCCTTTAATCTCAGCCATCAATTTTGATCTATGGGCTTTAAGGGTTCCTCTTAATTCCCATAAAAAGAAACTTTCTCACTTTAAATCCCATATAAATACAATAGGGATGGGTAATCGAGTGACTAACATGAGAACACTTTATTGTTGTGAGAAATGAGAATATTTATTATTAGATTAAATTAAACAGTTTAAATTACGTCATTAATACAAAAATTGCACATGTAATATTTTTATGCGATTTTTAAAAAATTGTGTGATATTTTGTAACTAATGTCATATAATCTGAACCATCAACTTCGATCAAATAGTTATAAATGAATGTTCTCGTTTCTCACACTAAGCATATTTTCTCACTTGAGTCTCTCTCCTAGTCTCCTAAAAACACACACTCTTTGATGTTCACTTCCAAATACGTTTTCTTATTGATTAAAGGTCAAAGAATTGTGTTATTTAAACACACAATACTAGACACAATATGTGAAACCGTATAACTCCATGTCTATCTCTTATTTAAGTTTTCATTTTTGTACAATTTACACAAATTACGAAAATACACATAAAATACAAAGGACACAATATTTGTGTCAATTTTATGTGTCCATTTAACATTTCTGAAATTCAAATGGGTCCCGTAAATCATGTGAGTCTTATATGGATGTGGCATGAATTTAATCTAGTAGAAGAGAGAGTATTAAAAAAAGTGTTAGAAAATACTATTATGTTTGCATTTATTTTGTAAAAAATGCAGTTAACATTAACTTGAACATCGAAATACTAACTAAATAAGTAGTAACAAATTTTTCTAAAAAAATTATAAAAAAGAAAAAGAAAATTCTAAACAACTAGAAAGAACAATTCTTATTAATGAAATTAGTTAGAATAATATCCGAAATTATTTAACTGAATATCATGTCCTAAGTTTGAACTTGAGATGTAAATTGTCTCCCTGAAGTTTTAAGGAAATTATTTTTAAAATTTAGTGAAAATTGATAATTTGCATCGCACTCCTCTGGGACTTCAATCCAAACTCGACGAGTGAAAAGGAGAGAGAAGAACGTTCTACGATTTTCGCGAGTCAAGTTCAGAATTCAGAAACTGAATCAGCAACTCAAATCAATAACGAATCGAAATTTGTTAATCAGAGCTGATACCGTTGAAGGTGTTGCATGCGAAGACCAAGAAATATGAGACCAAATATCGTTTCTGAGGTAAATTCAATTTCCACACTACCAACACATTTTACCGTTCAGAATCTTGATCTTTCTATTTCTGATCGTAGATCTTCAATTTGGTTGTTGCTTTATTTATCGTTCATGTTGCTTGTTGTATTTGTATAATTCATGCCAAAATTTGAAACCTATGAAAATGAATCAAATTGGGAAATTAACTTTTTATCACTTAATTTGTTGTTTCTTCATTTCCGTGTTCTTCTGATTGCTGATTTGATGGATGTCATACTTGAATTGACAAGCAGGCAGGGTTGCCTACTAGGTTGAATCAATGGTGGGAAAGCATTCCATTTCTTACTTCTGCAGTGGTGGGTGTTTGTGGAGTAATTTACTTTGTTTGCCTTTTGGTTGGATATGATTCATTCGTCGAGATATGCTTCTTGCCCTCTGCTGTTGTATCACGGTTTCAAGGTATTTTTTGTTTGTTAAGTCATTATGTTGTTTGCTTTGTATAGTTAATTGGTTGGATAATCTTATAATAATCTAATTGCTGCATAGTTGGAACAATGGGCTGTTGTAGTGGTTTCTGAAATTGTTATCCATGAATTTGAAGACCTGTTAAAAGCATTCCTCATTCCATTTTTATTTGATCTATGATTTCCATCTGCCAAAATCAAATTAAACTTTTCTTATTTCTTTGTGACTCTTAGTTTCCCCCCTGCATTTTTGTTTGGTATTTTCCCTGAATAATTTTAAACCTACAAACATTTAAGTGCATGAAACCAAACCCAATCTTCTTGTCACACACACACACACACACACACACACATATATTCTCCACTTGGATATGTTGAATGGGATTCTAACTGGTGTTGTGGATAATCCCTGCTTGGAAACTTGTTGAGCTGCTTTATAACCAACGTTTCTAAATATTATCAAATCTCGTGTTGTTGTCCTGTTTTCCATGTAGCACTTTCTTCCATTTTGTGTCTGAATAGTTTTCTTCTTCCCTTCAGTTTACAGGATTTATACCGCCATTCTTTTCCATGGTTCACTGCTTCATGTTCTCTTCAACATGATGGCTTTAGTTCCCCTGGGCTCTGAGCTGGAGAGGATCATGGGCTCAGTTCGCTTGCTATATGTCATTATTTTGTTGGCTGCGAGCAACGCTATATTCCATATTCTCATAGCATTCCTGGTGGCACATAATCCTTTTCTTACAAATGATTACTTCATGAATGAGTGTGCTATCGGCTTCTCAGGAGTTCTATTTTCGATGATTGTTATGGAGACAAACCTGAGTGGAGTTCAATCCAGGAGGTGAATTTATAAATATTTCTGCTGTCACAGAATTTACAACTAATGGGAAATACGCAATTTAATATATTAATAATAACCACCTTTTTTTTAAAGATAATTTGGTACAGACCACATTTTGGAAGCTGTCTAAGATGCTGGAATAATAATCTTGTTAAAGAAATATCATTGAAGTGTTATCATAAATGATTATTATGAGAATGCTACTATTATTACGAAAAATACAAATTATTGTGTCTTTAGCTTTTGGATTTAGCTGCTGAAAATGGATTAAAAAATTATAAAAGAATTATATTTATCATAAAGAAACACCAAGGACTAAAAGCACACAGCTTTTGTATTTAGCTGCTGAAAATGGATAAAAAATTTATAATACCAAAATCAAAATTTGCCAATTTAATAGGGACTCAACAAATATTTAAGCATTTTGAGAATGTTATCTCCACAGTGGGAGAATTGAATGATGCTTGTCTTTTTATAACATTTATTCTGTTTTATAAGATACAATTTCGCCTAGCATTTTGCTGTGTAAATATTTTCTTTGCTTGTTTTGCTAAAAAGACACTGTAAGTTACTTGTTTTGTGTTACATTTGTTTTGCAAGGGTTTACTAACTTTTTTCTATTTATTTTGCAGTGTGTTTGGGTTGTTTAATGTGCCGGCCAAGTGGTGAGTGCAATTTTGGGTTAAATATGTCATTACATACTTCAAAATATAACTTTTTTTTTGCTGTTTTAGTCCCTATTTAAATTTTATTTGCTTATAGTCCTTATATTTAACAAGAACAATGTGTTTTAATACTCCATCAGGGACTAAAAGAGCCTATTTTTTCTATTTTCTTTAAGCACTTAAAATAAACAAAATTTATATTTAAATAGCGACAAAATTGAAATTTGAAAATTTTATAAAAATATTTTTCTGTTTAATTATAGGTTTTAATATGTAGTTTATCTTGATGAATCCCTTTTCTGATAGTTGGACATATTATGTTTTAGGTATGCATTTTTTTTGTTGGTAGTGTTCCAGCTCCTCATGCAAAATGTCTCACTACTTGGACACCTCTGTGGTATTTTATCTGGGTTTGCATGTCAGTTCTCTCTTTTTGCCTCCTTTGTTTTAATTTTCTATTGTTTCCAATACTTTGAGATATTCGCCTAAAGTATTATACCGTGATGCTTGTGGTTCCAGATACATATGGCTTGTTTAATATCCTGATACCGGGGACATCCTTTTATTCTTCAATTGAATCCTCCTCTTTGCTTGTAAGTCTCTTTCTAGAGTTACCTTGGGCAGTGCACCAAGATGAGAAAATTTGCAATTGCTAGTCGCATACCATATAATATTAAGGGTCTGTTTGAATCACTTTTGAAAATCTGTTTTTCAGTTTTTAAAAAATACAAACCGAAAAACGTGTTTGGTTAACTGTTTTGTAAAACTGTTTTACAAAACCGCTTCTTACTTTCCTGTTTTTAAAACTAAAAAATCAAAATAGATAATAGTTGTTTTAAAAAAGCAGTTTTTGAAAACTGTTTTTTAAAAAAATTTAAAAAATTGAAAAAGCAAAACACGTGTGTGGTTTATTTGCTCTGACCAAAAAACAAGTCCCAAGTCGAATGTCTAAGGCTCCAATGGAACATGTATTTTTACTAGAAAAAATGGCAATAAACCCCAATTACTAATATAGAACACTGCAGAAATTTGAAGGTCTGTAACCTCCCTGCTTCATGACCTCGTTCCACTCACAAATGACTAGCCAGCTCTCTCTCAACACTTCTTATTTGTGGGCAGCATCTAACTAACTGACTAACTCATTAAATAACCAAGGGGGTTACCTATTAATACCTTTCAGGGATTTTCAAATCCATATCAGCTGTGCGTTTTCAATTTCTGTTTATAGCTTCCTGTTCTTATGCAGGCTACAAATAATTTTAAGTTTTATGTGTCTGTGTTTGTCTACTTATTATATAAAATGATTGGACTGAGATAAACTGTTTCCATTTTCTTGTCTGAACACTCTTTATTTCCTTCTATTATTAAAATTGAAATCACTAAATTAATTACGGTATTGAACAAGTTATGATTGACTGGAATACTAAAAAATCATTTGTATTATATCTTGCTAACTATAATTTTAAAATGAAAAAGAAAAATGGAAAAACATCAAATAAACATCCATTTTTTAAAATAAATGTGTATATATCAATATTATCATATGTGGTCCTTTATTGTTGTGTATGTTTGTCCTTTTCACTTTCAGTCATCATGTGTGAGACGTCCTAAATTTATTGTTTGCACTGGTGGAAATCCTTCGGGCTATATTCCTACACATACAAGCCAAAATTCAACCACTGGGTAAATACTGTGATTTTCACACTAAACCTTACCAACTGCGCTAAATACCTACCAATCCGCATTTTAAATATGTGCTTTCATGGGACAGTGGAATACTTTCTGGAAATATTTGGGGGAATCTGTCATCGCTGATGCCTCAAAGGGAAGTGCCTGCTCAGGTATGTGACAATTCCTCTTCTCTTATGAGTGAGCTTTTGGTGGTCTCTCAAATAATCTTGTACATGCTTTTTGGCTTTGCTCATTATGTGAACAGATGCAATGAAATTGTTGTGCAATTTAATACACATTCATGAGAAGTATACGTAGATCTCTTTTATATGATCTGTTGATCAAGTCAGTTTCTGTTGAGTTAATTTTGTAAAAGACTGGTTGACCATGATTATCCCGTGCACTATGTGAAAACAAATGCAATGAGTAATTATTCTTGTGCATATTACCTGTTCATTATAGGTGTAAGTAAGTGAAAAGACTAAAGAGAACTCTTGCACATGATCTTTTTCTTTCTGGCTGGCTTTATGCTTACCTCCTGCCATTCCTTTGGCAAGGTACTTGTATTTCCCTCTTTTAATGTGTTGGTGGTTCTTCTTGAGGAGGTTTTATAGAGACTTAAGCAGCTGGTTTTTAAGGAATTTTCGACCTGGGCATTCTTTTTATTTATTTGTAATGTGAATTAATCTTTTATCTCCAACTCAAAGTATATTCATTCTTCGAAGTTGTTCTGTCAGATTCATCAACTCGTCCATAATCCATAAGGCTGTAACATCAGCAACTATAAAAATTTATATTGTTTTTGGTGCTTATCTTATAAAGTTCAATTCATTGTGGGGAATATTAAATGTGGCATGTTCACTTAAACGATAGTTGTCCGTCCATTTCAAGCTGTATATTATCTGGCTTTGAATCTAGTGCCTAATGGTGCCTGTTTGTTAGCAACAGCAGTTTTGATTCAGTAATCACTAAACTGCGGTTATGTCAAATGGGAATGAGAAGTTGAAAGCTCGAATTGTATCCCTGCCTTTTTTGCAAGACATTGCTAATTGCATGTTTTCATTATGTATTCATGTCTATATTCTCTTCAGTATGGAGGCATTGATTTATCGACATTTTATTGTATTATTTGAGACCTTGCAGTCAGTTGACGACAGTAGGTTCCCTGGGAGGGCAAGGACCCTCGGCTCTGTTCAAGGTCAAAATGCTTCTGGTCTTCATTCAGATTCAAATCTTCAAGCTAGACTCTTGGAGGATAGTAGTCCCAATTCTCCTCCAGATTCAGCCATTCAAAGTACTACTCAACGGTTATCAGAAGGAAGGTATGAGGGATAGTTTTATGCATGATTGGTAACTCATTGTTATTGCTTTAGTCATCTTTACTTTGGAGTTTGAACCTGTCATAATACCCAGCGTATTAGGCATAGATTGATAGTGTTTTCTCTAGGAGTGGCAATTTCAACTTGAAGTCTTGAACCCGACACAACTTACATGAACTTGGGTTGCAGATGGATTGCCTGTTTAAACATGTACAATAAGCATTTGTTTCAGGTTCTTCTGCCACACCTGAATTCTTAATTAATTAGTGCAACACATTGGTGCTATTATGATAGTTCAAAATTTAACATTCAGAAGCATAGAACATACGTATTTAGATTTTAATTTTAAAAATACTTGCCATGACTTTATATATAGTAAGCTAATATAGTATTCCATAAGTAATTCAAGTTATAATCTGATATCCATTAATGTGCTGCTCATACTATAAAATGGTTGTTTTCCAGTTATATCAATGAAACGGTTCATTGTGTTGTAAATAGGTTGATCTTTAACCATTGCTTGCTTGTTTAAATTAAACTTATTCATCGTTACAAGTACCATAGATCGTATCGGGTTACCTGCTTAACAAATATGTGATGTTTGGAGCTAGACATGGAATGAAACCAGTTCCCCCAGCCTGCACATCTCCTATACACTAATGAGCTAAATTGCTATATTTTAACAGGATGGTTTAGTAGTATTAACTCAGAAGTTTGTGTGTCTGTTTGAGTGATGCTCTCTTGGTTTTCTAATTCGTTGTAGGAATTCAGTTAATGATGTAGCTGCAGCAGGTGCAGGTGTTCCACACCATCAGGTTCTTTACTGCAGTGGTTGAAAATTTGTTGCTTTCTTCTGTTTAATCTTGATATTTAATATTTGTCAACCCCCCTCCCCCCAAATGAATGTGCAGGCTGCAGTTACTTCGGAAGAAGAAATTAAAAAGCTTGTATCAATGGGTTTCGATAGGGTAAAATTCAGTTTCCATATCTTTTAAGTGGCCAAAAAAAATAGGGTTGGGCGTCTGAAAACGTTTCTTTTACTAGCATCTAAGAGATCGAGTATATAAAGTTATTGTTATTTGATCTCCTTATTTATGGGACCCCACCACATCTGAGAAAAGAATTTGATGGTGAGATTTTATTACAGACGTCACTTGTCAAATTCTTTTCTGTTAGATGTGGTGATTGGCAATTTGGCGTGGTATCATTCCTATGCATTTGCATCAAATGTAGATATAAGATATTAAAACCTACAATTCAGTGTTGTGGTCTTATCTGTTTGGGTTGCTTTCAGACACAAGTGGAAGTAGCATTGGCAGCCGCTGATGGTGATCTTAATGTGGCAGTCGAAATACTCATGAGCCAGCAGGTCCTGGTTGACTATTTTTTTTATCGTCTATAGTTCTCCTCCTTTACTTGATTAAGTATTTGTTTCTTGGTTTCTTTATTTTTATTGAAAAAGTGTTGGACTATTACATTTACAGGGTTAAGACGAGAAAGCTTCTGTGAGTGAGACTTCCCTGACAGTGTTGATCGAGTATCTCTTCTATGTTGTTCAATCACTCTGTTATTACTTGGACCAAATCACTAACAGTTTGGTGATACCTGACAAACATGCTAACGCCAATGAACAGAGTTGAAAATGTGTAAATCGCATGAGCTTATTAGTGTATAACTAGAGTTTCTCAAAGAGATAAAGTGGTCAAATTGTAACCATTCTGTTTCGCTCCCCCTCCCCCACCAAAAAAAATCCCCGCTGCATTATGTTTTGATATAAAAAATATAATGACCGCATCTAATGCCAATGACGATGCAGTAACTCTTTTAATCGTAAATACACTAAATTTCTAGAAGGGCGAATGGAATGGATGAGATGGAATGCCATGAAAAATAAAGTGTGGTTAGATATTTAATAATACAGAGTTAAAAACGTTATTAGTCCCTAAACTGTAAGTGAGAAACACGTCATAAATTTAACGACGGATGCCAGATTTTAAGGCATTGTTTGAAGGAAAATGTACGAGACATGCTTGAAGGAAAATGTACGGGACGTGCTAATGCAATATGATCGAGGACTTGAGAGTTGAGAAGATCTCAGCACTATCGCTGGCATATAACAAAAGAGTTTGTGGAATAGCTCTGACACAATCATTTTAAGAAGAGAAAAAACAGGTAAGGCATAACTTGAGCTGAATTGACTCGGCATTATGCGAACATAAATAAATGAGCACGGTTAAAACTTAAAAGAATAAACACACCTCTTTCTCATGCTGGGATCTTCCTTGACCGACCAATGCAGAAAAAGAATGAAATGATATGAAGTGATAATAATTTTACTAATCCCTAGTTCTGTTACGTAGTTGTATTAGTTTCAACAGTTTTTTACAACTGTTATTGTCAGTTTTTGTTACTCTAGCCTCTATTGTTACATATAGACATTGCAACAAAATGTGGTGCAAGAAATTCAGTCAATCAATAACAAACTACGCATTTCTGCATTCTCTATAGAACTTTAATAAGCAATCAAGTCGCTGAGGAAAGGGAACGTAAATTATTGTAGATTATTGGCAAATAGATTCTATTATAGTACTTCCTCCATCCCATATTAGATGTCGTTTAAGGTTGTGGCACAGGAATTAAGAAAAATAGTTGATTTTGTATAGAAAATAGAGATTGAGTTAATTTACCAAATTGTCCTTCATAAATGACATTAGAAACAAAAAGTAGAATTGTAAAAAGATATATATTAAATAATAAAGAATATAACTGGAAAAAAAAATAATGTTGCATTAATATTCTAAAAAATCATATATTATTAGACAAATTTTAACTAGAAAATCATATAATATGAGCCAGAGGAAGTATATAGGTAGACTGAGGTTTGGAACCCAAGAATGATAATTCACCAAACCATAAAATGATTCGTGGAAGTAATGCCTGTTATTCCAAACTTGGAGGAAGGTTATCAATTGTTTATAGCAAGTACTCGAATATACTAACTTGCAGAAGAAACAGAAATTTAAGAAACAAAAATCCAACTGGCGCATAAAGGTATAATCTCAATCTGGCAAAATTTGAAGAAACAAAAATTATGCTTACAAAACCCCCTTTTTTCGGGTAAATCAGAAATTGTCATGTCGCCTAAACAGAAGGATCTACAATGGATCACGACATTATCAATAGACAACATGTATAATTCTAATATTTTAAGAATCTTCCTTTTTCTTCTTTGATGCATGTTCATCACTCCTATTTTGCTTGGCTTCACGGCGCTCCCTCTTAACTCCTTTTGATTTATTGGGTAAATCCATTTCTCCAATCTAAACAATTTATAATTGTTATCACTGGTTAGATGTGGACTGGAGAACAAAACTAACATAACCATAATTTATAGTAGTTGATGCAATGAATGAAAACAGTCACACTTACCTTCTGATCAGGAATGTAAATATTTCCAATCTTTCCTTCAAGTAGATCCTTTTTAACATTCTTCTCCTGTGAACAACAGAGTAAGTTAACAATTTAGACATGTAACTTCATTTTACATTACCAAATAAACTACAATGATTTAGAGATGTTGTAGACCTTTTTCTTTGGCTTCTCTCTGGAAGTCCGCATGGCTTCCTTCCTCAAGCTCTCATTAGGAAGACGATGCCGACGAACAACAAAATCCATGGAAGGGCCAACTTCTACCAATTTCATTTTTGGCACAACTGTGCCTGATTTTTTCAGCTGCAATGCACAGTGTGTAAAATACACCCTATTTGGAGACAGGGCAGTACATACATACGCCCGGTCCACTCCGGCAAGATTTAAATTCTCCGCAACCTGCATGACTCATGCACATCATTTCTGTTAATATAAATCCAGTTGCCAACAAAATAAAGCAACAGATTAAGGAAACCAAAGATTACCTCTCCACGAAAATGATCGAGCAAAAGTTCCTTCAAATGTTTTAGTTCTTCCACAGTCTCAAATCCCTCTCCAATGAAAACAATAAAAGGCTTTGACCCTTCCTTTGGAGCTATTTTTTTATCGTAAGAAAATGTCTCCATGGATCTAAAATTTTCAACACCAACTTCTACAAGATCATAGACATGGTGATCATACATTCTCCCCATAACAAGGTTATTGGGTCGCTTCTTTGAGTGAGATCCATACTGCAACACATAAGCAGCAAGAATCATTACTAAATCATGTTGCATGCAATATTTGCAGCTCTTATTGTCAGTGAAGTAAGCAACTCAATTATTTTTAGTAAAAATGGGGACAAAGCCTATACTAAGATCTCAATTGCTAACATACATCACATCACAATATTTCAAATTTGATAAATAACAGGACATGCATTGCGGGTCTGTTTGGTTGAAGAGGGAGAGGGAAGAGAGAAAGTCATTTTGTCTTCTCTCTTTCTATTGTTTGTTGTGCTCTCTTCTCTCTTTCTCTCTTCCCTTGCTCTCTCTTTCCCTTTTCACCTCAAACAAACACACTCTTAGCGCAATAGAAAGTCATGCTCTCTTCTCTATTTCTCTCTCGCTTCAACTAAAGCGACCCTACAAGTTTTGGCCAATACTAGCACAATACGAAGACAAATGAAGTTGCCCCTAATATTCCATCATAACTACATGTGTTCACGGTTAAAATCACCTAACTTAAGTAGGTTAAAAACAAAGTTCAAATTCTTGAAATGGTCATCACAGGTGCTTATAGATGGTTTATTAGTAAATGCAGGTATACAATTATCTAATTATCTTACATGAGAGACAATTGTATTTAAAATTCAATAAACCCAAACACCAATTTTAGAGATAAGAGATTTAAATTTAATAATAAGATTCTAAACACACAAAAAATCCAAAATTCAGTAAAAGCACACAAAGGAGACCAATAACTTGAGTTTCCAAACAATCAGCAGATAAAGGTTAAAGGAAGAAAAGGCTATTAATTAAAAATAAAAAATGAGGAATTACGATGAAGAGGCTGCAATCTGTTTTGAGAGAGAAGAAATCCAAAGAAGTATCGCCGCCAGTTTCAAAGGGATTAATGCTATCGTTCCTGCGTGTATACTTCACTGCACTGTCTTTCTTCAAGTGATAAATCTGCGTCAACACCGCGTTTAACACTGCACTAGTCTTTGTTCCATGAAGTACCAGCGTCTTCTTCCCTGATTCTACCTGAAAACACGCCAATCTCAATCATCGTTTTTCTTTCGAGAAACAAATAGAGTAAGGAGGCGAAAGAGAAATAGAAGGAGAAAGTGAAACTAACGAGTTTGGGAGCGCGTTTCTCGAGCTCACGTTTTCCCCTTCGTGTTTTCGCGGTTTTGATTTCCAACATCACGGCCTCTACTGTGAAAGCAGCTTCTTGCTCTTCGTAAGGTTTTAGGGTTTTGTGTGTAGAGAGAGAGAGAGAGAGAGAGTTGCTCTGTTTCTCTAATTTGAATGTGGGCTTCCGTGCAGTCTTTAGCTGTCTAGTGCCGTGAGTTCTTGGGCCTGTGGGCTTCTTAATTCTTTTAGGGAATTGCACCGGTTTTTTTTTGCACCCCCACTGTTTACAGTTATACCCACACTATATTTTTGGACGAAAATACCCCTGACAAAATTTGACTTAATCGGATGTACGTTGTTGATAGGTAGATACGATTTGGATTTTTGCAAAGGGTATGTATGTAGATACGATTAGATTGAAAAAATACCAATCGTATCTACAATGGGGAATGTAGTTCAAAAATTCAAAAGTGTGTGTATTTATGTTGGAGATACATACGATTCTTGTAAAATACAAATCGTATTTACCTATCAGGGGGTACATACGATTTGTTAAATACAAATTGTATTTACTCCCACCCATAGGTAAATACGATTTGTGTTTAAATCGACGGCCAGATTTACTCCCCTAGCCCAAAGGCTATTTTTTCAACGGTGTAGATTGCACCGATAATATCAACGGTTGATGATCATTGACGAATTCTATAAATACCCACTCTCACCCTCATTCTTTTCACACAAAAATTTCACTCTCACACATCCAGAATGCAGATCTGCCTAACACAGCGCTCGGACGAGAATAGACTCTACGGTATACATCATGGGGGCAACCTCACCATGAGAGAAGATGGTGTTTACTTTTGGAGTCCGAAGCCGGTGTTATGCAAAATCCATCGCGCCATGGGGTTTGAAGGTTTGAAGGATAAAGTGTGGTCAAAAGTTCAAGTGATCGGCGACGACCGTGACATCACTGATATCATTTATCGTAAACCCGATCGTGGAGATGATGGTTGCATTTCCTTCTCGTCCATGTCTATCAAGACCGACGAAGACGTGATGAACATGTTCAACATTCATGACACGATTCTGGGGTATAAGCCGTTGGAGCTGTACGTGGAAACACATCGGAGCGCGAATGAGATTTTACGTCATTTGCGAGCACCGGAAGGGTTTAGTATCTGTCTATTTTTATTGTAGTTGGTTGTGTTTTATCGCATGAATAAAATCGAAATTTTAATCAAACTAGTCAAATATAATAATAAGCAAGAAATAATAATACTAACAATAATCAAGTGCTATAATAATAATAATAATAGTTCAAACATACAACCGTAAAATAGTACAATCCAACAAAAATAAGTCCCTATCGCTCACGCCTCTCTATCACATCCAACAACTGCATGAAGCGAATATAGGTCCGAGTGCCCCTCCGAATGTGTCCGTGACGAAGCCCCTCCCGAATCTCCTCCTCCAAAATATCCAACAGCTCTGCATGTCCTGGCATAGGCTGTGGTGCAGCTGGCTGTACTGGTGGTGGTGCAACCTGCAAGAGTCTAGGAATAGATGCTCTGACGTACCACTGTAAGTAGTCCGCAGCAACCTGACCCAACTCCTGAGCAGCATCAGTCGTCTGAAGCACCTCGAGCACACTGGGCAAATAGGCTGAAATCCGGAAGATGCAGTTCGCATGACTAGGACGGCCGGTAAGAGGGGGACGTGGGATGACCTGGACATACCCAAACTGTCGGAGGCACCTATCCGGCATGTACGGAACGGTGATGTCTCCCCAGTTGAGGTGTCCCCTGTCAAAGGGTCTAATCGCCCAATGACCCTCAAACGGTCGCCAACATACATCATTAGAGGTGAGGGAATCAATCCTCTGCCTGCAAGCCCCCAACTTCAGCGCATCTGTCTTCTTTCTCTTCCAAACCCCACAGAGTCCTCCGCCCTGCACTAGTGGGCTATCTCTCCACTAGATGAGGAAAGTACCATAAAATCCAGCTCTGAAATGCAAAGATAAATAATTGAGTTAATTAAATTAAAAATGAAATTAATTAAATTAAAAACTAATTTAATTAAAATTTATTACCTGTAATAGGGAGGCGTACCCAACTAAATGTCTCGCCTGGTCCAATGAGGCGTAGTTCAGCTGGTCATACATGAAAGCAACTGCTCTTACGCCCCATGCGAATGATCCAACACCAGCTGCACTAATGTCCTCAAGCAGCAGCAGCCACTTGGCCTCAGCCCTGTCATATGTCTTCACCGTGAAGATGCTCCAGCTCAGTACCAGAAGGATCATCGCCCTAATAGCAGGAGTCATGTCATCGGCAATGGACGAGTCAACAACTATCTGCTGGAGCCACTCAAAATAGTAGTATGGCCCTAAAGCAGCTCGACACTCAACAACGGCCTCCTCATGAGTCACCCCGAGATATGTCTCAGCAAGCTGAACTGCCTGATCAGTGGTGACTCTAGTGGGTGGAGATCTATAGTATGTGTCAGTCAGCGGAAAATGCAACAAACATGAGACGTCATCTAAAGTAATCATCATTTCACCAAATGGTAGGTGAAATAACGAAGTCTCCTGGTGCCATCTCTCAACAAAAGCAGACAACAGCTCGTGGTCCACAGTGATATATCCTGTCTGGATGAGTGGGGTCAAACCGGAAGCTGAGAACCTCTCCCAAAACTGGAGGTTTTGGCAATACCCCAATAGTCTCTTGCCTATCTTGTTACCATGGTTGGTAACCTTCAGTTTACGCTCATATGTCTGAATTAAAAAAAATAGCCTATGTAAAAAAATAAATTCAACTAAGAAGACAATGTAAATAAATTCAACTTACCGGCGTCCTCAGTACACAATGGCAAACATGAGATTCCATCCCAGAGAATAGAGAAGGCTGCTCCTGATGGTCATCCTGCTGATGGTGCTGTTGATGATGGTCGTCCTGCTCCTCATAGTGCTGCTGATGGTGGTGCTGCTGATGGTCGTCCTCCTCCTCATAGAGCTGAGGCTCAGGCAGTGACAGCTATCTACCCTCGGCGCGCCTACGCCTGGTGGGCGCATGTCCCGCAACTCTGTGGCGGGTGCGTGTACTGGGAGCAGAAGACGAGGAGGATGACTGCTCAGTCCGTCGAGAAGACAACTCGCCTCGGATCCTATGTGACACGGAAAAAACAAAAAACAAACAAATTTTTAAAAAAATGGAAATCGTATTTATGTAAATACGATGCGAAATATTAGGGAAAATCGTATTTAGGTAAATACGACTTACTGTTTTTGACGTTTTTGGGTGGAAATCGTATGTAGGTAAATACGATCTGAAATATTTTGGAAATCGTATGTATCTCTCCTCACGTAAATCCAATGAGCTCTCACAAATTTCTAGTCAAATAATATGTAAGTGAGAAATGGTAAATGTTTTGTAAATTTGTAAATTTTTTAGGGGTATTTTCGTCTTTTCTCAGTGTGTGTGGGGGTATGGAGTCAAATGGTGGATGGGAAAAAAAACCCAATTGCACCTCATACCCCACTTTTTTCCCTCACAGCCATAAACTCATTAAATCCCTTAAAATACCCAAAATGCCCTTACTAACAAAATTCCCATCCTTTTCTACCCCACACATCTCCCATCCTTAAAAGTAGTACATTTTTTTGTTGGAGGAACCATTTCCCATTTCCTTTTCTGCATACATTACTGATTGAGATGGTAGATGTAAACTCGATTGAGCATCATCACTGAGATACTTGTAGCTTGTTGCTAAAGCTTGATTGAATGTGCTTGATGGGATGATTTCCCTTTTTTTTTGGTCAAAGATGGTTTCACTTTTTAGATCTTTGGTGTATTTCTTTGCTAGCTTCTTTGATACTACTACTTCTTCTGCTTTAGTCGAATCCACAGTAAATCGATATGTCAGGCAGCGACAATATTCAATTTTTTTTTTACAGATATTTAATATTCCAACTCGATCTATAGTTGCCATATTTCCTTCCATCCATATATCATCATCAGCCTAAGATCGATTAGAAAAATAGCCGGTGCTTACTCCCATCAAACTTACTCCTAAATCTACTACCACCAATGTAAACACACCACTAAATCCAATAGACAAAACTACCTATATATTTTTCCACAAAAAAATCACAAGTGCATAAAGTTAATTACCACAACCATAGTGTAAGATTTAATAAGATACTACCTGTTTTGCACCCTGTTCTGCATCGTACTTCCGACCTTGAAGGGTGGTTCGAGGCAGTTAGTGGTTGATGTCTTTAGTCAATGACCGTATTTGATCCTGGCTGGTGTTGTACTTGCAAAGTCATTCCGATGCTAAAGTCAGTGGAGTAGTCTTAGCAAAGTGATAAATGTGAGAATGCTTACCATTAATGAGACAATGAATGTTGTATTTATAGAGGGTGGTGGGGTTTGTTTCAACGAATTAGGACCGTCCGATCTTGCGATTCGATCTGAGCCCTTGATGTTTGGATTGGGCCCTTTGATATTGGGCCTTTGTGTGGTGCGAATAGATGTGAAAGAAGGGGGTGTATATGGTCAAAAGACTCACCATAACAGTTGCCCCCCAAGTCTGGTCGTCTTAGAGGCGATCTTGACTTGTTGACGAGATTATGATGTATTTTTACCGATCTCCGAACGAGCTGTGACTCTTCAGATGTTGCTATGAGATGGGAAGGCGATCTTATCTGTCCGATGTTTGATGAACAAGGGACTCACCGATGAAAGGTTTACCGAAGATGAGCCTGCTTTGTAAATATTGATTCGACCGTTGTAACATTTTTAAAGGTGACGTTTCGTTTTTCACGCTATTGCATTTATTGCACCTGTCAGAACACGTTTCCCAATGGTGGCTAATGATGGTGACGTTCTGGTAGGCGTGCGCGTGCTTTGAAAACTATTGATGGGATGCGTCGATTCGACTTAGGCCCAATCCAGCTCTATGAGGCCCATTATAAATAGGGGTTCAACTCCCTTCATTTACTCCTGATTTTCAATTTGCTCTGCATACCGATCTTGATTTCCGATCTTGAGTTCGTTGATTTGGGAGATAGTGGCTAGAGTTTCTCCTTTCCAGTGGGTTCAGGTGCTTGAGTTTCGCAAGAGAACATCGGCAAAAGTTTCTTCTTTTGGGCGAGGTTAGTTCTAATCCTTGTTTAATTGTTTTGCTATTCTTTTTGATTTTTCAAGCCAGTCTCGTCCCCGTCTCTTTTTAAGTTGTACTCGGCCCCAATTTGTTTAGTCGTTCCAGGGTGGGGGTCGTCAGGTAGGGTTTCAAACTTGGCATGGACCAGTTAGGTTGTTAGTCCTGACCTCCCTATGCCCCCATTCCTGCAGGTATTTTAAACTGGCTGTTACCAAACAAACCCATAGGCAAATTTCGCAACAGCCCCCGCGATTAGCAAAGGTGATGGCTTCTGGAGGAGAGAGTGTTGAAGGTCGTCGTTCTGAAGGCGCCCCCGTTATTCCTAAAGTCCGAGACCATCCTGATTTTGCTCCAAACAGCGAACAGGAGGAGGAAGATCTTGAGGTCAATCATCGTTCCTCTAAGGATATTACTAACGAACCTGATGGTGGAAAGCAATCTTCTGAGGATGTGGTTATTGTCGGCGCGAAAGATAACCAGGCCGATGTGGTTATGGTGGAGTCGGATTCCTCTGAAAAAACTAAATCCGATGATGAACAAGGGTCTTCAAATACCCAGGAGGTGGAAGGTTCAGAGTCGGATTCCGAGTCAACTACCGAGACAGGGGAAGAAAGCCACACAGAGCCCGAGGTTGATAAAGGCAAAAGATCTGTCGAAGGAGCTGAGGATTGGCAGGACTATCCGCAAGATAGGAATGATGAGGTTGGAAAGGACGGAAATGCCGATCATCGTGATCGTTCTATTGCTTTGACTGATGGTTACTCCAGTACCGGTTCTGGAAAAATCGATCTTCCTATGCCTTATGATGTGAACGTTCCTCGTATTCTCAACTGGGTTGCATCTTCTGTTACCGAAACCAAGTCTCATTATGAAGCTGGAGAGGATATGAGTGTTATTGTAAACAAATTATCCATTCGAGGTCGACTTTGGAATGTTGAAGGTATGAAATCGGATGAGCATGCTGCGACATGGCCAGGGTCTTTGAAATTTGTCATGTATGATGTGCTGGTGTCGGATATGCACATTCGTCCTCCTTTTACTAACCTTCAACAAACTGTCTTGGCGAGGTTGGATTTGGCACCATCACAACTTCATCCCAACGGTTGGGCATTTCTCCGAGCGTTCGAATTGATGTGCCTCGCGCTTGATCGTCCAGTGTCAGCCGACCTATTCTTTCATTTGTTCGAGGTAAACAGGAATTATGAAAAAGGTGATGAAGGGAGTGCTCCGGAGCATGTGAGCCTTCGATCTAGAAGAGGTGCTAAGATTTTCCGGGCTTACTCAGATTCGCTGAAGGGGAGATGGAAAGAGCTCTTCTATTTCGTGGAGCCAGTTCATGGTGAAGCAATTGACCATGTGGGGAAGTTCGGCCAGGATGGGCGTACCTTGGAGTCTACCAAGTTTCCTATAGGCTGGGGTCTTGGACATTATAACCGATCTCCAGGATCCTACTGATACCTCTATTTTATATAGAGTTATTTATGCTTTCTTAGCTTAAATTGTTGTGAGTTCTAAAGTAATATTGTCTTTAATTAGTTAAAATATATGTTGTTTAGTGTAAAAGAAGATTTAATTATGGTTTGGAGTCATTTGGCACTTTGGTGCCCCATTTTGTGCTTTTATGTGTGTACTTCATTGCTGCAGCAATAGGTGCCGCAGCATTGCATTTCTGCGACAAATGAGAGAGAAAATGTTGTCACACGGATTTCAGCGCCTGCTAGCTGTCAAAAAGGACAGGCACGTCCTGTAGCAGTGAATGGGTACTATTATGCCAAGAATATTCCATCTATGTGGTCACTTGTACTCCTAGGCACACATAATGACAAAAAGAGCCTCCAAATGACATTTCTTGGATCACTAAACCCTAGCTCTATAAAAGGGAGCTCATCTTCCTCATTTAGGAGGCTGGTTCAGAAAGGAGGCTAGGGTTAGACATAGCCTTTCTCTCCATTTTCGTTCCAAGCTCCATTTTCACAATAAAAGGTAGAAATTCTGTTGCTGGGAGTGATGCTGCAGCAATACACGAGTTGATTTACTTGGAGATTTTCGTGGATTTGGGAGCTGATCTGAACCTCCATGCTACTGTTCTTGGAGCCAATCTTCAGTCTACCTCTTCTTAGTATCTTTCTTCCTTGTATTTTCGGTATTATGGCTTTAACATTTATGTTTGAGTTGTATTTCTTGTGTTCTTTGCTCATCATGAGCTAAATACTCTTAGTTGGGATGTTTAGATCTATGTAATGAAGTCTTAATGTTCTTGATGCTTATGTTATTGTGTTGAGCACTTTATCTTGTGTGTTTTACTACATCCATCTTAGCTTAGGGTTGGCCGTCTAATCTAAGTAGAAATACACTCTCAGGAATGGTTTGTATTTAGATCTTCACAAGATAACATGGTATGTTGCACTATTAGGAATACATGTGCTCCTTGCTTGAGTTCTAGGAATAGAAGAGGCATAAGCCATGAGATACAACACTTAGGTGTAACGCTGCTTGTTCTTCAGTAGCCTAGGGTAATAATCATTCTCTGTTAGTTAGGAATACGTCAGAGTGACTAAAGCCTAGTGTATTGCATTAAGGAATTATGCGCATTGCGGCAGCATCTAGTGCTGCAGCACTTAACACAGCATTTTGAGCATTATTATGAATTTGCATAGTGAAAGCACTCCCAACTTACTCTCATTCTGGATTTCTACTAATCATTTATCTTAATTACTGTTTGTTGATAAAACTAAGTTCTACAACTTGTTGTTTTACTTTGTTTTACTTACTAGCTTACTTGCTAATTAAATATAGAAAAGAACTCAACAATCCTCGTGGGAACGATCTCTACTTACTCTTTATTACTTGTTACGATTGTGTATACTTGCACATATTGTTTTCACACAACACCTACCATATTGGTGAGTCTCACCTGTGTCGTCCCGACATTTTGACCAGAGATATACTGTTGTTTATCTCCACCCAGGTTCCTTATACCAAACATAAATACCGAGGTATTCCTGCCGATCGTATGGTTAAGTGTGCCACCAAAACAAAGGTTATGAGGGTTCTAGGTAGGGTCGTCTTTGAATATTTTAAGATATGATTTGTGTTTTTTCACTTTATCTTTTGTTTAAGTATATTGACTCATCCTGTTGCTTTTTGTTTTTAGATACTATGGCAGGGAATAGGATTGCTATGATGAAAAGAATGGCGCTGCAGAACCTGGGTGCTGTGGAAAGCGAGTCTGCAAATCAAGGGGTTCCGCAAAGTGTTCCCGACCTTAATGCTGCCATTCATGTTCCCCCATCAGGACCGTCCATGAGGAAAACCTGGAGGATCCTGGGGCCGATCTTCAATTCCGCAAGAGAAAACCAGTTGATGAGGGAACCTCTACTAAGCAGCCAAAAGTAGCCCGGCAAGTCGAGGACAAAAAGAAGAAAGGGGTGATGCAAGGCGATTCTAAGTCTTCCAAGAAGCATAAATCTTCTAAGAAAGTTACCCCTGTTCCCGTGGATGCGACTTTTATGGAGAAAAACATGGAGGAATACTTAACCGATCCTGTTAGTGCGACTGCGAAGCTTTTTGTTCATTTGGCTGATGTTATCAAGTTGCAGAAAGCGAAGTTGGAGCGTCGTCACGAAGGTAAGGTCGTTCTTCTAATAGCTCGTTTGTTATATTGTTACCTATGTTTTTGACTTCATTTTTTGCTCATTTTTGCTCGTTATAGAGTTGGTAACTACCGAGCGTGCTAAGCTGTTTAATGCCCTGAGAGAGTTGACTGAAAAGAACAAAGTCCTTGGCAATACTCTTAGTGACTTGAAGATGCTGAAGGCTTATGCGGACGATCTTGAAAAGTCCCATAATTCTGTCAAGATGCAAATCGAGGATGATAGCGCTCGCATTAAGCAGCTGAACGATCGGTTCAGAGAGCTTGAAGATGAGAAAAGGAAGGATGAGGAAACAATACGAAAGCTGGAGGGTCGGATTAAAGAGCTGATAAAGTCTTTGCAGAAATTTGAGGAGAACAAAACCGAGACTAGTTCAAACCCGGAAGATCGTCATGCGGCTTTGGAGAAAGAGCTCGCCCAAGTCCGTGCTGAACTGGCCAAGTCCAAGAAGGAAGCGCAGACAGCAGCTGATCTTGCTCTGGAAATGGCGAGGGATGGTTTTGATCTCGCGCTCAGTCAGATCGCGATTGTGTATCCTTCCCTTACCCTTGACAAGACCGTCTTGAACGTGGATCATGAGATTGAGGGTGATCAGATTTTGAAAGTCGACATCAAGACCAATGTGAAGACCGTGGTTCACCCCAAGTCTGCCTGATTTATTTCCAGATCCAGTTTTGTAAGAGTTCCGGGTTTATACAGAGAATCATGCATAAGCTCGGAACTTCGTCAAGTCGTATTAGTTTTTAGTTTTTTGTTTATAAAACTTGAGGCCTCGGCCGTATCCGAGATGGTTGTAATGAATTTAATTTTCTTTATGTAAACTTGATTCCTTGAATGGCTTATCTTTTCGTCGCCGTAATTGTCAATTTCCATAGTCTTGACCTTATAATTTTTGATAAGATCAAAAAGATAAGTGTGGAACGTAGGTACTTCCGAGATTTAGTTCGTACGTTATAGTTTTTAATAAGATCAAAAAAGATAAGTGTGGAACGTAGGTATTAAAAAGGTTTGAGAGGAGCTCTCAAACGATTAAGAAGACCTGTTGAGAACTCTCGTAAGATCGGGCCTAAGGACAGTTTACCAGAACTCGGCCCAGATTTAACTCGTCCATTAGGGTTCTTGGCTACTAAGGCCAATGATTGATTTAAGGAAAAATCCTTAAAGGACCTTTCGAACCTTTGGGGCAGTTTACCAAGACTCGGCCCAGATTGAACTCGCCCCTAAGGGTTGTGACTGCTTTGGCCACGTATGGACTTCCGAGATTTAGTTCGTACCTTATAATTTTTGATAAGATCAAAAAGATAAGTGTGGAACGTAGGTATTAAAAAGGTTTGAGAGGAGCTCTCAAACGATTAGAGAAAACCTGTTGAGAAATCTCGTAAGATCGGGCCTAAGGACAGTTTACCAGGACTCGGCCCAGATTTAACTCGTCCATTAGGGTTCATGGCTACTAAGGCCAATGATCGATTTAAGGAAAAATCCTTAAAGGACCTTTCGAACCTTTGAGGCAGTTTACCAGGACTCGGCCCGGATTGAACTCGCCCCTAAGGGTTGTGACTGCTTTGGCCACGTATGGAGATCTCATGAGATCGGTCCAAGAAGTTATTCTGAAGGAGTTCGTAGATTTATAGTGGTAGGAACTACCGTTACACGAAATTGGCACACGCAAAACAGTCGTGTCCTTAAATGTAATAGCTCTTTAACTTTGTGGCGTTCCAAACTCCGTGTTCTAGCATTCACCTAAAATTTGAGCCTGAGTGACATTGAGCTCGGTATAAAATTGATGACGGTTCCGAGGTCGGGGGTCCCTGTTGCCTCGGCCGTCGTTCTTTTGATCTCTTTCATTTTGGGGTTTAGACGGTTCGGTCATTGGTGGTTTTTTACCGATCATGGCGCTTTCTTCTTCATTGATAAAGCATTGGGATAGCTGGAGGAAATCTTGGAGGTTCTCTGGCTCCCATGTGTTTATGTGTTTTTTGAACAGGCTTTCGGGGTGCAGCCCCATCCCCATGAAGTAAACTCGGAAGGCATCATCGAGGTTCCGAACTTGAACTGCTTCCTTGTTAAATCTTTCTATATATTGTCTTAAAGATTCGAAGTTCTCTTGGATGATGGACGCTAAGACATTTTTGTTTTTTGGTTTGCTTTTGGAATGGGAAAAATTAGCTGAGAATAATTTGGCCAGCTGGTCCCAAGAGGAGATTGTGTTTGATTTGAGGGTCTCAAACCATTCTGAGGCTATTTTTTCCAATGTTAGGGGGAAAATTCGGCATTTCATTTCTACGGGAACGTTCCGATACTGCATTAATGTGTCAAAATAACTTAAATGTCTGTTCGGGTCGCCTGTCCCGTCATAGGTCTTCAAGCCTTCTAGTGGTTTTTCGAGATATCTGGGTACTGGGTAGCAGTCGATCTTTCCGTAAAAGGGCCTTTGCGCTTGGTTGTTTGAGCCCGTGGCGGAGATCGGTGCCGATGGTGCGGGTGCCTGCGGTCATGAGGGCGATATCCTCGAGGTGAATATTCTCTACTCCCCGATCGTTGCATAGGAGAAGAGGATGCTAAAGAAGAACGAACTCGGGGTGAATAATCAATGTCTTCCCTTCCGACGTACACTCCGGTTGGAGGCGAACGGGAAACATTCCTTCCAAGCCAATTAGGAGGAGAGCGATGGTAATGTCGTCTTTTGGGTGGAGATCGGTGGCGCTTTCGGGGGAATCCGGGTCGGGCGAGACTTGATCCGGAATATTCTGGGCCTAGAGCTCCGCCACCTGTCCTTCAAGATCCGTAAATCGGTAACTCCTCTCTTGGTTTGCTGCTTCATGTCGGTTTAGCAGTAGGACGAGCTGTTGGACAGCATCGGCCGGGACAGAAAGTGGAGTTTGAGGAGGTACATGGTTCCTTGCGGAGCTTCCGGTCACCAAAACGAAGTTTGGAATTTGATTTTGAACTTGTGCTTGAGTGGAGTTTGGAAGGTCTTGTACGAATCCTTCCGGGGTTGGCTGAGGTTCGGCCAAGTGAGGGATGACTGGTCTCAGGATTGGCTCGGGGGGGATACCTGCCGCGAGGCTGTTTGCCTTCGAACGAAGATTTCGAGTCGTCATTGATCAAGGTGAGGGGAGAAGATCTTGGTTTGAGACCTCCCACTGTGGTCACCAATGTTCTGCACTGTGCTTTCGACCTTGAAGGGTGGTCCGAGGCAGTTAGTGGTTGATGTCCTTAGTCAATCACCGTATCCGATCCTGGCTGGTGTTTACCTGCAAAGTCACTCCGATGCTAAAGTCAGTGGAGTAGTCTTAGCAAAGTGATAAATGTGAGAATGCTTACCATTAATGAGGCGATGAATGTTGTATTTATAGAGTGTGGTGGGGTTTGTTTCAACGAATTAGGACCGTCCGATCTTGCGATTCGATCTGAGCCCTTGATGTTTGGATTAGGCCCTTTGATATTGGGCCTTTGTGTGGTGCGAATAGATGTGAAAGAAGGGGGTGTATATGGTCAAAAGACTCACCATAACACTACCCATCACTAATATATCAACGATAATAATAGCCTGACATAGCCTTTAAGATGAAGTAGTACTAGTATTACCACTACTACCACACTGACAACTGCGCAAGAATATTATGTCAGACACCCTCAAGAATCCGCACAGACGATATCTTTTTACAGTACAGATGATGCTGTTTATGTGATCCTCTCATTTGTCGATTCTATCAAATCATGCTTTAATATCATTATTACAATGCATTTAATGCAACTGCATAAGCATTTTCGTTCCAACTCAGTGTTGAAAAATTCAAGTGTGAGTGGTTAGTCCCACATCGGCTAGGAATGAGCTAGATGAAGGACATATAAGAGAGGGGACTCATATACCTAATACCTTAAGGTTTTGGGTGGAGATGTGGTGTCCAAGTCTCTTAGTGGTCCAATTCATTGGATAGCTCGGTGTTTCTCCCGGTGCTCCCCCGGACTCCCCAACAAGTGGTATCAAAGCCCAGGTTCGGCTCTGTGGGGGAGCAGCTAGCGATGTGAGTGACTCACACTTGAGGGGGAGATTGTTGAAAAATTCAAGTGTGAGTGGTTAGTCCCACATCGGCTAGGAATGAGCTATATGAAGGACATATAAGAGAGGGGACCCATACACCTAATACCTTAAGGTTTTGGGTTGAGATGTGGCGTCCAAGTCTCTTGGTGGTCCAAGTTCATTGGATAGCTCGGTGTTTCTCCCGGTGCTCCCCCGGACTCTCCCAACAAGTGGTATCAGAGCCATGGTTCGGCTTGGTGGTCCGGTTCGGCTCTGGGGGAGCGGCTAGCGATGTGGGTGACTCACACTTGAGGGGGAGATTGTTGAAAAATTCAAGTGTGAGTGGTTAGTCCCACATCGGCTAGGAATGAGCTAGATGAAGGACATATAAGAGAGGGGACTCATATACCTAATACCTTAAGGTTTTGGGTGGAGATGTGGTGTCCAAGTCTCTTAGTGATCCAATTCATTGGATAGCTCGGTGTTTCTCCCGGTGCTCCCCCGGACTCCCCAACACTCAGATCAGATTCTAGTTTCCTAAACTGCATGAAAAAGGAAACATACTGTATTCTGTAATTCACAAGGACAAGGATTTACACCACCCTCTCTCCACAAACAAACTAGTACTATCATTAATATAACATCTAGTAGTTGAGAACCTAACTTCTGGTAATTAAGGATATTAGATATTCCGTGACATCCAGTTGTTTTCTTCAACCCTTATGTAACCTTTATTTTTACATTATTCTACGCCATATATGGGAACAGATCCTCTGAAGTTAACGCGGGAACGTGAGCCTAATTTCAGAAATTTTGATCCGTTGGATCAATAAAACTGCCAAGATGCAGCCACGTGGCATTAAGTTTTCTCTCTGTGTTTAACACTACTCAGCCACTCGATGCCTTAAGGTGGTTGTCTCTCTCACCGTGAAACTGCTCCCACAGCTGCGCTCTACCATTCTTCTACCGTTGCATCCGTCGTACGCCTTCGTCGCCGTCGTCGCCGCCGATCTACCTCCGCCTCTGTAACAGAGTTAGTTTTCCACTTATTGGTTTAAAAAAAATCTGATTTTGCGGTGGTGTTGTTGTCTCATATTGATTTTGCGGTGGTGTTGTTGTTGTCCCCAACTAAATCTGAGTGTGATTTGCTCTTGTTGAGTGCTGACGTCGTTGGTTATTGGTGTTATTGGTGTTATCTGAGTGATTTGCGGTGGTGTTATTGTCTCATGTTGATTTAGTATTTTTTTTTGGAACTAGAGCTTCTGAATTAGTAGTCTATGTAAATAGTTTTGGTAGATATGCTTAAGTTGATTTAGTTTTCTTTAATTGTTGTTGGCTATTTATCCTTTTGCTTGATTGTTTTATTATAAAGAAAACATATCATTTTATTATTTTGCCTTTGTTTTGTCTTTTATGTTTAAACTATGAATTTTTTTATTGTAAATGTGAATTGTTTTTTTTGCCTTTCAGGTTCTTTAATTGAAAAGAACAACCATGACATCTTTAAATATTGATTGGAAGCCAAAGATTGGTATGGAATTCGATGATTTAGGAGCAGCTTATCAATTTTGGCTTGCATATGGTGCGATTGCTGGCTTTGGAGTTAGAAAACGTTACACAAACAAGAATAAAAAAAAGTGGTCTTATATCATCGTGTAGGTTTGTTTGTACTAAGGAAGGGTTACGGAAGGCGGACAAGAGAGATCCTTTGGTTATAAAGCACAGAGCCGAGACTAGAACCGATTGTAATGTAAGGATTTCACTTGTTTTAAAAAATGGAAAGTTTGTCATCCATGAATTTGTAGAGGAACATAACCACCCTCTACAACTTCTAGAGACAACACATATGCTTCCTTCACACAGAAAGATAACTGAAGTTCAAGCACATGAGATTGATCTTGCCGAGGACTCTGGATTAAGGCAGAAGTCGACATTTCAACTTATGAGCACACATGCAGGACATAGAGCCAATCTTGGATATACACAGTTGGATGTAAAGAATTATCTTAAGGCAAGAAGGCAAAGGGATATGGTATATGGCGAAGCAGGATGTCTTGCGCAATATTTTCAGCTGCAATTACTAGAGAATCCGTCTTTCTTCCATGCTTAGCAGATGGATATATATGAACAAATCACAAATGTGTTTTGGTGTGATGCAAATATGGGTATTTTGGTGATGTTATTTCTTTGGATACTACGCATTGTACCAACCATGCTAATAGACCACTTGCTTTCTTTCCTGGTTTCAATCACTATAGAGGTTCAATCATTTTTTGGTGCTGCACTAATGTATGATGAGACAATTGAATCTTTTAAATGGTTGTTTGAAACATTCTTACAAGCACATAACCAAAAAAAACCCAGGACTATGTTTACTGACCAAGCTCAAGCCATGGCCGTCGCACTTGCTGAAGTGATGCCTGAGACTCGCCATGGTTTATGCACTTGGCATTTGTCGCAAAATTGAATCAAACACCTTGGAAACTTGATGAAGGGGGGAAGTTATTTTTTAAGAGATTTCAAGAAATGCATGTATGACTTCGACATCGAAGCTGATTTTGAGACAGTTTGGACTGACTTGATCAACAACTACAATCTTCAAGACAGTAATTGGATCAAATTAATTTATGCCAAAAAGGAAAAATGGGCTTCGTGTTACATGAATGAAGCATTCACACTTGGCATGCGGAGTACCCAACTTAGTGAAAGCTTGAATTCCCACTTCAAATCTTGTACGAAACCGAATGTGGATATTATCCAATTTTTCAAGCATTTTGAACAAGTTGTTGAGGAGAAAAGAGGCAATGAGTTGATTCGTGAGTACGAGTCTCTCCATAAGCTTCCGATGTTAATTGCCGATTTGTCACCAATACTAGTACAAATGTCAAAGGTATACACACAAACTTTATTTGAGTTGTTCCAAAATGAGTTTAAGTTGTTTCTAGCTTTGAGGATATTAGAGAGAAACGAGTCTCAATCTTTATGTCAATATGTCATTGCTATGGTAAACCGTGAAAGAACTTGGACAGTATCATTTGATCGTGTGTCAACCTCCGTATCTTGTAGTTGTAGAAAATTTGAGACATTTGGCATACTTTGTTCACACGCATTAAAAGTGTTTGAAGCAGTTGATGTTACGGTCATTCCTGAGAAGTATATTTTAAAAAGGTGGACAAGAGAAGCCCGTTGCGGTGTTGTGCAAGACTTAAGGGGAAAAGAGGTTGAAGGAGATCCAAAATTATCTAGCACAAGAAGATTTAGGCAAGTTGTCTCTAAATTCATTAGATTGGCGGCTGAGGCATCGACTTGCGAAGAACACCACAAGATAGTAGATAATACCGTGGACGACATGTGTAAGCAAATGATGGAACTTCGATCTCAAGTCGGAAACAATGGCAATTCTGATAGTGATAACTCAATGTTTGTTGATTGTGATGTCATGCAACCGAAGGGATTCAAGCACCGACCTGGCTTAAAGAATAGTAAACGACTCAAGAGTTGGACTGAGCTCCAATCCCAAAAAAGAAAAAGAAATCCACATAAAAGAAAACCTCATAGTCAAGTAACTAAGGTAAAAATGTCATTATGTATATGGTTTGTTTTAATTTTACATGTACTATCCCATGTCTTGACTTTATGTAATCTTTTTAGGATAAAGAATCAACTTGTCATCTACCTAATGGAATATTTTGTTCTGTACCTACAACTTATGAGCTCCATCAAACACAAGAGGGCCCATTCAATTTCACAGAATTTCTAATGGTAACTTTATATCTTTTTTAAAAAGGATGTTATCTTTGCTTGTATACTTATCATGATGTTGATTAATTTGTGTTAATGTAGGCACCTCTTGATGATTCAAACACTTCAACCTTATACTAATTGAAGCTCTTATGTGCAAGGAAGAAGATAATATGGTCTTTTGTAATTTTGATATATATTTTGGGGAATTACACTTAAATGTCATGAGCCATGTGCTAATTTTAGTTCTTTTGGGGAATTACACTTTTGTAAATGACTGAGTTGTAACTTACAGAGTTAGTATGCAATAACTAACTAATTTTCAGTATATTCTTATGTATTTGAGTTCATTTGACAGATTTAAGAGATAAGAATAGCAATAGAAGTGTATTTTAGTTCATTTGATAGTTGACAGATTTTTAAAGATAACCAAATTATAAGGATTAAGGATACTCAGTTCATTTCCTCTAAAAAGAGTTACAGAATTACAATACTTCACAATTTGTGTAAAATGTGAAACTTCTAAAATTATACAAGGAAATACTATACAAATTACCTATAATGTTCTAAAACTACATTACAATTAAATCCTAAAAGATTGAAGCATCAAGTTTTGCAAAGTAGGAATATCGTCTTTCTTCACTTTTCTCAATTATCTTGAGTTGTCATTTTATAATTATTGCTCCACTTTCTTCATTCATCTTAAATTGTCTCGGGTCTTCTATAACAGCAGCTCCTTCTAGACATTGCAATTACCATACCATTATCAAATCATTGAAAAAGAGGAGCCCCTCATATTTCACTTACAACAACAATCCCAAAAACATGATTCAGTTTTAAAACACCAAATTGAAGTCATGGGTTCTGCAAAAACCAAATTAACAAAATCATTTGCACAAAACAATCCAGTAAGAAAAAAGAGGCGAGGATGCAGCGCTAAAGGAACATCAGCTGGAAGAACGGCAGGTGCGACGGTGGAAGAACGGCGGAGACGGAGGCATGCGGGCTGGCAGCAGTTTAGTGGCAAGAACTTCAACTCTGGAACGAAATTGTTTTGAGAGAAAAAGATAAGGTTCACACATGGCAGATTGTAGACAGCTTGATTAATCTAATGGTCCAAATTAGAGGATGTTACTCTCACGTTCCCGCGTTAACGTCATAGGATCCGTTCCCGCCATATATCATATGACCACCGGTATTTACATCATG
Organism: Astragalus glycyphyllos; assembly: GCA_963573325.1. Classification (NCBI taxonomy): domain Eukaryota; kingdom Viridiplantae; phylum Streptophyta; class Magnoliopsida; order Fabales; family Fabaceae; genus Astragalus; species Astragalus glycyphyllos. The sequence continues at coordinate 25,321,183 of OY754312.1, forward strand.
CATCTCACCATCCCCTAAGACATTGTCCTAAGTGTGTACCTTTTGTTCTAGATATGTTTATGTTAGTGTATTTGTGTATCCGTATCTATATCTTGTTAGATACAGTGTTTCCATCTCCCCATTTGTTATATGAATGCTGCAACAGTACGTGTAAACAACAAATTAAAACTCATTTTTGTCTTTTTAATATTGTTGCAGCAGGGTTTGTAGAATGGAGGAGCATCAACAGTCAGAGGGTGATGTCTATGAGAAATTCACGTGGAGGTTTGAGAATTTCTCTCGTTTAAAGAATTCCAAGAAGAAGTTTAACTCCGAGCCTTTCGTCTTATGCGGCTATCCATGGTATTTTTGCCTGAACGAATTTGAACCAGTTAGGATATTTAGCAGACACCTATATTATCACTACATATTTAGCAGACACCTAGCAGACACCCAGTTTAAATTGGTTGTATTTAATCAGTTTGATAGTCAAAAGACAATCACAAAAGGTATTCTTACCTCTTTTTTTTCTTTTTTGTTTCATTTTCCTTCTTTAATTTTGAGCTCAGTATTACTTAGGTCTATATCTCAATTCTCAAACATGAAAAGACCACCGTGTTTGAGCCTTTATTTGTTTTTTGACAATTATTTGAGCCTTTATTCTATGCTGGGCAATGTGCCTAGACCATTAACTAAATTTTTAACTATGTTGATATATAATTTTACTTGAGTTTTATGTGTTTGATTATAATAATCAAATTTATGCCTTCATTCTTTCATTAGATCCATGCCAATTTGACTCTTAATACATAAATTTGTTAGATACTTGCCACAAGTTCAATGAAGAGAACAATGTCTCGGGCTTCACATGTTTCATGCCTTTAGTTGACCTTAATAATCCCAAAAAGGGGTTTATTGTGGACGATGCTTGTATTATTGGTGGAGAGGTTTGTCTTCTTGAGGCAAGAAATGAGAAACAAGTGAGTCAAGTAGGTAGCTCAACTAGTAATCACACTGAGGTGGAGTTGTTCGGAGCTTCAATTAGCGAGCTTATAGATTTCAGGGGTTTGGGACAAATAGAAAAAGCTTTTGTTCCACTACTAGAGGAAGTATGTTCTCACCACCCATCACTTATTGAGTGTCAGCTGAAGAGAAGTCGCAAGTTTACTGGATGGGCGTTCAATGCATTAGGTAGAGTTCTCTATTTCTTAAAAACTAAAAAAATAAAAGATGTGAATGACCAATGTTATAAAGATCTTCAAACTTTATTGGAAGAACTAGAGACATTTGGATTTGATCTGACTTGGCTAAAGCTGCATGTTCAATCGAGTTTTGGCATGAAAAGTTATGTGCAGAAAGCAATGGAGGTTCAAAATTTGAAGGAAAAGTTGGTTGCTGTTGAGCTCAATCTTGATGTGGAAAGAGACTTGTTGAAAGCAAAAGGCTTCGAAGTGAGAGATTGGATGCTGAACTGGCCCATACCACACCATACCATACCTCTTTCAAATCCAGTTCTGGTTTACCACTTTTTTAAAACTGGTTTACATTTTTAAAACCGGTTCAAAACCGGTTCATAACCGGTTCGGCTCTACCAAACAGTTTACCATTTTAAAACCGGTTTTTACCTTCAGGAAACAGTTTACCAGTTTTGAAATCCGATTTCACTATAAAAAACGGTTTACCGCTTTTGAAAAACGGTTTTTACTACCAAAAACCAGTTTTTGGTGCCAAAAAACAGTTTCTTGTGCCAAGAAAATAAGCATCATGTTAAATCGTTCTGATACAAATTATAGTCATAGAGGAATTATTGATCAAGAAGGACTACACATACAAATTTTTCCAAATTTAAAAATTCAAAGTCATTAAGAAACAGAACCATAAATTGTCCTCTTAGATAAGTAGATCCAGGAAACAAATCAAATCAAATCTACAGTAAAATACCCACATTCAAAAATTCAAAACTACAAATAGAGAAGAAGATGAAGAGAGTAAGAGCAGCTAAGACCAGATGGAAATTTTAGTGGCTTGTAGGTTGCTTTTTCAGTTCCAATGCTGCGAATGTCAAGAGAGAGAGAGACAAATGAACCAAACGGGAGAAATAAAGACTCACTGATGCGGCGGCGGTGGCCAAGATTTCGGATTCACAGAATCCAACGAGAAAGGGGAGAGCAGAGAGATTGATGAGGGAGAATCGGATATCGGAATCGATTTAGAGACAAGATTTCGAATCGTGGTTGAAGGCTTGATGAATCGTGGATGAGATTTCGGGATTTTAGGGTTTTTGGAATTGGGGATTTCTAATTTGGGAGTTGCGGAGCTAGCTTAGGTTTCGTAAAAATAATCTCAAGCATGGCTACTTCAGATCTCATGAAAAAATGGGACAGATTTGGTAAATTACTGTATTGGAAAGAAGTTAATGGTTTACCACATATTTTACTAATGGGAATGGATTAAAATGTGGTATGGGTTTTTTTAATTAGTCCAGAGTACAGTTTAAGTGTGGTTCAAGTTTACTATTTATATCTGCACACCCCTACATGTTGGAGTTGGGAGATCAAGTGCTTCAGCTTGTGAACTTATGAAGTGGTTGATATTTTGTTTAGCAGTGGCAATGCATATTAGTGTAGTCCTTCTGATTTTGCACGTGTAATTAGAATGTGGCTGATTTTCTTTCATAATATAATTGTCCCATTATCTTTCCCCTTATCTTTTCTCATGTTCCCTTGGACCTACATAAGATGGTCCTCCACTTGATAAAATTATATACAAAGGATGAGACTATACTTTGTTATTTTTTTTTAAACGGGGACTATACTTTGTTACTAGTACCGTGTGGAAGCTTCTTAGAATATAAATAATAACAATAAGGGAAGTCAGAAAATGACAAATGATTCATTTTAGTTGTTGGGTTGGCTACTGGTGTAGACATACAAAGTACATATCTTAAATATTAACGCTGTAATTAAGTATACCTTACTCTCAAATCATAGCCTCGTCCATTTTTAAATAGTGATTCATCGCAATAACAATTGAAGTAAAAATGAAAGAAAGAACTCCTCCATAGTATATTGCTGGAGACTACCAATTGCCTTTGATGAATGTAAGTGACACTGAATAAGTTGACATTCATTTTCTTCTTTTATTTTGTCTATTTACATTTGAATTTTTGATCACCGTGTATAGTCATAAAACACCTAGTTGGTCTTGACTCATTTGTAACTGACAATATTCAATTGGATATTATCTAATGACGGATCTAGTGTAGCCCGACTTTGCGAATCAGGGGGCAACTCGGTCTTACAAATCCGAGCCTCAGATTTGGCAAAACCTCGATGTTAAAATTTGAGAAGAATGATGAACAATGTGCTAGCAAGGATAAAGAATTGAGTGAACAAATTGAAGCTAGTAATATGGCAGCAACATTTGGCAATAAGGCAACCCATGATGTACTAGGCACAGGCACTACATTTGAAAGGAAAATTGATACTGAGACTCTTGGAGCCAAAGGCACGGAAATATCACATGATGAGAGAGGAATCAATATTCACAAGGAAGCTGGTGCTAGCATCGTGGGAACACATCACATGGGAGAGAGAAATGAATATCAAGGCAATGGCATCACTTGATTGGTGCATAGGGAATAAAATTGGATTCTAGGATCTGGTGACAACGGTTTTCTTAAGTTTTTTTTTTTACCTTTCTAGAAGATATTTACTAGTTTATTTTACTATGTAATGCTGCACACTATGGTGCATGATAGTCTAGAGTTTTCCTATATATTGTAGTACTGTCCTTTTGCTCAAATCATCAATGAAATTAGCCTCATTTGATCAAACAGTTTCTGCTCACTCTTTATGGCTTCTGTCAATATTACTGCATTTGAATCATTTTATTCCGCAAATTTAACATGGTATCAGAGCATACAGCTCTGATTACCTTGCTTGTTTTCTGTTTTATTCATTCTTCTCTTTGATTTCTAATCATGGCTAAAAACAACAATAGTGGCAGTGGCTCTGGTGTGTCCAATGCGACACCCAAAGATCCTTCTCAGGATCAGTCCAGTCCCTATTTTGTTCATCCTAGTGATGGTCCTAGCACAGTCTCAGTTTCTCCTGTGTTAAGTGTTAATGGAGCTAATTATCATAGCTGGGCTCGTTCAATGAGAAGAGCTCTAGGTGGAAAGAATAAGTTTGATTTTGTTGATGGTTCTATCCTACCCCCTGATACTTTTGATCCCAGCTATAAAGCTTGGAGTAGATGCAATATGCTTGCACACTCATGGATCATGAACTCAGTTTCTGAATCAATAGGACAAAGCATAGTTTTCCTTGAAAATGCTATTGATGTTTGGAATGAACTTAGGGAAAGATTCTCACAAGGAGATCTCATAAGAACATCTGAATTGCAATGCGAAATTTATTCACTGAAACAAGGTTCATTGTCAGTCACAGAATTTTTTTCTGAACTAAAAGTTTTATGGGAAGAGTTAGAGTCCTACATGCCAGAACCTAGATGTGGATGTCCTAGGAAATGTGTTTGCATCACTTGTAGGAATTAATCTATCTACAAGACATGCTTATAATCATGAATATACTATAGCGGAAAACAAAGACATACAAGCATGCTTCTATATAATCAAGAACAAAGCCATGACTTTGATAACCTTAGGATCTACGACATGTTGATATATCAAGGATTAGATATATACCTGGATCCATAGCAAAGAAGCGGAGAAGGGATCCTTACAAGAAAAGGAGTGAGTGAAACGAGCAACAGTTACTCGTCGGCTTTATGGTTCTTCCTCAACCGGGACTCCTAATGCCTTAGATTCTCTTCAGATGGGGAGAAGAGAGTAAACGTGTGTATAGTGCGGTTAGTCCGGTATATTGGGGACCATAGCCTACTTATAGTGTGACAGTCTATTAGGGTTCCCATTATCCCTCTAATGGGCTATCACTGACATCCACTCATATTGGGCCTATATCAATAATAATTAATTATATAATTAGAAATCCAATATAGCCTTTTACTTATTTTGATCACATATCAATCAAAGCTCCTAATTGATAAATAGCTAATATAATTAATAAAGAATATATGCCCATTATTTATGATATTGGAATAAAATATTCCAACAATCTCCCACTTGGGCAATATATTACACTAATTATATCATAATTCTTTAGGCCGGCATCCGAATGCTATTTATCTTTAGATTTCCCTATACAATCTGGTCCACCTCATATATCAACAATGAGACCACCGCGGCTGTCGTCACTAACGTCTTTTGTGACTGTACCCCGATGACCATCATATTAACATACTCGATGACATAGATCAATATGGATGAGTGGCGTGGAAATTTCATGCAATGTGATCTCATGTCATGCCTATTTCCAACTGGTCCAACTTAAGTCTTTAGTGAGATCAAACTGAAGTTGCTGAAAATGCAAAATTTGTTTTGCATATAATATGATACAAACACATTTAATAATAACAACTTAATTCTGCAGAAAGTCAAAATAACATAAAGTCTGTATCAATGCCAAAATTCTAGAACATAAGGGAAAACAAGAAAAAGACTCCCACTAATCTAAGGCAATCTCAAAACCAATACCCATATGAGCAATGTGCTCGTGGTAAACTTTAGGTGTCAAGCCTTTGGTTAGTGGGTCTGCTAGCATAAAGTTGGTCCCTATATATTCTATCAAAATTTGTTTCTCTTGAACTCTTTCCTTCACAACAAGATACTTGATGTCGATGAATTTCGACTTTGTGGAACTCATGTTGTTGTTAGAGTATAGGACGGCTGCACTATTGTCACAATAAATCTTCAATGGCCTCTTAATGCTTCCAATGATGCTTAGGCCTGAGACAAAATTTCGCAGCCACAAAGCATGATTTGATGCCTCAAAACAGGCCACAAACTCTGCTGCCATGGTTGAAGGAGCCACTAAAGTCTGCTTGGCAGACTTCCAGGAAATAGCCCCTCCAGCCAAAAGGAAAATGCATGTGCTTCTTACTTACACCGTGAAACAACCCATTTTTGTTCTTATTATTTCAAGAGTGAATTTGCTCCAAGAAGCAGTCGAAATGAAATGGATATTGATTGTCCAAGACATCATTTAGCTTTGTCTGTCTTTTGTCTACCTGGTCGTCCATCTGGGAAGGAGTCAATTCACTGGCTAACCGAAGAAGAGTTAAATTCAGCACATGTTCATGTGTTAATAAACTGTTCTGAGGTGCAACCATTCATTGAGTATGTATTCCTCAACGTGCCTTAATTAATATCAATCTTATATTTGATACTAATAATTACAGTTGTGAAAGCATTAATTATCTTTTTTCAATTAGGGAATTTTTGTCATCAGAGGGAGTGAGTGAAGATCAATCATCTGCACATATTAGTGCACATTTTCCAATGTGGTTTAGGCAACATGTTTATTCCCTCCCACCAACTCCTGCTAACCAACACCTGAGGAACTTATCCGACGGTCCTCGAAGAAGTGTTAGAGAATGGCACACATACTTTGTTAATGGTTACAAATTTCACACCAATGAATGGACACAGGGCAGAGAAACTATAAATAGTGGTGTTTGCATGAAGGGTACTGTCACAGCTGAAGGAGGTGAAGATGATTTTTATGGAGTTGTTCACCACATATACGAACTTGCGTACCCCCATCTAGATTTTAGTCAGAAGGTAGTAGTTTTTTATTGTAATTGGTTTGATCCATCTTCTCGGGGAACAAGGGTGAATCAAAAGTCAAATACAGTGGACATTAAAATGAGTAGCAGATATCCACTGTATGATCCGTTCGTCATTGCACAAAATGTGAGACAAGTGTATTATGTCCCTTATCCATCAACACGGACTGATAGGCGTGGTTGGTGTGTCGCAATTAAAACAAAGCCAAGAGGTCGCATTGAGACAAATGATGACACAGTAGTGGAAGATGTGCCATATCAAATGGATGAGATGACTAATGTAAATGAAGTGATTCAAGTTGAACACATCAGTCGTTTATGTGATGAGCCAAACACCGGCGATGAAGTTGATGATGAAGATGATGAAGATGCAGCAGAGCACGTTGGTCCATCAAGAATTCATGACTCTTCCGATGACGATGATTTTGAGAATGAATATGATTCCAATTAGCTAGCTAGTACTTAATTTATGCATGTTGTTGTATTTAATTTAATTATAATATGGATACAATTTATGTTTTAGTGTTTAAATTAATATTAAGCCGTTCTCTTTTTTAAATATTTCAATCTATATATATATATATATATATATATATATATATATATATATATATATATTTCTAAATTTCTAGATATATACAGTATATGGCTCACTCAGGATCTGGGTCTGATCATGATGATCATGATGTTCCTCCACCGGTGGACGATGTTGGTAGTAGTCGTAGGACGAAGACTTCTACTCGCCTTAGACGTCGTCAGCAACCCCGTTGAGTTGTTGTTCCTGATAGTGACAGATATGTGCCTCGACCTCGGACAGATGGAGCTTCTAGTAGTACTACTCCACAGGAGCCAGTGATTCCTGAAGGTACTGAGGGCATAGCCCCAGTACATGTTGATGCTGAAGGTATACGCACTTATCACATTGACCAGGAGGTGGTGAGGTATACGCCTGATGGCCGTGTCATTTTGCAGACTGCTGGTGACTCGTAAGTATAGTATTTATATTAATTTATTTTTCTTTAATATATAACTCTTAATATTATATAAATTTTGTGTAACACAATTCATCTCTTTAAATATTCTACAGCTTTCTTCCTTGCAAGAAAAGTGCAACTGCAATCATAACATCAATTAGGGAAAATTTCAACAAGGGCTGGAAGAATTGGGGTGCAGTGAGAAAAGATAAGGACGAATGCGCAAAGATTTTAAATTCATTTTTAGTAAGTTTTTCTTCTAAAAACAATTTTTAATTATTTTATTATTGATTATTTTGTTTTTATTTTATATAATATATATAATATTATGTAATTAACATAATTGTATAATTTTTAAAATAGGAAAAATGTACGTGGCTAATTGAGGAACAAGAAGAATGTATGAAAGTCTGGCATAAGAGGTGTTCTCATCGGTTTTCTGAATTAATGAGGCATGCACGAATAGAAGATAAGAAACCGACTTATATGGGAGAATTAAGTTGGCAAAACCTGAAAAAGTATTGGGCGACACCGGAGTTTAAACTCAAAAGTGAGAAAGCCAAGCAAGCCAGGGCTTCTGACAAAGGTCGCTGCACACACACAGGGGGTAGTGTTAATGCTGCAACTCATCATCTGCGTTTGGTAATTTTCTTACATATTATTAATTAATTATTAATTAATATTTATAATTAATTGATTAACTAATAACACTATTTATATAGGAGGCAATGAACCAGAGGCCAGTTACGTTGCCTGAGTTGTACACCTACCTCCATGTCCGGGAGGAGACTGGTGAGTTTGTTAATGATCAGGCGAGGGAGGTTCAGGTAAAAGTTATAATATATACAATTATAAATATTATCTTTAAATTATTATTATTTTTCTTTAATAGTTATTCATTTTATTTTGGTTTGTATTATTTTTTCAGGAGAAATTTGAGGCTGCAATTAATGAGTACCGGGAGACTCAACAGCAGAGCAGTGGGAGCGCTGAAGTTGATCCTGTGGAGGAGACTAGAGCAGCTCGTGAAATTTGGGAGAACACAGTTGGTCCAAGAAAAAGCAATCGTTTAGTAGGATCTGGTGGTATCGGACCGGCTGCTTTCAGAGCAAGTATTATTCCGAGTCTTTCTTGTTCTGGATCAGTTGGGAGTACTGCCCGCTCTTATGTTCCTACCCCTGGAGATTTGAATATTGTAACTGAGTTGACCCAACAGTTGAGCCAGGCTCATCATGAGTATGAACAACGCCAGCATCAAAGTGCACTAGAGTTGCAGGAGCTTCGAGAGCGGAATAAGTTAGCTGAGGAACGGTTGGCGGAGCAGGAACGACAAGCAGCGGAGGAACGTAGGCTAAATGAGGAGCGTTATAATCACTTATTGAGTCAGCTGTCTCAGCAGCAGTACTCCAGGCCATCATCTTCCCATATGGCGCCATCCTACACGCCGCCACAGCAGCACTTTGGCGGTGCCTTTCAGCCATGGTCTCAGTACCCGCAGCACTATCCACCTCAGCACCAAATGTATCCACCCCCACCCCAGCCTCAGCAGTACTATGCACCTCAGCAGCAGATGTATCCACCCCCACCCCAGCAGCAGATGTATCCACCCCCACCCCAGCAGCAGATGTATCCACCCCCACCCCAGCAGGTTGATCATGATCAGCACTCCCAGCAGATATACAACTCAAGTATCGATTTGAATACTATCGACTCCATTGGTGCTTTTCTTGCAGCTACTGATGACGCCTCAGGTGACGCCACAGCCAGCTATTACACGAGCGAGGATTCAGACCAGCTTCCACACCAGCCCCCACACCAGCCCCCACCCCAGTAGCTTACTCTTATGTTATTTTGTTGTTTGGATATTTAAGTTATATTTTGTGTTGAATATGAATATTCGCGTACTTTGTTGGGATATTTAAGTTTGCGCTTTTTTTGGATATTATATCGATCAGGTATTGATTTTTAATCGTATATTTAATTTGTCATTTTAATTTGATTATTAATTTTTTTCAATTATAATATTATTTAATAAATATATTATTTAACATTATATTTAATAATTTATTAAATATTATATTTTTATTAATATTTATATTTATTATTATTTAATTCTTATTATTTAAAAATACAAATTAATTATTTTTAAAATAATTATTATAAAAAAATTAATTATATTTAAATCGTATTTTTAAAAATAACATTATTTAATAAAAATGTAATTTTCTATTTTCAAAACAGTTTTTTATTATTAAATTTTCTTCTTTTAAAAAAATTTTAAACAATTTTTAATTATTAAATATTCTGTTTTTAATTCGTATTATAAAAAAAAAGATTTTTTAATTATTAAATTTTCTGTTATTAAAAAAAAAAAATTTTCAGTTTTTAAAACATTTATTTATCATTAAATTTATTTTTTTTAAAAAAATATATATTAAATTTCCGGCGGATATGACGTGATTTCCGGCGGATTTATTATTATTTAAAAAAAAAAAACGGATTTTCCGGCGGATATTAGGAGATTTCCGGCGGATTTTTATTTTTATTTTTAAAAAAAAATGGATTTTGCGGCGGATATGATGCGGTTTCCGGCGGATATTTGTGGCGGATTGTGGCGGATTTTTCCGCCGGAAATTTCCGGCGGATTTTCCGGCGGATTTAGCCTCGGAAATTTCCGTGGATTTTGCGAGGGATCCAGATCCGCCGGAAATTTCCGGCGGAAAAATCCGCCGGAAACCGTTTGCGACGAGGGTTTTTCCGGCGCCCAAAATCCGCCGGAAAGTACGAATTTTCGGCGGATTTTGGTCATTTCCGGCGGATTTTGGTCGCCGGAAAATCCTGTTTTTCTTGTAGTGATGTAACCAGATGTGGAACGTCTGCTATCCGGGCATCCCGCAAAATCAGAGTCAGAATACCCAATGACCTCTAAGTTATCTGACTTCCGATAGGTAAGCATGTAGTTTCTTGTTCTCTTCAAGTAGCGCATCACGCGCTTCACCGCTGTCCAATGTTGCATACCAGGATTACTCAAATATCTACCAAGAACTCCCACTATAAATGCTATGTCAGGACGAGTACAAACTTGAGCATACATAAGACTTCCCACAGCCGAAGCATAAGGAACCTTTTGCATCTCTACCTTTTCAAGATCTGTAGCGGGGCACTGATTGAGACTGAACTTGTCTCCTTTAGCCACGGGTGTATCTCCCGGTTTACTATCTTTCATGAAGAATCTATCCAAAACTGTATCGATATAGCTCCTTTGTGACAATCCCAAGATACCCTGAGAGCGATCTCTAAGTATTTGGATACCCAAGACAAAGGAGGCGTCCCCAAGATCTTTCATCTCGAAATTCTTCGTGAGAAATCTCTTAGTTTCGTGCAATAAGCCTATATCATTACTTGCTAATAGGATATCATCGACATATAACACCAAAAAGATAAATTTACTCCCACTGAACTTTTGGTATACACAATCATCAACCGCATTAGTCTGAAAACCATAAGAGGTAATAACTTGATGAAATTTGTAATACCACTGACAGGAAGCCTGTTTAAGGCCATAAATGGATTTCTTTAGTTTGCATACCATAGACTTTGGATCACCTGAAACAAAGTTTTCTGGTTGCACCATATAAATTGTTTCGTCAATGTTTCCATTTAGAAACGCAGTCTTCACATCCATCTGATGCAGCTCTAAGTCAAAATGAGCCACTAGTGCCATAATAATCCTGAGAGAGTCTTTCGAAGAAACTGGAGAGAAAGTCTCTTTGTAATCAATGCCTTCCTTTTGAGTGAAGCCTTTGGCGACAAGACGAGCCTTATATCTTTCAATGTTACCCTTGGAATCCCTCTTGGTTTTAAATATCCATTTGCAACCAATGGGTTTCTTACCTTCAGGTAACTTGACAAGATCCCAAACGCCATTGTCAGCCATTGACTTCATCTCATCCTTCATGGCATCAATCCACTTAAGAGAGTTAGAACTATTCATGGCCTGACTAAAGTTGACTGGATCTTCCTCAGTCAAGCCAATACCTTCCTCATGTTCTTGGAGAAATACAACATAATCATCCGAAATTGCACTTCTCCTCTCTCTAGTGGATCTTCTTACTGGCACCTCTTGAGGTTGTTGAGTTTGAACTTCTGGTGGTGCTTGAGGAGGAAACTCAGTGTTGACTTCTTCTTGAGCAATGTTAGGAATAACATTCTCATTCATTTCTGGATCTGTTGCTTGAACAATGACAGGTACTAAGACTTGACCACTGTCAGTAACAGTTTCTTCATCAAAAGCAACACTCCTTATGTTTCCTTCCCCTCCAAACTCGACATCCTCAAGAAATCTTGCATTTCCCGTTTCAAAAAATGTTCTTGTAGTGGGGTTGTAAAACTTATACCCGCGAGAGTGTTCTGCGTACCCAACAAAATAACAACTAACTGTCTTAGGGTCCAACTTACCTTCATGCGGCCTGTAAGGCTTGGCTTCAGCTGGACACCCCCAAATGTGTATGTGCCTAATGCTGGGCTTTTTTCCAGTCCATAACTCATAAGGGGTCTTAGCGACTACTTTGCTTGGTACTCTATTGAGGATATAAACTGCTGTTTTCAATGCTTCTCCCCAAAGTGACTCTGGTAATGAAGAATGACTAATCATACTCCTCACCATATCCTTAAGAGTCCGATTTCGTCGTTCTGCAACTCCATTCATGCTGGGTTTACCCGGCATTGTGTATTGCGGAACGATTCCACACTCATTGAGGAAAAGTGCAAAGGGCCCTGGACGTTGCTCACCTGATCCGTCATATCTACCATAGTATTCACCACCACGGTCCGATTTGACAGCTTTAATTTTCTTTCCTAATTGAAGTTCTACTTCAGCTTTGAAAGACTTGAAAACGTCTAGAGATTGAGACTTCTCATGAATTAAATATAGGTAACCATATCTCGAGTAATCGTCTATGAACGTAATAAAGTACCTTTGCCCATTCCAAGAATTTGTAGGGAAAGGACCACAAATATCTGTATGTATTAGTTCTAAGACGTCTTTAGCTCTTTCGGCACCTAAATTCCTTTTGTTCGTTTGTTTGCCCTTAATACACTCTATGCAGACTTGAAAGTCAGACAAATCTAAGGGTCCAAGAATATCCTCCGACACAAGCCTCTGAATTCTCTGTTTAGAGATGTGACCTAAGCGCTTATGCCATAAAGTGGCGAAATTCTCATTTAATTTTCGTTTCGTACCATGTGAACTTATTTGCAATATTTGGTTATAGGAATGCTTAACATCAAGCATATAAAGATTATCAATTAAAGACCCGTAACCAATAATATTTGGACCATAAGAGAGACTAGCTTTGGCATCTTTAAATGAACAGTCATAACCAGATTTGTCCAAAACCGAAACTGAAATTAAATTCCGTCTAATTGACGGGCAAACATATGTCTCAAACAAATCCAAATAATAACCAGTCTTTAAAAATAGTCTAAAAGTTCCTATAGCCTCAACTGCAACTTTAGTGCCATCGCCCACATAGATGAATCTTTCAGCATCACTCGGCGGTCGGCTCCACAGGCAACCCTGCATGGACATACTAATGTGAGTAGTAGCACCAGAATCTACCCACCAAGTATCTTTAGGTACTGAAACTAAATTAACTTCAGAACAAACAAAAGTGAGAGGTTTACCCTTCTTTACACGCCATGCGGCGTATTTAGGACAATCCTTCTTCATGTGTCCTTCCTTCTTGCAGAAAAAACAAGCTGAGCCCTTATCTTGGTTTTTCTGCTGCTTCTTCTTAGAAGAACCTTCTGCAGTAACATTATTTTTCTTCCTCTTCTTGTGTTGAGAATTTGAAGCCAAATGAGCACTTTCAGTCCTTCCCCTCCGCAGTCTCTCTTCCTCTTGCACACAGTGAGACATAAGCTCATTGAGGGACCATTTGTCCTTCTGAGTGTTATATGTCACCACAAATTGTCCAAATTGTGCAGGAAGAGAGATCAAAACCAAATGCACAATCACATCATCAGGGATGTGCATCTTTAGTGCCTTGAGTTTTGATGCAAGGTTGGACATCTCCATAATGTACTCCCTTACGTTCCCTTTACCATTATACTTCATAGAGGTAAGTTTGGCCAAATGGCTACTTATCTCAGCCTTATCACTTTTTTCAAATGATTTCTCTATTGATTCCAGGAACTTTTTAGCATTCTCATTCTCAGTAATTGAGCCCCGGAAAACTTCCGGAATTGATTTCTTGATGATCATGAGGCACATTCGGTTGGACCGATCCCATTTCTCAATTTTGAGCTCATAAGAGTTCTCCGGAGTGGGAATGGGTCGTTCCTCCCTCAGTGCTTGGTCTAAGTCCATACATCCGAGAACGATTTCAACGGATTCCTTCCAAGACTTGAAATTCATCCCATTCAGCATAGGGATTTGGTTAATTTGAGTAACAAAATTTGGAGAGCTAGCAACAGCAACTAAAAAAAGAACAAATAAACATACAATCAACATTAGTAGCACATCAAATTATAAATAATTATTAGATGTGCAAAAAATAACTTTAATTGTGAATTTAAAGACCCAAACAAGATACTAAGCGCACCATTAGTCCCCAATCTTTGGATTGCAAAGACTAACTGCAAGCAGTACTCTCAACGCAATGATCAAATATTGGTGATAAGTCCTGTCAAACAATGGTTGCCTTTGGGCACCGCAATTGCTCACATGGATAAATAACTTTATAATCACCACACATTTACCATCACATGCATGTTATTATTCGGCCAAGTTGCGCCTTCCTTTGGGCCGACAACAACTCGCATGAATAATTTCACACTACATCTTTTGTAAATTTAATCAAATTGACCTACGTAACAGAGGTTACTTTGGCAACGTGTTATTTCAACCAACTCAATTAAAATATACTAGACAATTTTATGCTAATAATAAAATATGGGAAAGGGTCTTAATTCACATATATCCTACACATAAGCGTAGAAAAAAAAAAACTGAATGTACGGTTATGGCCTCCTAAACGCAAAAGAATAAAATTACAAAAATTACAATTCTTTAGCGGAAAAAACGGCCTCTCCAAGTGGCGTTCTCTATGGTGTTGTCCCCTTTTGCCTTTCTCGATCAATTACAATATTAAAGTGAAGATAAAATAAATAAAGAGAAAGTCACGGTGCGCAGACCGTATTTAAATTAAAATCACGGTTCAAAACCGGTTCATAACCGGTTCGGCTCTACCAAACAGTTTACCATTTTAAAACCGGTTTTTACCTTCAGGAAACAGTTTACCAGTTTTGAAATCCGATTTCACTATAAAAAACGGTTTACCGCTTTTGAAAAACGGTTTTTACTACCAAAAACCAGTTTTTGGTGCCAAAAAACAGTTTCTTGTGCCAAGAAAATAAGCATCATGTTAAATCGTTCTGATACAAATTATAGTCATAGAGGAATTATTGATCAAGAAGGACTACACATACAAATTTTTCCAAATTTAAAAATTCAAAGTCATTAAGAAACAGAACCATAAATTGTCCTCTTAGATAAGTAGATCCAGGAAACAAATCAAATCAAATCTACAGTAAAATACCCACATTCAAAAATTCAAAACTACAAATAGAGAAGAAGATGAAGAGAGTAAGAGCAGCTAAGACCAGATGGAAATTTTAGTGGCTTGTAGGTTGCTTTTTCAGTTCCAATGCTGCGAATGTTAAGAGAGAGAGAGACAAATGAACCAAACGGGAGAAATAAAGACTCACTGATGCGGCGGCGGTGGCCAAGATTTCGGATTCACAGAATCCAACGAGAAAGGGGAGAGCAGAGAGATTGATGAGGGAGAATCGGATATCGGAATCGATTTAGAGACAAGATTTCGAATCGTGGTTGAAGGCTTGATGAATCGTGGATGAGATTTCGGGATTTTAGGGTTTTTGGAATTGGGGATTTCTAATTTGGGAGTTGCGGAGCTAGCTTAGGTTTCGTAAAAATAATCTCAAGCATGGCTACTTCAGATCTCATGAAAAAATGGGACAGATTTGGTAAATTACTGTATTGGAAAGAAGTTAATGGTTTACCACATATTTTACTAATGGGAATGGATTAAAATGTGGTATGGGTTTTTTTAATTAGTCCAGAGTACAGTTTAAGTGTGGTTCAAGTTTACTATTTATATCTGCACACCCCTACATGTTGGAGTTGGGAGATCAAGTGCTTCAGCTTGTGAACTTATGAAGTGGTTGATATTTTGTTTAGCAGTGGCAATGCATATTAGTGTAGTCCTTCTGATTTTGCACGTGTAATTAGAATGTGGCTGATTTTCTTTCATAATATAATTGTCCCATTATCTTTCCCCTTATCTTTTCTCATGTTCCCTTGGACCTACATAAGATGGTCCTCCACTTGATAAAATTATATACAAAGGATGAGACTATACTTTGTTATTTTTTTTTAAACGGGGACTATACTTTGTTACTAGTACCGTGTGGAAGCTTCTTAGAATATAAATAATAACAATAAGGGAAGTCAGAAAATGACAAATGATTCATTTTAGTTGTTGGGTTGGCTACTGGTGTAGACATACAAAGTACATATCTTAAATATTAACGCTGTAATTAAGTATACCTTACTCTCAAATCATAGCCTCGTCCATTTTTAAATAGTGATTCATCGCAATAACAATTGAAGTAAAAATGAAAGAAAGAACTCCTCCATAGTATATTGCTGGAGACTACCAATTGCCTTTGATGAATGTAAGTGACACTGAATAAGTTGACATTCATTTTCTTCTTTTATTTTGTCTATTTACATTTGAATTTTTGATCACCGTGTATAGTCATAAAACACCTAGTTGGTCTTGACTCATTTGTAACTGACAATATTCAATTGGATATTATCTAATGACGGATCTAGTGTAGCCCGACTTTGCGAATCAGGGGGCAACTCGGTCTTACAAATCCGAGCCTCAGATTTGGCAAAACCTCGATGTTAAAATTTGAGAAGAATGATGAACAATGTGCTAGCAAGGATAAAGAATTGAGTGAACAAATTGAAGCTAGTAATATGGCAGCAACATTTGGCAATAAGGCAACCCATGATGTACTAGGCACAGGCACTACATTTGAAAGGAAAATTGATACTGAGACTCTTGGAGCCAAAGGCACGGAAATATCACATGATGAGAGAGGAATCAATATTCACAAGGAAGCTGGTGCTAGCATCGTGGGAACACATCACATGGGAGAGAGAAATGAATATCAAGGCAATGGCATCACTTGATTGGTGCATAGGGAATAAAATTGGATTCTAGGATCTGGTGACAACGGTTTTCTTAAGTTTTTTTTTTTACCTTTCTAGAAGATATTTACTAGTTTATTTTACTATGTAATGCTGCACACTATGGTGCATGATAGTCTAGAGTTTTCCTATATATTGTAGTACTGTCCTTTTGCTCAAATCATCAATGAAATTAGCCTCATTTGATCAAACAGTTTCTGCTCACTCTTTATGGCTTCTGTCAATATTACTGCATTTGAATCATTTTATTCCGCAAATTTAACATGGTATCAGAGCATACAGCTCTGATTACCTTGCTTGTTTTCTGTTTTATTCATTCTTCTCTTTGATTTCTAATCATGGCTAAAAACAACAATAGTGGCAGTGGCTCTGGTGTGTCCAATGCGACACCCAAAGATCCTTCTCAGGATCAGTCCAGTCCCTATTTTGTTCATCCTAGTGATGGTCCTAGCACAGTCTCAGTTTCTCCTGTGTTAAGTGTTAATGGAGCTAATTATCATAGCTGGGCTCGTTCAATGAGAAGAGCTCTAGGTGGAAAGAATAAGTTTGATTTTGTTGATGGTTCTATCCTACCCCCTGATACTTTTGATCCCAGCTATAAAGCTTGGAGTAGATGCAATATGCTTGCACACTCATGGATCATGAACTCAGTTTCTGAATCAATAGGACAAAGCATAGTTTTCCTTGAAAATGCTATTGATGTTTGGAATGAACTTAGGGAAAGATTCTCACAAGGAGATCTCATAAGAACATCTGAATTGCAATGCGAAATTTATTCACTGAAACAAGGTTCATTGTCAGTCACAGAATTTTTTTCTTAACTAAAAGTTTTATGGGAAGAGTTAGAGTCCTACATGCCAGAACCTAGATGTGGATGTCCTAGGAAATGTGTTTGCATCACTGGCATAGAACTTGCACATCAACATCATCATTTAAACAAAGCTATTCGTTTCTTAACTGGGCTAAATGAGAATTTTGCTATGATAAGGTCACAAATCCTCTTGATGGAACCACTTCCAAAGTTAAACAAGATTTTCTCTATGGTTATTCAACATGAAAGACAATTTTGTAACACTGATGAATCCAAGAATCTAGCTGCTAATGTTGATTTTAAGAAGGGACAGAATCGATTTGGTAAAGGAAATTATGTAGGCAACAGTGGCAGAAACACAAGCAAGGTATGTACTCATTGTGGCAAGACTGGCCACACTATTGAAACATGTTACAAAAAGCATGGATTCCCCCCCAACTGGCAGAAGAATGCTTCTAACGTCACTAGTGATATGGAAGATCTTAAAGAAGATGATGATGACAAGACAGTAGGAATCACAAAGGAGCAGTATGAGAAGCTTGTTAACATGCTGCAGGCCACCACAGTGTCTCAGGGTAGCAATTCTATTACCAAAACAGTCAACATGATCACTCATGGCTCTTTTCCTTCATTTGAGAACATTTCAGGTAGTATTTCTCTCATTTGTGCCTTGAGTTCTAGTAATCTAGGTCTATGGATTATAGATTCTGGTGCAAGTGTTCATATATGTTCTTCTCTTAGACACTTTAAAAATTATGTCCCTCTTGTCAAAAAAATTATGTCCCTATCAAACCTGTCAGTATAAGATTGCCTAATGGTCATAAGACATATGCTAGATTCAAAGGAGTATTTCAATTCTCACCAAAACTATATATCATTGATGTCCTTTATGTACCAGAATTCACATTAAATCTGATATCTGTTCCCAAACTGATGTTTGATCTTAAGGTCAGAGTTTTGTTTGACATTCCAAAGTGTGAAATACAGGATGTGAGGACCAAGGAGATGATTGGTTCGGGTATGATGCTTGAAGGACTGGTGTACTTGGAAATTCCCAAAGAAAGTGAGAATGCTGCTGTCAATACTGCTGTGACAGAAACTGAAACTCTCCCAAACACTGCCCTATGGCACTTTAGACTAGGACACCTTTCTATTTCAAGAATGAAGTTAATGCATAGTGATCATCCTTCTATACATGTTGATGAGGGATCTGTGTGTGATATTTGTCACTATGCTAGACAGAAGAAATTATCTTACAACCTAAGTCCTAGTAGAGCTACAAAATGTTATGATATGATTCACTTTGATATATGGGGTCCTATTTCTACTTCTTCCATTCATGGTCATAAGTATTTTTTAACTGCTTTAGATGACTTCAGTAGGTATACCTGGATCATTTTGTTAAAATCAAAAGCTGATGTCTCTAACCAAGTCATAAGTCTCATAACCAATCTTGAAAAACAACATGATGCCAAAGTAAAAATTGTAAGATCTGATAATGGACCAGAGTTTTTGCTACCAAAGTTTTACTCCTCTAAAGGAATTATTATTCACCAAACAACTTGTGTTGAAACACCAGAACAAAATGGAAGAGTTGAGAGGAAACATCAACACATTTTGAACATAGGAAGAGCCCTTTTATTTCAAGCCAAATTTCCCAAACAATACTGGTCATATGCTGTGTTACATGCTGTTTACATCATTAATAGAGTTCCTAGTCCTTTTTTGAAAAACAAATCCCCCTACTTCCTTCAGAAAGGAGTAGAACCAGATTTAGACTCTTTGAAAGTGTTTGGATGCCTTTGTTATGCATCTACACTTCAAGCTCGTAGAACAAAGCTTGAGCCTAGGGCAAGAAAATGCATTTTCCTGGGTTACAAGCAAGGTGTGAAAGGTGCTGTGCTACTTGATATTCATAACAAACAGTTATTCTTGTCTAGAAATGTTACATTCCATGAAAACATTTTACCATACACTAATTCTCAACCTTTGTCTAGATGGCACTACATTTCCCCTAATCACATAGAAACTCACTCACAAATAAATGAACCAGCCACTGATACTGTTCCAAATCAATCCCGTTTCACCACTCAAACTCCTCCTGCCACATCCATTCCCTCAAATACTCTCTCAAATTCAACTTTTCCTTCAGAAACAACTGACACAAATAGCCTGCCAGAGCCTCAAAATCCTCCTCTCACAGAACCAGAACCTGTCACAGTGAGAAAATCTACTAGAGAAAGACAGCAGCCATCTTACTTATCAGAGTACATATGCAACAGTCTTTCAACTCATCATGCCAAGCAATCATCTCCAGGTACTAACTATCCTATTTCTCATTTTCATTCGTTTTCTGCTTTATCCGAGTCTCAACAGAAATTTTCTATGTCCTTGAGTTCTGTTGTTGAGCCACAGAGTTATGATGAGGCTTGCAAACATGAATGTTGGAATAATGCCATGAAAAATGAATTAGAAGCCCTTAGAATTAATGAAACTTGGGAAATAGTAGACATGCCTCCCAATGTTAAACCAATTGGAAGTAAATGGGTGTATAAAGTAAAGCATAGAGCTGATGGAACAGTTGAGAGATGCAAAGCTAGGCTAGTTGCGAAGGGATATAATCAAGTTGAGGGGCTAGATTTCTTTGATACTTTTAGTCCAGTTGCTAAGCTCACTTCTATCAGAGTATTACTTGCTGTTGCCTCTATGAAACAATGGTTCTTACATCAATTAGATGTGAATAATGCTTTTTTGCATGGAGAACTCAAAGAAGATGTGTATATGGAAGTACCAAAGGGTGTGTACAGTCAATCAAATCAAGTATGCAAGTTGAAGAAATCATTGTATGGCTTGAAACAAGCCAGCAGGAAATGGTATGAGAAACTGACCACACTGTTACTAACTGAGGGATACAAACAATCAAACTCTGATCACTCTCTCTTTACTCATGAATGCAATGACGAATTCACAGTTCTTCTGGTCTATGTAGATGATGTTATCTTGGCTGGAAATTCTCTAAAGGAATTTAATCGAATTAAATCTATACTGAACAATGCCTTCAAAATCAAGGATCTAGGTGCCTTGAAATATTTTCTTGGGCTTGAAGTTTCTCAATCTAAAGCAGGAATCTCCATCTGTCAAAGAAAGTATTGCCTAGACTTGCTTCATGAAACTGGACAGCTAGCTTCAAAACCAGCATCCACTCCTATAGATTGCAATGTGAAAATTCATCAAGATGATGCTGAGCCCTTTTCAGATAATGCTTTGTATAGAAAGCTAGTTGGTAAATTGCTTTACTTGACCAATACTAGACCTGATATAACCTTTGCAGTACAGCAATTGAGTCAATTCGTGAATGCACCAACTGTGACTCACTTCAATTTAGCATGCAGAGTTCTAAAGTACTTGAAGGGAACTGCTGGCAGAGGTCTTCTTTTTCCCAGAGATTCCATTCTTCAATTGCTTGGCTTCTCAGATGCGGACTGGGCCAACTGTGTAGATACCAGAAAGTCTGTGACAGGATATTGTTTCTTTCTTGGATCATCTCTTATTTCGTGGAGAACAAAGAAGCAGCAAACAGTTTCTAGATCCTCATCAGAAGCAGAATATCGAGCACTCTCTACTGCTACATGTGAATTTCAGTGGTTATTGTATCTGTTGGCAGAACTTAAAGTGAACTGTGAAAGAATTCCTGCTCTTTACTGTGATAATCAGAGTGCAATGCACATTGCAACCAATCCAGTGTTTCATGAGAGAACAAAACACTTAGAGATTGATTGTCATTTTGTTAGAGAAAAGTTACAAAGTGGTACAATGAAGTTACTTCCTGTTTCATCTAAAAATCAACTTGCTGATTTCTTTACAAAGGCTTTAGCTCCCAAACCATTCTCCACTTTCATTTCCAAGCTTGGAATGATAAACATTTATCATGGTCCAGCTTGTGAGGGGCTGTTAAAATTTGAGAAGAATGATGAACAATGTGCTAGCAAGGATAAAGAATTGAGTGAACAAATTGAAACTAGTAATATGGCAGCAACATTTGGCAATAAGGCAACTCATGATGTACTAGGCGCAGGCACTACATTTGAAAGGAAAATTGATACTGAGACTCTTGGAGCCAAAGGCACGGAAATATCACATGATGAGAGAGAAATCAATATTCACAAGGAAGCTGGTGCTAGCATCGTGGGAACACATCACATGGGAGAGAGAAATGAATATCAAGGCAATGGCATCACTTGATTGGTGCATAGGGAATAAAATTGGATTCTAGGATCTGGTGACAACGGTTTTCTTAAGTTTTTTTTTACCTTTCTAGAAGATATTTACTAGTTTATTTTACTATATAATGCTGCACACTATGGTGCATGATAGTCTAGAGTTTTCCTATATATTGTAGTACTGTCCTTTTGCTCAAATCATCAATGAAATTAGCCTCATTTGATCAAACAGTTTCTGCTCACTCTTTATGGCTTCTGTCAATATTACTGCATTTGAATCAAATTTTATTCCGCAAATTTAACACTCGAGGGCACAAGGAGGTCTATCGATCCAAACCAAACTGCGCGCATGTAGTTTTACTTTTCGGTTCGGTTTATTTTTTGTCTCAAAATCGAAACAAATCGCACAGTGAACACCCCTAATTGAGATGGTTTTCCACTCTTATTTTCATATATCTAAATAAATGGTCTTACAAAACTATTCTATATTTAAAAATTAAGAAAATACTCGTTAGAAACTGTTCTATACTAAATCTTTATCCGTCACTTGTATTTGATTATTTTCAATACAAGGAACAGATATGTGGAAGGAAATTCTGGCTCAGTCCCCACCTTGTATTTGACTATTTTCTAGAGAGAAAAAACCTACCATACCACCGATTTGGAAAAATAACCGGTGATTATCATCAAACTTACACCCCAAATCTACTGACCCTTCCAATATTACCAATGCTTTAAGATAAAGTATACCAATGCTGAAGTGATCGTATTCTGTTATTTGCCACGGCAGGTAATCATCAAGTTAAAATCATTTCTGACTTTTATTAATATTCTTGTAGGGTTTGCAGAAATGGATCATCAACAATCAAGGGTTGATATATATGAGAAATTCACGTGGAAGGTTGAGAATTTCTCTTACTTGAAGAGCATCGAGAAGCTTTACTCTGAGCCTTTCGTATTATGCGGCTATCCATGGTATTTTACTATATGAATTCCAACCAGTTAGATTTTTTAGTATACTTAGATTATCAATCAATTTACATTTTTGTATTTTACTATATGATAAAGTATACTACTACCACTAATATACCCCACTGACATCCGCGCAAGAAAAAGAAAGCATATCTATGTCTGACACCCCAAGTTATAATCCGCACAGATTATTATACCTTACAGAGGAGGAGAATGTGATCAATACAACCTCCCATTTGTCGTTTCTATCAAATCAAATCATGCTGCAATCTCATTATTTCAACGCATTTAATGGAATTGCTACTGGGTAGGGCTGATCCTGCATCACCACATATGCAATATGCATTTTCGTTCAAACTCTAGTCATTATTACAGTTCCCTGTAGTTCATCTGTTCATGTTTATAGCGTTTTTGGCTTTTTGATGTTGTTGCAGAATGGGCATCAACAGTCAGAGGCTGATGAACTATTAATGGGCATAAAAAAAAAGGCAAAATTACACTAAGGTCTTTTAAGTTATTTAATTGTAATAAATAGGTCCTTTAAATTTTTTTCGTACCACTTAGGTTTTTTAAGTTATTTAATTATAACAAGTTGGTCTTTTAAGTTACATAATCTGTACACCATTAGTCATTTTTTCATTTTCTGTTACAAAAAAACTCAATTCGCATTAACAAAGATGACGTGGCTGTGACGGAGCCTACATGTCATCTGTCTTGTAACAATTTTGTCATTTAAGACTACTATCATGTATCAATAGGTAGCCTCTGTCACAACCACATCAATTCAATTAATGCGAATTGAGCCGTTTTGTAATAAAAAATGAAAAAAGGACTAACGGTGTACACATTATGTAACTTAAAGGACTTAAGTGATACGAAAAAACTTAAAGGACCAACTTTTTACAATTAAATAACTTAAAGGACCCAGTGTAATTTTGTAAAAAAAAAAACTGAAAAAAGATGATTTTATATTTTCAATAAACAACTCTGCCATGAGATGATGTAGCCCTCAACTTGCCCTATTTTCCTTTTTTTGGTATGAGGGTTTCTTTTCTCATAATATATTCTCGAATTTGTTTTTTTTTTTTGGGTTAAAAATGGAGCTTTTATTTCTTAGTAATTTCCTAGTGGTGCTTAAATCGAGTGTTATGTGTTTTGTTAATAATTACATGCCTTCATTCTTCATTAGATGCATGCCAAATTAACTCTTAATACATGAATTTGCTAGATACTAGACACAAGTTCAATGAAGAGAACAATGTCTTGGGTCTCATGCCTCTAGTTGAGCTTAATGATCTTGAAGAGGGGTTTTTTGTGAATGATGTCTGTATTATTGGAGCACAGATCTTGAAAATGAGAATCAAGTGAGTCAAGTAGGTGGCTCTAGTTGAGCTTAGTTCCTATTTGTGCTTTAGTAATTGTATATATGATTAACGAAATAAATTGTTAACTAAGTGTCTAAATTTTTTATTCAATTAGACAATTAGTTAAGTAACCATTTATTTAACCAATATTTAAATTGATTATCTAATTTAAGACTCAAATTATTTAATGAAAAATGGGTTAAAGCTAAATTTAAGAAAGATATTCTTCAAAAAAAATAAAAATATAAAACGTTTTTCAACACCAATATAAAAAAAAAACTAAAAGCTTTTGAGAAAAATCGTGATGTTGAGAAAAATGGAGTAGTAAAAAAGAATGACATTAGGGTCTCTAATGGAAGAAGGATGATAGAGTAGGAGTGTAGGACCTAATAGATTTATTGGGTGTATTGTGTTTTTCTCCCCCTGCCTTTCAAGCTCTCCCCGCCAAACACAGTGTGCTTTGATCACCACAGAAAAAAAAACACAGTTTGCTCCCTCTCTTTGTTCAGTTTGTGCATTCCTTGGGAACTAAACCATTTACGATTTTCAGAATATGGATATTTTATTTGCCTGCCACACGCAAATTAAGTCAGCTAGCAGGTTCTTTGAAACACTTTTTTTCAAAGTAAAAATTAATTATGGCGTCTTGGATAATTGAAAAATAATAAAAAGATTCTTATAAAAGATCCTTGTAATATTTATTAATCCATACTTTAAAACTTTAAAACAAAAAATAAATATAAAAGGGTATATTTGGTAAAGAAAATAAATATAAAAGGGTATACAAACACATTATTGGGTTTTTAAAATTACCATTTTTAAATATAAGAGCAACAAACCAAAGTTTTAGAAGGGATAGAGTAGGTGTGCATGTCCCTCATTGCTTACACTCTTTCAGATTTTCATTTGATGCTCTCTCACATTTGAAGCTTTGATTTGTACTGTGTTTACGGGTAGTCAGGTACAAGTTCTACTAATAATCTTTCCCCATTTGTTTTACAAATATTGCTTTTTGTTATTACATTTTCTTATTTGCCACAACACTTGCAAACATCAATGAAAAATCATTTCTGGATTTTATTGGTGTTCTTGCAGGGTTTATAGAAATGAAGAAGCATCAACGATCAATGGTTGATATATTAACTAACAAAAAATCAAGGGTTGATAAATATGAGAAATTCACTTGGAAGGTTGAGAATTTCTCTCGTTTCAAGAACACCATGAAGCTTTTCTCCGAGCCTTTCGTCCTTGGTGGATATGCATGGTATTTGATTAAATGAATTCCAACCAGTTAGCATTTTTAGTATATGAATATTATCCATTTATATTTATATTCTTATGTTTTAATCTACCTTATTTTTGGTTTAGGAGGATTATCATGTTTTTACGGAGGAACACAGATGTCGAATGCTTATCAATATATTTACAAGTTATACAATATTGTAATATATCTAAGGGATGGAGTAGGAGTGTGAAGCTTAAGTTTACTGTACATAATCAGTTCGATGACAATAAGACAATCACAAAAGGTGTTCTTACTTCCTTTTTCTTTTTTGTTTCATTTTCTTCTCCTCCTTTTAATCTTAGGCATTACTCAAGTCTTTATCTCAAACATGAATTGACTTTTAATACATTAATTTGTCAGAGACATTCCACAAGTTAGATGAAAATGAGAACAATTGGGGGTTCATTAATTTCATGTCTTTAGTTGAGCTTAATGATCCTCAAAAGGGGTTTGTTGTGAAGGATGTTTGTGTTATTGGTGTAGAAGTTTCTCTCGCTTGAAGAACACCAAGAAGCTTTACTCCGAGCCTTTCGTCCTATACGGCTATCCATGGTATTTGTGTTTGACTAGATGAATTTTAAGCAGATAGAATATTTAGTATATATACTTCGATTATCAATTGACATTTTTATGTTTTGATCTGCTTTATTTTTGGTTTAGGAGGATATGTCTGTTTTCACAGGGGAACAAGCAGGTAGACTACTTATCAATTGATTTGGAAGCTATGCAATCTGCTAATACGTCTAAGGGATGGAATAGAAGTGTGAGATTTAGGTTGATTGTATTTAATCAGCACGATAGCAAAATGAAAATTATAAAAGGTGTTGTTCCTTTTTCCTTTCTTTTTTCTTTCTTTCATTTTCTTCACTTCCTTATCCGAGCCTATATTCAACTAGTGCGTATGACCCGTGCGATGCACGGATATACATCTCCTTGTTAAAAAAACTTGAAAAGTTAGAGGTAATATATAAATATATTTTATTCAAACAATTTTATACCAATCAAATAAAATTTAAGGAATATATAGTTTTAAAATCTTTGTGGATATACATGCTATATTAGTATTTCCAGATAAATGCAAATGAATAATTATTTGGTAAAGTAAAATATTTGGTTTCACAGTTTAGACAATATTATGTACAATTTAAAATTATATCACATGAGAATTTAAACTTCACTTATCTGATGCATTTCTATTGTGAGATGTATATTTAGAGCTATCTATTTTAGTAGTTTAATAAAATAAATAGTAATATACATAATTATATAGATATTGTTGAAAATCACATTTTATATTAAGCATTTTATTTTTTCATAACTAATTTATTATACATAAATATATATTATTTAGCTATGTCAATTTATCTAATTTTACTAAATGATCAAAAAATATTTATCAATATTTTGTTTAAAAACTATTTTAAAGATTTAATTTAAATACATTAACTGTAATAATATTAGTATGGTAAAAGACATCGAATTATATATTAACTTCTATAGAAACTGTTGACACTAAAATAATTTGTTAGGTGCGATAAAGTGACTGTCGGAAGGAAAGTAGCGAGAAAAAGGTTTTTTTTTTACGTGAAGTAGCGAGGAGAAGGTTGTAGCACTTCTCTTGAAACATATCAACGAACAAACCGAAATAATGTTAATTACTAAATAAATTTTTTGGCAAAATTACTCAATAAGATATTAAGGATGTATTTGGGCTATTCGGTCAGGTCTACGTTGGCACATCCCTAAATTGTCAAATCCAAGTATACTACAAATGCAAAATTTAAATGTTGAGACTTTGGAGCTTAACCCCAATTTCAATCATATATAAGAAAATCACTTGTTTCGCCAATGATCAATGTAAAATTTAATTGCCAATACTGAAAGAGCTATTTTCCATGTAAAAACATTAAAAAGCAGAATTGCTTGAAGTAAATAATATGGATTATAAACCAGAAAGAGTTGAAAATTAGAGTAAGAGGAAAGTACACATGGTCCCCTTTGCAATGAGAATACAATAGCCATTTTAGTTACTAAGTTTGGTCCTAATAAGACAATTTATCCTTCTTGTAAGATGCACCAAAATTGAAACATTCTAAACTTTAAGCATACCAAAAATTCATCCCCAAGTATCAATAAATAATGCACAAAAAAACACGTGAACTTAATTTCTTATGCTACATTACAGCGCTGTATCCATCAATAGAGTTAAGAAACTTGATTGAACACAAGTCAGACATGATTCATTATTGGGAACGAAAAACTTACCTTTCTTCCCATGCTTATGATAATCGTTATGCTACTTTGATTATTTCTGTTCCATGACCACATCTCCCTTGAGAAAGTGGAAAGAAGTAAAAGTTTCACACTTCGTGTACATGTATCTCTATTACTCAAGGGTGTATAGTTTTTGCGTGCTTTGACGGTGTGGCATAGCATGGACTAAATCAAAAAAGATTGTGGAAACCTAACAGCCGAAAACAGAAGAAAAAATCAATTAAACAAATATAATGCACATGTTATATCATCTTCAAATTTATCTCTCGTATAATGCACACTTTCTTCAAAGAGGCCAAATTTATTCGTAGCTCGTGTGGTTGAGTGAAAGTGACATCGTTGGTGAAAATGCAGGTGTACGGGGTTCGAACCCCGCTCCCCTCTAACTATCAACACACTAATTTCTAACCACTTTGCCTATAAAAAAGAACATCTACACTACAAATTAAGGGGCATTACGGTCGAGTTAGTACAAAGGGGCATTACCAATTGATGGTCATTAATTCAAAGCATACCCCATTAGTGAGTGGCTAAAAACAAAATAACTGCACATAGAAAATGAGGGAAACAATGTGAGTCTAAAAATAGACACATGTAACTATGGGCAAATGAAAAAGCTAGAACAGAAAAATATAATATAATTAGATTTCAGCTTGTAAAACATAGAATACTTCAAATGCAAATCACAAAATGTAAATCATAGAGTTTTTTTTTTGTCGAACCACGGTATCCACCGTTGGACGTAGTGACTAATCCCCTCGTTGGATTGGAGACACCTCGAAGGGTGAGACAGCTGGCCTAGGGATTTAAAGCTGCTTAATACCCATGTAAATCATAGAGTTTAATTACTGATAATAAATTTAAAATACCAAGTAGAAATTTCAAAGTAAAAATTAACAGGTCTTGTTTCAACTCTACTATCTATTTTTTTAGTTTTGTATCTATTTTACTGTTAAAAGATAGATATTATAGTTTAACACGCTTCTCTCTAGCAATCAATTAAAATGTAATAGCCTCTAACTAAAACATCACCTTTTGTCAAAAAAAACTAAAATATCACCTATACTTTAGTAGATTGTGAATAATGCTACCAGGAAAACTTATCTGCAAAAAATATATATTATACGATTAGTTGTCAAGTTCACTATGCCATAGATTTAATATTTCTAATAAGAAAAACACATTAGTACTTAGAAAGCATAAATAAAATGTGTATGCATATATTGGACCCCTTAAACAAATGAAATAAACATGTTTAGAATTATTAAATTAATAATTTTAAATTATTATTAAAACAAATTTTAACACAATCAATTGTAATTTTATATTTGAATTGTATTATTTTATTAATTAATTAATCAGTGTTCAAAGTATAAAAAGCTTGTTTTTGTCAAAAAAATAAAATAAAAAGCTCGAACATTATTAGACAGTGTTTTTTAGTCGAACATTTTAATATGGTTTTTGGTTTTTAAGTAAAATAGTAAATTGTGTGAGGCATAATAACATAATACCATTAAAATTTTCCGTTTCTGGTCCACGATATGTTAAATGCTATGAATTTAAACTAGAATTTTTAAAATTTTTATTAAGCAAATGACGTGTCTTGCCACAATGAATGCTGATGGGATTATATGTACTAATGGGTTGGTCCAATTAAAATAAACATGTTGGATACCCACAAAGGATTTGCAAATAATTTGTGTAGTGTAATTAGAATTAAAATTAAAATTAATTTTTTTGACGGAATTAAAATTAAAATTATTAACATTTTCCTTTTTACTTACTTTTTTTTTATGGTATAACTAATTGTTCTGATGGTATAACTAATATGAATGATATTTGTCTTTATGGATTAGAGTCAATTTTTTTATCACTATCGATTGTTTCCGTTTAAAAGGATATGTTACATATAACTATTGGTTGATGCCTTTATTATAGCATTAATGGTGTATTCTATTTTTTTCACGGTTGTGAATGACTTTATATGGGAAAAAGTATTGATAATTTGAATTTAAATTATTATTAATTATTAATGATGAATATGTGGATGTGGAGCATGAAAGGAAATAATATACCATAATTACGTTATAGGTCAGCAATTATGTGGCAAAGTCCAAATAGGATTAATGAGTTGAGGTGGACCAATAAGAAGCATTGTTAAAATTATTTCCTTTCCGAGCATATTCGTAAATGTATTATATATAATATAATATATAATATAAATATAAATGTATTATATATAGATATAGATATAGATATATAGATTTTATTTCTTAGCATTTCCAAATTGAGTCTTTTGTCTTTCATTTATAATCATATAATATAATATATGTTTTTTTTCTTTTTTCTTAGAGGCTGCCAAATTGACTATGTATACATAAATTTCCCAGAATCCAACAACGAGTTCAATGGAAAGGTGAAAGATTGGGGTTTTACAAATTTCATGCTTTTAGGTGATTTTAATGATCCTCAAAAGGGGTTTCTTGTGAAGGGTACTTGTATCATAGGTGCAGAGGTTTGTCTCCTTAAGGCAAGAGGTAAGAATCAATTGAGTCAAGCAGCTGACGTAGCTACTTTCCTAACATGCAATGGTCAAACTGGATATATAGAAGAGGAACTCCCAATCCCCGAGCCTACTAAACACACCGATGTAGAGTTGTTCTCAGCTTCAATTGGCGAGCTTATGGATTTCAGAGGTTTGGCACAAATAGAAAAATCTTTTGTTCCACTACTAGAGGAAGTGTGTTCTCATCATCCATCACTTATTGAGTGCTAGCAGGAGAGAAGCCCTAGGTTTACTGAATGGGCATTCACTGCTTTGGGCAGAGTTCTTTATTTCCTTAAGTCTAGAAAGGTGAAAGAAATGAATTACCTATGTTGTAAAGATCTTCAGACTTTGTGGGAGGAATTGCAGGTCTTTTGTTTTGATCTGACTTGGCTAGAGCCCCATGTTCAAACCACCCTAGAAATGAAAAGTTATTTGGAGAAAGTGATGCATGTTGAAAAGGTAAGGGAGAATGTGATAGCTTTAGAGCTGGAAATGGAGAAGCTAAAGGCCAAACTGGTTGCTGCTGAGGTAAATCTTGAACTGGAAACAAAAAAGCTAGATGCAGAAAAAGACTTGTTCAAAGCAAAAGGCTTCCAAGTGAATGATTTGAATGCTGAACTAGGATATGGGAGTTGGGAGGCCAAGAGAATATAGCAAACACCATCTTTCAGAATATAATTCTCATGTCATGGGACTGTGACCCATGTTTTCCTGGTGACTGTTATAAGGCCTAACTACTGTGCAACTGTTAAGTCTTAAGACCATTTACACATAATTTATAGTTATTGTTAGGTATATTTGTGACCGTCTCGTTTAAGGAAATATGTTTTACTTTTTATTTCTATTCATTGATAATTATTATTTTAAATATATTTATTTAATTTTAATAAGATGTTAAAACACCTTAAAAGCCACCACTTGTACAAATATTTGAAAATAGAAAACAATTGGCATTTTTATGATTATTAGTAATACAAATAGAAAAGAAATGTGTTTCCTTAAACAAAAATCACTACAACAGAATTGTTAAAAAATGGCGCACCCATTAGTGGTGCTTTTTAAAAAGCTCCCCTTAAACCAAAAATACGGAAGACCTTTAGAGGCGCTTTTTAAGAAGCTCTCCTGATGCCCAAAATACGGATGGTCTTTAGTGGTGCCTTTTAAAAATATAGGTTAGTTGAGTTGATTTGAGATTTGGTAAATATAGGTTGTTGAGTTGATATTGGTTGTTGTTGGTTGATGAAAATGAGAGTAGGGAAGTGCTGCAAAATATTGGATATATATACTAGAAACAGAAAAAGTTATTTAAAAAAAAAAATAGAATCAGGGGCGCTTGCAGTAAAAGCACCCCTATTGGTCTTAGCGCATTTGACAATCAGGGGCGCTCTCAGCAAAAAGCGCTCCTGTTGGTCAAATGCGCTAAGACCAACAAAGGTGCGAAGAGCAACCTTTGTTGGTAGTAAGCAAATTTATGATTCAACCCAAAGTACAAATTTAATATAAAAATAGCAGTAATAAAAAATAGAGTTAAATATGTTTGAGTTTAAGCGCTATTAAAAATCACTGGAACTAAAAATATTGACGGAGAAAAATGTATGAACTAAAAGTGAGTAAATTTTTTAATAGAGACTAAAAAAATTTTAAAATTTTATAGGACCAAAAACATATTTAACTCTAAAAATATTATTTATATTTATTTAATTACGTGACTAAGTAGGTTTAGAAGATTTTTACGGTGACATGTATCCTAATTTTTTAGTTAAATAACCTTTTTAAAAAAATCTTGGCTTAAATCTTTAGAAAAAAAAAAATCTAGCGTAACTTGGGCCAAACGTAAGGGCCTCTATATTTTACCCTACTTTCAAACTCTCCCTATCAGAAGATACTGTTGTGCCTTCCTTTCTTGGCTGCTGAATCATTTTCAAAGGTAGCAATTGTAATCTTACCGCTTCTGCTTCTACCTACTTAACACAATCACCATCTTAGTATAGTAATTGTGCATGGCTATCATTGCTTATGGTTTTTCAGTTTTAATTTCTTTTGGCTTTTTATTTTTTAATGGTGTTGTAGGGTTTGTTAAATGGAGTATCAACAATCAAAGGCTGATACATATGAGAAATTCCCGTGGAAGTTTGAGAATTTCTCTACTTTGAAGATCACGAAGAAGTTTTACTCTGAGCCTTTCATCCTCTGCGGCTATCCATGGTAATTTGAATGAATAAATTCCAACCAGATAGAATTCTAAGTATACAAACTCTTGTGTTTTGATCCGTTTTGTTTTTGTTTTAGGAGGATTCTCATGTTTCCACAAGGGAATATAGAGCACTACTTCTCCATTTATTTGGAAGCTACACAATCTGCTAATATGTTTAAGGGATGGAGTAGGAATGCGAAATTTCGGTTGAGTGTATTTAATCAATTTGATAGTGGAAGAACAATCACAAAAGGTATTCTAATTACTTCCTTTTTTTTTTCTACTCTCATTTCAACCTTAGCATTACTCAGTTCTATAACTCAAATATGAAAAGACTCCATGCATTATTTGAGTTTATGTCTTTTGTTAATAATCATATGCCATCATTTTTCATTAGATAGATGCAGTCAAATTGACTCCTAACACATTTATTTGCCAGAGATTTGCCACACGTTCGACAAAAAGAGCCATGATTGGGGTTTCACCTCTTTCATGCCATCAGTCGTGCTTAATGATCCTCAAAAGGGATTTCTTGTAAATGATGCATGCATTATTGGTGTTGAGGTTTCTGTTCTTTGGACAATAAATGAGAAGCCAGTGAGTCAAGCAATTGGATTAACTACTAAACACACTGCGGTGGAGTTGTTTGGAGCTTCAATTGATGAACTTATGGATTTCAGGGGTTTAGGACAAATAGAGAAAGCCTTTGTTCCACTACTAGAGGAAGTGTGTTCTAACCACCCTTCACTTATTGTGTGTCAGCTGAAGAGAAGCCGCAAGTTTACTGGATGGGCATTCAACGCATTGGGTAGAGTTCTCTATTTCCTAAAAACTAAAAAGGTAAAAGATATGAATGATCAATGTTGTAAGGAACTTCAAACTTTGTGGGAGGAGTTGGAGACATTTGGATTTGATCTCACATGGCTAGAACCCCATGTTCAATCCACCTTAGGAATGAAAAATTATGTTGAGAAAGTAATGGAGGTAGAAAAACTGAAGGCAAAGTTGGTTGTTGCTGAGTTAAATCTTGATGTAGAAAGAGACTCGTTGAAATCAAAAGGCTTCCAAGTGAAAGATTTAGATGCTGAACTGGGATATGGGAATTGATATTTTGTTGTGCAATGACAATGCACTTTAGCTTAGTCCTTTTGATTTTAGACACATGCAATCAGAATGTTCAGGCTTTCTTTCGTAATATAATTGCTCCATTTTCTTTCCCCTTATTATTTCTCATGTCATGTATTATCAACAACCATTATTATCAATACCAAATAACAACATAAATATTCAACATTTACATAAAAAGTAGATAATACTTTTTTTGAACACTTAAAGCAATGAGACAATGTTTTGTTATTATGAATTATTGTTGTGTTCATATTGTGGAAAAGCGCAGTGGGGAAGGGGAAGCCTCTTAGAATATAAATTATAACAATAGGATGACAAGCATTATCCATTTCATCCCATATATACAATGAGCAATACTATTTGGTATGGTTACATTTCACAGGAAATAATACAAAAAAGAAAATGCAGGATGGTACAAAATTAATTAATAGTGTAAGAAAGCAAAGAACAATGTCATCGGTTGTGATTTCCTCTGCAAGGTGTAGTGTTATTCATACCTTTCTTACAACTTTCCTTCGTAATAAATAGCATCTCTCTACAAAAAAAAGAAGATAAAAACCAACTGTGGGATAGCAAAGAACATTGTCATTGACGTGATTTCCTCTAGGGGTGTTCGCGGTGCGGTTTGGTTCGGTTTTGAGACAAAAAGTGAACCGAACCGCAAGATAAAATTACATGCGGTTTAGTTTGGTTCGGTTGGCTTCCTAAAATAAAACCAAACCAAACCAAACCAAACCAAACCAATGCGGTTTGGATTCGTTCGGTTTGTTCGGTTTTTTCTAAGACAAAACATAATTTAAAACAAAGTTAAAATTATCTAATATAAAAAATGGCTAACATAAATCTTTAAGAAAAAATCTACTCAAATATGTGTAGTATATAAAT
The DNA here is from genome assembly GCA_963573325.1 of Astragalus glycyphyllos. Taxonomy (NCBI): domain Eukaryota; kingdom Viridiplantae; phylum Streptophyta; class Magnoliopsida; order Fabales; family Fabaceae; genus Astragalus; species Astragalus glycyphyllos. The sequence continues at coordinate 25,355,829 of OY754312.1, forward strand.
TACTCTATTTTAATTCTTTTAAGATAGCTAAGACAATGTTTAAAAGAATTTGAACTAAATACTTTATTGTAATTTTTAAATATAGCATAACATTATAGATTGTTTGTAAGTGAGTCAAAGAATTAATTGAATTTAGGCTAGTAAGTGAGTGAGAGTTAGTTGCATTTGGCCTAGTAAGTTAGTAAGAAAGGTTGTAAGTCAATTAGCCTTAGTGTTACGTGCGGTTCGGTTTGGTTTGGTTTGGTTTTTGTAATCAAAACCGCAAACCAAACCAAACCAAACCGCGCGGTGCAATGAAAAAAGAAATCGAACCAAACCAATAAGAAGCGATTTTTTGCGGTTTTCAGTTTGGTTTGGTTCGGTTTTGAAGACCCCTAATTTCCTCTCCAAGATGTAAATAGCACAAGTATCCTTCATGTGTTTCGTGCTGTAAATGATTCGTACGATTATGTTATGTACGATAATAGACCATCAAATTCGTCTCAACAACCAAATGGTTCATGCACAAAAAAGTAGCAAATATGATTCGCTTTAGAACCTGATGCAGACTTAGTTTTAGAACTGTATCTTGTTGGGTTGGCACTACTGTTTCAGAACTGGGACAATGTATCTAAAATTTGAAGGTAAAATTAAGTGTACCATACTCTCAAATCAGAGCATTGTACATTTATGAATTGTGATTCATTGCAACACTAGACATGTATCTATCATAAGGATTTGTGAGTTGTAAAGCTCGATATTCTTTAAATGTTTAAATATCATTTTAGTATGTTAATATATTGAATTTTTTATTTTAGTCATTGTAAAAAAAAATTGATTTTTTTGTGCAGATTTCAAAACCCTCCTCTAAAGTGTTTTTCTAATTTAAAAAAGTAGACATGTTTTTATTACGTGGCAGATTGAAGTGTCTTTTTCGGCACAACGTGGTAAAAATCAAAAAATTACACTTTCTAAAATTAATGGTTTTGAAAATTGCAGAATAAAAATTTGCTTGGCAAAGACTAAAATATAATGAATTTTCAATTTAGTCCCTACAACTTTCAAAATCAATGTGTTTAGTCACTAAAAATATAACAAATTTTTATTGACAAACTTTTACTTATATTTTGGGATTGAAGGTGTAGGATGCCAAAGTATTTGATATAGGAAATGATTTGACATTCCAATCATCAAAAATTATGACGTAGCTGGTGACAGAATGAAATAAATGCTAGTGCTATCTGTTAGCAAATGAAATGCGCCCAACAAAGCCTATATAAATGAAGCCAATTATTAAATAATTATTCCAAATACTTTATTAACGGGAAGCTACAAACATGGAGCTGTGATATCAAATATGCCAATCTTATAAAATAGGAAGCATCATAAAACGAAATGCATTTACAAAAAAAAACGAAAAAAGTGCAGGCATAGAAAATATCGAAGTTGCAGGAACAAGAAACAATGAAAAAGATCGTGCAGGAACAAGAAACATAGAAAACATCGAAGTTGCAGGAACAAGAAACGAGTAATTGAGGTTATATGCGTGAATTTAACTTTTTTTTTGGTAAACTAAGGTATTCCCTGCGCCCACATCTGCAAAGACTAATCCATTGAGATATTGAGATTCATTTAAGATGTTGACCTCTCTCACCATGTATTTAACATAATTAAAAGGGCTAAATAAATAAATGGTTAAATATGTTTTTAGTCTAATAAAATTTGAGCCTTTTGGTTTTAATCCCTTAAAATATTTCACCAACTTTTGATATTTTTAAATTTAGGTTTTCTTACTTTTAGTCTCTCATGACTTTTAAAGTTAATAACGCTTCGTGACTTTTAATAACGTTTTTTTGCTCTTTTATAAGCGCTTTAAAAGCATGAGGGACTAAAAGCAAAAATTTCAAATTTTATAGGGACTAAAAGTTGGTGAAATTTTTTTAAGGGATTAAAACCAAAAAACTCAAATTTTTTAAGAACCAAAAACAAATTTTGGTCCCTACTTTACGTCTCAATAAAATTTGGTTTTCTGGTTTTAGTCTCTCATGACTTTTAATAGTGTTTCATGAATTTTAATAACGCTTATTTGGTCTAAAAAAATAACGCTTATAAAAAGTCAAAATCGCATTATCAAAAGTCATGAGGGACTAAAATAAAAAAAAATTACAGAGACCAAAAGTAGGTAAATTTTTTTGAAAGACCACAAACATATTTGACCTATATATCATGTCATTATATGTCATCATCTACCACCAATCCAAACTTACCGTGACAAAATTGGGTCACGTTTTTTTGTACCCCCACCACTAGACATCATACTCCCACCATGCAATTTTACTCCGCTTTTACCCATTAACAAAAATACAAAACAGATTTATCATTTTAATAGATAAATCCATTTTGAACTGTTTAAAACTTGAACTATCATTTTAATAGATAAGTCCGTTTTGAACTTTTTAAAACCAGATTTATCTATTAAAATGATAAACCTATTTTGTATTGAAAAATAAAATTTAGTTTATTTATATTTTTTTTAAAAATGTTATAAAAACACCACTAAAAATCTGTTAAAGAATCAAAATTAATTTAAAAATTATAAAAACACTACTAAAAATCTAATAACACCAAAATAAGGTTATGCAATTTTTTTTAGATTTTTGGAGATTACGAAAAATTAAAAAGATTAATAAAAAATAGTAAACGATGGAATTTGGGATTTTGAGGCTAGTAATCTCTATAGAAATCCCTTCTCGGGGAGTTATGGTCCCTAACTTTTTTCGAATTTAATGGTTGTGGTTCTGGGACAATCGGAGTAGAGGTTGCTCGAAAATCGATTTTTTATGCTAGATTATCTAGCTGGTGTACAACATCATCACGTGTAACGAATATCTACAGATTGAACAGAACCAGAAGATCACCGATATGCATATCTATTTTATTTTTAAAAAAAATATATAATTTTTTAACATATTTATTTGATTTTGAAAAACAGATTATCTAATTAATAGATAAATCTGTTTTGAAAAATTGCAAAACAGATTTACCTCTAGATAAATTTACTTTAAATAGATAAATCCATTTTGCAATTTTTCAAAACGAATCCGTTTGGAAAACAGATTTATCCTAAAAATAGATAAATCCGTTTTACATTTTTTAAGGGGTAAAATGGGGATAAAAAATTTGTGAAGGAGTATAGTGTCTAGTTGTGAGGGTAAAAAACGTGACCCCAAAATTAATTATTGTAATATTTTTTATTTTTTAAAAGAATTTCGTATCCCAAACTTGTTTGGGAAGAATCATCTCATTTTTTGGAACAAAAGCTTGCCTTTCAAACTCCCTTTCTAAAAACACACTTTGCTCTCTCTCTCTCTCTCTCTCTCTCTCTCTCTCTCTGCAGTTTGTGCCTTACTCGAGAGCTAAATCGTTTTTCACAGGTTATTGTAGTCTTACCGCTTATTGCTTCTACCTACTTAACACAATCACCATCTTATTCTTAGTGTAGTAATAGTAACTGTGCATGTCTCTCATTACAAGTTATGGTTTTTCAATTTTGATTTCGTTACCCTTTTGTTTTTCAAATGCTGAAGTGATCGTATTCTGTTATTTGCCTCGGCAGGTAATCATCAAGTTAAAATCATTTCTGACTTTTATTAATATTCTTGTAGGGTTTGCAGAAATGGATCATCAACAATCAAGGGTTGATATATATGAGAAATTCACGTGGAAGGTTGAGAATTTCTCTAACTTGAAGAGCATCGAGAAGCTTTACTCTGAGCCTTTCGTATTATGCGGCTATCCATGGTATTTTACTATATGAATTCCAACCAGTTAGATTTTTTAGTATACTTAGATTATCAATCAATTTACATTTTTGTATTTTGATATGCTTTCTTCTTGGTTTAGGAGGATTCTTATGTATCCACTGGGGAACACCCACGTAGACTACTTATCAGTTTATTTGGAAGCTATGAAATCTGATAATATGTCTAAGGGATGGAGAAGGGATGTGAAATTTAGGTTGGCTGTATTTAATCAATTTGATAGCAAAATAACAATCACAAAAGGTGTTACTTTAATTGAGTTTTATGTCTTTTGTTTATAATCATATGCTTTCATTCTTCATTAGATGCACCCAAATTTACTCTTGATACATGAATTTACCAGAATTTAACCACGAGTTCAATGAAAAGGAGCGGGACTGGGGTGTAAATCCTTTCATGCCTTTAGTTAAGCTTAATGATCCTCAAAAGGGGTTTCTAGTGAAGGATGCATGTGTTGTTCGTGCAGAGGTTTTTGTCTCTGAAGTAATAAATGAAAAGCGGATGAGTCAAGAAGCTGACTTAATTGGTTCCCTAACATCTGGAGGTCAAATTGGAAATACAAAAGTGGAAGTCCCAAGGCCAGAGCCAGAAGGTCAAGGCCCAAATCTGGAATCACTAGTTTCTATTGAGCCTACTATACACACTGATGTGGATTTGTTCTCAGCTTCAATTGTTGAGCTTATGGATTTCAGAGGTTTAGGACAAATAGAAAAGGCTTTTGTTCCACTACTAGAGGAAGTGTGTTCTCATCATCCATCACTTATTGAATGCCAGAAGAAGAGAAGTCGCAAGTTTATTGGATGGGCGTTCAGCGCATTGGGCAGAGTTCTCTATTTCCTAAAAACTAAAAAGGTAAAAGATATGAATGATCTAGCTTGTGAGAGTCTTCAAACTTTTTGGGAGGAACTGGAGACATTTGGATTTGATTTGACTTGGCTAGAGCCCCATGTTCAATCCATCTTAGGAATGAAAAGTTATGTGGAGAAAGTGATGCAAGTAGAAAAGCTGACGGAGAATATGGTAGCTCTAGAGCTTGAAATGGAGAGGCTAAAAGCAAAGTTTGTTGCTGCTGAGGTAAATCTTGATGCAGAAAGAGACCTCTTGAAAGGAAAAGGTTTCCAACCGAGAGATTTGAATGCCGAACTAGGATATGGGAGTTGGGAGGCCAAGAGCATATAGCAAACATAATCTTTTGATTTTATCAAATGGTAGATGTTATGTTATGTTATGTTGTGCAAAGCATGCAATTAGAATGTGCAAACTTTCTTTCATAATATAATTGCTACTACTGTAAACGTACAATCCAAAATTCAGAAGTTTAGCTTCTTTTCTTACTTGACACAACTATTTGACAGCAAGGTTATTATGATGCTCCAAGATATCCATTTTTGCATTTTTTGTTTATATGCAATAATGCAACACAAATCGTTGAAGTGGGTTCTAAGTTATGTACTGAAATTCAGCTTCCACTTAAAATTTGCGGGCATTGTTTTTCCATTAGCAGGCCCAAATCTTCAAAATTAGCAACACATGACAGACCTAAACATCTATGATCTCAGAAATTGCCGTTTCCACATCCGACTCTTCTTTCTCAAGCTAGCTGTATATTTGCACGCAAAAGAGATCATTGAATAGAATCCTAATTCAATTTTTTATTATAATAATATGGATTGGCTATAAAACTTCATCACAGGTTGGTGTCATTTTAGTCAACATTCACTATTGAAGTTTGATAGTTATTGTTCGAAGAATAACATTGAAGTTGCTTATCAGTTATCTCTAATAGCTTGGTATTGTTGTGCAATAACTATCAAACTTCAATGTTATTCTTCGAACAATAACTATCAAACTTCAATGGTGAATGTTGACTAAAATGACACCAACCTGTATTTTCTATTTGGTTCTTTAATTCACATGGCTCACTATTGCTATGTACTTCTCTCTTTTCTATTCCACATGTTCCTTGCTTTCCATTCTTTTTCTTATCAGCTGTGCCAGTTCTGCTCTTTCCACCTTCAATGGTTCTTCTATGCGATATTTAAGTTCCTTTCCTTCTTAATTCTTCCTTATTTCTCCCGCACCCGTCCTGCTATATTTTACTTCTTTTCATCGGTAACTTAAAGGCATTTTTGCTTATCCTTTTATTTTTATTTTTATTTTTATTTTCAATTTCTCATTCATGTTTTATTTGACATGTAGGAAAGCATCAAAGACTTCAACTTTGGTTTGTTGAAAGTAGAAACTTAAGTTAGTAGCTGGATCATAACATTTTGTTGTTATTCTCGAGGGGGATAGATTAGTGGGTTCAATTTGTTTGTGTTAGTTTGCAGCCATATAGATTCTATGCTAATCTCCAATATAGATTCCATGCCTATTTTGCTTAAAGTAAATTTGCTACAACATTTCTGATAAAAATAATAACTCCTATTTATTTTGGTCTCCCTCTTTATAATAGCTCCTATTAGGATGAAGCTGACACTTGCTATTAAATATATAATGACACCAAAGACACATGGAAGTCTGCTGTTAGAATCTGTTAGATTTGTAGATCTTTTGGTCACTTGAAAGATTACTTATTTTCTCACTTTAAATTAGTTTGGGAGATAACATTCAAGTGACTATCTTAACAGGCGAAATCCAATGAGGTTCTTTTGTTGTGTTTGGCCTTAAATTGAATGTGTTTGAACTTGAATGGATTTTTTCTCCATCCTTTCCAACTCACTCTTTTTAAGTCTCTTTTTTCAATATTTCCTATTAATGGTTTGTAGAGCAATTAGTTTTTATCTTTCTTGCTATGTTGTTGAGATAAGATGACTTTCGTAGTCTTTAGCAATGACTGTTTGAGCAATAACCAACAGGACCCCACATCACCAAATCTATGGGGCTTATGAAGTGTGTTATTCTAAATTTCAGTTGCATAGTTGATATATCATAGTTCAACAGCAAAAAAAAAAGGAATATGTTTACATTATGGCAGATTGTGACCAATTTGAGAGGATAACCAAATTATGTCATAAACGTTTGAGGCTTCTGATGCATGGATTGATGAGCATTCAGAGGAATGAATTATCCAGATTGGGGCTATTGAGAAGAGTGAATGAACTGGGAAGAAATTTATGTAATTTTTTCTGTCAAGTTTATATAATTTATTAGATGGTCATTTTGTCACAAGTTTATATAATTTAAAGAGTGAATGCTAATAGTCAGTTTTATATGGTTGAACCACCTTGATAGGTATAGGAACAAGAGTATTAGGAACGACTTTAGCTATTGCTTGAAAATATATTATGAAAAATTCGGCCTATTAATGTCCCAATTGACTTATATGATGAGTTCCATCTTCTACCAACATGGCCAAAACCTGGTTGGTTAGAGGGATCAGATTGAGCAGCAATATTTGGCCACGAGCTAGGGCACAAGTTTCATTCAAATCCATCAGAAAGGTCATGATGTACAGGCGGTTGAATGCACCATAGTCGCATGTGTGAAGGGGCGGTATTCGCCGAGCTCTTCCCACGAGGCTTTGAATTTTGTGTAGTGGTTGTTCACGGAGAGCGAACCTTGAGAACAATTGAGCAGTGAGTGCTTCAAATAAAAGATGTGTGGTCATTCTTCTATTGGAAGCGGGATTGGAGGTCACTCCAAATGCCCGCGATGAAATGAGAGAAAATCACACTAGCAGCAATTTCAATTGTGAGTAGGAATGTCAATAGGGCGGAGGGAACGGGTAGTAGTCACATGTTCCCCGCCCGTTTGATAAAAAAACCTCTACCTGTCTCATACCTGCACGGATATTTGTGAGTACAGGTTTCTACGGGGTACCCACAAATATCCGCGGGTATTTACTAAATGTACTTAAAAATGATTTTCTATAAAAAAATATAATTTTCCATACAATTAAAAATTTTGATACTATTTTGCTATTCATATAATAAAATTAAACATTTATTCGATTAAATATTTAGTAACTTATATTAGTCGATAAAAGTAATTGAAATATACTTAGCAATTTGATACTAGGTATTAATTATAAATATGATTAAGTAATTTTACCGTCCCCACCCCGTTAATAAACATCTAATACAACTACCCATTTATTTTACCAGCGGGGGTTCCTGTTTAACTACCCTCCTCGTGCCCCATAATGGGCTTTATCCACAAGTACCCATGGGTACAAGTTTTTTTGCCATGCCTAGGTGTGACGAAATTGAGGATTAGTAGGCGACGGCGTGATTTTTGTGATTCCATAGAGAGAATTCCGGCGAGGCTTCCTCAGGTGGAATTAGAGACCCATCAATGAAACCCAATTTATTCTTCCCTAAGTAGTCCGACTTGTGGTACTAAACAATAATTTAGTAATTGTTACTAATTGAGCATGATAGTCATTCCCCCATTAATGAAAAATTTGGTGACCACACAAAAGTTATTGTGGCAAACATGTACTAACCGGTGTTTTCATTTACCCGCTCACTCACCACACAAAAACTAAATTGTGGCTAATATGTACTAACCATTGGATTGTTGTATAATGGTCACCGAATGTTTAGTAACAATAACTAAGAAAATTTCTTAGTATCATGAGTCGTTGCCTGAGACCGCGGTGATCAAATAGGGGTTCATGAGATCCTCCATTGATGAAGAGGAAACAAAGTTGTTCTCAAAAAAAACAAAATATGGAGAAGAAAGATGCATAAGAAAAACGAAGATGAACAATTTACTTCTTATACCTTATTAAAGTGAAGAACTTTAGAACAGTGAGTGAAATGGAATGAACTTCATTTACTCAAGTGAATGAATTACATGCATAATTGCCTATGTTCCCAACTGGACTCGCAGATGAACACAGGAGCTCAGCCGAACATTGCCCGACTAAAGAAGAAGGATCGCGTCCAGTGGATGGACTGGCCGATCAGAGGGATCCCATCTCTAACTGCTCGATTGACCCTTGTTAAAGATAGTCAAAAAAATTATGACAGACTCTTGATCTTCCTCCCCTTTGTCCCATTAGTTGTACTTTGTACTTTGTACTATGTAAATTGCCCTCTGAGGCCAATGAAAAAGATCCAGAACCCATTTACTTTGTCTTTTAGTTCAGACCATATTCATATGACTCTTGATAACATCTATCACTCTTGTGTTGGATCGACTACCTACTCAGGAAATTGATAGGAACAACCTATATGTACATATCCCTAGCCGATGAAAACAAAGAAAAATTAACTATCAAGCTCAGACTATCAATAATTAGTTCTAAACTTCTAATTGCTAATAATGATCTAGTTGTAAGAATCACATGTGTAGTCTAGTGAGAAACAGGTTCAAGAGCCCGTGTTAAGCCTAAAATTATATCTAAGTAGTCAGTGATGGATCTAAAAACTTTATTAATGGGGGCAAGTACTAGCCTATAAAATTTGGTAAAAAATAAATTATAAATTGTCTACAAAATAAATAGTTTCATTACAGAAAAATCCTAAAACACCAAATATTTTACAAATTATATAACTAAAAAGGTAAAGTTAGTACCAGTATATTCTATTTTTTATTTATCTCTTGTGAATTTTTACATTTAATTTTAAAAATTATCTTATGGAAACAACATTTATTTTTTTATGGAGGCAAAATAAATTTATTATATACATTTGTAAGCAATTTTTTTAAGTGAGGGCATATGCCCCCAATTGGATGAACCTCCATCCGTCCCAAAATATTCAAATCATATATTTCAAAAAGGCTTAAATGCACGTTACCCCCTGCAAATATCCCCATTTTCCATTTACCCCCTGCAAAAATATTTTTTTTAAAAAACACCTTGCAAATATTAAACGTTTCTAGTTACCCCCCTCTGTTAACTTTTCTGTTAAAAAAAAGGACATGGCAAATGGAACGCCACGTGGCATACAATCATTAAAACGTATTTTATAAAAAGTCTAGGTTGGGAATTGAACTCAGCAACATTTAACTACTATGCAACTCCTTAACCACTACACCACTAATTCAAGTTGATAATATTCTCACAAAAGTTATATATATCTTCTTCCAGATAAAAAAGCAAACAAAAAAATTACATCATCATCTTCAACAACAGACTGTCATAAATGAATTCATCAACAAAATCAACAACCATGACATAAACGAATTCATCAACAAAAACATATTTGTATTTTTAAAATCAACATAATCGAAATTTGTGTTTCTCAGGTTAACAACATAAACGAATTCGAAATTAAGAAGGCGTTTTGATTTCGATCTGGAAACAAATCTGAAAACGAAATGGAAAACAAAATGGAAACCAAAACGAATTCGAAATTAACAATAAAAACAAATCTGAAAACGAAATGGAAACCAAAACGCATAAGCAATGGAAAGCAAAATGGGTTTTGATTTCGATCTGGAAAAGGAAAACGATGGAGAACACAAATTGATGGAAAACGCAGATTGGAAACGAAATGGGTTTTGATGATTTTGGATTTACGTCTAGGCTGGATTTACGTTTTTTATTTTTGTTTCTGATTGCAGATATGAAGCTTTGATGATGAAGATGAAGAGAATAACAATGTAAATATAATAGATATTGGTGAAATATCACAAGTGTAACATTGGTTCAGTGGTAATTCTCCTTGTGTGTGAATTGGAGGTTGTGAGTTCAAGTCCTATCTCAGCCATTTTCAAGATTTATTTTGAGTGCAACCACACTGCCACGTGGCAACCATCTACTGGTTGCTGACGTGGCAGTGATGACATGGGGTGTTTACGTGGCGTTGCGTTTGCCACGTCCTTTTTTTTAACAGAAAAGTTAACAGATGGGGGTAACTAGAAACGTTTAATATTTGCAAGGTGTTTTTTTAAAAAAATATTTTTGCAGGGAGGTAAATGAAAAATGGAGATATTTGCAGGGGGGTAACGTGCATTTAAGCCTTTCAAAAATATTATATTTACAAACAAAACTTTTTTTTTTTCAAAATATTTTGATTAATTGGACAATAGAGACTCAGTTAAGAGATTAAAAATCGTTTGGTTTCTAAAAGCTGATTTTATTTTTTTGTAAAAAATAATATTGCAATTATTTCTTTTTTTTTGATAAACCAATGTATCCTCCATAACGACTGTGGACCTTCGAGGTATCGGAGATCGATCAAATGGTGAAGGAATCCAAGTATCTACCATTTGTGTCACACAATTATTTCATTCTATATAACAAAAATATAACAATAAGAGACACATTTGTCACTAATAAATGTGAAACAATTAATGCAGTAAAAGCATTTAATTGATTGTCATATATGACAAACACACATTCAACCACCCATCGCTGATATTCCAAAAGCATTTTAGATTTAATCTAGTTTGACATGATTAGGCTAAATTGTATTTTTAATCATTTCTCTCTTTTTTTTCACTTTGGTATTTTATGTTTCAAATTTGTGTTAAAATGATCCTTTTAAGAAAAAAAAAGAAGAAAGTGAGAAAAAAAGACCAATTTGACATAAATTTGAAACATGAAAGACTAAAGTGAAAAAAAAAGAATGACCATTTTGACACGGATTTGAAACATATGACCAAAGTGAGAAAAAAAGATAAAATACTACTTTAACACAAATTTGAAACATAAAATACCAAAGAAAAGAAAAAGATAAAAGCAAACAGAAATTTGGGGATGTCTAATATGGACCTGGTCTAACAGTGGACCATTCTGTTTTTGGTATGTTATAATAAAAACTTTTTAAAATTTTATTATTATTATAAAATTCATATCTTACTAAAAATTGTAAATGTCACCTTTGGAATTTTTTTAAGAGATCCATATTAGATACACCCCTGAAATTTTGTTCAAAGATAAAAACTAAAGAGTAAATGCTCAAATTCGTCCCTAACAATTTCATCGCGGGACAAATTAGTCCCTGACAATTTTTTCGACACATTGGTCCCTGACAATTCCAAAAAGAGACACGTTAGTCTCTCAATCCATTTGGTCGTTGTCAGCACAGTTAATGTCTCCTACGTGGCACGTTGTCACGTCAAATGCCACGGGAAGTGTTTATTTTGCGCTAAATAAGTCCCTGACGATTGACGTTACAAATTTGAAAAAGGAACAAATCAGTAGAGAGAGAGAGGGGTTTTATTCACTTTGGTATGTTTTTTGTTTTTTTTTTGGTATCGGACCCTCGCGGGCGACCCACGCAGTGTCTCAACGCTGTCAATGAAAGATTAATCTGCGCTCGCTACTTGGGCTCTTAATAAAATATTATTTTTATTATTATAAAATTCATATTTTACTAGAAATGTTAAAAATGTCACTTTTGTTCAAACATAAAAAGCTAAAAATACAATTTCGCCAACAAAACTAGTTAGACGTAATATTTTTCAGAAGAATTTCGTAGCCCAGCCCCAAATTTTTTTTTTCTAACTCTCCCTCAACTCAAGTATCAAACACACTTGCTCTCTTTTTGTAGTTTGTGAATTCCACAGAAGCTAAATCATTTTCACAGGTATCTGTAATCTTACGGCTTCTGCTTCTACCTACTTAACACAATCACCATTTTAGTATAGTAGTTGTGCATGCACGTCTCTCACTGCTTTCAGTTTTTAGGTTTTACTTTTGATTTTACTTTCAAATTTGAAGCTTTGATTGTGTACTGTGTAAAAATGTCGATAAATTTCAGTTAACTTTGCATTTTCCCCATTTGTTTTTCAAATGCTGTTGTATTTGCCACGGGTAATCACCAAAGCAAAATCATTTTTGGCTTTTATTTATGTTCTTGCAAGGTTTTTTAGAAATGAAGCATCAACAATCAAGGGTTGATAATGTATCAACCCAAAAAAAACCTAGAGTTGATAAATATGAGAAGTTCACGTGGAAGATTGAGAATTTCTCTCGCTTGAAGAACATCAAGAAGCTTTACTCCGAGCCTTTCGTCCTTGGTGGATATCCATGGTATTTGAATGAATGAATTCCAACAAGTTTGAATTTTTAGTATACTTAGATTATTAATTTACGGTTTTATGTTTTATTCCGAGCCTTATCGTCCTCTCGCTTGAATTTTTTTCTCTCCTTTGTTTTTGGTTTAGGAGGATTCTCCTGTATCCACAGGGGAACAAGCAGAAAGACTGCTTATCAATTTATTTGGAAGCTATGCTAACTGCTAATATGTCTAAGGGATGGAGTAGGGATGCGAAAGTTAAGTTGGTTGTATATAATCAGTTCGATTATGAAATGACAATCACAGAATCAGAAGGTGTTTCTTACTTCCTTTTTCTTTTCTGTTTCATTTTCTTGGGTCTATATATCAAACAGGAAAAGATCGCCTTACTATGCTTGACAATGAAAAAATTTGGGTTTATTTAATAATAATATATTTACTTCAATAAATTCGAAAAAAGACAACATAATTTTTTCAGTGAATAAATCTGATATGAGCTATTATACCCTCAACTTGCCCTATTTCCATCTGTGAAAGTATGTAAATCATCAATTTTGTTCTGTTTGTTTAGATGTTGTTGTTACTCTGTTAGCTAAGTGTTGGCTGGATTAGTCTATGACAGTTAGTCAGTTATGCCTATTTTATTAGCTACATCTACTCACAACAAAATATTTTATTACTCAACTTGCACTTTTTATAAGGAGAAAATTGCAAATCCTCTCACACAATTTTTGCACGGAAAAATTGCAAACCCACACAAAGACACACAACTTCTCACCTAAGAGCTCTTGGATGAGATGGTGTGGGTCTCTCCAGCTTAACCAACGTCCTAGGTTCGAATTCAGACTTGGGAATGCAGCAGCGTTAAATCTTTTGAGAGAGAGTTTTACTGCCCATTGTGGTCCTACCCAGCTCGAGGGATTAATCTCTACAGTTGCGCTGGATAGCTTGTGCCTCCTATACGAAGCCTTATCTGGGTTCCTTTATCGGAACAAAATCACATTTTCACCGGTGAAGGTACATTTGTTTGTAATACTGTGAATGCAAGTGAGAAGAGCTTTGCTCTTAAGAGAATTCTTGTAATCTCTGATCAATCAATAAATATTGAAAAGCATCTTGAAGAATGGAGTAGGAGAAGCGCATTGTTTCTCTGAACCATTATACATCTTCGTGCAATTTTATTTTCTTGCAACATGTTCTTGATTGTTACTCTCGTGACTAAACTATTATTTCACGTTTGAATATCAATTTCTTTGATTAAATTCCTAATAATTGGTATCAAGAACTCAGTTTGAGGGGGTGCTCAGAGTCTTTTCCGCGATGGGTTCAACAAAGTTTGCGATTGAGAAGTTCAATGGGGACGATGACTTCAGTTTATGGAAAATCAAAATGAAAGCGCTTTTTGTACACCAAGGCCTTGAAGAAGCATTGGTAGGCGCAACCAATCTCCTTGCTACGTTAGCGGATACAGAATAGAAAGATTTGATGAGCAAGACTCATATTAAATCATTCTTTCCATGGAAGATGAAGTCCTTAGGGAGGTTGTTAGTGAGACAACTGTAGTAGGTTTGTCTCAAATTAAAAGGTTTGTACATGACTAAATCCTTGACAAAAAAACTGTATCTGAATACAAGACTCCACCAACTCGAGATGGAACAGGGAGCATCAGTTAGAGAGCATGTTATGTTTCAATGTTCACCAAAGTTGTTATGGACTTGAAAAACATTGATGATGTAATTGAAGAAGATCAAGTTGTGATGCTATTCTACTATGTTCTCTCCCACTGTTCTTTTAAAACTTGGTTGACACTATGATGTTCACCCCGAAGAGCCATGGACAGGGAAGGCACCTAGCTACAAGCATTTCAGATATTTTGGTTGTATTGCATATGCTCATGTCAGTGAAGGCAAACTGGAACCTAGATCAAAGAAGGGCATTTTCCTTGGTTATCCTGAAGGGGTGAAAGGCTGCAAGGTGTGTCTCATAGAATCAGGGAGTGGAAAAGCTGTGATCAACAGAGATGTTTTCAATTGGGGGTAGGGTGGAGTCTTCTCTAAAGGAAGATGATTCAACATCAAGTACTTAATCTGAAGCAACTCAAACTATAATTCATCCTCATATATGCTGGCCAGAGATAGAAGACAAAAAAACGCACCTGAAAGGAGGAATTTGATTTTCTCCTGAAAAACAACACATGGGAACTAGTTCAAAAACTTGCAAAGAAAAGTATCATAGGGTGCAAATGGATCCTCAAAAGAAAACATGAAGTGCCAATAATGGAAAAAGGGAGGTTCCAAGCAAGACTTGTGGCCAAAGGATTCTCACAAAAGATGTTAAAACAACTTTCCTACATGGTATGAAAATAATCAAGAACAAATCTGAATGAATTATGCATTTGAATCATAAAGGGTATATGGAGAAGGTTCTCAAAAGGTTTAAAATGGTGGAGTCAAAACTAATAGTAAGTCCTACTGCTGGACATTTTAAATTGTCTAGAGAGCAATCACCTAAAACAAATGAAGACTAGCGATATTCCCTACTCATATGGCTTGCGGTCAAATGGATGCATAGATACCTAAAGGGAACCAAATCCCTTGGTCTAAGGGTCACTAAACCTCTGGATTTGTTGATACAAATTTTGCAAGTGATATAGATAAAAAAATATCTTTATCTTTATGGAAATGTAGTATGTTGGAAATCAAACCTACACTCTATTGTGGCACTATCTACTACAGAGTCAGAATACGTTGCTCTCACTGATGCCATCATGGAAGAAATTTGGTGAAAGGGATTTATCAATGATCTAAAGAGGAAGAATCTGTCTACTGCTATTATGTGCGATAGCCACATTGCTAATTGTCTCTAGAGCTGTCAAACTAGACTGCCCGACCCAATGGGCCAAAACAACCTACTTTTTTGGTCCTTTATTTACCGAGCCCAGAACACTGAGCCATAGGGTCGGCCTACTGGGTTGGGCCAAAAATTGTCCCGCCTCTCAAAGAGTCAAGTCTTCCATGAGAGGACAAAACACATAGATATAAAGTTGAACTATATTTGAGATATCACTGCTCAAGGAATGATTGAGGTGAAGACAGAGGCAGGTGAAGAGAATCCAGCTGATATGCTAACCAAAATTCTTCCCAGCACCAAGTTTCATTACTGCTTGAAATTGGTGATTATAGGGGCATATGCCCTGTAAGGTTTTTGCTAGAAGCCTGGGCATCTTTTAACTATGAAGTTAGCATTGAAGATTCAAGATGGAGAATTGTGAGATTCTGTTTTGTTAGTTAGATTTATTCCTTTATCGAAGCCTTAGCTCGGTTTTGATCAACTGCATTTGGATAGCTTGTGCCTCCTATCGAAAAAAAAATCACATTTCAATAGTGAAGATGCATTGTTTGTTGTATTGTAAGTGCAAGTGTGAAGAGCTTTGCTCTTAAGGGGATTCTTGTAATTTCTTATCAGTAGAAAGTATCTTGAAGAGTGGAGTAGGAGATAAACATTGTTTCTCTAAACCACTATACATTTTTGTGCAATTTAATTTTCTGCAACATGTTCTTGATTGTTGCTCTAGTGGCTGAACTTTTCTTTCACGTTTCAATATCAATTTCTTTGATTAAATTCATAGCATTTTCTCTGGTATGGATGTTTCTTTTCTCATCGTAAGTCCATGGTTTGGGCATTTTATTGGGTTGAACATGGATGGAACTTTTGTTTCTTAGCATTTAATCGAGTTTTATGTCTTTTATTTTTAATCAGAAAAATCCTAACAACACTCTCTTTCACCCTCTCCTACCAACACTCATTCTATGATTTGTTGAAATTCATGGGAGTTTCGTCACTTTGAAAGTGAGACTCATTAACTTTGTGGGACCCACATGAATTTCAGCCAACAATAGAGTGAGAATTGGTAGGAGAGTGTGTTCCTAGTACTCCTCCTTATAATCATATGCTTTGATTCTTCATTAAACACAGACAAACTGACTCTTACATGAATTTACCAGATACCAAACTCAAGTTCAGTGAAGAGCACGATGATTGGGGTTACCAATCTTTCATGCCTTTAGTTGAGTTTAATGATCCTCAAAATGGGTTTCTTGTGAAGGATGCTTGCATTATTGGTGTAAAGGTTTTTGTCTTTGAGGCAAGAAATGAGAAGCAACTGAGTCAAGCAGATGGCTTAACTGCTTCCCTAACATCTGGGGGTCAATCTGAACATACAGCAGTGGAAGTCCCAAAGCTAGAGCCAGAAAGTCAAGTCCCCAATTTGGAAACTCTTTCACCACCAGCTCCTACACTAGTTTCTATTGACCCTACTAAACACAATGGTGTCGAGTTGTTCTCAGCTTCAATTGGCGAGCTTATAGATTTTAGGGTTTATATTAACATTTGAGAGACTTCAAGAAAAGGGAATGAAAACAATTTCATTATTGAAGAAGAAAAGTTAATTGATTACAATGAGTTTGACCTTATATATATAGATTCAATCTCACCCAACTAATCTATAACAAACTAGTAACTAAACAAACTAACTCTAACCGAATTATAACTACTAACAACTTTTATTAACTATTTAACAAACTAACTAAATATTTCTAATAGTCCCCCGCAAGCTAGAAGTTATTCACAATACTTCTAGCTTGAAATGAACCATACAAAGTTACATCAAATCAAAAGAAAATTACATCGAGAGATGTCGGAAATACATTGGTAGAAATCAAAGCTACAAGAACAAAATGAAATCGGATCCAATAACAAAATCTGAATTGTTGTGTTGGAAGACCTTTGTAACATTGAGAAAGAGATGAAAAATTCGGTTGTTGAGGATATAACAAACGATGCCCAAAATCAAATTAAGCGCTCCAAACTCCAAGATAATTGCAAGAAGTGACAATAACTTGCTATGATGACAAAGTGCACAAAACAAGGCGATTATCATACTGGCAATGTATATGGATGAAATGAAATTGTCAACAACAAATGCCCTGGAAAAGAAATGCACTCATGAGATGAACACTTGAAAGGAGTTATAGGAGGTGTGATATCACATTCTGAATCTGAATGTAGCAAGATTTCCAAGCGAGGCTATTCAGCAAACAGCTTGAATGCTTCTTGGTAAATAACTTCATGAACACATCACAACAATATGAAGCTGAATCACAAAATTGAACCGGTGACAATGATAGAAGCAACACTAACCAAAATGAAAGGTCGCAAGATTATAGCAGAATCACAAATCTTGAAAACTGAATTAAAAAGGAATTTGAACTCCGCTTCAGATCACAATCATTGGAAACCAAGATGAAAGGAGGAAAATGAAGCGAAATCGCAAAGTTGAACTGCAAGAATCACAAATCAAGTTGAAAGAAATTTAGAGACTTCAAGAATCGATTTGAAGAAGGCAAATTGCCGAGATATAGACACTCTCAAAGAAGCGAGAGGAAGGAGAAAATTGTCAAGGGAAGATTAACCGAAACCCTAACAGAGACGAATTTGCTAAAATATAGAGATTTTGAACATGAATTGAAGAGCAAAACCAAAGATCGCAACAGAAATAGGAGTTTCGAACAAGAATTGAAGAACGAAACTGAGATGAAATCGAAGTCAAGAACCAGAAAAACAAATGGTCCAAAGACGAAATCAAATAGACGATAAACGAGAAAATGAGGATAAGAAACAAATAAAATGAAGATAAAATTAAGAAATCTCTTTAGATATATACGCAATGAGCCCCATTGTTCATGAATCGCAAAATAGAATAAGAAATTTGCAAGAAGGCGATGGAGGAATCATTGAGGAGAAAGGAATGCGGAAGCTATATAATCGCTCTGATACCATATTAACATTTGAGAGACTTCAAGGAAAGGGAATGAAAATAATTTCATTATTGAAGAAGAAAAGTTAATTGATTACAATGAGTTTGACCTTATATATATATAGATTCAATCTCACCCAACTAATCTATAACAAACTAGTAACTAAACAAACTAACTCTAACCGAATTATAACTACTAACAACTTTTATTAACTACTTAACAAACTAACTAAATATTTCTAATAGTTTAGGCCAAATAGAAAAAGCTTTTGTTCCACTCCTTGAGGAAGTGTGTTCTCACCATCCATCGCTTATCGAGTGCCAACGGAAGAGAAGTCGCAGGTTTTCTGGATGGGCATTCAATGCATTGGGTAGAGTTCTCTATTTCCTAAAAACTAAAAAGGTAAAAGATATGAATGACGCATGTTGTAATGATCTTCAAACTTTATGGGAGGAGCTGAAGACATTTGAGTTTGATCTTACTTGGCTAGAGCCTCATGTTATAACTACCTTAGGAATGAAATGTTATTTGGAGAAAGTGATGCAGGTAGAAAAGCTGAAGGAGAATGTGGTAGCTCTAGAGCTGGAAACCGAGAAGCTAAAGACAAAGATGGTTGCTGCAAAGGTAATTCTTGAACTTGAAATGAAGAAGCTACATGCAGAAAGAAACTTGTGGAAAGGAAAGGGCTTCCAAGTGGAGAATTTGGATGCTGAACTTGGATATGGGAGTCGGTTGGCCAATGGCATATAGCAAACATCACCTTTTGAACTTATATATCCGTAGATTTTTTGATGTGCAATGCACATTTGTTTTATCCTTTTGATTTAGACACATGCAATTAGAATGCAAACTCTCTTTCATAATATATAAAATCTTAAAACTTGGAACAAAAGGATATCATCAGTTACTTATGAAATGAGAACACCCTCGGATAGGGTTGATGTTGCTGCTTTAACCCTTGTACTCTGTTCACTCATGACATGAGGAATGAAAATCTTGCAAAGTTGCAAGCATTATTAAAAGAAATTGAGAAAATCCCATAACATCAAAATCTACAAATTTTAACTTCTCAAGTTCGTGTGAAGATAAATCACTTGCACGCAACAAAAACATAAGGGTAAAAATGCAATTAGCAACATTTAATTAATTTTTGGAGACAAGTGGTATTTACTAACCTTCAGATGCTAAATTAGACATCTGATAGCCCAAGCTTCTTCAAACTCAACGTGCCTACTAACCTTTAGATGCTAAAGCGGTCAATGAATGATTGAATAGTAACAATTAATCATTTTTAGAATAAATAAAAAATGAATGATGAGCTAAATAGGTAACCGTTAGAATAGGTAAATAAAAAACCAAAATTAGGTAACCGTTAGAATAAAAGACACAATTGGGTTCTAACTCAATAGATAAATAGATAAATGCGGAATCAAAAACAAATAAAGACAAAATATAGCACAATCCAAGATTAAGCAAAAAACATATTAGGGATCCACTAGTAGAAGTCTTTGTAAATTTGGTGACAGTACAATTGTGGAGTAGTACCATGAGTTTGCCATAGAGAAGTAACAATCTCCACCTTAGCAAGCTCAAGCTTCACGCAATTCAAGAAAACCGAGCCATTTACTTAGACCAACTTAGAGCCAATTTGGTTTTGAAGTTTGCTGCATTTTGGGTTGTACGAACCTTCTCCACTTGAACCTGTCTTTCTCCCAAATTCTGAGTTCCTATGTCACTTGTCCTTGTGTTACCAGTCCCTGTGTTACTAGCTTTTGCCTCATTATCTAGCAGCTTCACCTCAAGCTCATATTCATTAGTTTTTAAGGATGGTACTGCGAGCCTTAGCCATGAGATATTCCTTTTCCTTATCTGCCAGGTGTTTTGGGAGCTTTGAAATTCCCCCCAATGTCTTGATCAATCCTTGGTATGTTAGAAGAGCTTCCATTTCGACCTTCCAAATGCCAAAATCATTTTGCCCCTTGAAGTTTTCAATGTTGAGTTTTGATGATGTTGCCATGATCTTGAATCTTCAAAATTTTCTTGAACATATAAAACCTGAATGCTACTTAATACCAGTTGTTAGAACAAAATACAATATTGGGTTCTAACCCAATAGATAAATGCGGAATTAAGAATAAAAAATAAATAAAGGCACAAAGAAATAAGAGAACCAAAAATCAAGCAAAAAAACATGTTAGGATCTACCGGTAGAAGTCTTTGTAAATATGGTGATTTTCCAAAACATATTGTTTTTATGTGCGACTTCCACTGGTAGAAGTCCAGCAACAATGATGACAGATAAGAGATTTTGCCTACACCAACACGTGATAGAGTGCAAGGAACAATTGATTTGGCGCCGCACAAAACAGGTATAACGAAAGGTAAAGAACGAGAAGAACTCAATTTTTGATCAACTAGTTCCACATTAGAAGTTGTTGACTTTAAGAAAGACCCCGTGAAAGATCTGTCTCAAATGCAAAAGCTATAATGTGTTGACTTTGAGAACGACACAATCGAAGATCTGTCTCCATAGCATTGATACCTCGGATTCTGTTAATGAACAAAAACTTAGCTTTAGAGTCCACGCAAAATCCACAAGTAGCAGAGTTGTCAAATTTGAAGCTTTGATTGTGTACTGTGTGTAGAGGTAGCCAGGTGTGGAGCTATACTAATAGTCTAATAATATTTCATTCCCCATTTGTTTTTCAAATGCTATTGTGATTACATTTTGTTATTTGATACGGGTAATGATCAAATAAAATCATTTTTTTGTTTTTATTAATGTTGTTGCAGGGTTTGTAGAAATGGAGCATTAACAATCAGTATATGAGAAATTCACGTGGAAGGTTGCGAATTTATCTCGTTTGAAGAAGATTTGCTCTGAGCTTCCATCCTCTGCGGCAATCCATGATAGTATGTGCTCTTTGTAATGATTTACATTTTTGTGTTTTGATCAGTGTTGTTTTTGGTTTAGAATAATTCTTCTGTATCCACAGGGGAATGTGCCTGTAGGCTGCATATCAGTTTCTTTGAAAGTTGTGAAATTTAAGTTGATTTTATTTAATCAGTTTGATAGCGAAAAGGTCAATCACAAAAGGTGTTCTTATTTGAAGGAATGAGAAGCAAGTGAGTCAAGCAAGTGGCTTAATTGCTTCCCTAACATTCAGAGGTAAAACTGGACATAAAGAAGTGGAAGTCTCAAGGCCAGAGCCAGAAGGTCAAGGCCCAAAAATCTACAAACTCTTTCACTCGTTCCTACACTAGTTTGTATTGAGCTTACTAAACACTAATGCGGAGTTGTTCTCAGCTTCAATTGGCGAGTATATGAATTTCAGTGGTTTAGGACAAATAGAAAAGGCTTTTGTTCCACTACTAGAGGAAGTGTGTTCTCATCATCCATCACTTATTGAATGCCAGAAGAAGAGAAGTCGCAAGTTTACTGGATGGGTGTTCAACGCATTGGGCAGAGTTCTCTATTTCCTAGAAACTAAAAAGGTAGAAGATATGAATGATCTAGCTTGTGAGAGTCTTCAAACTTTGTGGGAGGAACTGGAGACATTTGGATTTGACTTGGCTAGAGCCCCATGTTCAATCCATCTTAGGAATGAAAGGTGATGCAGGTTGAAAAGCGCTGACAAGAGTGTGGTAGCTCTAGAGCTGGAAACAGAGGAACTAAAGGCAAAGTTGGTTGCTGCTAAGGTAAATATTGATGCAGAAAGAGACTTAATGAAAGGAAAGGGCTTCCAAGTGAGAGATTTGATGCTGAATTGGAATATGAGAATTGGGAGGCCAATGGCATATACCAAAAAGTAAACATCAATCACCTTTTGAACTCATAGAGAAGAAAAATATTCTGCTGTCCGATCCACAATGCCCAATAGTTTATTCCCTTTTATACTATAATAGAAAAATATTCTTTTATCTCAATGACCAAATGGTTCATGCACAGTAAAAGTAGCAAATATGATTTGCTTTAGAACCTGATGATGCAGACTATCTTTGTTATTAAGTATTATTGTCATTCATGAGAAGCATTATCTGTTGGATTCCATATATACAATGAGCAATGCTACTTGTTATGATTACATTTAGAACCTGATGCAGACATGGATGCATAAAATACATATACATGGGGTGAATGTACCTAAATTTTAAAGTTGTAATTATGTATACCTTATTCTCAAACCTTAACCTCCTGCATTTATGAATTGTGATTCATCCCAATAATAATTGAAGTAAAAATGAAGGGAAAATTGTCTCAGTGGTGTAGCTCATGTGGTTGGAGATAGGGGTATCTTTCGTCTGCTCTCGGGTTCGAACCCGGTATGCGACACTCCCAATTCCCATTTCCCCTATATATGGCCATTGTGTCAGTCTCTTGAAAAAAAAATGAAGGGAAAACTGTAATGGATGTAAGTGTGACACTGTGAATGAGTGATGAGTCGGCATTCATTTTTTTCTTCTTTATTCTGTCTATTACATTTGAAAATTTTTATCACAATGTATGGTCATAAAACAACTAATTGGTCTTGCTTGACTCTTGTAACAATGTTCATGGAAATTATTTCTTAGCTATGAAGCATCATTACAGACACCGAACACGACATAAACACGGACATGTAAACACCGATTTTAGTTTGAAAAATACAAGTAATTGAAATGTCTTCGTCGGTGTTCAATATAATACGTATTAGACACTTGACACATCTTCAATCAAAAATGTTGGTGTTACAAAGTTTCTTAGAAGAGAAGTGGATTAGATAAAATGTACATATTTTGAATTTTAGATAAAGATCACTGTTGGAAAAATAAAGATCTCCGGGTGAAACCTTTAAACATCCTAGTACGTCTTTTTTAGTTGCACGTGGGCTGCTACAATTTGGAGGAGCAATATTTGTAATGATTTCATCTTACCTAGTAATCAGTCATGCTTTCTGAACTGGACTTATGAGAGATAGTATAGCATTTTGGTGTTGTAAATTGTAATCCTTATAACAATGTGGATCATATGACGTTCTTTGACATGATTTGCATTTGTGTGTTGATAATGCAGAGGATTCGACTACCACATCGTCATGAAGATTCAAGTTCAACTGATTAGAACCGCCATCAGTGGAGGAGAGTGTTGATAATGCAGAAGTTGATCACCAAGTTTTAAGTCCATCCTAATATAGCAAGTTTTCATTGAAAAAGTACTTGTATCTATCTAAGTTATATATCAACTTTTTTGACCTATTTTTGCTTATATTTTAGAATTGAGGAGTACAATGCCAAAGAATCTGATGTGGCAGGTGGATTGATATTTCTCTCATAAAAAATTGTTAAATAGTTGGTGTCAGCGACCATGATCAATAAATGCAGTCGCCTAAATACGAATCTTAGAATGCACTTTTTTGTGAATAAATGGGCCAAAGGCCCGACGAGAACACAAAAAGGAACTACACACTAGATCCAGCTAGCCCAATTCTCTCCGAATTGAAGGCATGGGTCAAAAACAAATGATACATCTAGTAGTCAAAGAAAGCCTCTGCTTTGCCATTATATCAGCCAGGTAATTCTTCTCCCTATCAATCTTCCTCCAAAGCCATCAACCTCTGGACCAATGGCTAAGATCCCATGAAGAATGTGCTGAAACCTTGGAAATTCCGCATAGTGAGAAGATCGACCACTTGCGAAGAGTCCGCCTCAATTATCATCACAGTAATTTCTTTCCTTCGGGTCCCCACAAAATACACTTAACTTACTATCATGACCCTTGAATTATTATGTTTTAAAAAATAGAAAAAATTCAAGGAGGAGAGATAGAAATAAACAACATCAGGGGATCAATATCCTGGTTCTAAACAAGTCCTAAGACCTGTTTAGATAAACAACATAATTAATCGCTTATGGCATAAGAGCCGGTAAAAAAAAAACCAATAACTCTTTACTCTCTCTCTCTCTCTGACACGGTGCCTTCCTCGTGAGCTAAATTGTTTTCACAGGTAGTAGTTGTAATCTTGCTTCTACTCACTTTACTCAACACAATCACCATCTTATTAGAATAGAGTAGTTCTGCCCGTCTCTCATTGCTTATAGTTTTTGGGTTTTAATTTCATGTTCTCAAATTTGAAGCTCTGATTGTCTATTTTGTGTAGGGCTACTCGGGTATGAAGCTCTCAGCTAATAGTCTTTTTTTTTGTTACAATATTTCTTTCCCCATTTGTATTTCAAATGCTGTTGGAATTACATTTTGTTCTTTTCCACAGATAATCATCAAATAGAAATCATTTTTGGCTTTTGTTGATGTTATTGCAGGGTTTGTAGAAATGAATCATTTCCCACTAGTTAGAATTTTTAGTATATCTGATTATCAATTTACATTTCTATGTTTTAATCTCTATATATATATATATATATAGGAGGATTGGTCTGTTTCAACAAGGGAGCTCGTTGAGAGGCTCCTTATCAATTTATTTGGAAGCTATGGAAACCGCTAATATGTGCTAAGGGGTGGAGTAGGGATGTGAAACTTAAGTTCGCTTTATATAATCAGTTCGATAGCAAATTGACAATCACAAAAGGTATTCTTACTTCCTTTTTCTTTTCTGGCCCTAAATATCAAACATGAAAGGATTGTCTTACAAGAAGAGCCTTTATTCAATGCTTGACAATGGAAAATTTCGGGTCTATTTAATGAATAAGTCTGATCTGAGCTATTATACCCTCAACTTGCCCTATTTACTTATGTGAGATTCTTTAAGTAATCAATTTTGTTTGTTAGTTAGATGCTTAGCTAAGTGTTAGCTGGGTGAGTCTATGGCACTTAATCAGTTATGCCTGTTTTGGTTGCGAAATCAACGAGCAAAAAACTCCATATTAGCGAAAACACACTCATACAAGAAGCAAAAAGAAAGAAAAGAACTCATGAATTTAACGTGGGTTACTACTCTTTACCTACATCCACAAATTCACAACAAAATATTTTATTACTCATCTTGCAATTTTCACAAGGAGAAAAGTGCAAACCTTCTCACAATTATTGCCCGGAACAGATTAACATTTCACTGATGAAGATACATTGTTTGTTATATTATGACTGCAAGTGAGAAGAGCTTTGCTCTTGAAAAGAACAGAAAGTATCTTGAAGAGTGGAGTAGGAGAAAAACGCTATTTCTCCGAACCACTATTCATCTTTGTTCAATTTTATTTGTCTCCAACGTGTTCTTTCACATTCCAATATCTATTTCTTTTATTGAATTCATAAGACCATCTCTGGTTAGATATTTCTTTTCTCATTGTAAGTCCTGTATTTGGATATATTATTGGGTGGAACATGGGTGGAACTTTTGTTTCTTAGCATTTCCATTGAGGTATTGCTTTAATTGAGTTTTGTGTCTTTTGTTTATAATCATACGCTTTCATTCTTCAAAGACACAGACAAATTGACTTTTGATACATGAATTTGCCAGATACTGACCACGACTTCAATGAAAAGGGCAAAGACTGGGGTTACAAATCTTTCATGCCTTTAGCTGAGTTTAATGATCCTCAAAAGGGGTTTCTTGTGAAGGATGCTTGCATTGTTGGTGCAGAGGTTTTTGTTTGTAAGGCAATAAATGAGAAGCAAATGAGTCAAGCAGCTGGCTTAATTGCTTCCCTAACACCCAAAGGTCAAATTGGAAATACAACAAAGTTAGAGCCAGAAAGTGAAGACCCCAATTTGGAAACTCTTTCATCAGTTCCTACACTAGTTTCTATTGACCCTTCAAAATATACTGAAGTCGAGTTGTTCTCAGCTTCAATTGATGAACTTATGGATTTCAGGGGTTTAGGACAAATAGAGAAAGCCTTTGTTCCACTAATAGAGGAAGTGTGTTCTAACCACCCTTCACTTATTGTGTGTCAGCTGAAGAGAAGCCGCAAGTTTACTGGATGGGCATTCAACGCATTGGGTAGAGTTCTCTATTTCCTAAAAACTAAAAAGGTAAAAGATATGAATGACGTATGTTGTAATGATCTCCAAACTTTATGGGATGAACTGGAGGCATTTGGATTTGATCTTACTTGGCTAAAGCCCCATGTTGAAACCACCTTAGGAATGAAAAGTTATGTTAAGAAAGTGTTGCTGGTAGAAAAGCTGAAGGAGAATGTAGTAACTCTAGAGCTGGAAACAGAGAAGCTAAAGGCAAAGCTGGCTGCTGCCGTTGGAATTCTCAAACTTGAAACAGAGAAGCTAGATGCAGAAAGAGACTTGTTGAAAGGAAAAGGCTTCCAAGTGGAAGATTTGGATGTTGAATTGGGATACGGGAGTTGGGAGGCCAATGGCATATAGCAAACATCACCTTTTGAACGAGATATTTTGTTGTGCAATGTACATTTGTTTTATCCTTCTGATTTCGACGCGCGCAATTAGAATGTGCAAATTTTCTTTCATACTATATAAAGTCTTGAAACTAGGAACAGAAGGATTTTCAGTTACCATGAGATGGAAACTCCCTCGGAAAGTGTTGATGTTGCTGCTTTAACACTTGTACTTTGTTCACTCTTGACATGGGGAATGATAATCTTGCAAAGTTGCAGGAATTATCAAAAGAAATGGAGAAAGTCCCACAGCAGCAAATGATATCCACAAATTGTAACTTCTCAAAGTTCATAAGATAAATCACTCGTGTGTGGACAAAAACATAGTGGTAAAAATGCATTTAGCATTCATTTAATTAATTTATGAAGCTAGCCTTAGCTTCTCAAAACTCACAACATATAACATATGATATGGCCTAGAAAGATGACATATGATATTGACTTTGCTACTTGAAACTCAGATTTATTAACTAAAGGCCGACAAGTTTTTTGAGTTCAATAATCAGTTAAATTGGGCTGTGAATAATTGACTATCAACAGTTGTAAAAAAAGATTGACTATCAACAATTAATTATGATATTTTTAAAAGGGGAAAACAAAAAAATAATTTTAAAGTGGACACAATTTACATGTATTTGTAATCTAACTCCGCTTATTATAGTAGTTATTGACTTTTAATTTTAAAGTGGACACAATTTACATGTATTTGTGAGTTTCTCGTTTATTTCTCAAAGATAGCATCGAGAAACTCACTGTGCCATTGGCCAGGAAAACTACCCACAATGTCCAAGGAGTCACAACTCTTCAAAGGTTGGAATTGGATTCATTTTCTCTATTCTTTCCATGGTGGTTTCAGCAACTGTTGAAAAAGAAAGGAGGGAGAATGCAGTCAAAACACACTACAATAATTGCTCTTATTCTACTAAAAAAGTAGTCAAGTTCTACAAGTGTGAGCTACTTATAAACCCAATGGGTTTCCTTCCATATACATATAAGTTATGGAAATGATGGGAGAAATTCTGCTTTCATATTTTAGTGGTTTACTCCTACTGACATAAGCATAATGTAAGTTAACACATTCTTCATTGCAGGCATTGGCTGATTTTCTTTATGCCATCTTTGTAGATTCTTTCCAGTCTTCAGAACCTGATGCAGACATGGATGCAAAACTGGGTTTTATTGGCTTTGCTACTGCTGTAACCATGAAATACATACACTGGTAAAATATACCTAAATTTTTAAGTTGTTACCGAGTATACCTTACCCTCAAATCATAGCCTCGTGCAATTATGAATTATGAATAGTGATCCATCACAATAATAATTGAAGTAAAATTGAAGGAAAAAACTGCATATGAAACTGACATTGACAAGGAATGCTGTGACTTGTAAAACCACTTTCTTTCTTAAAACTAGTACTCCGCAATGCATTTGATAATCATATAACAAGTTCTCCCTTAAAACTGAGACACGGGCAATTAGAATGTTCATGTTTCAACTTCATAATACAATTTTGCAACCATTAGCAATACCAAAAAACATTAATATTCTACCTTTTCCATTAAAATCGGAAAGAATAGATTGATATTTTACTCAGCCTCTAAAGGAAATGGAACATAGAGGGACTTTAAACATCCATAATAATGTTTGAACACATGTTAAAACGATGAGACTATACTTTGTTATGTGTTGTGTTCATCAGTTCATGTAGAATATAAATGACAAGGGTAAATCAGAAGGTGACACGTTCTTCATTGCATCTCAATCTACAATATTCTGTACGATAGTAGACCATCAGTCGTCTCAACTACCAAACGGTTCATGCGTACTAAAAGCAGCAAATATGATCTTGCTTTATGACCTGAAAGAACAGACAACATCATGAATAAAACGGTTGGTGGTATTTCCACCCAAAAAAAAAACGGTTGGTGGTAATTCTGGTGCCAGAACTCAAGTGTTCCCATAAACTATTTTTAAATTTTATTGGTTTCTGAGGAGTGGCTCGTGTATGCCAATGGTAAGTTGCATGAATAAAAAGAGTTCCCAGTTGCAGGTCATATGGATGATTAAACTATGGCAAAGAGGGACCTTCTAATAATGGGAATAAATCACAAGCAGCAAATTGTTATCATGCAATAGTCGAATCAGAAAAAGAAGAATTTAATGGAACACTTTGACTACCTAATTCAAATGAAGGAATATCATCTTGACGGAAGAAGTTGCATTCATTGGTCTTCTTGCTAAGGCTTGAATTAATTTTATCAACAGCTGCAAGTAGATCCTAGGAGGCCAAGTCGCACAAAGAACAACAGAAAAAGAGTCAAATAGGCTAACAAATTTCTCACGTGAGCGTAATTGTCAAATCAAATTAACATTTACTTCACATTTTGAAGCTTAACCAAGGGCAATGCCATTGTTTAGGCAATTAACAGAATATCATAACAAAGTACCAAAGGCACGTATGCTTGAAAATTAAAAACTGATGCTATTGCCTATAGTACTTGATACTGCTGTCCAGAAACTTTCAGGATGACTACTGTGCAACTGTTAAGACCTAAGGGTCTGTTCATTTACACATAATTTACAGTTATTACGGACTGTTCAGTTTAAGGAAATATTTTTTACTTCTTATTTATTATTCATTGATAATTATAAAAATGAAATCTTGTTATAACTTTTGTTTTTAAATATTTATTTAAGATAATAAGCTGTTAAAACAACATAAATGGCACCACTTGTATAAACATAAACATTTGAAAATAGAAAATAATGTGACATTTCTATTATTTATATAAGATAATTAAAAAAAAAAGTGTTTCCTTAAACAGAACAAAAAAGAGACTCTTAGCTTGGCAAAATGTAGTTAGCTACTCTTCATCAATGTGCTTATGATGAACTTACATCCAATGAATTATTTGTATATAAACGTGTACTCCCTCCATTCCTTATTATAAGAAGAAAATACAAAAATCATCACGACCAATGAGCTCATTTAATTTTTGTTTTTTTTAAGTTAAGTCTTCAAAATACCCTCCACTTAACTCCACATATATTTATGTGCATTACTCCGACTCAGATTGAAAACTGAAAAAGACAATGCATTGAATGAAAGTAAAATTGGTATTTAAGCAATAAATATACACTAAAAACTAGAATATTTTCTTATATTTTGGACCAAAATTTGCTCCAAAAATCTGCTTATAATAAAGACCGGAGGGAGTATAATATTGAAATGCATAAAAAAAACTCACCTCCCATGATGCTAGACCCTTCATATAGGCCGGAAGACAATCAAAATCGCTCTTAAATATCTTTAATGAGGCTGCAACTGACTTTAAATTCTCCTTGTCTGCCACTAAATTTTATAATAAAATAAAAATTTTCATATGTTGAATGCTAAGTCTTGAAACTAGGAACAAAAGGAAATTGAGTTACCATCATCATCAGATGAAAACTTCCTTCCTTCCGATGATACCATTTTGTCCGGTAAGGGTTCATGTTGCTGTTTTAACACTTCTCTGTTCACTCAAAACACGAGGAATGAGAGTCTTGCAGAGTTGCGGTAATTATCAAAAGAAATGGAGAAAGTCCCACAAAAGCAAATGATATCCACAAATTTTAACTTACTTCTCAACTTGGTGTGAAGATAAATCACCTGGATGTATGGACAAAAACATAGTGGTAAAAATACAATTAGCAACATTTAATTAATTTCTGAAGCTAGCCTTAGCTCCTCAAAAGTCACAATATATAACATATGGTCTAAAAAACCAATATCACCGGGAAAAATGGAACAAGGTTAACAAGTAAATAACAATCTTGCTACTAAATAGAAACATAGAAATGGAATACTAGCAAGTAACAAGCATGCCTGTGGAGGCAAGTGGTATTCACTAACCTTCAGATGCTAACGTGGCTAGACATGCATCTGATAGCCCAAGCTTCTTCAAACTCAAAGATTCATCAAGTCTGAAGAGAATTAGGACATAACAAGTTTTTCAAGTACATAATCAATTAAACTGATCAACAAATACTAACAATCAATCATTTTCAGGATAAATAAATAACGAATGATGAACGGAATAGGCAATATTAACATCATTATAATTTCGAGTACTTCATCTGAACAAAACCTTTTTGTATTTCTTTCATATAAAATTTGTTCAGAAGCTGGAAATCCTATTAGTTTTATGCGTGCATTCTAAACCTACACGGAAACTGGAGTGGAGATTAAACCTGTGTATGAAAACTTCAATTATTTTCGAAGAAAGAAAATGAGGCATAAGAAAAGGATACAAAGCATCTTCTTCAAAATTTGTGAAGCCAGAATCGGTGAGTGATTCATAGAAAGAAGAAGCACTATCCAATCCTCTATCTGAAACTTGAGGTTGTATATCCTGAATCTCATCTTCTTCCTCCTCCTCAATATCAGGAACTAGATCCAGAATACGAAAGAAATTTCAATCTAAGTAAGAACAGAGAAAGGGTTAAGAAAATTTCGTTATATTTTTGGATGAATACCGGAAACGTAGCCGTGGCTCTTTAGACGATCTTCGAGTTGGAGCAAATCCGTCTGATTCTTCTTGTACAATTCGTTGCAGTGACCTAGGAGCTCTTCAAAAGATACAGTGCCGAAAGACATGGAATCTAGAAGCTCGAGATCGGAGCTTGCGCTTGATACTCGGCGATTTAGACATTGCACGAAGGTCGAAGATGCAGAATCTGTTGCGATAGTAGTAGAATTTAGGTTTTCTCAGCAACCAAACAGAATATTTAGAGAGAGAGAGAGAGAGAGAGAGAGAGAGGCGTACCGAGAGGAATGGGACGGCGATTTATGGAGTGTTTGAGGGCATCGGAAGAGGAGTGAAGATGGTTGCAGAAAGATGCTAACGCGTTGCAGAAGGTCGAAATTGGATCCTCTGACATCGTCTTTGTTCTTCCTCCTTCTCTGTCAATTGCGTCTGCACTTTGCAACTCGCTATTCGAATTTTTCGTAGCTTGATGAAGGATTGGGCGGGAATTCCAAGTGTTTCAACATATTTATAATTATAAGTTAACAATAATAACAACAAGCGCCTGTAGCTCAGTGGATAGAGCGTCTGTTTCCTAAGCAGAAAGTCGTAGGTTCGACCCCTACCTGGCGCGGTGACTTTTTTTGCTTAAAAAACAAGTGCCAATTTTCTATTTTCCTATGTTTTTTTGGTACATAATTTTCTATTTTCCTATTAAAATAAGAAGTTTCAATTTCTTGTGAACTAATCTCTTTATTGTAAGCGGCTTTTCAATGCCGCGCGGGAACTCCCGCTTTTTATTTTTTTGTTTTTTTATTCTGTTTTTTATTTCAGTTTTTGTTTTTTTTAATATTTTATGTTTTTAAATTTTATCTTTCTTTTATATTCTAACGGATATTCTACCGTCTCGGAAAATTTTAGATATTTAAATCTGCAAACTTTGTTTTTCAATAATCGATCGGTGAAAAAAGATTTAGTTTTATAACAAAATACGTAAAGTGGAATGCTAAACAGTATGTTTTGGTGTATTTGATGGTGAAAAAATGTTATTGTTTTACAAAATATATAAAGTATGATATTAAGTAGTGTATTTTGAGGTATTTTAGGATTCAGAAAAAAAATTAGTTGTTCAAACACCCAAAGTTTTTTCCTCAATAACTGGTTTCGTAAAAAAAAAAAATAGCTTTGTGACAAAATAGGTAAACTGTGATGCCAACATTGAATTTTGGGGTACTTTAGAGTCCACAACAAATTTTATATGTTTAGATACGTGAAGTTTGTTCCTCAACAACCTGTTTGACGAAAAATAAAAAAAAATACGTGACAAAATACGTAAAATGTGATGTCAAACAATTGGTTGAGGTACTTTAGGATTCAAATTTTTTTACATGTTCGGATACACAAAACTCATTCCTCAAAAACCCGTTTGGTGGAATAAATTTGTGACAAAATATGTAGTGCGATACTAAATAGTGTTTCTATGTGCTTCTATTTTATTCAAATATGCGAACTTCTTTCTTCAAAAATAGTTTCACCTTTGTATATGTGTTTCTATTTTATTGGTGGTTTTAAATCAAACTCTACATGATACCTATACGTACGTGTTTCACTTTCTAATTATGTTGTCTTATTTTCTCTTTAATTATGTGTTAAGTTTTTATATTTACATTTGATAAATATAGATAACGTTATTAAAGTTTTTTAAACTTTTTCTTCTAATTGTCTATGGATGTTCAATTTCAATGTATTTGTTGTTATTAATATTCTTTACGTTTTTTCTTCTTATTATCTATAGATGTTGAATTTCAATGTTTTTGTTAATGTTTATTTTTAATTTTATAGTATTTTTATTTAATTTATAGTTTTTTAATTTAATTTTTATTTACGGGAATTTCGGCCACGTTTACAATAGATCCCCTCATCGCCCTCTTTCAACTTTCTATGGGTGATTCTATTTTATTGGTGGTTTTCATCTAACCCTGCACGATACTCACGTGTTTCACTTTCTATTTGTGTTGTCTTCTTTATTTTTGTCATTTCGCATCAAACGGTATTGAAAACATACTTTAACTGGTATTTAAATTTTTATCTTCTTTCAACGGGAACTTCAGCCACATTTATAATACAACCTCCACCATCTTCTTTCAACTTTGTATAACGGCTCCTATTTTATCATGAGTTTTCATACAACCATGCTTGATACCCACGTGTTTTAGTTTTTAATTGTGTTGTCTTCTTTTCTTTCTTATTATGGGCTAAGTTTTTATATTTACATTTGATAAATATGGATTATGTTATTAAAATTTTTAGACATTTTCTTCCCATTATCTATGGATGTTTAATTTCAACGTTTTTAGTCAATATTCTTTTTAAATTTTATAATCTTCTTATTTACTTTATAGCTATAATTTAATTTCAATCCACAATTATTTGACTATATATTTTACAAACCAACATCATTGGTCCACTGGCATAAGCTAACCTAGGACACGGGGTCGACTTAGTGCTCCCGAGTTTGATTCCTGCAGTGGACAGAAAATTGTTGTCTTGAATGATTGGTTTATTAAAGAGGTTTTCCCCTTCCGATTTTACTTTAATTTTGCTAATTAAAAATTAGTCAACCCCGTGCGTAGCACGGGTTAGGCGGCTAGTTTTCTATTAGTTTGGTGTCACGGTAAACATACCCTATGTTTGGATGTTTGGGAGAAGATAAGTCTAATTCAATATAAATTTGTGATTTAAAACAAATTGAAAGGTTTCTTCTAGTATAACATTTCACTTACACTTTATTTGTTTTTAGAAACATTTTATAGCATCCATAATTTGGAAAATAAAAACAAGTCCTCCCCTTCTCTCCCAAAATCATCTCCCAAACATTCCCTCACGTTTGGGAGTTTACCAAGGTTGTTAGAATTGGACCGGATCGGACGGTTCAACCGGGAACCGGGCCCCTATCCGGTCCAAATGAACCTGAAAACCGGCTGGGGTAAAAATCGAGAATTGAATCGGATAACCGACTAAAAACTGGGAACCGAACAGGAAACCGGCCAAAAATCGGGGAACCGTGCAGAAAACCGGATTTGGTTTATTTTCCTTAAACACCATGTTGATTTTTGGAAAAAAAATTGATAAATGATGCTGATTTTTGGTATATGAGATATTTTTATCATTTTTTATAATTAAATTGATGGAAAAATAAATAAATAAATAAAAAACAAATGTTTACACTAATATTACTATGAGAGTACTTACATTATAGCTAACTATTTATGATTGTTGAATATTATAGTTTTATTATGTCATACTATGATTTTTTTTGTTTTTTATCCTTTATATATTGTAAAAAATATATTAAATAAATTTTTTAATTAATTCTGGTTCAACCCCAGATTCAACCGGTTGAACCCAAGAACCCCTGAACCGCTACCTCTTCCGGTTCAATGTCCGGTCCGGTTTTGATTACCTTGGAGTTTACGGGTGAGGGAAGTAGAGAAAAAACTATAGAAATCTTTCACTTTCATTAAAGAGTAATTTTGTAGACAATAATAATAGAATGTTTGTGATTAATATAATTTTAAATTTAAGATGATTATAAAATGATGTAAATGATCTGAGGTATTTTGAATACACTTTTTGAGTTCCTCCAAATTGGGGGGATTTGATTTATCGGAGAAACATAAACTCTCTATGATACATCCGTTTTTCCGTTTGCCTTTCATCATTCCTATTTTTCGCAACCCTCCCCTCCAAACTCCTAAACAGGGCTTAATGTGTCATTGGATAGAGAAGTGTCATTAAATTATACTCATTATACCCAAATTAGTCCCTAAAAAAAATATGAAACCAATTTAGTCTTTGAGAAATAAAAAATATCAAGGCAAAATTGCACTTTTGGCCATTTATGTTTGGGGTTTGTGTCAATTTGGCCCTTTATGTTTGGGGTTTGTGTCAATTTGGCCCTTTATGTTTTTTTCTTCTCGTTTTAGCCCTCATGTTTTTTGTGTGTGTCATTTTGGCCTCTTCCGTTAGTTTTTTCTAAGGGAACCACGCTGGCAGTTAACTGCTGACGTGACGTCTAGGTGATGTGTACTCATTAATGACATGACCAATGGAGAACCAAATTGAAACAAGAAAGAAACATAGGGGACCAAATTGAAACAAACACAAAACATCAATCACTCTCCATCTTCTTCCTCCTTCTTCATCTTCTTCTTTTCCGGCAGCCACCACTACCTCCAACGAGCCACCACCACAACACCATAACAGAACCCTTAAATCCGAATCCCAAATCCCAATCTCAATTTAAGGATTTAGGATTTGGGGGTTTCACACACCTTCCCCTGATTGGATTGCAAAAGCATGGAGTCTTACCGAAGATGAACTTTTTTATTGTCATGGAGAGCTTTATGAGGAATTTCCTTTCTCGCTTTTCTTAATTTGCTTTATTGACTATACTATATGGAATTGACAACAGTTGAGCTTTATACTCTTTGCTACAAAATTTTTGGATCCTCAGGAATATAAATACATGGCTTCCAAAAGACTTTCTTATTTTCATTCATCCAAACCTCAGCTGCATCAGTTCACCATTTTAGTTCACAGTATTCCTACTTCCTCGATTTTTTCATTTCTTGTAGCTATCCTTACAAATTAAGCAAAGTCCAGTAGTATTCATTGACAATTTAGCATGTATACATCTAACATTAGGAGTTGTTGCATGCATCCAATCTCAATGATGATGTAGTGATGGTGTTGGGGATTTAGGATTTGGGATTTGATACTTAGGGATTTAGGATTTGGGATTGAGATTTAAGGGTTTTGTTATGGTGTTGTGGTGGTGGTGTGGCGGTGGATGGTGGTGGCTCGCTGGAGGTAGTGGTGGCTGCCGGTAAAGAAGATGAAGAAGGAGGAAGAAAATGGAGAGTGATTGATGTTTTGTGTTTGTTTCAATTTGGTCTCCTATGTTTCTTTTTTGTTTCAATTTGGTCATCCATTGGCCATGTCATTAATGAGTACACGTCACCTAGACGCCACGTCAGCGGTTAACTGCCAGCGTGGCGTCCGTTAGAAAAAACTAACGACAGAGGCCAAAATGACACACAAAAAACATGAGGGGCTAAAACGAGAAGAAAAAACATAAAGGGCCAAATTGACACAAACCCCAAACATAAAGGGCCAAAAGTGCAATTTTGCCAAATATCAATTTGGTCCCCAATAATATTAAATGTGGATCAAATTAGTCCTTTAAAACTAATTTTTGAGAGACATTTTAGTTCCTATTAGAGACTATGGGCCCGTTTGGATGAGTTTATTTTCGAGCTTATGGAAAACAACTTATAGAGATAAATAAGTTTTCATATTAACCCATAAGTTCTCACTAACAAAAGTTATATCTCCATAAGTTATTTTTCCATAAACTACATTGATAAGCTTATGAATAATACAAAAAAACTTATTTATTTACGTAAGCTGTTTTTCATAAGCTCTATCCACACGGACTCTAATTTTACCTACGTTTTCACTTTTCATGTAAAATAATACTTTTTAATCAGATTGAAATTAGCAAATTACATAATCTAGGATGGCAAAAACTGCTGCGGATATATCAATTTCCCTTTTGATAACTTAATCTAAATTTATACAAAACAAAATGCAGATAACTAATCCTGTAGAAAACAAAAAAATAAAAACACTAATATATACATGTAACTCGATGTTAGTGTTTAGGTGAATTCTCCTCTCAGTGCAGAAGCAGCTCTATGAATGGCTCTGGCAATCCTCCACACCTCGTGTTGAATTTTTACCAGCTTTTCTCTTTCACTTATGACTGTTGAGGGAGTGATAGAATCAGCAATCCCAATTCCAGGGAAAATATCCAACTTTTCAGGATTGCTAGGAGGCCCATAGACCTATTATACAGGAAAACAGAAACTATCAGGATTTCCTGTGATTAGTATTGATATTAACTAGTACAAAGTGAAGACACGTTACATAACGATGAAACAAAGTGACAGTGTAAGCACACTCACAAGGTGTTTGAACCACTGCTTTCCTTGAAGTCCATCAATATCTAGGAAGCCTTTTTCTGTAAGCATTAGTCTATCATTCAATGCTCGCTTTTTCATATTTACAAAATAATCTGCAGTTTCTTGCAATCTAAGTTCCTGCAGTTCAAAACAAAGACAAATATAAATATATGGCATAGGGAAAAATAGGCAGGAGCGCTTATAAAATTAGAAGATAGATCAATACATGACCCCCATTTCAGTGTGACTTTTGTTTCACCTTACCTTCATTTCATCATCAGCTTCTTTGGCAGCAGAAGCAAAGTCTTCAATTGACGTTGTTAATGGAAGTAGAGAAATTTTCTGGTCTAACAAGTTGCTCAATTTGTTCTTGTACAACTGTCCAAGGGAAGGGAAGATTATAAAATTAATATATGAATGCTCCCTGGTAATATTTGAACAATCCTCTTTCCTACATGGGAAGGTAGTAGCTAGCAAGAAGTTAATTAAAGAGGTAAATATAAATGCACACCTGTAACTCATTAGCATATGATATGTAATCGAACGGAAGAATGGAGTCATCTGCCAGGCGAAGGGCTAGAAGCCCCCAAATTCCAGCAACTAATACAACAAAGAACACACAAGATAAATCTTAGGAATGCTGCATGGAATAAGTTATATAAAGAAAACCATGTTAAAAGCACAATAAGGTGTTATGCAAGAAATCTGACCAGCAACATGGCGCTGGAAGAATGGATCTCCATACTCCGCCATCCAGTTATATGAGTCGAAAGCAGTGTGATAGACTGGAAAATCTGGGGTGAAAGAGAGATCATTGCATCACAACGTAAGTTAATTAACATCCAAGCCTACGGATATTTGACAGATTATAGGCAGAACCTATCAGAAGCATGTTGTGCGAGAAACATTTAATTGTATTAAAAAACAATAGTTGTTTGCATAAAGAATCTGGTGACTGATGGCTCATTGATAATTGAAAAGGTGAAATCACGGGGAGCACTAAAGAACCAAGACATATTTTAAATGGAAAGCATTTAACTAATACGTTGGAAACCCAAGACCTCAGATCCAAATGACCTTATTTAAAACAAAAACAAAAAAAGCCTGAACCCATATCAACAGGACCATAAACTAGAGATTTCCATTTAAATCTAGGATTAGCCCCTAAAATACCCAAACAAGATATAAAACTAGATAGCAAGAAAATAGAAACAGTAAATGCCTCCATATGTGATGTGTGGCCCACATCCTTAGTAATCCCAATTATTCTACTTGCATCTTGGCATGACTTTCCATAAATAATATTATGAGGTATGTACCTTTTCCGTAATACACATCAATAGATGGAACCCCTGCATGTTGCACAAACGGAGCAAAATCAGAATCAACTCCACTGAGCCTCTGAATCTGCAATCCAACAACACAAAAGCTGCTGAGCAATGAGGATATGATAACAAATTTTGAGCTTGAAGCCACTTTTAACAAATCATAGCATCAGCCGATATTAGCATAATGCAGCTACCAAATTGAAATGTCCTTATCATATACATGTTAGACATCATATCCTAAAAAAGTCCATTTTCTAGGGGGAAAAATGTCAATCTCTTTTAAACCCAGTTTCTGCTTTACAACCCCGATTACATCCTTGTCATCATTAAACTATTTTGAGCTAAATTTCAGCCCAAAACCCAAGAGAAGATTCATTAAAACAACACAGTTAATCAAGGGTTTATCGTTCTATAGAACACCCTATCAACAGTAATAAACGAAACAAAATGTGGGGAAAATGCAAGTCAGCAAACACAAACAAATATTTAGCCAGTAGTATTAAAAGCACTACATTATTGCCTCCAGCAGCAGCAGCCCAATTCTCATATACTGATACACCCACAGAGTCGGGATCCTTGACCTGAAATTAAAACAAATGTGGATTAATGTTTAGAATTACTCAATTAATAAGAGCAAGCAATGTGTATATATACCTAAAGAGTTATGCATGTGTACGTTTGGAGATGCATTTATAAATGATAATGATTTAAAATACCTTTCTCGTGACCTCGTGTATAAGATTGTCTAGCTGAGGAGTAGAGCCAACAAAGAATCCAGGGCCCTGAACAGCACAGTCCACATTAAGGTATGCTACAGCTTTGGAACCTAGATTGATAAGGTTTTGTTCGACCCATTCAGTGGATCCAATCTACATAAACAGATACACTCGATTTAGAGAACATATTCCAAGAAATGACACCAACTGGGAAATAAAGCAAACTCATTTGATTTAATCATTCGCTTATTTGGCAGTTGAAGAAGGCAATTGACAATGCACTAAAGTAAACAAAAGATTTATAAGCATAAACCTGGTTAAAAAATTGCAGTCATTATAAAAATGCAAGAGGAAGACAATATATCCATTTAAAATTTATAATCTATCAAATCGAGACGCAAGTTGTAGCGCTGCCACATTAAATGCTATTTCATATAGCGCCATCACATATCTAATTTTTCTTTTGGCAAGTCAGCATCGCAAGATGTAACATCTTCATATTAAATGTTTGTTGCATTCAAATATTGCCAACACAAACAAAAGGTTTGTGCATGTTACGAAAGTTGTTTGCAGCTCAAGAAATTCACCAGAACTTTAGCCAATGACTGTCCCAGACCATGTACCACTTACATTTTAAACCTAGGTTTCCCCAAGTATGTGAACCTCAAATTTGGTAGATATGGTGATGGGGGACCCTAGTATGTGGGAAAAAATAAACCCATTTATTGGACTTTCAAAGAAGACAAATGTTACAACCATATTGGAGTCAACACACTTGTATGTATTGGAATGAACATGCATATATGTTGTTGTTATTGTGTAATAAGGAAATACCACCTACCATTCCAAATTCCTCTGCATCCCAACTGCATAAAATGATTGTCCTCCTTGGCTTCCACCCTGAACCTAATAAAACAGAAAATCGTCGAGCAACATCAAGTAGGGCGGCAGTCCCACTACTGGGGTCAACAGCACCATATGTCCAAGCATCTCTATGGTTCCCAAGTAGAACATAACGATCAGGTTCTTCTAATCCTTTTATAACAGCAAAAACATTTTGAATGGTGGCCACCTTCTTTTCTCCCTGAAAAACACTAACAAGCTTCAGCTTAACTTTTATGTTCCCTTTTTTCAACAACACAAATCATTTCTATTTACTCAGATATCATGGACTCAAGGGTTCACAATCAAAATGGAAAAGAGAACTTGGCATAGAACCATAAGCACAATTTACTTTAATTAAGATCAAGTGAAGGCGAATTTTTTTAATCAACTTAGACTAAATGGCAAATAAACAATACACTATCACACGGTCACATCCGGGTTCAAACCCAAGAGCCAGTGACCCTATGTTGTTGATATTGTCAATACAACTGGCCGTGGATGTCAATTATTTGTCAAAATACAATGCATTTTCCATTTGACCCACTTGTGAATAATCCAAACAATGGAATTGACCAACTTTACCAATCTATATAATGTAAAAAGTATCAAAGAAAGTGGCAAAGACCAAGTCAAGGTTCAATTGACAAAAACAATAAAAAAGCAGAAGATGATGACAGATTCAGTTGAAGTTTTTTTGACTTGTTCTTCAAAGTAGAAAGAAATTGAAGTTGAAGTAGTGGATAGAGTGAATAACCTGGTAGGTAAAATTGAGCATAGTGGGACCAGGACCAACATGGGTGACCTTAGATTTCAGGGTGGTCCTCCACTCCAAGGGAACCAAAGAACCGCCAAGGGAAGACAATATAGTATCAGCAACTTCAGCTGAAAGGGGCATAGATGGAATTTTAGGAAACCTTTTCAAAACCTCACTATCTTCCAACCCTAAGCTTTCACCTCCTTCAACCCCAGCCCAACCAGGACTAAGTGGGTCCCCTACACCTCTCATCACGTGACCTCTCTCAAACCCCTTCCGCCACGTGTCATCCTCATTAAAAATCAACACCGCCGCTGCTCCATTTTCCTCCGCCTTCTCCACCACCGCTCCCCTCCCTAATCCACCACCTCTCCTCACTATCACCACGCATCCACTGACGTTAACCCTATCGGCAAGCGCACGATAGTCGATGTCTCTTCCATAGTTAACGAAAACCGCTTTTGCGTAAACAGAACCGGATGGAGAGTAAGCGTGGTAAGCCGGAACCACGTCTGAATTTTCCGGTTCGGTGAGGGGAAGGTGAACGGACGAACCGTCGCTAAAATGCGCGGAGAGAGAAGAGTGATGAGGATATGAGAGAAGAGCTTTGTAGTTTGTAGTGTGAGTTTGGAGATTGAGAGAAGAGAAGTGGTTGAAAACGTAACGTGCCGTTTCAAAACTAGATTTTGTTCCGGCGAGGTGAGGGTGCATGGTGAGGATGCGGAGGTAAGAAGCGATGGTTGAATTTGATGAAGTTGAAAGGAATAGGTTTTCTAAACGAGAGAGATTTTCAGAAGGTGGTGAAGTTGATGTTGTTGTTGAGTGTGGGTAATGTAGAGCGTAAAAACCTAGAATGCATAGGATTAGGAGTATTACTAGAGTGGTTAATGGTGATGGCTTTGTTGTTAAAATGTTCATGGTTTTTGCCGCCGTTTTTGTTAATCTTCTTCTCAGAGGAAGTAGTTGCGGGAAAAGAGAAGAACCAGATTGTGAAAGAAAAGAGAGAAGAGCTAGCTAGCAGTGAGGGTGTTTTGCTGGTTAATTAATTAAATATTTAATAGTAGCTTCGAGAGTGATGCTTATGCGTTTGTTTTCCATTTTTTTTTATATATGAGAAATGGTGATGATCTTTATGAGCAAAAGGAAAAAGGTGGCCTATTTTATGCTGCTGTTACCGATTACTATTGGGTTTGGATCCTTTCCTTCCCACTAATTCTACATCTCCCTCCATCTTCTATATCTCTCTTATCGTTATACTTTACGTATTTCGTCACGAAATTAATTTTTTCAC
Organism: Astragalus glycyphyllos; assembly: GCA_963573325.1. Lineage (NCBI taxonomy): Eukaryota > Viridiplantae > Streptophyta > Magnoliopsida > Fabales > Fabaceae > Astragalus > Astragalus glycyphyllos. The sequence continues at coordinate 25,398,216 of OY754312.1, forward strand.
CAGGCCAGTTGTTGAGGAATGAACTTTTTTTTTAACTCTAAAATACTCTAAAACATGGTGTCGCATTTTATGTATTTTGTCATGAAACTATTTTTTTTCCACCAAACCAGTTATTGAGGAAGGAACTTCGCGTATTTGAAGTGTTAAAAGTTTTTCTGAATTCTAAAATACCTCAAAATACACTAATTAACGTTGCACTTTATTTTATTTTTTTTGTGTAGGACTTAGACAACCTCATTTTTACCCTCATACTATGATGTATGCATTTGTGGTATAGTGTATGCATGGGATGAGACGAGGTGTATATTGAGTCGACAGACAATCCAAGGTGATCTAAAGAGAGCAACCCTTGTCTATCACTCCTCACATGAAAATTTTGGTTTTTTTCGAGGACAAATCTTTTACAGATACTAAGAATAACCCGAACTAGTGGCTATAAATCGACAAAAAAGAAAGGTAGCCTTTAGCCTATTATTTTCAATCGGTTATCAGTTTTAAAATTCATATATGTCTGGTATGAAAAAAGAATGAGAATCAATGTTTTCTTTCTCTAACAATGCCAAAAGTAGTGTGGATGTCCACGCCTATGTGAGTGGGCAAAGCATTAGCTCTTGGGAGCATCCATTATGTCTCACCCTCCAAAAATCATAAATCATAAACATACCATCATTATAACATGCATGTTTTTTCTTTGAGCATTAGAATTTAAGTAGACCCACAGTGTTCCCTTGTCATTCTTCAAATCCAAACAAAAGTCCACACGTGGCTTATTTTTATCTGCTACGTGTCATCTCAATTATAGTGTTTTTTGGTGCCATGTTATGTATTTAACATTAAGTCCGTGATATATATATGATGAAAAGGTTGTATTGTACGATATAGAGATAATGAAACAGTTAAAGAAAAGGACTGAATGGCATTATGCAAGGGCAATGACATAAAGATAAGATTCACCGATTTGGTTAAGATTACTGCAAGAGACGTGCTTTTTGGTGTGTGTCCAACTATAGTGAAATTGAATGTCCCACCACATAAGATAAAAGCAAGGTGTGGCGGCGATTAACGTGAAGCAAATTGCCGTTTGCCAAAGAAGCGATTACTCAAGCACTCAGTATTTCATCGAGTACTTTACCAACAAAACTTATACTAGTAAGTAACTGATACGGAATTAAGTTTTCACGCACCAATATTTAACTATCAAACAAAAGCAAATAAATGTATTCAAGTTACTCATCAAAATGTCATTGAATATTTATTTTTTATAAAACAGGGGCGAAGCCCCAAAGCAGAAAACACTAACGTGAAATACAACAGGGAGAGCCCATCCCCAACCTATCAAAGGCTAGCAAATGCTCCATATCAAGAGGACATTGTTCAAGGAAAATCAACGGCCCAACATTCAAACAGGCCAAACTAGCTAAAGCATCGGCGCAACTATTAGCTTCCCTATAGATACTAACAATCTTAACATCTCATTGGAGCCTCTACAACTTGCAAATCTCTCGCACCAAACTCCAGCCCACCAGACCACCGGACGAGGGATTAAGAACAATGGAGCGAGCCACTTGTGAATCCACCTGGACAACTACTTGTTTTATCCCTTTGTCGAAGCACAACTTTAGACCTTCGAGAATAGCCCACAACTCGGTTTCTAAAACGGAACACATACCAATGTATTTGGAGAAGCCCCAAATCCAATTACCCAAGTGGTCCCTAACAAGACCTCCACAACCTGCTATCCTGTACTCTCACTTGACTGCTCCATCAGTGTTAAGACAAAACCATCCTAGCTGAGGAGGCTCCCACTTCACCATGAGCTCGAAAGAACTCTGAGCCTCTAGAGCCCCAAGTCCAATTACCCAAGTGGTCCCTAACAAGACCTCCACAACCTGCTATCCTGTACTTTCACTTGACTGCTCCATCAGTGTTAAGACAAAACCATCCTAGCTGAGGAGGCTCCCACTTCACCATGAGCTCTCTTTGTTCCCATTGCAGTGATGTTTGTGAACAAAGAGAGTCGCCAAGTCCCATCTTGAACTTCCTCAAGTTAGTGAGGAGCTTATCATGAACAACCATCCAAACAAAAGTCCTCACTCTCTTTGGAGCCAGAATTTTCCACACTGCTTCCCACAAATCAGAATTGGACGAAGAGGTAGAGCTTGCTAGCAATGAATAAGCACTAGAAACTTAGCGAGTTTCCAGGCCAGAGTCTTTTGTCTTCAATATCGGCTTGCACAGGAGGAAGCATCGCATAAACTCTACTAATTAACTCTTTAGGGATTAGATTATTGATGATGTGCAAATTCCACTCTCCATGCACATCAACCAAGTCACACACACACTTTCAAGGAATGAAGATCCTGAGGAATATTTAGAACAATAGTATCAAGTTTGCATCCTGGTTGTATCCAAGCACCCCTCCACACAGATATATCCTCACCATTGCCAATGGCCCAGTAACAAAATTCATCAACTTCCAACCTACGATTAGCGACTTGTTTCCATAAGGAATAATCCGTGGACTTGCAAGCAATTCTACCGTCCGGCAAAGCTGGCCGATCATATTTTCCTCTCAAAACTTGGCACCAAAGACTGTTATCACCTTGTCTAAAGGACCAAATAAGTTTTAGAAGACAAGAAGAATTCATGGTGATGAGATTTCTTAGTCCAAGTCCCCCCAAGTACTTTGGTTTTGTCACCGTATCCCCAACAAGAGCATGGTACTTACGATTGCTATCTTGTTCACCCCAAATGAAGGAGCGCTGGAGCTTTTGAATATCACGTAGGCAGGTCTTAGGAATAGCTGAGGACATCGTAGGATAGAGGGGAAGCGCCTCTATCCCTGCTTTGGCCAAGGTAGTTCTTCCTGCAAAGGAGAGTTGATTAGCCTTCCAACCGGAGAGCCTAGTTTTGACCATATCAATCAAATAATCAAAATCTGCTTTCCTAGGGGCTCGCCCTGTAAGCGGAACTCCAAGATACTTTCCCAATGATCTAACCTCTCTGAAACCTGTGAATGAAACTATTTTCCGACGCATACTAGTCGGCACACCAGAAGAAAAGAACATAGAGGTTTTATCAATGCTCACTTCTTGTCCCGACATTTCACAAAAATTACTTAGAATAGAGTTCATACAGTTAATCTGAGGCATGGTTGCTTTATTTAATTATTTAATGAAATGTTTAATGAAATGTTTCTATCAAAAAATGATAATTTAATGAAATGTTTAGTGAGAAGAATTTTGGGACTCAGTACATTTAGCTGGCCTTAGCGTGCGTGGTGTACACTCAGAGGGGCGTCGATCCACTCCAACCAAATTTTGATCTAGTCACTGCTATTAGTAAATATTGATCATTGGATACAAATTCAATGGCTATAATTTAACTTCTAAAATAGAGATATAAAATACATTGCTTACGAAAAGGCCACTATTCTCCCCACATTCTTTTTTTTAGGAAACAAATCATCTACGATCAACTTCCATTCTTCTGTAAAAAAAAACTTCCATAATGTTTTTTTGCATTTAGACTATTACTCTCTCCATTTACTGCATTTACACTATTGCTTAGGGATATTTTTGTCATTTCAATATTGAAATTCTCTCTCCAACACATCGTTGTGCTAATAAATTGAGGACCTACAGTTGATTGCAACCGCATTTACACTATTGTTTAGGGATATTTTTATCTTTTCAACATTGAAATTCTCTCTCCAACACATCTTTGTGCTAATAAATTGAGGACCTACAGTTGATTGCAGCGGTATGGAATCATGATCCCTGGTGGGGGAGGGGACCACAATAATTTTAGGGTGTGTTTGGATGTTGAGAGGAAAGAAAGTGAAAGGAAAAATTGTTGAAGGAATGAAAGTGGGTAGAAAGTAAGTGGAAAGTGAGATAATTTTTTAGTTGTTTGGTTTGAGTGAAAATAGAGTAGAAAGTGAGAGGAAAGAATGAAACAAATATAGTAAATTACATATATATATATATATATATATATATATATATATATATATATCCTTGTATAGAAATGATATATATATATAGAAACCATATAATTGTATTTTCTATTATAAATATATGTTTGTGAGAAAAAATATTCAAAATGTGTTTTGCTGTGTGTGCACAAAAGAGATGTGTAAATTTAAAAAAATTAACGAAAAAAATGTTGGAATAATGGCATTCAAGTGTAAATTACATTATATTTATAATATAATAATTATATATAATAATAACGTTGGCTATATATTTATACAGCCGTTTGGTATAATGATTGTATTTTATAACTTACGGTTTTGATATGTAGGTTACATATCATAATTTATTTAACTTTTAAGACTTTTCATTACAATAGTAGCCGTTGGTTTCTTTTTCTTTATGCATGAGTATAACTTTGGCATCCAATGAAATAATAACTTGTTTTCATTGAAGTTAATTTCATGATTAATGTGCCAACGGACAAAACAAACAAATTTTGTATAAAATGATTCTATAAGAGCATGACTAAGTGGGGTGTGATGGGAGAGGCTATTGGAAAATTCATTTTCTCTTAAATTATTTTTGAGCAATGTTTGTGAGACTCCAAAGTGAAATTGGCATCGAGTGCACGAGTTCAGACACTACTGTGAAAACCTTGGGGAGCAAACTGGATATTGGGTTGCTATGAAAGAGAAGAAAATAAAATTCTTGAGTTCATCTCCTGTTAACCAAAGTCATTCACTGACACTAAATTCTTGCCAGTTCGGATTCCTCATTCGTTATTTGCGATTGGGACGAGACCGGTTGTATCTCGGGGAATTTGCGCTGTAGAGGCGAATAAATTCTTCAGGATAGCCACCAGGCGCCTCCGGTTGTTTGCTCTAACGTTTATTCATTTCGCAGGCATACTGTTTTGTTGATTTTGTTGCGTAAATCACTACAATCTGAAGAATTTATTCAATGCCTGACGCAACCAACAATCTTAAGGATTTATCCTGCAAACAATTATAAAACGATGTAGCCAGGTTTTTTCATTTTACGCTTTCTGGTTTCCGCAACGTGTTACTGTAACACTATTTCTGGTATGCAATTTCGTTCCTTTCCTCTATGTAAGATATCGCTTTGATAATCGGGTAAAGCATTCCCTGCATTTTCGTTCTTTAGTGAATAACATTGCCTTGTTTTGTGAGACTGCATATCCTCTCTTGTTATTTGTCTCTTGCGTGTTTTTCCATTGACATTTTTTTTGTATATATTCTTTTCCATGTGACTTGAAAAGGAGAAGTCATATATTGCCATATTAATCGTTCATATTGAATAATTTTTTTTTCAATTCATTTTAGACTATATTTCTAACACAATATTTGTAGTTTATAGTTTAAACAAATACTAGCAGGTTCGTTGAACTCCATGATGAGTAATGTTGGTTATCTGGATAAGTATTTTATTGTCATGGATTATAATGCGATGCTCGTGACCTTCTTTTACACGGTTCTAAACAAAGTCCTGTTTTATAGAAACTAAATGAGACTCTTGTAGAGATATATGATTTTCATACTTTGAGAATTCATTTTGATTTTTATACACGAGTTCTATACTATGAGAACTAATAAATTTTATTTTACAATTATGATATTGTTATATTAAAAGTTTTTGAAATTGTGGACTTTACTTTAGGCAACTATTAAAACATGAGGAATAAAATTACTTGATATGGTTCACCAGTGATATACAAAAGTAGTTGTCCACTGTGTTGAATACTTGTTATACTCTATTTCTTTGCATTCACATGATCTCCGTTTAAGAGACTCACTCAACACATAATTTTAGAATGACAAAATTGAGATATGATCATTTCATATTCATTTTTCTGTTAAATTGATGTTGATAAAATTCTGTGAGCCAAATTTATATCAAACTGTTTTCTTAATTAGTATATGTAATAACAAATATTTTTTGATGTGATTCATCCGCTGAGGAGAATAATTTGACAGTGGGGGAGAAGGCCTCGTCCAAGGAGATCTAAAATGTAGTTAGGCTTGTGCTTCCCAAACAATGGTTCAAACATGTCGTCTCTGATGGCTCTGAAGCTATAATGAAGTTGTGTGGTAACGAGTTGTACAAATGAGGTGACATTGCTTTATTCCTCTGAAACAACAGGTACACATTGTTACACTGTGTTATGTATATTTGGTGTGGTCAAAGTGTATTTGTTATATACTTTATTAAGTGAGTCTATCTCTCTACATCACTGCCATAAATGAATGATTCTTCTGATGGTTATTCACTAAAAGAATTCATGACTATTTAATTTGATCTTTTGTGCGAATGGCAGCATAATATATAATATTATGTGATTCTATTTTTGTTGTGTGAAATTGTGAAGTATTTTAAGTTTATACATATATCCTTTACTTGTTGGGGTATGTGAGTGTTTTTATCATGTTGATATTTATTGGCAGTTACACATCCACCATGTACCAACGATGATGTTCTTACTAAAACATTAAAACAATATTTGATTTGCATAGTTGCATATAAATATGCAATATATAATTACTACTTCAATTCGGTGCTCCATTGATATTCAATTGGATTAATTATTTTTTTAAGCTCAGATTTTGTATTGTACTCTCACAAATGTGTGAAAGTTAGATTGTTTCTATCAAAGGAATTATATGTGCACAAATCTGCTAATGCACTTATAGTAGCTAATATAAAATAAATTGAGCTTCAATTTGGAAACAATATTTTCATGTTATTAATATGTGGTTTATTACTTTTGATTTTGTAATTCTATGTTGTATGAGGCATTGTGGGGGTTGTTCTTGGATTCATGCCTCCTATAAAAATTGAATGTTTTTGTTAAGACCTATACAACTGATAAATGTGATTATTGAGATTCTTGGGGTCTCTGCTTTCCATGTTTTGTTGGATTAATAGAGATCAGAAAGTGTCTTCTTTTAAAGCAGAAAAAATTTATTTCCCTATAAGATAGAAAATGAGATCACTTATTGACATGTTCTAAGTGATTGAATCCAACGATCTTTTAGATTTAAAGTTGACATGGATAATTATCAGATTTGAGAATTATGATTTGGATATATGTGATATACATATTTTGATATCACTTACCGATATGAGACATTATTAACATACTTGTGAAAATCTATAAATATTTTAAGGAAATGTTGTCGCTTAGAAATTATCTAAGCAGACCTGTATGTGTAAGTATATTATGGTGATGTGGCTTAGAAATTATCTAAGCATTTATATAAATTGTCTATAGAGGCATCTATGTTACTATATATAGTGAATATCCATTGTATTGCAATGATACCGTGATGATAGACGAGTTTGATTCACATGAGAATAAATCTAAAAGTGGATTTATTTATGAATGGTTGTCACTTAGATATTGTCTAAGTAGACTTGGATAATTACCTTGTAGAGATTAAGGTTATTACTCAAAGATGATTGAGTTTGGGTATATTACTCAAGACTTTGTGATATATGAGATTGATTGACTAAGAGACGTCTTGGTCAATATTCCTTTATGGAAGAAATAGTGTTTTTCATAACTGTGTAAAGTAGCTACTAATATGCGAGAAGCATTATATCCTTAAGTTATGTGAATTCAGAAGTGAATAATCTTCTGAAAAACCCCTAGGGAAGAAATTAATTTGTGAAACATCGAGGGGAATGGGACTTAAGCCAATTTAAATTAAGAAGTGATGGTAACCCAACCTTTGTGATTGGAGATCCCATGAAGAAGGTTCAATGTGGTAAAAACAAGTCGCTTCTTGATATTGCTAGCACTGAAAAATTAATTCATGTAAATTAATTTTATTCTTGTCCCTTCCTATGATGTTATGATGTTATTGTGATGGTGCTAGACTGTAGGGTTAAAGAGGTTAAGCTTAAAGCTTTTAATGATTATCATAGCCCTTATGGGTGGTGTATGACTTGCAGCATACACTTGATGAAATCACCTATATGAGTGTCAAGTGGGGCCGCTTGCATGAGATCCTGGCGAGGTCTCTAGAGCACTCATGAACACCGAGCACGCGCAGGGCCTAGTAGCGCACCCCGCGAAAACGGCAAGAATGTGGGGGTGTAATGTGATAGTAAAACCTCTAGCATATAACACGTGTCTTGGGTTCCATAGCTTGCTAAACCAATTCACTGTATGTCATGTTTTACCTGTCTAGGACTGGTTCCATAGCTTGCTATACAGCTCCGATGCATTACACCTACGATGTTAACCCAGGAAACTTTCTTTATTTATTTCTTTTCCAACTTTTAAAATATGTGGGGGATTGTTGTAATTTTATTTATTTTAAGAGATATTTCAAAAGTGGGAAAGTCCATTGTTTGGCTTTGGACATACTAAATTTTTATTTACCGACATATTATTTTATAATTATATTTTTGGCTTTATTTGAGTCTATCCAAAAATTCTATTTTCTATAAAATTTCAAATATGTTTTTCCACTTACTTACTATTAATGGGGGATTGTTGGAATAATGGCATTCAAGTGTAAATTACATTATATTTATAATATAATAATTATATATAATAATAACGTTGGCTATATATTTATACAGCCGTTTGGTATAATGATTGTATTTTATAACTTACGGTTTTGATATGTAGGTTACATATCATAATTTATTTAACTTTAAGACTTTTCATTACAATAATAGCCGTTGGTTTCTTTTTCTTTATGCATGAGTATAACTTTGGCATCCAATGAAGTAATAACTTGTTTTCATTGAAGTTAATTTCATGATTAATGTGTCAACGGACAAAACAAACAAATTTTGTATAAAATGATTCTATAAGAGCATGACTAAGTGGGGTGTGATGGGAGAGGATATTGGAAAATTCATTTTCTCTTAAATTATTTTTGAGCAATGTTTGTGAGACTCCAAAGTGAAATTGGCATCGAGTGCACGAGTTCAGACACTACTGTGAAAACCTTGGGGAGCAAACTGGATATTGGGTTGCTATGAAAGAGAAGAAAATAAAATTCTTGAGTTCATCTCCTGTTAACCAAAGTCATTCACTGACACTAAATTCTTGCCAGTTCGGATTCCTCATTCGTTATTTGCGATTGGGACGAGACCGGTTGTATCTCGGGGAATTTGCGCTGTAGAGGCGAATAAATTCTTCAGGACAGTCACCAGGCACCTCCGGTTGTTTGCTCTAACGTTTGTTCATTTCGCAGACATACTATTTTGTTGATTTTGTTGCGTAAATCACTACAAAAAATGGTGCCATATGCAGCAATTCCAAAAATAAAAGGGGGCTATTTATGTCTTTTATGGATAAAATCATGTCTCACCCAACTTTCCGCCCAGTTTTGGGTGGATTACTTTTTGTGGTGGAACCCACAAATTTGAATCACTCCCTCCACTTTCTTGTGTAAACCAAACAAAGGAAAACACAGCAAATCGAAAATCTTTCTCTTCCTTCCCAATCTTTCCTTTCATTTTCTGGCCAACCAAACATAGGCTTAGTGTACTACTCTACAAAAATAGTTTGTAAGTCATGATAGTTTACCTATGACAATAGTTTCACTAGTTAAAGACAACACTAACAAAAAACCAAAACCTTTGGTAGGGATATAACAACTTTTTTAAAGTATACTATATTATGACCCTATGGCAACAGTTTTACACATTATTAAATATTAATAGCGACAATGAAAACCGTTGTTTATCAGTGTCAAAGAGTGAAACGTATGGCAAATAAAACCTGCTGCATGTGCGTGTAAAAGAGTGTACACATGAGAAAATGTTTGGGGAAAGCAACTACTTTAGCAAGTAACCTCAAATGAAGATTTTTATGAGTTCTTACATTTCTTACCCTTCACTCCTACACCATTGGAGATAGCGGTCAAACAGTTTTCCTATAAAAACTTGTTCTTAAATTTGAAGAATTCAATTGTAGTGTTCATTTTAAGTTTTCAACGATTCTACCACTAAACAAGGCAATAAGCTAAGAAACCCATCTTAAGCATACTGAATCATAAAACTATGCATTAACTGTAACACTTATATATGGTACATATAATCATAATTTGAGTTGTATATGAGCTTCAACTAAGTAGTATGTATGTCTAGATACATCAAAATCCAACAATTGTATTATAGGTTCCATAAACAGCAAAAAATAATCCACAGATCAATACAAAAGAATCCAAGGCTTTTTGCCAGATGCTTAAAGAAGAACCAAATAATTTTAGGTGAAATGTGGCTGGCAAAACAAATGAGAGCATTGCACACAAGGTACTCCCTACAAATGAGGCAAATACACCAAACTCTGGAATGAATGAAGCTATAACAGCCAGCACAACCACCACAATAGCGCGACTGATGTATATAGTAAAATTTCCTAGTCCTGTTGAATAATTATTGTTTGTATGGATGACTTTGAGTTTTTCTTCCACAATCTCATTAACTGGATGTAACATGACTGGGAATGTGAACATAAGCCCCAAACATAATCCTACCTGTCATCATATAAATGCTAGATGTCAAACTCTCCTGCTGAGCAATAGGAAATTAAACAAAAATTTGAAGAGAATGAACTCCTAGCAAGGGAAAGTAAGTTCGCTTTTCATGCATTTTCTGTAATGCTTAAAATTTGAGATGTTAATATGCAAAGCGGTTAACCGCAGACATGTCTAAGGATAATTTGCCAATGCCTACATGCACATAATATGCGCTAATCCAAAGCAAAAATACACAACTAGATATGCTAGAGTTAGCATGTGTTTCAGTGTTTGTGTATTATCTAACGAACTTGGAAGCGTGCGGGAGGCATCGTAAGCGACACCACAGCAAGGCGTCACGTCTACAAACTCGGGTTTAATAGACACTATTAGGAAAAATAGTTTCGTGCACAACAGATCAAGACATGATACCAATTGACATGTACAACTCAAAAGTGAAAAACAAATAGTAATGGCAACCAAACACCATCACCACCTTCGAGCACTAGGTGCTTCAAGCCAGTAGTATCCTCAAACAACAGGATGCAACAAATAAAAGTAATGATGTGAAAGCATATTTCTTGAAGGTGGTGTGGTATCGGGTATTTTCCAATTATAAATCTAAAACCAACTGGTTAAGGAAAAGAAAACAGAAAAATAGAGAGCATGGTAATTATTAGCTAACTGCAAGAACACAAATAATCATGTTAAGCAAAAAATGTGAGCAGGGCATAAGAGCTCGAAGTATGGATATCTTAACTACGCTACCTGTACAGCAAGCGATGACCAATTTCTAGGGAGATTAAGGGTCACAATGTCTCTAGTTTCTTCACCAAAAGCCATGTAACCACATAATCCGAAAAGAATGTACACAAGTGTTATCCCACTAAAAGTCTGAGCCAACAATTTTGGGAATTTAGATTTATCCTGCATAGAATTCTCTAAAGCAAGCGTCATTCCAAACCCCTCAAAACAAAACACAGCCATGCCTGCTGCGAATGGCAACCCCCCGATGTTGGATGTGATTGCCGTCCTTTCTCCAAATGAAAATCCATCCTCTAAGGCCAATTGTACATCTTCCTTCACTACAATTGCCATGGCTAGGACATTGCACACATCAGCGAAAATGCTAAAAGGTGCTAAAGTTGATAAGCTCTTTATCCATGACAATCCAATTTCAACTGGGACTAGCATAAATATGCAGGAAGTGAATGAGAGGCCGTAGCTTTGGAACACAGAACCCAGGTTTTGGCCAATAAATACCAAATATGCAACAGACCCTGCACATTGTGCGACTAATATTATAAATTCTGTCAGATACCGACCTGAGGTTCCAAAGCTCCTATAACCAAGGTCTCCATATGTTCTTGCTTCCACTAATGGTTCTTCTGCTGCCAACTTATCTCTGCACATAACCTATGTCCATGAAATAAAAAATTAAACCAAGTAATGGCAAGAAGGAAAAAGATTGTCTAACTTTTTGGCGGGAAAGTTGGAGTAATTTTAGGCAAAATGAGGGTCAAAATAGTAATTTAAGATGAAGAGAGAAAGATGAGGGAGAAAGTAAATAAAGAGAGATATAGAGTAAATAAAGGTAGGGATCTCAAAGTTAGAGAGTCCCTAGCCTGGCAAGAAACAGCGGAATAATGGCAGCAGGACCTGGGGTATGGACTATGGATTGTCTACCTTGAGGGCGGGAAAAGGTAACCTTTGTCTCTATCTCTCTCATCTCTCGCTTTCTCTCTCCTATTTTCCCTCCATATTTTACTACGTTCTCTCTCCTCTTTTATGTCTAAAATCACTTAAAGGTAGGTGCCTTTTCCCGCCATCAAGGTAGACAATCTATTTCCCAGGAGCTTTAACATAATCGGAACTGGATAAAGATCCTCCAACCGTAGGGTGGGAAAGTCACCTGACTTTTCCCCCTCTGTCTTTTCCCATACACACTCTCCTCTTTAAGCTTAAAGTTACCTAAAGTTAAGGGATTGAAAGTTAGAGAATCAATTTTTAACATTAACTATACAATTTTAAATCAGGCTCTTTTAGTTTCTTTTCCTTTTGGTAATGGAATCATATCAGTGGGACAGGTTAGTGGCATAGACAACTCGCACCCAAAAAAAAAAATAACTAAAAAATTTGTGAAAGTGGGGAAGAAAGCAATTATTAATCACGAATCTCATTCATAATCATCTCTGTATCAAAATAAATAAGAATAAATCGATTTATTTTAAAGTACAAAATTCATATAGTAATTCCAAAGGGAAGAAAAAGATTCCAAAAGTATCTGAGATTCTGAGCTAATCAGCACTATATGATATTATTCAAAAAAGGATTAGCAACTACAGAAATAGATTCTCAGTAGCAAATCAATCTGGTTCACCATACAGTATGCTGAACCCCTAATCCTCACCTAGGTGAATCAAATTCTATTGGCATTTTTTCAGCAGGAGAAAAGGAACAACATTCTATATAAAAAATTGGTATGTAACTAATCATTTTCACATTTCAGAAGCAAAAGAGAGAAGAAAAGAAGATCACTCACGAGTAAAAGCATGCAATAGTAGGTGGATATACCAACAATAGCAACCCCAAGCGATCCAGCAACCCAGCCAGCTATTTTAAAAGCAAAAGGCAAACCCAAAATCCCAGTTCCAACTACCGTGACTATAATATTCCCCAAAGTTTGAAACTTTGAAGCTCTTTTGGAAGATACAGATTCCAACAGAGGGGTTTCGTTGTTTTTTGTGTCATGTTCCATTGATATGCAATTGAGGTGCCCAATTTTCTGGAAATTTGGGGATTTCGAGAAAAATTAGGGTTTACCCTCTGTTGTGTTTCAGATATATATCAAATCACATTTTAGAAATCTAGAATCTGTTTTTCAAGGCCAAACAGGCGAGTTGGAGGAAGATTGGATTTTTCCCAAAAAAGTGCTTTTTTTTTCTTTTGCGAAAAGGAATAATTTAATTACCGTCAGAAGAATCTAACTACATATTTACGCAGGTGAATGCATCTGGATCCATGAGCAGTACCGGCGTGCACGAACCCGTTTGTTTCCCCTTACGGGGTGGGTGAAGAAGCGGGGAAACCACCCAAATTCAATGTATTATCAATTTATCATTCGGTAATTATGACTTTCTTTTTATATAAAAAATAAAAATAAAAATATGACATTTATTTTTAGACAAATGCATGAAAACAACCACAATTATGATAAGAGTTTGATAATTATTCCATAAAAAAAGAGATTTTTTTTTATAAATCGAGTATTCTCTATGCGTAAATACAAAGAATAATCTCTCAATATGGATAGGACCACAATGAATAGCAAATTTCTCCCTCAAGAAAAAAATGGGTTTTGATAATTATGCATGTACATTATTAAAAAAAAAAGAGCTGACCATTATGGTTTTGTTACATTTAGATAGATAAACGAATATAACAATAAAACAAGTTAAGCACGCTCTCTTGGATATCTCAAAGTGCTTAAGCACAAAATAACAACACGAGTGTGTAGAAGAAAATAAGTGAGAGCAAATACAAATCTTGGTAGTTGGTAAGGCTTGTACTTAACTCTCTTCCTACTCTGTTCTTCATGCATTTCAGCTTCGATTCACTCATAGAATGGATGAATTTCGAATAAATACGTTGATAACGACTTTGCGGTAACCATGTTCAGATGAAAGGATAGTTGGAATCAGATCTGGTGCAGTCCGATGCATTCGTGTATTCCATAGATTTGAGTTGTTCAATCTTGATCGAAAAGTTTATATTTTTAACATTAAAATAGATATAAAATAAATAGGTAAAATCTTGAGCGTCCGATTAAAATTGAATGGTTGAGATTCACTGAATGCATCACTACATAACATTCTGACTGCACTGAATCTGAGAATAGTTAGGAGCTCGAGGAATGGGGGAGAAAATGTGAATTCAGTCATGATGGAGTATAGAACCTCTCTCCCACAACATTTTTAGTTGCATAATAATAATAATAATAATAATAATAATAATAATAATAATATAGAGGTCTTCTAATAACATATTCATTGGACACACTTCCAAATTGATGCGACGACAATAGGCAAACAACTTGCTTCCTCATCCTCTCGAGTCTAAGACTATCCTCATCCCTTTTTATAACAACTAGTAGGATACCCGTGCGTATGCACGGGTGTTGTCATGTTCTTTTTATGAATGAATTACACAGTATTTAAATAATCTGAACATTATCCTGTGAAAATAAAAGCAAATTTAAAGTAAATAAAAAAAGAGTTTCAAATAAAAAATAGATAAATATTAAAATCTAAAAATGTAAAAGTATCATTTAAAAAAATCTGAGCATTTATCCTGTGAGTTTTATATCATTGTAGTGTTTTTTATATATCAGTGCAGCTATATATCTCGTGTTTTTATATATATCACAGTAGTTATCCCCGTATTTTTTGATATATCAGTGTAGTTATCCTGTGTTTTTTTATCTATCAGTGCAGTCATCTCATAGTTTCAATTGATTATTTGAGTTGATTAGTAGATTATAGTAGATAGTAAAAGATAGATAGTAGACTATCAATAAGAAATATTTATCCTGTGTTTTAAATTTAATCAGTTTAAGTAGTCATTAAACCTTCTTGTTTTTTAGATAGTAGGTTTATAGTAATCTTCAAAAATTATAATTATCAATAGCAAATACTAATCCCGTATTTTTCTATGTATCATGGCAATTATCCCGTATTTTTTTATATAGCAGTGCAGTTATCTCATAGTTTCAATTGATTATTTGAGTTGATTAGTAGATTATAGTAGATAGTAAAAGATAGATAGTAGATTATCAATAAGAAATATGTATATGTTTTAAATATTAATCAGATTAAATAGTCATTAAACCTTCTTGTTTTTTTAGATAGTAGGTTTATAGTAGTATTCAAAAATTATAATTATCAATGACAAATATTAATCATGTGTTTTATTTATGTATCATTGCAGTTATCCCGTGTTTTTTATATATCAGTGTAGTTATCCCGTAGTTTCAATTGATTATTTTAGTTGATTAGTAGACTATAGTAGATAGTAGATTATCAATAAGAAATATGTATCCCTTGTTTTAAATAGTAATCAGTTTAAATAGTCATTAAATCTTCTTTTTTTTAGATAGTAGGTTTATAGTAGTCTTCAAAAATTATAATTATCAATGATTAATGTTAATTCTGTGTTTTATTTATGTATCACTGCAGTTATCCCGTATTTTTTTATATATCAGTGTAGTTATCCCATAGTTTCAATTGATTATTTTAATTGATTAGTAGACTATAGTAGATAGTAAAAGTTAGATAGTAGATTTTCAATAAGAAATATTTGTTTTAAATATTAATTAGTAGTTTAAATAGTCATTAAATCTTCTTATTTTTTAGATAGTAGGTTTGTAGTAGTAGTCTTCAAAAAAAATTAATTATCATTGACAAATATTAATGTCGTGTTTTTTTTTTTTATATATTAGAACAGTTATCCCGTGTGTTTTTTATATATCATTGCAATTATCTTATAGTTTCAATTGATTATTTTAGTTGATTAATAGATTATAGAGATAGTAAAAAATAGATAGTAGATTATCAATAAGAGGTGTTAATAGATTATCAATAAGAGTGTAAACAGAAGAGTGAAAACAGATTTCGAAGAGAAAATTAAAATTTTAACGGGACATTTTTTTTTAAAAAGGTGATAGTTTTATTTAGTGTGACTAATTTACATTTTTATAGCTAATTTGTATAAGCTTAGAAATTTAGTTAAAAAAACTAAAGTGAGAAATGATAGGATAAAGAGAATAATTGTTTATGGGGAAAATAAAAGTAAAACAAAAAAAAGGAAGAAAGAGAGTGTAAGAAAAAAGTGAAAAGGAGGAAAGAGAGACTGAGAGAGTAAGAAGAAAGAGAGTGTAAGAGAAAAGTGAAAAGAAGGAAAGAGAGTGTAAGTAAAAAAGAATAAAAAAGAATAATTGATTAAATGTAAGTTACTATGTTACCCTCATTTTTGACACTTGTCATATTTCTCAAATGAGCCAATAGGTAATTGGTTAATTGGTATAAATCTATAGTAGATGATGGTTAAGTACACTATTTGCAATGGTTTGACAATAACGTGCATCCTTAGTTGCACGTTCTACAGTGGAATGTGCTTTCTCTAGGTGTAATTATACTTGTTATCCGTATTGATACCTCTTGTTCCTCACTCTGCAATGGTGCGATAGCATGGTAAACCAAATGTTACTCAACTTTATAGGTGCAATATATTTGCTTATAATCAACTAGTATCCTCATGAATTCATTGATGATCTTGTAAATCAATTGAGCCAACTTGTGTTTTTTTAAATTGACTCATTTTTTTGACCCAACTCACAGTGAGTCAACCCTGATGAACCAAGTAAGCTGCTAGTATAGTCTGTTTATGTGCCTCAAAATTAAAACTATTGCTTGAATAAAAAACAAAAGGACAAAATGATCTCAGTTATAATGAAATATGTATAGAAGATCTACATATATATTTAATTACAATTTGGCCCAAACACAAATTAAAACTGCTGCTCGAGGTAACCAGTTCCTCATCTTACTCATGTGTCGTCGTCTGTCTGCTAAAAACCCCTTTGTACAATTTCTTAGACAGTACCTACTAGGTACAGTCTAAGACTTAACAACAAAAATATAAACAAGAGTATAAATTATAAATCTCTTCGAACACTATTTGAGGCCCAAGTGCCAAGATCACAAGAAAATCTAGATACCAAGTTTTGCATTTGTACCAATGCCATGTCCATGAATGTGGTATAATTTTCAAAATCCTACACACTTCTATAATGCTTCGAAGCAATATGGCTGGCAAACACAGTCAATGGCGTGGATCAGTTTCCTGCGAGGTCCCACCGCACTGGCACCCATATCCTTCAGTTTTTTCATGGTCAGATTCGCAAGCTGGTACTTACCGAGTATCTTCCCCTGAAAAATTCTTACAAACTGCTCCAGTCCAAGTGATATCAGCCACTTGCTCAACCCACCAGCTCTTTCAAGCTTTCTCTTGAGATTTGATGCTCTCAGGCCTTGATTCAAAGTTGCCAAGTTGGAGTACCTTTTAGGTGCAAGTAAAGTTCTGGCCTGCTTAATAGCTTTTGATGTATTAGATACTCCAAGTAACTTGTGTGACTTCAAAGCACTCACTTGATGTGCATTTTCTGATTCTGTTCTTTGATATACCCACGGTGGATTGGCTGAAGGTGATTTAAGCAAGGGAGGAAGAGCTCTTCCCACAGTATGAGTATCCTCTTCGACAGCCAACGAATTGACCTTCTCTTGTTCAGTATTGGAAGGATTTTCATTAGATGTCTCCCCGGGAAGTTCGTTGCGGTTACTTGACGTTAAAAGAGGCATAGGATGCATGTGCCTTGGTTCTTGGTTCACTGTTACTGGTTTCTCACTAAGAGGTGCAGCAGGCACCAGAATGGTGACTCTCTGTTTTTTCACTATAACCCAATCACAATCCTCATGCTGATTACCATGGGCTGGAGAATCCATAAGGCAATGCGAAGTACCATCTTTTTTACCAGGAATTTTGTCCGTGCGCTTTCTATTTGTTTTCACCATAGCTGATAACCTGTGTGTCCATACAGTAGGAAATATAGCATTAACAGCACTAACACTTTGTTTGGATGCAAAGAGAAATAGGAAAGAGAGAAATACCAAAGAGAGAGATAGAAAGAAGAGAAATAGAAGAGAAATTCTATATTGTTTGGATGGATATATTTAGCATAGAGAGAAATACTAAAAATTCTCTTCTCTTCTTTGGATGGGTAGAAATAGGAGTAGAAAGAGGTAACTATAAATAGTAAAAGACAAATTTATCCATATTACTATAATTTAATTTTTTTAGTTATCAGTAACTTTAGGTGTTTAATTATTGTAAAAAAAACTCCAGGCAGTTATGTTAAAAAATGAAAAAGTAGTCCCATACAAAAAAATGAAACAAACATTGAACAATAAACGTTACTGATTTAATGCATGTAAAAAAATAATGGTAAAAACTAAAAAGAGCAATATGTTCAACAAAAAAAAAGTAACATTATGACAGGGGGATGCTGAAAGATTGAAAAGTGATGTATAGCCCGTGGTGGATGTAAAACATTGAAAAGTTTTTTTACAAAAAAGCAAAAACTAGGAGTTTTAAAAAAAATTGTAACTGCATCCTATTGCAGCG
Source organism: Astragalus glycyphyllos (assembly GCA_963573325.1). Lineage (NCBI taxonomy): Eukaryota > Viridiplantae > Streptophyta > Magnoliopsida > Fabales > Fabaceae > Astragalus > Astragalus glycyphyllos. The sequence goes on from OY754312.1 coordinate 25,416,931, forward strand.
AGAGGGGCAACGTGGGGAACAACAACTATAACATTTTTTTTCTCTCCCAAATCTCGCCTCTTGAGAAGAGAAATCTTTTTGGTGGGTCCCATCACCTAAAACCTCTTTCTCTCTTATTTCCTCCCTCTTCCAAACCAAAGAAGTGGCTTATTTCTCTTCTATCTCTCTTTCCCCTATTTCTCTCTTTTACAAATCATGCGAAACAAACACAGTGTAATGGTGTCATTTCATCAAAAAGTCAAGAACTCAATGACTAGAATTACTTACAAATCATTTGAAGCATACAATACAAACAACTTTATCCTATATATAAGTACATATATAAACTTGCTTGAGATGAAGGGACTTGGATGCGCACAAAAGTCATGTCGCCAGATTAATTTTGCCCAGTTAGAAACCGGAAAAAATATGAAAAGAATAATAACTGATTCCATAAAGTGTTGGTGTAGATGATATGCAGTAAAATTTTCAGAGATTTACTGGAAAGATTCTTTAAAATTACAAATAAACAAAGAAAGAGAGTTTTTTGAGCAACCTAGTAACATAAAGCTCCTATAAATCAAGTTTATAAGCACAAAACCGAAAATAAAAAAGTCATGAAGCTGGAAAGATGATTATTTCTTAGGTCACGGTGGATTCGTAATACATAGAAAAGTAGAAAACTATAAGCGGATAAAAAGAAGGGAGTAATGTTTTTTGGACATTTTTATGGACAAATACCGGACAAACACAGAGAATAGGCATGTTGCTTTTCATCATCAGTTCAAAAAAAATAGGATGCAAGGTATAAATGACTGCAAGACAATAATGCCTGACCACAAAAATGACTGCTGACCTGAGTTATAATTTTGAATTTTGATACCACATCACAGACCTTCTACAAAGTAGTATGAAAGCCAATAAATCAGAAACAAAAAACGCTTGTGAAATTTTAAAGTTTTCAAATTAGAATTATGAGTATGGGATGTAAGTCTGAAGTTTTTGTCCAGTTTTCTGTCAACCAAGGCATTTTACAAACATTCTAGTGCTTCATGAAATTACTAATTTTAATTACTTCAAATTGAGAACACAAAATTTGGCATCAATAACAAATATAATGTAATATAATCTACCAAATTACTAGAGTTTTAGAGAGGGAACAACAAATATCTTTCAAGGTGAAAAACAAGGTTACTTCTGCAATGTAACAAACCCATTCTACAGAATCAAAACTTCCAGCCTCCAGGCTCCAAGTCCCAACTTATTAAAACCAAGGAATCCTTCCTTACTTGGCTTGTTGCCTCTATCAAACGCCAAAAAAATTCTTGACAACAAAATGCATTAAAAAGATATCACAGAACAGAATGAGCTTGATGGCTAATGTCCAGAGTAGTGAATGGAAACTGAGAGCAATAAAAATGCAGGGAGAAAAACAAGGGTACAACAAACCTAAAAAATTGTAGCATTCAAATTATAATAGATTTTATAATCAATTAAAGACTAGGGAATCAATCTTGAATTTGTTGAAGGGCAATATTGATAATTTCATGGTACAATTTGTTGATCTGTTGGTGGTTAATGTGACTGAAAATGTTGGTTGAATCACAGATTAGATATGAAAAATCCTCTAGCTTTAAGATATACTCATACTCAATTATAGTTTAATACAAAAAAATTACAACTATGAAATCTATGCGCTACAGTTAGAAAGAGAATGAAAGACGGGCTAAATCTAAAGATTCAGTCAAAATTAGAGGAAAGATGAAGTTAAGTAAAAAACCTCGCTGCTTCAAGATGTATAGGAATGCAATTGAACAAAGCCCTAAGCTCTTCTTGTTTTTCTTCAACTTGTAAACCTGTGTATCGCTTCAAAGCTCAGCAAATTGGGAAAGGCTCTCTCGCGTCGGGGAGTCGTCGGATTACCTCGCTTCAAAGATCGCCAAATTGGGTACAGACAGTACAGTTTTTTATTTTTGGGTTACGAAAAGTGGAGGTGAGTTGGGCTCCCGGGTCACTAGGATATCGGGGCATGCCTCACGACTATTTGAGCGCTTACAAAGCTATTTACATCACCCACCAAAGAGGTCTTCATGTGGATATCTGGACTCACCCTTCTTAGTAACTTTGGTGGGAATGAAATTTGTATCCAATTACCATTTAAGAATGGGTTTGACATGAAATTCCCTGGTTAGTAGTCTAAGCAAAAATACCCTGGACGATGGTAAGTAATCTTTAAATGAAATTCGTATCCAATTACCATTTAATAATAGTTTTTTTTTAAAAAAAGAGTAAAGGCCCAATTCGTTCCTGACAATTTTTTCACGGTACATTGGTCCCTAACAATTCCAAAACGAGACACGTTAGTCCCTCCATCCATTTAACTGTTACCAGATACTAAACGTCTCTTACGTGGCAAGTTAAGTGCCACGTTGTCACGTTAGATGCCACGGATGGTCATGTCAAACGGCGTCTTTAGCCCACTGCGTCTTCTTCTTCAACCCACAATGTCTCTTCTTCTTCCGCGCTTTCTCTTTGCTCTCTGTCTCTGTGCCTAAAATGGTTTTCTGGTTTTGAATACCAGATACCACTCACTAGTGTGACTCAGGGACGAATTTGCCCCAAATTTTGTCAGGGACTGATTCGTTTCTTTTTAAAATTTGTAATTTCAGGGACGAATTTGGCCCAAAATAAACGAATCTGTGGCATTTAACGTGACAAATTGACACTTAACGTCCCACGTAGGAGACGTTTAATTAGTGAGCTGGTAACAGTTAAATAGATAGAGGGACTAATGTGTCTCGCTTTGGAATTGTCAGGGATTAATGTGTCTTGAAAAATAATGACATGCCATTTTTTAAAGCATTGGCTTATACTCAACATTTGACTATCTAGATATAATGACATGCCATTTTTTATATTTTAAAATAGTTTTGAATTTTGACTAGAGTGTATCGATGCCCAACAAAATTCGAGGGTATCTAAGAATTCTCAAAAGAAAAAATCAAAACTTTTACGAGATGGCTCAAAAAAGCTCGATGACTTAGGCCACCAAAATTGAACTCGTTTTTACAACCGAATTTTTTGGCTCGACTCAAAAGCTCAAACCTATCGAGCTAGCTTGTTCAAGTGTCAGGTAGCTTGTACCCCACAAATTAAAAACTAAACAGTACAATACTCTATTTACTTTTACTATAAATTAGCTTACTATTCGATATGCAGATTTAGATTCGTCTTTAGTAATTTGTAATTGTAACTTTACTGACTTTAGGTTTAGGTTTTTTTAGGAGAGACAAAGATGAGGCACAAAAGTAATATAACATATGATGCATTTTCCGCCTTAAAGGCATTGAATTCCTCCCCCTCGATATTCCTATCCTAATAAAACCCTAACCAAATGCAGGCCACCCAATATGGGTCTCCTTTTTGCTACCTCTTGAAGCTCCAATTGTCCAACTAGACATTTTTATTTAGCTAACAAACCCAATTAAACAGTTTCAAAATGTACTTTATATGAGTCAAAAGAATGCACTAAAAGACAAAGATATCTTATGATTTTTGTAGAGAATATGAGTATATTTTTTTGAACATGTAGAGAATTGAACTTGACCCTTTAAATATAGTCCGTCCTTTGTCTTTTTCCTTGTTACGCTGAAATAAGTACACAGGTTATTTTGTACCAAAAAAAAAAAGTACACAAGTTATTTACGTAGTACGTATTAAGTGCATGCATCATTTTCATACAACTTTTACGATAACTTTTTCCTAGGAAACAACATTTTCCTTCAACCAAGTAGTAAGAACATTTGCTTTTTGCGTTGAAACAAAGCAAGAAAAGGGAAAGTTTGAGACTGAAGCAGAGGCAACCCTGGTGAACAATTTGCACTTGGCAATCATGCAAAAATGCTGAAATAAATCATAAAAAAGAGAGAAAAAAAGGAAAACAGAAATTCCGAAAAATTCGCGGGGCTTTTATAGCTTCATTCAAAGTCGTGAATCACTTCTCAAACAACTCCGAGTCCTCGCACCGTGTATCTCGTGTTCACTTTCCTTCTTCTCAGGTCACTTACTCACCATCATAATTACCTTTCTCTCCTCTTCAAAACCTTTCCTTGCAATTGCAAACACCTCATCATCATCATCATCCTCATCCTCATCCTCATCCTCATCCTCATCGTACCTTTTATTTTTTATTTTTTAAATTATTATTTTTGATTTCTCACGCTTTCGAATCTGCTAAACAGATCTCACAGGTTAGCATATACTATATACTATGAAATTGTTCATGTCAATGCCGATTTTCTCACACGCAACTGATCGATTGTTTAATTAATTAATTAATTAATTTATGATATGCAGAGATAATTTAATTAGGAATTGGTAGAGACGAAAGGGAGCGATGAAATTCGGGTACGCTTTCAGAGAGTACCTGCAAGAGGAGCGGGAATGGTTGGTGGACGAGAATTGTGCCCATATTGAATATAACAATTTAAAAAAGGTTTTAAAGAGTTGTCAGAATTGCAAAGACACTTCTTCCGATAAAGACCAGCAATGTCAATGTCCCTCTTGCGAATGTATGTCTTCTCTTCTGTTCTGTTCTGCTTCCTCTTCATGTTTGGTTTTCTTGTTTTACTGTGTACTACTATTTGGTACGGAACCTTATTATTCGCTGTAACCACTTTTTCACTATAGTTTAAGGATTAATTTCATTCAGAAATCGTCCTTAACCAGTTAACCCTAACTTTAAGTCACATGTGCCTTATTTTAATCCCTTTTCTCCAGATGATATGGTGCATGTTCCTATATGATGGGCCTTATTTAGTCAAGAATAAGTAATAGAATTTTCAGGAATGGAATGGTTGGTTCTTTTGCTGTCCTAATAGTAATATTACTGTAAAATAGTTATTTATGAGGTGTCTCAATCAAAGTAAATTCATCTTTGTTCACTTAGGAAAAAGTACGGAGAAGTTAAATGAGGGAGCTTCTGAAAAGAGTAAGATGCATAAGCTAATTTCAACTAGTTCATTTGGATAAACAACTTAATTAAGCGCTTATGGCATAAGTGTTTATCATATAAGTGCTTATGCATAAGCTATTTATATAAGAAATGATAAAATAATGTTAAACTATTTTTCTATAAGCCGTAAGTTGTTTTTATAAGCTATCTCAGGGAGCTTATAGAAATTAGCTGAAAATAGCTTATGAACATGTCATAAGTTGTTTCCATAAGCTCTCTCAAACAGTCTTACAAGTCCTTATGCCTATAGATAAGCCTAAATAAGCCGATCCAAAAGGGCCCAATGAGAAGCCATTGTTTAAAAAACTCAGTTTGTAAAATTTGTTTAGTATATTTTTTTCATAAGTGTTTCTTGAGAAGTTTGTCCAAATTGACTTATACTGCTTGCTACATGTGATTAGTGTTTATTCAGTGAATGTGTTCTGCTTCAAAAAGACAAGAACTCCTAATTTACTTTCTGCTTTGCTGTCTTTGAATGTTTATTACAATTGATCAGAGCTTATTTACTTACCTTTAGTTTTAAAGCATGTTTTAAGCAAAATACTTAAACATTATCATGTGTCTTGTTACTTAACCAAAGTGTGATACTTTATGCAGTTTAATAAATGTTATTCTGTTTTCCACTTGTAGTATGTGATCAGAAGTTCTTCACCGAGTTGATGAAGGAAGCATCAGATATAGTTGGATACTTTAGTTCAAGAGTTCAGCATCTCCTTCATCTTCATATTGCAACAGGACTGCAAAGATATATATTGCGTTTGCGCCAGTGCTTTAAAAATGATAGGCAAGCAACCCTTGCCCAAGAAGGAAGAATTCTAATTGAGTACATTACCATGAATGCTATTGCAATGAGGAAAATACTTAAGAAATATGATAAAGTATGCATCGGATTAGACGATTTCCACCTAATGTCTCCTCCTCCTGCATTTTCATTTATACTTCTCTGGTTTAAGTGTTATTTGGTTCACTCCATCACTTGCTTTCTACTGCAGGTGCACAGCTCTGTGAATGGGGAGAATTTCAAATCTAAGATGCACGCTGAACATATCGAACTTTTACACTCACCTTGGTTGATTGAATTAGGTGCTTTTTATCTGAATTCCAGTGGGCTAGATGGTTGTGAGCTTGAGGGAGTCCGTGGTCAATTTTCATGTGATCTAAATATGACTAATGCTGTAATGACGTTGATTCTTCCAGATTCTATTAAGCTTGAGTATGATCTAACTTGTGCAATTTGCCTGGTAAGGTCCTATTTGTATGCTAACACTAGGAAAAGAAGATATTTACATATTGGTAATTCTTATAAAAGCTTGGACTTTGGTTTGATAGGATTTTGTTTTCAATCCATATGCTTTGGGTTGTGGTCATATCTTTTGCAAGTCATGTGCTTGCTCTGCTGCATCTGTGATGATTTTCCAAGGCCTTAAAGCTGCAACTCCAGAGTCAAAGTGTCCAATATGCAGAGAGGTATGCATTTTGCGCTTTAACATTGATAATATATCAAAGATCAAGAAACCTCTTGACAACACTTGTTAGAGAATAAAAATACGTATTGGTAAATTATTGACACTAGATTTACTAGTTCGATTCTGAATCTTGACAGGAATGTGTATGGTGATGGCGGGTTCGGCCGCCTTTCTTCTTTAAGAACCGTGTTTTCACTATCTTGATCACTATCATTAGTTGATTTGCAAAGTCATAGTTATCTTGTTTTCCTAAGTATAATATCTCTATAAGATGACGATGACAGGTGTTGTGGCCTATCTTGAACTTCGCGTGTTTGGAACCGCGGTGACAGCTCCTTCAACTTGGGGGTTTGAAGCTACTAGTTGGAGCTTCTGTGGTGAGCACCTTTTGCCGCGGTTCCAAGGAGGCTATTATTAATCTCGCAAATTCTATTTGCTCGCAACTTCTATTTCCCTTATCATTTGCACAAAACATTATGTCATTTGTCTCTGCCGTCGGAGCTTAAGTGCATATATTTTGATTTGCTTTTGGTTTTGATCATGCTCCGTCATTTCTTTCATGCAGGTTGGAGTTTATTCCAAGGCAGTGCGTATGTTAGAACTTGATCTACTTATGAAAAGAAGGTATTATATGGTACATAATAACATTTCATATCATATGTGAATGTGAACGTTGTCATCATAGACAGTAACTTTCAATATTTCCCAGGTGCAAGGATTACTGGAAAGAGAGGCTAGCTAGTGAAAGAGCTGATACTTTGAAGCAATCAAAGGAATACTGGAATTTACAGTCCACATATGCAATTGGACTACTGTAGGTTTCGTTGTGCTTTGGTCATTGAAAATCTAACAAATCCCATCAAGTATTAAATGACGTTGAGTTCATCCTATGGCTATGATTGAACTGCTGTTGTGGGTGTGATGGGGTTTCACTTGTTCTTAAAAACGGGAACTTTGGGGAGTTAGTGGCATCTCCAACCGTCGTTGCTCTCAAGGCAGAGTTCATTGGTCTGATTTTTTTGACAATAGTTCATTAGTCTGATAGACATTAGACAGCCATTTTTTGTTTTCTCATAAGTTATCAGATATTTGTTATTCTTTTCATATTTATTTAAATTTTAAATTTAAACTTCCAAATTTTTATGTCCCAAGAACAAAGCTTAGTGTAAAATATAAGAGTTATGTCGACGCCATAGCCAACTTTGAATTCGGTAAAATTCATTTCAAGTACTTGTGTGTCAAGCTAGAGAAAGAGTGACACACAATAACATAATGATAATAATAACAATAATATTTAAAGTATTAAATGATCATCAAAAAGTTGATGACTAAAACCCTGAGTGAGTCATAATAGGGAGACCAAAAGTGTAATTAAGTTAAAAATATATGTAGTTTCCACATCAACGTGCAACTGGCTTATTAAACATTAGTTAAATTGGACATAAAAACAATTTAGTTACTACTCAATTTTAATATAGTTTGGTCTAAAGGTCTTCGACCTCGAGCCGGTGTCCAGGAAAAAGTGTTCGACTAACCAGGGTTTGTTTGAGATATAAGTGAAGTCTGGCTCCAAGTTATTCCATCACCAATAACTATAATTGAACTTCGACCGGAAAACTATGCATATTAAGGTTACGTTTGGCAAGGCCAAATAAGTAGCATTTAACGAATAACTTATACCGAAAAAGCTCGTGCTAAATGTTTAGTACCAATAGTTTATAATGCCTTTTCATTACTTTATAGCGTTTTTTCATAGGCTAGTTGTGTTTGAACTTCTATGTTATAGCGTTTCATTTTTTATATCATATTCACTTTTATTACTTTAATTAAAATAATCATTTATCCTTCGTCCCAAGTAGATAGCTTGATTGGTGAGCTAAGTGACACTAAAGAAACTTGAAACAAGACGTCTTACTTGAAACTAACATTTCCTCGTCTCCTAACAAACTACAACTTTCATTTATGTCATTTTATATTTATATAAGCTAGTTGAACTGCTAATTTTACCGAACATTTTAAATTATCCGCTACATATTTATAAAAAAAGCTTAAAGAACACGTGGCCAGTGCATGAGCACCAATATCTTAAGATTATAAGTGGCTTGTCATTGCCACTTGACTTTGGCGCCAACTTTTTTTTATTTTTTATTTTTTATATTTTATATTTTAAAGTTTTATTCTTTTTATCCTTTTTATACTTTTATATATTCCTTCTTTCATATTTTAAATTTTTATTTTTTTATATTGGAATAGTTTATTGTATGAAAAAAAGTTTTAGATGTTTAAGTATGCAAACTCCATTTTTCAATAACCAATTAGGTGAAAAAGAGATTTAATTTCATGACAAAATATGTAAAGTGAGATGCTAGATAGTGTGTTTTGGTGTACTTTCTGGTTCTGAAAATTTTTTAATGGTTCAAATACACAAAGTTTATTCTTCAATAATCGGTTCGGTGGAAAATAAAATTGTGCCAAACTATATAAAGTTTGATACTAAGTAGTATATTTTAGGGAGTACTTTATATACTTTTGTTTTTATATAATTTATGGAGTACTTTACAGTTTTGAAAATTTTAACATGTTTAAATATGTGAAGTTTATTCTTCAATAATCAATTGGGTTGAAAAAAAAGCTTCATTTTATGACAAAAGTTAGTAAAGTAAAATGATAAACAGTGTGATTTGGTGGACTTTATGGTTCAGAATAGATTTTAGTTGTTCAAATACACAAAATTTGTTCTTCAATAACTGGTTTGGTTAAAAAAATCGTGATAAAATACGTAAAGTGCTTTATGGTTATAATTTAATTTTTATTCATAGGAACTTCAACCACATTTATAAAAGAACACCACATCATATTCATTCAACTTTCTACCTTCAAGTTTTGCATTGCTTCTATTTTATTGGTATTTTTCATACAACCCTACACATGTGTTTCAATTTCTAATTGTGTTGGATTCTTTTATTTCTAATTATGAGTTAAGTTTTTATATTTATGTTTGATAAATATGGATTATCTTATTAAAATTTTTAGACATTTTCTTCTTACTATCTATGGATGCTTAATTTCAGCATCTTTGTTAGTATTCTTTTTTAATTTTATAATCTTCTTATTTATTTTATAGTTATAATTTAATTTTTATTCACGGTTATTTGACTATATGTTTTACAAACCAACACCATTGGTCCACTGACAGAAGCTACCCTAGGACACGAGGTCGATTCAATGCTCCCAAGTTTGATTTCTGCAGTGGACAAATTCTGTATAGTTAAAAAAATAAGTATGAATGTTTATAAGGTGGTTTGTTAATACATGTGTAAAAATTTTATTACCCATATACACGAAGGAAATTAGCCAACCCCGTGCATCGCACGGGTTATGGGGCTAGTGATATGAAACACCCTTACTTACCGAATAACCCTGCGGCCACCGATCTGAACTTGTTGTTTTCTCTAATCTGATCATATTATCAGTATGTCACCATGGTTATGGTTCTCTCGCTTTCGTTCTTCTTCCAAGTACTTTTTGCACCGCGCTCTCCACACTACCGCGCCTCCCACCACCAACGCACCTGCCACCACCAATGTTTTCAACTCCCACAGAACAAGGAATCCATGGTCAAACACACTGCTCCCTCTTGCTCTCGCTGTTTCCGCTGGTTCACTTGCTCTTCAACCCCATTTTCACCCTTCCTTCTGTGACGCCCCTGATGGTGCTAATAACAGGTCACACCCCATCCTTTTCTTATGCTAAAGTTTATCCCTTTTGTTTTCATATTTTAATTTTAATTGAATTCATCAATTCTCATCTCTTTTCTTCGGAGATGCTGTACTTTATGCTAAACAAATATATGAGCATGTTTGGATTGAATTGTTTGAATTTATCTATAAGTTGTTTTCAGCTTTTTTCCACATGTTCTTTTTAGATAGCTTCTTTATTTAAAATTAGTTCGAGATTATTTTATGTTATAGAAATAGGTTATACATAAGCATTTATATCAAAAGCACTTATTCTATAAGCACTTATATCATATCTTCCTTTCAGTGATAAGATATTACTACTACCAACTTTTAAGCAGAAATGTAGCAGCCAAACTCTGCTGATAAAGTAGACTTTTAACCCTCATTAATCATGACACAAAGCTTAATATTTCACTTCAACTACATATCTAGTTGAATAGTCTTAACAAATTGTGTAATTGTTTGATAATGACATGCAATTTCTTATTATGGATTTTAGAGGTGTGACTTTGGGGGGTAAAGGTAGCACCCAGGATGTTGTTAAGGGATCACACAAGGATTTTCCACAAGAGCTTCTCGACGAGTTGAAAATCATATGTCAGGTATAAAATCTCAGCTTTTCTGAATATTTCATAAATTTGAACCAATGATAGAAAATGCTCGGGCCTTGGGCTCAGTCTAATTTGTTCGCCAATTATAATTGATTTTGTTTTAGTTTCTGCTGTTTCTTGTTAAGCAGTTTGGTTATCATTTTTATTTTTAACTTTGGTCTGTGGTTTTTGGGAAGCAGGCAAGTCTTATTAATTGGTTGGTTGTTGATGTTTAAGAAATAAGAATGAAGTGATCTTAAACGAGCAATTGTATTGGACCTTCAACCCTGTGATTAAGTACCCTGATTTTTATAATATTTCCCTTCTACAGGATAACTTATCACTTGATTATGACGAAAGATATATCCATGGAAAACCACAAAACAGTTTTCACAAGGCTGTCAATATCCCCGATGTGATTGTTTATCCAAGGTGAGACAAGCTCTGAACCATTGGCTGAAATTTCCGCTTCATCATTCATCTGCTCATAGTGTTTAAATGCTGCAGTGATTTAGTGTAATGCTTTTAGAGTTTAAGTACACAACAAATTGGTGCTTGCATTTTGTGTAATCCTTTCCTAAATAATGATAGTTTTGAAAGGCTGAAATATGGTATTCTCTCTTTCGATTCTAGTATTCAAAATGAGACTTTTGAAATTACTCACTGCTATATGCTATGTGGAGTGTGGACATTGTCACTTGTGTTCAGTGTTTAACTTGTGGAGTTGTAATACACACTATAGTGAATATGATAGTGAAATGTTTATGGTGGTCATCAAAGTGATTCGGTCTAGTGATACTTTGTTTGTTACTTATACTACAGTTCTAAACACCACTTTGGTGGATTACATGCTCTTGTAGAGTAATGCTATGATGTTTAAATTTTTGCTCATTGTATTTTTTTTGTTACCATGTCATTGATGCGTAGTTTCCACCGGCTTTGTCGATGACTCATCTACACCGAGGAACCTGGCCGGCCACGAGTACCCGGCTTTGCCGGCCCGTGTGATTCTCCCCTCCCAACAAAGTTTTTGCCACACCCAAGATTCGAACCCGAGACCTTGGGGTGGGATCCAAGTCCAGTTACCACTTGGACCAAGTATTTCTGACCCAGCATGATACAAACTTTGGATATTCCAATGCACATAAATTGTGTGTGTGTGATTTCTGACCCAGCATGATACAAACTTGTGGCATATATAGTTCCAAATTTGACTATCTGATGTGTCAAATTGTGTGTGTGTTGACAAAAAACTACATCGACTTTTAAAATAGGAGAGGTTTTTAGAAGTTTTTAGAATATTGTCAATATCTTATTTGGGTAAAGTTAAAGCACCCATCTGCAATTTTTTCTTACTTTATACTTGTACTCTCATTTGCAGATCTGAAGAGGAGGTCTCCAGGATTGTCAAATCATGCAACAGTCACAAGGTTTGAGTTCTCCAACCCATCTAAGATTGGTGAATGGCTTCCTACCATCTCAATGTAAAACCATGTAGATCTGACCAAATCTATTTCAAATTTCTTTCCAATTTTCTCATTTCTTCTAGTACGATCTAGTTCTTCTTTTATTATTAGTTTAGACATATTATTTGCAAATTACTTAGATTATAGAGATCTAAAATCCATAACTTGTCCCTTCCCTACCAATTTACTTTTTTTAATCAAGCAGGTATATAGCATGTTATTGGTCTCCATTAATGCAGAGTTTGATTTTATGAATCTTGTTCTCATCATAACTATTTTGGCTTGAAATGCTGTTCTCGTGCTTAGTAATACTTCAAGTGATATGGTTTTTACATGTAAATATGTTAGAGTTATAAAGCCATTTATAATTTATTGGTTCTCACTTGACGGATTAACCATTTCGTTGAAGTAGTTCTTTGAAACCCTATTATTTCTTAAGTACTTTTTTTTTTGCTTTCCTTTCAAGTTTCAGCAGATTTGAAAAGATTAAGAAGTTTTTGATTTTTTGAATTGTATGAGGTAACTTTCTATCAGAAAGCAGTTGAATCTTGAATGTAACTTTATCCAAATCATAGTATTATGGTCTATCATATAATTCCTAGTTTTATGGTATGATTTATGATATCCACTTTACTTATGAGTATAGGGGGAAAGATTACATCTTACACCAATCAACTTAGAAAAAAAGTTTTCTTTCAATTTCATGGATGCATATTAACATAAAGGATTGTGTTTTTGGGAAACTATTAAACTTGGTTTACTTTTCATCTATTTTTTTGGCTACAGATTCCCATTGTACCGTACGGCGGAGCTACATCGATAGAGGGTCACACTTTATCCCCCCATGGAGGGGTTTGCATTGACATGTCATTAATGAAAGTATGTACATGTTCTATTATGGTAGTGACATATGTAGTTCCAAGTATGACCATTATAATATTAATATAACCAAAATTACTCCGCCAGTCTTTCATCTTAATTTTTTAGTTTCAATTTGAGTCCTTGATTTGTTTGTGTGTGTCAAATTAGTCCTTTATGTTATAAAGGATGTACACTGTTGGACAAAACATGAATTTCTATCCAACGCTGTTAGTAATGTGTTGATGTGACCGTTAACTAAACATGTGACTGCTGAAACGAGTCATTTTCCTCTTGCCATGACTCTTGAATCTCTGTCTCTCTCTAAGCCTTTTTCTCCTCTCTCACTCCACCACCTGCAGCCTTTGAGCCTGTTTTCCAAAAAACTCCGATAGGTAATCACAAAACAGAACTTGTGAGATCAGCAACCATACATCCATACATTTTTTTTTATTTATGATTAATGCAGTATCCACTACAGTTATTTGAATGATCCAGCGATCAGTGCATATACCATTATGTAAACAATATATTTTCTTAGATTTATTTAAACATGCAGCCTACGGTATACATGTGCATATAAGCACATACTGGACATAAAAGATGAACTTAACTTTAGCTGTCAAACTTACATTGCCCATTGGTTCAATCTATAGAGAGTGAAAGCATTACATGTTGAAGACATGGATGTGGTTGTTGAGCCTGGAATTGGGTGGATGGAGCTGAATGAGTATTTGGAACCTTATGGCCTATTTTTTCCACTTGATCCAGGTTAGTTGAATTTTTCCTGGGAATGTTTCTGATAATTGATGGACAAAAATGGCATGGTAATCTGGAGGAAAGCACTGACTTTTAAATGTACGTTCCCTAAACATTGAAGCATTTACTTGTTAGAACAGGTCCTGGTGCAAGCATTGGAGGGATGTGTGCTACACGCTGCTCTGGTTCATTAGCCGTGAGGTGGTCACTTTCCAATATGTTTACTAACTAGTTTAATTAAGATTACTGAACTTGATTTTGATGTAATTCTCTATCACTCACTGTTTGGATCTTGTAAGATCCTGTTCAATAAACAACTGTATCATACTGTTCAAAAAACAACTGTCAAATTGTTTCATCCTACTAGACATAATGCCCCCTTACTAATTTGTAGGTACGGAACTATGCGTGATAATGTCATCACTCTCAAGGTTTGTTAATCCCAAATTTTAGTCTCTACTGCATTGGTGTGATGATGCATACAGTACCGACCTTGTTCTACTTCTAGGTAATTCTTGCCAATGGTGATGTTGTGAAGACTGCATCTCGGGCCAGAAAGAGTGCTGCAGGGTTTGTTACCTTTTATCTATTAATCAATTTCACTTATAGGGCGTTCACCTTCCGTGAGCTGTTGGAGAAGTAAGAGGAATAATATATGTAATTCAATCCACAATACAATAAGGAATCTGGGACACCCCTGCTTCATCCATCCTGTTTGGATATGATGTTAAACATCAATAGCAGCCCTCCCATCTTTTAGCATGGCATGTAGTATTTGGAGATTTCAGTTTTCGGTACCACACACACACACACACTGGAAAGCTCTTCACCTACACCACCCGCTGTCTTAACACGTGTCACCACTTCATCAATCATCATAAATTTCCTTGGTCACTTGAGTGGATGCTACACAACTTTAAGCTACATTGTAAAACACTTCACAGAATCCCTCTTGGAACAGTTATGTAATGACACACCCTTATTATTTTTCCTTAAAATATATATTTTAGGTATGATCTGACCCGTTTGATGATTGGGAGTGAAGGAACTCTTGGTGTTATAACAGAAGTAACACTGCGGCTTCAAAAAATTCCCCAGTATTCAGTGGTACATTGATTCTTTCTTTTTATTCTTTGGATGTATTCTTTTCTATAAGTTTGATCTGATCAATTGAAATTTGTTATTATCACAATTTATTAATTTATATGTTATACTATCTTGTTATTTAGTTTGATTGAAACTCTTTAAAAATGTTTCTAGTTGGTTCTGGTGTTTGAGATAATCTGTGCAAGCTGTGTCATCCAGATTCTAACTTGAATGGCGGCAAGGTCACTTGTTTCTAGTTTCTCTCCTGGAAAAAATGTATAAGCCCGAAGTGCATGTGGTTGGTGTGGCTTGCAATATTCAGATATCACTTTGCTTTTAGGGCTCTGGGGAATTAGAATATCGTAACATTGTTTTATTCATCACTACTGCTTAGTGTTACTGTTCTTCTTCCTCTTATCAATTTCTACATTGTCTCCTTATCACATGGGCAATTCGAGAATGGGAAAATGCATTGTATACTCACCCTTCCATAATATCCAAAGGTGCATTCAACTATGCACTGTTATTCTGCAAAATTAAATGAGTTTCTAAAAATGGATTGATTTTCCATATCAATTTGATTTGATGAGAAACCCTTGCAGTTGATCCATTCATATTATGTAGTAGATTCCATTTCCTACTTAGCATCATCCGGTACCTGCCATTATTCATAAAATTTTGGAATTAATTATCACGTGGAGATTAAAAGTTAGGAAGTCTGTTTGTTTCAACAGTCATGTCATAACATCAGTAAAAAAAGCTTCTGAATTTCAGTTCTTTACCTTTCCCATCAGTGAGCTTTTATTTAGTTGGTGCATGAGGGAATATTTCTGAATATAGCTTATTGAATATTTTATTCTGCTAGAACACATTCTGAGCTGTTGCTATATGTGCATCATCTGAGTTATTTGAAATCATACGGATTAATTAACCAATCAAAGCACAGGTTGCAATGTGCAATTTCCCTTCTGTGAAAGATGCAGCAGATGTTGCTATTGCCACAATGATGTCTGGAATACAGGTAAGATTCTGACTTCAAATATTGACACTTTATCATTCTTGATTCGATCCCGATGTTTATATTTATGTTGATTAGGTGTCAAGGGTAGAGCTATTGGATGAAGTTCAAGTAAAAGCTATCAATATTGCCAATGGGAAGAATTTACCCGAGAGTCCAACTTTGATGTTTGAATTTATAGGAACAGGTGAAGACATATATCTAGATATAATTTTTTGTATTATCATTATTAAATATTAATCATGATTTTCCACATGTGTTTTGCCCCATGGATCATAAAATGAAATTGGAGAAAATTTATGTCAATAAGCTCAATCTTTGAAGAGGGAAAAGGTAACAAATGTCTGAACATGAAAATAAGAATTGTTCCATTAGACAATCTCATTATTGGATGCCGGGTAAATCACTTACCTTTTAGCAGAAAGATTCTCGTTTTCAAATTATGTAAGTTTTTCACATATAAACATACAGAATGTTAAATTGATATTGGTGTTATGGATATAAAGAAAGAATAGTAGAATACACCATATAAAAATGAAAGAGGTGAAGGGAGAGGGCATGAAGTACACGGACTAACAAGAATAAATACAATGTTTACGTCAATAATACGTCAGTAATAAATAAGGCAGTGTTCTCTTTGATGAATGCTCCATATTATCCTAAGTGATTTTAATGCCTAACTTACTGATATATATTCTTTCAGAGGCATATGCACGTGAACAAACACAAATTGTTCGAAAAATTGTTTCTGAGCACAATGGTTCAGATTTTGTATTTGCAGAAGAACCTGAAGCTAAAAAAGAACTTTGGAAGGTAGTAATCCTTTATCATGGTAGCATTTTGCTTCTTTTTTTGCTCTCCTCACTATTAAAAATAATAGTGACTTAGGAGGTGTTACATTCTCTTAGGGACTAATTGGTAATTTGTTTGTTAGTTAGTATTTCCTAGAGCTCTATATATAGAGCACATTGTATTCACAATTACCATCTTTTTTCAATATGATTCCTTATGAAGAGTTTTTACCTCTTTTAACTCATAAGTATTCTTATGCTCAATACCTCTCCTATGGATTCGATCTATGCATGTACGATCCTATGATTCTTAACATGGTATCAGAGCGATACCCTAGAGATGAGGATTACGCTTCTGTTTCCGACTCCGATTCGATCACCGATGAAGATTTCGATTTCGATGTCCCACCGTGGTTGTTTCAAGATCTTGAAGATGAAGGTGCCTCGATGATCCAGCAAGAAGACGATGATCTCAATATCGTGTTCGGTAATTTTGGTCAAGATTCAGATCTTAATATGATTACAGCAGCACTGTTCCTTACAATCGAACCAAATTTTGATGAATCTACAATCAAAATCGGAGAAGTCACATGTCCTGTTGCTGCCGTCAAACAAAACACTGATTATGGAAGTTTTTTCAAGAGCGATGATGCGTCAAAGTCTCTGGATCTTGAATCCAGCACCACAGAGGAAATTGAAATTGGTTATGACTCTAATTTCTCTGATCGTAAGAACTGGACACAAGATGAAAGGAGCATTTCCGCAAAAGAAATCGTAAACAAGCATATGATAATCGAACGGGAAAAATCCTCTATTCACATAGTCGATTTCATCTTTGCAGTTACCGGAAAGCCAACGGATCCAGATCCAGAAAATCAGTTAGAGAGGCATACATTGTTTTCCGAATTCTCCTTCTTAACTTCCTTCAACGACAACTCCGCTTCAAGATACACATCAATTTCAGTCCGTCTCACATGGTTTCATTTCGTTTTCACAGAACAAGATCTGTTTGGTTGGGCAACCACCATGTCGCCCCCGGAGAATACGGTTGAGCACAAATTTACTAGGAAGTCAACTCTGATTGCGAACCATTTGGCTCCGACGCCGTTGTACGTCGACGATTTCGACAACGAGGTGAATGATTTCACAACAGCACTTTCATCTTCGTCAATCTGTGTTCTGGTTTTGTTTCTGTTGAGCAAGGATCTGATCTCTCCAAAGCGCTCAGAAAATCATAATATCATCTTCGATCCAGGTGCAATCCATCGTTTGATTTTGTGCGAGTTGCACGTTCATCGTTTTTCAGATGGTTCTGGTTTGTGCTGCTGGTTTTCATTGCCGTGGAAAATGAGGGAGGAAGACTGGTTGTTGTTGGCTGATCAGGGGAGCTTGGTTTGCTCGCCGGAACCTCCATGGGATCTCCTCCTCCGTCGAGAAGCTTCTGATCCGTTTCTGGGTCTTGCGCTTTGCATCCCTTGGTTTTCAGGTCATGTTTTGGGCCAGAACTTTGGGCCATATCACTTTAGGCCTTCCTTTGTTGGACCTGGGAATGTTTGGGTTATTCTTGTGAATTGGGCGGATGTTCATTCTCTAAAGATGCTTTGGGCCAAAGAGTATCCACCATGGCAAGCAAATTTAGAATGGGCTCAATAGCTGTTTGTGTTTGCTAGAGTTTGTTCAGTGTTTCGTTTTTTAGTGCTTGGAATAACTCCTGTATTTCAAGCTGATTTGGTGATCCCAATATCAGCTTGAGGGAGGCTATTAAAAATAATAGTGACTTAGGAGGTGTTACATTCTCTTAGGGACTAATTGGTAATTTGTTTGTTAGTTAGTATTTCCTAGAGCTCTATATATAGAGCACATTGTATTCACAATTACCATCTTTTTTCAATATGATTCCTTATGAAGAGTTTTTACCTCTTTTACCTCATGAGTATTCTTATGCTCAATACCTCTCCTATGGATTCGATCTATGCATGTACGATCCTATGATTCTTAACACTCACCTCAAGAATGCATCTGCATATGTTGTTTGTTCATGATTTGCTTCATCAAGGGGAAATCCATCACAATTTTTACAAGATTAGGATTTTGTATGGGATCTTTCTCAGTTACTCCATTGCCACCCCAATTCGTAGTTTCGATTATTTTCTTGTTCAATTAAACATTTGTAAACGACCTCATTATCAAATAGTCAATATTAATATTTAGCATTTATCTCTACATTTAGGTCAATATCTTGTTCACGTGCAGGTAAGGAAGGAGGCACTCTGGGCTTGCTTCACAATGGAGCCTAATATGGAGGCAATGACTACAGTGAGTTAGATATGAGATGTATATTTTAATTTCTGCATTGTGATTTACATGTTTAGTGATTGGAATCAATGAATCAATTTCATCTAGTCGATATAAATGTATTTTGATCTATTTTAATTTGAAGATACCCATTCCATACCACACAAAGTCAATGTGGATTTGAGGTTACATGTGCATCTTGAAGATAGCTTTTCTGGTATTTTTAATATTGCAGGATGTATGTGTTCCTTTATCTCATCTTGCCGATTTAATTTCAAGGTCTAAAAAGGAGCTTGATGCATCATCACTAGTTTGGTATGTCTGATAGAGTTATTTGATTCTGGATATTGAAACTAGATTCAGTTGTGTCGTATAATTTATATTACTTATGATGATGGATTATCATTTATCAAACAGACTGATGTTCAATACATGTACCTATTGTTGTTCTTGCCAGCACAGTAATTGCCCATGCTGGTGATGGTAATTTCCACACGGTGATTCTATTTGATCCTACCAAAGAAGAACAGAGGAAGGAGGCAGAGAGACTCAACCACTATATGGTTCATGCTGCCTTGTCGATGGAAGGTATTAATAAGTTATTGACCCATGCTTTTGCCTGTTAGTATGGTATTTCAGGTGCCTTTTAGCATCAGTGTTTTTCATCTTGAAATCCATCAAAATGAAATTGATAAAGCAATCAATCATAATTTTGAAATGTGGTTTATTTTGCTTCTAAATAGGAACTTGTACCGGTGAGCATGGTGTTGGCACTGGAAAAATGAAGGTACTGCATTAGTATTTATGATTCTTATAAAACTCTTAACGTGATGTTAGTTACTCTAGGAAATTTTCTAACTTCAGATAATCCAACAAATCTTATAAAGTTTGGAGGACATAGTATGGTGTCCGATAGGCGTAGAAAAGCAAGTGGGTAATCTGGCTTTGCAGTGGCAGCAGAATGCCTTGCATGAATAGATTTTTTTAAGCCATAAATAATATTAAAAAAAGGAAATAGAAACAAGAAACAAGATCACGGGGGACAAAAATCAAAACCCTTGCAAAACAAAAACAAAACAACAATGAGAATTAAAAATAAAATAAATCAAGCGTATCTAAAGTTGTGCTTTCTATTCTTCTTCAGTGTATATTTCTGTACTAGTTTTGACCACAGAGGACTTAGACTCAGCCTTATCAGTGTTATCAATAATCTATGGGCTTCCTTCTCCAGCTTATGTCCAATGCTTGTGTAAAATCATTAAGTCAGGCAAAGATTGGCAAGCGACAGCCATGATATGATGCTTCATGATTATTTTATTTTCACATGGGTTATGCCAAATTTTAAAATTGTTAGTTTAGCTTCAAAGTAATAAAATTCTCTCTGTGGTGGACTTTTCCAGTACCTTGAAGAAGAACTCGGAGAGGAAGCATTGAGGACAATGAAAAAGATAAAATCTGTCCTAGATCCTAACAATATTATGAATCCAGGAAAGCTCATCCCTCCCCATATTTGTTTGTAGAAGGACCCTCCTTCCAAAAGGCAAGTGTGCAATACAACAGTCATGGATAAACATGGTCTCCTCAAATTTACAAATCAACCCCTTGCAGCTTCTACCATCAGGCGACATCTACTGAATCCGTTTTATATTATACAAGGCCATGATGCAGCCTGTAACTTGTTCATTGAAATGATCTTTTGTCTGTTTCACAGTTTTTGACCTCTTCTGTGTCTGAGATAGTCTAGGTAGTATTAGAGCCCCCCCAAAATTCTGACATTAATAAAACAGTTGCAGTTAGCTGGTTTATTAAGCTTAAGCTTATATGTTTTTCAAAAAGTTTATCAAACTCACAAGAATAAGCATAATATATTTGGCAAGTGGCATTTTTTTTTTCAGTATGCAGAACTTTTGCCATCTCTTAACGGATCAATAATTGTAGATTATTTGATTTGAAGTTACACTATTTGCATTCACACACAATTGGAAAATTTTGGATTTGTGTTTACCTGCACAAATGCTGTGTAATTGTAAAGAGAGAAAAGTAGAACCGCAAATTGGTAGAAAGTGACTTATGAAAGGTGTTTTTTAATTTATTTTAATAATAATAATTGCATCGCAGCCACACCAGTTCATACTTATCTCACATAGTTTGGTTAGATGCATCTTATCTATCCAGATACACTCCTACTCTATTCTGTAACTAATAAGATAAGATGACACAAGAAAACAGCCAGGAGCTGAGGTGCCCTTCTTTTTTCCAAGTTGTGGTGCATGAACTTAAACTATTCCTATAGTGGCTCAGAAAAGAAAATGGAACATTGGGTCACCAGTAATGTGGGAAGGAGTATCCAGGATTCTCTGTCTTGCTCTAGATCTTGATTCAGAGGGGATATTGATAAGCCGAAATAAAAGTTGGCCAAGGTTGGTTTCATACGGGTCTTTGTGGTCTCCACCATTGATACCTTTCAAGTATTTTAGCTTTCATCTAGACATAAGCATAAAACTCTTTGGAGGAGCCTATGAGATAGAGTCATTAGTTGTCTCAGTTTTTTTGACGAGATTTTGAGGTCAAAGAAAATGTTGGGCGAATATAGGAGAAGTACATTAAGGAAGTGATAAAATCTATCAAAAAGTTGAGGTAAAATTTCTAAATTACCCTTTGATTATTGACCTTTCTCATATTAAAAATTTTGGAAAAGAAAAAGTAAGTAATTAATAAAACTAATTCAAGTAATCGAACTAAAAAGAATGTTGACTTGCATATATTTATTAATATGAGAAGTTACATGTTTATGTTTTTGCTTATAAATGAAAACGAATGGAGTACAAATTGTGCAAATTCATAAAGACTTAGAGGCCAAACTAATAATAAAGACTTAGAAGCCAATAGTTTCACATAGATATTATTCATCACAGATAGTAGCGGATCCAAGACTCGAGCTTGGGGGTTCAAAAATTTTAAATGTGAGAGAGAGAGGGGGGGTGGGGGAGAGAGAGTAGTTGTGTCTTGAGTGCAATTAGATGCAAATTTAGGATTACTAATATAATTTTAAAATTTTAGTCGGTTTAAAAAAAATTATATAACGGAGTAAGTAGAATTTTTTTCCAAGGGTTCAAGTGACCCCTCGAACCAACTTACGCCACTAATCACAGACCGTTGAGTGATCCAGGTAGCCACCCCATCTAGTGAGATAAGGGTTGTTGTTGTTGTTGTATAATTTCAATCTCTTGGGTGTTTTTTTAAGTCAATCAAGTATCTATTAAAATTTAGTAAATCTGGTACTAATGCGAAAAGTGAACCTATGCGTGGATCTCTTAGTTAAGCTTGGAGCCAAGAATGAACGACGACCATTGTTCTTTATAATGTTTTTTCCTTATTAAGGATCATCCTTAATAAGGAATACCATTGTGGGCAAAAAAAATTGTGTTTCTTATAGAGAATAGTCTTTGTACAAGGACTTTCTCTCTCTTACTTTAAGTGGGTCCCATTTAAAAATTTGTGAGTTATTTGTTGATAAAGTGATGATGTGAAGTTATTTGTGGGACCCATTTAAGAAATTTTTTGATGGTATTGCATTGGGGGGATTGAGTGCTTATTAGGTATTAGTATTAAAAATGTATAAAAAAGTGATGTGTACATACGGGGTCTATTTAAGGACTCAAATGGAGAGTCATCCATTGTGGATGCTCTTGGCGGCAGATGTCATGGGCTTTCCTTTGTGACAAGTACTTCTTAGATTGTTTTCCTTGTTTTTTTTTATCCTCCCTTTATGCTACCAATAACAATATGGTGTGCTGAATGATACATTTTTTTACACAAATATTCAATTAGCATTAAGCCAATGTAAAAATTATAACGTGGTACCTACTCCCCCTCCTTCTAGGGATGGCAATGGGTACCCTATGGGCAGGGTATTATAGTGCTCGTCCCCGAGCCCGCAAATATATGGACAGGGTACTGTAGTGTCCGTCCCCGTACCTTTTGGGCACCAAGTGCCCATGGGCATGTCCATTACCTGCACTTTAACAACAAAAAGTAATAAATAACATTAAAAATATTATAGTTTAATTTAAAAAGTTATTATTTTTTGTAGATACTAATTAAAATATTACACGTGCTAGCATTTAGTTAATTAAAAACATTCAAAATATTAGTAGCTTGGATTTAATTTTTAAAGTTAGATATATTTGGAATTGTAATGGTAACAATATATATATATATATATATATATATATATATATATATATGCGGGTGCGGGCCTAGAGCGGGCTGGGCACCATAGTGCCCGTCCCCGCGCCCGCGCCCATATGTGCGGGTAATTACCTGCCCGTTTGCGGGTAATTTTTGCGGGTACTCTATGGACATGGGCTCAATTGTCATCCCTACCTCCTTCTAACAACTTACAGCCATCAGCCATCTATATAAAAAATATTAATGAGATTGATTCTAAAACAACTTGAGACAAAAAGTTATATAAAGGCTTAAACATCAGCAGTTTAAGATATACTAATATAATTGCTTAATCCATTATTATATGATAATCAGGATAAGCCATTGTCATGCCTTTTCTTGGCATCACCATTAACACTAGTAGTAGTTGTACCATATATAACCATTTAAAAGAAAGAAACCTACATGGATCCAACTTCAACCTCCTAATCACCACCAATCACCACCCCTTTTAGTGCGATATCTGATCTAGCAATGTTATAATTATCCCTTAATTGGTTGGATTCCCACAATTTCCTGATAAATTTAACTGATTTAAATAATTTCTCATTATTTTTTTTATAAATCGCGTATCTTTTGCACGAAACTAATCTATCGAGTCGGGTAGGACCACAATGGAGGACAAAGCTCCCCCTCAAGAGATTTAACACTGCTGTATGCCCAATGGTGGATTCGAATGTGGAGGACCATGGTTAAGCAGAAAGAGACCCATACCATCTCATCCAAGTGCTCTTGAGTTATATATTTTATCATTATTCATTTACAAAACTAATTTTTTATTTGGCCCTCTAGCTATAAAGTTTGTTACTATAAACCTCACTGAGTCATCAATGCTCCAGATGTCACCCAAACAATAGTTAAAATATGATTTATCCTCGATCAAATTCTTTTATAGGTTTATTACAATTCTTAATATAACTAACATAAGGGAAAATTAGAGAAAGGTAATTAACTATAGGCACAAATTGCTTTTTTATTCTTTTATCTTTGAACAAAATTTTAGTTTGGTTTTTTATTTATTCTATCTTTGGTTCTTTATGTTTCAAATATGTGTTAAAGTGGCTTTTTATCTTTTTTTCTCACTTTGATCCTTTATATTTCAAATCAGTGTCAAAAGTGGTCATTTTTTTCTCACTTTGTTGTTCTTTTATATTTCAAATCTGTGTCAAAGTGGTCATTTTTTTTAACATAAAGGACCAAAGTGAGAAAAAACATATCACTTTGACACAAATTTGAAATATAAAGGTCAAAGTGAGAAAAAAAGATAAATAACAGAATGAAGATTTTGGCCAAAGATAAAAGACCAAAAATTCAATGGCCAAAAAAATATTATTAATAGTTGATCGGATGAATAAGCCATGAATATTATAACTCCATTTATACATATAAGTCTATATGAAAATGAAGAAAATAACAACTAACAATAAATTACATAACTAACTCTAAACTAACTACTAACAAAGTATTAACAAAGCTATCTCAGTGGAATAAGCTACACTGTGACACAGTGGGTCGACTCAGAAAGGGACACGATGGGTCGACCCAGTGCTTTAGAGTCAATTCTCGCATTAAACAAACTCGGTGTTGACTAGTACGAAATTTACTCTTGTTAACACCTAAAAATTGTTGAGTTGTTAGTCGAGGTGACTGCAGAAACGAGTCTAGGTGAGCTCATTGATCCATGTTGTATATCCATTTCTATGAAAAGGTTCCTTTATGAAAAGCATGACTTGTGTAAGGAGTTGCTTGAAATTGTTTGAATTTGTTAATACATAGTGAATTTTTTTGAGGGAATTGTCATAATATTGTTGATTTCTATTTAGGAAATACAGGTTTACATGTTAATTTATGTTTTTCATTGATGATTTGGTGTTTTAAAGAAATTGATTTTCTTGTGAAATTCAATACGGATTCAAATGTGCATATGCGAAACAATCCGGGTTTTTGGATACTCTAACCTCTTTACCTGAGCTTTATCTCTATCTATCTTTTTCTATCACCCACTTATCGCTTTCTCTCTATATTTTTTTCTAAGGGTGTATTTGTTTGAGGTGAAATAGAAGAGAGAAAGATGGGGAAGAGAGAGTAAGGGAACCGAAAGAGGGAGTAATTTTCCCATGTTTGGTTGAAGGGAGAAATGAGAAAGAAAGAGAGAGTAGTGACTATTTTAGTGATTTTTTTTGCAATTTTTTCAATTGTGAGAAGAAAGTGAGGAGAAAAGGCTTACGAATCATGTTTTTACCATCACTTTAATTACCTTCAATAATTAACTTAAATGACTAAAAACAGTATTTAGCTAATTTAATTAAACAATTAAAACAAATATTAAGTTAATTAAATTAAAAAATTAAAATAAATATATAGTTAATTAAACTAATGAATAAGCTACGTTTTTTTTAGTTTATGAGCGTTTTTGTCTTTTCAAATGTAGTATTTTTTCTCTCTTCTTTCTAGCTATCTCTCTGTAGGAGATATAGAATAGTTAACTTTTGTTAATCACTGTATTTGCCTATTAATTACTCTTATCAATCTCTGTTGTAACCTGTTACTATAGGTCAGTTTAGATAGTTTACCTGCTATCACAGGTTTGATTGTATCATCAAGGTGCTTCATATAAAGTCACCTTTCCTCTGTAACAATTCATTAATTCAATACACAAGAATATTCAATCAACTATGTTTCACTTTCCATTCTCTCTGAACTTCTTCAAGATGGTATCTAGAGCACAACGATCCTAACCGTATCGTAACAAACTTTTCTTCTTTTTTTTTCGCTTCTGTAACCGTCGCGTATCACCGATGGCTTCAACCAACAACACTGATCCCCAGGTGCCACCACCGTTTGGCACCGTCGCTGGTTCAAGAAACTCGCCGCGAAATTCCGCGAGCACAGCAAACTCCACCACATCGAAGATTAAAGAATTTAGACACAAGACGGTCACTGAGAAACTTCATGACGAGAACTTCGTTCTTTGGCGTCAACAAGTCGAGCCAGTCATCAAAGCGCATCGACTTCATCACTTTCTAGTTGTGCCTCGTGTTCCTCCTCGCTTTCTCACTTCTGAAGATGTCACCAACAATTGTGAGAATCCGGAGTTCCAGCTATGGGAAGCACAAGATCAGATGCTGCTTTCATGGCTACAAACGTCTCTATCAACGACAATCCAAGCGCGCGTCGTTGGATGCTCACACACTTTCGAACTCTGGGAGAAGATCCATAATTACCTCCAGAAGCTAGGGTGAGCCAAAATTCGTCAGTTACGGAATGAATTGCGCACAACGACGCTTGAATCTAGCACCGTGAAGGAATATCTTGCCAAAATCAAGATGCTCGTTGACTCTCTCGCCGCCGTTGGTAGTCCTGTCTCCGCAAAAGATCATTTAGATGCAATTATTGATGGCTTGCCACAAGAATACGATCAGATTATCTCCATTGTCGAGAGCAAATTCGATGATGAAATCACTGTTGAAGAAGTGGAATCGTTGCTCTTGGCTCAAGAAGTGCGCCTGCTTCGCTATCGCAAACAAACAAAGGCTGATGCTGCCTCAGTTCTTCTTACGCACACCAACACACCACCGCCATCATCTGGTAACACTTATAATCCCTCCTCTAATGCTCCACCTGCATCCACCACACCTCAGGATGCCTCTGCACCTCAAGGTGATGGTTATGGCTATCGTGGCCGTGGCCGTGGCCGTGGCCGTGGCTTTCAAGGCAATTGCCAGGTTTGCAAGAGGTATGGACATAGTGCTGCATATTGCTATCATCGATTCAATCAATACTTCAATCCTAACATGCCTGCACAACCACTTCAACACCAATTTAATCCCTATACCTACATTAGACCTCAACAACAAGTTGTACCAGTTGTATCTTGGCAACCACAACCCTCTCCTCAAGCTAACCAAGTCCCCGCCTCTGCCTTAGTGATGACTGCTCCTCAATTTGGACAAGCCAACTTCACTGGTGACACAGCAGCGTCACTCCATGTCACCAATAATGCTAACAACATTCAAGTTCCACAAATCACTCATGACACTCCAAGTCAAGTGTTTGTGGGCAATGGTCAAGGTCTGAAAATCCTCTCATCTGGTCACTCTTCATTTCCCTCTCCCTTTAATCCTAATTTCCAACTACATCTCAAAAACCTACTGTATGTTCCTAGCATCACTAAGAATTTAATTAGTGTAAACAAGTTTCTACATGATAATCCTGGGTTTGTTGAATTTCACTTACATGACTGTTATGTGAAATCTCAGGCTACTCGTGAGGTGCTGCTACACGGTGTTGATGGACCAGATGGGCTCTATGAGTTCAAAAACATTCTGCAGCACTCGTCACCAGCTAGCTCTTCTGCTTCTGTCAAGTCAAGTTCATCAGGTTCTTCTGTCTTCACAGTATCCATTCCTGCAAACAACATAGCTATTCCTGCAAATAGTCATTCTCTTTCTGAAAATAGTCAATTTGCTTCCCCTGTTAACAGTGCAAATGCAATTGTTCCCCCTTTCCAGCATCATTTACAACTTTGGCATTCAAGACTAGGTCATCCTAGTCACTATACTTTGAAAATTGTATCTCAATTGTGTAATCTTTCATTACCAAATAAAGAAGCAAATACTTTTTACAATGCTTGTGCTTTGGTAAATCACATAGACTCCCCTCTTCCACATCCACCACTGTATATACACTCCCTTAGAATTGGTCTATAGTGACCTTTGGGGACCATCCCCAATGGCTTCTTCTACTGGTTTTCACTATTATCTTACATTTGTTGATGCCTACTCTAGATTTACATGGCTTTACTTACTTAAATCTAAGTCTGAAACTATCAATGTCTTCAAAGAATTCAAAGCCATGGCTGAACTACAATTCAATTGCAAACTCAAAGCTCTCCAAACTGATTGGGGAGGTGAGTACAGACCTTTTTCTAAGTATCTCTCTGAACTTGGCATCTTGCACAGAGTCATCTGTCCTCACACACACCACCAAAATGGTGTTGTGGAGAGGAAACACAGGCATGTAGTAGAACTTGGTCTCACCCTCCTCTTTCATTCCAAAATACCACTTCACTTCTGGGATCATGCTTTTGCCACAAGTGTTCACTTGATTAACAGACTTCCCACTTCCTCTCTAAATGGTCAAATTCCCTACAAAGTTCTCTATGGTCACCTTCCTGATTATACATTCCTAAGAGTCTTTGGTTGCAGTTGCTTTCCATATATGTCTCCGGCCTTACAATGCTCACAAACTGGATTTTAGGTCTCATGAGTGTGTCTTCTTGGGGTACTCTTCCTCTCACAAAGGGTACAAATGCTTGTCACCTAGTGGTCGCATTTTCATCTCCAAAGATGTACAATTTAATGAGAATAAATTCCCCTACAAAAACCTATTTGTTACTGCCACCAGTAACTCCATCCCCACTCCACACTCAACCAACTCACCAAATGCTTCCATTCCCATAGTCACCCCAAACCCTCCATCTCACAACACCACAGTCATAGAAACTTCAAACAGTCCCACTGAAACCTCACCCAATTCTTAATCACCACAAACAGAATCTCATTCAGCCTCTCACTCACAACCTGTGTCCAGTACTAACACATCTAACCCCATTCAACCACCTCCACCCATCAATATGCACCCTATGCAAACTAGAGCTAAATCTGGCATTGTCAAACCCAAGACTGCTCACTCACATAGAGCCCAAGCCTGTCAAGAGTGCTCTGCAACAGCCTGCCTGGCATTCTGCAATGGCAGATGAATTTTCTGCTCTCATGAAAAATAACACATGGACACTTGTCTCACCTCCTCATGGCAAGAACATCATTGGATGCAAGTGGGTTTTCAGGGTAAAAGAGAATGCTGATGGCTCTTTAAATAAATACAAGGCAAGGTTAGTGGCCAAGGGATTCCACCAACAACAAGGACAGGATTTTAATGAAACATTCTCTCTAGTCATTAAACTAGTTACAATACGTACTATCCTGACTTTGGCTCTCAGTTACAAATGGGATTTGCATCAAATAGATGTTAATAATGCTTTCCTAAATGGTCACCTCATTGAAGAAGTATACATGACACAGCCACACAGGGCTTTGAGGCCACTGACAGAAGCCTAGTGTGCAAGCTGAATCGTGTAATTTATGGTCTTAAGCAAGCACCACATGCCTGGTTTGATAAATTGAAATCCACTTTAATCACTCTTGGTTTTGTTGGCAGCAGGTGTGATTCCTCACTCTTCACCTACAAGAAGCAAAATGCTACGGTATATCTCCTGGTCTATGTAGATGACATAATCCTAACAGGCAGCTCCAACAACTTGATCAAACAGCTCATACAGCAGCTTTATTCTGCCTTTTCTCTGAAGCAACTTGGCTCACTGGATTATTTTCTGGGTATTGAGGTTAAACATTTATCAAATGGAAACTTGCTACTCACTCAAAGCAAGTACATCAAAGATCTTCTCACCAAGACTAACATGGCTGAAGCTAATTACATCTCCTCTCCCATGATGTCCAGCTGCAAACTCACAAAGCAAGGTAATGATTTTCTGCCTGATCCTGCTATGTACAGATCTGTGGTTAGGGCCCTTCAGTACACCACCATCACCAGACCTGAGATAAGTTTTGCTGTTAATAAAGTCTGCCAGTTCATGTCCTCTTCACTTGAGTCTCATTGGGCTGTAGTCAAAAGGATTCTACGATACTTAAAAGGCACAATTAATCATGGTCTCCTACTACAACCAGCAGACATCACAAAACCATTACAGTTAAGAGCTTGGTGTGATGCTGACTGGGCTGCAGATGTGGATGACAGAAAGTCCACTTCTGGCTCAGCAGTGTATCTTGGTCCTAACTTGATTTCCTGGTGGTCAAAGAAACAAACAGTCGTTGCAAGATCAAGTGCTGAAGCTGAATTTCGAAGTCTTGCTCTCACTTCTGCTGAACTTTCTTGGATACACTCTCTTCTCACTGAGCTTGGTATTCTTCATTATGTTCCTCAAATATTCTGTGATAATCAGAGTGCTGTAGCACTCACACACAATCCAGTACTTCATGCAAGGACTAAATACATGGAGCTAGATCTGCTCTTTGTCAGAGATAAGGTGCTTTCCAAACAGCTACAGGTTTTTCATGTCCCTGGTACTGATGTGCTAACTAAACCTCTCTCCACCTCAAGGTTTGAATTTCTGAGATCCAAGCTCCAAGTGCTGCTCCAGCTCCAGCTTCACACCCTCCTTGAGCTTGTGGGGGGGGGGGGGGGGAGATATAGAATAGTTAACTTTTGTTAATCACTGTATTTGTCTATTAATTACTCTTATCAATCTCTGTTGTAACCTGTTACAATAGGTCAGTTTAGATAGTTTACCTGCTATCACAGGTTTGATTGTATCATCAAGGTGCTTCATATAAAGTCACCTTTCCTTTGTAACAATTCATTAATTCAATACACAAGAATATTCAATCAACTATGTTTCACTTTCCATTCTCTCTGAACTTCTTCAAGACTCTCCAACCAAAACAAGAGACACATCTCTCTCTCCTATTTCTCTTTCTCTTAAACCAAATAGCAACCCTAATTTACTCTATTTCTGACTCTCTTCCCTTCAATGTTTTGAAAACCTGACCAGTCATTGAACTGATGTTGGTTCTAGGACTCAGTCGTGCTTGAACCAGTAAAGGCACTGATTATATGATAAGTGATAAACTTTAGATACAACTAAATTATAAACTAAGATAAAAGTATTATTTTATATTTCATATGACTAAATATTATAAAAAACTATGTTTATTTAATTTTATAACTTGACATTGGCCTTTTATTTTTGAGTTTAAAACTAGAATTTTAATTTTTAAAACTGGCCAATTCAAATTGGTTCGTGTCTCTGGATTTTGACCCAGTATGGTCGGTTCCCACTGCTTCTAACGCACGTCGGTTTTCTTATGAACCAAACCGTACACCCCAATCGGTTCACGGTCCAACTAGTTGATTTAGTTTGATTCTCTAAACCATATTTCCTTTACCCTCTCGCCTCTTTCTCTTCTAAACTAAACATACCCTAAATGAAGAGTGAAGTTTGGGTGTCTAAAAATGATTTCTTTTAATGCTAAATCCCATTTTTGTCTGACTTGGGACAAAAGAGTATAAAAAGTACTAGTACAAGGAGTAATTCATAATCTACATTATTAAATCATATGTCAAATCTAGTGGTTAGTAGTATTTGGTATGTGAATCTATGAGAAAGATTCATTCTCTAAATAATATCAATAGATTATGTACAATTGAAGACTAAATGCCATAAACATTAACATTGACCCACAATTCAGTGCTGAAAGTCAATCGCATCTTCTTAAATAGCCCTAAAGACCCGAATCTTATCATCACGAGCCAAAACTTTGGATACCCACTGATACTATACCCAATGCATGCATACCAAAAAAAAACTAACCAAATGTTTTTTAACTTGCCATTAGTCCATATTAAACAAATTAAATTAACATCACCTGATTCTAATGGACTTAATTAATTGATATAAGTTTTTACACTATCTATCAATTATAAGTTGACACATTATTAGAAACAAATTAGTAAATTGGTAACCAATTCCATGAAGTATGATTGATTGTGATTGTAAAAGCCTATACACTGTGTCTGTATATAAATTAAGCTCATCTAATTAACCACCCAAGGCCCAAAATAAATAAACAAGCCAATAATTTGAGCCAAAAGCAAGTAATGGTTTAAAATCTTGATACATGCATCATAATGATAAGAATGCAACAAACACTACTATATGGGGGCATATCTATCTAGAGTAGGTAGCTCAATTTGTGAGTTAAGAGATACTAAAAGAGTGCAAGCAGGAGGTCTCCTCCCTCTAACTAACATTTACCTATCAAGAAAAAGTATAGAGGCATATCTAGTAAGAAATGATTTCTTATGTGAGAGTGAGAGGGGCTTTTACTGGCCTTTAGATCCAAATCAATGGTTATGATTAAATTGTGTGAATAAATGAGTCGGTTCTTTTCAACTACCAAATCCTGTTTTGCCCTTACTTGCCTTCCATTGGCATGCACACAAACGGTCATAGCAAGAGTGCAGTGTAAGGGCATACGAAATGGAGAAACTCTAATTTGAGTACTTAAATGGGTCTCACGTGTACACCACTTTTTTTATAATTTTTAATAGTAGTACTCAATAAGAAATTCATCTCTCCAACACAGAATCCCAATAAAATTTACTAAATGGGTCTCACTAATAACTTTGCATGACTCTTTTATTAGTTTTTTAATCAAAAGTAAGATCGGGGTCCACATGTCAGAAGAGAGAGAGAGAGAGAGGATTTTCTATATAATAGTTTCATCCCAATAGGTACCACTTTTTAGTCTCCACAATAGAGACGCCTATTAAATTTCAATTCTTAAAAGATAAGAAGTCATCATTGTGAGGATGCATTAGCCGTAAATGATATGTGATTTTCTAATGAATTATTATAATATTCAACTTATTACATAAAAAGCATAAACTAACCATTAATGGATTACAAATTTAATACTCCCATGGAAAAAAAAAACCACTTTTTAGGTTCATTGAATAAATGATGCATCTAGCCTAGAATGTAGGCTAAATACATCATTTATTGAATGAATATAAAAAAGTGATTTTTCTCTTATAAAATGGACCGGGGGTAGTATTATTTAAGAAACTTTTTTTTCCTATAGATATGTGTCCTCTAACACATATCTATTCCATTTGTTTCACAATACTTGTCGTTTTCAGGTTATTTACACACACACACACACACACACATATATATATTAAGGAGACTAATAAATTTTGTTAGTTTTGATAGAAATATTTATCTTTTTCCTAAAATAACCTTAACCATTTATTATTTCGTTAATTCTACATATTTATCTCTCTGCGATAAATAGTTAAGTGTAATATTGACAAAACAAAAGTTAACATTGCTTTCGACTTTGAAAACAACAATTAAATGAAAACATGGTTATTTTTAAAAAACGACATGCATGCAAAATAAAACAGAGGTATAGTACTATCTCTGTCCCACTTTATAAGTTATTTTAGCAAAATGAATTTGTCTCAAATTATTTGTTGTTTTACACAAGAAAAACATGTTTTTCCACTATTACCCTTATTAATCATTACAACTATAAATGATTCACGTTTATCTATATATAGAGATAAATGGTTAAATGATAATTTAGACATCACTTTTTATAAAATTTAAAATACTAATCATTTTTCTTAATATGTGTGCAACAACCTTAAAGTGCATATAAAATGGAACGGATGTAGTAATAACTAACGTCGTGCGAATGCCTCTGTATTGGACTAGTTGAGTTTAAAAAAACACGCGTGCCACCACCGAAGCCAAATTCAACATTGTTGTCCTGAAATTACATAATCACCCCTCCATAATCCACGCTAATATCAAACCTGCCATTAATATGTGGATTTATAAATAATCCTTCCCTCTTTTCGTATCGCCTCACCATTTCCAAAGAAAGCAATTTGCATTTGCAATTGTATTAAAACACACAATATCATAATATACCATGGGTTCACTTCCCCACCTAGAAGAGGATTGCATGGGCTTCCTCAAACTCTATAGCGACGGTTCCATTTTCCGTTCAGACAAAATCAAATTCCAAGTTGCCGCCATTGAAGACAACTCCGTAATCTTCAAAGATTGCCTCTTCGACAAAAAATTCAATCTCTCTCTTCGTCTCTACAAGCCTCAAAACACAACAACAACAACACCACAAAACAAAAACAAACTTCCCGTGGTCGTGTTTCTTCATGGCGGAGGTTTTTGTTTTGGTTCACGCACGTGGCCACACGTTCATAACTGTTGCATGCGTCTCGCTTCAAGTCTCCAAGCGATGGTGATTGCACCGGATTATAGGCTGGCACCGGAGCACCGTCTTCCGGCGGCGGTGGACGATGCTGTGGAGGCGGTGAGGTGGTTGCAAAGGCAGGGACTGAGTTTGAAGGAGGATGTTAATGGTGAGGATGTTTGGTTTAACGGTGACGTTGACTTTGACCGTGTGTTTATCGTTGGTGATTCATCTGGCGGGAACATTGCGCACCACCTTGCGGTTCGGTTTGGATCCGATCCTGTGCATATTGAACCGGTTCGGGTACGAGGTTATGTTTTGTTGGCGCCATTTTTTGGTGGAGTGGTTCGAACCAAATCTGAAGAAGGTCCTCCCGAACTTACGTTGAACCTTGATTTGCTAGACAGGTGAGGCTCTTAATTTCTTAATTATTACTATATGATTAATAATAATCATAACTAACCCAATTTTGTTAAAAAATACTAACTTTATTTTTTTGAATTAATTAACCAAGTTTCTATGAAATTCAAAAATTAGCATTAATTAAATAGTTTATAAATAAAACACTGCAGCTAAAAAATAAAAGGGTGAAAGTTTTTCAACAATGAAGAATGAGAAGTATCTCTAACTTTACTTTTCCTTCTACCGACGACGTTTGAGGTTGAACTGTGTATTTACCAACGAAACCGCAATCCAAACAGGTACATACATGCAACGAATCAAATATATAAGTTAACACTAAGTTGGCCTATGCACATCTTTAATAGATAAATTAGGTCTTTTCTTCTTCTAATAATATTTATAATAAAGGAATACTACTATGAATATTTCTTTTAACACACTCCTAACAATACTCTTTATTTTTATATGAATGGATAAAATTCATCTTCTAATTTCGCGAATTTTTCCCTCTAAGTATAAAAAATGTGCAATTTTGGCTCCCTAAACTTTAACTATTGTTCAGTTTTAACTGAATATATATATTGGCGTTTCGATTTTTCGATTGCGTGATTTTAAATCAAAATTTTGGTCCCTCCAAATAGATACATGTGACATATGATCTTTTGTTGGTTAAAAACTGAAAACAATAATTGACGGAAGACTAAAATTGCACAATCACAATATCTGGAGGACAAGATTCGCACAATTAAAATGTGATGGATCAACTGCACAACTTTGATTCTTTGAAGACCCTGTTCACACATCAGAACTTGGTGTGTACCAAAATTGCACACCCACGTTAGGGACCAAAAGTGTAAATAAGTTTGATAATAATTTTCGCGTAACGACATTTTAATTTCGAAAAGGAAATTCAAGTCTGATATTGCTATTGAAAAAGGAGACAATTCATTCATCAAAACAGACTAATTAATTGAGGGTTAATTTTTTTTTTTGGTCTGATGGTCAAACTGGCAATTGCCAGGACCTAACACACACACACAAAGGGGAAAACCAGGGATCGACACCCAGTGGGGATCGAACCCGGCAACCGGGTGTCCATAAACGATATTTCTACCCAGTGGGGACAAGTGAGGGTTAATTATTAAGAAGTCTGACAGCTTTGATAAAAACAAAATTAATATTGAGGGTTAAAAAAGATTTAATTAGTATATACCGACAGTGTCTACATATTATACAACATTAATCAATCAAAAATTGTCACGTCATAAAATCGTTTGAGTTTTATGTCATTTTTCTTAAAAATCGCATTTACCATGATTTTTTATCGACTGATAGTGTTAAAAAGCTTTACACTGTCATTGCATATTAATTAACTCTAAAAAAGTATATATAATTAGACTAATAGAAAAAAAGGAGAGAATTCAAATATCTTATTTCATGCATATATGATGTGAATGAAATAGAATAGAAGAAATTGTGTAATAATTAATTTTGAAATGTGGGGAGATCAAAGAGGCAATGATGGTTGGAAAGGCTAATCTCACATTCACAAAATTGAAGTGATCGAGTAGATCATGATAACACTTGGCTAGATAGTGTTATCACTATCTACTCTTTATGTCATCTTTTGTTGCCAGCGCACCACTACAACACACTCCACAACATCAAGTAATATTCTCCATTAAATCATGGAGAACAGATAAATGTCATTGTCCTAAACTTTTTCCTTTCTCTCAAATATGTTCCCATTGCTTTCAAAATACTAATAAGAGATGTCAAAAGACAAAATGCTAATAAGCTTTTGTATTACTCTCCAATTCGAATGGCCAGGATAATAAATACGAGGTAAAAAGTATAGGTATTACTAGAAGTGATAACAACATTCTTCCTACAATACTGTCAACACATTTCAGATTATTTTTTTTGGTATCAACACATTTCGATTCGATGAGTTAGGATCTCTCAAATACTTATTGTGTTAAGTAGGAGAGATAATGGTATATATAAAAAGGTAATAACATTTATTGCATTGATTATTTTATTGTACGTGTCACTCTCTCTCTTATTTTATTTTATTATTTTTTGGTCAAGACTCTCTCTCTTATTTAACACAATAAGTATTTGAGAGGATCCTAACTCGATCAGATTAGAGACTTTCTCACTTTTCTGAGGATACGCCCAATCCAATATTATATCGAAAACACAATCTTTTTTAATATATTCCAGTCCAATTCCAAATCATTTATTTATTTTAGCCTTATCCAATATGTTTCGTATCAACTAAAGAAAAACTGATAGAGATATTTACCTATTTATCAAATAGCTGACAATGAAATAAAGTTTCCAATAGGATGGCGATTTTGATTAAAATAAATATATACATGATGAAGGAGATAAACAAATTTTGGTCGTGAGACTGGTGCAGTTAAATAGGGTTTTCTCTCTTGACTAGAAATTAGGGTTTTATCAACATATACCCCTTGAACATAAACATAAGGTAATAAATTAAGCATAAGACGTCAACAAAAAAGCTAAGAAATTAAAAATAAATAATATATATCAAATGAAAAATATGAATTATTTTTCAAATACTTAATATAAACTAGGGGGAAAGACGGGCCCTTCGGGCCCGTCTTTCATTTGTTGGTGAGTTGATGGATAAATAATAATATAATGAAATAGTGTTAGTGGGTAGTTATAAGGGTATTTTGGTTAAAAAAATCTGACACCAAAAAAATGAATTCCCTTTATATATGGGTATAGATAAAAGAAGAGTAATAAATATGTTACTATTTGTCAACCTTATTCAGAAAGTTACTCCAACAAATAACTTCTTGAAAGCTGAGCACTCCAACACCTTGAGTTTTTTTTTTTTGACAAAAAACCTTGAGTTTAATTGGGTATCCATTTATTTAATGATATATTTTTTGTATATTTAATTATAGTAGATTTAAATTTTAAATTAATTTTAATAATAAAACATCCATACCCAACAAAACTCAAGAATACTATTATAGAATTCTCTTTCTTGAAATTAATTATAATACCAAACCGAGTAACTTTTTTAAATAAAAAAAAATCATTTCATTATGTAAATGTAATGATCACGAAGTTAATTTTTATGCCTCTCTCTCTCTCTCTCTCTCTCATGCATATGTGCTGATATGATTGTTTTCCCCTATAATAACCAGATTTTGGAGGTTGTCGATGCCTGTTGGAGAGACCAGAGATCACCCATTATCAAATCCATTCGGATCTAAGAGTCCAAATCTTGAACAAGTAAAGCTTGACCCCATTTTGGTCATAGTAGGTGGCAATGAATTGCTCAAGGATAGGGCAGCACATTATGCAACAAGGTTGAAAGAAATGGGGAAAGATATTAAATACGTTGAGTTTGATGGGTGTGAACATGGATTTTTCACACATGATTCATATTCAGAAGTTTCAGAAGAGGTCATCAAGATCCTTAAACGATTCATGCTCCAAACTTCTGCTTAATTAGGATATATATATATATATATATTGGTATACCTAGAAAAATAATTAAATGCACTTATGTAAAGCTAACTTATCAATATATTTAGCGTATGTTAAAGTAGCTTTTTTAAGTTTTTTTTTTATCGATTTGTAGTTTTTGTGTGGAGATTGTAGTCAACTACCCTTTTTAATAATAATATGTGGTATATTATTGGTGAATTATATAAGTTACTTTTTAACAGCCATTCACTTGCTCCCTCAATCCCATATTATATGACGTCTTAGCTACGTCTTAGCTGTTTCACACAAATCAAGAATAGTAGTTAATTTTGTAAAAATAAATAAATTATGAGTTACTTTACAAAATTATCCTTTATTAAGGACATAGAAAAGATAAATAACTTTGGCTATATAATATAAGATAAATAATAAAGAGTATGATAGAAAAGAAAAATTATTACTATTGTAAAAGGTTATATAATATAAGATAATTTATTTTGGCTAGAACGTCATGTAATATGGGACGGAGAGAGTAACCGCATAATAGTCAAATTATTAACTTTGGCTATGTTGGATAAACAAATACTATGAAGATTGTTAACCAATCTAATAAATTGGTTTGTCACCTTTTTTTTACAAAATAAAATATTTTTCTAAATGTGATTTTTAGAAGTTAAAGATTCGTCATAATTCTAGCTATACTTAGAGAAGTATTTGAAGTTCTCAATTCTTACACAAAAAGGGTGCAAATGGAGGATAGGGAATGAAGATAGAATCTCCTTACAGTGACCAAAAAATTTCGGTCTCTAATTCTATCTCTATAGTGACCAAATGAATTTGATCTTTAAATCAGTTACTATTTTATGTTTTTCTAGTAGTGAATGTGTTTGGATGGGTCAACTTTATAGGGTATATAGTACAACTTTTTAGGAGAATAAAATACTTGGTCTTAAAATACATTGTTTGGATAACAAAATTTAAAACTTATAAAATGAAGAGATTTTAGGAGGTCTTTTGTTAAGCTAATTTTAGGGAATTTCAAATAGGCTTAAATATCATTTATCCCCTGCAAATGTCACCATAATCTATTTATCCCCTGCAAAAAAAAAGAAGTTTTAAAATTAACCTTGCAAATATTAAGTGTTTCTAGTTAGGCCCCTCTGTTAACTTTCCATCCAAAAAAGCTGACGTGGCTAACGGAATGCCACGTCACCAACCAGTAAATGGCTGCCACGTGGCGCTTACATGGAAATGTGGTACCTCTGTTACTTAAAAAAAACAGTTTTGTTGGGAATGGGTATTGAACTTGCAACCTCTTACTCATCCCCACTTCCTTAAAACATTAGACTAGCTAATGATTTATGATTACAATGTCAACCATAAGTATATACTACATAAAATTAGCAAAACCCAGAAACAATTTGAAACTCCTAAAAAAGACCTAATTTTAAACAATTTTAAACTTTTCCAAAAAAATTTGAAACTCCTAAAAAAGACCTAATTTTAAATAAGCAATTCCTCTATCCAAAACAAAAAAAATTATAAATGAAGGGAATTCAATTGAAGCATTTGAATTACATATATAATCAAAATTTTAAATTCCCTAGAATTTTAAATTACTTCATCCAAACACACTCTTATGGAATGTAAGAAATATGGGAAGGGGATTTTCTATCTTCACTATTGTGTAAATGTATTGTTGTTGAGTAAGCCATGAAGGTTCCTTTATTCGTGAATGTGAGAGGAGGCAAAATCATTTGGAAGGCGAGCAGTGATGGTTTATGTTTGGTCAAATAGGCATACCAATTTTGCATGTAACGCTCTTGATACTTAACATCTTCATGTAGAAGATGAATGGAGTCATATATGTGGCGAATAAAGCTCCTCAAAAGGTTAGGTATTTTATTTGGATAGCTTGTAGGAATTATCGACCGACCATGCAGGATAGTTAACATTTGTTTCTTATATATGTCTATAGATTTTGGGTTGCTGCTAAAGAGAAGTGGGTTTATGAGAGATGATTCATGGGCACATGCGGCTAACAGAAGGCTTCTGTGAATGTTTATTTCAGATCGATCCAGTGGCGGAGCTTGATGAAATTGGTTGTGGGGGCCAAATAATTAAAACAATATATTAATTTAAAATAAATTAACCGCAAACTACTTTCGATTGACAATGGAGAAATTTTAAGAAAAAAAACTAAAATCGTATTCTTAAAATGTAAATTATTAATTTTAAAAGTTTAAGCTTTTTAAAAAATATATATTAAACGAACATGTAATCATAAAATGTTTATTAAACATATTATAATAAACGTTTATTAGCGTAATATACAAATGTGGAATAGAATACAAAAAATAACACATGAGTGAAAAAGAAACAAAAAACGAATGCTGCTTCAGGAATTGCGTGCCCCAAGGATAGAACTCGTGTTCCAACAGTTGGGAGACCAAAATGTTAACCATGGATCTGTCTTGCTAAGTTTAGAAATTTGTAGCAATCATATTATATATATCAAACGTTTGTTGAATAATGACTATTTACCTTTAGTTTTTTAAAATTAAAAATTTTGTAGGGGGCCACCCACCCGCCTCAACAAAGCTACGCCCCTGGATCGATCATGTACGAGTTGAACGAGAAAGAAAAAGTCATTATGTGCTGAAGTATTGTGAATACAGGCATGACTTTTTTTGATGATTGGTGTTGCTCAATAGGTTAGAATCCCATCTCACAAAAAAGTCGTAAGACATAGCTCAATTGACAAATGTCGAAATTGTTAAGCCAAATATTATGTCCCAGATTCGAACTCGAAACCTCACATCGTTGTGTGTGAGTTTCCAGTGGCAATGGCCACTCAGTCTACATACACAAAAAAAAAGTCAGAAACATATATAAAGACACTCGATGGACCAAACGGGTGGAGGCAAGACTTAAGTGCAATGATGATGCTTTGTCTCCACATTTGGACCAAGTTAGAGTTGGGGTTGGTCCGAATAAATATCCGACTTTTGCCACATTTACTACTCAAATTTGCGACCTTGAGGTATAATCTAAATCCAGTTCCAACTCGAACCAACCTTCGTCGGTAATCGATTATTAGTTAAATCAACACATTAGTATGAAATCGTGCCTTTGGGGAAAAAAGAAACAAAAAAAGAATATTATAAAGGTTGAAACAGACAAGCCAACCACTTGCGCCTGCAAACTTATTCATTTGAATAATTTATCATTATCTTACCTTTTAGTGAAAATAAATAAGGTGCCTTATCAGCTTATCTCAACATCAAGACCCTTTTTGGGTGGATTTGGTGGGTCCGAATCCAGGGTATCTACCATGCGACTTAAATCTAGCTAGCTAACTACTACCTTCTTTTTCATATGAACCCTGACCTAGTATTTCCAACACATTAGGCGGCAATCGGGAGCATCAATTAATATGAACCTACCCTCATTTGAGTCGTATATATATATATATATATATATATATATATATATATATATATATATACACCACTCTTTTATACTTTTATTATAATTATATTATACTCTATCCGCCCAACTTTGTTTGCAATTTAAGGTTTTGACATAATTTTTAAGAAAAATGATTAGTCTAAGCTTTTTAAAAATTGTTCTCTCTTTTTTTTTTAACACAACAAGACCTCATTTAATTAAGCCAAATTGAGTAAATTGGTCATACAAACTTGAGAATTACAGTTAGGGAATTTCTCAATCCATGTCAGATTAGGAGAATCTAAGGCCAATTTGGTTAGCAAGTCAGCAGGTAAATTAGCAACTCTACTGATGTGAGTGAAGGAGATGGTATCAATATGGGCTGTGAGTTATTTTTTTTAATTTCTTAGCAATTTGGCCCAGATACCCTATATTGACACAACCCAGCCCGATAGAACTAATGAGACTGAGGCAATCAGATTCATATTCAACTCTTCTGAAGGAGCATTACATCGTAAGCCCTAGACCTGAAAGCAGCGCCATGCCTTCCGTCGTAGTGACTTCGTTCACTCCACTACATAGAAAAATGTGAATAATTTATTTGATGTAAAAAGTTGTCATAATTAATAAGAGTATAAGTGGAAAAGAATATTAAAAGTTTCATTGAAAATCTAAAACAACGATCAATTTAGGATAAATTGATTTTGCTAAAACAACAAACAAAATGGTACTAAGGGAGTATGTATTTTATAAGTACTCAATCTCTCTAACTCAATATTTCTAAAAATTTACTAACAAAAGTCACTTACAAATAACTATACATCTTAATGTTATTAACAAATAATTCATGTCATTTCCATATAAGACCCGGGCTATACATTTTTGTAAGCATAAGGAAGAGAGAATTATGCTTACAAAAATACTACTCTTTATAAGCACGACTAGATTTGACTTCACAACGGTAGTTCTAATTATATATAATAGGCTTAAATATGTTTTAGGCCCTTGCAAATATGAGGTGTTTTGGTTTAAGTCCTTGCAATTTTTTATTTATTTATAAGCCCTTGCAAAATGACACGTTTTGTTTTAAGCCCTTCTGTTAGCAAACTGTTCGTGAGACGTTAAAAATCTCTTCCACGTGTGTTTTTTTATTTATTTTAAGCCCCTGCAAAAATATATTTTATTTATTAGACCCTTGCAAAATATATATATTTTGGTTTAAGCCCTTGCAAATATACACGTGGAAGAGATTTTTAACGTCTCACTAACAGTTTGCTAACAGAAGGGCTTAAAAAAACGTGTCATTTTGCAAGGGCTTATAAATATATTTTTTTTTTTGCAGGGGCTTAAACCAAAACACTCCATATTTGCAGGAGCCTAAAACATATTTAAGCCTATATAATATTATGTTTATTTACTAGGTAAGCACTCTCTATTGGGTGGTCTAGCTTTCTTTTTATGGGTTCAAAGGGTCACATAAATAGGATTTAATAGTAATTCATTTAAGTTACCAAATAATTTTTACTGCAAAGATGATTATATATAAGCAATTCCCATTTGACCCTGTACATATTTATACTTGATGACTACATATATTTATACTTTTTTGTTTTGTGTTGAGAGAGAAACAATGATATTTTAATATTTTATTTATCGTAAATTATATGGTTTATGTTGCATAAAATTGTAATTCATCAAATTCTCCTTAAGTAGGTAGTTCAGTTGAGTTAAAGGATACCGAATGAATATAAGAAGAAAATCTACTATTCAAAATTTGGAGGCTAATTAACATATTCAAAACACTTCAAATTTATAAGTTAATAAATTTTTTGTAAGCAAATATTAGCAATTAATTAGTTAAGAGGAGAAAAAATATTAATTTCCAAGAGCTTACTTAATTTTTTTTTTTTGACAAGAAGAGCTTACTTAATTAAACTCTAGACTTTCCTCTTAAACTCTGGTCAAACCCTACTAAACTACACCATCCACTTGGGACTTATAAGTTGCGGTTCTTCCCAATACAAAGCCTCATTTATTAATGCTCCTAAAGGCATTGGCTTTTTTTATCTTTTTTTTATAAGCAAATATTTTCTTAAGTGTGGAGTACAAGGTGTATTCTAACTTGTGTATATGTACAATGAGCCTCATTAAAAAAGATCGACTAAAAACCATTGGAAATAAAACCCAATAAGGAAAAGAGTACCCTAGATAATGACGCAGATAGCATATTGTACGGTAGCCCAAGTTCACATAGAAGTTACAAATACGACACCATTTATACCAACTAAACCCCCTTACTGCTAGACCATTTATACCAAGTTAAGGCAATGAAACTAATCATTCTCCACAAAATTTCCACATTTCTCCCCCGCCATACCAATGAACCATCCCCAAGATAAGTTTACTAGACGTTTAAACATAACAATGATATTCACAGGTGTTGTCCCTCTAAAAACAATCTCATTTTTTGCACCCCATATTACCCAAGTGCCATGACCAAATTAAGTGCCTTACCTCCTTATTCTTCCCTGAAATGAGGTCTCGGCTGATTTCTTTATTTGGAATGTTTTAGATTGAATCGGACACTTCAATAGTTAAAACTAATCTAGTGGAAAACCCCTAATGTCCACTAGAACAACAAGATTATCGTTGCTAAAAGTATTGGACATGTGTCAAATGTTCAGGGTCGCAAGATATTACTTGATTATTCAATTATTTATTTATTATCATATAGTTTTCCACCATTTGAGACAAAAATTATGAACCTATGAGAAAAAGATTTCATGGCCACTTTAATAGACCAAAGGTTAAGAAGAATTTTATGCCGCAAGTCTATGTGCAAGGTACAACTTTGGATAATTAATCAGTCAAAAAAAAAATTGGTAATTGATTGCCTTAGAAAAGAAACTTTGGATAGTTGAAAAGATAGAATTAAATAAGCATAAAAAAGAAATTTTGGAGAGTTGAAAGGATAAAATTAAATAAGCATAAAAAAGAAACTTTTGGATATCATTATGAATCCAAAAGGATTAGGCTAATTCATATGGTTAAAATCTTAATACATTAAAAAATTCAAGATATCATTATGGATTAGATCAAGATTGTGTGTATTTTGAGCTCTAAATTTCTA
The DNA here is from genome assembly GCA_963573325.1 of Astragalus glycyphyllos. Classification (NCBI taxonomy): domain Eukaryota; kingdom Viridiplantae; phylum Streptophyta; class Magnoliopsida; order Fabales; family Fabaceae; genus Astragalus; species Astragalus glycyphyllos. The sequence goes on from OY754312.1 coordinate 25,461,544, forward strand.
AAAATAATCTATTCGTGAAGTTCCGTTTTAACTTTCCCAACGATAAAAGGAAGATGACGAGGATCAAAGAGATAGTTGATTGATATATATCTAAGCTTAAAGTTGGCACAGGAGAAACTCTGTTATTATAAAATACGACTTATGGTGTCATTTATAAGTTAAAAAACACTTTTTAAGTTATTGAATAACCGATGATCAAATCTAAAAAAATTTGATGTATTTGGTCAATATTTAAACCAAATACATCAATCATTCAATAAACTTAAAAAGTATTTTTTTTTCTTCTTATAAATGAGACTAAAGGGAGTATGATGTAAGGTAATGTAATACTTGTGGAGTCAAAATCTGGTTATAGCATATCCAACTGAAAATCAAAGTACCCCTCAAACTATAGTTGGAAATAAGAATATGGGCCTTTGTCAAGTCATGTTTCAAGCTACATATTCAAAATGGTAGTACAAATTTTTTTTGGGAATGTCAACAACTATGTCGACTCATCGATGACTCGGAGCTAATAATTGGATGACAGTAATGATGACATGTCTAGTTATTGGAATATACTATGTCAAAGGATAGGGTCATCACAAAGCTTAAAGTATATGCTATATGCAAAAGAGATATAGTACTACATTGAAAAGTAAAATCCACAATCATGGGGCAGGGTTGGTGGTGTTGCTAGTAAAAATAGTATGGCTGCACTTGAAAATACTTTAGGAGGTAACATCATCAAGTTCTTTTTAATAGTGATATCCTTTTTTAGCTTTGACCATCTGTCGTAAGTAAAACTGAGAAGTCAAATTAACAACTCTATGGACTTTAATTTGGAAGAAAATTTCAGAGAGGAATACGGCCTAAGACTACTTACCATCGTCCTTCGCAATTACTAGTAAAGCTGAACCACTGATCTAAATTGGATCTGTTAAATGTCTGCATGAAAAACAACGGCAACTGCTACATACACCTTTTTTTTTTCTTCATATTATACACCCTTTCCACCCCTTTTTTTTTTGCCAAAAAAGGTTTTTCCTCTCTATCTCGCTACCCAGCGAGCCACCCTTACCACCCCATCCCCTCATAAGCTTTGTGTCCCCGTTATTTTTTGGAATAAACTTTAGTGGTACCCTACCCTAGGTACTATATGTTCCGACCCTAGGTACTACATGTTTCGACCTCAAGTCCCACCATCGTTTTTCAGGTACAGCTTTGGAAATATAGGAGTCGTCACAATTTTGTACTTAGTCAAAAGATGCCAATGTGGGTTAAAGATGTAAGCGATTATAAACTACTGTTAATCTTGATTCCATAATCTTGATTCCAAGCAATTTGGGACTTTAAAGTATTCAGGGGTAATAGCGGGACCTATTGCATCACTGTTCCAACTTCAAGTTGCAACATTGTTTTTGACGTATTCATTTTGGTCCAAATGGGAGTCGTGCCAATTTTAAACTTAGTTAAAAGACATCTCGATAGATTAAGGGTGTGGGTTTTATAAACTACTCTTAGCCAGCCTTGATTTCCAATCAACAATCTTCCTTTTTAGTGTGCCCAAACACATGTTTTTCACTATATATTCAGCAAAAAAACAATCTATTCAATTTTTTAGGAGCACAAAGGTTTAAATGGTTTCAGCAATTGAATAGGGTCTTGACGAAAAAATACCATTCCAATTAAGAATCTCTAAACCTCTCCATCCCCTCTCACCCAAACACAAATTAAATCGCTCACTTCCCTCTCCTTGCCTTCCCTCCTTATCAAATTACTGCAGGAACTGACAAACGATTACAACGGACACACCATGCAGCACAAGCAGCATCAGTTTTCTGTTACAACCGGGGATCAAAGGTTTGCACAAAGGAGGGGGGGCCAAAAGCTCAGAATAAGCTCAGAGCAGAACAAAGAGGCGTGTGGAAGTACATTGAATGAAGTAGAACGAGAAATGGCAAATACACGGTCACCCCTGTTTCTTCAATTGGGGTGGGGGTGTTGGTTGGGGCTAAAAAGCGCAACTAAATAATAGGGCTATTATTTGGGCCTAATGGCCAGTCCCACAATATGGGCAAAATTGACACCTAATTGCTAACAAATAATTTCAAATTTTACCATTTACCAAAACATTCAGAAAATACATCTAACTTGCATACATCCCTTTTAAAAGCATTTTGTTAAAGGAACACTTTGAAAGCAACTTTATCAAACTTGCTTCCAAATTGATCGAGTTAACCAAAGGTCAACGAGAGCTTTGCAAACAAAACCCAGGGAAGGCAACCTTAAACTCCATTTGTCCTTTAACTAAACATTGGACACTGCTGCGACCGTTCAGTTCACAACTAAGTTTACGATGAGATTGATTAGATTAAAAATGTAAATTGTACTCATATTCAACAGTTAATAAAATAGATGATACGGTTCTCAAATGTTTAAGCAGAAAGGTCAAGAAATTATCAAAATCAAACAAAAATCCTTCTGGCTAAAAACCAGTTGAGAATTCTACCGAGTTTCTGACCACCGCAATCTGCAACAAAAAATTCAACATAAAATTAGGAAAAGGTTACAACACCACTCATAGAGACAAGACACATCCACTTTAAAATTCTGTGAAGATAAAAACGTTCAGAAAACTAATAATAGGACTTAAACAGTTATCATAAGCATGGTGAATCACAATCTTCTGAGAAAATTCCAAACAAAAAACTATGTTTCTAAAACAACACAATTAATTATTCAAGCACGCAATTGCCATATTTATAGATCAGACAAGCATATTTAAAGTTGGGTAACCATTATTTATAGCTATATAGTTTCTTCCTTTAGCTAGTATGTACGAGCACAAAGCTAACACAACTCTTGGGCACAAGAACCCAGTAAAGGTGCAACACCACCGACTGCGTTAAAAACCAACAAAGAGAATTGATGTCTACATCAAGGATCCATTCTCTCTTTTCAAACTTCTGTTATTATGCTAGCCAGTTCAATATACACATAAGAATATTGATTAATCCATCAATGGAAAAGGAAGTGCACAATTCAAGCATTAAGGGATAAGAACGAAATAATCAACATCAGTTTTAAAGACATCTGGATATCCAAAGATGGGCAACATGAATAATGTTATCTTACACAGAAGATGGGACAGAGAAGAGAAAAGAAAAACATTTCAAAAATCATTCAAAGACATAAGTTTACCTCATATGTAACTTTTTTTTGGTGAAACCCTCATATGTTACTTGGATACATAAACACTCTTACTCTTGCCCCCTGCAATGTGTTAAACACAAACAAAATGTCAGGATAATACCATAAAACCCAATTTACAGCAAAAAAAATGCTGCGAAATTATTACCATGGATTTGGGAGGAAGGTTTGACGTGAATTTGGCACGTACAACACCACTGTTACCATGAGGCCTTGTAACCTTTCCCCATATGCAACGGTAGTGGGTTCCATTCTTCTTCACCTTGGCCTTGTAGATGTAAGCCATTCTCTTGCCAGCATACCATGCTACTTCTTCCTTGATGTTCACTCCTTCAATTTGTATCAGAGATGTGTTTGGATACTGGTTTGATTTGGATCTGATAAAACAACATTAACAAATTTCACCATTATGACAGCACCTAACCAAAGACATTTTGTGTTCCCAAAAACCAAACTTCAAATGAAACAACTGAAGCACAAAATCAGTAAATATTGTGAAATGAAACAATAAATTACCTTTTGTACCCAAGGATTGTACCCCTCACGTAGAGCCTGATACAAAGAAGAAATTACTTCTGTTATTATGCTAGCCAGTTCAATATACACATAAATTAAGTGCTTATAACATAAGCGCTTATCATAAGCTGTTTCTATAAACTATTTTCCTAGAAGTTATTTTTATAGGCCCGCCCGTTTGGATAGAGCTTATTTTGAGCTTATGAAAAACAACTTATGCAAATAAATAAGCTTTTATGCATTATTCATAATCTTGTCAATGTAGTTTATGGAAAAACAACTTATGGAGATATAACTTTTGTTAGTGAGAACTTATGGGTTAACATGAAAACTTATTTATCTCAATAAGTTGTTTTTCATAAGCTCAAAAATAAGCTCATCCAAACGGGCCCATAAGCTATACCGGTGAGCTTGTGAAAAATAGCTAAAACAGCTTATGTAAACTGTCATAAGCATATTCATAAACTATCAGCTGTTTCTATAAACTCTCCCAAACAATTTGCTAAACAATTTCACATGTTCTTATGACAGTTGATAAGTCCAATTAACCCGATCCAAAGAGACCCTAAATCATGTGTTTTTCAGTGACGGTAAGCATGAAATCATCAACGGTTAGAACAAACAGTGAACCATAGTCGATTCAAACAACCATTATTACTCAACCAGAGCCTTCAATCTCAAAGACATGCGAAAACGATGAAAATGAATACGAAATTAATGGCAACAATAATATGAAACTTCAGCATCAGATCAGTGGTATGAAAACAGAAATCGACAAAGCTAAGCGAAAAAGCGAGATTATATAGAATCAATCGACGAAGAGAGTGTGTTGAAAGAGTACCTGACACGCTCTCCTTGACGTCCCTTCACCATTTTCACAGCACCTAACCCTAACGATCTCTGCTTCAGGTTTTTACGGTCAAGCTCTCGGTGGAAGGAAGTAAGCACTGTCTTTGTGGGTTTATTTGGTTAGGGTTTTGAATGTTATCACTTCGGCCCAATGGACTTGATGAATTTCATCAAGACCCAAAATAAAGTGGCATTTTCTTTCACTCCTCCTCTTATTAATCCACCCCCCTCCTATTTTTTTTAATTGAATTATGGTTTTTTTTGAAGTAATTATGATAGTTTTATATTAATTATTATTTGTTCGCAGCAATTAAAGTGCAAGTATCGAGTGCGAGTGCAAACACTTGGGTGCTCAAAAGGTATGGAGACAGACACTAAAATGCCCATACATATACGGGCTCAAGTGCGAGCACTATAGTGCCCTGTCCAGAGGATACTCGTTGTCATCCTTAATTATGCTCGTCTAAAGAAAATCATTTTACCATTCATTAATGTTGATAAAAATTAAAAAAATTAAATTAAACTAAAATTTCCAAATATGAAATGCTAGCCAATAACATAACAATAATGAGTATCAAAAAATAATAGTTTTAGCATTCATTAATTATTATTCTTAGTTAAAAAATAGTTCTACCATTCATTAATTATTGATTATGAAATGCTAGGCAATAACATAACAATAAAAAATAATAATTTATTTAATCTTTTTTTGAAAAAAAGTTTACATAATAATCAATAGATGGCAAAAGGAATAGGTCAACGCCTCAAAGGATATTCTTTGTAAGAGTGTCGCTAATCCGGTGTTTAAATTGGACAAGTATAAAAGAGGAAAGTAGAGATAGTGCAAAAATAAGAAGAGTAGACGTGGTAATAAGTAGTTGTAAAAGATGTGAAATCTCCTGATACTCAAACCGTCCATTATTTGCTGCATGTTTGTTGTGGTGTGCGGATAAGAAAGAGGGAGAGAATAGATGTGATCAATCAACGAAATGCAAAACGTCACCAACAAAATCAATATAGATACAAAGACATAAAAATCTCCCAGAAAGAGTCAAAAACAAATTCTAGGGTTTCAAATTCATCCTTCCCTCCAAACCAAACACCCGCATTCTTTCCTCCCAAGGTCTTTCTTCCTCAACCACATTTCTTCAAGGTCTTTCTTCCTCTCCCTTTTTCTTTTGTTCCATAGAATTCTCCATTTACCTCTGTAATTGATTCTTTCTAAAAGCAAAAGTTGAAATCCGAAACGCAGGCGTAAATTTGTTTTATTCATTCTTAATTACAATAATAATAATAATATTATATAATAGAATTATTTCGTTGATCTTTGAAGTGTTGGTTAATTTATTATTTATTAATTTATTTACAGGTTTGTGTCGAATCGGTTGATCCAAGGGGGAGAGGGTGTTTGGCACGGAGGGAGGTACCTATTGAGACAATGAGAGGCTATCACAGATACTTTTGCGTAAAATTCTTCATTAGTTAAAACTGAAAACCGTTGATGAATTTTATTTTTCTTTTCTCTTTTATTCAAAACTTTGTGGTTTGAATGCATTTATTTCATGGATTCGGAATTATCGAGAACAAATACTTGCAAATGTCGCGATTGCGAATGCAGTTGCGGTTGTGTAGCTGAACGCTCGGGGAATTGGCTCCGTTCCGTGAAACGGAAGCACAGTGGGTTGGAAAAGGAGGAGCAATTGAATGGTGGTGATGGTGTCGTGCGGGTTGAAATTGGAGATGAATGCTTGGCATTGCGGGAAGCAGTTAGCAGTCAACAAAATGCCATACAGAATTTGTATGCTGAATTGGAGGAAGAGAGGAATGCAGCGTCATCGGCGGCTAATGAAACGATGTCGATGATTTTGAGGTTGCAGACTGAGAAGGCTGAACTTGAGATGGAAGCACGGCAGTTTAAGCGGTTTGTTGAGGAAAGAACCTCACATGATCAACAAGAGCTTTTAGCTTTAGAGGATTTGTTGTATAAAAGAGAACAAGCTATTCAATCGCTTACCTGTGAAGTTCAGGCTTATAAGTATAGATTGATGAGTTATGGGCTCACCGAGTCAGAGGCTGAGGGTGATCAGTATGAATTTCCACCTTATGAGTACCCTCCTTTGAAATGTAATGTAATGCATGCTGTTGGGGAGGATGATGATGATGATGGTGATGACGACGACAATGTGGATATTGAGAAATATGTATTTGGGGAAACTCCTAGGGACCGTTTGAGGAGTTTGGAGAATAAGATATCTCAGATGGAGAGAACTCCTACTTATAGTCAGATGGATGTGGATTTTACGGGGAAGAATGTTCTGGAGAAGGTCATAGTCGGACAGTCTCCGAGACGGAGTAAACATTCCAGGAAATTTTCTTGCGATTCGTCTTCACTTGGACCTGAGTTTATGTCGGATTCTCCCATGCTCAATGGTAGCTTTAGGAAGATAGATAATGATGATTTTTCGAATTTGAAAAAGATGGATAATATGTCTGAGGCTGGTGACAATATGACTGACAGAGTTTATACTATTGACTCTGAATTCAAAGGTGGAGTTGGTGTTTATGATGACTATGTAACCACTCCAAGGGAGGTTGGGAATCCGTGTGATTTTGAAGATCCCTATGTAAAGAAGCTTTACATGAGGCTTCAAGCACTTGAGGCTGACAGGGAATCAATGAGGCAGGCAATCATTTCGATGCGAACTGATAAAGCGCAGCTTGTTTTGCTCAAGGAAATAGCTCAGCATTTATGCAAAGAGATGTCAGACCAAAGGCGAGTGACAGTGAGATCCCTTGTTGGCGGCTTTTCATTCTTGACAGTTTTCAAGGTAATCTGAAAACATATGGTGTCTGTGGGTCTATCATAGATTTGTATGCTGTTTTTTTTTTGGTTGAAGTATGCTGTTTAGTTTGCTCATTTTTTAGCTCAACTGAGATGATCTTTTTTTGTTTCATCTTTCTTTTTGTGTACAGTGGATTGCTTCAATTGTTTTCTGGAGAAAGAAGGGTCATCAAATCAAGTAAGCAGTTAGTTACAGTCTTTGTTTCAAAATTTGTAGTTCCTGAGGTGAACAAAATCAAACATGATTCTCACAATCATCTTGACCAGAAATCACGTGAAGAAAACAGTAGTCTAGAATTCCTGCACCCTCTGCTCATAATGCATTCCAGGCAATCTATGTTCCTAAAGTTTCTTTAATTTCCTATGATATTTCACTGCGGTTGGTATCACACATGAGTACTTGTCATGCTCTGTATTAAACGTTTGACATGATCATAATCTTCTTAAAAATTAGTTTCTAATTTGCAGCAACACCTCATGGAGTAATGGATAATTTAGTTCCATAGGGGGTGAATCTCTTAATTTCAATGGTCGAACTTTTCTTTTCTCTAAAAGTTGGTGTTTGCTTATCAAGTTTATGTTTGGTTTAAAGTTGAAAAAAATGCAAACATACATTTGGAACCGAAGTATCGACTGAGTTCCTATGGGATAAACCCATATATGCAATGGAAATTCAAACATACCCTAATACCGGCCTCTTAAAACCAGCATTCTATTTGAATAAGAAATTTGTTGTGTCGTGTCTATCAATTATGCTAATATTTCTTATAGAGTGAGTTTAATTAGTTTATTTTTTGTTTTAACATGGGATAAAGAGAATAAATGTATAAGGGAATCTTAAATGATTATTTGGTCAGAAATAATTCATTACCTGAACTACTTGTGACTGTAGGTATATGTCCGGTCTACCATCTGACACTGTTGGCTTGCTAATGCTCCTCGACAAAGGACCCCATGTAAGGTCATGGAGATATCTTTCAAGAACGCAACTGGGAGATTAGTTTATGTGCTAGGCTGCCTCATATGTGAGAGCACCAAGTGAATCTTTATCACACTATGCAATGAGATTGATTCTTTTTTCTTTTTCCCCATAGATTTTTCTCCAGAAGTGGTATTTTGTGCAGTGTTTTCTTGTATGAAATTGAATGTAATATTGTAATTTGTTGGTTGATTGGTGAAACTTGGATATGATTTTACCTGTGGGCACTCCCTCACCTATCTTATGCTTTGTTGAAGCTGAGAAGGTATATAGGCCTTTGGACAGCCCTCTTCTGTACATGACATCTTGTAAGTGTCCTCACTCTTAGTACAATCTATTCTTTTTTCAAGTTAAATCCTAGTAAGTCGCAGCGTTGATTACTGAATCAATAGATTGTGTTGGGAATACATTATCCATACGAAAACATAGCTACTCAGACTTAGGCAGTATATACGATAATTTCGTAATTGATTTTCAGAAGTCAATTAACATTTGGTAACTAACAACTACAGCACATTTTATTATACCATTAAATGACTTCCTAATCAATTCATTACCCATGCGCGCCCTAACCCGAACGATTCTAGAGTTCCATGGCCATGAGCTCAACCTGGCTTGTTGATTAAAGTCCAAGTTCATCTCCATTTGATGCCATAACCAGGTTATTCTCTTATTTTCTTATTCTCCTTTGTGTGAATCATTGTATACCTTCATCTCAGTGCTGAATCTCTTTTTCCTTACTGTTGATTTTTGTTTCACCATTTGGACCTTACTTTTTTATATTTGGATTTTCAGCAAGGTTTATTTCCGTTCCTGTCAGGTAAGCAATCAAACCATGATATCCTTCCATTAGTGTCAATTGTTCCTCAAGTGCAATATTTTTGTGATTTGATGACTATAGCATTTGAGGCACAACTTTGTAGCCAGGTAAGGTTTGTTTTGTTTTGATAAAATGTGCTGTTTTGATGTAATCTGGTGTAAAGTTCTCCAGCCAAGATAAATTTTGGTACAGTTTTTCCAATAACCTCATCCTTGGTAGCTTTAGTTGCAGGCAGTTTAAAGGTAATTCCCCGGTTCTAATTGCTGTTTATCCCGTTTGATAAAATATTTGAAATAATGCTTCTGTGCCAATTGCCAATACATTAGCATTATTTTTATTTGTTGTCTTAACTGCAAGCTGCTGAAGTATAACTTTGTCTTTATGTTACTTTATTTAAAAACTCTATGTGATGCACTTCATAAGAAGAAGCTAGACTTTCATTATCATTAGAATGGATACTAAGCAAATTGCCAATAAGTTTTTTATATTTTTCCTGAGAATAGGTCGTCAATCTGAATATACTTTCCAATCTGCATCAAAATATCTGTAAATGATATTTATTTGTAAAAGGAATTCCTGCAGCAGCCGCTTCAAAAGGAATTGTGAGCATCATATCATTCATTCATTCATTCATTTTAGTCTTCAATCGATTGGGATTGCTTTCATTGACAGATTGGGTAAGTTCTTGGTTTCCTTAAGGCATATTGTTTTTAGAATATAAAAAAGATCTTCCCTGCTTTTTTTTTTTTTGCTTTACTATTTGAATGAGAGTGCTGGGGTTAGCATCGGTCTTAATATTTGCTTAACCCATATTGTTGTCTGGTAAAACCTTGCTTGTTGTGCTGCTTCAGTTTGAATTTGAGTCATTTTTCTTTCTTGGAACTTATATTTGCTTTTAGGATTAGCGCTGTGTATTGGGAATTTGGGATGAAGTCTTGTCATTATCGTATTTGGTGGCACTTTTACTTTACTTGATACCTTTTTACATCTTATGGAATGTGTGTTGCCTGCATATACTATTTAATTAAACATGTTTCTTTTGTTGCTGAGATGTGATATTTTAGCTGCGCATGTAGCTCATATCATAAATGTGTGTTGCCTACTTATGTTTGATGAGGGATTTTCTGTTTTGGTTTGTTTCAAAAAATGGGTCATGTAGCAACAGTAAAAACATTACTGTACAGCACAGTTGCTGGAGCTGCAAAGTTCACTAGTCATCCCTTCAATTTAAATATTTTTGTGCATCTTGATTTTCGTGATTTATTCGTTCAATACAAGCTCACCATCAATTTAATAATTTAGCAATAGGAAAAGCATTACTACATCCCTTCAATTTAATTACTCTACTTGTGATATTTTTGTGCATCTTTTAGTCATGTTGAACCTCATTTAACTCGGTTTCCAAATTGACTGGTTTATGGTAGTGATGAAAAGTTATTTTTCTTGGTCTTTCAACAATTAGTTTCTAGTTCCATTAAAAATATAATCCCTGTACTTGTATTGTGATAAGTTTGACTTTTTAAATGATATCTATCATGAATTAACTAGTCAGTTTTTGCCTGCAAGTAATCAAATGCCCGGTTTTATTTGTAATCATTAAATACTATAGTATGTTACACCAAAACCTAAGAATCTTTAACAAAGCTGATATTTTGATGGAAGAGCAGCATCTCCCAGTGTTAAACATTTTGTCAGAATGGTCATTGTTTGATTTTGATGTCAAAACATCCATTGGCATCTCAGAATTAGCTTTTAGACATTTGAAAATTTATCTGTACTCTTTACAAATGGTCGGTAAATGGTTATTGACTTATTGCTTCCCTTGATTTGTGATATGTCTATTATGCATCTTGCTCATTTTATCTTGAGCTGGGGATTGCAGCTTGCATGAATTATCATTTATATTTGGAAAATGAGGATGAGTGAAGTACTGTTATATCTATGCTTTAGTACAGTAGTTCACTGATTAAATGCAGGGTTTAGTCACCTGTTATGATGCTGGCTTGAACCCTCTCCAAAGTCAGAGGTCCTTCAAGGAACTTCCTAAATACTCCCGATGGAAAGTTTATTCCCCCTCTTTTTCTATGGCTAATAGCTAATGCATCAGAATTTCTCATTTGATATATTATGACATCTGATTAGTTGATGTGTCTTTCTGATATAATCATTAACAAGCAGATGGCACATATCTAGTTAACAACAGCATGCTTGTACTTATTTTTTAATATTGCGAATACGTTTTGAACCTCGTGAAATGAAATCGATATGTTAATACTATTACTGCTAACTTAGTTATATTTTTTTGAACCTCATGAAATGAAATCGGTTTAATACTATTATTACTAACTTTTTCATTTGTGTGGTATGTTGAATTCGGATTTGGCTTCGAATTTTACTTGTACATTGGATAATTTCAATTTCAAATGGTGGTACTTTTTACAGGAGAAATTTGTTAAATGTCTTGGATTTTCTTCAAAGGCTGAATGCCAGCACACTGGTATCTGGAACAAGGGATAGAGGGAATCTGTATATTAAGTTTAAAAATGCTATTGAGGCTTCTTTTCCCGGAGAAATTGATGAACTGACCAAAAAGAAGAGAAAATTATCAAAGGAAATTTTCCTTCTGGGATTCTGTTACTGGTGCCAACGTAGGAGCTTTCGATTTGCCTTTATAGAGAAACTGATATAGCAACAACTCATATTGCTAATTCAAATATCAGACATGATAAAAAGCAATTTTCACATTTTAGTTTTTCATTGATTGCAGCGTTGAAATTTATTTTTTAGGTACTATTTAACGGCCAAAACATTACAAAATCCTATATTAATCCAATTGCATACGTGAACCGTAAATTCCAGTATTTCTTTGATTGCTCCAACTTGTCAACTCTTTCACCAGTCAGCCTCTTTTTTTGTATTTTTCTGTGTGCGTACGATGACAGTGTTCATAATTGATATCCGACCTGCATGAAAGATATGGATTATTTGTTCATGTAAAAGCAAAAGCAAACCAAAATACGTGCTTTAAAAGTCCATTTGCTAAATCTTTAAAGCATAAGGTTGGTGTAACACCATAGACTACTTTTTAGGATTGTCGTCTGTCTCTGCAAACCAACACGAGTATTTTCAGCATGCGTTGTCCTCACTTGCATGCCTTTTAGGAAACTTCCCAGTTTACCATGCAGTTCTTATGTTCAGAGCAAAAGATAATGCATTCGTTGGTATACGTAGTCCAATCAATTCTTTTAAGCTTTCCTTATGGTTCCATACCTGCACAGCCTCGAGATCTCTTTCATTTTGGTGCGCATTTAGTTTTTTCACGCGCCTCTTCGCTGGAAGTTGTCAGGAACCGCTCTTTGTCCATGCCAACTTTTGGACACTGACTGATCACTCTTCGCCCTTGTCAGCCACCGATGTCACAAAACAACTCTAGAATTGGACGAATCGGTCAAGAGCCGCTAAAATGGGTAAGAACCAGACTAGTTGCTTGTTTTGTGTTTGTATTATACTCGTGTATCAAAAATATTAGAAACAAATCTAAACCTTCGCTTTCAAATTTTAATCGCTAGGCCGCATCATTTTCATGTAATTACGGTGCATAGTATAATCCATAAGAAATGATTTTTATCATACAAAATAAGAAAAACGTGGGTGTAGTTCTATAGGTGTGATTGGTATGGTTTTACAATTATTACATTGGTGGTTAATAATTTTCGATATCAAATGAAAATTTGGTGTGATTGATGTTGTTTTTCAATCACATCATGACATTAATCACACCCAAATTTTCATTTTAATCTCTTTTTTTGACCAAATCAATTTTAATCTCTGACATGCTTATTTGTGGTGGTGACAAACAACAATTTCATAGTATATTTTTTTAGTAAACAAAAGTTTAGATGAGTTGGATTCCGAGGTTCACTAAGGTTAGAGCGGGCGTCAAGACTCTTTAAGAGATTACTTACAGATCATCCACGAAAAAGTGAGAATGAGTCAACTAACTCCTTATGGAGACAACCTTCATTGGCAAATTCATAGTATATAAATGGGTATTTTGAACGAAACTAATAAATAAAGCATCAATTTTGCAGTCTTCTTATTGCTATACACGAAATTGAATCGAGTTTCCAACTGAATACCATGAGAGAAGAGTGATGTCTTTGTCTGTTCAATAATAACAAACCTTTAAGCATGGAAAATTTTCTATTAGTTAGAAAATGAGTAGCATTGGTGCTAGCAACTCAATTCTGCAAACATTAAGGTTGAAGAATCCTAAACTTGTGCTACTGGAACAGTGCTCCAGTATTCGAAACCTCAAGATCTTCCATGCCCATTTACTAAGAACCCATATCTTCTTCGACGTGTTTGCTGCCAGTCGAATAATAACTTTCTGCATAGACAAACTAAATTTACTAAATTACGCCATAAAGCTCTTCTCCCAAATTCACAATCCCAACATCTTCATCTACAACGCGCTTATCCGCGGCTTTTCCACCACCCAAAAAAACCCCATTAATTCTTTTCACTATTACACCCATGCCCAACGCAATGGTCTTTTTCCTGATAACGTCACTCACCCTTTTTTGCTTAAGGCATGTGTAAAGCTTGAGTCTTTAGAAATCGGTACGCAAGTGCACGGTCAAATTATCAAGTATGGGTTTCAACGTGATTGTTATGTGCAGCATTCTCTTCTTCATATGTATGCTTCTGTGGGTGATATGAAGGCTGCAAAGGGGATTTTTATGAGGATGTATCGTGTTGATGTTGTATCATTGACTTGCATGATTGGGGGTTATCATAAATGTGGTGATGTTGAATCTGCACGTGAAATGTTTGATAAAATGCCAGAGAAGAATTTAGTGACTTGGAGTACTATGATTAGTGGATATGCTAAAAATGGTTTTTTTGATAAAGCAGTTGAACTTTTTGGGGTTCTTCAGGCAAAAGGGGTGGTGGCTAATGAGGTTGTTATGGTGGGTGTGATATCTTCTTGTGCTCATTTAGGTGCACTTGCAATGGGGGAGAATGCTTATGAGTATGTGATGAGAAATAACTTGACTTTGAATGTGATTCTTGGTACAGCTATTGTTGACATGTATGCAAGATGTGGCAGTGTTGAGAAAGCTATTCAGGTTTTCGAGTTGTTGGAAGAAAAGGATGCACTTTGTTGGACGGCTTTGATTGCTGGACTAGCCATGCATGGTTATGCAGAGAAGGCACTTGAGTATTTTTCAGAAATGGTGAAAACTGGGATAGCTCCTAGAGATATTACATTTACTGCAGTTTTGGCGGCTTGCAGTCATGGAGGGTTGGTAGAAAGGGGAATGGAAATATATGATAGCATGAAAAGAGATTATGGGGTGGATCCAAGATTGGAGCATTATGGATGTATGGTTGACCTTCTTGGAAGGGCAGGGAAGTTAGAAGAGGCAGAGAAATTTATACTTGAGATGCCTGTGGAGCCTAATGCTCCAATATGGGGAGCATTGTTAGGGGCTTGTAGGATTCATAGAAATGTTGAAGTTGGGGAGAGGGTAGGAAAGATTTTGATCCAGATGAAACCAGAACACAGTGGTTATTATGTGTTGCTATCCAACATATATGCTCGCACAAACAAGTGGAAAGAGGTTACTATCCTAAGACAACTGATGAAAGAAAAAGGGGTTAGAAAGTCACCTGGGTATAGTCTAATTGAGATACATGGAAAAATTCATGAGTTCACAATTGGGGATAAAACACACCCAGAAATAGAGAAAATAGAAAGAATGTGGGAAGACATACTCCAAAAAATAAAATTAGCAGGGTATATTGGAAATACAGATGAGGCATTGTTTGACATAGATGAAGAGGAGAAGGAAGATGCGCTTCAAAGGCATAGTGAGAAGCTGGCCATTGCCTATGGAATTATGAAGATTAAAGCTCCTACGCCAATTCGAATTGTGAAAAACTTGCGTGTCTGTGAAGATTGTCACACAGCTACCAAGCTTATCTCGAAAGTTTTCGAAGTAGAGTTGATTGTGAGAGATAGAAACCGATTCCATCATTTTAAAAATGGCGTGTGTTCTTGCATGGATTACTGGTGAGACTGAGAGAGAATATGCAACTTCTTGGGGTCTTGAGTTAAGGTTTCACACACATGTGAGATGAACTAGACAAGAATAGTATTCTAAAACTTACATATATAACGAGATTTATCAAATTGATTTTTTAAAGCAGTCACGATTTGTATACCCTTTCAAATTTGTCGAAACATGTCTACATCCAAGATTAGCTTCTTAATAGCCAGAAACAAATAATTAGTATTGGTCAATATATCCCCAGAATGATTTACCTCGTTTATTAATGCACCAAACTTTTAGTGTTCCATGTTGTGCCTCTGCTAGGTTCAGGTCTAATCCCCTATGTATTGGATTAACGGATACAATTTTAAACTTTGAAGTGTTACTAAGTTTCAGTTAGAAACTCGCATAAACAAGAAGCAAATCCAAATAAGACTGGTATGCTATTCTTCAATTCATTAGAACCAGGTGTTAAGCACTGCTCAAGCAAGAAAATATCTCATGGTAACTCGATGCAATATAATAATTACATATCCCTATGCCCAAGACTACAATGGCTGGTAATAAATGCATTTCTCCTCACAGTTAAAAAACTTTGCGATCCTGAATTAAGTATTCAAAATTATAGAGGATGTAGTGTAGAGGGAAGAAAGTGATGAAGGGATGCAGGCCCAGGAAAGAATTCAAATACTCCACCATGCATAGAAGGTAAAGTCCATACTTAAAGCCTTGCAATCCTTAATGAAGTATTCAAAATGCAACAATTGATAGAATTCACATTGGGCGTAGATATTACAAATACATAGTAGGCAACATGCTCTCCTTCAGTTTTGCCATGCTTTTCATTTTCTGGAGGGCAAACGGAAGGGCAAGCATTTAAATAAATTAAAATAAGTTAACTGTTTAGATATGATTATACAGGCAATAGTGATGCTGTATAAGAGCCTTCACAATACTTTATACATTTTAGAGTACGTGAACATAGGGAAGACGTGACTATGGCTTCTGAAATGCCAAATGTGCTACTGCAATCCCGAAGGCCTTCACTGCTGGCAGCTTTGGATTCCAACTCACACGTTGATTTCAAAGCAACATTCAGGCCAATGGAGCTGGGTTCCGTCACAAAACTGTAAGTCACAAGATAAACCAAACATCATTTAGGTATCAAATAACTAGGTAAGGAGCAACTAGTTTCAATTGGACGGTGTCAACAGAAATCCATAACATCTCAAGTCTCAGCATAAAATGCTAATGATTTAGTTCAGCTCAATGTGAGTCAGAATACTTGGCAGCTTAACAAAATGAAGTGCTACTACAAAGGATAAGCTCAATGTATCTGAGCTTGAACTACACACACAACAATATCTCAAGATCGTGTAAGTTCTATCATTTTGTTTGGGATCACTTGAACTAGTGTCATCATTAATATTTTTGCCATTACTTCTAAGAAAAATATCGGTTACTAAGACTGTATTAACGTGACCTTACATTTCATAAATATATCAACATGACAAATTTAGTGTTATTGCTAAAAAAAGTATATTGTTATCATTATTATTATAAACTTTTTTTTATGAATAAAATGATTTTTTTGGGAATACATACCAACAAAGTTGCAGTATTAGTTGATAAACTAAGGAACGGCGTAATAAATGTGTATATTTATATGTGCTCAGTGGTGAGTTTCTTTGTAGAAGTGATGCCCAGAGAGGGTAAAAAGTGTTACTAATATATAATAAGGAAATTGGTACAGTGGAGAGACAATTTAATGCACAGAGAGAATAAACGAGTGTGATGAGATAGTGAAACGATTTCACATACGGGTATAACAGGAAAAATGTACGAAAATTTGATTCCTTGGTTGACGTAAACAAACGTTAAACAAGTATTATAAAGGAAGAGAGGGAGTATAAGTTGTATAACCAAGCAAAGGCTACTCTTACCTTGCCTCGAAGCTTCTTCCTTCAGAACCCATCAATGCACATGTATTACAAATAATCCAAGGTGGAAGAAGCGTATCCTTAATTTCAATGCTATAGAAAAAGCCATCTGATGGTCCTTTTGCAGACTCACTATCTTTCCAAATAGACCCATTATCCGAGGCAGCAATATCTCCAGCTTTTCTCATCTCCATGCACTTAATCTGAGAAAGGGAAGAATATAGATTCCAACATGTATTATTTAAATAGCTGGAAAAAGAAAAACAACTAAAGTAGCTTTAAACAAACAGGACAGACAAATTCTAATTTTCAGGCAATGGATAAATGAATTGATGTAATAGTTCAATAATTTACTTAAAATGACAAATTGCAGAAACACATGGAAAGAATAAAAGGAAAGAAAGAAAAGAAGTTAAGGACACATCCCATACATTAGGAGAAGTCAAAGCAGAATTTTGAAATGGAACAGAAGAGCACAAGAGAGGTACGTCCACACCTGAGAGTGAGGTCAAGAGAGTTCTACAAAGTGCAGACAATAGAAGTTAGTCAGCAACAAAGATTAAAAATATGAGTAAACCTCAAACAAATCTAAGTCAATGAAGCATGAATAGTCACCTGTAATGCAGTAGTAGCTCATATAAACCATGCACATTGTAGTTGCCACTAAAAAACAGTAAAGATTCTGGGCTATTATCGACATCAGAGAATGACACTGATCCTCGTGTCTGCATTTTTCCAAATAAAAAACACTAATCAATAAAAATTATATACATACGACTTAAATAAGGTGCTGGAGTTGTGATGGACTTTATAAATGTAATAATCAACTATTAACATGAGAACAGGCTATACCAAAAAAAAAAAGAACTGCATGTAAATAACTGGCATGTAAATAACTGGTTTGAAATTTTCTTAAATCAACAAGCTGAGTTCGCGGTAGTATACGTGTAAAAAAAAATCATGTGAAGTGACATATTCACTATTATCTAATGACCAAAAAAATATTCACTATTATCTAATGATACAAAATACAATTAAAGACAATGCAAAAATATTTTACAGGCAGAATTCACACCACAGATAGTTCAGTTAATACTAATTAGGAGACAACGGAGATAATTTATTTCAGTTTTCAGTACATATTTATTAAAAGAATCACAAAGATAACCGCAAGAGAAATCTTCACCACGACCATAGACAAAGACATCCCAAGGAAAAACAAATGCTATATAACGTAACATATACATACAGACCTGCCCCAAGTTTTGCTTCTCTATCTCTGACAGCTCAACCAAATCCTCGGTGGTGACTTGCTCCACTTTTGAATAGCAAAGAGGCATAGAGAAACTAAGATCCTAGTCAAGAAGGTATACGACAAACGTTAAATCCAATTTCCAAAGGCCACTGCCGAGCAAAAATTAATGAGAAAATTCCTGTGTGTGTAAAACCTCATTGGAGGCAAAGGAGGCTCTAGCATTAAGCAGCGTGCAATAAAACCCTAACAAACATCATTACTCGCTATTAACCCCAAATGCTCTAAGGCCCAAAACGATAGAACCATAGTGCTAGCCTATTTTGTGAAGTTAGAAATGTTAGTAGTCAAAGTCATAGAACTAAGTTTATCAAAAAAAAGAAGCCATAGAACTAAGTCCAGAAGAGAACATCCTGATTGGGTTGCATGCTTCTGGCCAGGATCTATCGAAAAACTCACTCAAATTGAATCCGAAAGCTAAGCTAAGCCTACTTATTGACAAAAAGTTGACAAGATAGAAATAAAAAAACCTAATACCTACTACACTTGCACACAAAAAACTCCTAGAAATATATCATCAATGAAATATTATTCTAACCTTACACAAACAATACAAAAAAGAATGACTTTTTTCGCTGTGTGTGATACTACGTGATCAGTAGCTCTTAGATAAACAGCACAGCACAGATCATACATGAGTACAACTTACATGCTCTCTTAACAATGATCTCAAACCTCGGGTTGACTGAGACATATAAGCATTGCATGAGCATTTGGATTTTCCAGAGCCATCACCACCAGTGAACATCACCACAAACTGGGGAGTGCAAACTAGAATACAGAAAAGGGAAAAATCCAAGAAAGTCTCATCAAATGTTTCTCTATAACTAAATAATCGTGTGTGTGCGCGCGCACGTGTATAATGCATGATGAAAAATGGGCAATTCAAAGTCTGCAGTAATAATGCCATAGGCCTATACCGATAAAAGAAACAAGTGCATTTTCATCATTAATTGTTCTTTTCGCCAAAAATGAAAAACTTGGAAAAACACCTCCCCCCCCCCCCCCCCCAATAAACATTATAGGAAACAGCCGGTGCAAGCATAAATTTTATCTAGACCATAAATTTTAAGGAATTCTCAAATCCCATGTATTAAATATGAATTACAACCAGTGCAAGCATTTAATCTACTTAACAACATAAGACAGGGGACCTCTCTCCTTCAATCGGTTCACCCCGTTTGAAGTTTGAGCTTAGAAAATGGGAGAAACTAGGAAAAAAAATGAAGGAAAGTGTAGATATAGAATTTGGAGAACACACTGTAGCTCTGAATGATAACTGTCAACCTTCAATTGAGTGTACACAACTATTTATAGATGGGCATAACTGCCTTCTTAACTAACTGATTACTGACAGAATTCTATTAATAACAAACTAAATAATCTCTAACCCTAAATACTGAAAAGGCTGCACAAACTACCAAGTGCATAAATACACATATCAGAAACTACATTACTACACTGTAACATTATCCCCTCAAACACATGGTGATTAAATATGAATCATCCAACATTATGGGTTTGTCTTTTTGAGCTGCAAATCATAAGTGGGCGATGGCTTTAGTTAAACTATGAGGATACTGGTGGTTAGAATGTGACTGACATTTAGGCTTTGTTGAGCACCTTTTATCGAACAAAATATATATCCAATTCCATGTGATTGGTTCTTGCATGAAGAAATGGATTATGGGAGTGGGACAAGGATACTGTACTTAGATTGTCGCTTACTTATAGAACCAAGGATACTGGTTCTAGCATCTTACACTGCAAACATGGATTAAATTTTGGGTCGTGCAAGCACTAATGTGCTTTATGTTTAGTATATGGAAGGATGATGGTCATGACCTAAACTACAATTACAAATCATAAATGTAGAGACTAGTGAAAATTCAAAAGAGAAAATGCAACAGAAAAGGCATGTTCCATCGGATAAAGGAATGATGGTCATGTATAATTACCATAAAAGAGGCCACAGGTGTTCTTTCGAAGCATGTAATAGAGGTCCCGAAAAGATTCTTCCCAAGCTCCTTGTCGTTTTCTTAAGAACTCCAATTCTATTTCATAGAAAGGGAAAATGGGACTTAAGGAAAATAGAGAAAGGAAGATGACAAAGATAATAGAAATTATTTGAAAGCTGCTTGACAACCTCCTTCTGCTGTTGATGAGCTCAGCACTGATATGAGAGAAGATGGTAGAACAGATTGGGGATACATCCATGAATGCAAAATCTTAAAGCCCTGGGAGCCTCTCATATTTTCATTCCTGAAAGGAAAGTGCTGGAAGGTTAACTGAGACATCTTACCAATAATAATGGCTTTTATACAAAATAATGCACAACGAGGATAGTTGATACCAAAGTAATGAGGCAATAAAAACTCCAGACAAATCAAAGAAATAGGACAATGCGTCAACTACATAACAGAGATGAACTGTAGAGTCTGGTTTCCTGTTCAAGTATTGATGTGTATGCAAAAACTGTTCTATGTAAATAAAACAGAATTTTATGCAAGAACCATGAGCTATTAACATATCATGGTTACTATAATAGAAAAAGAAGAATTATGTAAGCAATATCTTGCCTGGCTCATTCAAGTGTCTAGTAAAACAATGAAATTATTTGATCTTTTATAAACTATGGAGTCATCAAGGAAACCTAGAAACACCTTGCTCTTTTAATTCACCCCAGTAAGTCTTATTCCTACAAGTCCTGATGCCAATATAGTAGTCAATCCTAGGAACTCACCAATTGACTGAAGAGGAGGATACTACTCGCATACTGGTTTTTAGAGTAAGATCCAAAGGAGCCTTCTGGCCAGGTACATGAAATTCTGAGAAGAAATTTCCTGCAATGGTTGTTGCCGAATCTCCACGCCTTTCAGATGAATAAGCAGCTAAGCCATTATCAACACGTGGCTCAAGTGTGGCTAGTCCTTTCAATGCTTTGCCCTATAAATTTTTTTGAGTAATAATTTATTTATGATACACAGCCTACAGTATCTGAAATGAAGGTAAACAGAGATAAAAAAAAGGTCAATCGCTGCCATTGTATACCATGTCAATAGTTGCTGCTGAAGCAGAAGATCCATCGGCAGCTGAGGAAAGCTCAGCAACGTTCAGAAACTTTCTTTCACCGGACTTTTCATTTGTTTGACAAGCATGTAATACACCATCTTTGCTAGCCTCTCCTGAAGCACTGGAACTTTCCGAGATGACAACAAATTGGAAATAGAATCAACATAGGGAAAACATAGCTGCGAAATCAAGTAAATGCATAAGTTATGAGACAAACCATGAAGTTCCTTGCTGTCTCTTAGCCTCCAAAGTGGAAAAAACTGAGAGATTCTTCAGATTACTAGTTTGCTCCAAAGATGGATTTTCCTGAACACAGT
This sequence comes from Astragalus glycyphyllos, assembly GCA_963573325.1. Taxonomy (NCBI): domain Eukaryota; kingdom Viridiplantae; phylum Streptophyta; class Magnoliopsida; order Fabales; family Fabaceae; genus Astragalus; species Astragalus glycyphyllos. The sequence goes on from OY754312.1 coordinate 25,483,442, forward strand.
AACAAGGTTACTTTGATCAACCTCAACAGCATTAAGAACCCGAGACCAATAATTTAACGAAGATGTCAACCGAATAAAGTAAATGTTAGTCATAAGTTGAGAAAATATAATAACCTTTACATTTTCCTTTCCAGATACAGTTCTAAACCTGGACTTTTTGGCAGCAAATACTTCGTCAAGTCGTGTGCCAGTGTACCTGGGGGCCCTGAACATTCCTGACTTTTTAATTCCATTACCCACCTCAGTGGCACTGCAAACATGAATGAAGCAAACTCTAAGTAAATTATAAAGCGATAAACTGAAAGTGAAGCAAAAGAAGCCTACTTTATGGAACTGGCTGAGGAAGACTGAGATTCATCAGTGAGGTCCACAACATTTGCTCGCGTCAACTGCTCTCCCTGCCATGTATGTAAAGAATACAGATATCAAAACTTTTTCTATTAAATGTTTTCCGCGTGAAAGTAAAGAAATGGTTATTCGAAATATGAATTGTACTGATGCTGCTATTTACGGATAGGAAGCATTAATATACGAAGTCTATTTCAATCAAAATGGGAAAGTAGAAGATGCCGTGCACCGTGGTGAATAACTGAGATGCAACTAATCACAAAATATACTCGAGAGAGCATAGCCAATAAATGCACAAAGCAAGTAATTCTGAGATTAGAAAATGGAAATGCATAACAGATTTACATTGCAATTCTGTTATAATTGATAACAAATTTACATTGCAATTCTGTTGTAATTGATAACAAATTTACATTGCAATTCTGGTATACATTGCACAAAGCATTCTTTATAATTGATAACAAATTTACATTGCAATTCTGTTAAAGATTCCAATAAATAAATAAATAGATAAATAGAAAAGATAACAGAAAGAAGCATTTGAATCGAATCCAAAACACATAAATTGAAATCGGGAGCTAGGGAACTTACCCTAAGTTCCGATGGTGTCTTTCTTTTAGCCATGGATCTACCTTTTAGAGGTCCAGTGGGGATTCGATGAGAGTTCGGAGGGATAGAACTCGGAGTAGCTACTTGCGCCATTCTGTGTTACTTAGCACCGCCACAGCAACTAATAATTTATCTATCAAAACACATATTCAAGATTGATATACAAATTAGGCGTAATTTTAGTAAACATAATAAAAATCATTCACAATAGGTTGAACTAAATCGAAACTTGCAGAATTAAAGAAGAATTTAATATAGTGAATTCGAAGCATGAGTTTCCCAAATCGATGGCGAGTGGTGTCGTACCAGTTTCGCCAGCAAAGGAAGAGGACCGAAGTGAGCGGGACCGAGGGGGATTTTTTATTTGATGTGCGTTATTATTGTCATTTTGAAACGAAAACCAAAATATTTGATTTCCCTCCTCACTCTTTTAGACGCTGTTTAGAGACGGCGTTAGTTCTGTTTCCGTTGTTGTATTGGGCTGGTCTGTGGCTTGGGTAAAGACTTGGTCAGAGGTTTTCACTTTGGCCCATTCTTTTGACATTTCCCCCTATTACTTTCTCACTCTTCAAATTTTTCAAAAACACCAAAATATCTTCACTTCCATTCTTTCACCTTCTCTTCCTCTTCTCTCTCACTCTCACCTTTACCGTTGATTAGCCGCCTCTGTAACCTGTCAGTATCATAGAGACTCAACTCAATCCCATTTTTTTAGGGTCTCCAAAAAAAAAATAGTATAACTAGGGGTCTAATTACAATGAATTAGTTTGAGTTTTTTGTGATTCATTCGATAAAAATATAATTAGCGCCCAACTATTAGGATTTAAACTAGGCCTCCAAATTGTTTGAGACGACCCTGACTCTCACCACCGCCACCATTTCCTCCCTCTCGCCACCACCACCACATCCCTCTCACCACCACCATCTCTCTCACACCACCACAACCACCTCCTTCCCATTCTCTTCTTATCCTTCTCCATTTTCTGTATTTTTTTCTTAACTAGGTACCTTAGTATCAGGCGTGTATCTTTTGATTTGTCTTATAAACATATGGTACCAATGTACTGAAATTATCCAATACTATAGTATCGAACGTGTATTTTTTGATTTTTCTTATATGCGTCAAGGACCAAAGTACCTGAACTATCTAGTACTAAGGTTTCAGATGTATACCGAGTTGCGAAAACAATTGCAAAAAATGAAGAAGGAAAATAAAAGAAAGGACAAGGAGGTGGTTGTGAAAGGGAGGTGGTGGTGAAAATGAGGGAGAAGAGAAAGATGGTTCTTTATTTTTAAGGCTATTTTGGTCATTTAGTTATATTAGGGGGAGTGAGAGAGTATGGGGGTGCCAAAAGAATGGAACTTTATTTTTAACATATGTGTGTCCACTTGTTTCGTAGCATTTTTATAGGGCCCATACTTTTCTTACTCCCTCAACTCACCACATACCCTCAAACCTCAAATATTCCAATTACCCTAACGTGGAACACGCTCTCAAACCTCCCTACGCAGTATTTTTTGACATGTACGATAGAAACTAACTGAACATGTACAGTGGGAACGTACCGAACAGGTTCAGTAGGGAAGTACCGAACAAGGCCCAAAATTTGTTTGCTTTTTCTTTGACCTCTAACTCTTCCTTTCTTCTTTGTTCTTCTAATTGTGAAATTACTCTTTGTCCTTCCAATCTTTTTTTTATCAAATTCAGTCTCCAATTCTTTTGTTATCTTACTTGTTATTAGTACGGTAGCTCTCTTCGTAAATAGTTAGTCCGGTACACTAGTATATTCTCTATATATATTCTATTGTTAATAGCTAATGTGGTCCAACCAAATCTTAATCCCCCTCAACCAGGTTCTAGTATGCCTCAAGCCCTTAACACCTTCAACTAAAACAACAAGAGCAACAAATGTTGCAAAGTCAACAATTCAAACAATTACACCAAATGAGTGATGTGAATTACATAAAGATGATGCAAGGAATCGGTATTAACCCGAGGGTCCTTCAGCAACACCTTGCTTCCAACCAACGCTCAGCTTATCCCCATCAGATCTTCCACACGCCACACCCTATTGTGCTGTCTGCATACCTGTTAATATAAGACAAGTTCGGCAGCAATGGGCCGGACACTTTCGGCAGCTTGATGCTGGGCGTGAAAAAATTCAATATGTGGGGAGGCGTCACATGACATAAGACACGACGCCAATCCACCGTACCAGATTTGTTACGTCTGCGCCGAACCTGTGAAATACAACTTAAAAAAAGAGGGACGTGCTGGAAACATTGTTATTTATTAAGGGTATTTCTGAGATTTCCCTGAGTTTTGGGGGTGTGTGGCGAGTAGGGGTGGAAAAAGCATGACCTTTTATATTTGTTTACTTCATACCCCCAATTTATACCTTCTTAATCTTTTTTATCTCCAATTGTGCACTTCTCATATTTTCAACAAAATCCTTCTATGATTCTCTTTCGGCAATTACACAACTCTGTCTCTCAATTATGGATTCTTCATCTCGTGTTGAGAGAGGCGAACTAATTTGATTCTACTAAACTACGGAAAACATTCAGAAAATTGCAAAATAAGTAAAATTGCTTAAAAACAACTTATGTATCGATTGATTTCGTATTTATAATTACAACAATAGCCTATAGTCTTTATAGGTAATTAAACTATGGCTAACAACCCCATGATCTTCATTTTTTTTGATAAAAAAAAAGATATATTTTTCATACAAAAACTATGCCTAACAATTAACTATTATCCAACAATTACTCAGCTAAAAATGTTCACTATCATGCGTTCCTTGTTTCTCGCTACTAACTACTTCCAACATCTCTTAAGCAATCTTTATCCACTTCTTCTGTCATGTTGTAGGAGTGGTTTCTTCGCACACAACTCCAACGAACATATTTTCTTAGTTAGGAGCTTAACATTTTTAGGCGTAGACAGTTACCAATAATTTTTTCACGCATAGTTGATTCCCAAATCTAAATTAAGTGTAAGACAGTTTTATTTAAAAATATTTCAATGTTTTTCCTAAATAAATAAACTTTTGCGACCACTTTATTAATTTTAGCGAATCTTCATATAATTTTCTAAAAAATTGTCCACTTGTCCTATCTTCATATTTCTCAATGAACGATTTTAATTAAAGTGTTGATGATTTATTAATTATAAAACAACTTGCTATATTGAATTGAATATTCAACATTTATGAGGCCATTAGTTTTCTAGTTGAGACCAGGATATCCACTATCGAACGCGAGTGTGATTTACAATACTAAACATATGTTTAGTATTGGTTACTAAATGGGTAGAAAGGTAATTTATCTAAAAATTAACAAAAACCCGTGCTTCGTAAAACCAACAAACTGTAAAGCCACAAACACCACTAACCACAGTTATATGTATTTGTGGTTAGTGGCCACTAACCACAGTTATGCAAGTCTGTGGTTAGTATAGTGGCCACTAACCAAAGAGTATTTAATGTAGTCTGTGAACATGAAAAGAAGTTAGAGTCAGCTAAGCCTCACACTAAACTATATAGAAAACTAAATGATGGATTTCCTGGATTTCAATAATAGTTCCTAAAATTTGTAAAAAAAACTGTAATTTGTAAAGTGGCAGTCTCAGACTCTCCAACTCTTCGGGTTTCCTGATCGAGAAAGATAGCGCCAAATGCATTTTGGATTAGATCACTCTGCATAAAAATATGCGCAGAATGGGGTGTGGATGGATCCATTATCTATTTGAAAAACATAACAGTTCAAATTTTTTTTCCACAGAAATTAATAGTTTGCATTTTTGAAAATAGGGTGACAAAAAATATACTTTAATCCAAAACTTATTAGTGCTATTATTATTATTATTATTAATCAATTTTATCCAATCTTATTTTATTTTTCTACAAATATATCTCATAATAAATAAACATAAATTTAAATATTTATTTAGGTATTTCAGTATAAGAAAATATATATTTTTTGGAATTTTATCTTTCAAATTAACTATATATCATTGTTATTAGACCAAACCCTTCGTTTTTCTTTGTCTTTTTTTATCTTTTTTAATAAATTCTGGCACGATGCATGTTTTGATTAAAAAAAGAATTCAATTCATTCCGCAATATATATATATATATATATATATATATATATATATCATTGTTATTCAAAATAATTTGTTGTTAATAAAATAGAAAAAAAAAAACATTCCATATACATGCATTACACGAGTCATGCACCAATTTTAATATAAAATAAAATGGAAGATACTGAGAATACTTTTTTTTTAATCAAAAGAAAAAAAGCCTCATCAAAAACATCAAGAAGGCAAACGAGTACTTCCCCCTGAATTTATTAAAAAAATAGAAAAAAGAAAGAAGGCTAAGGGGGACTAGACCAATACTCTTAGCAGGAGAGGAAAACATAGTGAGAATACTAATTTTAATATAAAATGAAATATTATAAGAATAGAAGAAAGAGAGACTAAGCAAGTTAATGAGGGAGAACACGTGATAATCATGTTTGCTATCAAACAATACTATTGTGTTTTTCTGTTTAAAAGTTGTTACTAATTGTCATGAAACATGCATTTCTAATTGACTTGCATGACATTTTAACTAACACCTAATCTACTAACCATTTTTATTTATTTTACTAGCTTTTTAAAAGATACATCGATAAGTACTCTTAAAACAAGTACATCAGTAAGTCAAAAATAATTTACGAGAATCTAATTATCGCATAGAAAACTCAACACTAAATTGCATATTCTTACGCATTTTGATGTTCTCTCGCTGCCTTAAGACACTGTCGACTCCGAGTTTTTTGGTATCTTGGACGAACCAATAAATCAATGCCCTAGTAGTTATTTGAATAACATTCTCGTTGCATTTTTGCTGAAAACCATTAGTAATTTGTTCATAATTAAATTTTTTTTAAGAATTATTTTCAATAGAAATTAAAGTGAGGCAAATACTTAATCTAATTTTTTTTTTGGTGGTGTTACAACGTAACAAGCAAAAGAACAAAAAGAAAAATAAATGAAAAGTGAATCTAAGTCCCTAGCTTATCCATCAGAATAAGAGATTCCAACCCAAAAGGAGGGGAGTCCCAATGGGTAGAGCAAGAAGAGTGGGCTCCTTCTTTGGCCAGGAAGTCGGCATACTTGTTTGTCTCTCGCACAACATGCCGCCAAGAGTCAACCTCGCACTTGGCCATGAGCTCGGTAATCTGCAAGGGCATAGCTATGGAGGCAGTTGATGTTCTCTGTCGACACAATGGTGATAGCCTCTAAAGAATCACTCTCACAAAGAAAACGACGCATACCCCATTGTAAACACAACTCCAAACCCAACTCCATAGCTCTTAACTCAGCTAGGAGAGCATCACCACCATTCTCAAAGTGGGAGAAACCGAACATCCAATCACTATCCGAATTTCGAACGACACCACCTGCGCCCAAAACAGAGGTGTTATTGAGGAAGCTGCCATCCACATTGAGCTTAAAGATCCTCTGTGAGGGAGGGGTCCAGTGGGCAAGAAGCCGAAGAGGAGCAGGGTCAATCCCATCTCTCAAACAATGTGTAATATACTCATCATGGGCCGCGTGGACTTTCCTTAAGGCTTCACGAACTTGCCAAGGGATACTTAATCTAATTTGCTAACATTATAGGTTGCAAATAAGTTTCTAACAATTTTAATTTAGAAAAATATTTTTTTAGTAACAGGAATAGTTAATATTATATCTAAACTATTAGGAAACAATTAATTGTCTTCAAAAACTTCAATATCATATAATTTGATTTTGATTCGGCTGTTAAAGTCTCTCTAATGATTTTCAATTATTCAAATATATAATTATAAACATAAAAATTTTATTTAAATATATTTGTATACTACTAAGTAAAAGAATTTATGGTGCCCTTAATAAAATAAGGAATTGGTTATTTGCTCCTCTCACGTCTCACACCCATGCTAAGGGCCACCCTACATGTAACGTGCAAATTTGTCAAAAGGAACAAAATTTGCAACAAGTCTTTTTTTTAGAGGTAAAGTGGTTAGAAATTAGTGTGTTAGTAGTTAGAGGGGAGGCGGAAGCGGGGTTCGAACCCCGTACGGCTACCATTTGCAACAAGTCTTTATTTTCTACTAGCCGTGTTACCCGTGCCGTGCACGGGGGGCGAAAAAAACAGAAGTTGCGACACAAAAGGTCTAAATATTACATTCCCATAGCAATAAAAGTTTCAACAAAGGTTTGAAGATAGAGCAAAATAAACAAAACAAAGATAAAATGTCTTGAAGGTACATGCCACTAAAAAAAACCATTACATAATAATAGGATTGTGAACACTTTGGCCAACTTCTTCATGATGAGAAGAGTTAGTCTTATGAATGGGACGGCAGCCTCGATGAGCGTAGAACATCTAAATTGGAGGCGGATGATTGCACATTATTCTAAGACGAACACGTGCAGCAGTCATCGGACAATGAATTTTGAAGTAACCCTTTGAAACATAGGTTAAAACGACCTCACTCCTAGTAGGTGTTCCAATCAAACCATCAACACCAAAGAGATTCATAATCTCAGTAGTCTTGGTCTTAATATAAGGCACGTTGTGTTGCTATTAGGTTGTTAGCATACCCGGCATAAGCACCGTTAACATTTCCACCATAAACACACTACTTAACATTGTACTTTACATATTTTTTTGAATTTGTTTTTTTCACCAAACCGGTCACTGAGGAACAAACTTTGTGTATTCGAACAGGTAAATTTTTTTAGATATTTAGGAATGAATTTTGAGTATTTGAAAAAGCATCACAAAAGCACACTGGCCAGCATCATAATTTACATAATTTATTATGAAATTAATTTTCATTTTTTAGCAATCCGATTATTGAGGAAAAATTATTATTTTTTTGACAACTAATTTTGTTTCGGACTCTAAAGAACCTCAAAAAATTGCTAGCATCACACTTTACATAATATATCACGAAATTAATTTTAGTTTTTCACTAATCTGATTATCGAGAAAAAATAAATGTTTTTCAAAAATTTAATGTAATACAAAAAAGGAAAATATTAAAAAAAATGGGGGTAGGGGATAGGGGCCCAGTGGGGGGTGCGGGGGTAGGGGGAGGGAGAGGGGGAAGGGGGGTGGGAGTTTTGGAGGGAAAGTAGAGTGGGAGACTCCACAAGATTTATATTTCAAAGATATATATAATCATCTACTATCTATTTATACCATTAACCTACTACCAAAATATCAAACTTCTTCACTTTTAGGATATTTATGTAATTTCACTTTTTCAAACTTATTCACTCTCTTTCACATACTTTTTCATACTCTCTCTCTCTCTCTCTCTCACACACACACACACACACTTTTTCAAACCTTTTCACTTTCTCACTCTCTCCTCTTTTTTCTTTCTCTAACTCTATCTCATTTTTCTATTTTGTCACGAAATATCTACTTTAATCTCATTTACACGTCTCTTTCATTTTTTTGATACTCTATTTTTTCTCTGTTAGTAAATTTTATTTAGTCTCTACGGGAAATATTACAATTTGTAAAATTTGTAACTTTACTACAATTTTGTTGTGTAATCTCTACAGGATCACTCTCTCTCATATATTTTTCAAACTTTTTCAATTTTTCTCACTCTCTCCTCCTCTTTCTTCCTCTAACTCTATCTTTTTTGTTTATGTACTTTAAATTAGTTTTGATTTTCACAGGATAATATTCGAACTAATTAAATTATGTCTAAGTCTATTAATAAAAATAATACGATAACATCCGTGCATATGCAATATAAAGGGGATTAATTATCAATGGATGTACTCCTCTGACTAGTCTATGGCTGAAGCAGAAACTTGGACTATTAACACGTGGCAAGTTGCCATGAAAGGAGGGCGACAAACCATCCACCAGAAAAGGCCAAGGAAGACAACTTTTTTGTTAGGAACTGAACCACCAAATATATCCTTTTGGAGACTTTTTTAAACCACACCCTTCTCTTCTTCACTACCGTGACCACTTATCCTTGCTTCCCACATGCTTTCATCTTGACTATGACTGTATATGAAGGCAGAAACTGTGTTCTCACCAAATTTCGAACCATAGATAGCGAAAGCCAGCCTGAAAGACTTCAATCAAACAGTCTTTATACGATAAACAGAAAGATATGGGTTGTAATTTTGTAAATATATACTATTATTTCATTATTTTGTACATATAACTGGATGCATTGTTAATTAATAGATAATATATCAGTTGTCACCTGGAACAACATTGGAAAAGAATGTCCAATATAGTAATAACCAGCTAGCACCAATTGTCATACCAGAACTTTAGTTCTTCCCCACTACCTAACTTACCATTAACCAACATTCTGAACTATATTTAGAGAAATCAATGAATGGTAAATCTTTCTACCAAAAAGTGATGCCCTAGAACCTAGCCACCCGCACAGTGGCGAATCAAGAAAATTTGATGTAAGAAAATAATTAATCTTTAATATTTTTTAGAGAAAAAATATTAAAAGTTTTTAAAAAATACACAATCATGTACGTGGAAAAATTCTAATAAAGATATTCCTACTTACTAATTACACTTTTTTTTTACAAAATTTACTAATTACATTTATTATCTATGTATTTTTATATTCTAAAAATGTTGTATGATATTTCTATTGTCAATACTATTAAAAATATCTCTCACTATATGTAATCAGAGAATGATTCAACCATTGATCTCTCATGATAGCAAAATAAATTCTTCCCAAAACTCATACTAGGGATGTCAACGGGCCGGGCGGGCATGAGTAGTGACCTCCGTTACCCTCCCCGTTGGGTAAAAAATCCTATGAACCCACCCAATACACATGCGGGTTTTCGTGGGTAACATATATTTGTGAGTATTTGCGGATACAAACAGATCGGGTATTAATTGAATTACTTAAAAATGATTTTCAATAAGATAAAAAATAATTTTGAAATTGTAAAATTGGTTGCTATATATTAGTTGATAAAGGGAGATGAAAAACATTTAAATATTTATAACTAGGTATTAACTAAAAAGAATATTAAGTTATTTTAGAGGGTACGAGTATCCACAGGTATGTAGTATGTACATATACCTCATTGTCTGTCCCCGCCCCCTTAAAAAAGTGGTAATACAACTACCCATTTATTTTACCCGCGGGTACCCGTTTAACTATCTACATTGTACTCATCACAAATTTTATCTGCAGGTACTTGTGGGTACGTGTTTTTTTCACTCCTACTAAATGCAAAGAAGCATCTTTCAACTATTGTAGTTGCGAGCGGCAAACACTAGTTTTTACTTCGAATTGTGTACTAAAATGAGTTGGCCTTGTGGATTTGGGCAATTAGATATTAGAGGCAAAGCCTTTTTTTAAAGAGGACAATTTCCCCGGTATACTATAACGTGTATCCACCTATTTGTGTAAGAATAAATTGAACATCATGACAATAATATAATAATATAATAATAATCTCATGTCATGAACAATTAACCTAAGATCATAGATGTATGAATTTAGAACACCATATAAATAATAAGAATGGATAAATACTTATCTCTTGAAGCCAATCTCTTTGAAGTGATTTGATGCACTTGAATAATCATGAATATCACATGATATAGGATAGGATTTTCCTCCCATTCTTTCTCAAGCTTTGATGGGTAAGCATATCGTGACATTATGGAATTTTTGCATCAGTCTTCACATATGTCCCAAGACATATAGAGAAAGTGGAGAGGGGACCTACCCTTTCATGTAGGGTTACAATGGTTCATCATATTCAATCATGAATAGCCATATCTATTCAAACCATACCCTTCCATGAAGAGTTGTAATGGTTCTATCTATCATGGATCCATTAAATTATAGTCTACACTATTCAAGTAGACTTACAAGTAGACTTATATACCATGTGGTGTCTAATATTTATTGATCACAAGATAGATATTCCAAGACCCATCAATATATATATATATATATATATATATATATCATTCAACCAAAGTTTTATAAATCAATGAAAGACCAACAATAAAGAATTAAAGTTTCTTACAATTTATTCTTCAATAATCTCCATCTCCATTTGGCAAACAAAACCAAATTAAACAATTGCACGTTTTCATTCCCACTTCCCCCATATTTTTTTGGTACATATACAAATTTTGCTCCAACTAGCCCATTATTTTTTCTCTTTTTATTTACTCCTCGGCAAAGACCCCTTGAATGCAAATAATAGCCCTAATTACTTCCAGTGGTGCTTTATAAAAGGGCAACGAGGAGTGGCAGGAGCGACAACAGAGTGGCAACGGGGAGTGGCATATTCCTTCATCTCATCTTTTTACTAATTATTACGCCATTTATTTGTTTTTTTTACAACTTTCTGCAACACAAGTTTTTTAAACAGCTTCAAATAACTTTTTTTTTCTCGAGTTTTACCTTTTTCTTTTACTAAAATTTACAATTTTCAATGTATGTATGGGTTCATAGCAAATTGTAACAAATATAGTGTCACTTTTGTGGATGCACGTGTATAATACTAACATGTTTAATAGAATATTTTGTTTTTGATCAAAATGCTTTCTAGAATATGACTGCAAGGAAAGAAGTGGCCAGAGATATAAGGCAAAATAGCATTGTCATATTGTAATAGAATTCCTCCACAAATCCAAATCCAAATACTTCACGTTTGAGGATCTCTCAACAATCTTCAATGATATTGAATTTGTAACCATTTAGTCTAAAATTTTTGTTGTTCGGAGACTTTTAATGTTGTATTGGAATTTGACTCGTTGTATCGGGTCCGTGTGTTCTTTTTAGTGATAATCAATAACTCAAAATTTGACTGATTTCAATATTTGTTTGACGATTAATTTGGTTGATCACTTAGACAAAACCATTTTTCCCGACAATTGTACGTTGCTCTTTCCCTCACGGACAATTGTACGTTGCTCTTTCCCGTGTGAAGTCTAGAAAGGGACTTAAGTTGCTTATCATGGATGAAGAAAAGAATTTAATACGATCCACTAAGAATGTAGTGTATCGTGAGGTCTTCGATAATGTTTAACTGTTTTTATGTGGTACATTATGTTATCAAATATAACCTGACATTCAGTAGTTTTTTACAAATTATTCAAATACAATTTTAAACAGATATCAGCAGCATATTTTGTAACGTCTTTGTCACAAATATACCACTGTATTTGAAACAGTGAGTGAGCCCCATATTTTTGTTCAATTATTTACTATAATTAGATTTAATCTTCGTCTAATATTCTACCATTAACATGCTGAATATACGGTTTAGAATGTATTCATTTAAAAGTTAACATGATAAGATATAGTTTTGTCATGAAGAAGTAAACATTGTATTACAGAATAGCAATAGTATTGTCATGAAGAAGTAAACATTGTATTAAAGTCAAAAGTAGTGACCTTCATGTTTTATTCATAATTTTATTACACATCATGATGTAATTCAATTTTAGAATAAGTTTCTGTACTAACTATTCAATAGTAATCCTACAACCAGACAATGCAACTCATCGAACCAGTATTATTGTTTAAATTATTTAGAAAAAATTAAGGAATTGCTACATGCACATTTTGTCAACAACATAGGACAGTACTCAAGCAGTAATGTCAAGAAGAACATGATAAAATATAGTATTATAGAAGAGCACCAAGGTAGAAACTTTGTTTATAAAAACATGAAGGTTTCCTGGCTTCTTAAAGATTATAATTCAAATAAAGTCATACCTGAGTTTAGATATTCTTTGTTCATTAAGCAGCAGAAGATTAAAATTCAAGGAACGTCTGTTGAAAGTGGAATTTCATTCCTATGTTAAAAACTCAAGGGTCAAAAATTCAGTCAAAGGCAAGGGCTTAAAAATTACCACATCATAGAAATGCGGTCAAATTAAGAGTAACACATCGTAATTTAAGATTGACAAAGGCCCCGGCACTGAAGATACTAAGAAAGGAGGAAAATATTAGCGGAACTGGTGCCTTCCAGATAACTGAACAACGAAATTAAGAACCAGAGAATTGGCGAACGAAACTTTGTCAAATTATTATTTTAACATCAGGGCCCTAGCCTTAGATTCCTAATTCCAGCAACATGACTATGAGTTGGTTTAGCTCAATTCCAAAATTGAATAGGTAATTACGCTTGAATAATAATGATTGAATATAAGAAACCCTTGAATAATTACCTCAACGAAACTATTGAATAATTACCCTTGAATTCTTACTATTCCTCAATGAAACCAAATTGATTACGTAATCTGGAAAATAATAAATCCTTTCCCCTTCAATTGAATCATCTAAGAATGCAACACAATCTTGGATTTCGTATAACTAACAATATTAGATTGTTAGGTTAATTTAAAAGATGAAGCCCTGCCACACAATCAGATTTCGAAGATTCATAAAATACTTTGATTACATATATAATTTTTGTAAGTTTCTGGTTCATAACAGAGCATAAGATGTGGAATATTATGAATCTTTATCCCTAACACAATGAAAGTTGCTGTCAATTTAGTAATCCCTATGTCAAACCCTATATTACTAATCACAAATAAGAACAGGAACCCACATCTTATGATTATGTACAAGTAAACCCAAAAATAGTTGATGTTCTTAGACATACCTGGGCGCTGAAATTCATTTTCTGTTGAGTAGAAAATCGCCCTCATAATTGCACCATGTAACGCAAAGAAGATGTTCTATTGATTAATGTCGGCATGTACGAAATCGATTGACATCAACAAGGCGAATTTCTGGGAGAGCGTTTTTCAGATTCAACCAGCGATGGTAGATGGAAGAGGAAAGTAGAGAATGAACCTTATGATGATGATAGGGTTTCTCAATGGTAAGTGTAGGTGAACTTACATGTGTTTCCACAAATACCCCTATATATTTTATCAAATACCATTTAAACACTGCTGCCTAATCCTTTATCTACTTTTGTTTATTTTGCTGGAAACCTTTTTAAAATTTCCTGATGCATAAAAACTTTGATTCACCATCTTTAATAATCATACCTTTTTAACCACATCCTCTTACTACCCAATTTCTTTCTAAAATATATTTTGTTTATTATTTCATTTTAATTAGTATGTATTTATTTTATACATGCTTAGTCCTATCTTAAAGAATGACAAACTCATGACCATTGCTAATTTTGTGAAAGGCTCTCTATTTGTCATTCTATTATTTTCTATTAAATCCCCATGGATAATTTTTTTTAATGCACGTACAATGATGATTAGTTTTTTATTACAATTTTAAATTATATATGCATAACACTCGCGCGATATTTACCAAGTGATGTACCTACATCCATATAAAAAATCAGTAGGTGGTATTTTTAATTTGGAGATCAGCAGCTTAACTGATATAATGTGTCGTTAATTAGATGCCAGCTTGGCAGCAATGACAGTTAAAAGCAACAAGGATCGTAATAATCAATTTTATTGGCAGTGAAAAAAAAAGTCACGCTTCAACGGAGGTATACACTAACATGCAAACAAAAAATATTTTCAACATCAACAAACATGTCATGTAGTAATTTAATTAATGAATATATTAAGCTCAATCAACAAACGGCAAATCCAACACTTCAGAGGTGACCCATGTTGAATCGCTTTAGTTTTCCATGAGAGGATTTAGAAAACGATCGTTCAATTTGGTTGTATTGAGGAAGGGAATGATATGCGTTAACCCTATAAAGATATTCTATTGAAATTACATGATTATCCCTACCATTGAATAGAATTTTAGTTAATCAATTTTTACTTTTATATTTTCTCTTTATTACTATTTTTTTGATTTACTCTCGCATTGATTAATCTGATATCCAAAAAAATAGCATTTTCACAAAAAAAGTATTTTTGCAAAAATATTTTAACACTATTTCGATTGCTAAAGTATGACAAAAGTTTCACGCATACATAGTACCTGCTAAAGATAAATCAATTTGTCAGAAGTGATTGAGCTTCTTTTATGATCTATGCCTCACCATCCATCTGATGTTAATAATGTGCATATAAAGATACACACACACACACACACACACAGATATATATATATAGATAGATAGATTCGTTTTTTCCATAAAAAAATAATATAAAAATTTCAGTTAAAATGAAATGTATACCCGTGCAGCGCACGGGTCATACAAACTAGTTTCCCTTAATCATGACATTGATCGAGATAATCGTGTTTACTTTGAAAAATATGCTCTTAAGACCGTTGAGTCTACTTGAATCACATCTAGACAAATTGAAGTGAGGTAGAATTTATTGGTCGTGTAATTGTCCATCGAGTTGTATTAATTACAGTAATTGAACACCCTCAATTTTATAAATTCTATATATAGAGCATATTGTATTCACATTTCTTTTTTTTTTTTGCTAAATTGCACTTTTTGCTCTTTATGTTTGGGGTTGGTGTCACTATGGCCCTTTATCTTTTTTTTCTCTCGTTTTAGCCCCTCATGTTTTTTTTGCGTGTCATTTTGGCTCCTGCCGTTAGTTTTTTCTAACAGACGCCACGCTGGCAGTTAACTGCTGACGTGGCGTCCTAATTGTCCAATCTGACGTGGCTTCATTAAATAACATGGCCAATGAGAGACCTAATTGAAACAAATAAAAAACATAGGAGACAAAACACAATCAATCACTCTCCATCTTCACCTTCTTCTTCTCCGGCGAGCCACCACCACCTCTGGCGAGCCACTGCCACCATCTCCGGCGAGCCACTGCCACCATCTCCGGCGAGCCACCCTAAATCACCAAATCCCAAATCCTAAATCCCCAAATCTCTAATTTCAATAAAAATGGAAGATTGATTATGGAAGATGAAGAGGATGAAGAGCACACCACTGGTCAGTGTTGCAGGACTCCGTGAAAAAAGGAATCCATTAATCCCTCCAGTTGTAACATATCCACCTAAAACAAAAGACAAAGATAACATACAACATATTTAAAGATTAAAAATAGAGTTTAAATCGCATCTTTTATTGAAATAGTATACTGGGATTTCCTATTGTTGTTACAATCAAGAGGTCACCCACAAGTTATATACCCAGTTAAGCATAATGTTCGTCTTTAAACTACCAGATATGTAGAAAGATTGATTGCCATGATCTATGTAACACTTGCCTTTCATAAAGCGATTTTTGAGGTAAATCAATTCAATATTATTTTAAAGGTTTTTCACTTTACTTGTAACAACACCCTTTGGAAAGTATAATTATTTTAGTTTCATTTTTTTTTCAAGCTTAACTGGAACTAACCTAATTTAAAAAGAAATCTTACTTCTCTCAACATGAATATCATATTGAGCCCCATGGTTGTCCAAATCTTAATCCTCTTCATCTTCCATAATCAATCTTCCATTTTTGTTGAAATTAGAGATTTAGGGATTTAGGATTTGGGATTTGGTGATTTAGGATTTGGGTATTTAGGATTTGGGATTTGGTGATTTCGGATTTGAGTATTTAGGGATTTAGGATTGATATTGGGTTTAGGGTGGCTCGTCGGAGATGGTGGCGGTGGCTCGCCGGAGGTGGTGGTGGCTCGCTGGAGAAGAAGAAGGTCAAGATGGAGAAAGAAGATGGAGAGTGATTGATTATGTTTTGTGTTTGTGTCAATTTAGTCCCCTATATTTTTTATTTGTTTCAATTTGGTCCCTCATTGACCATGTCATTTAATGAAGCCACGTCAGATTGGACAATTAGGACGCCACGTCAGCAGTTAACTGCCAGCGTGGCGTCCGTCAGAAAAAACTAACGACAGGTGCCAAAATGACACACACAAAAAACATGAGGGGCTAAAACGAGAAAAAAAAAGATAAAGGGCCAAAGTGACTCCAACCCCAAACATAAAGGGCCAAAAGTGCAATTTAGCCTTCTTTTTTTTTCAATCAATATGAT
Organism: Astragalus glycyphyllos; assembly: GCA_963573325.1. Classification (NCBI taxonomy): domain Eukaryota; kingdom Viridiplantae; phylum Streptophyta; class Magnoliopsida; order Fabales; family Fabaceae; genus Astragalus; species Astragalus glycyphyllos. Next base: position 25,500,390 of record OY754312.1, read on the forward strand.
TCCATATGCTGAGCTTTTGCCTCATGAGTACTCCTATGTTATTTACCTCTCCAGTGGATTCGATCTATGCATATACGATCCTATGATTCTTAACGAGGTATCAGAGCGATACCCTAAAGATGAGAACATTATGCTTCCGACTCTTATTCAGATTCGATTACGGATGGAGATAATCAATAAGATGAAGACTTCAACGATTTCACAAGATGATATTCCAAAGTGGTTGTTCTTATCAATAACCAAACGAAGCAAGCATTTCCAATATTTGTGAATCTGTGACAACAGATGAGAAAGTCTTTATGCTATGGTTCATATCAAGAAATTCAAGCCAGCAATCCAACTCTTAGTAAACCCTTCACAACTTTCATCCTTCGCCTTCGATCCAAGCATAGCTTCGAAAGACACTGTCCACACAGTCAAAAACCACATCAAGTTGTTCCGCTACTTCACTTGTTTTGTTTTGGTTCCGGTTTTGATTTCGAGCACCATTCTGATCTTTGCAAAGCCTCCTAAACATCTGATCAACATCTTCGATCCCGGTGGAAATCTCATCGTCGTTTACTTCTCCATTGGCGTCGTTTCTGAGGAAGTTGCTTCACATGTTTATCGTTTTTTTAGATGGCCTCATTGCCGTCAAAATCATCTGGTGTGTTTTCACTTCCATACAGAGCTGTCAAGATGGGCGGTCCGACCCACTGGGTCAAAATGTAAAACTGGGTTGGGCTAGGCCCGCCCAATTATCAACAATGTCGTGTTTTGTGTAGTCCAAAACACTGGGCCAATAGGCCGGCTCGCGGCCCAATCTAACTTTAGCATTGGAAATCATAAAAATTGATCAAAAAAACATAAAAAAGTTGGCCCAGCTTGGCCCATGGGCCAACTAGACTGGGCAAAAATGGCTCGATTTGTACTTGGGCCTCTATTTAACAAGCCCAGTCCAACCCAACCCAAAAACTGAGCATTAGGCCGACCCGGCTGGGCCGAAATTGACATCTCTACTTCCAGAAGCATTCAACATTTCCCTGTTTACATTTGGATAATGGAGTTTCATGTGTTGTATTTGGGCTCAAACTTGCTTTTTGGCCCATTGCTCATTGGATCACATTACTGCTCCAAAACACCATTTTTCTTATTAATTTTTTTGCTATGTTACTTTTTCTTTTGTTTATTTTTCTTAGTAATTGAAATAATGCTTGTATTTCAAGCTGATGTGATGATCCCACTATTAATTTGAGGGAGGCTATTAGAAATATAATTAGTGTCTTTTTTCAATCAATATGATTCCTTATGACGAGCTTTTGCCTCATGAGTACTCCTATGCTTTCTCCCTCTCTTATGAATTCTATCTATGCATATACGATCTTATGATTCTTAACATTTTGATATATCAACAACCCTCAATTTTAAAGACACATCCAACACTTATCTTTCTCACTTCTCCCCTCAGTTTTATGATTTTAAAAAATCAAAAGAACAAGTTGATAGATACCAATATAACATTTTTAATCATACTTGATTTATGGTTAGAGACATTTTATAGTTTCTTCAATTCTAAATTGAAAAAATGCCCTCTCTTTCCCCTCCCTCCCAAAACGTACCCCCTCCCAAACATACATTTACTCTTTCATGGTGTTAAAGAGACGTACGACTCTCCATCCAACATTTTTGAAAGTAATTTGTATTTTGTTCCGTTTTGGAGTACCGGTACTCCTTTTGAATGAATTGATTTTACTCTCCTGAGTCACAATGGGTACATAGAAGTACAATATATATATATATATATATATATATATATATATATATATATATATATATTATATAACCTAATTTCAAAGAAGCTACTTTAAAAGAAATTTCGCGAAATCCATTACAATGACTTGTGAGTTAAACATATACATTGAGAACAAAAGGATGAAAGGACGATGAAGACATTGAGAGAAAAAAATGTGGAAGGACAAGGTGGAGGACACTTGACAGCTTTTTTCCTTCATTAATGATTTCGTCCACAAATAGCTGTACAATTTGGAATATAATGAAATTAATCAAACTATCAAACAAATGTATTAAACGTACAATATGATGGATATACTCAAACTTAGAAGAAAAGGTACATATTTTTCGTATGCAAAATTCCAAAACCTCAACTTCCCTTATTTTTTTGGATCAATAACCATAGCTTCCCTGTTGTGGCGGTAATCTTGGAATGAAGCTAGACCACAAGATTTCTTTGCAGGTCCCTCTAAACCCAACTCAACTTTCAGTACATGTATGGCGAGCGTTTTGTCCTTATTATTTATTCACTGCACATCAACGATTAATACCAAAAGCTTTGCTTGCTACTTGACATGACTATGATATGAAATTAATTACGTTAAATTAAACTCCAACCAGTTGACAGACAATCAGACAATGTGTCCAAACTAACTCTGTAATTTGCATGGAAATTTAAAAACACTATACTTGCCTAACACGTGTACGGTAAATATTGTTTGGCCGGGTTTGAATGAAAGGTCAATGATTTCTTTCATTATATACTTACATCTTCATGTCGCAAGTTCAGTACTTATCACAATTAGACTCAATTATATGAGTAGACAAAACACAACACAACACAATCATACGAGTTTAGCTGATACAAGGGTAATTAGGTAATTGTAACCAACTAGCCTTTAATTATAAAGAGATCTTGGTGCTCCACATGTATATATATATCATTGATTGGTACACGCTGTTCACTCCAGATCTATTCTATTTTTCATATATAATCCCGCGAACTTCTTCTCAACCTCCTAATATTTCCTTCTGGTTCTGCTTTCCTTTCTGAGAAAAGCGGTAAGATAAATAAATCCAATTATTCTCTTTCCGTTAGCTACACTAAATTATTTCACAATTTTTTCTTCTTTTATTCGACTATTGACTAGTATGGTAAGTGTCTTAATGACCTTACTACTTGGTTTTAGTAATATTCAGCCCTTATTATTTCGATTCGTTCTAATTCATGTTGCAATAGTATATATATATATATATATATATATATATATATATATATATATATATATATATATATATATGAAGTTTCAGCTAATATAATTTATTGGTTTTGTTTTGTGATAATAGTGGTGATGGAGAATGGAAATTATGCAAGTGGATTAGCGAGAACGAAATCGGATCAGTTAGTGGACTCGGTGGTAGCATCTCTGAAGTCGCCACCGGGAGGTGGATCGAGCGAGTCAGTGGGAGAGGGTGGTGGTGGTGGTGGGAGTCTGACAAGGAAGTCGAGTAGGAGGGCGTCGCCGGGGAGTAGAAACACACACATAAGGAAGGCAAGGAGCGCACAGCCACAGACGTTGAAGGCTGAATTGGATGAGGTTAATAGTGGCGCAGCTCTTAGTAGAGCTTCAAGTGCTAGTTTTGGCCTCTCATTCTCCTTCACTGGATTCTCTCTTCCTCCTGATGATGTTGCTGATACCAAACCATTCAGCGACGATGATATCCGTAAGTTATATATTTCATATCATTTCACACACATAACTTTTCATACATATCAACAATCTCATGCCACAATTATGTGGTAATCCACTAATCCATAGTTTATCAATCGCTTCATATATATTTTTTATAAGCAAACTTTTTATAATTAAGCAAATGTTAGTGATATGAATCTTGAACCTCCTTCATAACCTTTAACTCCGAAAGTTGAGCTAGCTTCTTGGGACATCTATCATTTCATATTGAAATTGTTATTAGGTTTACTAGATGATATCCATAAGTGATTACTTCTTTTTTAACAGAAAATAATTTTTTTTTGAGGGGGGATTAGGACTCCTGTTCTGCAAGTTGTAGAAATAGTACATAATGGTCCCTCAGCTCAACAACCAACCTATACCTAGCTAGTGCCTAGCTAGGACAAATTAATATGATGTTTGATATTAAAAAAACAATCTTTCAGACAACTTTTTTGAGATGTTCTCACGAGTTTAGAGCGGTACGTTTTTGTTTGGAGATTTTTGTCCTTTTTAAGAACAAAAGGTTACAAATGCTCTCAAGAACTTTCCTTCTGTGTCAATACGGTAACCACAATATATATCTTTTCTTGATTATTGTTAGCTTCTACTTTTTGTCAAGAAAAAAGGTTAGCTTCTACTTTTCGGGATAAAGGTTAGTCATTATCTTGATGATTATGAGAAGTCAATATAGCTTCTAGCTGTCTTGAGCTAATATTTACAATTTTTTTAAAAAATATAAACTATTTACAATCTCGTATCACGTGTTCATTTGACTTCATATTTTTTTTTTTACTGAAGCTATACAATATGTTATATCAATAGAGTAATCTCAAAACTCTAAAATTTAAATTAATATAAGAATACAGTTTTTTATTAATAATTTTAGTATATTATAGTTATACTCTAGCTAGTATGATTTTGACATTATCACAATTTGGTCTGTGATAGGTCATAATCACACTAAAGTTATACTTTAGTATAAACATAAATAATCACAAAATATAAATATGATTTTGAATGCTGAAATAAAAAAAATTAAATTTCTAAAAAAAGTCTGAAAAAGTACAGTCGCATCATTCATAAAAGTTATTTTGACGGTACATTTATTTTACTTTTTTTCTACCATGTCATAAGTGCAGTATTTATCAGATTTATCTATTATTAATCTACGTCCAGAAATCTGGTTGATCACATGTATCTGACACTTTGTTGGCACATGTGGTTTTTCTCTCCCACTAAAGTTTTTGCCACACCAAAACTTCAAATTTGACGGTTTATTGATAAATGGTAATATGGGCATTGAAATTTGACGGTTCATTGATAAATGGTAATATGGGCATTGATTTACCTAAACTTTTTTTTACAAAACAATTTTACTGGATATTTGATTTACTAGTTAATAAACTTCAAAGTGGTCAAAAAAAATATTAATAAACTTCAAAGCTATTAGTGAGAAAGATGATATAATTAGGTGGTGTACAAAACTGGTAAAGATCTGAATAATTGATGCAGTAATAAAACATTGCCTAAATAGGTAATGTGACAAAATAATACTAAGTATTTTAAAACATGTATGTCTCAATCTAATAACCTAACTCATTAGTTATGATATTTATTTATAAATAAAATATTTCATTTCACAAGAGATTCAACACATTCTGATAAAAGATTGACTTCATTTTCTCCTATTATTCAACAGAACTACTGTAGTAGTTGAATTTTCTGTATATTCCAGCAGATCATATCTTGAACTCATTTTTAGTTACGTGGAGTTGGGTCCAATATCTAACCAACCACCTTGAACTAAAAACCCGTGATTAACGGTCCCAAAAAAACAAGTGACTCACAGTGGTTCCCTACAACCTAAAGGACCCATACAATAGTAATGGTAATGTCTTGGTGTGCTTTTCCTTATCAACCACTTGTACGATATCTATGCCTAATTGCCAATGGTCCCCTTGTGCCAAGCCATACACATATTTAGTAACGTCGGTCTAATTAATTATGGCAATCATCACTTCATGCATGTTCCAATGGTACATGCATGTTCCAATTATGTCACAGGTACTGTTTCATTTGTTTGGGAAAACTTGTATTTTCAATTTTTTTAGACGAAGTGACAAGTAATACATGTAAATTCACAAATATAAACGAAGATATCCTGAATTTGAATTCGAGTAACCATGAAAATATTTTGGCCTAACAACTAGTTGTGTTAGGTCTTACGGATCTTTGATTTTCAATCTAAGAAGGACAAAGTATTTTGTATATACTAGTAAAGAAGACTTGTTTCCAAAAATAAAAGATCACTTAATTGCAATTTTGATACTCCTCACGTCACAACTATGCAAATTAGATTCTCTTAGGATATGCCTTAGCAAAACAACGGTTCTTTTGGAATATTGTTTTTTTTTTTTTACAATTCTTTTGGAATATTGTTATTTATGCATTATGTTGAATAATTTTTTTAATATTTTAATTTTATGTTGAAAAAAAATTCAATATATTTTTAAAAATTGAAATAAATTTAATTTTTTAATTAAGTAGTCAATGAAACAAATTTAAACCTCTTTGAATTCTCTATTTACTTATGTTTTTTATTAGATAATAAATAGAATAACATATTAAATATTAATCAATATATATTAAAATATTAAATATTTTTTACTACACAACAAATATCAAATAATTTAATATCTATATTTTTTATTAGCAGTATAAGTTTTTATTAATGAAATATTTTTTTTTGGGAAAATAACTTTGTTTTGTACTTTATGATAGTAACCTAGAGCCTATTTGAAATCCCTTTTTTGAAAACAGATTTTAGTTGTCAAAAAATTTTATTGAACAAATTTATTATTTGTCAAATTTTAAAAATCAAAAAACAGTTTTTAGAACTTAATTCAAACAGACTCCTATAACCTAGCTAATTCTTTAATTTAGGGAATTAAACATTTAAAGAAAGACTAACAGACATTGAAAGAGTAACAAGAAAGACACACATAATTCATAACTAACATTTTTCTCACTCTCCTAACTAATTACCGACCGTTAACATTTGTGTATAAAAGAAAACTTAGGGAACTAAGCAAATAAATTGTGAATAGGTTATTGTTGCACGAAAAATATGGATTTTGATCCTCTTAAGTGAATAAAGTGTTAAGATACATTTGTCCTCTAAGTCATTATTTTTGGATATGCATTCCTGCTATTTTGTTTGAGAAGCATATAACACATGAACATGCGTTTTTAATTTGTAGGCTTCTAAATGAAAGAGCATGGCAGTAGTTTATATATATATTATATATAAAAAAATATTATTATACTAATTAGTATGTTAATGTTGCAGCTGAGGATATTGAAGCTGGAAATCATAAGCCAAAGTTTCAAACAGAGCCTACTCTGCCAATATATCTAAAGGTACTACTATACTTCAAGTGTTAAAAAAGTATGCCCAAAACTTCACTCCCTGCCTGCCTGCACCTACCTATATATAGCATGAGTTTGATTTAGTGCTATGAATGTATGTATTTGGGCAGGGAACAGTGATGAACCTTCATTTATCAGTCAAAGGCAACAAATATATAGCATGATCAGGTTCAGTCTTGTACAAGGTTTTCATGTAATGTCAATGTACAAGACTACCCCTTCTTTCCGGTTAACCAGATAAATAACCAACTAGTATAGAATAGAAGATACATTACTTGCTTTAATCAATGATTTTTGATGCCTACAAGTACAACAGGGCGTCCACACATTAGTTTTATTTACCATACGCTTGAAAGACCTAAGGAGGCTTTAGCTATAACTTGGTTTTTCTGAGAAAGAAGGGTATGAACTTATTTTATAAGTATATAGTAGTTAGACATAATTTTCAAAGAAAAAACATTTCAATGCATTGAGCTTACCTTTTTAAAAATGTGAGAGATCCTCATCTCACTAAATGAGTTAAATTCTTATTGTGGAATTTGCAGTTCAAGGATGTGAAATACAAGGTAGTGATTAAAGGCATGAGGACAAGTGGGGAGAAGGATATCTTAAAAGGGATCACTGGTTGTGTAAATCCAGGGGAGGTTTTGGCATTGATGGGTCCCTCAGGAAGTGGAAAGACATCTTTGTTGAGTTTGCTTGGAGCTAGGGTAAATCATCCCACAGATGGTGGCTCTATCACTTACAATGACCAACCTTATTCCAAGTTCCTAAAGAGCAGGTAATAATCCAGGTTGAAGACATGTCTGGTGTCATGTCGGACACGGGACGCCAATACAGACACTTCAATCACTTATATTTTTTATATTATCTATGCCTATGTGTCCGTATTAGTATCGTGTCCGTGTGCTTCATAGCTTAACTTATAGTGTGCATTTGGCAGGATTGGATTTGTGACACAAGATGATGTTCTGTTTCCTCACCTAACTGTGAAGGAAACATTGACATACGCAGCACGTTTAAGGTTGCCAAATACATTAACCAGAGAACAAAAGGAAGAACGAGCTTTAGATGTTATCGATGAGCTTGGCTTGGAGAGGTAATTAAGTACTTCCACTAGAGTCTCAATTATTATGACAATAAAACGTTATAATCATGGAAACAACATAGTAAAAGAGTACTATGCAGACAAATTTTATATATACTAAAACTTAAATTATATGAAAACAGGTGCCAAGACACTTTAATAGGAGGTTCCTTTGTTCGAGGAGTATCTGGGGGAGAGAGGAAGAGAGTTTGTATTGGAAACGAAATCATAATCAATCCTTCTCTTCTGTTTCTTGATGAACCAACTTCTGGTTTGGATTCCACAACAGCTTTAAGGATAGTTCAGATGCTACATGACATAGCAGAGGTATTTATCCTATACATAATCAACTCTTGAATCTAATCTAATTTTCGCAGACCGACAACTTTTAAAAGCGGTTTTTTACAATTTTCCCCTCGATCACGACACTCACCTTTTAGTCTTATGTGGCAGGCTGGTAAAACTGTAGTGACAACAATTCATCAACCATCAAGTAGACTCTTTCATAAATTTGATAAGCTAATCCTTCTTGGAAAAGGGAGCTTGCTTTACTTTGGAAAAGCATCTGAAGCAATGGATTACTTTGGGTTTATAGGGTGTACTCCTCTCATTGCCATGAATCCAGCTGAGTTTTTATTAGACCTTGCAAATGGAAACTTAAATGATATTTCTGTACCATCTGAGTTAGCTGATAAAGTGCATATGGGAAATGCACAAGCCCTAACATCCAATGCCAAACCATCATCTGCAGCCGTACAAGAGGTATAACTCCCTCTAGTCTTATTTATAAGAAAAATTTACAGTTTTAGATTCATTGAATAACTGATGTATCTGGTCTATATTTTATTTATTATAGTATCTGGTGGAGGCATATGAAACTAAAGTTGCGGAAACAGAAAAGAAGAAGCTAATGATTCCTATACCCCTTGATGAAGAACTTAAGTCTAAGGTTTGTTCTCGTAAAAGACAGTGGGGAGCAAGTTGGTTTGAGCAATATTCAATATTATTTTCTAGAGGGTTCAAAGAAAGGAGGCACGACTATTTTAGCTGGTTGAGAATCACACAAGTTCTATCCACTGCTGTCATCTTAGGATTACTTTGGTGGCAATCAGATGCCAACAACCCAAAAGATCTTCAAGACCAGGCAGGACTGCTTTTCTTTATTGCAGTGTTTTGGGGATTTTTTCCTGTTTTCACTGCAATATTCACATTTCCTCAAGAGAGAGCCATGTTGAATAAGGAAAGAGCTTCAGATATGTACAGATTAAGTGCATACTTTGTGGCTAGAACTACAAGTGACCTTCCACTAGACTTAGTATTGCCAGTGTTATTCCTCCTAGTTGTTTATTTCATGGCTGGTTTGAGACTTAGTGTGGCTCCCTTTTTCCTTAGCATTCTCACAGTTTTTCTCTGCATTGTGGCAGCTCAGGTATGCATTTTGTAACTCACAATCCAATTAATAATAAAATAACATAAAACCAAAATGGCCTTCAGTTCTAGTTGTAGCTAATTGTGATTTGTTAAGCAGGGTCTTGGACTTGCTATTGGTGCTACACTAATGGACTTGAAAAAGGCAACAACTCTTGCTTCTGTTACTGTCATGACTTTCATGTTAGCAGGAGGTTTCTTTGTAAAGGTAAATTTAATTAACCACTTTTTCTTGGAATGCAAAACCAATGAAGCACTGACACTCAGACCAGACACTAGACACGACACAATCATAGACATGTAGACATTGATAATTGATAACAATTTAAGAAAATAGAAGCGATTGAATATAGCCACATAATCAGATACGTGTCAGACACGAAATACGTTTTTAGTCTAAATTGTGGGTGCTACATAGTGCTTTTTTGGTCAACAATGAATTTTATGCTGAACACTGACACTAGACGCGACACAGACACACGACACTTACACAAACACTAGATACGACACCGACACAAACAGTGCATTGATTATGATATTGCACTAATGATGGTATGTAACTGACTCGTGTTATTTAATTGGACAGAAAGTACCCATATTTATATCATGGATTCGCTACCTATCATTCAACTACCATACATACAAACTTTTGTTGAAAGTGCAATATGAACACATTGCACCTAGCATAAATGGGATGAGAATAGATAGTGGTTCCAAAGAGGTTGCTGCTCTGATAGCAATGGTTTTTGGTTATCGTTTATTGGCGTATTTTTCTCTACGAATGATGAAAGTTCAACCTGGAGCTTAAAACTATCCAAGCAAATAGCAGAGTCTGACTTGGAGATGAACTTCCTCTCCACTACCAAGAGTGATATTGAATGACGGCTCATAATTATGTCGTACTATAATGTAAGGAGGATTAGCAAGTGAAGTGGCTACATCTGATTGTGTATATTTTTCCATTTAGAATGTTCAAACAATGAAAGCAATTGAATGTTATCATAGGATGTATTTTACTTAGCATGTTTAGAGGATAGATGATTATCATTTTGTTTTTGCAAAGGCAAGCTTTTATAAGAATTTTTAGAGGATAGATTTTTATTTTTTGCAACTTAAAAAGTTCTTAGAAGGAACCATTGTTATATTAGAAGTGTTTTATTAACTCAACCTCAACTCAGGTTGTTATTATATGAATACACAATTGAAGATGTTTATCTCGTAAGTTTGTACTTTTAAAGACTCATAGGTGAATATAGGAGACTTACCAAATTTGAAATGGATAGCTAAGAACTATTGTAGGCTTCAATCTTCTTTCTACTGATTGTCCATCTATCCATTAGGTAGCCTCTTATCTCCTATAGCATTGTGATAGTTGGTTGATGTCTTGGTCCAGTTACAACATTATTGAAAGTATTTGCCATATTCTTGACCTATACATCACATTGGGAAGTGAATGTGAATATACATTTACCGCAAAATTTAGGAGGAATCTTCAATAAGTGAATAGCATACCTTAAAACGTCATCGTTAAGTAATCTTAATTCAACTTGCACCAAAACGCGAACAAAGCTTTGAATCATTCAGTCTCTTTGAAAACCCCCTTTAATTGGCATGTTTGGGAAAAATGGTAGGACACGTATTTTATGCTTCTAACACCATTACATGCTCAATTGACGTGGGTTAAAAATGCACTTTTGTGGAGTGGGTATATGCTAGGGTGCTAACCAAAATAGGGGGTGTATTTAGCCATTTCCATTGGAAGTCAACGTCCATCGATACCGGCCCAGTTGATAAAAAAAACTCAACATCCATCGCAAAAATAACGCCACATACTAATCAAGGGGTATTTCCGTCAGAGAAATTCTCAACGGCTACTTCCATATAAAACGCACCCTTGCTTCATCAAAAGCAACACACTGATATTCTCTGATATCCTTTTTCACCGTTTCATTCATTCGTCGTCTCTCTCTCGCTGATCAAACAAAAATTCGTCTCTCTCTCTCGCTGATATCCTTCTGACAATCTTGTGATCTTCGAAGCTTCGACGCTGATACTGCAAATCGACAACACAACACGCCGCCATTCAATTTCTTTCATCTCCATTTCTTTTTTTTCTTCAATCTTTCTTTCCGTTTAAATCCGCTAAATCTTGTTCTCTATTTTGCAGGTTTCTTCAATCATCATTATCTCCCTCTCCATTCATGGATCAGGGATCGTTGACCAAGACCAGAACCCGATCTCCATTCCAACAACGCTTCATCTACAAAAAGAACCCTCCGGAAAACGTAATTCCCCTTTCGTATCTTGATTTTCTATTTTTCTTGAGAACCAAACACACCGTTAATTGATTTCTGACTTAGGGTTTTTGATTGTTACAGTTGGACAGGTTCATTCCGAATAGGTCTGCGATGGATTTCGGTTACGCTAACTACATGTTAACGGAGGGTAGTAGAAAGGGAAAAGAGAATCCGGAGACGGTGACGTCACCTTCGCGAGAAGCCTTCCTCAAGAGACTTGCTGAAGCCACCAACATGAACAACCGCACCAGAATCTTGGCCTTCAAGAACAAACCACCGGTACCAGTTGAACTCATTCCTAAGGATATCCTTTCCCCTCCTCCTCAAACCAAATCCTCCAAACCCAAGCGTTACATTCCTCAGGTAATTCCTTCTAACTGTATATTCAATTTTTATTTTTATCACATGCTTTCAGTTTCGACTTCAATGGCATGTTTTAAAGTGTTTTTGTTATAATGATTTTTCAGAGTTCTGAAAGGACATTGGATGCCCCTGATATCCTAGACGATTTCTACTTGAATTTATTAGACTGGGGAAGTAGTAATGTCCTCAGTATTGCGCTTGCAAATACGGTGTATCTATGGAATGCTTCAGATAGTTCCACCGAAGAACTTGTCACCGTAGATGATGAATATGGTCCCGTTACGAGTGTTAGCTGGGCTCCAGATGGTCGCCACTTAGCCATTGGTTTGAACAATTCCCGTGTCCAGCTCTGGGATTCTTCTACCACAAAGCTGGTAAATATCATTTGCTTTTTTTTTACTATGTATTGTTTAAAATGGAATTCTGCTACCACAAAGCTGGTAAATATCATTTGATCTTTTTTACTATGTATTGTTTGAAACTTGAACATGGAATTGAGCACATAAATTACCCAATAGACCATATGGTTATTAAGGATCCTGAATCAATTGGGAAACTAGGATGGGTAACCTTTAAGTCAGTGTATTTGGACAAACAAAATGTAAAGCTTGATGTTAATAGGCTTAGGTCAGCATTGAAGAAAGCCCTTGAGTTACTGCCCCAATATCAGTAGTTATGGCTATTTATTCAGTATGCTGGATTATTGTCTAGGTTATCATGGTTAGTAATCAGATGAGATCACAACATGGTTGCTGTATTTTTTGTTTATTCGGAAGTAGCATACAGAATAAAGGACAGAAAAAAGTCATGATCTGTGGCAAACTATTTGTTGTATATTTGTATTCTTTGGGTTATCAATTCAGGATAGATTATTGATACTAATGTTTGATTTGATGACTGCAGCTAAGGACATTGAGTGGTGGACATAGAGAAAGAGTGGGTTCATTGGCATGGAATAGTCATATATTGACAACAGGTGGAATGGATGGTAGAATAGTGAACAATGATGTGAGAGTGAGATCTCACATTGTTGAAACTTACAGGGGACACCAACAAGAGGTGTGTGGTCTCAAGTGGTCACCTTCAGGGCAACAACTGGCGAGTGGAGGCAATGATAATATTGTTCACATATGGGACAGATCTGTGGCTTCTTCAAATTCACCTACTCGTTGGCTTCACAGGTTTGAAGATCACAGAGCCGCTGTGAAGGCACTTGCTTGGTGTCCTTTTCAAGGAAATTTACTTGCTTCTGGTGGAGGTGGGAGTGATCAGTGTATTAAGTTGTGGAATACACATACTGGTGCTTGTTTGAATTCTGTCAACACAGGATCACAGGTATGTGCTTTGCTTTGGAACAAGAATGAGCGTGAGCTGCTTAGCTCGCACGGTTTCACTCAGAACCAGCTCACTCTTTGGAAGTATCCTTCGATGGTGAAGATGGCTGAGCTCAACGGTCATACCTCAAGGGTGCTGTACATGGCGCTGAGTCCAGATGGGTGCACAGTAGCCTCTGCAGCCGCTGATGAGACGCTGAGATTCTGGAATGTCTTTGGAACCCCAGAAGCAGCATGCAAAGCTGCACCAAAGACAAATAAAGAGCCCTTTGCTAATTTCAACCGTATCCGTTGAAGATGATTGATTCTGATTTCAACCTTTGAAGATGATTGATACTGGCATATTTGCATGTAGATATACAAGTGTATAAGAATATGGAATATGGAATATGGATGTGTAAACTTTTTATACAGTGGACAGATGTATAGAATCATAGTTACATTATACATGAGTTGGAATTAGTGCACATGATTGGATTGGATTGGATTGGATTTCTTGTCTGTTAATTTGTCACACTCTTGCTGCAAGGAGTTAGCTTAGCATCCTACAAAGTCTGTTGCTGCAACTAATGGAAGATAACCAACCAGTATATTAAGCATTGGAATAATACATTCTGCAAGGAGTTAGCTTAGCATCCTACAAAGGCTTTGCTGCCATCTGTAAGCGGGTATGGAGTAAGACATTCTACTTCAGGCTTACACCCGTAATTCTTTTCACTGAAATCCAAACAAGAGTTGATCCCTTTCTTCATTTCATTCTTTAAAGACAAATTAATTTTGAGATCAAGATAAACACTATATATCAATCCACACAAACAAGTCTGTGCATCTTCATTTGATTTAGCAATTTGATTGATTGAAGCAAAATCCCCCAAACAAGTGGGAGTTGATGATGATGTAAGTGTGTGATTCAAGCATGATTTCTGCTGTGTCATAAATTTGCAAGTTTTATTTATCTTAGCAATTCCTTAATATAACTCTGTACATGATAGCATTAAATTTAAGTTGTGTTGTTTTTTTAGGAACTCATACTGGAAGCCTACACAAGCATCTGCGAGACCCACTTTCCACCTCCCAATGCACAGTTTTGAGTTGTAAAATAGGTAGGCTTGAATATAGAATTTACTATTCCAAATGAGTATGAGTATGGTGACTCACTGCATCTGGTGTTTTCTGTATTGCCAGTGTACTTTTTCCTTAGCATAAAGGGTGTTGTCCCTCTAAAAAATATGTTTCATTGCGATGTTGAAAAATACTAATCTTCTACCATTTATTCGATATTTGGTTTGCGTAATGTTAAATGTTTGTCTGTGTTAATTAGGAACTCATACTGGAAGCCTAAACACGATCCATTTTCCACCTCCCAATGCACAGTTTCGAGTTGTAAAATAGATATGTTTGAATATAGAGTTTACCATTCCAAATTATTAGTTCTCTTGCCAAACTCTATATGTTTGAAAAATACTAATCTTCTACCATTTATTCGATATTTGGTTTGCGTAATGTTAAATGTTTGTCTGTGTTAATTAGGAACTCATACTGGAAGCCTAAACACGATCCATTTTCCACCTCCCAATGCACAGTTTCGAGTTGTAAAATAGGTATGTTTGAATATAGAGTTTACCATTCCAAATTATTAGTTCTCTTGCCAAACTCTATATTCTCTATTAGTTTTCATCGTTTCATTTGTCAGATGATGTTTTATATATTATGTGTGGTTAGGTTCTTATTCTGCAGATCGGTGGGGACTGTAGTAGAGAGTATAGGTTCTTATATACCTGGGGTATTATTTACTTTTGGTTATTTTTGTTGAATCTGTTGATAATTTTGGAAATTAAAGAGAAAAAATGAGTTTCAAATCTTAGTTAACAATCACAAACCAGATTTTCCTGAGTATTATGCATGTTGATGCTAAAGTTTGTTATGTTATTTGCAATTGAGGGAAATTATACAAATCTCATTCATTTTAGTGGAAATACTATCTATCTGGCTCCTTTCATAGACTGTTGTTTCATTAGAAATTATTGTCTCAGTCAGTCCTTAGAAATTGATTTTCATGGATGGTTTTAGTTGAAATCAGATTTAACAGATAACACCGTAGAAAACAAGATTTATGAATGGCAGAAGCTTTTGGTTTGGCATATTTTGTCCAATTTTTTTAGGATTTTAGTAGCTATACTTCACCACTCTTTTGTAGACAAATATTGGCTTGAATAAACATACATAATACACACTTAAGCGTTCTACTGTTTAATTTTTATAAAGGATATGGTTAGTTAGCAATATCAAATGAAATAACTGCTCAATGAGTTTTCAAAGGATGAGCATGTGAAATCTTGAGCTCTTTTTTTAACAGCATGATAGATTGAGGGTAATACCTTCATATTTGCTCTTTTCTTTTTCATGGATGCAGATCTGTAAGTCATTGATGAGTTTGTTTTTCTCTTCTAATTGGGACTGCACATTTGAAGCTTTAAGCTTTTCATTGTTCAAAGCCCAATACTTCTAAGTTTGGGCTTTGGACATGATCTGAATGCTTTTTGTCACCTTATTAGATGATTTTGCGCTCTCTGCCTTGCTTGCATAAACACAATTGACGAGCTTTTTGTTAGAATTATTTTGGTAAATTCACGGTTTGGGTGTTGGATTATGGGTGGTTCAGCAAAAGCGTTATTCTACATTTTGTTTTCAATTTTGTACTTCGAATTATATGTTTCACTGTTTTTTGTGATTATCTTTTGCATGGTTCCTTAGGACTGTCAATAACATAAGACGATTGTTATTTAGACAAAATTATTGGATTTGTAGCCTCTGTTAAGTCCAAATCCGGACATCTGTCTGTATTTAAAATTTAATTCTTTCCTTTTCACAATATTTTGAGGAAGCGTGGAGCTTCTCTGTATTTTTTGTTTACAATGTGTTATTGATCATAGGAAACCGTTCTGCAAATATAGAGTTATTTTGTTGTCTATGAGTATGAGCTTGAAGTTCGGAGTGGAGTCTATTGGACCAACTACAAGCATTTTTATAATTTTGAGTTATTTTGATGTCTATGTTTTCTATTATCTTTTCTCCTTCTGCTGAGCTGTCTTTAATGTCTGATATTTTAGCGGGAACTTTTCATAAGTCGTGGCCATCAGCTTATTTGCAACATTAGTTTAACCAATTATGGTTTTACTTTGATTATAGATAGGGTAACCTTCAAATTTTTATTGGTGTCAGTGTGCTGGCGGGGGACCATGACAAACCAAATCATGAAGGGGAAGGTTGAAATGAACAGTGATGCTAAACGGCGAGTCCTTCAAGTCTCGCCTCTAGAAGGTGATCTCTGCGTACATGATGCAAGTTGATCAGAGTGTTGAGGCCAACCAGTGCACGTAGCAGAGGCACCACTATGTTGAAAGAGCTTTGGCACGTTGTAAAGATGATAAACAGATTCCAGCATGCCTGACTATGTTGAAAGAGGTGAGTTTTACTTTTATATTGGAAGAAGTGAATAATTAAATTGGTACTATTATTCCTTTTACCCAAGTATCAGTTCCATTGAAACCAATTTTAATACTTGGCAGAGATGGCGAGCATATGAGAACGTTGTTGGCAGTAAACTGAGGGTCAGGGGAAAGCACTGGATGTTGGTGGTGGATTGAAGAAGAAGAAGAAGAAGAAGAAGAAGACCAAAAAAACCAAGATCAGCTTCTGCAAGCCACTGAAGATGAAATATCAGCAGGTAGAAGTACAGAACAAGCAACAGATCCTAATGATCAATAAATAAATGATGTAAGTAACTTGGTGACTGCTAGTATGTGAAGTATAAATACCTCACACCTTCATTCTAACAGAACAGAATCGTATTTCATCTCTGGGATTGAGAGGAGTGAAACACGGGAAACTAGGGAATCAAGGAAGTGAGGATTGGGAAGCACAAACTGGGATTCAAACCAGATTTGTGAGGAAATTCTTGTACAATTCTTATTGGGGAAATTCTTGTACAATTCTATTCAGTATAATCTGGACTCAAGCAATTGCTTAGTCCCGCAGATGTAAGCATCAAATTGATGCTGAACTGCGTGATCATTTTGTGCGTGTGTTCTTGAGTTTTAGAATTACCTTTGCGCGATTCGCAATTTAACATTACGAGTTGAATTGCACTTTCCTGCTTGCGATTGCCTCGATTACGTCCCACTGTCTTGTTCGGTTTGCTTTTGCATTGCTGAAATCATCGCTTCTCACTTCGTATGCGATTCCGTTGTTTTTGTGCTCGCATAACCTAGAATTTGTGTTTTGCATTGGTTCCCGCCTCAACACCCACAAAGATAGGTGCTTCCATGTTTGTTGTGCATGGTTGCAAGAGAAAATAATATGCGAAGAATTCTGCATTGGAAACTCACAAATAACACATGTATCTTCACAAATTCACAATAAATGCCACGAATCCAAAGCTTGTTGCGTAGGGAGACAATGACGAGCTGCTCGTCATAGGAAGTATTTAATCTTTGATGCTCCTGTATAAGTATTTTCCATATTTTTCTCCAATTAAATTGGTCAGCTGAGGCAACAATTGAGGGTGTTAGGACTTGGACTTAGTTCATGCATAGTTGATAGGCTGTTTTAACAGTGTAGTGTGGCCTAGTAAATAGGGAAAAAATAGGCAATCAACAACTCATCGATCGATGACGAGAAAAAGAGGGAAATGTTTTCCATTGACACAAATCTTTAAGCCTCTAAGAATTTAAGATGAAAAAAGGGACACAAAAATTTACATGTTAGACCATATAGAAAACTTATACACGTTCCCCGTCCTCTCGAAGTATATCTCCAACTAAAGCAAGTGAAAAATCGACGAACGGTTTATGTTACAAACGCAGTCAACAAACTAAGGTTTAAAGTTCCCTATATTTGAATGAAGTATTTTTTGGAAACAATGTAATTTTTTTTGGGAAATTGAAGTATTTTTTTAAAATTAAAATTAAAATACTTCAGTTCCTACTAAAAATTACATTAGCCTCCAAAAAATACTTCATTAAACACACGCTAAAAGGCATTCTATAAAGTGGTTATGACTTACGATGAATTCTCGTTTTGTAGAAGGTTAATATTAGGCGGCTCTCATATTCTCTTATTCAAGAAAAGAAAGGGTTTAACCAAAAAAAGAAAAGAAAAGGGTTTGAATATTTTTAAAACATCACATATAAAATAGTAAATGTTTTTTTTAAGGCAATAAAATAGTAAAAGTTTATTGTCTTAATTTACCCATTTTCGCCCTTCAAATTTCTTTTTTTCTCATTTTAGAAAGACAAATCTATCCGACCCATGAATATTAAGAGATACTTAAAGATAGATAGAATAGATAGATTCAAGATAGAAAGATCCAAATATATATTCCACAAATCACTCATTGGGCCCAAAAATAACAAATTAAATAAAAGAAATAAATAAAAACGCTCCCCGTTTCACTATTTAAGGTTTTCCTAGAGTTAGTTGGCACAATGCATTGTTGAATTTTCATGTTTTAAAATAGAAAGCTAAAGAGAGATTCTTGTGTTTTAAAGATCGATCATTCCTCTTCCATCCTCTCATAACAATCACAAAATGATTCTTCCTCTTATTCTTCTCACCAACCAGTTTCAATGTATTCTTCTTGGATATTACACAATATCTATATTCATATAACACAAACAAAGATTTAATAACCCAATAACAAAGAAATAAAGAAAGATGGAGAACTCCATGAGATTTGGTATGATGGCTGTCTTTGCCGTATCAGGAAGCATGGTTTTCTTGGTTCATCAAGTTCATAAACGTATACTATCTAACTTCATGAAGAAATTTGAATTTGAAGTCAATGGTATCTCATACCCTCAAAAGAATTTCCACGGTATCATTTCCATTTGTTATATTTTATTATTATTGTAATTAAATTCGTTACATTCTTGAAAAACATTATTGTATTCTTTTTCATTTGCAAGGGACAGAGAAACATCATCTTCATCATAATCATCATCATAATCATGTGAAGAAAAGGGTGCGGTTTGCAAAAGAATTGTCGGAAGTTACAATGGAGAAGAAGAAGGGTGGTCGTAAAAATGTGACAAGGGTGAAGGGTGAAAAGGGTAATTCTGGGACAAAATTAGAGGACATGATGCCTCCTAATAGGGCAGTTCTTTATAAGGGTATTTTGAAATATAGGAATTTAACTCCTTGTGGAAGACTTCGTTTTTAAGGAGAATGGAGTATTTGTTAGAGTTGATTTCAATTTCTGCATTGCTACAATTCCTAGTCTCTTCAACTTGATTTTATTGTTTAAGAATAGTCATACAAGAGCTTTGCAAAGTGCAATGCTCTGTTTTTTTTGTGGATGGTGTTTCCAATGCTTCCCTATGTAATTTTTTGTTTGTTTGTAAGATTTGTGTAAGGGTTGTAATGAATTTGGATTACAAAGCTGTAATTAAATTCTGAATTTTTTGTATATTGCAAATAAAGTAGTTTGTTTGAATTTGGTTTCAAAGCTTTAGTGCATATATGGTTTCACACACAACAGATTAGTGGACTAACTCGAGTATACCTTCTAAACTTTTACGTTTCAACGCAATTTTACTTTTCTCTTAAATTTATCTTCCTAGTATTTTAAAGTTTTCCTTTACCTTTCCAGTCAATTTACATTTTCACACTTTACATTATTTCTCGCATCTTTGAATTTGATGAACTCTTTCGTCTCTAAGAGCAGAAGCCCCAACCCTTCATTCCACCTTTCGTCTCCCATAACCACCCATTTTGACGAGAATAATTATTATCGTCAAAAAGCACATATAAAATTTTAAAAATGCCTCACTTTTTTATAAAATGTCTTTTTATTTTTCTTCATATATTTATAAAAAAAAACTTAGCCCCTGGGACATGTGTCCCTCTAGGATTTGCTTATTACCCTCATAAATCGTTTTTCTTCTTTGGTGGGTGTTGTTAGTATAATTTTTTGGTTTTTCACCATATATAAATTTCATAAATGTATATATTATTTATAAATGATTATTTTCTATGTTAGTATATCCCAGTGGTTGCACCTGACATGAGAATTTCAAGGAAGACTTGGGGGATGTCTCAAATGATGATGATATCGCTGATTCTCAAGCATTTGCGGCTATGTCTAAGACCCAAAATTTGGTTACTGCCTCAGAATCTGCTGCTGCTTCTAATCCAGTAGTAGCTTCTGATATGAGAATTTTAGGAAAGCTTTGGGGTGCGATGTCACATGATGTCGGTGATTCGGTGGATGCCGATACCCACGGAACTGTGGCTCAGCATGTAAATTTTGAACCGATTGTGTCCAAGACTCAAAATAAGAAATTGAGGCAAAAAACGAAATTGGTCGTCGGCTACAACACTCGTTCAAAGGCAAATTTTGTTTTTGTCTCCTTTTGATTTGATTTTGTATTTTGTTCTTTGATCTGTCTTATACCTCTCCGTTAGGATGACTTATTTTAGGGGGTCTTTAACTTGGGACTCCTTTTTATTGTTTGGTGTTCAACTTCTTTTCTTGCCAATGGTATTTGTCTAGTCCCCCTTGGCCTTTTTTGTCTTCTTCTTTTTTCTCTTTTTTTTAATAAAATTAGGGTGAAGTACTCTTTTTCCTTCTTGATGTCTCTTAACATCAAAAGGTTTTGATGAGGCTTCTTTCCTTTTATTTGCCAAAAGAAAAAAATTATAAATGCCTATTTTAATTTTGAGTCTTGTTCAAGTCTTTTCAAAAACTAACTCTATGGAGGACTATTCTGAATACCTAACTCCATAAGTCCTCTTTTGTCAACAAAAAAAAAACATGTATCCTCTATGGAGTTTGTTATTTCTCTTTCAAATCTTTTTTTGGGTACATGTATTCGCTTTTTTTTTGTTGATAGACGAAGTGGCAATTACTCCTAAAAACTCACGCACACAACTGTGAGGTAGGCCTTACGGATAGTGTTTTCGCTTTTATTTCTATTTCTATTTCTATTTTTATTTTTCTTTAAAGCATTTTTAATTTCTTATTCTCTCTTATCCACATGTCTTGTCCTTTAATTTGTTTCCTTAAAGCATTTTTATTTTTCTTTAAAGCATTTTGTCCGTCACTAAAAGTCAAATTTTATAAAACTTTAGTGAAGGGAAAAATACCCATTACTAAAAGTCATATTTATTTCACTTTAAACTGCCGTACAAAATCTTTTTATTCTAATGATAGGCCAAACTGTTGACAAAATGTAAACTCTTATTTGACAAAGACAAAATGTTAATTTTAATGACACAAAATCATTCCATAGGATTAAATTTTTAGTGAATGACAAAATTTGTATCTAAAATCCAAATTAAATTCACTTTTAAAGATAAATAAAATCCATTGCGAATAGTTAAATATGTTGAACTTTTATTGACGGGTAAAATCCGTTGGTAAACGTAAATTTTATTGATGATTTTTCGTCACTGAAGTCAATTTAATGAAATTTAAGCGGCGAGAAAAATTTACCACCAAATGGAATTTACTGAAAAGTTAGTGACGAAATAACTAAATCTTTAACTTATTTCAGGTCTTGTGATGGAAAAAATCTGTCACAACAAGTACAACTTGTTAAGTTTTGGTGGCGGAAAACATTCATCACCAAAAGTATAAATTACTGGCAGACAAAAACTATATCAAGAAGTGATATTTTAATGAAACCAAGCCACAGACAAAAAAAGAAAATTTTACTAGCAAACAAAGTCTCTCGCTAAAAGTATATATAATTTAGTGATCTTTTAGTGTCGGGAAAATTTATCACTAAAATCTAAAATTAGTTTACTTTTAATTAGTGATGAATTCTTCTCGTCACTAAAAGTCAAATTTAGTGAACTTTCAGTGATAGACAAAACTTGTCACTAAAAGAAAGACTAGGTAAACATTTGGTGACAAAAAAGAAAACTGTCACTCAAGATCAAATTTGAAAATCTTTTAGTGATGCGAAAAATTTGTCACTGAAATCAAATTCATTTCACTTTTAGTGACACATATATTCCGTAACAAAAGTAAAATCCACTAAATTTTTAGTGAAAAAAGTCCATCGACAAAAGTATAAATTACTGAGACATAAAATATATGACGAGAAGTGATACTTTAGTTGTACCAAACCATTGAAAAAAAGTAAATTTCATGGACACACAAAATCTCTCACTAAAAGTATAATTTAGTAAGCTTTTAATGACAGACATAATTTGTTATCTAAAGTCTCTCACTTTTAGTGTCAAATTTATTGAACTTTTAATTGTTTTGTCACTAAAATTACAACTTATTTCACTTTCAGTGACAAACATAATATGTCACAAAAAGTATAATTTTGACACTAAGAGTATGAATCAATGAATCATTGATCGACAAAGTCGATCACTTGACGTGATATTTTCGGGATAGACCAAACCATCGACAACAGGTTAATTTTAGTGACACAAAATCTCTCACTAAAAGTATAATTTAGTAAAATATGTCACCAAAACCCAAATTTGGTTCATTGCTAGTGATAAATTTTGTCGTCATTAGAAGGCAATTTTAGCGAACTTTTAGTTTATGGATAAAATTTGTCACTAAAAGTAAAATTAGTTTCACTCTTAGTGACATACAGAATTCATCATTAAAGATAGGCTAAATACCTGTTTTGGTCCTTTATGTTTGGGCGAAGTTTCACTTTCGTCCTTTATCTTTTTTTTGTTCCGTTTTAGTCCTTTATGTTTCATTTTTGTTTCGGTTTCGTCCCTACCGTTAGCACTATTTGTTTCATTTTCGTCCTCTGCTTTTTTGTTTGGTTTAATTTTGGTCCCTCTCAGTTTTTAATTTGTTTCGTTTTGGTCCCTCACTTTCTTGCACAATGAAACATAAAGGACTAAAACGGAACAAAAAAAAGATAAAGGACGAAAGTGAAACTTCGCCCAAACATAAAGGACCAAAACAGGTATTTAGCCTTAAAGATAAAATTCGGCAAACTTCTAGTGACGAGAAAAATCTATCATTAAAAGTGAAACTTATTTCACTTCAAGTGGCAAACATAATCCGTTACAAAAAGTATAATTTAGTAAACTTGTTGTGAGACAAACAAATCCATCACTAGAAGTATAAATTAGTGACGATCAAAATCTATCGCACTACATGATATTTTAGTGATAGACCAAACCATTGACAAAATGTAATTTTTAGTGACCGACAAATATCTCAATAAATGCATGATTTCCATAAACTTTTAATGATGGTCAAAATCTGTCAAAAAAACCCAAATTTATTTCACTCTTGGTGGGAATGTTTGTGGATCACTAAAAGTCAAACTTAGTGAATTTTCAATGTCGGGCAAATATGTTACTTAAAAAAAATTTATGTGATCTTCTAGTCACGGACAAAATTCGTCATTAAAACTCAAATTTAGTGAACTTTTAGTAACGAGAAAAAATTGACACTAAAAGTAAAATGTATTTCACTTTTTAGGAACAAATATAATGTTGTCGGAAAAAAAAAATTAGTTAACTTGTAAATAGGTAAAATCCATCACTAAAAGTATGAATCATTGACAGACCATAACCTTTTACTACCATTGACAAAAAGTAAAATTTAGTGACACAAAATTTCTCACTAGTAGTATAATTTAGTGAACTTTTAATGACAACAAAGTCTATCTATCATTAAAAACAAAACTTATTTCACTTTTACCCAGGTAAGATGGTTGTTTGCACATACGGGGTCTTTTTGGTTACTTCGATGCTGACAACGGAAAAATGTATAGTTGTGTGGGCAACAAATTTGGGCCTCAAAGATATGATTCTGGAAATTGGCTCGTTGGAGGTGGTGAGATGGTGCATATATGAAATACAAGTAGGCGAAATTTGACATTTAATCAAATAACTGTTGAAATCCAATATCTCCTATTGTGGTTTTACCTAGGTGGATAGAGGGGGTAATAAGACAGCTGAATGGGTAGCGAAGGAGGCTTGTGCGAGCGGTTTAAACAAACCTCTGGGCGTGTCCTCTGAACTGGGTTGTTTAGATCGCGGTTGCGCGAGCGGAAATCCTCAAGAAGGATGAATTGGTCATGAGTCATCAACATAGTGAGAAAAAGGGTTGCTAGGGATGTTGTTGTTGAAGCTTATTTGTTCACATATGTGGAGGGCACGTCCAGGGACAAACATTGGGGCAGTTGCCCCCTTAAACTACACAATATCGTTAATATATACTTACTTAGTTTATATGTTTGCCCGTGTTGCCAAAAAAAACTTCAAGTGGCTAGTTTTTATTTTATGAAAAGTAACTAGCAAGTTAAGAAGACGAACGCGAGTGTGTACCTACAGTTTGATAATCAGAAGTTGCCGACTCACCATTAGCTAACAAAACAATAAAAATTTCACATATTTTTTAGATAAATATGATAAGGTGTTAGTGTCAAATAAATTTAATAGTAGCTTCACGCCCCACCAACATCCTAGCATTAGCCCACCAACAACAGACAAAAAATATGTCACAAATTTTATAGAACAAAAGTCATTGACAAAAAGTAAACCTAAACCTTCTAATTTAAAATAGTGCCTCAACTTAAATTTACTTTAGAGAGTTTTTTTCCCGATTAGCAATGATATATTGAAGGAGCACTAGGAGTGTTCAAATCCACTACAAAAGGAACTATAAATTGTTATACAAAGAAAAATATTATTCCACCATGAAGTAGCGGTATAACTAAAATGACTATCCGTCCTATAAATGAACCAACTTTAGGGATACACATTTGATAGTAGCTACAGTAGAGTCAATATTAGTCTCTACCCCCTTGAATAAAATACTATTTCGAGCTAACCTAATACACTAACATGTTGCTAACCAAATAATGTATTTCATTTTCTTTGATCTCTTCCCTGAACACTCCTCCCAAAGCCAAAGAAAATGATCCACCAAATCGTGACAATCAGGTAGAGACAATTCTAACCAAGAGCACATTGTGGTTCAAAAACAAGCAGCGAAGCCACAGGTAATGAAAAGATGTAGTAAATCCTCACGTTCATCCTTGCAAAGACATACAAGTTGCATCCTCTTCTCTAAGAATCACATGGCGGCGTAACAAAATACCACGCAAAGGAAGCAAGTTGGTAAACATTTTCCACCCAAAAAATCAGAATTTTCGAAGGAGCAGATGTCTTCCATAGCTCATTAAATACATGTTGCAAGCTACTGCCAAGATCGCCCTCCACACCGCAGCTCACCAGATACTTACAGCAAGAACTTACTAAGAACAATTTAGTAGAATCCAAAGACTACAACCAAAAATCATCTCTACTACGATCCAGACTAATCGATCTCAAAATATCGCCCAACACTATAACCTCTGCCATGCTTTGCTGGTCAGGTAAATTACTCGACGACAATTGCCACTCCCAAACATTATTCCTCCAAGCACCAACATCAGTCACGAGACACAACTTCTAAGCACCACCTGCATACAAATGAGGAACCACCAAATACAAAGGTTGATGCCCAATCCAATGGTGATGCCAAAAAAATTACCTCCTTGCCGCTACCTAGACCACGCCTTAAACAAGCCTCAAACCATCCACCGGGAATCAAATCATTATCCATATCAATGAGGTCACGCCACCACAAAGAGTCATTCTTCCCACCCACTAATAGAGATATTTAAATCTGCCTAATGAATTTATAATTATCTCTTGCTCTTTAATATAAATTTAGTTAAAAAGATAAGTTTTCATCTAGTTACGTATGTGGTCGCGTGCTTCCATGAACAGTAGCCTTCCTTGTTCTTTGATCGGTCGTGGTTGTTGTAACTGGAGAGGCTTTGGAGTGTCCTGCCTTGTTTCCATTTGGATTGCTCATTTTTTGTCTAGTCTCTTTTTTTGTAGTGATCTATCACTGCTTGTGGTGGTTGCCTCGCGACTTTGTCAGGTGGCCCTTTGTGGTTGTCACTCTCTCCTCAGCGGCGATTGCCTTTGGAGCTGTTTGGGGTTGCGACTTTTCTTTGCTACACAGGTTTTAAGGCTTTTGGAACCCTATCTAGTTCAAAGTGTGGTGTGGGTATCTATCTCTGCTCAGTGGACTTAGTTTATTTGTTTGTACTTCAAGATGTGCTGGATGCAGCTATCCTTTTTTTGGTCAAAAGAGCTGCATTGATTAACCAGAGGGAAAGGCCCCAACCAGTACAAGCTACCAGGCCTAACAACCAGAGCACAACGGCCCAACACAAACGTCCAACAAAAACAAACAAAATCGCCCCAACCCAAACAAGAAACAACGAAAGTACACACAAGTACATAGCACAACGAACTGAACTCAACTAGTTCACTACACTATTCAAACGTGAACCCCCAGACGAACTATCTTCATCGAGAAAACCATAAGGGAAACGCAGAACAACACAAATCAACAACCAACACTGATCAAATCCAACGACAAAACCCTTCAAATCTTCAGAGGAGGGTTGATGGACCAGGCACCCACCAGCTCACCTTTGGAAGCAAGCTCAACAATTGAATGAGCAACTCAATTACCTTCTCTATACTGTGCATCTATCCTATAGTGTGTTTCCTTGTGCTACTTTTTGCTGGAGCTGGACTTGTTTGAATCTATAGTTGTATTGGGCTTTGACATATTCCTTCTCTATGAATATGATGCAATTTGGACAAAATATTTCAAATCCCCCAAACACTCTCATTTTCTTAGTGACTAACCCCAAAATGGAACATTACAAGAGTTGTATCCGAGAAGTCTCAGGTTTAACTCTCTAATAGTCTCCTTGGGGTGAGATAAATGTAATTACTTTCGTAAGTGTTTAAATAGCCTAAATGTCTTTTCTGCCTTGGACTGAAGCGCCATCCCCTTAGCCTAATTTTTTTTGAATAAAAAAAATTAGGGTGTTTGCATATTCCCCTTATGCTAACAAAAAAATCTCATATTCTAGAAATCCACCCTAAACGATCTAACCAAAACAAATTTCAATATATTTGTTAAATCAAAATAAAAGTCAAATCATTCCGAAATTTGTAATGCAAGCAAACCAATGAAACAAACAAATTTTAATTTGATCAGCTTTCTTAAAAATTAATTGATAATTATTTCCGGGCCCAAACGTGACGCGTGTATACGTGGAATTGGAAAAAGATAAGGACGTTATTTGTTGATTTCTTTTCTGACAAGAGGACGTTATTTGTTTGTTGATAAATAAACTGCGCTAAATAAAATAAATAATTAGCTCATACACACACGTACACGTAGCGACTAATTTTATTTTATTTAGCTCGAAAATGATAAATAAAATAAACAGCTAATTTTTTTGTTACAAAAACTTGGGGTGAGGGGATGATGTTTCAATCTAGAAGGAAAACCTTCTCGATCTCTCGTGTATACAATTTCTGTCATATTTCACAAGGTGAACTCATTCCAGTTAAATAAACAGCTAATTAATTACGTAAGTAAGAGAAAAGAGTAATGGCCTTCACATCACATCAAAATTCCACTCATTCACAACTCAAGAATAAAAATCTCAAACCCAACAAATTTCTTTCCTTCCACATCGCACTTCCCTGCTTACTCTGTTGTCCCATTTTTGTAGGACGCCACCCCAAACTTCCAAACCACCACCTCACCACCACCTCATATCTCTCCACCTTTCTTTCTCTATATTACTTTCTGATTTCTCCTTCCATAACCCCCTCATCAATTTCCTTCTTTCTTTTTCCTCTGTTTTTTCCCCTGTTCTGCCATGAAAAAACTCAACGCTTCTGTGTAAAAAAATCAAACAGGGTGTGGACCTTTTTTCTTGTTCTTCGTTTTTACCTCATTTCTTCTTGAATTGAGGATCCACACCCATCAATATCATCATTTTTCCCCTTCACCGGGGTCCTCTGTTTTATATTCAAGGTTTATCAAGAACAGAAATTTCGATAAATTCTGAATATCAAAACCTACACCGTACAATACCAAAAACCCATCTCAGGATTAATTTATATTCACGAAAAGTTTCAATCTTTTCTCATCGTGGTTGAATCGCGTATTCCTATTCACACCCCCACAAAATCTGAAAAATGTCGAAGAAAATAGTGCTCCGGCCAACAACATCGGCGTCAAACCGGCAACAACCGTTGCTACAAAGCCAATCATCGAATGTTGGATGTCGCGTAGGGGAAGTGGTGGGAAGCACGGCGGCGGAGTGCGTAGCTGTATGCTGTTGCTGCCCTTGTAGCATAGCGAATTTCCTAATTCTCGCAATTTACAAACTCCCGGCGGGACTATGCCGGCGAATGTTACGGACAAGACGACGGCGGAGGATTGCAAAAGAAGGATTATTACCACCGAAGCGTCGAAACTGTTCATGTGGTTGTTGTGACGATCCTAGAATTCATCCTATGTGTCTAAACGACGCTTTTGATATAAAACGACTTCATTCATCAGAACCTGATAAAGATGCTATTGCTTTAGAGAAAGAGATGTGGGATAGATTCTATAGTACTGGGTTTTGGAGAAGTTCTTCTAGAAGAGAAACTCAATCTTCTACTACTACTACTCCCCAAACACTGCCCAAGGATTTTCAATTTCAACTTCAATTAGTTCAACCACAATCTCAAACCAATGCTTGAATGAATAGTGTTTGGTACAGAAAATTTGAATTGGATTGATTGATTGATGTTTCTTTGTTTCTATTTGGAAATGAATCTTTTGTGGTTTTCTTCGATCTTGTTTTGGATTTTGTTATTGAGGACTGTTTCATGACTTTTTTTTTGTCCTGTGTTTATAATGCATTTTACTTGGTTTGTTTTTTCTACTTAGAGATCAATTAATTGAGTTTTCCGATCAATTAATTTCTACTAGAAAGTGCTGTGTGTATTAGAAATGAGGGTTTGGACTAGAATGTAATTGCATGGAGTATACCATCTACTATAGATTTATACCAATTAACCTTCAATGAAATTACTTATTGGCTTATTTGAGAAACATGACAAGTGTCAAAAATGAGTGTAACATAGTAACTTGCATTTAATCGATTATTCTTTTTTATCTTTCTTCTTACACTCTCTTTTCACTTTTCTCTTACACTTTCTTTCTTCCTTTTTTTTTCTTTCTTCTTACTCTCTCTTTCCTCCTTTTCACTTTTTTCTTACACTCTCTTTCTTCATTTTTTTAATTTTACTTTTATTTTCTTCATAAACAATTATTCTCTTTATCCTATCATTTCTCACTTTAGTTTTTTTAACTAAATTTCTAAACTTATACAAATTAGCTATAAAAATATAAATTAGTCACACTAAATAAAACTATCACCATTTTAGAAAAAATTGTCCCGTTAAAATTTTAATTTTCTCTCCGAAATCTGTTTTCACTCTTCTGTTTACACTCTTATAGATAATCTATTAACACCTCTTATTGATAATCTACTATCTATTTTTTACTATCTACTATAATCTATTAATCAACTAAAATAATTAATTGAAACTATAACTGCAATGATATATAAATAACACACGGGATGACTGTACTGACTGATATATAAAAAAATACGACATTAATATTTGTCAATGATAATTAATTTTTTTTTAAGACTACTACTACAAACCTACTATCTAAAAAACAAGAAGACTTAATGACTATTTAAACTACTAATTAATATTTAAAACAAATATTTCTTATTGAAAATCTACTATATAACTTTTACTATCTACTATAGTCTACTAATCAACTAAAATAATCAATTGAAACTATGGGATAACTACACTGATATATAAAAAAGCACGAGATAGCTGCAGTGATACATAAATAAAACACAGGATTAACATTTGTCATTGATAATTATAATTTTTGAACACTACTATAAACCTACTATCTAAAAAAACAAGAAGATTTAATGACTATTTAAACTGATTACTATTTAAAACAAGGGATACATATTTCTTATTGATAATCTAGTATCTACTATAGTCTACTAATCAACTAAAATAATCAATTGAAACTACGGATAACTACACTGATATATAAAAAACACGGGATATCTGCAGTGATACATAAATAAAACACATGATTAATATTTGTCATGGATAATTATAATTTTTGAACGCTACTATAAACCTACTATCTAAAAAACAAAAAGGTTTAATGACTATTTAATCTGATTAATATTTAAAACATATACATATTTCTTATTGAGAATCTATTATCTATCTTTTACTATCTACTATAATCTACTAATCAACTCAAATAATCAATTGAAACTATGAGATAACTGCACTGCTATATAAAAAAATACTGGATAATTGCCGTGATACATAGAAAAACACGGGATTAATATTTGCTATTGATAATTATAATTTTTGAAGACTACTATAAACTTACTATCTAAAAAACAAGAAGGTTTAATGACTACTTAAACTGACTAAATTTAAAACACGGGATTAATATTTCTTATTGATAGTCTACTATCTATCTTTTACTATTTACTATAATCTACTAATCAACTCAAATAATCAATTGAAACTATGAGATGACTGCACTGATAGATAAAAAAACACAAGATAACTACACTGATATATCAAAAAATACGGGGATAACTACTGTGATATATATAAAAACACGAGATATATAGGTGCACTGATATATAGAAAACACTACATTGATATAAAACTCACAGGATAAATGCTCAGATTTTTTTAAATGATACTTTTACATTTTTAGATTTTCATATTTATCTATTTTTTATTTAAACTCATTTTTTATTTACTTTAAATTTGCATTTATTTTCACATGATAATATTCAGACTATTTAAATAATGTATAATTCATTCATAAAAAGAACACGACAGCACCCGTGCGTATGCACGGGTATCCTACTAGTTTTGTGATGATGATCCAGTTCTATTTCGTTTCATGTACAAACTAGTTGGGGAATGAAAATATTTATCTTTCTTTCCTTTAATGGACACGAGATGAAGTTTATTTGACCGTACCGTCCCTCTAGTTTATAAACTCATTCATTCCAATTCAAAACCAAGGATACCAATTTTTTTATTTTTTAAGAAATTACCTACACTTCCCTAGTGACTGAAAAAATTACATTGACAAATTGACTTTGGTAAAGCCTTTAGTTTTTTTAGATAAGAATCATATATTAACAAAGGAATATGGGTGCTAGAATCCAAACAAATTACACATTGTTTAGATATACAAGTGGATTACACCACCAAAAAGAGAAAATCAAATCACAGTTACTACCTCTTCTATAATTAAACCAACTCCAAGACAAGCTCTCGATATGAGTAATAACTGAAATGACACGAGGATCCTTGTTTGTTCTTAAAAAAAATTTGACACACATTTCCGTAATTTTTAAAGATTATCATATCTCAATTACTTTATTAACTAACTTTTGAGGTTCCGATTGAAATTTTATTTTGACTCTTATTTAATAACTGAAGATTTCTTCACCAAAAAAAAAATTAGTGAAGATTTAATCTTAATTTAAATCAACTGAAAGAAGTGTGAATCAAATTCGTACAAATGACAAAAATGTTTGTAGACAGAAAAAATGACAAAAAAATGTTTGAATGTAAAATTTTATATAAGGGATTGAAATGACTAAACTTAGTTACAGTAGTATAGGTACTGTTTTTACTATTCTTCTCACTAACGTACTGTTTTTTTCACTAAATAAATAGTTTTTTTGACCTACTTATAAAACTATTATGACAATCACATTTTTATTTTAATGAAGAACAGGATCAAGAGTACTATAGTTGGCAATTTATGCAAGTTTTTTTAAGAATGATTTATTTTTTAAAAAATATTTAAATAATATGTAAATATAAACTTGTTTAACAAAAATGTTGAAATTTTTAAATCAATTCAAATCTGCGGAATATCTTATTTCCGTGGCCAAACAACTGGTCTCTTGGAAAATGTGTTTCACACTTTCACTTCCTTCTTGTGACAAACCTATAAACCAAACAAATATAGAACTGTTATGAGCTTGTGGTCTCTATTTTACAAACAGTTACACCCAATGGCTTTTTCCTTCATTTAAAGGTCGCATGTTCAATTTTATGCATATAATAAGTAACACACAGAGAAAGATTGAATTAGATATTTTAACTTGTGAACAATATTTCTGCTTCATTGATTGAGACCAGTTTAGGAAGAGATCACGAGAATCTTACCCCAATTTTTCTTTATTTTTACTTTCCAATACTTTGAATTTTATGCTTCGGGATAATATGAGTAAAGATTCCATAGCATTATTCCCTCCTTATATAAAGTTGAAGTGCCAAAACATACTTTGAATTTTATGCTTAGTTATCTTCTAATAAGTGCCATCGGGCCTAGCGTATTGGTCCAAGCGCGTCTAGCAAAGCCACGTTGGCGATCCGTGCAACCTAGTTTAGCAACGTCAGAGATCGTGCGCCTGCATCCAATGGCTAGATCTCACACCTTATCATCCTACGTACGCGTCACAACACGCCTGACACACCTGACACTTATAAATAGGACAACGTTTATTGCAATTCTCTCTTTACCTGACACTCAAATTTTCTGAGCTAACTTGAGTGTCAAAGTATGTTTATGTACCACCCCCACAGGCCACATCAAATCAACGCGTGGAGCATCCTACAACGGAGCGACATCGACCTACTAAACCGGCATCCACCTGCTTCACATGAGACGTGAGTTTAGTTGTTGCTTGCCGGGAAACAAACAAGCCAGATACAATGAATATAGTTCTCATCCCTAGTCACTCACGAATGTGGTTGAAATGAAACAATTGCATAGTAATATTGCTAGTATTGTAGTAGCAGTAGTACTATCCAATCCAATGTAGCCTTTAATTAGTAGTAGAGGGTCCAGGTGCTTCAGATTTGAACAGCCACTAAACAGGGTGGCCCGTGCGTGCAAAACATCCACGTCATATAGCATTTGTCCCCCTTTCACAGAGGAGGGGACCTTTCAACCAGTCTCTGACAACTATAACATGTTGCTGCTCTTTATCCTTCTTTACCTCCCAATTATTCTGACAAATAATTTTCCCCCGTACCATGGCATTTTTTAATGCAAGTGACTTAGGATGAGAGTGGCAAATGTTGTGAAAGTAATTTAGTGATAGTTGCAATCCAAGTACTTTACTTGGATATTTGGTGGATCCAACTTCATAATGTTTATGTAAAAGTACTGTGGTCCATATAACATGTTTAAATTCTAGACATTAATTGTGTTCTGCAGCAAAGAATTCAACACAAGAAATGGGAACAACCACAGCAAAGCAAGGTCGTAGGATATTGCCATGAAATTCACTCACCTTTCATTGCGAAGATATTTTCCTTAAAAAGCCTATCCATTGTGACCGCATTAGTATCACATAAGTTTTTAAAATTTTTGTTATCGTCTCGACCTTTTTATGCTCTTCATTATTTGTTCATTGATCACCTTGTCTCTCTTATATGTTTTCAGATTCACAGGCTCTTACCAAACGGACCACCCCTGCTAGAGTTAGTGTCTTACTTCTAGATGATGCACCTTTTTCAGTTTGGAGATCCGCTAGTGATTTTATATACAGTTTCTTTTGGTGTCCTTTGTCTATTTAACCTACAAATGTCTGTAGTGGCTCTTTTACATTTTAGCTATTAGATGTGACTCTATTGGCCACTGTGAAGACTTGTCTTGATTGGTATTATATGTTTTGA
The DNA here is from genome assembly GCA_963573325.1 of Astragalus glycyphyllos. NCBI lineage: Eukaryota > Viridiplantae > Streptophyta > Magnoliopsida > Fabales > Fabaceae > Astragalus > Astragalus glycyphyllos. The sequence goes on from OY754312.1 coordinate 25,534,531, forward strand.
ATATACAGCTTTGCCTTTATATGACATTTTTGGATGTCCATATTTCAGGGGAGGTACTGCTAAACTTTTTGTAGAAATTTATTTGAAATATAGACTATCATAAGTTTTGATATGATCATTGTTCTTTAGGTTAACTAAATTTTGTTGAGGCTTGCCAGATAATGTTAGTAGTCTGTGCGCCCATGGCCCAAATCGGGTCGTGACAACACTGCCCAACACCAAAAGGGACCGGCCCAGGCTAGCTCGAAAGATGGGTTGAGAGGTACGCAACTTCTGCTCGAACACTGGGTAATTATGTGTGCGCCAAATCTCATCTAAAGCCACCCCAAAAACTACATGCCAAGGAATTGAGGTATATATCTGACCCCTAGACTTCAAATTGAACGTTAACTAGCACTTCCAATCCCTAAAATTGAAGGAGTCAACACTGTTGTTTTGCTGGAGCTAGAACCAAACCGTTGCAATTCTTTGACAATCCCAGAAGCAATGATGGAGATATTCAGGGGTCTCAGTACAATTTTTTTATAAAGGTATAAGCATAAATTAATTTTTAGGTAGGTGCGCTTAAAGGGTTGGGCTGGTGATTTCACCCCGCCAACTTGTCATAGCCCGACAAATCGGCGGGCCAACAACGGGGCGGGGCGGGCTAGCCCGCCAACTTTAGTTGTTGTTTCTTCCAAATGGGAACATTTTTATAATTATTCTGTTTCTTTTTTCTTTGGTAAATGCAATGTATATGTATATGTATATGTATATATATATATATATATGTGTGTGTATATGTATATAGGAATTACGGCAGTCGCCCCTTAAAATACAAAATGTTACAAAGCATCTACTTTTACTCTTTTATATATATATATATATATATATATATATATATATATATATATATATATATATATACTCACCCCCATAAAGCTCTACAATATTCCACATAGTGCACAAAGGTATAGTCTTTTTTTTGGTGGTGACACAAAGATATAGTCTATCAACATAGATATTTTTTAATACTTAATTTTCTCTTACAAAATGTTTTTTTAATACTTAATTTGCAATATTCATGTTGACCATAAACCAAATTCATAATGATAATAGTTTGATGAAATTAAGTACACCAAATCCAACTCATAATTAAGAGAAAAACCCTTTACCAATAAAAAATGAAGTCATTTACATAAGAAAAATGCTAGATGTCCCGAAACATTCTTCCCGATTTTCCTTACCGGTGGCAACGTGAATAGGAGATGGAGTGTTGTGTCGAGCTCTGAACCGCCAAGTTGAATAGGAGACTTGATTTACGCACAATTGAATATATTTGCAGGGTGATGGAGTGTTTTGTTGTTACTCCATTGGTGATGAGGTGTTGTGCTATCACGTAGAGTGATGGAGATGAACCGCAATACTGCAACCACTACCATGCAAATATATCACAATGAAATATATTTGCATGGTGATGGAGTGTTATGTTGTCATTGATCCATTAGTGATGGAGTGTGGTGTTCAGTGGCGGATCTTGAAAAAAAAACTAGGGAGGGCCGCTAAGATGCCAGGAGTTTTATCAAATGAAACGTAGCCGACAAACACAAGCTTGAAGTGTTAACCAATGAACACTGTCAATTGAAGTCTTTAGCCGATTCTTCATAACTTGACTCGAATCTTGGTGGATATGTCTATATTGGAGAATGCTTTCCAAGATCGCATTCTAAAGAATTCAAAAAATCATTCGAATTAGGCGTAGAAATTATCACTTCTTCAATTCTCGAAACTTCAACCGATTGAAGTGTAGAAGTTATCACTTCTTAAACTCTCGAAACTTCAACCGATTGAGGCGTTGAAGTTACCACTTCTTCAACTCACAAGCTTTCCTCTTAAAAAACAATCAATTGTTTTCATCTTTATGATCTAAAACATAACCAAATTAGTTAAGCTACTAACTGGAAAATAAAATAACATTCCAATCCAATCACAACAGTAGCTAACTTTTACTATCACTTAAATTTTTAGCTACTAAGTGTAAAAAACTAATCGTATGATTCGTATCTGCATACATGAAAATAAGATGCTTGAAAAACTAATCACACCAGTAGCTAATCACACCATTATAAAACAAGTAAACAACATTGACATAATGACATTTGACAACAAAAGTTTCAGCTCTCTCACGCTAACTCTCCCTCACTTTTAAAACAATATCAGCAAAGAGGAAAAATAAGGTTAAGAAAATTCCTAACCTTGGCATAAAAAATCCTTTTGATTGATGGAAGAAGGAGAATAGAAACCAGTGTCGACAATGACGACGTCGATGAACGGCATCGGCGAGATGAGAAGAAGAGCGGTGCCGCGAAAATGAAGCCATGAATGAAGGTCTGAGTGAGTGAGAGAGTCGCTGAGTGAGAGAGAGATGAGAGGAGAAGAGGAAGAGCGCCTTGGCTAAGCTTGGCTTCTATCAGTTTGCGATGGTCTTGCGTGAGAGAGACAGAGAGTTAGCGTGAAAGAGTAGTAAGCGTGAGAGCTGTGAAAGTCAAGTTTGAAACTAAAAACTTACTAAATTTTTGAAAGGAAAAAATCATTAAAAGTAAGGGTAGTATTGTAATTTCACCCCTATATAATTTTTTTTTTAGGGCGGGCCACGGCCCTGCCTTGTCCACATGAAGAACCGCCACTGGTGGTGTTGTCACGTAGAGATAATATCATAGGAGATGAACTGCAATACTGCAACCACTATCATATTCATAGATAGAGTGAAAGATTATAATTTCTCAAGTCGGTGTGATTTACTTTTTCTTCTTTTACTCTTCATTTTTGTACTATTAAAAAGAGAAGCTAAGACGTATTACATGTTTCGGGAAATTTTTCAGGAAAACTGTTTCGGGACATATAGCAATTTTCTTTACATAATTAGTTCCTTTTTATATTTATGTATTTAAAAAGTTTTGTCTTGTGTTTTCTCCCCCTTAAGATTTCTTTTGTTGGTTCCGTCCATAAATGAATTTTGTTGTTTGAGTTTCTAGGGAATCCGTCAATTAATGGCATTGTTGGTGACAAGTGGCGATAACACCATCACTGAGTTATTTTAAACTAAATTATTTTTGGTGTCAATTCAATACAAATCACATAAATAGGTTTAAATAATATTTTTTAGAAAAATGGTTTATGAATATCAAGGGCTGATATGACCTGGCTCAACGATAATCAGCAAGAGTGAATATTATGTATTCGGTTTGTAAAATACAAGTGTTGAATGGGACAAGTGATATATTAAGGTTTACAATTTTCCATGCGTCACGTCTTTTTGAAAGCTGTTTATTTCTCAATACATATATTATTTTTTTAAATTTAATACGAAAGAAGAAGTCTCACCGAAAAGGAAATATCCCGAGTATAGCTGAGGTTAGCATCTTTTGAAAGGTGTTTATTTCTCAACACTTACCGGTAGGGTGAGCAAAGGACCGGTTGGGACGGGTTATACTTATCCCTTACTCGGTCCTAAATTTTTATAGGACCACTTTTTAGATTCTAACTCGTCCTTATACCCGAACAAATTCGAGGCTCTTAGGGTCAAAATAAGACCGGGTCTATTTAGGACAAGACTGGGTTGGCTCGAAGGACAATTGAAACATAATTATAAGGTTATCACTCAAGTAGGACTAAAAATTATAAGTGATAAATTGATTTTTTTTAGTAATTTATCATGTATTCAAACTCACGACATAACTTTTACAATATTACTTTACAATAATGTTCTATTTAAAAAACATAGATTTCAAATTAAATATTTTATTTATAAAAGTCTTATTACAAATGTAAGAGAGTTAAAACTTAGGGTAAGGAGAGAGTAAATGACGGGTTGGGACGGGTTATACCTGACCCTAACCCGGTCCTAAATTTTGGTCGGGCTAATTCGTTAGATCCTAACCCGTCCTTAGACCCAAACAAACCTGACGTTTTGTGGGTTTAATGAGACAAAGACGGGACGGGTCATAGGGTTGGGATGGGTCATGCTCACCCCTACTTACTAGCCTCTATTTATTTTAGATCAACTTTTTTTTACCATTTTTCTTCTGCAACTTTTCTATAAGATGAAGCTTTTTAACGATGAAGATGAAGAACTAAACAATATTATTATTTTATCCATTACATAAACAATAAAAAAATTGGGTAACATGAAGTTGTGAAGTACAAATGGTTGTGTTTAAATAAAAAAATAAAGAGTGTAGCTCTTTAAGTTTAAATAAAAACAAATGTACATGACATGACATGATAGCACACTGTGAGACGACCCTCGTCTTCATTATAGTAACCCTTTACCATTAGTCTCTTAATCTAAAACGGTTAAATTTAAAACTTTTCATAACTATATAACTTAACATGCATCACATAGATAAAAACATAATTTTAGGAGTTTTACAGAATATGTGGCAATACCAAAGCCACTCAAACATATATCAGATTATTACAAACCAGTGGAACATAAAAACATAAAGCAAAGCCAGCATAGCTAATATAACGAGACTCGAACGACTGACACACTGGCTAAACAAAACCCAGGTTCTCTTAATTGAGACACCTGACTTCTTCATCATAGTGCACCGGTATTCTCGGTGCATTCGACGTCCATAGTGAATTCCTCTGCTACATGCGGTTCTTCAACTGAATCTAAGCAATACAACAAATATACAAAAGAAAAACACATAGGGCTAAGATACTTGTACAAGTCAGAAAAATGGGAAGATAAGTTAAAGCTCAATTTAAATATGTCACAAGCACATCAAATCAAATTATTCTCATTTTCTATTCTTTATTAATATATTATTTTTCAGACTCTATCTATGAGTATGTGTCAATACTATATGCTTACTCTAGCCATATCCTGATGCCCCTAACGTTCCTACTATACTTCGTAGACACCACTCGACTATCAAATGGAGTCCGAGTGTTATAAGTCGTTCCCTGCCTAAAATTGATCAGAGTAATCTAAACCTAACATTACCCCATCCGGCCGATATAGATATGTCCTACTAAGGACCAGGCCTGGTACTTAACCTCGTGTGTCCCATACCACACGGCTGTGGACTTACAACACATATGCAGTCTATATGATTCTGTTTTATTACAATTTCAACCGTATGCCTTATTTATCTTGTTGATCAATACCTTGCACTATTTTTTGCACAACGGTTTAAATATTCATTCCACTTTATATTTTTATAGTCTTAACCCACCTTCCACACCTAATTTTTTTTATGCACATCCTAAGTTTACTTTCTTCATAATTCGAGTCTTGTCATATTTTATAAATTCATGTCTTCAATATAGATAAATGAATAAATAAGGCATTTAAGTAATTAAACTAGTAATCATATAAGGCGTGGAAATATTTTACAACACTTAATACAATCAAACAAATCAAAAAGGCAACACAATTAATCTCATTAGAAATATCTCAATCAATCAATAAAGTAAATCACACAAACACTTAAATCACAATACAGAATTTTCCTATGCGTTAACCGGTCCTCGACGGCCTAAACTTCATTTGACTTTAACTCCGAAGAGTTAGTCAAATGATCTTTAGGTATCGTTGACTCTTTAACTCTAGTAGAGATTGGGTCACTCTACACATATTTAAATAAAAACTTTATGCTAAGGTACCGTCCCGACGAATACAGTATCTTTCCCCCACTTGAAATACAACACGAACACAATGCTAGTTTTGGTAACGCCGAAAAAGTGGTCGAACAGTAACACAAAGATACGAACGCTTCGGTTTGATGGTGGATGGTTTTGATGCTAACTGGCACATTCAATTATATGAGGTCTTCAAATATTTTCGCGTGTTTGACAAAATCTCCTAAATGTACACTATTCTTTTTATCATTTACCCAACATATAATGGAATATAGATATATATTACTTAATAATGATTTTTAATTATTCCAGTCAGGCCTAGTTAATTTAATACACACACAAAGAAATTTAGGGGTGTTATACCTAGATTTTTATCTAAGCCGTAAATCACACAATTAAAATAAAAATTATTTCTAAAACACGTCCTAATAATTATTTAGAAAAAGTGGGGTGTTACACACTACATATGGCAGAGTAGCAGATCGCACAGTAGTGCAGTGTGAATAGACAGTTTCGGGTACTGCTAGCTTTGTCTATAACCACAACCGTTGAAAGAGTCTTTTCTCTTATAAAATTGTAAATAATAAGTTGCGTAATCGAATGAGTGATTAAATGATGATGATTGCCTAGTTTTTTTTTTACAAAGAAAGATTGTTTAGTTACTTATATTGAAGAAAAAGTGTTTATTTTGAAACATTAAACATTCGACGATTTTTAAATATGAAGTCATGTAGAGGATAAATACAAATAGGGTTAAATATGTTAACGTTTTTAATCCCTATCAATATAGCCTTTTTTGTTTTTAGTCGCTCTAAATTTTTTAGGCACTTTTGGTTTTCACATTATTTTCCGTTAGCATTTTTTGGTCTCTGCTGTGTTAGTCTCCACTAACAAAGCTCATGTGTCGTTGCTCATGTGACAATTTTTAATGCGCTATATTTTTGGGGACCAAAAACATATTTAACGCTATGTGTATGTAATCTTTTTGACTAGTTTTATGATTTAGACAATTATGTCTTTGTTTTTATATATTAGACTTTTCATATATTATAACTTAAAATTTTATCAAATTATATAGTCTGACCACTCTATATCTGGGTCCTAAACACGCCACTAGTTGTCTTTCTATAGTTATGCTAAATACGCCACACAAAAAAATAGTTATGCTAAATGCTAATGGTCCATTTTCTGTAGCATTTATTTATTCACTTATCTTTTGCTCTTCTAGTTACACGTTGACCTCTATTAGATACACAAATGTCACACAAGACTCATCTCATATTTTTAACTTTTGGCTCTTTCGGTTAACTACTTTCTTTCTATTTCGCCTTTTAATTTTTGAAGGTTATCGATTGTGTTCATATTCATTAATCACATGTAAAAAGCAAGGTTTGGATGCTGAGAGAGACATGTAAGGTTTGGATGCTCTCCCTCTTATATGTGCCGTTTTTTCTTTTTGATAAAAAAAATTTCAGAGAAGTTGTAGGTCTATTAATATTAATGCTGATGTCACTATTTTTTGGTTGAACAATGCTGATGTCACTTACTAAACGAATATCAAACCTATTGCTTCTAATTAATTTATGTTTACGTATAATTAATTTGAGTTTATAAAAAAAGTATAATTAAATTGAGAAAACTGAGTGTCTTGCTCGTGCCTTTCCACCTCTCCCTCCTCCCATATCCCATCATCAGTATTGAGGTACAACAGCAGCATGAAGATTCTTCATCTAATTGGATTAGATAGGAGGTCATACAGTCTAACAATGAATAAATTATCTATGGCTTTGTGGCTTCAGATGAAGGTAAGCAATTGTCACATTTTCAAAAGTTTACTAATACTTCTACCCCTAGCCGACTGGCAGCCCCTCAAAACATCTCTGTCCAGACCTTTTCCACCCTTGTAGCTAATTGGGGTGGTAGTGATTCTATTGACTCAGCCTCCTCTCAACCTCCAACTATCAGTTTAGATTTGCTTTTTGCCCCAGAGTCTGGTGCTTCGTGAGTCCTTAATTTTGATATAGTAGTAAGGTTTGAGCTTGATTTAATTGATCTAGCTCAATTTCAAGTAGGGGTGGGAAGAAGTTAGGTTGAGTTGGGCTTTGCATGGCCTGGGTCTAGCTTACATTGAAAATGTTAGGCCTGAACATGACATGTGGCATGTCGTACCAAGTGCAAGTCACAGGTTCAGCTCCTATCTCAGCCAAAATTCCGATGTTTTTAGTAACAATAATGTTCCCCACATACTATGTAAGTGTCAGGTGGCAGCCATCTATTGGTTGCTGACGTGACACATGTGAGTGCCATGTGTCCATGATGACATGGGATGATAATGTGGCGTTCAGTGACATGTGGCATAATGGTCTAATGAGATGACGACACGTGGCAGTGGCATCATGGATGATGTCATGCTAACGTCATCTCCGTTAGCTGCGTCAGCTTTTTGGAACTGATCGAGGGGCTTAACCGTAAACATTTGACATTTACAAGGGCCATTTGAAAGCTTTTTTTACAGGGACTTGAATGGATTATGACCATACTTGCAGGGGTTTATATATTTAAATCTTAAAAAAAAGTCTAGCGTGATCTGAGCCTGTTGTAGGCTGGGCTATAAACCCCTGTCGATCGATCTGAACTATTCCCACCCCTAACTTCAAACTTTGACTTCAAACAAACGAGTCTGGTCTAGTATTTAGCAGATCAAAGCCCAAATAATTTAAGGATAGTTTTGTTCATTTACACATCTAGTGTAGGGAAGGGGATAGTAGTTTCTTAGATGGGAGTTTAGGATAGGGTTAGGGTGCAGTTGGAGAAAATAGGGGTGCTCGAAGCAACCCCTGAAAGTTGTCAAACTAAAAATAGGCTTCTTTTTAGGGTGATTGGGCCTGTAAGATTGGACGCTATAGTTGGGCTGCAACATCATCATGCAAGTAGTGAAGGAGATGTTCAGGTTTTTTTGTACCCCCACTTTTTCAGTTTATACCCCTACAAAAAAATTTAATTCCAAAAATACCCCTGATAAAAATAACAAAAAAGGATTTACATAACACATTGATAAATCCGTTTTGAATAAATTTACAAAACGGAAGTATTGAATTTGAATCAGACATAAATTTGTTTTTAACAAATTTTTGCCAACGGATATATTGAAAAAATTATAAATCTGTTTTTCTAACTTTTTAAAAACGGAATTAACTTTTTTAAACATAAATCCGTTTTTTGTTATTGGTTGCTAACGGATTTACCTGATTATAGGGTAAATTCGTTTTGTTATTTATGAAAACAGATTTATCTAGGTTGAGGGTAAATCTGTTTTTAACAGTTATTATTTGACGAATTTTTCTACTTGTCGTCGTGATAAGTGTGGTTCAACGGATATTTTTTTAACAGTTTAGATGCATCGACCAATTTTTTTAACGGTTTAGATTGCACTGAAAATAATAACGTGGAAATATAATAAAAAAACAATACTAATAAGAAATAAATAAGTCTAAGTGAAAATATCGTACTATAGAACAATCTAAAAAATCAATCACGTCTCTCTACCAAACCAGGCAAACCCGTGAGCCATCTATACGTCAGAGACTCAGGATGGATGTCTGCGGACGCAAGCGCCAACCGCAATTGCTCGCTCACAATCATCAGTCTCTCCTCAGATCCCCTCACACTTGGTGCTCGTGCCAATGCTGCTGGTGCTGCTGTTGGTGGCGATGGAAGAAGACAAGGAACTAATACCCTAACGTACCATCGCAAGTAATCACGATGAACTTCACCTGCCTCCTTGACAACAATAGTAGTGCTCATAACCTCCCGATGTTCATTTTTCTGTTTTAGTTTTTTTGGTTACATATGGGTAATGTATATTTGATATTAAATAATTTGTCAGAGTAAATAAAGTTTTAAGTGTGACTTTTTTTAAGGACAAAAAAATATTAACAAAATTACCTAAAAGGACTCAAGGAGTAATTGTGCCAAACAAACATTACTTTTTTAATTAAAAAAACCATTGTTTTTGAGAACGATAATATCCCATCCCAAGGTATTGGGTTCGAATCTTGGATGTGACAAGCAAGGTTCCGAGGCGTAGATTAGTCACCGGCAAAGTCGGTGGAAACTGCGCACCAAAAATACGGTAACCAAAAAAATGAGAAATGTTATTTTGGTAAAAAAAGATGAGAAATGCTATTTGGACCAAAAAAATACCTAAAGTGTACCAAAGTACGAACATGTGGGGAATACAGCGAGAATACACATATAATATATTTAATTTAAAATAAAACTTAAATGTATTGTACGCGTATCCCCTCTATATTCCCCACATATTGGTATTCAAGTATTTTTTTGGTTCATCAAAATATTTTTTTTATAAACCAGATATATTCTGCGCGGAACTTCAAATATCATATTTCTGATAGAAGATATATAGATATAAGTATGAGTTGACAAAAAAAATAAAGGATATAGGAATGAAGACATGTTATGTTATCGTTAAGACTTATGAGTATGTATGAGGCAGAAATAAGAGCGTCCAACGCAGTGCAATCTATATTTAAATGGATTGGAGGGGAATGAATGGTGAATTTGTTTTTCTTGTGTTCCCCTGATAGAGGTAATAATATGCTGTGGGGACAAAGACGGGTACAGCGTACAGAGGAAGGAAGGAGGGTTTGTCTTTATCAAGGTAAAAAGTAGATAGATAGAGAAAAATGAACTGTCATTCTCTCCTTTCTCTTCTCTTTCTCTTCTCTCTTTCTTTCTCTGCAATCAAATGGATCTCCACTCCACCATTCCAGGCTGACCTTTTCATTCATGGCTTTGCCTTCTGATTCCTGATTCTTCATCTATAACTTTTTCAATGGAGGTATCTTTTCTTCAAATTTTATCTTCAAATTTCCCAATTTAGGTTTTATTGATTGATTGCGTCCTTACACGATCCTCTTGCTCTATATTATTGTGTTTTTATTCGCTTTTCTGTGATGGATAACGCCACCGAGATATTTCATCTGTTAATTATTAACGAATGATCAAATCAATGACATGCTGTTTTTTCTTGTCTGCTTCATGGTTGACTCGGTAATTCCAGGTAGAATCTTGATTAGGTTAGGTTTTCTTATTGAAATCAATTTTCGCTAATGGCTTTGGAGGATTATCTTCTATTGTGTTTGTTCACAATGTTATGCATTCAAGAACACCACTTGACTCTGAGATTGTGGTATGATATGTAGAAGGCTCTAGAGATGGAAAGCAAGACTGACAGTCACATGACATCAGCTGCTGCCTTTGTTGAAGGTGGCATTCAAGAATCCTGTGAGGATGCTTGCAGCATATGCCTTGAAGAGTTTTGTCAAAGTGATCCTTCAACTGTAATATTCACTTTTGTGTCACACTTATTGTTCCGCATTTATATGCGAGCATTGCTTACTTACTTTCTCTTCTTTTACAGGTCACTGCCTGCCGCCATGAGTTTCACCTGCAGTGCATTCTTGAATGGTAGGTATATCTTAATATTCAATAAGTTTTCATGTTTGTCTCTCAAGATTCAGATTTTTAGTTGTGTTAGTTGACTTGGTCCCATGTCGCTCCCCCGTAATATTAAGATTCAGATCTTAATATTCAATAATTTTTTGAGGCTTAATCCCATGTCGCTCCCCTGTACTAGTTAGTGTTATCAATCGCGGATTGCGGAAAATAGCGGTTTGCTAAAATTTCGCTATACTATAGTGCCATTATGGCCACTATTTGACAATATTGATGGCATATTGTGGATTGCGGACAATAGTGGATTGTTCAAATTCCGATATGCAATAGCGCCGTTATTTGACAACACTGGTACTAGTTGGCACCTACGATAGAGATCAGGAGTATTGGCCCCTGAAAGGGATTGGGATTTTAGTTCCTCGGGAAATCCCTTTTCTTAATACTCCTATTCTCCTTTCATCCGGAGCAGCCGTAAATTGGGCTCATCATGCTATACTCGTGGGGAAGGAAAATCGAGCAGTTTACACTTTAGTGGTACTTCCGTGACCATGGTAGCCACATGTCATTATCCCCATCCATTGGCATACCTAGATGATCTTCACTCTCTTGATCCCTTTGAAAACCATTTTCCTATGTATTTTATCTGACAGATAAATTGACCTATCTCTCAGCGTACCAGAGCTGTTCTACCTGCAGAAGATCTTTTTAAACTTAGTCAAATGATAGATTCTCAATTGTAGTGGGCATACCTTCTTAATAATAGATTATTGCAAGCCCTTCTATGCCTATCTTCCCCTCTGCACCTTGAACAGAAGCTCAAGTGCACATTCCACCAGTATTGATGTGGGTCCCTGTATAATGAAAGGGAATCCTAACCACTTAACCCTATATTGGTTTATTTTCTTGACAATGTAACAAAGAACTCATTTTATTGAGAGAGAACTGACTTAAGCTAGGCTTGACTTCCATTAATGTCCCACATAACAATTTCCTTCGATTATAATTTCTAGTTGAATTTTCTCTCATGAGAAAATCCGTTCCCCCTATCCCCGCCCTCTTTCTATCAATTTAAAGCTTAGTGTAAACCATATCCTAGGACCTTCAAATAACAAATAAAAGGATATGCTAGCAAAATCCTAGGGGCTATGTAGTCAATAGTGTGCTATAGTGGCGCAGCGGAGTGGAATATGCGGTGGCCGCTGTTGGAAGTCTATAGAGGGAGCAGTTTGCTGTTGTTTCTGCTATAGCAACCGCTAAATGCTGCACAAAAAAATAGCTTTTTTTAAGCCATGTTATAAAAGTTGAATTTTATGTTTAGTTACTTTGAGTCTTTACATGCTTGAGCTTGTTTGTTCTTGACATTTTTTGGTATTTACTTCTATGTTTTGTTTAAGACCAATTACTTTTTATTGTTATTTATAAATATTGCACGAATTTTTAGTAGTACTTTATGTTCCTGCATTTATATACATGTATTATTATTTTCATAAAAATTCAGAATGTCCTTCCGCTCTGCTCTATCCTGCTAGAGCGTTTTTTCGGTTGGCTGCTACATGCCGCTATTGAAGATTGATTACTATACTTACCGGTATGGATGCAAGGTTCATATGAATTTTGTTTTCTGAATAAAGTGGCATTTCTGCTGCATCCTTATAATGATGGTTTTCTTGATTGAATATTCACGGAAATCATAATTTCATTACCATGTTCAGTAGTATGAAATGGAATGCTGTCCTATGTTTTTGGTTCTTCCCGACTTTTGTCATTGTTAAGGTCATTACTCATTACTGCTGGTTATAACTTGTGATCTAAGAACTGGCCTTTGCTGACACTATTTTGGCTGGAAAATCATAAATTGGCCACTGTATGTGTAGTTTGAATGTGTGTGGGAGGGGAGTCTGTTCACTATCGAAGAGATTCTTGTTATTTCCATTATTTCATATATCTTAATACATTAGTTTCAGTTCTCATAAACACATTTGAAGGTGGACGGACAAATATATTTTAGCAATTGTTACTGGCTCTTGTTTGTAGGTGTCAGAGAAGCTCCCAGTGTCCTATGTGTTGGCGACCTATTAGCTTGAAGGATCCTACCAGGTTGGTTATGTGTTTTTGCTATTAACGGTCTACATTATCGATGTTATCATTCTTTAGGTGATTATATTAGCAAACTTGTATGTATTTTTTGGCAGTCAGGAATTGTTTGAGGCAGTAGAGCAGGAGAGGAAGTGGAGGGTTACTCCATCAAGAAACACTTCTATTTTTCATCACCCTGCCCTTGGAGATTTTGGATTGCAGCATGTAAGTTATCAGTTTCTGAGTGTTCATTTATATGCACATCATAACTCTATCATTTATTTGTTAACACTTTTCTCTGATTCTGCAGTTACGCATGGGAGTCAATGATTCTGATTTTGAGGAGCGGATACTTCATCATTTAGCTGCTACTGCAGCAATGGGAAGAACACACCACCTTGGTACGAGGGAAGGGCAGCGAATTCGGTCATCTGCTCATGGTCATCCACACTTCTTAGTATTCTCAACTCAGCCTGTTGTGCCTTCATCAAGTCCTGATTCAGCTGCTGGAGGGGGAAATGAACCAGCTGCAGTTCCTACAGGAAGTCCGTCTACCCCAATAACATCTGATGGAAATGAACCATCACAGCAGATCCCACATCTTCAAACTGAAAGCTCCTCTTCAGCAACAAATCACCAAGGAATTTACTCTAGTGATAGGTTAGTTTTCATAATAAAGGGAAAGGTATCTGCATAAACATAAAATTCTGAAGGGGAGTATGATTTTCTCTATTTGTTTTCTTATGGATCATTATTGGTTGTGTGGATTAGTGAAATTAAATGGCGTGTATTTACTTCCTTGCAGAGGCTCTAGTGCTCATTCTTCACCAGTAAACGAAGACGGAGCAGGGTCGTCAGAATTCCAGTCATTTTCTGATTCTCTGCGGTCCAGACTTAATGCAGTGTCCCTAAGGTGTGATTGTTGGGAAATAGTGGATGTGTGTGCATAAACTCTGTACTTTATCAAACCATTTTATCTGATATTATCTTATGTCTCAGATACAAAGAGTCAATTTCAAAGGGCGCAAAGGGATGGAGGGAGAGGCTGTTCTCTCGAAGTTCTTCCATGTCAGATATTGGTTCAGAAGCGAGAAAAGAGGGGAATCCTGGAATTGCTAGTGTATCAAGATTGATGGAATCCCTTGAAACTAGAGAAAATAATAGAGTTATGCGTACGTCTTTGTCAACTCATTTGGAGAATTGCTCCATGGCAGAGGCAAGCAACCAGAATGATGAAGCTCGTGGAGAAAACTCTTCGAGTGACAATACTCCTGCTGCTTGTTCTGCTAGCTCACATTCAAGTTGAGCTCTCTTTGTTTCTATTAATGCATCTTTCTTCAGCATCTCATATTTGAAGGTGAGCTTTGATCTTTGCCTGAATCTTTGGAACAAAATCTTTGCCTTCCATTTATAAACTATATAGCTGTTTGGGTTGTTATGATTAATGTCACCAACTACTGTTGCATGCCTTTGTACTTGGGTAGGATAGAGTTTCCCTGGTACAAGTGGATAATGGATACCACCATTCTTTCCCTTAAGGTATGCTTGGGAGGGAGTTTTGAGAGGGGAGGAGAGGGCATATTTTTCAAATCTAAATTAAGGAAGCTATAAAATATCTGTAAACATAAATAAAGTGTGATTAAAAAGATTATATTGTTCTTTATCATGTTATTCTTTTAACTTTTTTAAAATCTCAAATATATATTAAAATATAGACTAATCTTTCCAAAGCCCTCCTCACAAAACCCCATATTGAGGACTTGGGGTAGGGTGGGGTGGGAGGAATAAATTGTTAAAATGTGTATTTAGATATACTTTTTTTAATTGCAAAAGTTTTAAAGCCATAAATATTAGGAAATATCGAATTGTTTATTTGTGTACGTAATCTCAGTTTTACGATGTGATGAGGGCCCAGTGCTTTCTCTTTACCCATTCACACCTTTCAATCTATTTTTTAGTATCATGAATAATCAAAACTGCTTCATTGCTTTTCATTTCCATCATTTTGACTCACTACATACTTCATGCTATCTAAGTTGTGAAACTTTCTTTTGAAGTTGAAGGGGTACCAGTACCACAAATTTATCTTTGAGTGCAGCATGATTTTACTTGCCATGCCGTCGAAACAGAAATTTATCAGCACAAACATGATATTGAGAGTGTACTTTAACTGTGGGGTAGCTCATTTGACTGCACCGCATTGGCGCGTCTTTCACATATTTGGCCTCATCTGTGTTTTTGTTTTACTCAGGTTAACTGTTTCTCCAGACATGACATGCTGAGGAGCAGATACTTGGGAAATATTCATGGCTGTTGTGTTTTGGTTAACAATAAAAAATAGTTAGTCTCTGATAAACTAAGCTAAAAATTAATGTTTCTATGTATATATGTTATTATGCCGAAAACAGTGAAGATTTGTACGCATTTAAAGTGTCTGGGTGGACGGCTTTTGGAAATTGCATGCATTCTGGACATCAAAGTACCTCTCCTCTGTAAGGAAAGATTTTTTGAAAATTGAAAATTTAATTGAACTTACGACCATGATTTGTTCTGATATTCTTAATTTTTTTGGTATCAGTGGAAAATAGGCCCATAGATGAAGGTGTCAACTAGATTACATTTACATGCTGTTTTTGTAAGGTTCCAACTTTTGTTATCCCTTGTGTCAAAAAAAAACTTATGTTATCCCTGTTTGGTTTTACTTACAGCAACATGGTCTGTATGCGTTATGAGGAAAATTCAATTTTTTTTCTTTTTACTTCATCTCATCATGATTTTTTAAATGTTTTACACACTAGTGATTTGCGTTGAATAAGAAATTCTGCCAAGTGAAACATTCACAGAGGCCATAAATTGATTAGTAATTTTAATTCACACATATCACTTATGTGAAAAAGTTTATCTTGAAACCACGTTAAGAATGTTAATAAATCCTCCATTAAGATGGTAATTATATTAAGAGGGTAAATCACCAAATCCTTTGAGCTTATAATTTTGCATATTAAATCTCAAGCTCGCTCTATCAATATAAGCCTTTGAGAAAATCTAAGCACACTGTGCGATATATCTCTATGAATCTCGATTCCTAACACAAAGTTAGCATTTGTTTCATCTCATGAAGCATGCCAAGGTAATTTGCAAGCAATACATCATCCCCATACAACAAAACAAATGCGTTTTCTACCAATTGCCTTAAGTATATACAATGATCAACTTTATTTTCTTCAAATCTCAAGGAAGATGCACTTCATCTATTTTCAAGTACCACTACCTCTTGTTAACTTACAAACCAAGTGCTTATTACTACCAACATAAAATTCCTTAGGTTGTTACATGTATACTACCTAATTCAAATCACCATTCAAAAAAGTTGTTTTGAGTGACGTACATTTGATTTGATGCAATTTTTGTCAAAAAAAAAATTGATTTGATGCAATTCAAAATCATAGTGAACCAATAAGGTCATCCTTTTGAGTGAAACTCTTAGCTATCAATCTAACTTTGAATCTTTCAAGTTAACTGTTTGAGTCCTTCTTTGTTTTGAGGACCCCTTTACAACCAAATGTCTTACACTGTTAAGGCAAGACAAGAAACACACATAAACTATCAGTACTCGAACAAAGAAATGGAGATCTTGATTTCGGGTAGAAATGGAGAGATATGAACCTTTTTTTTTTTGAATTGGGGAAGGAGGAAATTTTATTAATCAAAGTGAATGACTATTTTACAACCGTCCCCGAGGGGATTCGAACTCAACATCTTAAGGATATAAAGCTAGCTCTTACCATAGAGCTAGTACCTCAAGTGTATTACTGTGAAGAGGGGGGCGACCATGGGAAATGGATGTATTACTATGAAAATTTAGGTACTTAATGTCCTATGTTCTCATGTTATTATTGCATAATTAGATGCTCGTGTTGACTACATATAGCTTATCGTTGTATTCAACATTTTACTTTAAATGAAAACTTTGGCGTGGTGGGAAATGAAACGTATTGACTAGAATATAATGTGTAGATGTTTTGTGCCACAATGGAGAAACGAAAAAATAAAATAAAAGGGAATGTCATCGTTTAAGGCAAGGCAAAAAACAAGAGAAGCTGATGCAAAAATGTAAGATCGAAGTGAAGGTGAGAATTGACATAGGAACGACCGCATGAGGGGAAGTCACGGTCATATGAAAAGGAGGAGTGTATACATTTGTTTTTTTTTTTTTTTTATAAATTGAGCGTCCGCTGCGCGCAATTGTATATACTAATTTTTCAAGAGATTTAACACTACTGTATACATAAGACTGAATTCGAACATCGAACTTTGTTAAAGCTGAAAGAGACTCAAATCATCTCATTTAAGTGTTCTTGCATAGGAGGAGTGTTACATTTTTTTAGAGGAAGATGAAAAGTAAAAGGATCACAGGTCACAGTTGAAATGGAGCGTAGAAAATAAGAGGCCCATTTTATATCTTCCATTCATTCATTGTCTCCGACACCGACACTTTGCCAGACTACCTCCTTTAACACACGGACACAACATTCACGTTTCAGCTTGGCTCCTTTACCATTATTATTAAATTAAATAAACTTTTCTTTTAGTCTCTTTATGAGTAATATGCCAATCTTTCAAAATTAGATTTGCTTGTCTCAACTCACCTCAAAATGATATCAAGAAATTTGGTATTTGGTATAACGTGCCATCTTCATTAATTTAAGATGGAACATTCATAACAACCAAACTATCACCCAATTCCTTAGTTTAATGACTAAAACCCAAATTGGTGTTAGATAATTTCTCCGCGAGACAAATTTGTCACTGACAATTTTTTCGGGACACATTAATCTCTCATATTTTCAAAACGAGACATGTTAGTTTTCCCGTCTATTAAGTGCTAAAAATGCCAATTAACGCCTCCGACGTGACACATTATGTTCCAATGTGACACGTTAACTGATAGTCATATGTTATTTCAGCCCAAATTCGTCTCTGATTTTACCTATTCTGAAACGGGTCTTCCACCTTACGCCCCACCTTCTCCCCCCAACCTCATTAATTGATAGGAAACACCCAAAATACCCTTACCTATTC
The DNA here is from genome assembly GCA_963573325.1 of Astragalus glycyphyllos. Lineage (NCBI taxonomy): Eukaryota > Viridiplantae > Streptophyta > Magnoliopsida > Fabales > Fabaceae > Astragalus > Astragalus glycyphyllos. Next base: position 25,552,798 of record OY754312.1, read on the forward strand.
CCACCCCATATACCCCCATCTTTCCAAAAACACAAACAACCCACCCACCCCCACCTTAAACTATTGAAAACTAAGTTTGTAGAACACTTGTGCGTGATGTTGTCTTTTCCGAAAATTAAGGTTTTGGACGTATATTTAAGTTACACGTCCGAAAACTCATTTAACTAAATTAGACCATTAACGTCTTCTTCAAATGTGTTGTTTCTGAATACCAGAAACTAGATCACCTTTTAAAAAAAAAACAGAATAGTTGAAGTTAGAGACCAATTTGGGCTGAAATAATGTATGACGTGTTAGTTAAGGTGATGCGTTGGCACATAACGTACCACGCAATAGGTGTTAGTCACGCCTTTAACAATTAATGGACATAGAGACTAATGTGTTCTGTTTTGAAAATTTGAGAAAATAATATGTATCAAAAAAATTGTTATGGAAAAACGTGTCCCACAAGGAAATTATAAAAACTAATTTTGTTATAAACTGGGCATTATTTGTGCGTAACTACAGAGACTAATCCCTTGAATTGGGTAGGACCACAATGGGCGACTTAACTCTCCCTCAAAAGATTTAACACTGCTACATACCCAATACAGAATTCGAACCCAAGACATTGATTAAGCTGGAAGAAACACTTACCATATCATTAAAGTGTTTTGGGTTATTAAAAACTAATATGGGTGTTTACTCTTTAGTCTAGTTTAATCTACACAAATGGAATACTAAATGGTGGCTTGGCTTGGCTTAGCTTAGCTTGAAAAGAAAAACACATGGAGGTGTGCTTGTTGTGAGTATGATATCATAACAGCACATCAGTTTCCGTGTGGTCCCTTATACAGGCTGTCAAAGAATAGTATGCTAAGCGCCATTGTCTATTCTATTTCATTTCGTTTCACAATCTCAACCCCAAGTCCTAACCATTAAGCAAAGCAAAGTGAGTAGTGACATTGAAACACAGACTTTTGAGACTAAGACTCACCAACTATACCCCACAAAACACGCCAGCTAGCTAGCTACCTTCCTTCTTCTCACTTCACTTTACCCTCCATTCTCATTCATTCTCCTTCACCCACCGAAATATAGAACAACAACAAAAGACTAATAATACTGCTTGTCTTTCTTTCTTCAGAGCACCATGGATATCTATGGTGTCTCCGTTACAATCTTTATTCTATGTCTTCTACCACTTCATTCCGCATTCCCAAACAACTCTTCCGGTCAAATTAACTCAAATTCTATCCTCGTTGCTCTATTAGATTCCCATTACACTGAACTCGCTGAACTTGTTGAAAAAGCCCTTCTCCTTCAAAAACTTGAAGACGCCGTCGGCAACCACAATATTACCATCTTTGCACCTAGAAACCAAGCCCTTGAACGTGACCTTGACCCTGAATTCAAGCGATTCTTACTCGAACCACGAAATCTAAGGTCACTTCAAACCCTATTAATGTCTCACATTCTCCCTTCACGAATCGCTTCTCACCACTGGCCTGCTATCGACCGCCGCCACCAAACCCTCTCCGACCACCGTCTCCACTTAACCACCAATCCTTCCGGCAAGAAATCTGTTGACTCCGCTGAGATCCTCCGTCCAGACGATGTCCTTCGTCCCGACGGCGTAATCCACGGGATCGAACGTCTCATAATCCCACGTTCCGTTCAGGAAGATTTCAACCGGAGAAGAAACCTCCGTGCAATCTCCGCCGTTCTCCCGGAAGGAGCACCGGAGGTAGATCCACGAACCAATCGATTGAAAAAACCAGCACCAGTACCAGCAGGTGCTCCACCAGTTCTTCCAATCTACGACGCATTGGCGCCGGGACCATCACTAGCACCAGCGCCGGCACCAGGACCTGGAGGTCCACGTCATCACTTCAACGGTGAACGACAAGTGAAGGATTTCATTCATACACTTCTTCATTATGGTGGTTATAACGAAATGGCGGATATTCTGGTAAATTTAACGTCGCTTGCAACAGAAATGGGCCGTTTAGTTTCTGAAGGTTATGTGTTAACGGTTTTGGCTCCAAACGATGAAGCGATGGCGAAATTAACGACGGATCAGTTAAGTGAACCAGGTGCACCTGAAGAGATTATCTATTATCATATAATTCCTGAGTATCAAACGGAGGAGAGTATGTACAATGCGGTTAGAAGGTTCGGGAAAGTTCGTTACGATACTCTCCGTTTGCCTCATAAGGTTCTCGCTCAGGAGTCTGACGGTTCTGTTAAATTCGGTCACGGTGATTCCTCTGCTTATCTCTTCGACCCTGATATTTACACTGACGGAAGGATTTCCGTTCAGGGTATTGACGGTGTTCTTTTCCCTCATGAAGAGGAAAATGACCAACCTACCCCTATTCGACGCACCACAACTCCTCTTGTTAAAGTCGCAGCCAAACCCAGGAGAGGTATGTTCTTTATCAATTACTATTAATTAATTGCTTCATTATCATTATCACTATTGAGGTAACTTTAATTTTATGCTTGGAATTAGAATTGGGGATTTTTTTAGATTTTTCTGAATCGTGTGTATGGTCATCATTCTTGTGGTTATTTTAATGAATTTTGTGGTAGGCTTTACACATTTTTGGTCTGCCTAACTAATTTTGGGTGAGTTGTTAGCACTTGGTACACCCTCTTTTTGCATTTGAAAAGGAGAAGATATGATTATTTAGGAGAGTTGTGATGATTGAGAGAATAGAGTCTAAACGGGGAAGGAAGCTAAAAGGAACTTGCCAAATAGTAGAGATGCTGAAAAAAGGGCTTTTCTCTAATAAGTTTCATTTTTTGTTTAGTCTTTTTAAAAAAAAATAAATTAGGTGAGTTAGACTTACTATACAGTTTTTTAAGCGCTAATAGAAGTATTCTATAAAAAAAAGTCCTCACATTTGCATAGAGAGTTTAGTCTGATTACTGTCCTAATATGTTTTGTTTTGCCTCGAGTTTCATGTGAATATTATTAAATTAAATCAATAATCAAATAACATAAAAATAAATCAGTGTGCCAGCCAAGCTGTGAACCACATTCTACTTTCGGTGCTGAAACGAACGGTTTGTCAGGATCTGAAACAAGCCATTTATTTACTATTTTAATTGTTTCATAGTACTCCATCATTTATTTATTTACACGGTATTATATTATTTAGTCAACTAGTAGCATGGTGTATTGTTTTGATTAATTTTATTTTTACAATTTAATCATTTGATACGCATTAGGGAGGGATATAAAATTCATTGGTTTGAAGTTTCAACCACCCCCTGAATATATATATTAGCATAGTTTTATCTTGTATGCATGTGAAAATGCAATAGAATTAATTGCCTTGGTATTAGTTGACTTAACATTTTCATTTACCTAATTGCATGTGGCAGGGAAATTGCTGGAACTCGCCTGTAGTATGTTTGGATCTATTGGCTGCTCATGAAATCGCTTTCTCAACTAATCGCTTAAAAAAAAATAGAAAACAAAAATAAAGAGTGAAGTTATGTAAACTTGATGAATGGTAAGTTTACCCACTATTAGTCGCTTTGTCTATTTTCATTTCTCTTTATATATGATATAAACTTTGATCTAATATTCATGTTTATTCACATGCATTGTGCAGTTGTAGAGTAAGATTTCAATACAAAAAAGGATGCATCGTGAATCTATATGATCAGAGAGAGCGATTGAGTTGTTGCAGGATTTCGGTGGGAAACTCACACAGAAGATAAATTTTCTGTCATTTTGTTTCATACTGTAATTACATATATCATTTTTTTATTAAATTTTTATTTTATGTTGTTTATTCACTGTCTCTGTATGCATAAATAACCTTTCCAATACGTCGCTCCTTTCTCGCTTCCATTTTTTTTTTCTTTTTCCTGTTTGTACGTGAATCAAATTTATACATAATAATCTACTTTATTATTATGCCTTCAAGTACCAACTCGTTTTGGTCGGCAACTTCATTTTTAAATCCAACTATTAAATGAACCTCTGAGCAGAAGAATCTTAAAAGAAATATATTAACACCATAGTTCATATTATTTTTGAGTAAAATTTTTATTTCATAATGATAAAAAATTAAAGAGAATATTGCCAGAGTTTATTGGTATAATTATTTATCGTAAAAAATGTAATGAAATGGACATCTCAGCGGAAGGTTTATGGAAACAAAAAGAAGTGGAGTTGTGCTATGATTTTGCATCACTTCTTTTTCATTCTTTGTAGAGCTTTTGTTAAGGGGTTACATCAAGGATAGCTAAATTAATGGTTGAAGTAGCACTGTGGCATGGAGAAGAGGAAGTGGTTGTGGGATTAATTATTAACAGAAGAAGACAGACTAGCTAATGGTTTTGCATAGCTGGGCTTCCAACGCTGTCGGTGATTATATAAATACTCAATAAAAAGGTTATTATGTAATGTCACGTTTGTGCTTTTGTAGGAAACACATTGCTATCAAAGCTGTCCCCAGGACCCAGTAGTAGGATTATTCCTTGATTACCCAACAAATCATTCTCCCATACCTATATTCTTTCTTAACATATTTTTTCTCAAGGGAAGGAAAATTCGGTGAACTCAACAAAAAGTCCTAATGCCCACTCCTACAATAATAAAATAGAGGATATAAGATGCGGCAAATTTTCCATTTCTGATATATAAAGAAAATAATAAAGAAATAGAAGAGTTCAGGGGTGAGCTACCAAAATTCTGTGTGCTATAACATTGGCTTCAAATGAAATTCTGCAATCAAATGTAGAATCCTATATTTAGCACACATGTGTGTTGGAGAGAGAATTTCAATGTTGAATAGACAAAAACATCCCTAGATAATAGTGTAAATGTAATTGTAAATGTAGGAGACAAAAGAGAAGTTGATCAGAGAATTTATTTCCGTCAAATACGCACCTAAAGCCCACATGATGTCGATAAAAGACACCTTATAGAAGGACTATGATCCACTGCAGTTGCTCCCCCCGGCTCTCTCTCTCTCTCCTCTTGTGTTTTCTTCTTCTTTTTTAATGTAAAAATAAATGAATGGCTAGGATTGAGTGATAAGTGTATCCAAAGGTGTTTACCGTCATGACTATACTGACTACAGTGAATTAAGATCCCAAAGGTGTTCAACTCCCAATTCGTACATAAACGAAAAGAACAATCGTTCATCCATAAATTGGCATTTCATAACTTATAACTAAGTCTATCAATAATCAAGAGGAACAAACATTCATCCATAAAATTATGCATTAGAGACCATACTTATGATGTTCCCATATAAACAAATGATTTAAGTTAAAACAAACATAAATTTGAAGGGAAACACCAAAACAACGAGTTAGGAGCACATACCGGGTCAAAGTAGCACAGACCAGGTTGAGTTTTTAAACAATCTTTTTACAGTGGACCAGAGGTTGGCACAGACCATGCTGATTTAACAGAGCCCCAATCTTGCCGTCGTGTTCTTCCTTTGTTCCAATTACAATTTCAGTTTTCTCAGTTCTTAATTCAAGGATTAATAGACATTAATTAAACAGTCAAAATAGCAAACAGCAAATAGGATTATCACTTCTTATTCTTTATAAATTTTTGAATAAGTCTTAACAAATTCCAAACAAGACCATATATTCCAATTAACTAGTTTTAGCTCAATGTAACCCAAGTTGGCATTCCAACTCATAAGAACTTCAATTTACAAACAAACAGGTTTGGGTATCAATTGATACTCAAACCCTAGATGAACTAAGAGAGAAGGGTTATGAAGAACTCACACGTTAAATAAGCTTGTCTAGTTACTAGAATGACCCTTCACTACTGAGGAGTACTTCCAAAATGCTCCCAAATTCGAAATGTCACTCCCAATTCTTGACTTGAGTGCTTCTAACCCAAATGTGACCTTCAAATTATATAACTGATAACTCTATTTTATATAGAGTTATTTGTACTCTTAAATATAAACTATTGTAAGAAACTCAATAAGTAAGTTGTGTTAAATAAAGAAAAACAAGAGAAAAGCATGAAGGAGAGCTTTGGGATACATCATCACAATTTTACATGACTTGTGGTATTTTTAATGTGTTTGTTCAATTGCTGCAACAATCGTTTCCCCTGCAAATAGGCACAACAATCATTGCCCCAGCAATTGTTGCTCCAGCAATGACCATTCCAGCAGAAGGCAGACACATTGCACCTGCAATACAAAGAGCACCCATTGCACCAGCAATCATTGCCCTAGCAAGGCTCACAATACAAGATGCCCTAGAATTCTGATGATGATGTCAACAAAAGTTGCACAAGTGCAAGGATGCGACACCAAGTTCATGCCCCTTAGACAACTAGTGGTAACTTTTTTGGGACACTTGTCCTCACACCATTGGACCCCTATTCTTAGTTGGTGGACATCAAATCAAGCCTTTTGAAGACAAGTGGAAGAAACCCTAAAAACCAGCTTGGCGCCCAAGACTACAACACTTTGTGGAACCTATAAATACATCCTCTCTTCCTCATTTGAAATCATCTCTCAAGTTCATTAGATAGTTTCATTTTATTTTGTGTATTAGAGTTAGGTGTACTCATCTATTTTCGAATGAAGGAAAGAAAGTAACAACTTCTCTCTTCTTTTCTCCTTTAATTCTTGTTGCTATTTCTGTTGCTGAGAGGTGATAGACAGATTGTGCAAAGGATCTCCAATTGTGTAATGCTTATCTCATCTTTTCCTTTGTATTTTCTTTCTTATAAACATGTTTCAATCTTTTTATATGTGTCTATTTATGTCAAGCATGAGCTAAATACCCTTGATTGGGATGCCTTAACTTTGTAATGAACCTTTGAAGAGTTATTATGTTATGTTGATGTTTGCAATTTAGTTCTTGTGCTATAATTCTTTCAAACTTATTTTGAGGTTGATCACTTAGAATAAGTAGTGTCATAAATACAGACATGCTTTATGATTTGAACTCAAGAACTAATGTCGATAAGTGTTTTAGTAAAAGGAAACTTTGTTAAAACCATGCTAAAACCTAGACATAGGGTAACATTGTCCATAGGGTGAATTTGTGGGAGCTTAAATATACAAAGGTGAACTTATTTAGAGCTTAGAAATAAGACTTGTAATGAAACCCTGAAGATAGTAGCTGAAAGGCACATATCCATTGCTACAGCATCCATTGCAGGAGCATCAAATATATATAGCATAATGCTTTCAAAGTGAAATTACTTAGAAGGGGAGCATTCCAACCATTTCTCTCAATTGAATCACAACACATTTTACTTTGTTTATAATTTACATTCTGTTCATACACACAACCCAATCAACTTTCATTTTATTTTTTGATTCCCTTTATCACTAAGTATTGCTACCATTTTAAACTCTTAAGAATTAATCTAATCCCTGTGGGTACGACCTTTTCTTATCATTGTATTACTTGTTTTTAGACTCTGTATACTTGGACACTTTTTCACACAACAATAACCCCAGCTACTAAATCAACATGCAAGTTCAGAATGCAATTCTAGCTCCAACTCCTCATGCACGTCGAAATCTAAAGAAGATGAAGGAGGGTTTTCAGAAAGCTGCTCTTTTAATGTTTTGTGAGAAGATGGTTTCCTAACTAGAGCTGAAAATAGAAGAACAATGGAGTAGGGATTTAATATGAGTGGGAAAGGTATTGAAAGAGTGCCATGGTTTCCTCTCAAGTTGTTGTTCCTCTCTCTCTCTCTAACAATCTTGTTTTAGTTATGAATGAAGTGATAAATGAAATAAAATGGGACTACTTTCCCTCTTAAACTTAGTGGATTAGCTAAAACCAAAAATTGCGTGGACCTAATGAGTTGGGTCAATTGCCCTGCCCAATAACAAGGTGTAAACAAAATTTCTACAACAACCCCCTATTTTTTTTCATCCTACACTTGATTTATTCTACTTCTCACAAAACACGTTCAATTTAATAACAATTAAATCAATCAAGCACTAATCATGCAATTATTTTAAAGCAATACAAGGTAATACTTAAAGTAATATTTAATTACATTGGGTATTACATGACCTTCTTTGTAAACCCCCGGGCGCAAATAAGTAACCTTATTCCTAGCTATGTCTTTGCCCATTATTGACCTGGTGTTTTGCTAACACCTCTACCCTTACCCCCACTAAATTAAGGAATGATAAAATGGCTCTTGTTTTTTTCTTTTAAAATAAAAAATGCATACATCTAACCCTTACAGTCTTGATTTAAATTAGGTATCCTCTGCGCGCAATTGGAAAGGCTAAATCCTCGAGTCGTGCATGACCACAATGGGCGGCAAAGCTTTATCTCAAGAGTTTTAACGCGGCTGCATTCCAAACATTAGATTTGAACACAAGACCTAGATTAAGTTGGAAGAGACCCTAACCATCTTATCCAAGCGCTATTGGGTAAACCCATAGAGCCTATTTGAATTGATTTTAAAAACTGTTTTCTAATTTATAAAAATTAACGAAGAGCAAATTTGTTCTTCTAAAATTTTAGAAACTAAGACCTGTTTTTAATTAGAGATTTCAAACTGGTTTTTAGTTTTCGATTTTTATTTAAGAAAAAAATAGACACCGTAAGGTAAATTAACTACATGTTAAAGATAGTCTCTGTGGTCACGTAAAAAAAATGGTCTTTATGGTAATATTTTTTTAAAAATAAATGGTTAAATATGTTTTTAGTCTTTATAAAATTTCATAATCTATTTTTTTGACAATTGACACTTAGTGCATTTCATTAATAATCAATCTAGAAATACATTTAGGAATCTCAAAATGTTCAAGACTAGCCGACAATAAGACCACCCCTGCTAGATAGTAAGCATCCTTATTAACATTCCTCCTAACAAACTCAACATGAGAGTTGTAATTAAAATAAGAGAAAGGGCTCTTACAAGAGCCAAACAAAGCACCAAATTCAAAAATTACAAGCTTATTCGAATTAAAGGCATCTACGACCCACTTGGCATCAAACACCTTTTGAATGATGTTTTGCAAATATGTTAAGAATATTATAAACATCTCCCCCACAAAACGTTAGAATTTTTTAACAATGAATGAATTAAATACGAATTTTTTAAGTGCCGAAAAGCTCGAGAAACAAAATAAAGGAAATATAGACATTGAAATTGAATTTTGAGCGTATTTTTTTTTTTGCAGAGGCTTTTATCATGAGATGTAAGTGTGTCTGCAAAGTTTGATACCATTATAGTAATACCTCAATTTATTATGATTTTATAGGGGCTAAAACTGCGCAACAAAATTGTTGTAGGCCTAAAAGTCGATAAAAAACTTTACAGTGAATAAATAATTAAGCACATACCTTGTGGCTCTGCAAAAAGATATACCCAAGTCCAAAGGTGCCAATTGGTTTATATGTACATGTCCAATATGTTCTAACCTTCATTGTCAATAGGAAAACAAACTACAACTGTACAAGAAACAAGTCACTTTAAACGTTGCTAATTTATGAATTAATCAGACATTTTAACTAACATCACAAAATCAGAGCAACACTCTAATGTTAAAAAAACAAAACAACTCTTATTTGCAAATTGCAATACATGTTTACGATGAAAGTAAACTTTATATATATTCACAACAATAATAAAATAATTAATAACATAGAACTCTAATCTGACATAATTATTAAATTCAATGATATGATTCTACCCTCCAACAGCAACCTCATATGTTACAAGTTGAAGTTAAAGGCAGTACATTATTTGTTTCTGTCTCAGTTTGTTGCTCTGTATCATTTTTGCATTCAGAATTGTTTACATGGGGATGTTGTTGCCTTTCTTCATTGCTTCCTTTGCTTTCATTTTCTTGACACTTCACTTTGGTTTGGGTTTTCTTGATTGGTTTCTTTGAAATCACATCTTTATGATCCTTAATCTTTGCCTTGGTTGAATCATTTTGTTGTTGTTTCACTAGTGGATTTGAACAAGACCTATCTTCTTCAGAATTGTTGTTTTTAGCAGATGCTTTGTTCCTTCCAAGCTTTGGAGATCTTGCCCGGGTTGTTGGTATCTAATTGGTACATGAAATACATCACAATGCAGACCCTATAAAGCCCCGATACAAACACTGGACACGACATATGTAGACACCGATTTTAATTTGAAAAATACAAGTAATTGAAGTATATGTGTTGGTGTCGGTGTCCGAAACAATACGTGTCAGACAACAGACTCATCTTCAACCGGAAGTGTTGGTGCTACATAATGCAGACCAACATTTATGACCCCTATTTGTATGAAGCACCGAAACAAACACGTAGACAGCGATAATAATTTGAGCAAATGGAAGTGATTGAAGTGTTGGTGTCACTGCTGCATAGGTATTAGGTGGAAGTATATACAATAGATTAGTTACCTTCTTCAGCACAACTTTAGGAGGTGGTTCCTTGTAGAAAATTGGCATTGGAGTGGCTTTGAATGTCATGCTCTTTCTCAATTTCTTGATCTCTGCCTCTTGGTTTTCCTACCAGTAATTAATCCAAAACAAAAACATGGACAGAATAAGCTAAAATCAACAGATAAGCTATTAGCAAAAACTCAAAAACACATACCTTTGATTTCTCTTGTTGGTTTGTTTTCTCTGCTTCCTTAGCTAGAATTTTTTCCTCCAACTTTGAGAAAAACTGAAGAAAAAGAGATACAATAGAATGAGTATCTAAAATTTGCTATAAGTGACATCAATAATATGGTGTAAGGTTCTAGAGACAACCTCCTTCCGTTTTTCAGCTCTTTCTTCCAATCTGAAGGAAAATCCAGAGCTGCTGTTTCTCTGATGAGTAGTAGCACTTCTGATAACATATACATTAGAAAGTTTTCATTAAGATAAAAGTGCTGCAGTGCAGACACTTGAACTGAATTCAAATCCTAATAGGACAGTAATATGGTATAAATCATACGAAGTTGTTGAGTGAGACTGAGAATCATCATCCTCTTTATTTGGTTTTGCCGTTTTTGATGAGTTTGAAATCTGATCAGCAGGTCTGCAATAATGTAAAAAACCATTAGGTTACTTACAACTCCTTATTCTCTTAGTGCGCTGCACGGATTCTCAATACTAGTACATTACAGACACAAGTAACTCAGAGATCACATCACATAATATTGATATCAAACAATATAAACCTTAAAACTCAAACAAACTGTAAAGAAGGATTGAGTAAACTTAGAGAGATTGGGACATACAGTGATGCCTCAGATGTTTGGCTCTTGTTAACTGCAACAACTGAAGTAGACCTTCCAAACTAGTACCCAAAAGTAATGTCATGAACATGGTAAACAATGTAAGAAGCAAAAAAGTTACTTGCTCTCTCTAGTCCAATATATAAGAGAAAATTGAGTTTTAAGTTTATGGAATAAGTGATGTATCTAGTCTATAATTAGTTATTAAATGAACCAGATACTTAATACATTAGTTATTAAATGAACCGTTTTTCTCTTATATATCAGCCAGAGGGAGTACTTAAAAAGAATGAATACTACAAAGAAAGAAAGACAGTGAGGAGAAAGAATCACTACCACAGAACGTTTTAAACCAGGTATGGATGTCAAAGAAGTCTTCTTATTAGAACCTCCGATGTTAGTTTCTGCTTTGTTTGAGTTCACAGCTTCAACAGAGTTTGTGGACTTGCTTAAATCATTACCTTGAACATGTTTAGCTTTTGTTTTCACAAGATACCCATCAATGCTTTTGTGCAAGGCTTTATCACCAGCTGATTTTTTGGATGGGAAAGAAAAGCTCTGAGAAAGAGTTGGCCTTTGTTTTTGAGATACTGAGGTTGGTCCTTTCAAATTGGGTTTATCTTTAACAGCTTTCTTGTTCTTGGAAACAACACTTTCTCTTCTAATAGGTTCCTAACCACATTAAATTTAATAAGGAGAATATTGTGTAAATAATCATCACCATAATAGTATCAATATGTTTAAGAGTTTAAAACACGGTTTATGTCGTGCAGTGATATTATAGAGAATCACAGTTAAATGCAGTTGCTTACAAAAAAAACAGTCAAATGCAGTCGATGTAGCTACAATTGTGATCGTGTTGCGGTCACAACAGAGACATCAAAAACTTCTTAGTCCATTTCTAAAATTTTCGTTTTCTATTTTGAATAATGTACGCATACTATTATACATAGTCAGTGAAAATGCAAGGAATAGCATATTTGGAAATTGTGAAAATGCTACAAAGTTTTTGGACCATTTCCAAATATGTTATTGTTATTGTTTCGATGCTGAGAGGGTTACTTGAATCCTTTGGAACTCTCTAAAATTCTAAATTTGCACTAATACCTCTAAGTTTGCACTATTACACTCGAGACACAATTTTGAACCCCTTGATCCCGGGTCCTGGATCCGCAACTGCTTCATGCTTGACTACATATGTGCTAATATATGTACTTATTGAAAACAGAATGAAATTTTGAAAATAAACAAAATGGATATAGTTCAAACACATAATTCTTTAGGTACCTTAGCAATAACACGTTTTGTATTTTTACTTGGAGAAGAATTTCTAGAAGCTTCAAGTGAAACAGAGTCACCAGCAGAAATGGGTCCTTCAGATACTTCATTCTTGTTCTGGACTTCTTCACCACAACATTTTTCATCATCTTTGTTTGTATTCTCGTTTGTTGTCACTCCAATAACACGTTTCTCTTCCTCCACAGCAACCTCATTTTCAGATCCCATTGTAAGTTAACAAATACAAAGATTGAATTATGAGTGGCGAAGAGAAGGGTTATTAAGTACTATTGTGTGATAGTTGAAAGAAGCAATGTGTAGTTGATGATGGTGACAGTGAGATATGAGAGAGAAAGAGAGAGATTTCGAAGAAAGAAATGTCAAGTAGAAGGAGCTTTCAGAATGAAGAGGAATAGTAAGATTAATAGGAACTGCTACAATGACTTTTCCACCACTCTCTATAAATCTGTAACTGTCACCTGAAGCTATTTTTGCATTTCTTGTTTAACTGTCATTGAAACTATTTTAAGGTAAAACTATATGGTACATGGGTCAATCAAAAGTGGGAAACATTATGTGACATTTGTCCTGTTCCTTCCTTTGCTAATCTCTCTCTATTTTTATTTATTTTATTTTATATTTGGTAGATTGCTAAAAAAGGTTATTAATATTGTCTGTCAGTGTCTGTCTCTAACTCTCTATGCTTATGTCCCAAGAAATATAACTAGGTGTGGTTAATTACTTAATTAATCCACTAATAACGTCACCAAAAAAATCCACTAATCACCAAAAAATTAATTAATCAATCATTTCATGATTATTATCAAATCCTGAAAGCAACTTCTAGAAGGGTCTGCCAATACCAATTTTTTTTTTATAAAATAATTTTAAAATATAGTAGTAAGAAAATAAGGTGAAGTTATGAAACATACTAGTATCATGTTAAAATGAAGGTTTCATTTTAATGATATTTTAGTTTGGAGATTGTGGCAATATGGCATGCATAGAGATAGATGATTGTCTACAAAAATGGTTCAGCTGTGAATAGGACAGTGTTTACTCTGAGTCTGAGAGTAAGAGAAGTTTGTCTACATCTTATCTTATGAATTATTGTTTATAGCTGGACTGGACGTATTGTATTTATAATGTAGGACAAATCACTGTCTTTGGTTGGTTCATGTATATATAAAGATTATTGAAGCAAGTCTGGTATTTCAATTTTCTTTAGTCAACAACACAACACAACACAACAATAACAAGTCTTGTAGTGACGCGGGAAAAAGGGTAGGATAGTAAATTGAGGAACTTGGAAGGAAATGGGGTACACAAAAAAAGAACTGTTTGAGAACATGGGAAGGGTGGTTAGGTGTTGATGTCTGTTTTGGAATGACATGGCAGGAGCAAGCAACATGATTGGTCGCACGTTAGGCCAACCTTCACACGTACCCCACCAACCGCTCATGAACTGTCACAACGTGCGCCCTTCCATTGTCCCTCGATGTTCTCTACGTTTCAGAGGAGTTTCATTTCATGTTAATTTGTGTAGGAGTAATAATTTGCTCATCTAACAAGGATTTCAAAATTGAGTTTAATTTATCTACCCCAATAGGCTTTTACAATCACAATTAATAATAATTCTTGACCACTTGGTTGTTTTGAATGTACGGGAGTGCTATTACCAACCTGATAAGGTAGGCATGTGTTGGTTACTGCGTGACCATAATGGCATCTTCATTCGTGGTTTCCATAAATCCAAATTCCTTACAAACTAGTATCAATTTAGTGCTACATGTTAAGAGTAAGTATCATAGGTATGGTAATGAAGTAGCTCTTATTAGACATTGGATGAAGAGAAGTTAGGAAGCACAACTCCAACATTGTTATCGTGAGGCAAATTTCTGCGTAGATTTCTTGGCAAAAATTGGTGATAGGAACAACATTCCTCTCATCGTTGTGTCTACCGCCCCAGTTGAGATGCATCACCTTCTTCAAGCCAATGTTATTAGCACCTCCATCTTGAGGGGTTGAGCTTGCTTTTTTTTTTTTGTAACCAAAAAAATAATTCAAGGAATAGTCAACGTATAAGGTGGTTAGGGTTTGATGACGCGTGGCTTTCACTAAAGGCAACCAATCGATTTGCAATAGGAGCTTCGACCCGTTGGGAGAAAACCCTACTTAAGGATCTTCAAGAGAGGGAAAAAGACACTTCACTCTTACAAACTGAAATCCTAGCTTGCTAAGGAGTCGATCTCTCCACTTCTACGCAAGTACACTTTTCATTCTCAAAGTCAACAGTTTTCACAACTCGGTTATAACCCATTTGAAGTCTGATTTTTTTTTTAACACCCAAATGCTAATACACATCATGAGAGATAGAGAGATAAAAGAGAGAGAAATGATAGTTGTAAGAGGTTGGTGATGTGATAAGAGGTGAGAGATACGTAGAAATTATGAGGTGTTAGATAGGTGTTGATTTTGTGTAAAAAAAAGATAGGTGTTGATTTTTGTTACAATTTTATCATTGTAACGCTAATATTGATTGACTATTGACTGATTATAATGTAACAAAATGACTTAATTGAAAAAATTATATTAGTTCAGGGATCTAATTACAGATTTGAATAAACTCTCAATTTGGTCTCTAAACTATCACACTATCTCCTATTTGGTCCCTAAATTATAAAAATATAATAAATAGTCTCTATACTATTCTAAATCCATCAATTTAGTTCCCAAATTACCTTATTGTTACAGCCAAATTTCAGATTCAAAATTAGCTGTAAAACACGTCAGCATAGTAATCAAGGGACTAACTTGTATCTATTATGAGTGGCATGTTGCACCGATAGTGTGTATATCACGAAACTAGATTCTATATTCATGTGTATCCTATTTGGCTAAGGTCACCAATTGTGGCTTTAGTCTTCCTATTAATATATATGATACTTTACTTTTCAAAAAAAAAAGCATAGTAATCAATGAGAGTTTGAGAAATAGCAAGAAGGGCAACACTCGAAGGTGACGTGGTTGAGGAGGCTGTCGTTATCCTCAAAGGGACTCCGGAAGCCAATCTCGAAGATTAAAGGAAGATACACGCACGAATGCTATATTTTCGAAAGACACGTGGGAGGCTCTCGAAGTTCAAAGTACTTCTTGCGAAGGCACAAGAGCAGTCAAGGCAGGTACTTCGGGTAAGACCGAACTGATAAAGACATGTGTGGGACATCCAGACGCCAGAAGACATGTGACATCGATCATTATCGACCATTAGTTAGTTTATTTTCATCCGCTTTCAAATAAGGACATGTATCCATAGCAGTTTACTTTCCTAGTTTTATAAATAGGAGTTCATACGAAGAACTCAGCGAGATTTCATATCATTAAATAACCCATTACGCCTAACACATGCGATCATACAAGATCTTTGGCTACAACGGTGAACAATGTATGTCAGATGCAAACCCCTTTTATATTTTCAAATTTATTTCAATTCACTGAAACTTCTTTTCAACAATCGAGTGTTTCGCTCTTGTCTTTTTATCTCTTAGCGATTTACTTTACTTATTCTATGCACTTGGGGAGCTCGTGATTTTTTCTTTCTCGGGATTGATTTCTGTGGGTTGCTCGAGTTTGTTTTTACTTATCTTTACGTTTTGGATACCCTCGGTGCGAAGTACTTGGAGGATTCACGATGTTCTCCCCTCTTTGTGCGTGATTTGTGTTTTGTTCAACCGCTTGGTGCCTCGAGTTTGATCGGACAATCACCTAGAATCTCGGATTCGTTTGGTTGTGTGATTGAATTCTCCCCCTTCGCCATTACCCATCTCGAAAAACACACAATTTGGGGCTTGCAACGTAAACCTGTCAACTGGTGAACTCAATATATAATTCGAGTCATTTTCTCTCACACATCTCGAATTTATTTGTTTGACGGGGACCCTTAATGAAAAATACTAGAAAACACTTCATAATATATACCAGATAGTATGGATAGTTCAGAGACTAAATTGATTTGATGAATTTAGAATAGTTTAAAGACTATTTATTATATTTTCATTGTCTAGAGACTAAGTAGAAGTGTGATAGTTTATGGACTTAACTGAAGGTTTACTCCACCATTTTTTTTAGATTAGGATCTATTTAAAAATTTCCTAATAATTCATGACCTACAAATAATTAAACCTTTTAGTAAAAAAAATGAAAGATACAGAAGATAAAATAAGACAACATTTCGTGGAAAAAATAAAAAGGGCTTATCGCTATCATCATCACTCCTTGTGAGAATTTTGTGGGCGGCACATTGCATTATAATAGTCTCCAGACAAGGGCATTAGACTTGCATTCTGTCTCGTACCATAAAAGGAAAAGCACTGAAAAGAAGACTCATAGTAGTATACTTTGGTCCCGTTTGGATAGAGCTTATTTAAAGTTTATGAAAAATAACTTATGCAAACAAATAAACTTTTATGTATTATTCATAAGTTTGTCAATGTAGTTTATGAAAAAATAACTTATGGAGATATAACTTTTGTTAGTGAGAACTTATGAGTTAACATAAAAAAATTATTTATCTTCATAAATTATTTTCCATAAGCTCAAAAATAAGCTCATCCAAACAGGCTCATTGTATTCAACCTTGCGAGTGAGCGATCGATTTCAGTGTCCACACGCGCAAACATGTCATTTTAGTTTGCATGGGTAAACGAGGATAGATGGACCTCCACCCTTTGATTACCCGCGGCATACCCACGTGCCCTTGAACTTCATCACTTATACACGGATCATGCAGAATTAGATGTAAAATTAGAGCTCTCAAATTGGGCTGTTCAATTTGGTCCAGTTTGATCCAATGCCAAATAGGTAGCTCAATTGGCAAGTTAAGATATATCGAAAGAGTGCACCAAATGATCATGATCAGTGGAAGAGATCTGAGTTCAAATCCCGGAAAGTAATATTTCTCCCACCCCCACTTGTCTATAAAAAAGCTGATTGGATTAGGCCAACTCAATTATCTATTGGTTTTTTTTTGTACCCCTACACTTTGACCACATACCCCCACATAATTTGATAAACCGAAAATACCCCCCATGAAATTGACTTAAACGGATTTATCTCTCATGTAGGTAAAAACATAAAAAAACTGGGCTTAAAATACTAGAAAAATGCTATGTTTATGATTATATCATTTTCTTAAATATTGTTCTGGACTGGGCCAGTCGTCAGGCCCAATCCAGTAGCAACGATCCAACCCAGCAAGGGAAGGGCCAGCTTCGCTGGGCCCGATCCAACAGCTAATCAGCCAGCCCAATAACGAAGTGGTCAGCTCCACTGATACTTGGGCCCCCATCGCAAATGGGCCATCCGACGCCAACGATCCAGACTATTCACTATAAATACCTCCAGTCACCAGATGTCAGGTACGCAATTGATTCACTAGATATTACTGTAGCTCGATATAGCTGACTTGGGCGTCGGAGTGTTCTTGCAGGTACACCCCCCCGCGCGTTCAAGTCCTCCTCAGCCTACAGTATCAGACGATCCGTCCCTTGACCGTCTCTGCAGATCATCCGTCTCCGCAGATCAATCCCAAGGTACGGTTCAAATATGAATTTGGATTGATATAATTACCAAGTTATACCCGAGTAGTTTTGTATTGAGTGAAAAAATGACCCAAGTGTCAAGCTAATCATAAGACATCATGGGGATGACGATCCCGAGTAATAGAATACTAGGGGAGAGAAATCATGAGTCCAGAACCTAGGCCCATTCTAAGATAGTATGCCCATAAAAGAGTTTCACTAAGACTTTGTTGTGAAAATTGCTATGACATTGGATCTTCTATGTAAGCTATCAATTTTCGGACTAAGAATTCTCTCTCATGAAAATCAGCATCAGATTTATGTTCTCAAGAAAAGGGGCAAGGTGTATTTGAATTAGTGTTGGAATGCCATGGGTAAATTTTATGGCTTTAACATGGGAGGTTGGATTAGAATTAGATACTGCCCGTAATTTTTCAGTAGCTATGAATGTTTTTAAACAAAATTTGTGTATAGAATTGCATATTGTTGATATTTATCCCGTAGTTCTAATATTTCTTTTCAGATTTTAATGTGCCTTTGGCTTGTTCTAATTTTTTCGTAGGTTGCCCTCCCGTCTCTCCCCTCCCAAAACCCCTTCCAAACATACCACAACAAACAGCTTTCTTCGCCTCATCAAGAAATAAGAGGATGGAAAGTACTTTTAGCCTTTCTGATTGTCGGATAAATTTGTGCCTTTGCAGGTTTATGCACTATTCATTGTTTCCTTTGGATTGGAGTAATAAGATTCTTAAAGAGAAAAGTTGATAATTCTGTGCAACCTACAAGTAATGAGTCTGATGCATGTGTTGAGTTAAACAATGTGGAGTAAGGGGTATATTGATCAAGTAAATAGAGAATATATTGTGCCATTAGGTGATATTAGCTAGCTTGTGGTAGAGGCTATGAATTTGTAAATTTTGATGATGAGGGATCAGGTGTCTTAAGTAATATCTACTACATGTTTCTAAAGAGGATGTCTATCTATTCTACACTAAATGTATGGGCTCTTTTTTTGGGATTTGTTGGTGTTGAGAAGTTGTAACACTTGAACTTGGTGCATTATTTCAAAATATATATACGAAGTTAATAAGAAATTGAAACTTCATTCTATTTTTAATCAATAATTTTGTTAAAGTTGCAACTGAATAGAGTTGGTCAACCATTCTTAAAGACCAACACAACTGCCATCATGAATCTTTTTTTCTTAACAGTCCTGCTCTTTTTTTAAATTACCTATGCATCATGAAGTTGTTTTCAGATTCATGTTCCTTTAGCAGAAAGACTTCTAATCATAATTCACTAATATGATTAGATATGATGTTGGATCTATATTTTATGTTTCTAACTATTTATATTTGCCTCTTTTGATGTGTATGGATTTATAGTTGCATTGCTAAAACTCTATGTATGGAACTTATGCAGAAGACCAATATCTATTTAATTTCTACAATCTTTATTACCTCTTACTAAAAAAATTAGACCAATGTCTAAACACATTTTAATTTCTAAAGTTTTCCTTTAATTTCTACTAGCTAATTTTAATATTATAGTGATTATGTAGTCCCTAAAGCTTTGACCCCGTGCATCGCACGGGTCATGGCGCTAGTTTCATTAACTAAAAGAGTTGCAATACAATGAGGAATAATAAAATGAGTATGGTGACTAGCAAAAGACTGATTTCTGCCAGTACAAAGAAAGGATTTTCATTACTTTTGATTTCTTTCGGAGAAGCGTAACACGTACCCGGTATAATCATTTTTATATAAAGCTTCGCAAAATATTTTTATATTTTATAAATGAACATTTTATTTTTGAGTCTAGATAAGAAAACATAATTAGATCTTGGCAAAATAATTATTTTTACATTTTTGTTGAGTTCAAACGGGAGAAACTTTAGATGCTGTTGTTAATCAACGAGAAACAATTAGTCAAAACAATTTATAGGAATAGCCTGTTTATAAATGATTTTTTTTGCAAATGTCTAATTTGCATTTCCCTTCATCTTATCTTTATCTTATTTTATTTTTCTGATTTTTACTCCATTTATAAGATCTGAAGAAAGTGGTGGTTTATTTTAACTTTGTGCCACACAATTTTTTTAAACAACTTCAAATATAACTCTTTCATCAAATTCTATCTTCTTCTTTTATTATGTCACAATTTTCAAAGTATTTATAAGTTCAAAACAAATAATAACTAATATAGTGCCACCCGTCCGGATGCACGGTATACTACTAGTGTATATAATATTTAATGTTTGAGAAATATTTATTAGGCAAATTTCTATAAAGGTCTTTTTCCCCTCAAGTTAATCTTTTGAGTATTATAACAAATATAACAAATACTTTTGCATTTTGGAGTATCTAGGCTTCCTAAATCGGATAATGTTAACTTGTTGAGAGAGATGAATCGTCCTACTGAAAAAAAGATGAATTCAATTTTTTTAAAAAATAAATGCCAATATGGCTTTAAATTTAAACGTAACAAAATCTAAACTCAGAAGACAATAGACAAGATAATATTTCCTCTATAGTTTACATAACATGGCAATGTGGCTAACCTATCAACATTTTTACCTATCACCGTGGGGATTGTTAATTTACAAAAAAAAAAAGAAGAGAGAAACACAACCATTTTTCCTTAACATACTGAAAGTTCCTCCCTTAATCCAATGCTAAATCTAGTGTCACACTTAACACTGCTATTACCTAAATCTACATTGCCTCTCTTCATCATAGCCACAAATTCATTGTAGTCTATTTGCCCATCCTGAAATGGTATAAAACATGAACATAGCAACATCATCAAAAAATTGGATGAAATTTGGAAAATGTGTACATCATAATTACACTAAATTGTGCTGTTGTAAAATGTACTTACATTATTCTGATCAGCTTCGTGGATCATTTCCTCTAAGTGAACATTCTCCATGCCAAATTCTTTACAAGCTTGTTGAAGCTCATCTTGAGTAATGTAGCCATTTCCATCTTTATCAAAATATGAGAAAGCTGCAATTAAATGATCTTCCTTGCAAACTTGGTTTATATGTAATGTTGCAGTAATGAATTCTTCATAGTCAATTGTTCCACTGTTATCAACATCTGCCTGCAATCACAAACAAAAATGAGACAAATGGATTATACCAATGTGCTGCTAAAAATGAACATAATCCTAATATTCTAACATGAGAAAATGATTGGTTAGAAGAACAGAATTTGTGATGTTAAGGAATTTGAAGATGATTATGAACTAATTAATACTTACAGCTTGCATTAGATCAAAAGCTTCTGATTCACTGAGATTGGCACCAAACATTTTGAGTCCAACTTTGAGTTTTTCAAAAGTAATATGACCACTATTATCTGTGTCTATCATGTTAAACAATTGTTTCAACACGGAAGTTTCCTCTTCAGAGAGATTCTTCGCAATAACCTGTAGGGAATATTATGGAAAATGTTAAAGGAGCACAACTTGACAATTCCAAACTGAAGTTAAGTTGTTCACATATTCAACTTTGCAAATAAAGTTCGATATACTATATTCTACTATTTACCATTGCCAAAAGAGAGGAAGACATAATTTCATGGACTGTGATGATAGAAAAATTTACTTACTCTTAGAGCCATTTTCTTGAGCTTGTTCATAGCAGAAAACTGATTTAGACGACTCAAAACTGCGGAATCTAGAGACTTGTTTGGAGCAACTCCATCAACTTGAATCCAAGGGTGATCTGCAAAGAATAGAAACATCATCATTTACAATATGCTAAATTGGTACTAAAATAATAGCTCAAGTTCTATGGTCTAGCAATGCAGCAACTTCAATGATGAAAAAGTAAGCACTTAAATAAGAAAAACTTACTGAGAACTTCATGTGCTGTTATCCTTTTTCTAGGATCTCTAACAAGCATCTTTCTAACCAAGTCTTTTGCACTTTCAGAGATACTTGGCCAAGGATCCGAAGAGAAATCAAGTTCACCATGTAAAACCTCTTCAAATATCTCTTCCTCAGATTCTATTACCAAAGAACAGAATCAAATTTCTCAATTCTCATATTCTCATATTAATACAAATCAAGTGAAATGAGAGGATGATCAAGAAAGAATACATACCAGCCCAAAATGGAGGCCATCCACATAAGAGAATGTATATGATCACACCTGCACTCCAGACATCAGCTTCTGGACCATAACACTTGTTTATAACCTCAGGTGCAATATAATGTGGAGTTCCTACCACATCAGTAAATATGTCTCCTGTAAACGAAAATCGCTAATCACAAACACAAATAGGAAAAGCGATCCTCTCCATTTCTCAAAAGAAACGAAGAGTTATATTAAAAAAAAGCTTTGAGTGTAAAAAGGCCTAATGTATATCATTATATAACATAGATTGTTGGTTTATTGCAAACCTGGTTTGAAGAAAACAGACATTCCAAAATCTATTGCTCTTAGAGTTGAATCTTCATGTTGATCAACAAAGAGAAAATTCTCAGGCTTAAGATCACGATGCATTATTCCGCGAGAATGACAAGACTCTACAACACTAACAATAGTCCTTGCGAGTTTAGCAGCCTTTGTTTCAGTAAAATGTCCTCTTTCCACAATCCTATCAAATAGTTCCCCTCCTTCACATAACTCCATAACAACATGGACTGCAATTGCATCTTCATAAGCCCCTTTAATAGAAATCATATTTGGACACCCTAACAAGTGATGCATTATCTGAATCTCTCTCCTCACATCCTCCAAATCATCTTCTTTCACTAATTTCACCTTTGCAATTGACTTGCATGCATAGTTTTTTCCAGTAGCTTTTTCCAAACAAAGAAAAGTAATTCCAAATTGTCCTTTTCCAAGTTCAGCTCCTAAACTATAGTACTGCTTAAAATAACCATTATTTGTGAGCAAAACCGATTCTACTCTAAGACCAGCACTTTTTACAGACACCCTTTTGATATTAGGAAGCATATTTAGTTTCCCAGGCTTAGGCTTAGTCTTAGGCTCAGGCTCAGTTGGATTAACAACAACCACTATTTCTACTTCACTTTCTCTAGCGCTTTCCTCTGAAGTGGTCTCTTCTTTGTCACATTCATTGTGTTGAAATGACTTCATTTGCACTACCATTGGTGGCTTTTGTAGAACAGATTCTGAATCATTTGTGGTTTGATGTGAAGGTAGTGTTGAATTTTCTGTTCCCCTCCTTGGTAGCAGTAACCACCAAAATGAAGTAGGAAGAAGAAAACCATCTTTGGAGCTTGTCAATCCAACACAGTTGTTTCCCATCTTGAACTAAGAAACAAAATGTTATTCGAAATTCTGCACAAAACTGATAAAGAGAGAGACTTACTGGTTCAAAGAAGAAGGTATTGTATGAGTCATGAGAACGTGGAAAGGAAAAAATGATGAGATATGAAGAAGGGTGAAATTGACTGAAATAAATGAATGAGTCAAAAGCATTATGGAAACAAAAATGGAAGGAGGAAAATAGTTGGAAAGAGATGATTTTGAAAGCGTCAAGATGGGAAACTTCAAAGAGAAAAATAAAAAAGACCGTGTGGCAGAGTGAAATGAGTAGTAAGAATTGTTAAGAAGAGCAAGTATTGATTTGGTTAACGTTGATTGTGGAAAGGAAGAGAGAAAGAATGGTAAGAAAACAGAAAAGGAAATACTAGAATGGAAAGAGTTCACGAGAGACAGACAGAATTACCAGTTTTAGTTTTTTCTGGTATGTTTTCAAACGCGTGAGAGGGAGCCAATCCAACGGTGATTACGGGAACACGCTGATCCGCCGGCTCTCGCCGTTAGTATATTTATTACTACCACCGTAGAAACTTACATATGTAACTCAAGTACTTGTGTTTATTTTTTCAGGTTTTTTTTTTCTATTAAAACAATTATGTTAGATATTTGACTAATCCAAGTTGAGTTAGTCAAAATAACTCTCCACTTGCCCTTTCAAAAAAAAAATCTCTCTACTTGTCACTTCGACATATTTAAATCTAATAATACTTAAAATAAGTTTTGTAAAAAAACACTTAAAATATGTATTCATACTTTTACCTTTTTAGTGTCCGACAAAAAAAGTTGTTTTGGTATTAAAAGAACAAAGGCTACACTATAAAATGTATTTAAACTTAATTAAAAAGACATATTTAAATCATAGGAGTATTAAGGCCAGTGTAGGATAAAATGGAGACAAAATATGATAAATTGCTAGATAGAGATAAGATATGATAGAGGTATGATAAGAATTATAAAAAAAAAGAGATAACATATATTGTTATTATTATTATTATTATTATATATTTTGAATAAGCTTTATAAATAAGATGATAAATATTCTATTAATGACAAAAATACTCTTGTGAAATCTATTTCATTTGTTAAATAAAATAAAATTAATTTTCTATTTTTTAATAATAATTTGTTATCCCTTATTTAATTTTTTAAAATATTTTGATTTCAATAGACATTTGATTTTTAATTATATAAAATGAAAAAAATTAAACTAAAGAGATAAGATAGAACAAATTAACCAGATGAACCTATTATTATCTGCCGGATAGGCTTATTATATTCCTTCTCCTTACTATTTACTTAAATCTTGTTAGCGTACTTTTCCAATGCATTAGTGATCCATCCAGTCAGCACCATTAAACAGATGCAGCTAAGATATTAAAATAAAATAAAAAAAGGGGAACACTTGAGTACTAATCATTTAAGAGTTGTAACCAAAAAAAATTATTGAAGAGTTGAGCACTAGCAT